>OV815960.1:10005000-11261250 GCA_929112965.1 Mythimna albipuncta | reverse complement strand
TATTTATGCTTCACTGTGTAGATACACCCGTAGAGCTCCCTAACTTTACTTAATACATAAATATTATGTGAGCATCATGCTCCGTGCATGTTTTACTAACCCTCATGCCATCAGGCAGTGCGGTTGTGATTGGGAGAGTTTTCATCGGATGCAATTTACTTTTAGTATCGTCAGACAAAGCTGGGAAAACAAAACAGGGAACAGGAAACAAATGAAACATTAAATAACTTGGCGACGTATGTCCTAGCACTTACCTCGCTTTTTGTTTTGTGCTCATGAGAGTTTCGGCGTGAAGCTGTTCGGTGTTCAGCTAGCTTTTCCCCGACTGTTTCGGAATTTATTCTAATTGAATTTAATCCGAACAAAAAATACCTACCAAATGTCTATTTTAAAACTCTTATTTAGATTACAGTCTGTTTTACATTTCCCTTGCTCCATTTCTGAATATATCTATAAATAGTGCCTTCGAGTGTGTGCATATCTGAGTTGTAAAGAAGGCCTTCAAATTAAGTAAGACCCAGGCGAAATGTCATTTATGTACCAAGAAGAGTCAGAATTCGGAGTTTCCGGAATTAGGCTCGTCTATTTTAGATGAAAAGGATAAGATCTTTACCGATTACAGATTGAAGTAAGCTTGTGTCTATTCTCGATAATTGAGGAAGCTGCGCAATGTTACACGTTCTGCCATTTCTGTATGCCTGTAGACATACCCGCAAGATGTCATGTATTAATACTTAAACAGGGGCCTTATTAATGTTGTGTATGACGAAACATAAAACATAACAAGATAGTGGTATCTACACACATGTTACTATTACTAACTTCTGGCAGCGGCTTTGCCCGTATCTAGAGAACATACTACCGGGAAAAAAAAAGTATTGTGTCCTGACTTACAACTTACAAGACATGATCTACCTACTCGTTTGCCAAATTTCATCCAAATTCGTACAGCCGTTTGAGCATGCAGCAGTAAAGAACACAAACATACATACAAACTTTCACATTTATATAGGTATATACGGGACTTGTTAGAAAACTGTACATACTACCGATATCAGAAGTATTAATACTAGGTACGTGATTATAATTATTCATGAATGTACTCAGTATAATTAGTCATTATAATGTTGACCGGTCTGGGAAATTAATAACCTCATGCAAATCATACTATGGTTATTTTAGGCAGTTTAGTATAATACGAAAATCTTCGACTCTGTAGCTTCTTTCTAGGGTTCCGTAGTAAACTAGGAACCCTTATAGTTTCGCCATGTCTGTCTGTCCGTCTGTCCGTCCTCGCTTAATGTCTGTGACCGTTAGCACTAGAAAGCTGAAAGGTACCAATATATATATCAATCACGCCGACAAAGTGGTAAAATAAAAATTGGAAAAAAATGTTTTATTAGGGTAGTCCCCCTATATGTAAAGTGGGAAGTGATTTTTTTTTTAATTTCAACCCTAACGTGTGATATATTGTTGAATAGGTATTTAAAAATGAATAGGGGTTTACTAAAATCATTTTTTGATAATGTCAATAATTTCGGAAATATCGCTCCAAAAGTAAAAAACAATGTGGCCCCCCCCCTTATTTTGAACCATAAGTTTAGAAAATATGAAAAAAATCTAAAAGGTAGAACTTTATAAGGACTTTCTAGGGAAATTATTTTGAACTTGATGGAAAGAACAGTTTTGTACAAAAAAAAGACAAAAAGATTGTACAAAATAATTTCTGGACTAAGTTTGTAGTTTAATCGTGTAGGTATATGCAAGCATTTTTTTAAACTCATAAGTGGGTACAATTGTTGTGACGGACGGGAAACTAAGGAACCCTAACCCTTGGCCGGTTTTTTTTTTTTATTTAGAAAAAAGGAATAAGTCAGTGGGAGCCAGTTCTAGACTGTAAGGTGGGTGGTCAATTTCTGTAAATCCCGCAAATTTTAAGGTATCCCTCGCAACTCGAGCCGTGTGAACGGGCGCGTTGCAAGAAAGAGCACTCTTGCCACGACTTTTCTGTACGATTGCCTCACGTGCGACTGACTCAGTAACTTAACGTAGTAAAGGCTATTCATTGTAATCCTTTTAGGCAAATTACAATCAATTAATAAAATTTCCTCGCTGTCTCAGAACATGGCAGCCATGAGCTTCGATGCCGACTTTTTTGACTTTTGTTGAAATAGCCCAGTCTATTTTTTAAAAATCATATAATAGTAAATAGTGTATGAAGGTGCGGAATCCTGAAAAACTGATGACATTTCTTCAATAATTTCTTTGGGCGTATACGTATTTTATTTTTAACAAGGAATATAAATAAAAAATTTAATTTACACCGCCAAGTTCCTAATTGCAAGAATTTCCAGTTTCCGTTGACAAGGTTTTGTTATTTGTTCTAAAAGTAATTTGTTTATAAACTTAATTATATAAATACCTGCAATTTATAATAACAATGAATTCCGCAATTACTGCTATTAGTAGTGAGACATAGAGTTATCGGTAAATACCTTAGGCCGCGGACTTATTAGCCGCACTGGTATTTATTTGTACAAACTATTACATACGAAGTGAAGGCGCGGCGTCGTGATTCGCTACAACGTCGGTATCCTTCCAAGAAATCTTCGATACACGACACCCTTCGGCTAAAACTCTCCTTTGAGGAAGGTCTGCAAGTATTGAGTGGGCACCCGCACCACAAATGACTTAAAATTACTGTTATGGGGCGACTTCCGCTGCACGACTCTTAAAGTCCAGTTTGTCTTTACGAGTACATACTCCACGATCTCCTCAGCCTTTGTGGAGTGATGTAGTCTCGATACGTACAGCAGCGTCGTGGGTATCGCTAGACGCAGAAACATGTTGGTTCCTGCCAGCGCGGTACCGCACTGGTTCTGACAAGGAGGCTTCTTCTTCATCTCCACCTTTATGAAACCATTCTCATCGCATGAGCCCTTAACTGGAACACGTTGTTTCAAGTCCGTTTTATAGACTCTAAGCTCCTCTGCTTGCCTCCTTTCGTTTTACCTGCTAAATAAAGAGAGAGAATACTTAGATTTTATCATTAAGTTAAATGATATTAGCACTTTTTTAAATATCAAGGTGTATTATTTGTGAGATAATTAGATGATTGCAACCTTTGTAAAATTTCTATTTATTAAGAATTCTTATCAAATGTCGTAAACATTTAATTTCTCTATCTTAATGGTAATACAAAACCAGCCTAGCAAATCGTCGAGTGTCAAAAGATATGTGTATTTTTTTTTTATATTTAACCTTATAAATTTTACACGTTTATATAAAAAAAAAACTGGACAAGTGCGTGTCGGACTCGCTCACTGAGGGTTCCGTACAAACTACTATTCCCGAATAAAGTCTCAAATACTTCTTTTTTTTTCCGCATTGCAAGAATTAATTTTTTTGACCTATTTAACAACAAATTTACTGTTGTTAGATTTACTCCTATACCTGTGATATTTTTTTTTCATTGTCCTCGAGTAGTCTAGTTTATATTACAATCAAGCCTTATATATACCTAGACTAATAAGTAATTTAATTATATAATAACTAATAAACGTCTTTACCAAGAATGTGTCCAATAGCACTTTTCTTATCTATCTATAATATCACTTACACTATGGCACAGTCATGTCTAGTACCTACCTATAATATTGATAAAAATATAACAATAATAAACGTTTATTTCGGACGTTTTCTCCATAAGGTACAAAAATACTCACTATATTAATACAACACTAATTATACACATACATTAATACAAAAATGAAATTGTTGTTACAGGGCCGTGAAATCAAAGCATTGCTCTTTCGGCACCAAAGCTATTTACCGCCATAATTATAAATATATCAATGTTAGTAATTGGGCAATTACTAACATTGTACCCCGCCCAAAATAGTCTTGGACCCTCCCTTGATTACAGGCACCACGTCCATCTCACCCGCCTGCGGAGGATCTACTTATAGCTTCAATAACTCCTTAATGACGTCACTTGTGAATATCCTCTAAACGCAACAAGCAATATTTATTTCTAAAAATGTACGTACGTAACATACGTTATGTATGTAACGTAAGTGTACCCGCCCGCAACCATTACTGCTACTAAGAAATTAATAGAGACTCCTTGGATTATAATGATGACACGAAATATTAAATCATTTCCCGAGTCGGGCACCAAACCCAATTCTCGCGTTCAAAGCTCTATAATCTTCTTCAAATTTTAATTCCGGGGTTAAATAGTTTATGTTAGCATCATCAGTGTTGTTACGTGGGCTACGCCGTAGGCGGACGCGGTGATTTGCGTAGCATAGACGTAATGCGTAGCCACCAAAATAAAAACAAATGAATTTCGCCTGGTTTTTCCTTAATCTTGGCAAATTGAAGGTACCGCGGGCAAACGCAAAATAAATTATATTAATTCAAATAAATAGCTTTCCCTACGCAACACCACTCAAGATATTCGTGGCGTACCTACACGGTAATTAAGTACAACACTTGCTTGCGGGTTCCAAAACGGATATATATGTCAATGTGATTTATTCCAGTGGTTCCAGTAGTCTTAGGGAGATTATTATTTAACAATATAATGGCAAACTTCAGCACACAGTAATTATGGTAATAAATGAACCTATTTTCTTTTGTACACCAGTGGCCTTCATTATCCTGCAGTAGACCAGACCACGATTTATTATATTATCTTTGCATTTCTTTTTTATTTAGCTTAAGTATACATTCCTACATCTGGGCAAAGGAATACTTCAAATTCTGCAAGGTTCTCTTGAGCCACTTCGAGCCAGCCCAACTTCTTTCCAGGTCGACCTCGGCGGTGTCATCTACTCTCAGCCACTCAATTTTTGGACTCCTGCCCAGTGGTCAATATGCATGCGACTTACATGTCCCACCCAATCCCAATAAACATGATATTACAAAATGATATTCATATCATTGTAATAACGCGTTATAATGTGTTTAATTCATATGAAGATTTCAATTTGCGATGCACTGCATGGCCATTAATTATATCATCACATATGTTAACGACACGTGTTGATTCATATGGAACAATGAAAATTAAAATAATATTATTTCAGTGATTATAAATTGGATGTTTTCTGTCTTTTTAGTTTATTTGTAAGACAATATTGACGCAGTACTGATATAGATGGGGCTCTGTGCCCGCTCGACTGAATAGCTTGCATTTTTCCCGGTCGACAGGCCCCTTGGGATATGAGCATTGTCAAACGAAACATGAAGTTAGTACTACCTATAGCCCTCACAAAAAACGAAAGTAGACCGTATAAAGCAACTTTTGGTACGAATATTCATACTTAAACGGGATGTTTCAGTCGAAACTTTCTCTATATACATTCCAGTTTTGATTTAAACAATGATAGCTGGGACTCTCGACAGTAATGTATCTAGTACTAGACACGTTAATTTCACATTTAATATGAAAACTTTCTAGTGTGATTCAAAGCTATTTTTGTTCTAAACGTGAGACCATTAAACGGTAAACGTGCACTTTTTTCCTCATTAGTACAACCACGCACCAACATACATATTACAATATACTCGTATATTAGCACATATTATTTACATACGATATCATTTGCCAATCTAGTGCACTATTATATCCCCCGTGTTAGAATTACCAGGAAGCGACAGCCGTTATTAATGACATTACTAATTGAAAGACTATGCGCGCATAATTTAATAAAAAAATATTGAAAGTTTTTTCCAATTTTAATTAAATTAATTGAATTTAGATATTTAAATCTTCCTTTTTTACTCGTGTGTACATATTATAATTTTAAATTTGTATATATATACCTAGTGATTAGTAGTAATTAAACTGTATTATTGTATTGAAAATGAGTGTCAAGACAGTTTTTTGGTCCAATAATAAAATAATTGATAATTACCTAAAAAAAAAAACAAATAAAATTAAGATATGTAAATTTCCGCAAAGTATTTTCACATTAAAATATAATAAGAACAATCAAATCATTGGATAAGTAAAGCTACAGCGTTCTAAGAAAACTAACATTTAAAAAAAACTTTAAATATTAAATAATATGTATAATAACCCAATTCAATTAACTTATCATATAAAAAAACTGGGCAAGTGCGAGTCGGACTCGCGCACTGAGGGTTCCGTGCAAACTACAATTCCCGAATGAAGTCTCGAAGATTTTTCCGAATTGCATTTTTTTTTGTGGTCTATGTAACAACAAATTTACTGTTTTCACATTTTTCTCTATACCTGTGCTATAAGACCGTCCATTGTGCCTAATTTCAGGATTCTGGGTCAACGGGAATTACTAAGAATTTCGATCTTTGAGAGTATCAGAATATACTTTTTTGTGCGACTTATACGACCGTATATACTTTATTCGTTAACTTAGAAGTTTGATTTTTCACAGCCCGACAGACAGACAGACAGACAGACAGACAGACGGACGGACAACAAAGTAATCCTATAAGGGTTCCGTTTTTTCCTTTTGAGGTACGGAACCCTAAAAATTAAGTCCAATAAAAACATGTAATTGCTATCATCTTGCCTTTATGTGTCCCCGCAAACAGGCCTCAAAAAAAGCCGCCACAAAGTAAAACGCTAGAAGTGGCCACAAAAAAAGCTGAAGCGCGTGTCAGCTTGAGGCCATGCGTGCAGTATCATAATGGACTCTGACAAAGAAGGATTAAATACGCGAATGGCATGCGCTGGCGTCATTATTATAAAAACGCCGCCACAAAAAAAAGCTAGAAGAAGCTTCAAGCGTTTTTTTTGTGGCGGCACCACCGCAAACGAGCCACAAAAAGGCCGCCTCAAAAAGAAGCTTGAAGCGACTTTTTTTTCGTGGCCCTTGTGTGGACACTAAGAAACGATACGTAATGAGTTCAATAATACAACAAATATGTACTTACTTTTTTTCTTACATCAATTTTAAACGTGGCCATGGACGACCGTGCTTGGGCCCAGGCTACTCTTCCTATCCGTATGGGTGGCCTCGGCGTCCGCAAAATTTCTAGTATTAGTTTACCAGCCTTTATATCCTCCGTTCACGGCACTGAGAAATTAATAAGGAATATCCTTTCTCTTTCACTGATTGATTTCAATGTGCCGTGCTTCATCGGGGCTATAAATGCCTGGAGACTCGCTTGCCCGAATTCTAATCCACCCGACGTACCATCATCCCAAAGACGGTGGGATGAGCCGCTCTGCAAAGTAGTGCAGGAAAACCTGATTGAAACATTTACTACCCCTGCGGAGCGAGCGCGCCTGCTGGCTGTGGGAGAGTGGGAGTCGGGTCTCTGGCTTCACGCACTACCGTCGTCGAACATCGGCACCTTACTCGACGATAATACTTTCCGCCTCGCTGTTGCCTTACGTCTAGGCGCTCCCTGCTGTTCTCCTCATCGCTGTCACTGCGGCGAAGTTGTCAACAGCCTCCGACACCACGGTCTGTCATGCAGCCGAAGTGCGGGTCGCATAGCGCGACACGCGAATATCAACGACATAATCAGACGCGCTCTTGTCACCGCCGGCGTTTCAGCCGTATTGGAACCCCATGGCCTCGCACGCGACGATGGCAAGAGACCGGACGACATATCGTTATTTCCTTGGAAGATGGGAAGGCCTTTAGTATGGGACGCTACTTGTGTCGATACTCTTGCGCCTTCACATCTTCCTAGCTCGTCGTGTCGTGCTGGTGCTGCCGCTGCGGCTGCGGAGAACCTCAAGCGGCGAAAATATAACAACCTTGTTGGAAGTTATATTTTCGAACCGTTTGGGGTTGAAACTCTTGGATCGTGGGGTCCGAGTGCTCACAGTTTGTTTAAAGATCTGTCGAAACGTCTAGTTGACACTTCACGTGACCCAAAGGCTGGCTTTTACCTCGGACAGAGGATAAGCATTGCCATACAGCGTGGCAATGCCGCCAGTCTTTTGGGCACATTACCAGTCGACAGCGATGTGGAAGAGTTTTTTGACGCCATATTTTAGATAGTGTATTTTAGCGTAGGGTTTTATTATTTATTTATTTTGTAATTTACTGTAATTATAGTTATGAAGTTGTTTATAAGTGTAAATAAAATAAAACCCTTTTTTTCTTGTTACCCGCATGATATTGTAGAATTTTTAAATAATACTAGTTTATTTGAGTAGTATTTCTCATGACAACGTATTTAGTATTGAAGAACAACTTGTATGTCTCATATTAAGTAAATTGTATTATTTTTGAGGTGGTTGAGCGATTGACCGCTACGCTACGATTCACGGGTTCGACTCCCGCATGGAATAAATATTTGCATAACCTACAAACAGTTTTTGCGGGTCTGGGTGTCTTTGTGTGTCTTAGTTTACATGTTTGTGAACGCACCCACGATACAGACTAAATATAAAATTAAAAGTGTAGGGTATCGGTTTAAAAAAATATAGTCGTAAACTTATCAGTTTTCAGTTTTAAAGCGAACGAGCGCGAGCGGGGCTGTAATAAAAGTGACTTATCTACCTGTAGCACTAGTTTAATTTTTATAATGTGATCTCCACTGTACAACACTTTATTCCATATTTTATTTCTTTTCCAAGTAAAGTCCAGTCGTCGTCAGACATCTTGAATGTTAAATCAATATTTTTACAGGATCTCGGTTCGATCCTTTATAAATAACATTTCACGGGAATAAAACCCGGGCAACATATTAAATATTGTTGACTATATCATGTTTATATGTATATGTGTATACACGCACAGATATAAGTACTAAAAGTAAGAATAAGTTTAGTGAACCCAAATATTCCTGCAGCTGGGTCTCAGGCCTCCTCTCAATGACGGAGCCGTAAACTATCTCGCGGGCCTAATGCGGGTTTGTAGATCAGACAGGACTCAGATCAATTAAGGACTTAAAAACACCTACATAAAGGTTACAGAATTATAAGTGTTACATGTTGAATGTGTAACAGAATCAAATATGTAACACTTATTAATGTGTTTTCAATGTGTTAACCCAAAACACTTACAAAAGTGTAACCCTAACATATCTGTAACAGATATAAAAGTGTTAACAGTGTTAATTAGTGTAACAGGTAAACGCAGCGTTGCCAAAGTTATAATTTTCAAAGCTATACTTAAACAGATTATTTCAGTTACAAATATTAACACTTATTAACACATATAAACAGGTTACAGTTTGATTCGGTAGCACTCCATAACACATATAAAAGGTTACAGTTTCATTCGGTAACACTATTGTATCTGTTAAATTTTAAAAGTGTTTTTCTGTTAAAACTGTTTTAAAAAACAGTGTTAAAACACATTATTAACATAAATTATTTGTCTAATACCTATGTGTTCTTAAGATACTTTTAATTTTTATTATATACCAAAAACAATTCAGCGGTACAGTTGTCATGGTGGATATTTTATTTTCAGTAGGTAAAAATAATCCAAATGACATCCCCCACCCTTGGGTGGAACGAGAGATAGTGTCAGACTCAGCTGACTAAAAAATCTACACCGTTCCTTCGTTGCCTGTCATACCGGGGCCGGGTCCTGCCTACGGGGCCAAGGGTCAAGTTCCGATAGGGATATCGGAACTTGACCCTTGGGCCCAGTAGGTTTCATCCAGCTCAGCCCCTACGGTTGCTGACAACTCCTTGAGTCGCGCGGGAACAGTACGGGCCGTCAACGACTTGGGCTCGGTCCGGACGGTTATCGGACGGTTGGACAGCAAGCTACCCATTGCTCGCCGTCCGCAAGCCCACCTACGGTGGCGGAAGTAGGGATCAGAATCTCGGCGGCGGCTGGGGCGTGGGCACCGTTTCCTAATGCGGTTGGCCTCCTCCTTTGGTAGCATTATTGCTTTGCGGAGGCCCCCCCACAAGGACCGGCGATGCTCTGCTCTTTACGATGTGCTACACCGTGTCCTCCGGGCGTTCTACACAGTAGCGACACCCGGACGTCACTTCCGCACGAATCCTGTGCGAGAACCTCCCGAACTTACCATGTCCGGTGAGAAACTGCGTCATGCGGAAGGTCTTTCCAGCCACGCCTCAAAGAGGGGTTGTCATGGCGGTTAATCAAATGGCTGTTCAAAAAATATATTAAGTTGACGACTACAAGTCGCCTAGTTTAGGTAGATGAGCAAAGTAGCGTAATTAAATCTAAAAGTTAACAAAATGAACGAATTTTAGACGAAATTAATGCTTAAATTAACGCTTCTAACTCATAATTTATTTTTTATCTCTATCAAAATCGGGGTACATCTGTGGGTACATCACAATATTTAGCGCTAGTAATTCCATGAATATTAATCAATTTTGCTAAATTATCACACAACGCCATCTAGTCTCAAGCTAAGCAGAGCTTGTGTTATGAGTACTAGACAACTGATAAACATACTTATATATTTCTAAATACATACATACTATAGATAAATTATATGTGACTAGGTATAAACAGGTGCATCAATTGGGTACATACTTCTCTCACATTAAAAATCTTTAGAAAAGATGACTCCCTTTTCTGCCGCCTGTACAGTTGATGTGACCTAGTCACGTGACTACTAGACTAGGCACAGACAGCTGCAGCAACTGTATAGGCGTTGGGTAACGAACCTTTCGGTATTCTACATTTTAAAGAGAGTGCGCCAGTCAGCGGTCAGAGCTTCCAGTTAATGTTAAAGAGAGTGCGCGGGAATTATGTGACGTAATTCCGCCATCACCTTTCTACCATCGGACAACCCAACGTACGACGATTGTCCACCCCTACGTTGTAGACACTTATGCAGCCTGGACTAAGCGTTTCGCCTCGTCGTTTATACCGTGAACATCGAAGGACTGGAACAATTTGCTTGCTGCGGTCTTCCCGTCCGATTATAACTTAGGGAAACCTAAAGAAGACATTTAATGCTAGAGTGAATAAGCTCTTACTAAACTAATGCGCTTCACCATCATCGATTGTATCACTGGTTACCATCAGTTAGAATCGCAGTCAAGCAGTAGATTATATCAATAAAACATACAACAACATACATAGTCGTACATATGTTTGGCGATTCTTTTGCCTATGTCTGTAACCTTAGTTCTCTGCGGATATCTTCATTTCTGATGTGATCACGCAAGAAAATTCCGATCGACGAGAGGACACCGCGCAGCTTCCCGAACGCGAGCTAACGGTACGGACGAATAATTATGTAAACGTTCGTTCTAAACTATTGTCAACAAGTTCGTTTATTTTAGTTCAATTACAATAGCCGATAAACTCGGCAAATACAGGATGCGGGCGGGTCAGGGGAATTTATAAGGTTAGGTTTAAGCTTAATTAGTCATTACTAAAACACAGTACGGCCACAGGATTGAGGTGAGCTGTATTATATCGAATTAATACGGCTAGATACCAACACTATGGAGACCTTTATTCGTAGTTATATTATGCGGTTAAAGAAACTATATTCACACAAAAAAGATAACAAATTCACTTCTATGAGGAAAACAAAAATAAATTAACTCAAGTTAAGCGACCGTATCGCAGAAAGAAAAAAACTAACGTAATATTAATGTTTTTTTTTTTCTTATTTATATACTACTACTACTACTTACACGAAGATTAGATTACACAATTAAGGAATTCCGTACAAACATGTAAATACATTGTTTAATTTAGGAATACAGTCTTGAAGATTTTTCCGAATCGCTAAAAAAGTATTATTTTGTGTGATGTATCAACAAAACTGTTTTCATATTTATTCCTACATGTATATGTACTATAAGGATTACCATTCCAGGATTTTCAGAATTCTGGGTCAACGGGATCTTTACCCTATAGTAAATTTTTATTCCCCTGAGAGTGTCGAATATATATTTTTTGTGACGTAAACGGTCGTTAATTTTTTTTCGTTAACTTAGAAGTTTGCTTTTTTCACAGTTTCAAGGGACTGCAGATTTAAGTGCATGGTTTTAATTTCAACTCGATATCTCTACACTTCCCCGAAAAAAATGCTCTTGACAGAAAGACGGACAGCAAAGTGATCCTTTAAGGATACCGATTTTTGCGTTTGTGGTACCTACGGAACCCTGAAAATATACAATTGGCAACCCCGAATAGATAGCCATTGCCTGGACACAAAATAGGGTTACACTTGGTGATTTTTAATTACTTAAGCACGTAAAATCTAAGAAGTACACACAGCACTCTACCGACCAGTAGAGATATTTTTTTGGAGCTACGAGCATACAGAGCACACGCATTTTGCTTACTGTAAAGTTCCTACATTGTAAAAATTTTTGCTTCGGTAAAAAAAAAAAATCTCAATGTGTTTTCCATCAGCGTAAAAAAGAACAAAATATTTTGATTTTTCAGCTCTCTTCGATATAAGCCGCTATAAGATATGAGTCGCTTATTCGAGCATTACAGAATGCGCCGGTGAGCACCAAGTTTCACGTCTTCTTTGATGATTCTCGACAGCATTCTAACGGATATCTTCATTTCACGAGAAAAGATGTTTGCTTCCTCAAGGGACATCGATAAATTCTGGCCCTAATAGCATTTACAGCCTGATCGGTCCTCACAACACCCGACCAGCCTGATCTTTTAGTATCGTCATCAGAAGAATTGTTGATGTATACATCCATAGTTCAATAAACAAACATAAGACTGATACCAAGATGCAGCAGCATTAAAAAAAAAATCTCACTTTATGGAAAGCAATCACAGCAAATGTGTTTTCTTAACCTTTCAATTGTGATAATTACAGACACAATTGAAAGACAATAGGTGCGCGAACGCCGGCGTTCGCTTGGGGTTTAATGAATTAAATTCATAAAACCCCAAGCGAGCGCCAGCGTTCACTCTCTCATTGTCTATCTATTGTGTCTGTAATTACGCTATTCGAAAGGTTAATACCTCACTCCAACATACTTTATTAGAAGCTAGCGTATACCTGCTTCTCCGCCCGCGTACATGAAATAGAACCTATGTAACTCAGGAATGAATAAATCAGAAACGTTTATTTCAAATAGACCAGTTAATAGGCACTTTTGAATTGTCAAAATGTCGGTCAGTCAAACAAGTGAAGCTAAATTGCAAAAGCAGCTTTCTATGAGTGAAAAAATTTTAGCAATCGGACAAATAATTTCAGAGATTACCTCCTACAAACTTTACCTCTTTATTATCAACCCCCAATGGAAAAGAGGGGTGTTGTAAGTTTGACGTGTCTATGTGTCTGGTCATCATCGTAGCTCCTAAGCGAATGACCCGATTTTGACGCGGTTTTTTTTTATTTGAAAGTTGACGTTATCGAGATGATTTTTAGATATAATAATTATTAATGAAGATCTGTTAAGGTGTTTAGATTAACAGCTAGTTTATTAGCTGTAACAGGGATCTTAAACACTTAATAGATACCTATATACTTAACTAATAACTTTGAAATACTCATATACATGGCGCTATCAAGCTGATCTGATGATAGATGTTGGAATAGATTTTTGGCGGCATATTTTTAAATTTTATATTAATGCACATTTTTTTTTATGGTGGGAAAAATCATGCATTGACATCCCCCGCCCTTGGGCGGAGCGGGAGATAGTGTCAGACTCTTACTGACTAAAAGACCCACCCCGTTCCTTCTAGCCTTCATACCGGGGCTCGAGCGCCCTTTCGGATAACACTGATATTAATGCACATGTAGAAGTATGTGTATAGTGGGAAAAACTAAACAGAAATATGAAAAAACATGTTTAAGGAAATTGATACTGTTTTAAGTGTAACAAAATTCATGGTCTATATGACTAATTAATATAATAGCATCGGTAGATTATAACTATTTAATTTTTATTTGTAAATAATTCGTTACTCTACATAAACAAACAAACTTGAACTATTTATACTAAAACCTAAATAAATACCAAACGTATATAAATAAAATACAAAAACACAAAGTGCACTTAGGCTTCAAAATACTCCTCCACATCGCTGTCATCCGGGAATGTGCCCAGAAGACTGGCAGCATTACCACGTTGAATAGCAATGCTAATTCTTTGAGCAAAGAACGAGCCACGCAAGGTGTCGATCAGTCGGTGAGAAATTTCCGACGCGCATTCGGACCCCACGACCCAAGCGTTTCGACCCCAAACGGCTCAAAACTGTAATTACCAATAAGGTTACAGTATTTGCGCCGTTTAAGGGTCTCAGCAGCCGCAGCGGCAGCACCAGCACAGCCCGCCGTACATGGAATGTGAGATGGCGCAAGGGTGTCGACACAGGTTGCGTCCCACACCAGAGGCCTACCCACCTTCCACGGTACCAACGTCATACCATCTGGTCTCTTTCCACCGTCACGTACCAAGCCATTTGGTTCTAATACAGCGGGTACGCCGGCGGTGACAAGAGCTCGACGAATAATATCGTTGATGCTAGCGTGTCGAGCTATGCGGCCTGCGCTCCTGCAGCAGGACAGGCCATGGTGTCCGAGACTGTCGACAGCTTCGCCGCAGTGGCACCGATGTGGAGCAACACAAGGAGCACCTAAGCGTAGACAGGTTGCGAGCCGAAACGAGGCGTCATCCATCATAGTGCCTATGGTGGATGACGGGAGTGCCTGAAGCCATAAGCCCGACTCCCATTCCCCCACAGCCAGCAGACGCGCACGCTCAGCAGTATTTGAAGACGTATTAATTAGATTGTTACGTATAATACTGCAAAACGGCACATCCCACCGTCTCTGCGAGGCCAGGTTGTCGGGCAAATCCGTGTTCAGACAAGCCATTTTCCAAGCATTCAACCCATCAGACAAACACGGTACCTCAACATCAACCAATGAGGAAGATAAAATATTCCTGGTTAACGTATCAGTACCGTGCACCGAGGAGAGGAATGCTGGTAAACTTATACTTGCAATTTTGCGGTCGCCGAGGCCCCCCATTCGGATGCGAAGCGTAGCTTGCTGCCACGCTCGGTCGTCCAAGGCCACATTTAAGATAGAAGAAAGAGTGTTCCTAATAATTTGATCGACTTTTTTTAAAAGTTGTGGGTACTTCCAAAGATGGGAGGAGCGAAGGCTATATCTAAATTTTGGCCCAAAACAACAGTATCGAATAAGTGTAAAAGCCGAATGCATATTAATTTTGAAAAGTCTATCCGAAACGTCGTTAAATTTTTTTATTTATATACACAAACATTTCTCTACATAATATTTACCATCAAATATGTTTACATAAATTTATCAAGGATTTCTTTGTGAATAAAGGAAAGATTTTCTGTATACAATTCTAAGGATGTTATGAACATATTTTGTTCGTTAAAGAGAGATATTAATGAGCCCTCTAATTGAGGATATGGAAATTACAAATTATTTTCTATTTACAGAGCGTAAAAAATAAAGCACCCAGTACACAGTCATACAGGTAAAAGAAAAAATACACATATGTACGAGTATATATTGCCGTTTTCCATCCAAAAACCGTTTGGGCATACAACATGTGATATATGCTTGGGCGGAGCATCGCCGTGCCCTCGTGGGGGCGATCGGCGGCGGAGACCTCTCGCGCCGGGCCTTGGTTGAGGCCATGGTCCGGAGCGAGGAGGAGTGGCAGGCGGTCGCCGACTTCTGCGAAGCATTAGCTCGCAAAGGAGGAGGCCGACCGCATCTGGCAACGGCGTTCTCGCCGCCGCCGAGATTCTGATCCCGATTTCCGGCCACCGTAAGCGTGGGTTGTGGACAGTGAGCAATGGGTAGCTCACTGTCTGGCCGTGCGGTAACTGTCTAGACCAAGCCCAAGTCGTCGATGGCGCGCACTATTATCGCCGAGGAGTGAGGAGTTGTCAACAACAGCAGGGACCCAATTGGGTCGAAGCCTACTGGGGCTAGGGTTAGTTTCGAAAGACAGCTTGAGCCCCGGTATGAAGGCTAGAAGGAACGTGGACCAGAGTCCCGGCGAAAAGACCCACTTTTAGTCAGTAAGAGTCTAATACTATCTTCCGCTCCGCCCAAGAGCGGGGGTTGTCATTGATGATTTTTACCACCATAAAAAAAAATACAACATGTGACATAATAAACACACATCCTGAAACTAATAAGTTCTAAATCGGCTACTGAAACAATTTGAGCTATTTTTAAATAACTATTTTTCATATTAAAATATCCGGGAATAACGTTAGGATAAATTAATTACCTATTTCGATAAATTCTTGACAAATCTTAGTTACATCACTAGCTAGATAGATACACTATTAATGTAGTGAGTTGATTCCCATATTAAATGCCTAAAATAAGGAAAACTATTTTCTGTGAAAAACACTACCTTCAGAGTGTGGATATTAACTGTTTTTTTTTACTACCTTATTAAAAATAATGTAATTTGTTTGAGTCCTAAAATCTGTATACATAAAAGCGAAATACCAGTCACTGATTAAAATCTCAGATACTATACCACCTACAAACTTAAAATTTGGCAAATAGGTTCCTTATAGGGTGTAGACATCCGCTAAGTACGGATTTTAGGAAACTCCACCTCTAAGGGTCAGAAGTTTGTATGAAAGTCCTACGTTTTTGAAGTAAGAGACTTGAAATTTAATATGTATGCTCTATAGATGGTGTGGAGGTGTACTAATTATCTTTAGAAATCAACCCCCTTTTGGGGTTAAAACAGGAGATGGTAGTTTGTGTTGTGTGATGTTATTGAAGTTAAAGTAATAACTAAAAGGAGATACTGATTGATTGACATTTCAACACACTGCCTACAGGGCTTAGAAGCGTAAAATTTTGCACAATGTTTCCTTTTATGACGTAGGCGAGCAATAAGAAGGGTAACAGGATAAAACGGAGGTTCAAAGTTTAAGTAGATAAAACTACTTTCACGCGGGCGAAGCCGCTGGAAAAAGATAGTCTTTAATAAAATATCTGACCAAATAAAAAAATATCGTTGCAAAAATTTTAAAAACGTTTCACAGAATTACTTATAAATAAACGTTATTATTCTGTCCAGGATTTCCTAAATGATAACCTTTTGTAATGTCTTCAATATCCTCTAGTTTGTATTACATTTGCAAGCTATATTAAGGCAGAATGTACGTGAATTTTATTTTACCATACAACTTATTTTTATGTACTTAAATTCTAAGCAAATAAAAATATTCTATTCTGAAGTTTCTAATTGAGGTGTGCATTATTCCAGTTACATTTAGTTTATCCAAAATAAATCTAAATTGGATAAATCTATAATGCTGAAAGGGATGGCAACTGCAGATGTAGCCAGCTGTCTGCCCAGCTTGCTAACTCCGCAACTCTGAAATATGTCGGTAACTTGTTCTCTTCGGATAATTTCGAATCAAATCGTTCATAGAATCGTCAAATAACTGCATAGCTCACCAGAAACCGTTTAGCTCAACAAACAATCCTTTTTAGGGATCCGTAGTCAACTAGGAACCCTTATAGTTTCGTCATGTCTGTCTGTCCGTTTGTCTGTCTGTCCTCGCTTAATCTCTGTGACCGTTAGCACTAGAAAGCTGAAATTTGGTACCAATATGTATATTAATCACGCCGACAAAGTGGTAAAATAAAAATTGGATAATAGTAGTTTATGTGACTAGGGGATAAAGCAGTGTCTTTAAGTCGCGGGCGGCATGTTGAATTCCGAACGAAACGAAGGTTACTGATTTTAATCCCGAACGATAGTGAGGGATTCATAAAATTAACTCCCGAGCATTGCGAGGGAGTTAATAAAGAAACCTGAGTGAAGTGAGGAATTCAAGCCGCCCAAGACAAAGACAGCTTTATCCCCGTGTTACATACTCTACTTTTTACACCATCTGTGAGATAATTAAAAAACAATTTGGTCGACTAAATTATATATTAGAGAAATATAAGTATAATATTTACAAGTTCAGCAAACAAACAAAATTCACTAGGTAGAGTCTGTCTAATAAGTTAAACGACTTGGGTGATTATTAGGATTTAATGAAATCTGATGTAGTCAACACGAGTTCAATAATCAAGGTTGATGAGATACAGATCATTGTTAACTAACAGAAGAAACTTATAAAAAGTATCGAATATAAGTATTTTTTAAATGATTAAATATTAAACAAAATTCCCAAGTCGGTTGATTTATTATACAGACGATACTCTAAGATTCTATACTTTGAATTTTCTATAATGCTCCCGTCAGTAAGCAGGTTTTATTCTATTTTTGTTAGTGGCCAGTTTGAATTTCGAGTCAACTTGTGCGATGGAAGTACATTTTAATTCACAATATTGACGATTTTTGGTGTTCCAAATTCAAATCTCATTATTCCCTAGGGATCGGCCATACCGCATTATCACCCTAGGGATAGAAGCCTTGCTTTAAGTGAGGTTTGGATGACGTATAAGACGACATTATCGAGCAGGTGGTGTAAAAAAATGTTTTATTAAGGTATATGTAAAGTGGGAAGTGATTTTTTTCTTTATTTCAACCCTAACGTGTGATTGAAAAATTATTTCAGTATATATATAATATATATATATACTGAAATATTTTTTTGATAATGTCAATAATTTCAGAAATAATCGCTCCAAAAGTATAAAACAATGTGTGTGTGTGTCCTCTAACTTTTAAACCATAAGTTTAGAAAATTTGAAAAAAATCTGAAAAGTAGAACTTTATAAGGACTTTCTAGGAAAATCATTTTGAACTTGATGGAAAGAACAGTTTTTGCACAAAAAAGACAAAAAGGTTGTACAAAATAATTTCTGGACTAAGTTTGTAGTATAATCGTATATGCAAGCATTTTTTTAAACTCATAAGTTGGTACACTTATTATGACAGACGGGAAACTACGGAACCCTACACTAAGCGTGGCCCGACACGCTCTTGGCCGGTTTTAGTTAGAAGTAAATGTTTTCTCTGATTTAACTTGTAGCAGATATTTATTTCATTAAGTTCAAGCAATGGTACTCGTATGTAGTTATAAAATTAATAACAACATTTCTTTTTCTGCAATAAATTGGCCCCTACGGCTTGCTAACATCACTTTGACTCGCTCGTGAACACTTTGCGTCGTCGACAACTCGGGCTTGGTTCTTATAGGACAAGCGGGCGGCGAGCTACTCATTGGTCGTCATCTCCGAGCGCATAAGGTGGCCGGAGATCGCTGTGCGATTCCCGACGCACGGGGCGTCTCCTGTCGCGGCGGCTGGGGCGTGAGGATGTACGTTCCCTCACTCTTACGGTAACTCCGGACAGTTACCGGACGGCCGGACAGTGAGCTACCCATTGCTCACTGTTCGCAAGCCCGTGCCTACGGTGGCCGGAAATCGGCATCAAAATCCCGGCGGCGGCGAGAATGCCGTTGCCTGATGCGGTCGGCCTCTTCCTTTACGATCTATAATGCTCCCGTCAGTAAGCACGTTTTATTCTATTTTCTTTTTTTTTGAGAGTGGCCAGATTGAATTTCGAGTCAACTTGTTCGATGCACGTACATTTTAATTGACAATGGTGACAATTTTTTATGTTCCAAATTCAAATCTCATTATTCCCTAGGGATCGGCCATACTGCATTATCTCCCTTGTTTGTTTGTATGACGTGTAAAACGACATTATCGAGCAGGTGGTGTAAAATAGTAGTTTATGTGACTAGGGGATAAAGCAGTGTCTTTAAGTCGAGGGTGGCATGTTAAATTCCGAACAAAACGAAGGTTGCTGATTTTAATCCCGAACGGTAGTGAGGGACCTATAAAATTAACTCCAGAGCATCGCGAGGGAGTTAATAAAGAAACCTGAGTGAAGTGAGGAATTTAAGCCACCCAAGACAAAGACAGCTTTATCCCCTTGTTGCATACTCTACTTTTCACACCATCTGTGAGATAATTAAAAGACAATTTGGTCGAACAAATCATATATTAGAGAAATATAAGTATTATATTTACAAGTTCATCAAACAAACAAAATTCACTACTCCAAGATTCTATAGTTTCAATTTTCTATAACGCTCCCGTGTCGTCAGTGCGCACGTTTTATTCTATTTTTTTTTTTGTTAGTGGCCAGTTTGAATCATAGTGATTACATACTCTTTGGTTTGAATTTCGAGTCAACTTGTTCGATGCGCCTACATTTTAATTCACAATGTTGCCGATTCTTGATGCTCCAAATTCAAATCTCATTATTCCCTAGGGATCGGTCATACTGCATTATCTCCCTAGGCATATAATGACTTGCTTTAAGTGAGGTTTGTATGACGTGTAAAACGACATTATCGAGCAGGTGGTGTAAAAAATTAATTATGTATAAGTCTAATAAATAAATAACAAAATAATACAGCCTACTCTAATTTATGCAACAAACTTTATTTGCTTGTTATTGTCTGCAAAAAAGAACCAAAAAAAATACGACTGTAACTTTTACGAAGGTACGTACTAGTGTACCGCGGCTTCTCCGAAAACAAATATTTTCACATTCTGTTCAAAATGTTTAATAACTTTGAAGTCCAATAATAATATATAAATAAAATAAATAAGTGCTTACCTAACCTAACTTGCTTGCCCGAATACAAATCCGCCCGATAGTGGCTTCCCAGAGACGGTGGGATGAGCCACTCTGCAGAGTAGTCCAGGAAAACCTAATTCTAACATCTGCTACGATTGCGGACCGGGTGCGCCTGCTGGCTGTAGGAAATTGGGAGTCAGGTCTTTGGCTTCACGCACTGCCGTCATCGAATACTGGCACGTTATTCGGCGATACTATTTTCCGCCTAGCTGTTGCCCTACGCCATAGCGCTCCTTGCTGTTCTCCTCATCACTGTCACTGTAGCGAAGTTGTCATCAGCCTCGGTCACCACGGCCTGTCATGCGGTCGAAGCACGGGACGCATAGCGCGACACGCCAATATTAACGACATTATCTGACGAGCCCTTGTCACCGTCGGCGTTCCGGCTGTTTTGGAACCTCATGGCCTGGCACGCAACGATGGTAAGAGTCCGGACGGTAACTATGTCTTTATTTCCATAGAAGTTGGGTTGACCTTTAGTGTGGGACGCTACCTGCGCAAGGGCTGGTTTTTACCTCGGTCAGAGATTAAGCATTGCCATTCAACGTGGCAATGCCGCCAGCCTTTTGGACACACTTCCAGTCGATAGCGATGCGGAGGAGTTTTATGACGCCATATTTTAGTAGGAGTAGCCTTTAGTGTGTATAGTTAGGTCACAGTTTTACTCGTACAATAGGAAATACTGTGGTTAGGTTAAGCATAAATATATATATATATATATATTTTAATATTTAAGTTTATTATTTACCTATATATTCTGTTGCTTTAATTTGTAAATAAATGGTAGTTACAAGAAGTGTTAATCTGATCTAATCTAATATATTCCAATAATTAAAATTCTGGTTAAATCCAAATAAGTTTTGTCGCCAGCTCCATCTACATTCATATTTTAATTAAACATCCGCCTAGTCTTTTAAGGGTTCCGTAGCCAAATGGCAAAAAACGCAACCCTTATGGATTCGTGAAGTCTGTCTGTCCGTCCGTCCGTATGTCACAGCCGTTTTTTTTTCGAAACTATGAGAGCAGTACAGTTGAAACTTGGTTAGTAGATGTATTCTGTTAACCGCATTAATTTTTTTTGTGTAAAAAACACAAAAATAGAAAAAAAGAATCACTAAATTTTTGGGGTTATACTTAGAACTAAAACTCAAAAAAAATTTTTTCTTCAAACCCATACGTGTGGGGGGTGTCTATTAAATATCTAATATTAGAAAAAAAAATGGTCTAAACTGAATAGTTTGCGCGAGAGACACATCGCAAAGTGATAAAATGTGCCCCCCCCCCTGTAACTTCTAAAATAAGATAATAATAAAACTAAAAAAATATATAATATACCATTACCATGCCAAAAACTTCCACCGAAAATTGGTTTGAACGAAATCTAGTCTTTAGTTTTTTTTTAATACATCATAAATCAAAAAAAAATACACTGTTATTAAAACATCGATCAAAGTTACAACGAACTACAAGAAATTTTATATTATGTTATAGTTATCGGCACGAATATTGAGCGCTAGCTTTAAGTTGCGCAGAAGTCAAATATTCGGGCACTTTAGTGGTCCGACGTGAGACGTGGGGGCGGGGAATGCCAGTGATTGGCTCGCCGCGCCATCGTGTCATAGACGTCACTCGTGTTTCGTTCCCTGCTCTTACTGCATGTATCAAACAACGACGATAATTGGCTCGCCATTGTATGGAATGCGCAAAGCGATCCCCACTCTGACGCCGAGCACTCAATATTCGTGCCGATAACTTTACTTGCTGCTACGGAACCTTTTATGGGCGAGTCTGACTCGCACTTGGCCAGTCTTTTAGAGTGTTATGCGCTGAAAGCATTAATAAATAAAAATATTATTTCCATTACAAAAAATTCTTCATGTCTTCCAAAACTAGATTATAACATAGACTAAACGAAATGTCCAGTAGAAATAATTCATACATTTGTATTAGAGCCCTGCACTTTAGCATAAATAAAGACGTCTATTTCCCACTTGCAGCATTAATCACAAAACAGGCTTTTCCTTTGTTGTAAAAGATTTCCGAGAAATAAAGAAGGAGCTAGAACGTTTCTGGTCTAGCTGGTAGTAATATGACTGATATTGCCCAGTCGGAGCTTTGTCAGCCCGCTAAGCTGATAGCATATATGTCTTTACGTAAACAGATTTTTTTTAAAAGAGCATCACTGATGCTCTTTTAAATAATTTCTGCATCAGTCAACGCTTGGCACTCAATGCATCTCGACGCGTCGTGCTATCATGAATAATAATGATGGTGTTAATTATTAACACGTGTACTATCATTAATATACACATTATTATTAATATAAATAAAAAAGCAATCTAAAGTACGGCATCGAAAAATTCTTCCGCATCGCTATTAGCTAATAATGTACCTAAAAGACTGGTGGCATTGCCACGCTGTATGGCAATGCTTATTCTTTGTCCGAGGTAAAAACCAGCCCTTTTGATTCATTGTTCAATATACTTTATCCGCTATTTTCAAACCCAATAAAATCCACCGCGGTATAGCTAGGGACACGTCCTAAGTGTTTTACGACTGTTACTTAGATTAATTGCATACCCTCTAATCGAATTACATTTGATTCTATCGTCACCATAAAAATACAATAAAAATGCTATGAAATGTAGCTTTTTCGATATTGTCTTGGTAATTTTTTAATTAATGTATGTATGCTTTTTAAAGCATTATCCAAACGCTTAGTTGACGCTTCGCGTGACAGAGATTAAGCATTGCTATGCAACATGACAACAACGCCAGACTTGGGATCGCTTCCAATCGACAGCGATGCGGAGGATTTTTTGACGCCATATTTTAGCTAGAAGTAAATTGTAGGTACAAATAGTTTTAATTAGTTACGTGTTTTTATTTTTCTTGGTTTAATATTTAATAAAATAATAATGGATGCAGGCTAACTACATATAGAACAGAAGTCAACATATTCTTAGTTCATATGGCTCGTAAACATCCCCTGGTAATCACGGGTCTGCTAATAAAGAGAATATTGCCGCACCTGGCAGACGGATTAGTGGTCACTCCTTAACCGTGGTATATTAGCTAGGCGGCGATACTTCTCCTGACATAATCCCTTAGTCGCATTTTGCGATACCTTAGGAGATAGGCAGGAATTGGCACTGAAGATCCGAAAACATCGGTATATTAGGATATAGAGGTGGGTATTTAGATGTGTTGCGGGAATGTTCAAAAGTAGAATGTTTATTGTATCTACTCAAAAGGGTGTTTTTAGGTACAATGTTTGTTACCTATTATTAGTGATACCATAGAGTATCTAGCCGGTTCTTGTCCATAGTAAACGACCAATTGGAATTGTACACTAAGAGTGTTTTTAATATCGTGTGGTTATGATCACGCATGCGGGATTGCTCCGCATGCGTAACCCCCGCAAATATTCATTTTATGCAAGTACATATATTTATTGTAATACATGGAATACGCACGCGCACGATATTAAAAACCCCCTTAATTCTGGTTTTTTTTAGTGCTCATGTAGGCTTATGTGAAATAAAAATATTTTGAAAGGGCAACTGAAGGGACCCAGAGCGCGTTCCCATTTCAAAAAAAAACCTGCAGTCTTAGAGATCAAGGGAAACTAATGTCTAAATACGATGTTAGTAACACCCTTCCAACTGAAACTCATTAACTCGTAGAAATAGAACCGCTCTCCGAACGAACTACCTACTTTTTTTTAAAACATTGCCCCACATTAGAAATTTCTCCTGAACTGTAGGCACATTGTAGTGTCCGACCGAAACCGTAACCAAATTTCGCCAACAGTCTCAGTTTTGGCTGAAGGCCGAAACCGAAACTTCCTTACAAGGATAGTGTTTTGAAGAAAAATAAAGAAAAGGTTACTATAATGATTATAATAGCGGATACTTAGGTATTAGGATTAAGGTACCTACTTATGTAAGTACCTGCTCATTTAATTATAAGTATGATAATTGCATAAAAAAAACAATTGGGGACATAGGTTAGTATCTACCTGAACTTGCCTTGGTAATAAGTATTAAAATGAATTTTGAAATTCTGAATTCATAATATAATCACCACGAATGAACTATAGTAAGTACCAAGTACCTAACTAAAGTTTGTTTAGGTATAGCATTAGTAAGAGAGTTAAATGAACCAAAATAATATTTAGATGTCTGTAATCTATGTATTAATTTGTTATAATGAATTAATTTTTAATAGTTTACTACATACTCGTATGCTATATCACGTAATAAAAATTACCGAACTAAAAACAAATCACACAAAAACTCACAACAAACAAAACGAACAGCAAACACAAGCCAGTCACGACGATATGATTACACACATGAACGTGGAAAAGGTCTCCGTCGCTTACTCGCTTGGATGGAATTTAACGCGCCGAATATGACCGGTCAGCGCTAAAACTCCAGAATACAGTTTCGGTGTCGGTCGTAGTTTCGGCAGGTATGCTGCCGAAACCGAAACTCGTTTTTTCACCGAAACTCGACCGAAACCGAAATTTCGGTCGGACACTAGCATATTCACAAACATGTGAATCTCACATACACAAGGCACCCGGAACGTCTATCTTTATGCTATACAAATATTCGTTCCGTGTGGGAATCCCACAGGAACACAGGGTGCAGCGCTACACCCAATCGTTTAACCACTGCGCCAACTATGCCGTCAGACGAACAACTTCATAACAAACATGCATTTAAGCTTTCAAAAACAGGGGATAAAAAATCTGATATACCGAAATACGGGACGATGTAATTAGGGGATTCGTAAAAGACTGTAGTGATTAGCTCCATCCCATTTCTTTCATACCGCCTGACACATCTGATCTGGGTAATGGTACAATGATTGATGAAGCCTCTGTCTCTCACAGATTGGATCACTATCCCGGATACATTTTTGCTACTTAGTTAATTTGCACAATTCATGGGCTCCGATCAAATTGAATGTAATGCAGACATTAATAGATATTGTTCAAATCTTTCATTTATTATGTTAAATATATGTCTCGTTAATGATTACGTGTTTAAAATGATATATTGTTGATTCAAAGTTAGCGGTAAAACATGTTTTGAATAATAAATGAGTTGATTTAAGCAAAAACAATGTTTAACGTATTACGACCTTCTACGTAAAACGGCGTTTGTCTTACAGTAGGTATTAAGTACTTGTAATATCACAAAGATGACTCGTATTTAAAAACGGAAAGTTGAACACAAAGGGCTAGAACTGAGGACGAGTGAAGTGAGGGATCAAATCATTATATTCTAATGCTGCCAGCGGCTTCGCATGCTTGATAGTAGATAATTATCTCAAGCGAACATACTCCCGGGAGGAAATACAACATGTGCCATTCTAGGATATGGTCTACCCGTGTACCAAATTTCATCGAAATCGTTTTAGCCGTTCGAGTGTGAAGAAGTAACAAACATACACACGCACACTCACTAACTTTCCCAAGCAGCACGCTAGTGTTTTAAACATCAATTTCATAAAAAGTTAGGTACTTGGGCAAATTTTGTTTTTATTTGTAGCTTATGGTCCCATTGTATTATTACAGTACCTTATTAACCTTGTCTATAGAAGCCCTGGAACAGGTGTGGTGAGGTGTAAGTTAAGGCCATCCTGTCACACCATGGCCGTGCTTTGGGCCCGCAGATTAAAATATCTAGAAATTCAAATATTTTTACCCGAAGTACCATCATAAAAAAAAACTAAAGGCAAAAAATCACAGGCTGTAGAGATAGTAAATTATCATTTATTGAGGTAAATAAACTGATGTCCAACAAACAGCGATCTATTGTGAAGACAACAGTTATTTAATACTGCTCATCATAATCTGCTTCTTCAATTTATTATAATAATAAAAGCCTTCATACGCAGCATTTTGATGTAGCCCCGTGATGATCTGGAGGGTTAAAATGGTCATCCTTCTCTAATTCAACCGACGCATATGTACTTGCTTACTTTAGCTTGGCCGGAAATCGGGATCAGAATCCCGGCGGCGGTGGCGGCAATAACGCCGTTGCCTGATGCGTTCGGCCTCCTCCTTTGCGAGCATTACTGCTTCGCAGAAGTCGGCGACCGCCTGCCACTCCTCCTCGTTCCGGACCATGGCCTCAACCAAGGCTCGGCGCGAGAGGTCTCCGCCGCCGATCGCCCCCACGAGGGCACGGCGATGCTCCACCCAAGCAGGGCCACCTCGACTGTGTGCTCCACCGTGTCCTCCGGGCGTTCCGCACAGTGGCGACACCCGGGCGTCACTTCCGCATGAATCGGCTGATGATGTTGATGGAAGTGGGCTTTCCTTTTGTATTTTTTCTGAAAAACAAAATAAAGATATAGGTTACAAACATTACCTCACAATAGGTAAGTTTATAAAATGTATTCGAAATGCTCTAATTATTTTATAATCAGCTTTCAATGAAGACCACGTCTGCTATTTTAATTTTATCCATACTATAAAATTAATTTAAATGAGATGGTTAAGTTCTAACCATCTTTAGAGATACGTGTGAAAAATTAGTAAAGTAGTTTGTAATGAATAATACAGCTTAAGTTGTAAAAATACAGAGAGTATTTGAGTATACAGCTTATGTCATAAAATTACTCTAATTTACAGTGCATAAGCAGCAAAATGCTATAATCATCGTCCATAACCTACTTGAAACCGTTACTTGTCTCTATTATGAATTTTTTCACGAAAAAATTATACATTTTCACAATGAAATAAAATCGGCACTATAACTTCGATAAGTCCAATTTAATATTGATTAAGTCATAAATTTATAATGGCCTATTCGCCAGTCAGTATAATATATATATTATTATGTCTTGTAAAAATGAAGTTTTATTCGTACGTAATTCTATCTTAAAACACAAATTTACAGCAATTTGTTATTTATCACAGTTTTGAGTGCGTATCTGTAGAGTTAATGCTCCATTATACACCAATATACAGCATTTTTACAGAATAGAGTGCACAAATAGGACTTTATGCAGCAGTTATGCAGTAGTTATACCTATACAGCATCTATTCTCCACTAAAACCCCAACTAGCAAAATTTGATCTAACGTAGATATATAAGTATCTAAATTTTTTTACTCTTTTATCACACTTTTATTAACGTCTATAAGTGTGGAATTGGGCGCACTTTATAAAAGTAGATACCTTTATAGCGGTTGTATTATGGTCTCATCAAGTGTATTTTTCATCTTATATTAATCTTGATAATGTTGTTGTACAAATACACTTACAAGTGTCTTTCACTGAGAACAAAAACTCTTTGAGTGGTCTCACTAATGCCGTTATAGTAGTAATCCCCCTTTTACCGCTCTCTGTTATCTCATTGGTAAAAGGGTTTTATCACATCTGTTGAAAAAGCATAAAAAATGTGTGAAAAGTTTGAGTAACCGTGTAACCATTTTTATTTTAATACTATTTCTTTCTTGTATGATGACATTTTGTCTTTGATATCTTTTTTGCTATTAAACTATGGATGTACAACATACGGAGTAAATTTCCTCGATAGTTTTGTAATATAAATAACAATAGTTTCACGGGCCTCTTCTAAAATGTGTCTAAGATATTGATAATATATTTAATTATTTTCAAAATATAAATATAACTCGCAAGACGCCATTTTCTCACCAATTTTAAGTCCAATTTCTCTTCATTAAGACTGATGTCTCTTATTTCACACTTGTTAAGTAATATGCTATTCGTTCTGATTAAACACTGGCACAAGGCAATCTGTCCGTGGCCATATTCATAATTTTAGGATTCCTTAAGAAATAACTAACAAACCAATAACATGTTGCAGGTAAGTGTAGGTAATTAGATTATGCAAAAATATTATTAGTAGTTATCTAGAACTATATCTACAATGCATCTATAATATAAAAATGAATCGCTAAATGTGTTGCTAAGCGCAAATCTCGAGAACAGCTGAACCGATTTATTTTTATTTTTTTGTTGTGTTTGTTATTGTGTGTTCTTATGAAAAAAAAATGAAAATTAGGAAAGCGTAGAGTAGTGTAGGGTAGTGTAGAGTACTGTAGAGTAGAGTAGGGTAGTGTAGAGTACTGTAGAGTAGAGTAGTTCAGAGTCGAGTAGAGTAGGGTAGAGTAGGGTAGAATAGGGTAGAGTAGGGTAGAGTAGGGTAGAGTAGGGTAGAATAGGGTAGAGTAGGGTAGTGTAGGGTAGAGTAGGGTAGAGTAGGGTAGAGTAGGGTAGTGTAGGGTAGAGTAGGGTAGAGTAGGGTAGAGTAGGTTAGAGTAGGGTAGAGTAGGGTAGGGTAGGGTAGAATAGGGTAGAGTAGGGAAGAGTAGGGTAGATGAGTATAGAGTAGCATATTGCAGTATGGAACAGCCGAGGCACGCGCGCTCCCCGACGCATTGCAGTTCTAGGTACAATATAGCTTATACTATTTGTAATATCAGTACCGTGCAATCGAACCTGTTATTGCAGATACCATAAAGCATCATGACCGTTTTGGGAGCCGTTTTGGGAGCGACCAAAGCGTTTTGGGAGTACGTTCATTATGCATACAGCTAAGGAATGGAATTCCCTGCCGGAGCATGTGTTTCCTGATAGCTATAACCTAGGGGTGTCTTTAAATCAAGAGTGAATAGATTGCTTCTAGGCAAGCGTGCTCCATGGTCGGTCACATCATCGCTTACCATCAGGTGAGATTGTGGTCAAACGCGAGCCTATCCATTAAAAAAAAAATCATGACCTTAAGCAAATTACGTCTAGACTCCAAGCTTTGAAGTTTATAATATTTCAATAACTGTGTGTATGGTATTCTAGACTTAGTGCATCTATAGTACATAGTACGTAAAACTTTCTTTTGAACCATTTCATTTTTTTACATAGACATCAAAAATGGGACTCCAGATCGTTACTGCGAATTCCATTTGAGAGCGGACCAAAGCTTTGTATAGAAGTAAAAAAGTACATGGTCTTTTAAAATCTTTTGAAGAACGCAGGACGTAATCAAACATACAATACGCTTTGTTGACAATGTTGTGAAAATGAAGATCAAAGTGCAATATAGGACATATAGAGGAAGAGCAGTAACATCTGCCGTTTTCTTTATGAAGATCGGTGGCTAACCATCGGATCCTTGACCTTTATTTAAGTCTAATTGCTTGATTGCTTTAAGTATGATATCTACTGGTAGATGTACTTCAGATATTATGAGGTTTCCGCATGACGCAGGTCCCCACCGGACATGGTTCGTTCGGGAGTTTCGTGCACCGGATTCGTGCGGAAGTGACGCCCGGGTGTCGCCACTGTGCAGAATGCCCGGAGGACACGGTGGAGCACACAGTCGAGGTGTGCCCTGCTTGGGCGGAGCATCGCCCTGCCCTCGTGGGGGCGATCGGTGGCGGAGACCTCTCGCGCCGGGATTTGGTTGAGGCCATGGTCCGGAGCGAGGAGGAATGGCAGGCGGTTGCCAACTTCTGCGAAGCATTAATGCTCGCAAAGGAGGAGGCCGAACGCATCAGGCAACGGCGTTATCACCGCCGTCGCCGCCGCCAGGATTCTGATCCCGATTTCCGGCCACAGGCGTGGGCTTGCGGACAGTGAGCAATGGGTAGCACACTGTCCGGCCGTCCGGTAACTGTCCGGACCAAGCCCAAGTCGTCGACGGCGCGCACTGTTCCCGCACGCCTCAAGGAGTTGTCAGCATCAGCAGGGACCCAGCCGGGTCGAAGCCTACTGGGGTCAGGGTTATCCGAAAGGGCGCTCGAGCCCCGGTATGAAGGCTAGAAGGAATGGGGTGGGTCTTTTAGTCAGTAAGGGTCTGATACTATCTCCCTCTCCGCCCAAGAGCGGGGGTTGTCATAGGACGATTTTTTATAAAAAGCGAAAAAAAGATATATGAGGTGAATTATCTGCGTATTATTTTTAGGTGGCTGTAAATAGATTGAAAACAAGTTGTATATTTCAGTAGGATCATATTTGAGTTAAAATTGTCAAGATACATATTTGCTGGAATGTCCACCCTGTTCATTTGGTTTGAGATGTAAGTCCAGAAATTTTTAATGCTACACGGGATACTGTCTTCGACCGACTTCATATATCTTCATATACATTTGTTACATTCAGATTTAAAACGTTTGCGATGGCTAGAAAAACTTTCATAGTCCGATAGATTACCGTCTATTTTCCATTTTAACCAAGATTTATCTTTACTTTTGAAAATACGAATGAGAGAAGGAGAGACCAGAAAGGAAAGCGTGAATTCCTAACACGGGTTTTTGGAACATGACTTTTAATCTATACATCTATACATATAAATAAAATTGGAGTGTCTGTTTGTACTATTGAAATAACCGCTTTTTACTGCATTCACCTAATTTTTGTCTGTCTGTCTGTCTGTTCCAGCTAATCTCTGAAATGGCCGGACCGATTTTGATGGAACTTTTTTTGGCAGGTAGCTGATGTAATAAGGAGTAAATTAGGCTAATTTTGTTTTAGAAAAAATAAATTAAAAATCCTGTAGTCCACGCGAACGAAGTCGCGGGCACAGCTAGTTATTCTATTTTGATCATAAAATACATTCACTAATTGTTCAGCGGAAAGACTGTAAAATAATTGATTCCAGTCTAATGTGCTCAATTCGTTATTTATTAGTTCGTAATTACCTTTAAAAAAATTGTGTCGCGTAGATAAGTGACGTGTCATTGGTATCGCAGCGAGCGATGTTACAATTGAGAAAGGCGGGTGGTAAACGTCAAGCGGTAGCAGCAGTATACATGTTTTAAACTAACAGCCAACGTTTGACAAAAACAAGTCCAGTACTTATACGCCCTAAGTTATTTCTCGGTGTATTGTATTCAAAACTATTACTTAAAGAAATAAAATTGCATAAAAAGCCGTCTACACTATCGGCTGTGGAACAACATACTTACATTCACTATAGTCAAGCCATTTAATCCCTGATAAATTATAAGCGCCTGTTATATGAATGTTGTGAATAGGATTTCAGGAGAACGCGGCGGTATGTACGCTGCACTTCACACGTCTACACTATGACATGACGCCTAGCGGGGCCCGATCTTGATAACTGCACCAAGACGTGTTCTATATCAGCGTGAGAGGAGCGCATCAAAATACTAGTAGGTGGCAATGTGCGTAAGACGGCTATCAGTACCCTTGCACCGTCACGCTTCCCCGTAGTGCAGCAATCGCGATCGCACTTGAACACCAAGTACCCGGTCATCAATGAACTCACTGTATGTTATATGTTTGGTATATGCCAAGTCTCTGTAAGAATGATTACGTCATAAGAAAAGGATAAGATATTCATAAATAAAGTATGTAATTTTGTACGCAGTCCACAACAGTTTTGGTAATAAATAGCTAGGTTGTACTTATCCATCAAAAGCGGAAAAAAAATAAAAATAAATTCCAAAACAAAGTCTAGTCTAGTTACAATTTAAAAAAAAAAAAAACTACAGCTTGTAAGCGGGAAATAATAAGCAAGTGACAGGGTGAGCATTATCAACAATATTGCAAGTACAGTCGGTAACAAAGTAGGTTAGGAAATATAATTATGAGTTAAAACCATAATTGTATTTCCTAACTTACTTTGTTACTTTGTTTAAACTGTGCAACATGCTCTGAAATCTTAGGTGATTCTTTAGATTTGTGTAACACGCTGACCCAACAAGACATTGTTATAATTTCGGTAGGCACAAATGATACTAATCCATCTCATCTACTGAAAGAAGTATGTATAGCACTGAATAATTTTAAAATGTGTCAACAAATTTATTTACTAGGCGTACAATGTAACTATCATTTAAATACCTATATGTTAAATCAAAGCATAAAACTTTTAACGCATAACTTCTCAAATTGTAAATATGTTGACTTAAATGAATTACCTAATTATAGGCGTTACTTTTATATAAAACAAAATAATCGCACTTATTTGAATCAACTTAGCTCTAAATTAAATATTGACATTGACTACTTAAAATACACACAGGAATTTCTTTTAAAAAATATCACCCTTCCCAATCAGAAGAGTTATAATGAAACAAATAACATAATATGCTCTCGTCAGAAGACAATTTTAGATTATTTTAAGCCCATGACATTCACTAATAAAACGGAGATAGCAACTAACAATATAGAAAAATCAAAATCTCAACTGATTTCAGATTCTGTTTGTGATAATCTTTTTCGTGTATGATCATATTTTTATATTACATCAGAATATTAATGGACTGATAAATAAGTCGGACTTACTAAGTGTACACCTAAACAATTTTATACAGGAAGGTAAACCAGTAGATATAGTATGCATAACAGAAACAAACATGAAAAAGGATGATCATATGCATCTTCATGTGCCAAATTATACACTTTTCACATATTACGCACGAGATAATAGAAATGGTGGCTCATGTATATTAATGAAAAATACTTTGAATGGACAAAAACTAGATATAAGTAAATGGTGTAAACCGACTCTTATAGAAGGTTGCGCGGTTGAATTGCAGACACATCCTGTAATCATTTTGTGTATATACAGACCTCCTAAGCCAGATAAGACCTCAGTGAATACATTCCTTTTTAATTTAGATACAATTCTTAATGATTTTTGTGTTAAACGTAAGAAAAAGGTTATATTGTGTGGTGATTTTAATATAGATATGTTGAAACATAATTATGCTTCCTCTAGTTTTAAAAATTTATTGCAAAGTTTTAATTTGAAATTAGGTGTGCGCACTCCAACACGTCTTTGTAGCGGTACCTGCATCGATAACATTATCTACAATATAAGGGGAAGTAAATGCGAAACTGTTGAATTAGCAATGTCAGACCATACAGCGCAACTGCTACAATGTCCTGTCAAAAAAACTTGCACACTCCCGTACTGGTACATATTTAGACGTAGTTACTGTAAGGAGAATATGTTGAGGTTCAGAGACTGTTTACAAAATTTGACATTTAATGAGATTTATGCATGCAAAGAACCAGATGACGCATTTAACAAGTTCCATGACATATTTAAACTCTTCTATGATATGTGCTTTCCACTTAAGAGAATAAAAAGATATGCAACAAAAAAACCAATGTGGATAAGTAAAGGCATAAAATTATGCTGCAAACGAAAGCGTGAAATGTTGTGGCAATTTCGAAAAGACCCTAACTCGAAAACTAAAACAATGTTCAGAACATATACGAAACGGTTAAAAACAATAATTCGTTTAACTAAAAAATCCCAGAATATCAATTATATTAATAATGCGCCTAACAAAAGTAAAGCGACATGGCAAATAATAAATAAATGTAGAAATAATAAACCGCTTGAAGGAATAACAAAACTTACAATAAATAACAAAGATGTAACTGACCCAAAAGATGTTTCCCAAATGTTCAATGACTATTTTATTGACGAAATTGAATCTGTATCTGACATTAATAATATTAGTAATCAAAATTTTAAATTTGACATGCATCGTAATTCATTATTTTTAAGACCCACAGTTCCATCTGACATTATAAATTTAATTAAAGACTTAAATAACACTAGTAGCTCTGGATATGATGACATCACAACTAATGTAATTAAATCTGTATCGGATATAATCGCGCCAATACTTAGTCATATAATAAATCTATGCTTAGAAGTTGGTGTGTTCCCGGATAAGCTAAAATTGGCAGTTATAAAACCATTATACAAGAAAGGTAACAAATATGACCCAGCAAATTACCGGCCTATCGCCTTGCTACCAATATTCTCCAAAATAGTAGAAAAAGTAATTTACAATTCATTGTACTCATTTTTTGAACAGAACAATATATTTGCTAGTGAACAATTCGGTTTTAGAAGAAAAAAGAATATTAATATGGCAATCTTTAATATTTTTGAAAAAATTGTAACGGGCATTGATAATAGAAGTCCAGTGGCAGCTTTATTCATGGACATGAGTAAGGCATTTGATTTTGTGGATCGATCAATACTTTTAAAAAAACTAGAAAGATATGGAATTAGAGGTAATGCTCTCGAACTTTTAAAATCGTACCTAGCAGACAGGAAACAAGTTACAAAAATAAACAAAGTCTGTATGAAGTCAAAAACCGAACGTTCATATATATCAAGCCAGAGACAAAACAAATATGGAGTACCTCAAGGAAGTATTCTAGGATCTTTATTGTTTATTATTTATATAAATGACATGCCCAGAGAAACATATCATCCTATGGTTCTATTTGCTGATGATAGCACGGTTGTGTTTAGTGACATTAATGATGCGACGACACTAGAGAAAGAGATAAACCAATGTCTCCAGGGATTAATAGAATGGATGGGTGTAAATAATTTAAAAATAAATATTGACAAAACTAAAATAATGACATTTGAGCAAAGGACAAATCATAAAAAACTTGACATTAAATATGGAGACAAAATTATTGCAGAAACAAGGACTACAAATTTTTAGGACTAGAACTAGATAGAGATATGACTTGGAAAACTCACACTAACAATATATGTAAACGTCTGAGTCAACATTCGTATGCTCTACGCAATCTTGCGAAGGAAGTTAATCTAAAAGCCTTGGTTTCAGCGTATCATGCGTATGTAACAGCAACATTAAAATACGGGATCATATATTGGGGTAATTCCACAAATATGGACACGGTGTTTAGGGCTCAAAAAAGGTGTGTTAGGTCAATATGCGGCATTCAAAGCACGGAAAGCTGTAAACCATATTTTATGAATCTTCGTATATTACCAGTACCCTGTCTATATATATATGAAGTAGCTGTATTTGTAAAACAAAATCTTCATTTGTTTGGAGTTTATAACAGCACGCGACACAGATATAAAATAAGCGGCAGACCACACAATAAAGCCATATTTCATAAAAGTTTCTTAGGAATGGCTCCACGGGTATACAACAAACTGCCTAAATTTTTGCTAGAATGTGACGATCTTAACGTAATTTAAAAAACAATTGCACAATTTACTGCTAAATAAGAATTATTACACAGTGAATGAGTACCTATTAGACAGGAATTTATGTGTACAATAATGACAAGGGTTACTTCTTTCTAAGTCCGACTTACTTTACTTAATTTACGTATTGTATTTATTTTGAGTTTGTTTTTATTTTGTATTGACATTATTTGTTTGACTATATTGATTTTATTTTGTTTTTTATTGACATTATTATTAGTAGGTTTTAATCTCTGACATATAGTATCCATAATGTTTAATTTATTACAATTTATTAAAATTTTGCATGCCTAATTTGGTAAAACACAGTTTGCTGAGCATTCACATGACATCCAGAAATGTATAATTGATTGTACTGTGTTCTGCAATAAAGATTTTGACTTTGACTTTGACTTTGACTTTAGTTTTATTATAGGGTTTAATTTTGGACAAATCTTCTTCGGATCGAACAGTAAAAGGCGCTTCTGGGACGTCAGCGTGGACAAGAATAGTTCCATGTTTGATCTAGACAAACCTATGTCCATTTTGTTTTGCAGTTTCCTTTGTTTGATAAAATAAATTAGCTTTTTTTTTAATGTATCTTACATTAAAACATTTATGTATTTTTTTTGTGAATGGCCACTTATCTGCAAATCCTCGGTTGTGATTCCTTTTCTAAGACGTGCTGCTGCAACGCAATTATCACGTAGTATTTGGGTGGAAAGTTTGACAACTATATTTTTTGGTTTAGTGGATTTTGAATTAATTAGCGGAACCCGATGAATAGTGATGATATCACGAGTCGATAATGGTTGCTTGATTAAACAGGTTGTAGTTTCGAGAATCGACATTAGATTTTCACCGCGTTTCTCTGGCAGATTACTTATTTCGATATTACAATTCTGGGATTTCTGTTATGCGGCTTCCAACTTGGCTTCTAGGGTAGCGATTCGTTGATCAACAGCCTGAGTTTTTTGTCCTATCCAGATTTTATCCTCGAGATTCTTAACGCGACAGGCGAAATCCTTTGACTGCTCTTCCAGACAACGAACAGCGAGATATTTGTCGCTGATGAACTTGATGGAAGACTTTACCCCTTCAAATTTAAATAAAAGTAATAAAAAAATTTCATCCTGTTTTGTGACCGACGATGGAGCACGCTTGTCTAGAAATAAACTATTCACTCTTGACCTAAAGAACTCTAGGCTATAGCTATCAGGAAACACTCTGTACGCATAATTAATGTGTTCCCAAAATGCTTTGTACATACTCGTACCTATATATGGGTGGGATGTTAACCATATACCGATGGCACAACGCCGTACGTCTAGTGGTTCAATGATGGAACGGATTTGGCGGAATTAAATTGTGCAATTCCAATGCACACTCTCCAAAATGTACTTATACGATAGAAAACAGACAGGCTAGTGACTCGGCGTCAATGTTCAAGATTTTGGCATTTTGACTCGACAAATGTATCATTGCCGATGACTTTCTTAGCTCGCTTCGCAACTGACTCTAGAGTATCAAGCTGGTATTTGGCAGACCCATCCCACAAATGAGAGCAGTACTCCATACACCATCAATCTTGTGCTTGATAAAGTGTTGAGCAGCTGTTGCGTTATCGATATCGTTTCACCTTTGCTAAGCAGTCAGTTGAGCTTTTGCCTCGATGTAAGAGCCGATGTTGAGAGTAGATGATAGCGTTACCCCAAGAAGCTGAAGGTGATCTTATCGGCACACGGTCATACCCTGGAAAGATGTAAGAATACGATGTAACTGCTGCAGTGAATCTGTATGTTATTATAAGAAATAAACTACGCAATTATTAAGACTAAAATTAACGTTAAAATTATGAAGATTTAATTTTCTTCCGACCGGTCGTTGTGGCGACGCTTGAGGGAGGCCTATGTCCAACAGTGGACGTCTTTCGGCTGATATGATGATGATGATGATGATGTTGATGATGAATTTTCTTTTTAATAATATTGATATTTACAACAAAAAAATGTCTTTTTTAAATATCTTGAGTCTCGAAGTCCCTGGAATTCCCGGGACTTTCGTTGTAGGCTGTCCCGTGTCCTGGGACTTTGAAATTGTCGGGAATTCCCAAACCCTAGATACCAGTAATTAAAATGAAAAAAAAAAAACGCTATCCACGTCCCCACGAGGACAAGGCGCCAGCTATGCTCCGCCCAAGTTCCCTAGTACCTAGTACCGACTTACTCACTTTCCTGTGCTAAGTGGCTCTAGCTTAGGTTGTCAATTCTGGAAATTGGGCTGGCAGAGCGTTTTGTACTACGTAGTCCTCAATACATCTTATGACTATTATAAAGTCAATCCAATCATTAAGGCAAAAGTAACAAGAAAACTTACTAAAAAATTTCTAATACAAAAATACAATCACACAAATAATCACCAGACTGTGTAGGTACCTATTTTGTTCTGGAATATAAAAATGTTAAACACATTTGGACCAATCCGTTTTTGCGTTAACCAAGATAAAAATGCGGTAAAATTATTTATATTATTCTCATTGTAAGCTTGACAAATAAAATCCTCTGTCCCAAGGGCAAATCCGACTATTTGGTGCTAAGTTATTGTCCAATATCTTTCCATATATTCACGGGCCCTATATCGTTCGTAACAGCGTTGTTCCTTGTAGCTTTAATGTCAATAAAGTGTCTCGTTTGCGAACGTTTCCGTATTGGAGCTTATTTCACGCGACACCTTCTGTTATGTGAACGTCAAAGAAATTCTTAATTCGCCGCATCTTGTATCTCATCGTTTTTTGTGTTAGTTATTTCTATTAAGTAACATAATGCAATTTCCCCGACCCGTTTCCAACTCGGAGTAACATTACTATAATATTGGTAAGTGTTCCTACAGACACCTATAATGGAATCCTGATATATCTACACGCTCGTTTTCTGCAAGGCTTTAGTAAAAATCCTATCTCAATTCGCATTTAGGTGCATCAGCAACGTTCGAGATCACAGTAGAAAATCTTAGCCAATGTTCAAGACAAGCTAAGACTGACGAAGATTTTAAAAAACATTTTCTTATTCTAAGAGTTTATTGTAAGTTTGTGGAGCACATAGAGGTGCTAACCGAAGATTTGAATTCAGAACTTGAACAGACGCACAGTCTTAGGAAAGTTGGCAAGTTAGTTCATACAAAGTAGAACCAGCCCACTTGGGAAGTTTATACACGATGCTAACTGGTTGATACGTTAGCAGTCGTTTCTATAGAATAATTTATCCGCAGCCATTTGCACGGACGAACTATTTTTATTGTGTCACCGCCACGAGTAACTAAAATTCAAAGATTTCCTTATACCTCGGTTAATAGTATGTAAATACTATTTTATTCAATTTAAGATATTATTTCCTGCCCTCAAAATAAGGCTTCCAATATTTCTTCTTTTCAAACGAAATTGAATATTTAATTGATAATTTCGATAAACGATTCAGTACGACCAAAGAATTCTCCAATAAACAGTTTTCATTACATTTGGATCAGAGTTAATTGCATAGGAACTTAGCTAAGTAGAGTAGGTGACCGGTATCCACGTCAAAACTGTTAAATAGTTTCATAACACATTCTACTCAGTTTTATGTTTTATTTCTTTACCGCATTTATAATAACTAGGAAACCGCATGCAGTTGTATTTAAAAAGGCAAATAAAAGAAAACCATTTCGACACATGCAAGTTTAAAACAAGGATGTCGGAAAATTAAAGGCAGTTTTACCTTTTCTGCCATATAACAATCCAAATAGGTAAAATAAAATACACAGCTTTTTCTTTTTGTTTCAGGAATAGTAGGTGCCTACATCTACAGCATGATATTCTTTGAAAAAAAATATAATCTGAACTAAAAAATCACTCGCATATAAAAATGAAACATTTAGGTCCTCGCTTGTTTTTTAGATGGTTATGGAATAGAACATACTTTACTAGGTTTTGCCCGCGGCTTCGCTCGTGTCAACCGACTACTATATTCTACTCTTCCCAACTCTACCTCACTCTACCCTACTCTACCCTAGTCTACCTCACTTTACCCTACTCTACCCTACTCTACACTACTCTACCCTACTATACCCTACTCTACCCTACTCTTTCCCTACTCTACCCTACTCTACCCTACGCTACCCTACTCTACCCTACTCTACCCTCCTCTACTCTACCCTACTCTACCCTACGCTACCCTACTCTACCCTACTCTACCCTACTCTACCCTTCTCTACCCTACCCTACTCTACTCTACCCTACTCTACCCTACTCTACACTACCCTACTCTACCCTAATCTACTCTACCCTACTCTACCCCTGACGTTTCATGTCAAGTCACACGGGAACGCTGTCGAACGGGATAAAAAGTATCTTATGTCCGTCTCTTGGCTCTAAGCTACCTCCCTACCAATTTTCACCCAAATCTGTTCTGCCGTTCTTGAGTTATAAGTGGTGTAACTAACACGACTTTTTTTATATATATAGAGATATGCACCAAAATCTTATAACAAAAGCTTTTACAAAAATTCCAAACCATTAAATTAACTACTCCAACTCACGCAGAATTGAGTTTTTTTTTTTGTTTCCAATACTGTTTTTGAGGTGTATATAATCAATTACCTCCTGCTTCGATGGAGCAAGAGGAAGATTCAAACCTTTACTGACTAAAACCCACCTGTATCCCTTCAGTTGCCCTTAGAGTTCCGGAACCCTTGTACTTCGTTTAGGTTTTCATATATCAAATACGTGTTAATTTAAAAGCTATATTGGAGAGTCACAAAATCATAACATACTTCACGATAAACTGAAGAGTCCTTAATATTTCGATAAAGTGGGTGTGTATCAGTAGGTATCCAATGTCAATGACTTTTTATCGACCGTGTAATTATAGATATTATTCGCAATTCTATATCCCGTAGAGTATTGTTAAGATACAATCAATATTATAAATCCAAAACTAACTTCGAATGTCTGTATCGTTTTCACAACTAAATAACTGGACCGATTTGTGAGTTTGTTATAGAAATAGTTTTGCTTTAACACTCACGAAGAAAAGGTACATCATCATCATTTTCATCATTTGTTCTGTGTCTGGGTGTAATTTATCTATAATATGTATATATTTAGAAATATATAAGTAAGTTTATCAGTTGTCTAGTACTCATAACACAAGCTCTGCTTAGCTTGAGACTAGACGGCGTTGTGTGATAGTTATGGAATATTATATTATATATTATATTATATTTCAGCCGAAAGACGTCCACTATTGGACATATTATACTGCCCCTGACAGTTAAAAAGACGTATCTAACCTAAAAAAAAAAACCAAGAGTGTGTCGGGCCACGCTCAGTGTAGGGTTCCGTAGTTTCCCGTCCGTCACAATAAGTGTACCCACTTATGAGTTAAAAAAAAATGCTTGCATATACGATTATACTATCTACAAACTTAGTCCAAAAATTATTTTGTAGAACCTTTTTGTCTTTTTATACAAAAACTGTTCTTTCCATCAAGTTAAAAATGATTTTCCTAGAAAGTCCTTATAAAGTTCTACTTTTCTGATTTTTTTCTAATTTCTAAACTTATGGTTCAAAAGTTAGAGGGGGGGGAGCTTCTGCGAAGCAGTAATGCTCGCAAAGGAGGAGGCCGAACGTATCAGGCAACGGCGTTATCGCCGCCGCCGCCGGGATTCTGATCCCGATTTCCGGCCAACGTAGGCACGGGCTTGCAGACAGTGAGCAATGGGTAGCTCACTGTCCGGCCGTCCGGTAACTGCCCGGACCAAGCCCAAGTCGTCGACGGCGCGCACTGTTCCCGCGCGCCTCAAGGAGTTGTCAGCATCAGCAGGGACCCAGCCGGGTCGAAGCCTACTGGGGTCAGGGTTATCCGAAAGGGCGCTCGAGCCCCGGTATGAAGGCTACAAGGAACGGGGTGGGTCTTTTAGTCAGTAAGAGTCTGACACTATCTCCCGCTCCGCCCAAGAGCAGGGGATGTCAATGCTGTAATGTTATTAATACTTACGTTTACTTTACTTCACAATAATCATAATATTTCTTATATATTTAGTTTGTTTATTTTCTTTGATCACTGTCATCTGTCATGTCACTACTATTTTCTTCTATGGTTTTGATTAGGTATCAACAAAGAGTATTTTTATAGTCTTAGGTTTTATTCTTTTACTCATAATATTATTTATTTTGTAAACATATAATTTGCTATCAAATTATATGTTCTCTTATCTGAAATAATTCTTTAAAATTAAATTGTAATCTTTCTTGTGAAACAGCAATGCTGGCTGAAACCTGTTTTCAAATTTAAATTATGAATTGACAGCCAGCATAGCCGTCAAAATTGACTATAAAAACCATGTTTGTGAGTTTCTTGGAGAGTTTTCGGTCAGACTCTTGGTGCAGCTACATGTACAGTTCCTGGTGTCAGTTTTTCTTGGGTCAACTACATGTGACAGTTACTTGGCTCAGCTCCTGATGTCAGTTTTCCCTGACTGAGCTCCTTGGACCATGAAGACCTCCTCAGAGAAGGAACTGAGGACCTCCTCTCTGCCTCTGCCGGCCCTCACGGCGGAGGGCTGCTCTACTTTTGGACCTGGCCTCTGAGGGCCTCCTCCTCTACTGCTGCCGGCCCTTACGCTGGAGGGCTGTGACTACCACTATCTGTTGCTGCCTGCGGCTGCGTAGCCTTCGCCGTCCCTCGTACGGCTGAGGGCTACGCCTACTCCTGCTGCTGCATTCCGCCTCTGACGCAGAGCCTGACTGAACTGTTTTTATATCTTTATATCTTTTTATATTCCTATTGTTTTTATATGCTTTTATTTGTAATACAACCTCACAAGGATTCATATCTATATATATTATTTCTCCCTCCATACTTTCCTCCCTCACTCAACCTCTCACTACTCACCACACGTGCCTTGCCAGGGCTACTCCCTGGTGGCACTTACACTTACACTTACTCCCCATACGTGCCTTGCCAGGGCTACTCCCTGGAGGCACTTACTCACTACACTCCCTCTTGCACTCGCGTAACACTCTTCCTCTCCTCTTACTTATACACTTACTCTTCTTACTCTCACTCCTCCTCTACACTCCTCACTCTCATACTCCTCCTTACCCTCTCATGTAACTGTTACACTCCTTTGTGTACACATTACGTTACAATGCATGATTTTTTCCCACCATAAAAAAGAGGGGGGGACATATTGTTTTTTACTTTTGGAGCGATTATTTCCGAAATTATTGACATTATCAAAAAATAATTTGAGTAAACCCCTATTCATTTTTAAATACCTATCCAAAAATATATCACACGTTAGACGTTGTTACGGAAAGACAGACATGGCGAAACTATAAGGGTTCCTAGTTGACTACGGAACCCTAAAACATTAAGAAAATTTATAGCATAATCATGAATTTAATCTTTAATAATTTTTTACACTAAAGATAAACTTTTAAATTTCAATATTTCACTTAAACTATCCAAGCTCAGGTAGTTTCATTAAAATTCTTATCGTTGCTCAAATACTCATACTAACTATGTAGTAACTTTGGAGTATAAATTTCTTGGTGAGATCTCCTGTAATACGAGTATCTATGTTTTTGCCATCTGCGGATATTTGGTGGCAGTGGCGTAGGTATAGGAATTTATTTATTGACTTAAGACAACCTTTACAGATAAGATAGTCAATTTCAAACTTTAATCTTAAACATAATTATTCCTACTACATAACACTCTAGAGGTAGCCAAACAGTGAAGTCAACAAGATAAAGTCTAATACGGGTTGACGCAGTTTTCCATACTTGTGTGCAGACCGCAAACTATGCGAAGTAAGCTATATGAGCTAACTACAATATGCGAAGCTAAGTTAGTTGTAGCCGAGGCGCAGCTACGCGACCTAAGCTAAGCCCTAAGAAATTGAATGTGTTGACATATCCAAGGTCTGGATTGTTTTTTTTTTTTTAATAATAATAGGTCAGTATTAATTTTCTTCTTTTGTGTGTAACGTTTTCATCATCGAAATTTTCTTCATCGATTATATTCATGGCGAGCGTCGTCCGTCTAATTAAACTTCGCTTTTTTGTGTTTTGACTTAGCTCAAGAGCTAAGCTTGCTTAGTTTAGCTTTGGCATAGCTTAGTTTTTTTCTGCAACCGGCTTAATTTCTTTGCTACTGTGTTGAGCGTGCACAGCGCGTGTGGCAATTGTGCGCGCTGGAATGCATAAGTTGGTGCGCACGCCCGGTATCACCAGCAGCGGCGGCCGCCGGCATACTGCTGGCATACTTGTCCGGCACATACAGCTACGTACCTACATTATAAGGAATAATCCTTATTCCTTATTTGCAGAATAAAATGAAAGAATTTTTAAAATATCTTACAGTAACATATATGATATAAAGCTTCGAAGCTATAAGAAAGAGAAGTCAGATATGAACTTTGACGTCAAAGTACATCCGGCTGCCATAGAAAAAGGTGTCTTGACAGATTGATTAAAATTGTTACCTAGTCTCTTTTATGTGTTACCGTGTCCTTGCGGGGGCGATCAGCGGCGACGATCTCTCGCACCGGGCCATGGTAAAGGCAATGGTTGAGAGCGAGGAGGAGTGGCAGGAGGCCGACCGCATCAAGCAACGGCGCTCACGCCCCAGCCGATCCCGATTTCCGGCCACCGTAGACGCGGGCTTACGGACGGCGAGAAATGGGGAGCTCGCAGTCCGACCGTCCGGTAACCGTCCGGAGTCCGGTCCGGAGCCCAAGTCGTTGACGACGGCGCGTACTGTTCCTTCGCGCCTCAAGGTGTTGTCAGCAACCGTAGGGGCCCAGCAGGGTCGAAGCCTACTGGGGCCCAAGGGTCTATTTCTGAAAGGAAGGCTCGGCCCCTGTATGAAAGGTGACGAAGGAACGGGGTGGGTTTTTTAGTCAATAGAAATAAATTCTTACACTATCTACCGCTCCGCCCAAGGGCGGGGGATGTCATCTGGATGATTTTTACCCGTTGAAAAAAAAGAAAAAAAAACCTAGTCTCTTTTGCATTTCTACCAATTGTAATTTGGTTTTCACAGTTAGTTATCTATTTTTGTATTATTTATGAACTCTTAGATTAGGAATTCCCTGTCGGAGTCTGTCTTTCCTGATAGCTAAAACCTGGGGATCTTCAAGTCAAGAGTGAATAGGTTACTTCGAGGAAAGCGTGGTCCATCGTCAACCTTATCATTGCTTTCCATCAGGAGAGGAGGAGACAAGGGCGAGCCATCAACATTGAAAAATTAACATATAATAAATATTTTTTAAATCAGATCCCTCATAGAATTTCTAAATTAGAAATACCATAATCATAGAATAGAATAGAATAGAATAATAAAAGAATAATTTAATATCATAGCATAATCAGCCTTCTGCGGGGACTGGGATTACGGCTCGTTCCCTCCCCTACAAAGGAGACTTGCCTCCTCTCTAGGAGGATGAAATGGGGAGTAATCCACTACGCGGGCCCAGTGCAGGTTGGTGAATGTCACGTGTTTTCGATTTTTTTGGGTCTAGGACATACTGGTTTACCCACGATGTTTACCTTCACCGTTTTGAGAGCAGTGGTGATGAAATAAAGTAAGTACACAAAGTAATGCGCCTGGCGGGATTGAACCCTCGACCTACAACTCGTAAGTCGGAGCCGTTACCACTCAGCCACCACTGCTCTTTAATTGATAAATAATTAGAAATGTCACCTCTTGATACCTGGAACAAGTACGCCAGATTTAGTTTTCTAATTATAGTTAATTTAATTAGATTATCGATTCGTCACTTTTAGTCAAACATTTTAACTGTAAACCCATCACTTTATTTTATCAGGTCGGCGTTCAGTCACCGATCGCACATTAGGACATGTCAATAGTACCCCACTCACCGTCTGATCCACTACCATAGATTAACTTTAGCGAATTGGATATTGATGGATTCCGCCCTCGGGAGCGGTTAATTTCATTATTAAGATACTTCCAACAGCGTTGGACAGTGATTTGAAAAAGGGTTGATAAGTTTTAATAATAAAATGTAAGTTGTTTCTAAAAGTCAATAAAAACATCAGCGTTTAAATCCAAATTAAGAGAATTTCAAACCGTAAAGTAAGCTTATTTAAAGGTCATTTATACTAGGGAGAACTTTGGCAAAATTAATTCAGTTCCTGATTTTAACTTTACATCGTTTTAAAAGCTTAAACTTGAATTTGTTTTTAAAGTGGGTCATCATTAATGTAAAATTAAAATTAACCAGTAAGTAAAAAAAGCACATGTAAATAAATCTACATTGTAATGGTAAAAATCTAACAAGAACCAGCACAATACTGAGCTTTTCCGTGTAGTTTATTCCCAAGTCCATTGCACTAAATTCTCTGCTGCACCCACGGCCATTACATAAAATAATTTACAAGAATCTGCCCCGCTCTGGATCCTACATCATATACTGGGTGATACATGGACACTGCTATTAGGAACACGTGCATCTTACATACAACTTGACCCTTACTTAGTGGCAGTATTTATGAGCACTTGACAACAGGAGGCCACTTTAAATGTGACCGATGTGGTAAATAGTCTCATGTACACATTTCATGATAAGTACATAGTTGAATGACATGTACGTAAGTATTTACTTGACAAAATTAGAGACAGTACTAAAAGCTTAAGGTTGCCTATCGTTAAACTTCTGCATAACTGAAACATTGTTCCAAAAACATAAGGTATTTCCAAAAATAGAAAGAACGAAACGAACTACGGGAGCTAATCGCCAATTTCCTAATGCGCAAAAATATTATGATCCACTGCAGTAAACAGAATCAGAATAAAATATGTTATTCTTCTGTTTAATTGCTAGACAGACACTGTGTTCAAAAGATAATAGCTAATTTAGTACAATAAAATATCTGGAATTGTCTCGAACTTTTAACGATTAAAATTCAAAATATACATGCTATCTTTTTGATTGTTTATTAAATTATTTTACAAACAACGTTTTGCCATTACAGTGTAAATACTGTTTTATTGAAAAACAAAATAACTCTGAACTACATGATGTATATAATAACATAATACAGCTAGGAAAAAAATGCCTATCTACACTAATATTATAAGTATTAGAGAGGTCAAGTTTTTTTTTAGTTTTTTTATTTGGGTAATCTCTGAAAGTACTGGTCCGATAGCAAAAAATTTTTCACCGATGGAAAGCTGCTTTATTTTTGAGTGACATAGACTATATTTTATGTATGCGAGCGATGAAGCCGGCAAAAACTAGAAAGCAATACTTCCATTTTCAAAACGTGAAAATTATTTTCTGTTATAAATGATAGGCTTGCGTTTGAGCATTAACTTACTTGACTTGGTAAGTACACCGGTCCATTGAGGTAAGCGGTGATGTGACTCAGTTACGGTCTCCACTTCTTAGCTGTATGTATGACGACAGAAAATCGTGTAGTTCTAAATGTCGTGGCTTATACACCAATATTTTTTTAATTAGTACAAATACTGAGCTTATTAAAAAAGATCTCGTTATTATTTAAGTGAAGCCTCAATAAATTTGTTAGTTATAGCTTGTTTATATTCCAAAATGTCACTCAAGTTATCTAAATATCGTAATTCTAAATAAAAACAATGGAAAAACACTGCGCGTAGTATTTTTAGTAGCAAATCTATGAAGTTATCAATTATGATAAGGAGCATTGCGTGAAAGTGCGACCGTCCGGTAACAGTCCGGACCGAGCCTAAGTTGTCGACGGTGCGCACTGTCCCGCGCGCCTCAAGGAGTTGTCAGCAACAGCAGGGGCACAGCTGGGTCGAAGCCTACTGGGGCCAGGATTAGTTTCGAAAGGAGTAGCTCAGCCCTGGTATGAAGGCTCGAAGGAACGGGGTGGGTTTTTAGTCAGGAAGAGTCTGACACTAACTCCCGCTCCGCCCAAGAGCGGGGGTTGTCATTAGATAATTTTCCCACTATAAAAAAAATCCCAACCCCGCAAGACTTGAAACAGGTGTTATTCGAAGCGTCTATTTAAATAGAGTATTTTTTATTGCGACACATCTCTAAAGTTAAAAGTTAACATTATATTTTGAACTAACCTAACCTAACCCAAGTGTTTTGGACTTTAAATATACTCATAATATAGTATTGTCGAACGACGTCGATGTCAGCAAGCCCTACACGATTTTATAAAATTATTTGACACTAGGCATTGCGTAAAACTGTCTCCAAAAATGAACCACAACAGCAACAACAACATGGGATATTCAAAGTGTCTAGTTGAATTTTTTTTATGCCGATATACCTCAAAAGTATGGTTACAAACTGACATGCATTTCATGTCTGATTTGCGCAAAACTTAGGTTAGTTTAGGTTAGTTCAAATCATTTGTAAAGTGAAAACTTTGCCAAAAGGCATTTTACACTGTAAAGGACTATGTTGAAGACGAAAAGACTTGGGATTAGGGCTTTCAAATACCGCATTTTTTCAATACCGGTATTAGAATAGTTCAATACCGTAATCACGTGATCACGGTATTGTACTCAAGTATTTTTTTTTTTAAACTAGTGCTTGACTGTAATCCTTTTTCATAGGAACTTAAATTAGGACATTAAAAAATTATTTAAATACGTTGTGTTTGTTTTCGAATCCGTCTTTATAGTAGAGCGCCGTAAGGCGTAAAATTAGTAAAACCTCAGAATCCAGGGCCAGTCAATGAATCTTCATACAAACTATTGGACTGTATTGATAAAAGTTAAAAAGAAAAAATTGTACGATCTTGATTTTTTTTTATCTGATATAAATTAGTACTTGACTGCGATCCCAACAATAAATTGATAACAACAATTTACTGAAAATAATAGGAACAAGAGAAAAAAAGGGGTTTAAAGCAAAGATTTCATTTTGTATTTAATAAATAGTATTTGCATAGTAACTTTAATTAAAAATTGGTAATTTATTAATATTTTGCAAAAAATAACGAGTTACAACAAAAAAAAATAATTATAAACTATACACACATAATAACATTAATCATCATTATTGTCGTCGTCATCGATTTCATTGATGTAGATTGTAAGTAAATGATTAGTACAGCTGTCACCATTGCATTCCAAGCGAGCTACAGTGCAACTTAATCTACTTTTCTTTCACCCACAAGATGCTCCGCATCCTGTTTAGTATGTGCCAAAAATCATTTTTAAAATGGTTTCTGGAGCTGGTCGCTGCGTCATTGTTTCTAGCATCAGTATTCCGCTATTAGACTCCTAGGTTATAGCTATCAGGAAACCTAGACTCCGACAGCGAGTTCGCATAATGATTGTGTTCTCAAAATGCTTTGTGCTTGGGATGTCCACCATGTACCGGTGGCGCAACGCCGTACGTTTTGTGGTCTGATGATGGAATGGACTTGATGACATGATGGGTCTCTTCCGAAATGTAATCGATAGAAAACCGACATGCCAGTAACTCGGCGTCGATGCTCAAGGCTTTAGAGCTTTGACTTGACAAGTGTCACTCTTGGCTCGCTTCTCAATCGACTTCAGGACATCAAGCTGATATTTGGCAGACCCATTCCAAAGATGAGATTGAGAGCAGTATTCCATACACGATCGAACTTGCTCTTGGTAAAGATTGAGCAGCTGTTCCGGCGTGAAGTAGAGTCTGCCTAATAAGTTAAACGACTTGGTTATTAGTGGTGGATTAGGATTTAATGAAATCTGATGTAGTGAACACGGGTTCAATAATCAAGGTTGATTAAGAGATAGAGATCATTGTTTACTAACAGAAGAACCTTATGAAAAGTATCGAATATAAGTGTTTTTAAACGATTAAATATTATACAAAATACCCAAGTCGGTTGACTTATTAGACAGACTATACTAAGGCTAAAATCCCCAGTTATTTGGCAGCCTGTTGTGCTTTTGCCTCGATGTAAGAGCCGAAATTGAGGGTAGACGAAAACATTGCCCCAAGAAGCTCATGGTTGTCGGTTATCGGCACGGTTACACCCTGGAATGGTGGATTCGAGTAGAATTAGCAATGTTTGGTGGAAAAAAAGACATCTGGGTTTTAGCAGCATTAAACTTGACCAGATTGACATCGCCCTAATCGGATACTGCCTCCAAAGACAAGCGTTCAATCACAGCCTCTCGGAATACCGTAATTACGGTATTGGCTCCTCAATACCGTGATTGAAAAATGACCAAAATATATCCGTGATCACGGTATTACGGGATCCCGTAATACCGGTATTGAAAGCCCTACTTGGGATTGACCTGCACCAGTATGCTCCAATTTTTGTAACTATTTGAATTTTTGTTTTATTTATTTTCAATTCTGCTTTTTATTATTTTTATTAATTTAGTTTTTACGATTTGACATTTTAAATTATTTTTATTTTACAGTTTGACATGTTTTTTTTTACTTTTTTTTTTGCGAGGTTTTACATTTTGTAAACTTTAATTTCCTTTTATTATTGTGAATATGAGGACTATGTTGATTAGATACTTTTTTTTTCTCGTAACCATATGTCTGGCAATTTGAACATTTTCTGCGGCTTACCCAAATGTTCTTTCCTTGGTATCGTTCGTCAAGTCGTTGAGCTCCTTAGTAGTCCTGAGTTGAGCTTTGCGAATACTGACAAATGCTTCCACTGACTGGACGGGCCCACTCAAATCTGTATGATTCTTTCTTCAAAAGACCATCTCAGACTAATCTGCATGGTTCTCATGTGATTTGACCATTACATATTGACTGTATGGACCTTAAAAGAGACTTTGACCCCTGAGTTTGTTTCGGTGTTTCTTCTCAGGGTAGTCAGCCAGGAAACACCGGCCTCATCTAGCTTAAACTGACAAAAAAAAATTGACGTGTAAAAGTGTTTTTTAAACCTATTTGCAAAATAAATATCATTTAGATTAAAATAAAAATTGTTTATAAAACTTAAACCCCATAATTTTGAGGTATGTCGACGCCATAAAATCGAATGACATCTGTTGTTGTTGCTGTTGTTGTTGTGTAATTTTTGGAGACAGTTTGACGCCCTTTGCCCTTTGCCCTTGGCCCTTTGTCAAATATTTTTATATAATCGTACAGGACTCACCAAGTCAAATTAAAAAAAAAACGGTACTATATTATGAGTATTTTTAGGGTTCAAAACACTTAGGTTGGGTTTGGATAGGTTAAAATATAATATATAATATAATAAAACCTAAACCCCACACTTTGAGGTATGTAGCCATAATAAAAGAAACTGTATTTAAATAGACGCTTCAAATGACACCAGTTTCAAATCTGTTGGTACCCACCATAGATATCCTGCTTTCCCTTATGATTGACTAAGGTGGCCTACTCGGTCAATGATATTGAGCAATATTGTTAATCTTTTAGGACCCATTTTACGAAACCGCCAAATAGCCAGATTTTTATGATAATAATTGAATATTTTTGCATAGCAAACACAAATTATTGTAACTTTTGGCCAAGAAAAAACTTTATGAAGTTATTTTTGTTTTTTATGCTAATTGTACTACAAATAAAAAAAAAACTTTGATCATCTCTTTTTAGTATAATTTATGTTTTTATTCTTCACGAGCATTGAAATAACAATGTTTTAATTTTTTTCAAAAAACATTAAATTAATAACTAATTTAACATGTAATACTACAATATCCATGAAATATTAAAAAAAAAAAACAATATTGAACTGAAATAAAACGCATCGATAAAATCAGTCACACGCACTCGATTACCCCTCTCTTAATCTTAAACGATCGTAGCGCTCGAAAAGATTCGGGATAGTTCGGAATAGTTCGTGTCGCTCTGGACGTAGGTTAGAAAAATATTTAAAAAATGATTTAAAATATAAAACAGTGACTTAATTGTTTAGTTACCGGTGGAAGGACACGTCATTTGTCTTTAGGTTGGCGTTATTCGACCTACTTTTACATTTAATTACTGCACAATTCGGCATTTTGTTTTTTTACGCATCAGTAGCACACTGCACGCAATTGCAAAGTGACTGAATGAATCGTACAGCCGCCGTTCAAATAAATTGGCTATTTGGCCATAATAGGCCATAATGTGCGCCGACGTGCCACGCTCACATAGCATATCCCTCGATATCCGTGGTACCCACCAACAGATTTGAAACAGATGTCGTTTTTGAGGACAGTTTTACACTATGCATTTTTTCAATTATTTTTGCAGAATCGAACAGATCTCTCAAAGCCGCATTCAAAAATATATGACTACTATATTATGAGTATATTTAAGGTAAAAACACTTGGTTTAAAATATAACGCTTCAAAAACATAAACTCCATACTTTAGAAATGTGTTGTCATTATAAAAAATACTTTATTTCATGTCTGTTGGAGAGCAGGGACGGTGCCCATACAAAATCCTGCATCCTCCTTTTCGTGGACAATAATTTGGGATTTCGTTTTTTTTTTTTACTTTTGACTATACAAATATGATCAATAACTAGTACGCAGAGAGCATTTTTTTTTGTACTAGCTAATTAGGTGGTGGTGAGAGTGGGACACTCAGAAAGTTTTGAGAAACTAAAAAACTAACACTCCTATGGATAAAATATTTTTTCAATACACTTGCTTTTATTACACTGCACTTAGGTACATAATGGCCCTTGTTACCAAACTGACACATTTTGATTGCCATTACGCACTAGTGATATAATGTAGTTAATACGTTATTGTTCAACCTCTCCCCCGCCATAATTTTATTACATTTATCATATCGGGATGGGCGCACGTCGTCCCCCACGAGTCGCCGATCAACCTCCGTTTATTCATTTCAGTGAGTGTATTGAAAGGTAAATAAAAAAAAAATAATGGGCACGCTTAAGAAAACAGATTTTTACCACCACAAAATTTTACTAGTTTTACAGTTATTTTCTTCACGAGTGTTTGAAAAACGTCTTATGATACATGTGAGTAATTAATGATTACCGTTCTCGACTCACTTAAGACCCTCGCGACGGTCTTAATACCAGGCGGTATTACGACCCTCGCGAGGGTCTTAAGAGCGACGGTTAATAATAAATATTTTCAAAGAACTCACCACTATACAAAGTTTCATGCGTCTGAATCAATTTCGAAATATTTCTTCCAGTCCGCCGCAGACACCTCTTCCACGGCCTTCTCGAACGCTCCTAGCGCGTCTTTTGGCGATAAAAACTGTATCCCTTTCAGCAAATTCTTTATTTTATGGAATAAAAAGAAGTTACACGGTGCCAGATCAGAACTGTACGGAGGAACTCTGACTGGTGTGGTGTTCAGGAAGTCCCTCGTTTATAGCACTTAGTGCGCGGGCGCGTTGTCATAGTGAAGCAGTACCCCGCGGAGCCCGGTGTTCGGTCGCTTGTTGCTCATTGGAGGCAAAACTTCTGGCAGGTATTTTATATATTTGGCGTTGATGCTGCTTTGGTCTCGTAATGGAATTGAAATCAGATACGCCGTCAAAATGAAGAAACTCGTGTTAAATTTTTCCCTGCGCTTCTCGATCGCTTCACTTTCGTGGGCATTGGTTCGTTTTGAAACAGCCAAACTGTCGACTGACGCTTTGTTTCTGGGTCGTGATAAATCTAGAATTTGTCACCTGTTACTATGTCAAAAACGCACCAAGAAGAACCTGTTTTAAATTTTTGAATCATATCACGGCACCACTCCACACTAGCCTGCTTCTAAGCTTCGGTAATGTTGTGCGGCACCCAGCGGCAAACTATCCTCCTCACGCGAAGGTGTTCGTGTAAAATATTGTGAACGCTTCCCTAACCAATCTGCAGTGTATGCTGAATCTAATTCGCCTGTTTTTTTTAATTTTTTTTCTTCCGTGACAGCCGTCATAGGACGACCACTTCTTTGTTCAGCCCCTAAAGTAAGGCGACCGCGTTTGAACTCACTATACTACAGGTAGATGTTGCTTTTGAAGGTCCTTCATCCCTAGAAGCAATTCGAAGTCGATCAAAAGACTCATCAGGTCACACACACACACACGGCCACATCTAAAATCATAGAAAATCGTCACACGAAAATGTTCTCGATGCGCATCCATTTTTAAATGAAACCCGATAATTAAAGAAGAACAGGCAAAAAAAACCCAGACCCGACAGAAAAGTGACATATCTCAGTTTTTTTGTTATTATTTATATAATCATATTATATAGTTTTTATATTCGAAATCAATGGCTAACATCAAAATATTGCCTTATGTTTTTGTTCAGGGTTTACACAAAAAAAATACAAAATGCCTACTTATCGACACAATTCGTAATGTATGTAACTAAATGACGATAAATAGTTATGGGATGTGTAGTGTATGTAGATATTATTATATCACCCTACAAACCGATAACAGTGTTGTGACGTTGCCTCGGGCGCGCACGTCGCTCGGTTATAAATACCGGTCCGAATGGTGGGGCAGGAGTCGTTGTCGAACTGTCGGCCTGTGCGGTGGTGCGTTGGCGAGTCAACTAGTGATTGTGTGTGAGTGAGTGTATTCTACATTGGCGACGAGGAGAAAAAACCGTAATGAAACAATAAAATGAGTTCCCAACTCACGCTTGAGAAATTTGATTGCGAGGGGGAACCTTCATCAGTAGGAACGAGATGGGAACGCTGGAAACGAGCACTATTGATCTACCTAGAAGCTGCTGACATCAAGAGTTGTGAGAAAAAACGTGCTTCGCTGCTACATTTTGGTGGACTAGAGTTACAGGAGATATTTTATAATATACCGGATGCAAATGTATCATCAGCGAACGGAGTGGACGTCTTCGAAGTTGCTATCACCAAACTCGACGCCTACTTCCTTCCCAAACAAAGCAAGATCTACGAACGTCACCTTTTCCGATTGATCAAACAAGAAGCAAATGAAAAGTTCGAGAAATTCATAGTACGGCTTAGACAGCAAGCAGACAAATGTCAATTTAAAGACAAAGACGATCAAATCACAGAAAAGTGTTCCTCAAAAGAGCTCAGGAAGAAAATTCTACAAACAGGAGACTCAATAACACTAACAAATATAATTGCTGAAGCAAATACTCTTGAAGCCGTAAGTCGACAAATAGAAGAATTCGGAGGAAGCAGCACATCAACTGAAAACACAAAAGACACAAAATCAGAAATGAAGGAAAAAAAACAATAGCAATGATAAGAAGTGGAAAAGACAACCAGGATGTGGAAGATGTGGAAACTCAGGACACGCATCTCATGATAGCAAATGCCCAGCAAAAGAAATAGATTGTTATAAATGTGGGCTAAAGGGACATTTCAGACAATTTTGCAGAACAATGACACGGAACAGAACGAATAAAAGGAAATATGAGGAAAACTACAACAAACAAAGCGGAAATAAAAAAATGAAAAGAGATAACAAAAGAAACGATACAAACCAGATAGATCAAGTAGAATCAGAAGGCATTCAATATGTGTTCAAAATCGACGATGACAGTGTATTAGATTGTCATGTTGGCGGAATGAAGGTTAAAATGTTAGTAGACTCTGGGTGTAAATGCAACTTGATCACAAACAAAACCTGGGACAACATGAAAAAAAATAAGGTACAGGTTCGTAACCAAACATCCATATGCAATAAGACTTTTTATGGTTATGGGAGTAAGAAACCTCTTGACCTAATGGGATCATTCGACGCAAACTTAAAAATCGCGGACAGGTCAGAAAACGCCACCTTCTACGTCATCGCTGATGGAACAAGAGATTTACTTGGAAAAGACACTGCCATGGCTATGGGGGTACTTAAAATCGGATTAGAAATCGACCATATGGAAACTAAGACAGAATTTCCGAAATTCAAGGATGTTTTAGTGGAGGTACCAATCGATGAGAAAGTACAACCAGTTTCTCAACCCTTAAGAAGGATCCCCATACCACTAGAAGAAAAAGTCGACAAGAAAATAAAAGAGCTGTTAGAGAAAGACATCATTGAAGAAGTTCAAGGATCCTCGAGATGGGTATCCCCAATAGTCCCAGTTTTGAAGAACACCGGAGATGTTCGTATTTGCGTGGATATGAGGCGGGCCAACACAGCAATTCTACGCGAAAATCACCCATTGCCTACTATGGACAAGTTACTACCAAAAATTAAAAATGCAAAGTACTTTTCAAAACTGAACATAAAAGATGCTTTTCATCAGGTAGAATTGCATCCTAACTCTCGACATATTACAACTTTTATTACTAGTAAAGGCCTGTTTAGATACAAAAGATTAATGTTTGGAATATCCTGTGCTCCGGAAATATTTCAAAAGACCATAGAACGAATGTTATTGAGATGCAACGGCACCATTAATTTTATAGACGACATTTTAGTATACGGAAAGGATGTGGAAGAACACGATAAAAGATTAGAAGCAGTAATGAAAACTCTAAGAGAAAATAATGTTGTACTGAGAAAGGACAAGTGCATATTCAGGGAAGAAAAGGTTCAATTTTTGGGTCACGAATTATCACACAAAGGTGTAAAACCATTAGATAAGTACGTGACGACTATTCAAGAATTTCGTCCACCTATAAATATAGGTGAGCTTCAGAGCTTCTTGGGATTAATAAATTACATTGGAAAATGGATTCCAGATTTGGCAACAACTACTGAACCATTAAAAGACCTGCTAAGAAAGAAACAGAGCAAAACGACAGAATTAAAAACCCTTTGGGGCAGAAAACAGGAATTTGCATTTAACAAATTAAAATCAGCTTTGTCTAATATTCCTACTCTAGGATACTATGACGTCAAAGATCGGACTATGGTCATAGCAGATGCCAGTCCGGTAGGACTAGGAGGAGTATTAGTTCAAATTAATGATCGTGGACCTCGCATTATAGCGTATGGTCATCGGACACTAACAGACTGCGAAAGGCGATATTGCCAAACGGAAAAGAAGCCCTAGCTCTAGTCTGGGCTGTGGAACATTTTTATGTTTTCCTGTTTGGAAAAGAGTTTGAATTAGTAACCGACCATAAACCACTTGAGGTTATATTTGGTCCTAAATCAAAACCATGCGCGAGGATAGAAAGATGGATACTACGCCTTCAAGCATATACATTCAAAGTAATATACAAACCTGGGAAAGAAAATATAGCAGATAGTTTATCAAGATTGTGTAAATTAAATACAACAACGCAGGACAAATCGGACAACTATATTCACCAAATTGTTGAAGGAAGCAGACCAATAGCAGTATCATTGGAACAAATTATGGAGGCATCAAAACAAGACGAGGAAATATTAAAGGTAAGGGAGGGCCTGTATAACAACACATGGGATGAAGAGGTAAAAAATTTCAAAATCTTCCAAAATGAATTATGCTTTTACGATGGAGTTTTGTTGAGAGGCACAAGAATTGTTATTCCGAGAAAATTGCGCAGCCAGGTGTTGACAGCTGCTCACGAAGGGCATCCAGGAATAGTCTTAATGAAGGCGAGACTAAGAACCAAAGTGTGGTGGCCTAGATATGACAAAGAAACCGAGAACTTGGTTAAATGCTGCAAAGGCTGTACGTTAGTTTCAACCCCAAGTCCTCCAAACCCATTGAAGCGACGGGCATTACCATGTGAACCTTGGGTAGATACATGTATAGATTTGTTGGGCCCTTTACCAAGCAGCGATTACATATTGGTTATCGTCGATTACTTCAGTCGATACAAGGAGGTGAAGATTTGTCGGAAAATTACCAGTACAGACATAATAAAATCTCTAAAAGAGATTTTTAGCAGGCTTGGTAACCCGATGACGATAACAGCTGATAATGGGAGACAATTCTGCAGCGAGGAGTTCAAAAAATTCTGTGTTGAACGGAATATAGTTTTGCATAACACGGTACCATACTGGCCTCAACAGAACGGAGAAGTCGAACGTCAGAACCGTGACATTCTAAAGCGACTAAAAATTAGCCAATTTGAGAATAAAAATTGGCAAGATGCTTTGTTAGAGTATTTGGCTATGTACAACAGTACCCCACATAGTGTTATGGGTAAAACACCAGCAGAATTATTTTTCAAACGGCAATACCGTGATAACATACCCATGGCAGGAGACATTACACATACCCATAAACCGGAAGATGCAGATGTTCGAGACAGAGACCAAGAAAAGAAAGAAATTGGAAAAGAATATGCTGATAACAAAAGAAGAGCTCGTGAATGTCAACTAGTGCCTGGTGATAAAGTTTACGTCAAGAATATGGTTAAAGATAAACTAAGTTTAAATTACGACCCAACTTCGCATACAGTGGAAAAAAGTGAAGGTGGAGACATAAGTGTTCGAAACGACATAACTGGAAAAGTATCACGAAGAAATGTTGTTCATTTGAAGAAAATTGAAGGCCAATGGGAAGTTGTAAATGATCAAAGTAAAGAAACAGACGGAGGAGAAGATACAAACGAATCAGAAAATAGAATAGAAGAAGGGTAGACGAAAGTAAACACTAAACTTAACAATGAAGTGATTTTAATTTTTGTGCTATGATTTTGTTATGCCAGCGATATGAATTAATTATGAATAAAATAATAGTTACATGTCAAATTTCTTATTAATCATTGTGGTTACAATACAACAAATTAAAACAAGGAAGGGAATGTAGTGTATGTAGATATTATTATATCACCCTACAAACCGATAACAGTGTTGTGACGTTGCCTCGGGCGCGCACGTCGCTCGGTTATAAATACCGGTCCGAATGGTGGGGCAGGAGTCGTTGTCGAACTGTCGGCCTGTGCGGTGGTGCGTTGGCGAGTCAACTAGTGATTGTGTGTGAGTGAGTGTATTCTACAGGATGTATCCAGGAGACCTGGAGATACAGCTGTATTATATAATTTTTGAACTCCGAGTACAACATTCAACTTAGGATTTTTTTTTTTATGGTGGTTTAAAATCATCTAATGACATTTCTCGCCCTTGGGTGGAGCAAGAGGGCGTGTCAGACTCTTACTGACTAAAAAATTCCACCCCGTTCCTTTTTGCCTCTGGTACTGGGGTCAGAGCATGCCCTTCTGGATTCGCCCTCAACTTAGGATTAATTAAAATCGTACATACATCCCATAACTATTTATCGTCATTTAGTTACATACATTACGAATTGTGTAGATAAGTAGGCATTTTGTATTTTTTTAGTGTAAACCCTGAACAAAAACATAAGGCAATATTTTGGTGTTAGCCATTGATTTCGAATATAAAAACTATATAATATGATTATATAAATAATAACAAAAAAACTGAGATATGTCACTTTTCTGTCGGGTCTGGGTTTTTTTATATGGGACGTGACCGTTCTTCTTTGGCTCTCAAAAAAATGTGGAGGGAAATTCAAAATTCGAACAATGGTATTTTTAACAGATTTCGAAAAGGAGGAGGTTCTATGTTGGCCTAAATGTATGTTTTTTTTTAATGTATGTTCACTGATATCTCGGTCAATTGTAGATTTTGAAAATTCTTTTTTTGATTGAAAGATTATGCCTTCAAGTTGGTCCCATTGAAATATTTTTATGATCTGATCATGAACTTCGAAGATATGGCACAGAACTCCTCATAGGATCACAGCAGAACTGTCGTAACAAGTACAATTGCTTTGTTTATACGTGTAGTCGATGACTGGCTGAAGGAAAAGAGGGAGGGGATGTATCGGACTGATCTGATAATGAAGCCAGAAGGTAAATTAATGTAGGTAATCTAACCGTGTTTGGGAATATTAAAATCGTTATGAGATGCTCTCTGGCTATAAGGTATTTAAGTTTGGCTGAGAGGTACTTTTTGGCGGTGGTACCATAACTAAAAAGTAAAAAATAAAAACCTTTTAAAAAAAGAAAATACAACCGACTTCAATGCTAAAAAAACACTGAAAAGTATAAAATAATTTTAATTTCGGAAGTCGGTGTTAAATAACGAAGAGGCAAAACTATTAAAGAAACACTGACTTCCCAAATTAAAGTTATTTTGTACTTTTCAGTGTTTTTTTTAACATTGAATAGTCGGATGATTTTTTTTTTTTTGTAAAAAGTTTTTTCTTTCTTTAAATCAACCAATGTTATCAAAATTATTACAAGTGGTTAGTGCCTTAGGGTGCAAACATAAAGATACAGGTTTTTCGGTCCCGATATGTCGGTACGGTTCGGTACAGGCAGGTACCGGTAAAACCACATAAAGATACAGGTAAATCAGTACCTATGTGTAAAACACTACACTGGCCAATACTTAAACCCGTATGACTCGGTACAGTCAGCCGGTACCGACAAGTATAAAGCGCAGGCCACACCGGCAGCTAGCGGGCGGGCGGGCTAGGCGAGCGAACATCGTTTCACCTCTTTACATACTTCGGTTCACACCGCGAGCTACCGACGAACCTAACGAGCTAAGCTAACGAAATATCCGACGATTCCAGCGAAGCTACTCGTTCACCTCGTGCGCTTCGCTAACTTAGCTCGCTCGCCAGCCCGCTCGCCCGGTTCGTTCGCCCGTCCTCCCCGTTTCGAGTAGACTAGTCGACACTCGTCTTTCGAATAGCAGTGTAGTGTTTAGTTTGGGAACGATGAATATGTCATATATCGACGAAAGTTCTGATGATGACTTAACTACAAATACTACCCCCGCTTCGCCCACTTAGCCCGCTCCGCTCGTCGCTCGTCTTTCCGTAGTTTTCGGTGTGAACCCCATAGTTTAGTTCGCCAATATTTCGCGTAGTTTGTATAGTTTCCTTCGTTCGCTTCGCCCACCCGCCTAGCCCGCCCGCCCGCTAGCTGGCGGTGTGGCCTGCGCTTTAAATTGCTTCTTTATAAATTGAGCACATTAGAACACGTGGGAGAATTTTATCTGCACCAAGTCTTTACCGAAGTACCGACCCGTACAGACTTGCCTGCACCGGTAACCTGTTTCTTTATATTTTCACTAGTGATAGTCCGAAATTCGTTTCACATGCGCTTGAAGTTCAAGCGCATTGAACCGAACTTCGACATTCGGCCGATTTTCGGTTCAAATGCCGAACATTCGGTCTAAGGTAAGATCTAATTAGCTCAACGATTTTTAAAAAAACAGAAAATTAAACCGATAATAGTATAATCAATAATCAAATCAGTCATTTATTAATCTTTGTAATTAGTTAATACTCCACAATCTTTTTTATAAAATCAAATCCTTTTAATTATTATTAACGAAATGGACCTCATGACATGGACATTGAAATAAAATAAATCTTTTTAAAATAAATTATTAATAATATTACTTATTAAAAGTAAATGTAGTAAGAAATAGTAAGTTTTACTTTAAGATGAATGCTCTAGGGTAGCCCGAAAATTCAAATCGTGTTTTTGCAATTTGCAGCTCAGTATTTGAGAGTGAGGTAATATAAACTATATTCGCGGTAGTAACTATTTTTTTATTTTCACAATTTTACTCTTTAAAACCCCACTAAAAATTACGTAAGATAATTTATGTAAACTATTGTTAAAAGTCATCGAAGATGACCCTAGAAAGCTCGCCAAAAATAACCGAAGTTCGGCCGAATATTAAAATTTTACCGAATGTTTGACCAAAGTTCGTATTCGGCACAAACCACATTCGGCCCATCATTAGTTTTCACCCTTATACATAAAACTTTTTTTCGAAATATTTTAGGCATTTGAGGCAAATACTTTTTTTTTTAATCTACTCTGTTGTTGTATAAATATAACTTGGTCCTCAATATTTGTCAGAAGTAGGTACTTATTTTCATGGGTCGTCCGAAAGGCAGCCTTGATCCTGGGATGCAAGGCAAAGAAAGAAAATGGGTTCTAGTCACTAAAAGTCTGACACACCTTTCGGCTCCACCCTAGAGCATAAAAACTCATTGAATGATTACCCGCTTAAAAAATTATAATATAAATAATATTAGGATAAAACAGCGATGAATTTAAAATGATCAATAAGCAATAAAGAACCTTACTTATTTGAGGGAAAACTTCGGCACCGACATATACAAAAACGAATATGGAACTCATTACCGTTTCCTTAAAATAATGTTGACCAAACAAACTCCGAGACGCTCGCATTCATAATGTACTCACGAACATACATGCAGAACTGAGAATGAAAGAAAAATAAAGTTTACAAAGCTCTTTCGTCTTTACTTGTAAGTTTTAACCCATTGTTGTTAGAGTCCATGTGAAGATAGAGAGTTAGATCATGCTGGTTATGAAGTCCATCGTAAAAGTGTGCGGCCAACATTGCTTTTTTATGGTGTGTTAAGTTGGTACATAACATATTGGCGTTATGTCGAGAGTGTGTTTATTTCCGACTAGCTTTTACCCGCAACTTCGCCCGCGTACCTACATAAAATATAACCTATGTCACTCAGGAATAAAGCAGCTTTCTATTAGTAAAAAATTTAGCAATCGGACCAGTACAATGCGTTCCAAATGAGAATAGGATAGCCCGCCATGTTGTGACGTCACGATTTACTGTCAAATCGAGGAAGGAAATTTTTAAACATTACTTAATTCAGGAAAATTTATATATGAACTATGAACGAAAAAAGTTTACTTAGAATCCAGTTCTTCAATTTTTCTCATTTCCAAGTTCTTCAACTTTGCCAAAATTTCTTCGATTTGACAGTACGACGAGACGTCAAAATATAGAAATCGGTCTTATTCTCATTTGGAACGCGTAGTACTTTTAAAGATTATCTCCTACAAACAAAAAAACAAAACTTACTTCTTTATTATTATATTAGTATAGATTTATGTGCTTTTTTGTCATGTTGTAATGTAATAGTGACGGTCTGCGTCTGAGAAGAAAGTTTTCTTTTTTTTTACTACTATTATTACTTGCTAAATATTCTTCAGCGTTTGATGGTCTCATTAGTTCGCACGTGGTTCTTCCACAAATGCCATTAATGAAGAGTTGAAGTTGTTTGTGATGTGCTAAATGACCTATTATCAATTTCATTAAAATAACACTACGTTTTCAGCGGTTTCGCCTACATTTTTTGGTTACTTCTCCGCTCCCGTGGGCCGTAGCTGGATGTTATACAGAATTATTTGTATCTTATGTCATTATACAACAACTATATTTGGCTGTATTAATACAGCGACTGAACTTCGCTCGAAACAATCAATTAAAACAATTTTAAAATAGTGGCAATAGGCCAAAAAAAAAAAACAAATTTTATTTGAATGTACGATTTATTTACTTACTAAATGTTTTTTTTTTTATATTTTATTTAATAAATCGTTTGTACAAGTTAAAATAACCAACGTAATAGTTGAACAAAAAGGTTTTAACTACAATGGCAATCAGAAGGTCACAGTTTGGTAACAAGTACCTACTATTATACGGGATTATTTGTAAAACACTAGCCACCTTGCAGGACGGTATTAACAACATCTTAGACAACAACTTTTGTTCTACGAGTTTTTACAAAACATAATTCACTTACCAAAAAACAACTTTCTAGATTTCGTTGTTCTATTTAACATATTTCAGCTCTGTATTTTACTACACCTACCTACGTCTGTATTTTACTATACCTACTCACGCTCCCCTCCGCTATTGTAGGTAGGTACTATTGCTTGCTTCGCATAGACTTCGTAATATTTAGAACGTTCAATTTAAATATTTTTTCATTACTCATACTCTAAAAGTAGGTCTGAAGTTGCATGAGGAGCGGGCCGAAAGTGATTCTTTTCATCCCTAGGGAGTTTTACTTTACAACTGACAGCTGTCAAATTATTTAAAAAAAACTAGTTCAATCTTGACATTTCCATTGAACCATGTTCCAATTTTCCATACAGCCAGTCAATCACAGCGCGATATAAAATTGAAAGAACTTAAAGACAAGTGTATATTAAATAATGTTATATTTTAAGTGATTTATTTGTTCAACTATTTCTTTAAAATACTTTATTTTTAAAAGATTACAATTAATTTCTAATTTTTCATTAATGAGGCTGAATAACTGGCCGGCCGCAGAAAAAAAAAACAAAATGGCGGGAAAGTGGCAATCAGTCGTTGGTTTTTTTCGAGTTTTCTTTACATTTCCGTACAACGAGATTTGTATTAACACGTTATGTTTATCAGATTAAAATAGTGATTTAACGCCTAATTTCATAAGAGAAGAGGCTTAAGCAGTAGTGGAATACCTTTTACCGCCTAAATCAGAAGAAAGATACCTACTTAAAATCATAGGTACGACGGACTAAGGTTTTACAAACTTTATTTTTTATTTTTAGTTTCCTCGTATTCGTAATGAAAAGCACAGTGTTTACCTCGGGGTGCAAGTAACCCATTTAGTCCCTCGAATTAGCGACCTCGCTGCGCTCGCCTGCCAACTCCTTCTCGGGACGAAATGAGTTAGTTTCACCCCTAGTGTAACAATGTACTATTTCAATAAACTTGCTCAGAAAGTGACTCTTGTTGCACTGCACTTAGGTACATAATGGCCCTTGTTATCAAACTGTGACATTTTGATTACAATTACGCACTAGTGTTATAATGTAGTTAAAAACTTATTGTTCAACCTCACCCCAGCCATAACTTTAATACATTATCGTATCAGGCTGGGCTCAGGTCGTCCCCTACGAGACGCCGGTCAACCCCCGTTTATTAATTTCAGTGAGTGAATTGAAAGGTAAATAAAAAAAATATGGGCGCGCATATAAAAACGATTTTTACCGCCACAAAAGTTTACAAGTTTTAAACTTAGTTATTTTCTTCACAAGTGTTTTGAAAAACGTTGTATGATACATGTGAGTAATTAATGATTACCGTCGAGGCGGTATTAAAACCCGAGCCATGGCGAGGGTCTTAAGAGAGCCGAGAACGTTAATCACTAACATTACATACTTACATCATAATGTAGGTACTATTATTTTTGTATGAAAATCTGATGAACTAAGATATGATAAATTTTTAAAACAAAAGTTGTTGATTATGATGTTAGTAACAAAGTCCTTAGAGGTTGCCAGTGTTTTACAAATAACCCTGTTCACTCAACACTGTTACCTAAACGTATCCTGTAACTTGTGGTCTTAGAACGATAAAGGCAACTGAAGGACACAGGTGTGGTTTGAGTCAGTAAATTTGACACGGCCTCCCGCTCCACTCAAGAGCAAAAGAAGTCATTAGATGATTTCCCAATTCAAAAAAACCTAGATCTCACTGAAAGTCAAATTTTGTTTAAGTGTCGAAGGTTTATCCCATATTTTGAAATCCCGCTCTCGCAAAAAAATGAAAAATAGCCTTTTGTTATAAGTATCGAATACACTTTGATGTACTTGCATACATTTAGAACAAATATTTTATTGATATTACAAACAGACACTACAATTTTTTTTTATGAAGGTAATAAGCGTAGCGAATGCCTAGGTAGATTTGTGAACTTTATAGTTAAAAATGTAGGTACGTTTAAAATATAGTGAAAACGACATTATCGAGCAGGTGGTGTAAAATAATATTAAAATATATAGGTACATGTACATCCACATTCTAATGGTAAACAAATGAACGAAGACATGGCTAAAAAGGCTTAGTATCCCATCCAACAACATTAACAAAAAAAAACTCTTATGATAAATAAAAAAACACGAGGGTGACATTATGACATATGTACATTGCATGTTGAACCTAATCGTGGAGCGATATGAGTCAGTTTTCGAGGTGCTGAAAATAATTTTTCAATTCAAACTGAATTCCTGAAATTAGCGCATTCAAACAACAAACAAACTCATCAGCTGTATAAGATTCGTACCTATAGATAGTATAGATGTTCTTTATCACACATTCGATATTATTTGTGGGAATACTGAACTAAGATGCAAAACTTTACCACAGAATTGCGACCGACTTGAAAAAAAAAGACATCACGTCTTTGCGTTTTATGGGTGGGCTGCTTTCAATGACGGACTAGAAAAGTCTGATGTGCAAGTTAACAAGGTTTACAGTGATTCCCATGTAACAAATAGTCTACAGAGACAAGAAAAATGGTGATGTACCTTCTCAGAGATCCCTATACTTTTGCCAGCAGCTTTGCCCGTGCGTAAGTTGAAAAACTTACAACCGAGATATACAGATGACTATAGATAATTTTTTTTTGTCTATAGTCTCTCAAAAGTATTTTATGTACAACTCAAATTCAAGTCTATATAAATAAAAGGAGAAACTGACTGATGACTGTCACAGCCGAAACTATTGGAACTAAGAGCGTGAACTTTTGCACAAAGTTTCCTTTTATGATATAGGCGAGCACTAAGAGAGGATTTTTCAACATTCACTGGATTAAATGGTGATCCAAAGTTTGTATGGAAAAACCTACTTTACTACTAGTTTAAAAAAATACTTACACGTCAATTTTTTTTGTCAGTTTAAACTAGATGAGGCCGGTGTTTCCTATCTGACTACCCTGACATGAAACACCGAAACAAACTCAGGGGTCAAAGTCACTTTTATAGTCCATACAGTAAATATGTAATGGTCAAATCACATGAGAACCATGCAGATTTGTCTGAGATGGTCTTTTGAAGAACCATACCGATTTGAGTGGACCTGTTCAGTCAGTGTAAGCATTTTTCAGTATTCGCAAAGCTCGACTCAAGACTACCAAGGAGCTCAACGACTTGACGAACAATACTAAAGAAAGGACATTTGGGTAGGCCGCAGAAAATACTAATTGCCAGACATACGTTAAAATTACTGAAAAGAAAAAGAAAAAAAAAAGCAATCGACATAGTCCTCTATAGTTATGTAAATAGTATCTATCTGAACATCATGAGACGGTAAAACCGTTTAATTTCCGTGAATGTTTAATGAGCGCTTCTCGATCTCGGCATGACAATGTAAAATGAGGTGATACAAAAACACAGATAGAATAAAATTTTAAGACCAAAAAAATAATTTCGTAGACACGATCCGCCCACCGATGCAATATGTTTTTTTTTTTTTCGGTGATAAAATCATCTAATGATCATCATCAAACCCCACTTTTAGGCGGAGCGGGAGATAACGTCTGGCTTTTACTGACTAAAAACCCACTCTTGTTATTCGTTGCCTTTCGTACCGGGGCTGAGCTACCTTTCGGAGCTAACCCTGGTCCCAGTAGGCTTCCACCCAGCTGGGCTACTGCTGTTGCTGACAACTCTTTGAGGCGCGCGGGAACAGTGCTCGCCGTCGACGACTTGGGCTCGGTCCGGACAGTTACCGGACGGTCGGGCAGCGACTTACCCATTGCTCGCCGTTCGCAAACCTACGCCTACGGTGGCCGGAAATCGGGATCGGAATCCCGGCGGTGGCTCGGGCGCTGTGAGCGCCGTTGCCTGATACGGTCAGCCTCCTCCTTTGCAATGCTAGCTACTGCTTCGCAGAAGGAGGTGACCGCCTGCCATCCCTCCTCGCTCCGGACCACGGCCTGTACCAAGGCCTGGCGCGAGAGATCGCCGCGTCCGATCACCCCCACGAAGGCATGGCGATACTCTGCCCAAGCGGGGCACACCTCCGCTGGGTGCTCCACAGTGTCCTCCGGGCGTTCCGCACATTGGCGACACCCGGGCGTCACTTCCGCACGAATCCAGTGCAGAAACCTCGCGAACTTACCATGTCCAGTGTGAACCTGCGTCATGCGGAAGGTGAGGACGCCGTGAGGTCTTTCCAGCCACGCCTCAAAGAGGAGGGAGACTTACCGACTGATGCAATGTGTCAAAAGTGTGTGATTGTGTTGAACAAACATTTAAAAATAGGTCTCACATTTTATAATATTACATTGATTACTAAGTAAGAACGTAGCACACAAGGAAGCGCATTTAGAGTACCTAAGGCAGCGATGGCGAACATTCATTGTTGCCGGTGGTAGTGAATTTTAAATAAATCGATGATACTTGAAGTAAATTATAATTTGGTAGATTATATACTATTTATTCATCTCAGGACAAAGGGTTCCGGGGCCATTTGATAGTGTATAGTGTAACTCGCAGACGCCCCTTAGGCACTATCAGAAGTATTTATTTCAAATAGACCAATTGCAAGCACTTTTGAATTATCAAAATGTTGGTCAGTCAAAAAAAATGAATTTTTTTATGTTTTGCAAAATTAAAAAAAAATAATGCAAGACGTGCCGAAAAAGAATATTGACTTAGTCCTGCCCTTGATTCGTAAAGCAATCGTAATGTTAAAAATTTTATGTTTCTTACTTAAAAGTTAGCATGATTTTTGCTGTTTGAAATTATCAAGCTGCAAAGTAATCTTGTGTTGGAGTGCTCGATTGATTTTGCCACAATGGCCCGCGCCCACAGGCTTGCCATCCCTGTCCTAGGCTAACATGTAAAAGCCAGCGAGTGTAAAGTTGAAGTTAACTATGAGTTAAAAGTAGGCAGACCAGGACCTCCTCTATCCAACTATAAAGTAATCAATAACCTAAGCTAACCTAAGTATATTCGGGTCGGCTGCTAGTTTTATCAAAAGCAGCTAAAAAAACAGTATTTTAAATGGAGTTTATCTGACTTCCACAACCTAGAAATTAGGTAACGACATCCTTTGCCAAAACCATAGTGTCAGATTTCCTGGCTTCTGACTATCCGTAACGACTGTCAAAGTACCCCATTTTAGGGTTCTGTACCTCAAAAGTAAGAAACGGAACCCTAAGTGTGCGAGTCGGACTCGCAATTGCCCAGTTTTTAGGGTTCCGTATTCAACTAGGAACCCATATAGTTTCGCCATGTCTGTCTGTCCGTCTGTCTGTCTGTCCTCGCTTAATCTCTGTGACCGTCAGCACTAGAAAGCTGAAATTTGGTACCAATATTATATCAATCACGCCGACAAAGTGGTAAAATAAAAATTAGAATAAAATGTTTTATTAGGGTAGCCCCCCTATATGTAAAGCGGGAAGTGATTTTTTTTTTAATTTCAACCCTAAGGTGTGATATATTGTTGGATAGGTATTTAAAAATGAATAGGGGTTTACCAAAATCATTTTTTGATAATGTCAATAATTTCGGAAATAATCGCTCCAACAGTAAAAACAATGTGTGTGGGCTCCTAACTTTTGAACCATAAATTTAGAAAATATGAAAAAAAATCTGAAAAGTAGAACTTTATAAGGACTTTCTAGGAAAATCATTTTGAACTTGATGGAAAGAACAGTTTTTGTACAAAAAAGATAAAAAGGTTGTACAAAATAATTTCTAGACTAAGTTTGTAGTATCATCGTATATGCAAGCATATTTTTAAACTCATAAGTGGGTACACTTATTGTGACGGACGGGAAACTACGGAACCCTACACTGAGCGTGGCCCGACACTCTCTTGGCCAGTTTTTTTTTTTATTTTGCTTGAGTTTGGTCACTATCTCACCTGATAGTAAGCGATGATGTAGCTGATGAAGGCGCACGCTTGCCTAGAAATAACCTATTCACTCTTGACTTAAAACCCCCTAGAAAACACACACTCCGGCAAGGAACTCCACCCCTTAGCTGTGCGCAAAATGAAAGGTTCCCAAACGTAAGTGGGATGTCCACCATGTACCGATAACGCAACGCTGCGCCACCTGTACTCCTACGTCTAGTGATCCGATGATGGAAAGGACTTGGCGGAATTAAATTATGCAATTCTAACGCAAACGATAGAAAACCGACAGGCTAGCAACTCAGCGTCGACGCTCAAGAAGTTAAGACTGTAGTTTCAACTCGACAAACGCATCATTGCCGATGATCTTCTTGGCTCGCTTCTGAACTATTTATAAATGACCGCGCCGGGACCAATGGTTTAAAATGCTTTCCGAAGTATGGTTGAATCTCAGTATGTTAAGATCGACCCTATTGGCTAACATAATTATATAATATATTATATTCACAGAGTTTAAGTTACCTACAATATTACTTCTTTGTATACCGAAGAAAATTGGGATATCAATTTTTTCATGTAAAACTTTTTCACCTAGTGGTTATTGGATTTGTGGTAAATAAAAATCAAAAATCGAAATCATTTAATTCAAATAGACTATTTGCAGGCACTTTTGAATAGTCAAAAATGTCTGTCAGTCCAAGAAAAGTGAAGCTGAATAGCACGTTCCAAAGCGTAGATCTCTTTGGAGAAGAACGTGCAAGAAACTCCATGGTCACTCTTTTAAATCATGTTATGTGTTCCATATAATGCTTGGTTACATATTTCTTGTTGCTTCTATTATGGGAGCACAATGTAGATAATAAAATAAAAATAAAAAAATAATTAAAAGATAGAAACTGAATTAAGTCACTGGCAGCTAAAAGATGACCAGTTTCAACTGACGGTACCCGTTCACGAGCATGACATAGGTACACCTAATCTCCAGACTCGTACTGATCCGATTAAGATTACCTACTTGAATTCTTTTACTATATTTATAATATTTGCACTATAATAAGTTATGTAGGTATCTATGGCTTGCATTATCTATATGGCTTTTACCCCAAATAATGCAAGATTATTATGGATTAGACCACGAGGGAAATTCAGTTCCTACACCATGTCGCAACTTGTCTTAACTTGGTAAAATCGAAAAAAAAAACAAACTTAGATCTGATTGATTTAGGAGCAATAGTGGTCGAGTGGTAACAGCCCCGATTTACGCCGGTTCGAATCCAGCAAGGCGCATTACTTTGTGTAATTTATTTCATCACCACTGCTCTCAAAACGGCGAAGGAAAATATCGTAAGGAATCCGGCATGTCCTAGAACCAAAAATTCGAAGACATGTGACATTCACCAACTCGCACTGGGCCCGCGTGGTGGATTACGGCCCATTCCCTCTCCTAGAGAGGAGTACTGAGTCCCAGCAGTGGGAACATTAAAAAGGCTGATTGTGCTATTATGCTTATAGGTATTATTGCCTATTAAATTAAATACAAAAAAACATTCTTCTGAATGACTGTAAGGAATTGTACCTACAATTACATTAGGAGTACGTGAATCGGGCGAACTGGTTCATTTATCACTCCACGTGAGATAAGACACGGAGACGGTATTTACCTTCCAGGGAACGTATTAGGGACAGGTATTTTACTAGTGAGGGTCGAAATGACAAACGAAACGTCCGTGTACAATTTAATGTGTTTTTGTTGGCGAGGTGAACAAGTTTAATTAAATAAATGATGCAGGTACATCAATGGTAAAACGGAGGAAAGGTTCAACTATGTAGTAGTTTACCTACATTACAGTAACTTAGTAGCTTTGGATTATTTTATTATATCTTTTTATATTATTCTTCCTTAATAGAATTGGCTAAAAGTAGGCAACCAGGATTTTGACATGATTTAACCTCTCTTATATCGTCAATAAGCCATAGGCGCACTGGTGTCTTTTGACTAAAAAGGCACCGTGCTTTGCTTATGAACCCAACATGTAGTGCGCGCACTTGAAGACGTGTCAGTTACAAAAAATGGGTAGAAAAATTAGAGTAATTGGTCAACTCGTACCGCATACCTACGGCCCATGTGGTACGAATTGCAGAAATTAAAAATAAATTACATTTCATTGGTCAACTCGTCCCACGTCATTATCACAATGAGAAAAAGTACAATTAGTAGCAAAAGTGAAATACTGAAAGTTACGAATTTGCTCTAAAATATTAATTCAATATTTATTATTTATTCACATAAATTATCTCATAATAACAGAACGTTATGATATTACTGCATGGCGTTCAAGATATTTGGAGAGAATCCGAAGAAATCGCAATGTGGAGAAAAAACCTGTAGTATATTTAGACAAGACCTATATACACAACACTTATCATGCCAAAAGTTGCTGGCAAAGTGAGGAGTAGCCTGGGATGTTCGTATCAGAGTCATCAGGGAGTCGTTGGATAATTGCTCATGCGGAAACTGAAAATAGTTTTGTTAATGGTGCATTGTTAATGTTCAAATCCCAATCCAAATCCTCAGATTACCACGATGACATGAACTCAACTAATTTTTTTAAATGGATGAGTGAAAAAGTCATTCCTAACCTACCTGAAAGGTCACTTGTGGTAATGGACAACGCTCCGTATCACTGCACTCAAATAGATAAAGCACCTACAATGTCAAGTATTAAACGTGACATGCAGGAATAGCTGCAAGAAAAGGGAGTATATTTGGAAGATACTAGGACAAAAGCTGTATTATTTGAATGAATTAAACAAAACAAAGGTCCACCTACATATGCCGTGGAGGCATTATTAAAATCTCACAATCATGAATTGCTAAGATTGCCGCCTTACAACTGCGATGTCAATCCAATCGAAAAAATGTGGAGCCTTGTAAAGAGACGGGTAGTGGATAAAAACGTGGGCCAAGATCCAAAAGAAATTGTACGCCTAACAGAAGAGGCTGACTGTTACAGCGGAAGATTGGGCAGTTCAATGTAAACATGTACAGCATTTGGAGGAAGAATATATTTAAAAAAATGATGGTCTTATGGATGAAGCAATGGATCGATTTATTATATCCACGGCTAGTGATAGTGAAACATAATCTGATTCTTTTTCTATTCACTCTTCTGAAAGTGATCATAGTATGACCGATCATAATTATTGAATAAAAATTTGAATAAAAGTTTTAAATGTTATTTTATTTTTCTAATTTAAAGTTGGTCGAACACCTCCATTTTATATTTTAGAAATTACATGAAGATTTATTTTTCACTAATCTGACCTTAGCAGTATGGACATCAAATGGTACCTATTAAAAATACATTCTATTAAAAACATTTTTTTTCTTATCTAACTATTCGAGTAGGAACCTAGTTAATAAAGTGAAAGTAAATGAACTATAAATTATTTCCCCTAATTTCCAAATATTTAACCGTGGCAACATTATGTCGCGCGAATACATTAATCGCAAAATGTGTTGGTAAGCGCATAACTCAACAACGCCTGGACCGATTTCGCTAATTTTTTTAAATTATTTTTTTCTTATTTATGGTAATCGGCATGTGTGAACTACGTTTCTTAAAAAGCAGCCAGTCTGATACCTGCCTTATAACCGCGCTTTCTTTCACACACACTAACTCGCAACGATAGTTTCATAAATAATGTATTATCCAATCATCATCCCGCACGCCACACCCTAGCCACGCCCCCGCGGCCATCGATCAATCGAATTAGTTTAGTATAATTAAAAAATAAAATAACAAGTATCACTGATTATTGACCAGGTATCGTTTTTAAATATTGTACCTTGTATAATTTATTTTTAATTTCTGCAACTCATACCACATGGGCCGTAGGTATGCAGTACGAGTTGACCAATTACTCAAAACTTATTATCAACACCGTGACTAAACTCACCGACAATAGCAGCGCGAAGCCGGCGTTCGCTTAAGGTTTTATGAAAAGAGTGGCTACGGAGTTTCTTAAATATTTTTTAGGGTTCCTTAGCCAAATGGCAAAAAACGGATCCCTTATAGATTCGTCATCATGTCTGTCTGTCTGTCTGTCCGTCCGTATGTCGCAGCCACTTTTTTCCGAAACTATAAGAGCTATACTGATGAATTTTAGTAAGTAGATGTATTCTGTGCACCGCATTAAGATTTTCACACAAAAATAGAAAAAAAGCAATAAATTTTGGGGGTCCCCATACTTAGAACTGAAACTCAAAATTTTTTTTTTCATCAAACCCATACGTGTGGGGTATCTACGGATAGGCCTTCAAAAATGATATTGAGGATTTTAATATCATTTTTTTCTAAATTGAATAGTTTACGCGAGAGACACTTTCAAAGTGGTGTGTGTGTGTCCTGTAACTTCTAAAATAAGAGAATAATAAAAAAAAAAATATGATGTCCATGCAAACTACCAACAAAAATTAGTTTGAACGATATCTAATGAGTAATTTTTTTTTAATACGTCATAAATCTCAAAAAATACACTATTATTAAAACATCGATCAAAGTTACAACGAACTACAAGAACTTTTATATTATGTTACTTGCTGCTACGGAACCCTCCATGGGCGAGTCCGACTCGCACTTGGCCGGTTTTTTTTTCCATAGAGATCTACGCTTTGGAATGTCCAATTAGGTAATTATTTCTGAACTAGCTGCTGCCCGCGACGTCGTCTGCGTGAAGGCTCTACAGTACCAAAAATACCTAAGATGTCAGTGTCGCTATAGTATTATAAGTAAACAACTTTTGAAATAGCATTAAAAAATAAGTTTTTTTTTTGCAAGCGAAGCAAGTGAAGAGAGTTATATGGGAATCCTGCTGAGTTCAGTCATAAGATGTGACTGAAGGAAATAGAGAAAATAATGCAGGCATACATTCCAGGACACAAAAGAATAAAAATACGTACAACACTTCCCTATAAACTACGTTGGTAGTTATGCTGCCAGGAGCCAAAATGTAAAGTGAGGCAGGACTGGTGAGGCAGGACTGGTGAGGCAGGACTGGTGACGCGGGACCAAGCGACGTACAGTTGCCCGTGTGAGAAGCAACACGTCCTGAGGTCGACACCCGCTGCCCTCAGTGTCTGCCCCTGCGACTTATTGATGGTCATCGCGAAGCAAACACTCACGGGGAACTATACGCGCTTGGACTGAAACGGGAATGCGTGGTATAAATACTGCCTCGCCTACGCCACAACCCGTAAGAATTTCCGCCTCAATGGTGTGTCTGTGGAGAGAGAGGCAGGTCCCGTTACACAATTTCGGAGGAGAAAGGTTCCGAAGAAGCATAATCGGAACACCGACCATCAACTTGATGGTATGCGCTGGAAGTCCACTTGCTGACAGGGAGTTCAGAATTCCGCGGGATAATGTGTGGCGTCATCTTGCTCGACAACAGTGTTTATCGAGTTGTAGACCACTTCATTCCCCTCAATTTCAGAGAGAATGCATTCGTTATTTGCTGCAGCCTGATTATTTTTAGGCGTCGGCGTTATCGCTCACACATCCAAGAAGCTGGTGCGGTATACGACTGATGTCCCCGTACACACAGCGAATGAGTTCTTCTAAGCTGGATACCACTCTACTGAGAGACTCTTGTAGCACCACCTGTCAGAGTGCTTTCGCCAAGACTTAAAAGGACATCGGAGAATTCTTGCAATGCACGTGCATTGCCGCCGAGCCGAGCTCTCATATTAATGGTCAAGCGCAGCTAACAAACTCGTGACCACAACGAAGATCGTTTCAACGAAGCATTCATCTCGTCAGCCCTCAATACCCGCGTCACCACGGGAAGTGTTTGCTGGAAATCGCCACTGAACAGAACTGTGACACCACACACCAAATGTTCGTTCCTGCGGATGTCCTGCAGGGTTCTGTCCACGGCCTCAACTGCCTTCCTATAGGCCATCGTACACTCATCCCATACGATCAGAGAGTAATCCTTAAGCACGTGTCCCTTATCGCTGTTACGTGACACACCACAAACAGGTGTTTCGGCGCTCTCTAAATCGATGGCAATTTTAAACACGGCATGTGCTGTCTTGCCACCCGGAAGCAGTATGGCAGCGATTGTCGACGACGCTACAGCAATAGCAATTTTGCCTTGCCTCCTGACCTCTGCAAATATGTCAGAGCTAACAAATGTTTTTCCTGTTCTACCAGGAGCATCCAAGAAAAACATGTTACCCTGGTTTTACCCAACGCTTCCAAGGACGGTGTCATAAATTTGTTTTTACTCTGAAGAGAACAAAGTGAAAAGGTCATTTCGTATGGTGGTCATTTCGCCCAAATCGTAATTTAATAATAATAATATGATAATGGTAACCCATATTCGATCAGCGGTTTGCTGCCGATAGAAATGACCACATCTTGAAGTGAACTGAGACAGGTATTCAGCACGCGTTCATCAGTTACTTCATCTTCGTCTCCAGTAGCATGTCTCAAAGCTCGTAGAAAGTCTTCAGACAGATGATGGTGATACTTTTCCCACAAAGCTACCGAGTTCGCGACTCCACAAAACACCAACCGAACCCAATTTTGGTCACCGTCGAGAAGGTGACGTGCTACGCAGGCTGCGCGATAAGTGGGATACTCCACGCCATCAAATGTCCTCTGGAAGGCGAAAGACGTCGGGCCTCGGACAGTGGGAAGTATCAACCGCAGAAAATAGCATTCGCCATTATTCGGATGCACGGTAGGTATCCAATGCGGTGTCCTTGAAAGTTCCCGGAAAACCTTCCACAGCACCTCCTCATCGACGTCGGTTAAATACACCCCTTTGCTTGTCGTACGTGTATTATGAAGGCACCTCGTCTTACGTAAGGGATCTCGCAAACTGGTCGACTTCACAGAGCTGGAAAAATGTTAACACCGCATTTTTTTTAAATTGTCTTCCTCAACTCTGCCAAAACGAACTATACGATACAACTTTTATGAAGAAAATGCACATCACATCACACCACCATCTATGAATTTTAAGAATAACTAACTACTAACCTCGCCAACATGATCAAATTTAAATTATTAATTTCCAAAAAGTGTTAACATGTAACTTGATTTGATTTTTATGAAATCTCATAGATGGCGCTGCTTCAAAATTGTCTTTATACTACTAACATTCATTAAACTATGTTTCTCTGCCCAAGTTACTGAAATGGGGTAGTTTTTATAGTGTAAAGCTAGATAATAGCATGGCTTACTCAAAAACAACATTTAAATATGCATCGTTAGATTACACGCTGTCACAGAATGCGTGAGAAAAATAAAGATTCACAGCTCCTCCTCCGTAGGTGATAGCGTGATAATGTGTAGCCTATATGTTGACCCGACCTCTTAGTAATATTCACGCAAAATTTGAAGTAAATCCATGCAGTACTTTTTGAGTTTAGCCCGGACATATATACAGAGAAACAGACAAAAATTCTAAAAACTATATTTTTGGCTTCGGTATCAATTGTAGATTACGCCCCAAATATTCTTTTTAAAAAATATTCAATGTACAGTTTTGACTTTCGTACGATTTTATTATATGTATAGATTTAATTTAATACACTTTGAAGAAATGCCTAATGATTAAACACGATATTGTGGCTAATTTATAAAAGATAGATATATACCATTGAGGACTTTTTTGTAGATCTATTGGAGACCATCATCTTTGTAATACATACTTTTAGTGTATGATCAACGTACGCGAGGATAGGAGCTCGAAAGCGCATTTTCATCCGACTTGCTTCAAATTTATCGTCATTTCTCTGTTCCTATGTATCTTATCGTTATGTTATGTAAACTATAACCTGCCCAGAAGTATGGACCACAATCGTACTAAGTTTGGTTAAAATCCCTTCCGTAGTTTTTGACCCATGCGTGCACATACAGACAGACAGACAGACAGACAGACAGACAAAAAATTTACTGATTGCATACTTGGCATTAGTATCGATCACCAATCATCCTCTAATATTAATTTTTAATATATATTAAATGTACAGAATTGACCTCACTACAGTTTTATTATAAGTATAGAAGAAGATAGATATATATATAAGTATAAGTATAGATTAAATTCAAAAGTGCAGATACGAGTTAACATATTAGTTACATATCATTAAGGAAAATTAACTGGTATCTATTAAAACACATCCACATGATAAAATATTTCAGTACAACAAATAGTTTATATAAAACCCAGAAATAAACTTACGCAAACAACCATACAGTTACAAATCCTTGTTGCACAGCTGTCAATCTCTCTGTTTCCTCGCTAGCCACGTATTTGAGTTTTAGTTTTGCACTATAAAAGCTACAAAATTTGACGCAAAACGTATTTCTGAAATGAAAAAATAAAAATAAAGTACAACCGACTTCAATGTAAACAAAAAAGACACTGAAAAGTGCAAAATTACTTTAAATTCGGAAGTCGGTGTTTCTATAACAGTTTTGTGATTGTCTCTTCGTTATTTAACACCGACTTCCGAAATTAAAGTTATTTTATACTTTTCAGTGTTTTTTAACATTGAAGTCTTTTTTTTTTAAGTTTTTTATTTTACACTTTTTAGTTATGGTACCACCACTAAACAAACTTAAATAACTTATAAACACAGTGCATCTTATAACGATTCTAATAATCCCAAACACGGCTAGATTACATTAATTTGCCTTCCGGCTTCATTATCAGATCAGTTCGATACATCCCCTCCCCCTTTTCTTTCAGTCAGTCATCGACTACAGGAGGAGTTCACATCGATGTCGGGTCGACGATGAAGTACCTGGGATTCGTCCTCGACAGCCGGTGGAACTTCGTGGAGCATTTCCAACGTCTGGCTCCCAAACTGAACCGGGTGGGGCCGCGCTCAAGCGGCTCCTGCCCAACCTTGGGGGTCCAAATGCCTCCTGCTGGAGGCTCTACGTGGGGATCGTTCGGTCCATGGCCCTCTACGGGGCGCCGGTGTGGGCGCCGTCGCTGAAAAAGCAACCGGCGGCCATGCTGAATTCCTGCCAGAGGGTCATGGCAATAAGGATGGTGCGGGCATACTGCACGGTCTCCCGCGAAGCAGCAAGCCTTCTGGCTGGGCTACCGCCGTGGGATCTGGAGGCAACAGTCCTTGCACACATGCACGATATGCGCGTGGAGATGCAACGCCGGGGTGGAAGTCCGCTGCCGTGACAGGTCACGGCATGGCGGAGAGAGCTCCGGCGGCAATCATGGTGAATTGGCGTCAACGACTATCGCAACCCAGTGCTGGGCACGCCATAATCATGGTGGTAAGTCCCCTCTTTGAGGCGTGGCTGGAAAGGCCTTCCGCATGACGCATGTCCTCACCGGACATGGTTCGTTCGGGAGGTTCCTGTTCCAAATTAAAGCGGAAGTGACGCCCGGGTGTCGCCATTGTGCGGAATGCCTGGAGGACACGGTGGAGCACACAGTCGAGGTGTGCCCCGCTTGGGCGGAGCATCGCCGTGCCCTCGTGGGGGCGATCGGCGGCGGAGACCTCTCGCGCCGGACCTTGGTTGAGGCCATGGTCCGGAGCGAGAAGGAGTGGCAGGCGGACACCGACTTCTGCGAAGCAGTAATGCTCGCAAAGGAGGAGGCCGAACGCATCAGGCACGGGGTTATCGCCGCCGCCGCCGGCGCCGGGATACTGATCCCGATTTCCGGCCACCGTAGGCGCGGGCTTGCGGACAATAAGCAATTTGTAGCTCGCTGTCCGGCCGTCCGGTAACTGTCCGGACCAAGCCCAAGTCATCGACGGCGCGCGCTTCAAGGAGTTGTCAGCAACAGTAGGGGTATAGGATGATTTTTCCGATCGGAAAAAAAAAGTCATCGGCTACACGTTTCAACAAAGCAATTTTACTTGTTATGACAGTTTTGTGTGATCCTATGAGGAGTTATGTTCCATAACTTCGAAGTTCATGATGATTAAATTATAACAATATTTCTATGGGACCAACTTGGAAGTCTGACCTTTTAATCAAAAAAATATTTTTATAAACTTTTTATAAAAAAAAATATAACTGACTTCACTAAAAAAAAACACTAAAACGATCACAATAATTTTAATTTCATATTTTTTTATAAAAAGTTTTAAAAATTATTTTTTTGATTAAAAGGTCAGACTTCCAAGTTGGTCCCATAGAAATATTGTTATAATTTTTTAATTTATTTTTAAAACTTTTTTATTTCATACTTTTTAGTTGCAACACACTTACAGCCAGAGTACTTTTTTCTCATGTCAATTCCAATTAACTCAAACCCTGCTAGAATACATCATTTTCATATGAAGTTCCCGTTTTCACAATACCTTCCACATTCCGGCTCCATCATCAGATCACTTCGATAATACCTTATAGCCAAAATGCATCTCATGACATTTCTAATAAGCCCAAACACGGATAGGATACATTGATTAATTACGGAGTCCCGGTGCCTATCTTCCAGCTCCATCACTATCATCAGGTTACATCGATGAAACCATTTCCAACATAACTATTCAGAACTATTCATTTATTTGTATTGTCATAGTCGCTTATCTATGTTCATTGTGATATTTGTTTGAGTAAGCAGTTCCGTTGGCAATTTCTGGTCTTCTTAACCAGTTTCACCTCATCAAATGTCACTTTTTGACTGTAAATGCTTAATTCCTTGATGAAAATATCAAAATGACTATATAGTTGCCTATAATATTTGAGGAGTTCCCTCGATTTAGCCAAGATTCCATCATCAGATCCCGACTTAGTGACTATGGGACCATTTAAGAAGTATACCCTTTCCAACTGGTAATGGTAGATAGAGGAAAGCTTTTATTCAGTTAAAGAGTTTTTGAAGAAAAGTTCATGTTGTTACAATTTTTTTTAAGGATGCATAAAATTATTTCATGTTTAATTTTTATCTATTTTGACATTGTTATGTAATCAATTTTGTAAACAAATTTCTTGAACATAAATTGTAATCTTGAAACTATAATTTTGCATGCTTTAATATTAAGCAAAACATGTTTGGACTCTTTGTATTATAACACCTTTTAATACCGTGTTTTTTGCAAATAAATATTATTATTATTTTATTTATTTATTTTATTTAACAAAAAAAGAATTTTTCAAATCGGTTGGCAAGCGACGAGTTATGCCCGAACATACATAAAAAAAAATAAAAAAAAAATACAAACATCCGAATTGAGAACCTCCTCCTTTTTTAGAAGTCGGTTAAAAAAAAATACAAACATACGAATTGAGAACCTCCTCCTTTTTTAGAAGTCGGTTAAAAATCAAAGAATAAATCGATGAACATACAAAAAAAAACATTCAGCCGAACACAGAACCTCCTCTTTTTGAAGTTGGTCAAAACCCGACCAATCTTTTGTTTGATTTCTAACCATTTCCATGAATTTATTTGTTGAAGCTACGACGGATTTTATAAATGTTTTTGGAAGCTCGAACGAAAAAGCCTTTGAGCAATATCGGACCTACGGAAAATAATGAAAAGTCGTCGGAGATTAAAACGGGAGCCATTATACCACGGGACAACTACCTCCTTCTGTCAACCTTGCCATTATCATGAAAGTACCTATTATCCAATCCCTAATATTAGTTTATTTGTATTATTTATATGGGTTCGTGTGGTTCCGTATTATATGTATCGTAATACCGTTCGATTCCCGAATAGCTTTTCCTGTACTTGTGCTTTTTTTTTTGGTGTGTTAAAATCATCCAGATGGCATGCCCCGCCCTTGGGCGGAGCGGGAAATGGTATCAGACTCTTACTGACTAAAAAACGCACCCCGTTCCTTCATTTTCTTTCATACCGGGACCGAGCCTTTCTTTCAGAAACAGACTTTTGGCTCCAGCAGGCTTTGACAACTCCTTGAGACACGCGGGGTTACCAGACGATCGGACTGCGAGCTACCCAGTGCTCGCCGTCCGCAAGCCCGCTCCTACCCGGTGGCCGGAAATCGGGATCGGAATGCCGACGGCAGCTGGGGCGTGAACACCGTTGCGATGCGGTCGGCCTTCTCCTTTGCTAGCAAGAAGGAGGCGAACGCCTAGGTTGCCACTCCTCCTCGCTTCGTACCATGGCCTTTATCAAGCCTCGGCTGGAATATAGGGGTTAATCTCGATCATTAATTTCGTTATAAACACTTAAGCACCACATGGAGCTTCTTTGACCATCGGTTGAAATCATCAAATAATGCCTCTCGCTCTGGGCGGAGCGTGAGGGACTGTCAAACATTTACCGATAAAAATCCAGCTGTGTTACTTGCGATTCCAACTCTTCCGAATAATGTCACAAGCACTACCATCGAGTTAACCTACCCTTAACTTGTAAGTAGAGACCGACCGAAGATTCGGTTACGGTTTCGACTCGTTTCGGTGAAAAAAAACTAGTTTCGTAGTGTTTTAAGGGCCAAGCGCCCGAAAAGTGCCATAAAATAGTGATTTTCTGAGGCCTACTCCTCCGTAACGGCTAGGTCAATTGGTTTGAAAAAAATATATGTTTATTATAGATTCATGAACAATAATATCAACATTTGATTTTTTCGTGCAATTAATACTTTTGTCAAAAAAAAATATTTAGCAATTTCGTAACTTTTCCCTACTCCTTCGAAACGGCTTGGACCTTTAGAAACATTTTTACACATAAAAATTGGTGGTTAAATATTCTTCAAAGTGAACATTGCATATGTAAATCAATCAATATCTCGCAGAGAAAATGGGTTTAAAGCGCTTTCCGGCCGCAAATAAATGCACAGATTTGCGTACTGCCGCCTAGGCGAGTGCGAGAGTTGTGTTCACATAATTTCGGCCAGATGGTTCAAGGAACTATACGCCTTAACTAATCTCGTACTATTAGCAGGCTTTGTTTTCAGTATTAGCCAGAAAGTGGTCGAACACTCGGCTCGACCAAAACTAGCGTTTTTAACCAAACGGTTGTTATAGAGGCCTTAAACCTGACTGTCTCGTACGTCTGTTTTTTTTAGGTGAGAAATCATAAAATGACTTCTCCCACTACAGCGCAGAGTGTGAGGGCATGTCAGACTTTTACTGACTAAAACCCATTCCTATGTCCCTTTCGGAATCCAACCCATGGTACCAGTAGGCTTGTTATAATTGTGTGTAATCGGCGATTTAGTTGATTTAGTATTTTATGAAAGTGTTAACTATTATTAAGCATAATTATATCAAAACAAAACCAAAAATAAGAATAACGAAATCGACGTCAGTCCCAGTTTCGGTTACGACTGAAACTGAAAAGAGAGTAGGTTTCGGTTTCGGCTGAAAATCGTGTTTCAGTCAGACACTACTTTTACAGTATGGCTAAGTACTTTAGAAGAACTAAAACGGATAAACCCCAACCGTGTCAGTTCCTGTCCTAACAATCAGGAGACCGTCGCCATCCCTAAATGGGGATCTAACTCCGGGAACATGTTCACCACAAACGACATGAAAAACCCGCGTTTGCACCAAAACGGGCTGCGTACGACATGTTACGGAAACTTGTCTATTGTGAACCGTGAATACGAACCATCGACAATAGACTTACGACTCGAGTGTTACGAGTACTGAAAAGGTCTACCGGATTCAAATCCAATAATGAATATGGACAAACTGATGCACGGACTTGTGGTTTGTTGATCGACTACATTTAGAACCGGACTATTCGAGTGCTCTTACATTTTTAGAACGACATGTTTATTTTCCAAAACAAAACGATATTATATTAGCTTTTGCCCGCGGCTTCGCCTGCATACATAAAATATAGCCTATGTCACTCAGGAATAAAGCAGCTTTTGATCAGTGAAAACATTTTAGCAATTGGACTAGTACTTTCAAAGATTTATTTTGTTTCAATGACTTTTTCCTACAAACAAAAAAAAAACAAACTGCGTACAGTTTGTTTTTTTTTACTTTAAATATAATATAGTGAAGACAGTGTAGATAAATCTCATAACAAAAAGTTCAACCCGGAACTGGTGCCTACCAATCTATTACAGGCCTACCAAATATGTATTCGTCCGTGCGAAAATTTTACCCGCGACTAGCAGTGCAGAAAGCAATATTTTCACCCAGTGCGCCGTTTATTCACGCTGTCTTTTTACCTACTAACTAATAATAACCGTCTATATATATAAATTTATATTTCGAGATAATTTCAATTCATCTTCAGCAACTCAAATATCGCCTTCACTGTTCTGTGGTTTATGTTAAGTTTTAAGTGAACATGAAATTTGAATTTTGTCATGTGCGATAGAAAATTGTTGTTCCAAAATTAGATTTTTTTTATTTAAAATTTAATTAAAAGCCGATATACATAGACCAGTCATTAAAACATCTTATCTCTCAAAAATTGCAATATGCCGCAGTTGTGGGATATTTATTTATTTATTTAAACTTCATGTACAATAGTGGTACATAGGCGGACTTAATGCCACAAGGCATTCTCTACCAGTCAACCTTTGGGTTAAAAAAGACAACACTGTGGTAGGTTTGCACAATAAACAAATACATAATAACAAATAGTTCAAATGGAAAAATGTAAAATAAGTTATTTATAATAATAAAATACATACATATGCTAAAATAATAAACTAATAAATACTATGAAAAATATGAAATCACTATGAGAACTTAATAACAATACTGAACGAAGACCGAACTAGAGTTGAGAGGACTTCAAGTAGTAGTTCCGAATTTTACGTTTAAAGGATAATTTACTTTCAGCTTTTTTGATGTCAAGGCTCAAGGGGAAGCACATTCCAGAGTTTTATGGCGGAAACAGCGTAAGAATTGGACATAAAGCCAGTACGGTGAGACGGAATATGAAGAAGCATGTTTTTGGATGCACGAAGGTTAAGATGATGAGAACTGCCCAACACTTTAAAATATTGTTTTAAATAATCAGGAGCACAAGGATCGTTCATTATCGTTGGATATGTCTATATGTATGCTAATAATACTTTAAAACCAAATTTATAAATACCTATTCAACTCAGCACTTGAAGCTGGTGTTCTGCTCTGTGAATAGTACTCAGAAAACCTCGAAAGGTTCGTTAATTTTTCAGTACTATAAACGTCAATCAATCTTCTTTCAAAGTAGATATTATAATTTGTTACAATTTGACTGGACTCGCTACTCTATAGCTTTAACAGATGATCGAACATTTTTAGATTTTCTCACTTGTTCATTCATATATAATATGTGATCATTACTGCCTATCCTCTGGCCATAAAAACCTTGTCACACATCTCTTTCTACCTGAGCAATTACCAAAAAGTTACTAAATTGATCCTAGTCATAAATTCACAAAATCGATCACCAAATTGAGGTCTTATTGAATAACTGAAGTTATCAAACACCATTAATAACAATCGCGTTAAACCAACAAAGCAATACAAATACAATGGACCGTTTGACGGTACATTATATTAATAATATAACGTGCAAGTGGTCGGGCAAATCAAACGGTATTTAACTTGTACCTATAATATAATAATATTTATGTAAACCACGACTTACCACAAAAGCTGTTTCTCGGCCACGACGGTTCCTTCAGTCGGCCAAACATTATACTTACCTATATTTTATCTGAATCATTAATTTACGAAAATCGAACCACTGATCGTGTCACCCATTTGTGTCTTCGTTAAATAAATGAGTCCATCAATCATATTTACGAAACCAATTAATGAAGCCAATATTTTGACTCATTAAAGTTTTACAAAGCTAGCTTATTTGAATATTAATTAATCGTTTTCATAAAACGCTTCTCATTTACAATTGCGCCGTGTTATTATCGCATTTGCGCTGTACCCGATTAGCATAGTAAATAGCAAAAATATCGTTGTATTTTGAATAACACCGGCCCGACAATTAGCCGCCTTAGTTTACAAACAACAAACTGCTCCACACACAAATTAGAATTAATTATCCCGTCGCAAAGAATAGCAGTTGACACGGTACACGATAGGCAACTACGCGAACTCTACTTTTACATACCCGGCACGTTTGCAAAGGTCCAAATGAGATTTTCGAAGGTCCTCGGTTCATTTATTGAAAATGTAAACGAGGGAAGGACATTTATTACACATGACAGGTATTTGACAAGCACCCTTCCAAATAAAATAGATATTTCAAATTGTGTTACTGAAATTGTTTCAGTTTTTGTCACTGTGACTTTTCATAATATTGACTTGTCATTTAGAGGTGCTCGGTATTTGTCTTCGCAAACATTTCCGTCTGGAACTTAGAACTTATGTAAAATTCTCACAAATAAGGCGACGATTTTGTTTGTTTTCTGAAGCGCCCAGGAAAGTTTTAAAAGTATAATTATGTAGCTTTATAATCTTCTGGTAAAGCAAGCAGTGAGCGGGACCTATCGATCTGTTGACAAGTTGACAGGCTTTACTCAATCACTGTCTCATAATTATTATAGATACGTACCTACATAATCTGTCTGTCGACCGCTTAGCGACGGTTACTAAAATGAAACGCTTTGTGCGTTCACGTAATTGGAAAACTCTTCATTGTTCCTCGATTTAAATTTCGTAAGTACTTAGGTACCACACGAAACCTCGAATAATTGTACAATTAATTCATCTGTTAATTATTGTTGGTCGTGATATCAAAATTTATGTGTTCTGCTTGGCACAAATTAACAAAACTGGCCGTAAATACGGATAAGAAACGCTACATAAGTTCGAAAGGATTTAATCAAGTATCTGCTTCGCAAATAATCGGATTGAAATGCTTTTGATGCAAATTGGAAAAAAAAATTGACCAAGAAATCAATTTGAGAATATTCGTGAAGAGTATCCACGGCGACCCTCGATATAAACGGATTGTGAATTGTTAATCCACAAGACGGTGTTTCCTGTAGAAAAGGTGCAGTGCACTCAAATTCAAAATTAGTTTCCAAATTAAACTTTCTAAGACTTTTTTACCGTCCACTCGGAAAATTGAGAAGCTTAAAATTTTCAAATACGATATTTGCGTGATCGCATCAGGAATAAAGATATCCGCAGGAGAATTAAGGTTGCTGTGGTAAGTGGCAGCGGGCATATTGCTCGCAGAACAAATGATTGTTGGGGTGGTGGGGCCGAAAGGTCCTGGAGTGGTGACCTCGCACCGGGATACGCAACATTGGAAGACTTCCCACTAGGTGGACTGATGAGACCACATGTGACCTGGGCTTGTGACTTGGTGGGGGCCGGGGGAATCCGATGGGTACGAAATGTACAGGACCGATTGGTGTGATGACACTTGGCGGAGGCCTATGCCCAACCGTAGACATCTTTCGGCTGAATCTTTTGGATATATCATTTTCCAATTCAAAGGTCTTTAAATTGGGAAATAATATATTTTTTACACCACCTGCTCGATAATGTCGTTTTACACATAATACAAATCTCACTTAAAGCAAGTCATTATATGCCTAGGGAGATAATGCAGTATGGCCGATCCCTAGGGAATAATGAGATTTGAATTTGGAGCATCAAGAATCGTCAACATTGTGAATTAAAATGTAGGCGCATCGAACAAGTTGACTCGAAATTCAAACCAAAGACTATGTAATCACTATGATTCAAACTGGCCACTAACAAAAAAAGGAAAATAGAATAAAACGTGCGTACTGACGACACGGGAGCATTATAGAAAATTGAAACTATAGAATCTTGAAGTAGTGAATTTTGTTTGTTTGATTTGGTCGACCAAATTGTCCTTTGATTATCTCACAGGTGGTGTAAAAAGTAGAGTATGCAACACAGGGATAAAGCTGTCTTTGTCTTGGGCGGCTTAAATTCCTCACTTCACTCAGGTTTCTTTATTAACTCCCTCGCAATGCTCGGGAGTTAATTTTATAAATCCCTCACGGTCGTTCCGGATTAAAATCAGCAACCTTCGTTTCGTTCGGAATTCAACATGCCGCCCGCGACTTAAAGACACTGCTTTATCCCCTAGTCACATAAACTACTATTTCAATACACTTGCTCAGAAAGCGACTCTTATTGCACTGTACTTAGGTATATAAAGGCACTTTTTACCCAACTGTGACATTTTGATTACCATTACACACTAGTGCTATAATGTAGTTAAAACCTTTTGGTTCAACCTCTTTGTTCGCAAAAGAAATTTTGAGTACGAAAAAATTTCACAAAGTTATTGCGTTCCATGGTATAAATTAGTGTCTTTATAACTTATTTCATGCAATTTTGACCATTTTAACTTGTACAAACGATCTATTTAAAAAAAAAACATTTAGTAAATAAATCGTACATTTAAATTGTTTTTTTATTGTGGCCACCATTTTAAGATGCGCGCGGTTTTTGGCTTGAATTATTTTAAGTAGTGAAATTCAGTGTCTGTATTAATTAAATTAAAGACTACAAAATCATTATAAAATGATACATGCATTTTCCATTGTCACTACAAAATACATTATACCTACTAAAAATTTCCACACGAAAAACATAAACGTAAGACTAGGCAGTATAATGAAAATACCTTAGTCTTCCTCAAAAAAATTATGCGCGCGCATATGAAAACAGATTTCCACCGCCATATCACAAAAAAAAACTAGTTTTACTGCTATTTTCTTCACAAATGTATTGAAAAATGTCGTATGATACACGTGAGTAATTAATGATTACCGTTCTCGGCTCTCTTAAGAACCTCGCCACGGCTCGGGTCTAAATACCGCCTCGACTGTAATCACTAACATTACACACTTACATCATAGTGTACTCTATTTATTTTTTAATTTGAGTGACAGAGTGGACGTGATACACCTCCATCACACTTTTATTATGTTGATTGATTGTCCGTATAAAAAAAAATGTGCCTTCTACACTTTCCATTTTTTTATTAATTCTGCTATAATTATTTTTACAGGTAGATACCTATTCCTAGCTATGGCCAAAACGCATGAAGCGCGTCCCAGTAAAGAACCAGAAAAGAATTCGAGTCTTTTACGTCAAATAAAAATAAAACAATGAGCCGAGTCTAATTTGCACAACGTACCCGTAGATAGGTTAAAACAAAAACTACTTTACGTTTTAAATATTTAGGTAGGTAGTGCTTGAAATAAATATTTTGTCTAGCTAAAACCAGAATTAGGTATATTTTATTTGTTTCCTTCAAAAAGGTACAAAGATTGAAAGTAATTAGTACCTAATTACAACATCTATCCTTTATGAGAGCTGGAGTATATACTGGGAGAAACTTAATGAAGTACGAGAATATTCAGTAGACAGTCAGTAGAGTATATTCTGTAGACAGTCAGTGGGTCATGCAATTTTTTCAATAATTAACTTTATCAAAAATTGCAAATAGGAAGAATTTTTCAAATTGGTTAAAAAATAAAGTAAGGATGACTTTTCAAAACTGGTTGCTACGGAAACAGTCAAGTAACAGAAAAAGAATGCACAAATGGGTGTCATCATTGTGTAGACCGCCCGGAGGACACGCTGGAGCATACGGTGATGCTGTATCCCGCTTGGGCGGAGAACCGCCGTGTCCACGTGCAGGCAATCTGCGGCAGCAACCTCTTGCACCAGGTCCTGTTTTGGGATATGGTCTGGAATGAGGAAGAATGGCAGACGGAAGCAGTAATGCTAGCGAAGAAGGAGGCCGCACGAGTGAGGGAACGAATGTTCTCACAAAAGAATATGGTTCTGTGTAAACAAAACAATTAAAGGCATGCACATCATTCACAGTGGTTGATTAGAGTTACAAAATCACATTTTTTAAATAAATTAAATTAAATTGAAAGACATGCATCGATTACATAAAAAATACTTTAGATGTCAGTATTAGTAAAAAAGAAAAAGAAAAATTGATTTAAAAAAAAAACAAATAAATTATAAAGAGAATATCATTATTAAAATAAATTAATTTAAATCACCAAATAATAAATATTCATCGAATTGATATCAAATAATAGTACATTATGATACAAGTGGATGTTGGTGATTACCGCTGAGGCGGTATTTATCATAAGAGAGCCGAGGTCTGTAATCGCCAATATTCACGTGTATCATACGACTTTTTTCGACACGCTTTAGAAAAAAACTTTTACAAATTAATTAATTATTGCTTTATCAGCAAAACTGTTTTTTTTTTGTAGTATGGCGGCAAAAAATTGTTCTTTCTTATACGCGCGCATCCGAAATGGCGGCCATACACTAGCTATACTCTAGCTAGGCTGTTTAAATAAAAATAAGAATGAGGTTGCTTATGTTTTTAAACAGAAAAAATATTTTTATTTTATGAAAGGTTTTATTTATTATTATTCTCTTTATTCAACTTATTTTTACATATAAAATTACATTTTTAAATATTTTGAACAAAATTATACAAAAGAAAAAAAAACATTTAAAAATATAAAAATATAGTTATCCACCGGTGTCGGGAGCAGGGTCCAAGCTACCGGTGGTTAGGGCTCCAGAAACAGGAACCTCCTCACAATGCGAGACGTATCGAGGAGTACTGCCTTCTGTATCAGGCCCTTGATCCACCCGTGCAACGATAGCTTCGACAGATGGTCGTCGAAGCTTTTGGCTATAAGGCCATTAGCGGTCACAACAATCGGCACAATGACAGCCGAGTCCACATTCCACATGTCGACAACCTCGTGTGCTAAGTCAAGATGTTTTATTTGTTTTTCTTTCACAGCTTTCACGAGATTCTCGTCATGCGGGATGGTGGCATCGACTATCATTGCACGGCGCGCTAATCGGTCTATCACCACTATGTCCGACTTATTGGCTACAATAGTCCGGTCAGTAATGATAGACCGATCCCAGTACAACGTGACATGGTCATTTTCAAGAACTGGGTCGGGCACATACCTTAATACGGTACCTCAGAGTCCACTAGGTTGTATTTCAAAGCAAGTTGCTGGTGAAGAATCCTGGCTACTTGGTTATGCCTGTGCAAATACTCGCCGTTAGCCAGACGAGAACAGCCAAAGATAATATGTCTGATAGACTCACCCGGACGATGACATGCCCGACACACGTCAACCCGTCCTTCATAATATGTCTCCGGTAGTTGTTCGTCAAGATAACCTCGTCCATAATTGCACAGACAAAACCTTCAGTTTCTCCGAAGAGGTTGCTGAATCGTAACCAGGCCACGGACGCCGAAAAATCTACATCAGGCTCATGAAGAGCCCGAAAACAGCGCCCGTGAAGCTCCTTGCCTTTCCATACTTCCTCGTGGTCATGGACAGCGGGGTGAGTCCCTTGTCCACTGCGACCACATCGCGGTGCATACCCACGTCGGTTTTGAGAAAGTATTATCTGAGGCTGCATACCTCGCGGTTGTGTAGAGTCTTTGCATTCAAAAAGCCTCGACCTCCACACTTCCGCGGGATGTACAGGGTGATGCATCCGATTTGCGGTCAGCAATGTACGGACCCGCCTATCCAGAGCGTCTAACTCAGTCTGAGTCCATTTGAGTATGCCGAAAGAGTACATTAAAACCGGCATGACCCAACTGTTGAAGGCGCGCACCTTATTTCCGCCTGATAGAAGGCTGTTTAAAACTTTCTTCAGGCGGCCAAAGAAGCGCTCCTTCAACGTTTGGTTCATGTCAGCGACGTTAATGCCTAACGCTTCCGACATACCCAAATACTTATAAGTTTCGGTCGAGGAGAGGGAACTAAGTTGTATAGAATCCGGGAGTTGAATTCCCTCGGACTCCACTATCTCCCCTCGCCTTACATGCATGACTGCACATTTGTCCACACCAAATTCCATTCTGATGGCACTACTGAAAGTTTCAGTGACCTTCAGTAGTTCCATCAGTTGCGAATTGTTGTGGGCAAAAATTTTCAGATCATCCATGTAAAGCAGGTGAGATAGGACCTGACCACCTCTTCTCAACCGATAGCCCAGACCTGAATCCTCCAGCAACGTGCTTAAAGGATTCAGGGCTAAGCAAAACCAAAGTGGACTCAAACTGTCGCCTTGAAATATTTCCCGTTTGATCCATATTGGTTCATTCATTCCCCTGGATCGGTCGACATCCTGGATAGCGAAGGACTGTTTTCCATTGCCTCATACATGACTCAAGGAAGGTGCGTAGAGTTGCATCTATTTTATACAACTCCAACACCTTCATGAGCCATGTATGTGGAACAGAGTCGTAGGCCTTCTTATAATCTATCCAACATGTCGACAGATCCTTGCGGGATCGACGAACCTGTTGGCTTATGGCCATGTCTATGAGGAGTAGCTCCTTAGTGCCGCGGGATCCGTTCCTACATCCATTCTGAGAGGCAAACATAATTGAGTTTTTCTCAATGTGTAAATTACTCATTATCACTCTCAGGATGGACGTAAGAAGTTTATAGACCGTCGACTAACATGCAATCGGTCTATAATTCTTGGGATCCGCGGTACTACCCGTCTTATGAAGCAGGTGGGTGGTACCAGTTGTTAAAATCTGAGGCAGTGACCCAGACTCTAAGTCTAAGGATGTCTGGAATTTTGATGCCAAAATCGCGTGTGAGCTGCTATAACCACTTAAGCCAGAAATTTTGCAGTCCGTCCGGTCCCGGAGACTTCCAATTTGAACGGACGTACTGCTCTGGCCACATCTAATGGGGTTATGAAAACTTTGTCCATTTCTGGTATAGTCTCGCACACGCACTCAATATCACGCATCCAGCCACCTTCATTGTGACATACGGGCTCCGACCATATGCTGCGCCAGAATGTATTCATGGCAACACTATCCGGACGAAACCCGTCAGTCACATTTTGTCCAGGTCGCTCCCAAGCTCTGTACACCCACCTCTCATCGCTCTGGAACATGTGATTCTGCGAGTACCGATCGACCCGTCGCTTATACCGCCGGATACGATTGGCCCATGCACAAACTTTCTGCTTCAGGAAGTCGATGCGTTCCGTGACACGTGACATATATTCTCGGGCGCTTATTTCAGTCCCCGAAAACGCTCGTCTCACGAAACACATCACACGTGGACGTGTATTGCCCTCCCTGAAGCAGTATAGTTTGCCAATTAGTGCTCTGGCCTCATCAATACGCCTCTCGATCCTGCACTGCCAGGCTGGAGCGGCAGGCGTTGGTCAAGTAGCTACTCCATAACATGGGAACTTTACATTAGCAAGACGACATGCCGCAACAGCCCCACAGTACAGGATGGAGTGCGTATCAAGGAAGTTGTCGCTGCTCTCTAAAACATTTTTAAGCAGCGAGTCCAGAGCATACACTAGCGCCCTATTTTTTTTATGCATAGGCAACCGAGGTAAACGGGGCCTAAGCTCAGTCGGAGTCGATCTATACTCACGAAGCGCATCCTCCAGTACTCTATTGATTGATTCGTGGCCAGCCCCGCGGAAGTTAAGGGATGATTCTGAAGTCAATCTCCAATGGTGAGTGATGTTCATCCACTTTACATAACGACTGCACTTTCCAATTCGTGACTGACCCACAGATCTTCGGCTATGGTTTCCCATTGGCAAAAATCAAACTTTTTGGACACTGTGATTAGTACTCCACCCCTTCTTTTTGTCCCAAAGCACTAGAAGCTCTGTCCCTTCGATAGATGTTATATGAGGTGTTGAATATTTCTCCATCGTTAATATTACCGTTTAGCCACGTTTCAGTCACCACTATTACGTCGTAATGAGTAATACTTACTGCCATACTAATTTTATAAAGTTTAGCACGCATTCCTCGTAGGTTTTGATAATAAATAGTGAATTGTATATCTGCGCATAAAAGTTTTGTATCCAGAGGAACATTACTCCCTTACATGAGTATCACCAATAACATAGATTTTATTTGCTTGGCATGAGCGCCGTCATCTTTGCGAACTAGAATGCGTCCGTCGCGAATCCAGACGTATTTGTAACCTTTTTCCCGCGCCTTTTTGATGATAGGTGTTCATAAATATGTACATAAATGAGCGCTTTAGTGCCTCCATATCCTAAGTGGGCCGAACTAAGCTTATCCTGTGAGTTCGCCTTGTTGAATTTAGAAACTGACTCTGGCACTAGTCAGTTTAACAACAACTGAGCGCGGACGGTTGCTTTACGGATGTCGAGCAATAGGTAGCTCGCCGTCCGAAATTCCGGTAACTGACCAGACTAATCCCAGTCGTCAACAGCGCATACTGAACCACACGGTCCTCAAAGAGATGAACGAAACGGCTGAATCATCTGTCATCTATCTGGCATCGGTCCAGGTCCGGTCGGGATCGCAGGACCGATGCCCGCTAGGATTGCGGTGAATTTCTGAAAAGGAAACCCGTAGTCCTAAAACGCAAAGGGCAACTGAAGGACACAGGTGATAGTCGGTAAAAGCCAGAGTATGACACACCAGGACGGTGAATCCTCACCCCCACAGTTTCTGATTCTATTTGTAATGCTAATTGCTGCTTCATTTAATATTCAATTTCGATGGTATTTCATTTCTTATTTAGCTCTTTGACCACCACGTCAAAAAAGCTAAGCGTGTTCTCAGCGCCAAAGCTGAGATATATTTGGCCACACGCTCACCAAGCCTGCGTGACTGCACCGGGCTTACAGATTCAACGACTTATAAATAGCGCCTCCAACTTTGACAGGCTTTATTTTTACTTTGAATCGCACATTTTCTAGATTGCATGGATATTATACGAATTTTCGTGCAATATGAGTATCGTATCTTATGCCTCCTCGGTATGAAAAAGCTTTTCGAGGAGAAAATTGTTTTCAATTGTTTTCTTTTATAGCTCCCAGAGGTGAAGCTGTGTGAAGCGCAAAGGAGTAAAATACGTCGGCAGAATTACATCTCAAGCTTTTTTTATGTCTCGCTTGTTATTATAAGGTAAACGTTATAAATTTTCGACGAAATTAGCGAGCAAGTAGTCATGAATTTATATCACATGTGCCAGCTATTCAATGTTTTTTACGACCGCAGCTATTGTTAACACAGTTATTTGTTCCTCCAAATTACTTTTTTTAATAATTTTAGTGTCTACAATTGTGAACGTGAAACTGGATTATTTCTACATTTAAAATATTTTCAACTTCAGGTACATACACAAAATTTTGCAAAAATTAAATTATTCAGAAGTATACCAACTTATAGGCGATTGTTTTATTTTCTATAATAACGTAACTACCTACATGAATAGAAAAAAATAAAAACCCTCGTTTTCAAAACATTTGAGTAGAACTGTTATTCAGGTCAATTCACAAAATCCCCAATTACAGAAGCAAACTAGGTAGTATTTTGCAGTTCGATTTCGAAGCACATATTGTGAGTTCTAACGCAAATTCTCGCTCACGATGTTATTTCGTACTTTACGTAGGTACATCTGCACCTACCGAGAGGACTGAGCATTTTCAAAAGGAGAGCCGATTTAAAACCAGGAGTGTCATCACGTTGCGAATGCTATGCACGTTAATTACTGACACCAGTTCTTAATTGGCATGTTAAGAAAAGGAAAGCTGATTAAATCCGTTCTTTGTTAATATAGTCACTTCAAAAATTAACATCAAAAGTTAGGTGTTCACTATAGAAGATAACATAGCAACGTACGTTAATCATTCAGCTAGCGCCCGACTGTAGTAGCACATAGTAGTCTTCATACTAGATTATGCCTATGTACCTAGGTATCTAAGTATCCTTGAAGTACCGACGTGAATGTGTTCAGCGTCTTCTCAAAGGAATAGTAACATATCAGCAAATTCTACAATTGCCAAGCGAACCGTGCAAAACATAGAAATTGGCTGTTTCTATTGAGGTATAAAGGTACGTATCTGCATGCTCTGATTCTGATACACATTAGATGCAATATCCAATCCAAACTTCAGTTACACCATCAGTCAGTTTCATAATACATGAGAAAACTAACTGACTTCGTACAATAAACAAGCGGTTTTCCTCTTCCTTAGCGGAAACACAAAACAGATATAATAAAAGCACTGCGAGGAAACTTTTCTTAGTTTAATTTTAACGCAAAGCAGCTGCGATCTTGTTGGCACAACTTGGAGGCCCTTGTCCAGCACTGGGCTGCAATAGGTCGTGTATTGTTGAGCTCCAAGTCAACGTCCCTTATTTAGAGTAATGAGGGTCCCAGACATGATCTTGTACACGTAGTTCAAAGAGGTTGTTCTACTAATTAAACTAATGATGGCGCTGATTCTTCAGCGCGACGAAACTAAAATAAGACAACAAGAGAGAGAGACAGCAATAACATGACAACGTGATATGTTTTCTTGTTCTTGCACGTGGAGAGAAAGAGAGAGATACATGTTCCAGCTGATTTATGCAGCATCTTCTGAGGTGTCGTTTAAACTTGTAAAGAAAGTTATGCTTGTGCCTACCTGTGACAGTCCATATTTTCTCATTAACGTGACAATTCATATTTAGGTACCTAAGCGATGGATTAAAACAGTAAACTGATGAAAATTAATCTCTTTGACATTTATTGAAACTAATTTTATTTTATTTGTAATATGTAGTATGCATGTGCCTATTAATATTGACTTTATTAAAATTTTACATAATAAACTTGCATTTCACCTGACCATAAGTTACATGTCATCTCTGATTTGTAATGAATGATTTTGAATTTATTAATGATGTTTAAGCATACACAATCGCAGATGTTAAATGAAAACTGGCAATGTTAATTATATATATTTTTAGGACCGGGGCAAAATATAGAAGATCTATGTACCTATCTTTAAGGGCCAAGCGCCCCAAAAGTGCCATAAAACAGTGATTTTCTGAGGCCTACTCCTCCGTAACCGCTAGGTCAATTGGTTTAAAAAATATATATGTTTATTATAGATTCATGAACAATAATATCAACATTTGATTTTTTCGTACGATTAATACTTTTGTCAAAAACAAATATTTAGCAATTTCGCAACTTTTCTCAACTTTTCCCTACTCCTTCGAAACGGCTTGGACCTTTACAAACATTTTTACACATAAAAATTGATGGTTAAATATTCTTCAAAGTGAACATTGCATATGTAAATCAATCAATATCTCGCAGAGAAAATGGATTTAAAGCGCTTTCCGGGCGCTGCTGGCCGCAAATAAATGCACAGATTTGAGTACTGCCGCCTAGGCGAGTGCGAGAGTTGCGTTCACATAATTTCGGTCAGATGGTTCAAGGGACTATACGCCTTAATACCTCCCACACACTCTGTTCTATTCAGACCTATGTTTACAAATAAATTATTCTGATTCTTTTCTTCCATACATATTTTAAAGCCAAGTCTATCACCGCATCAGTTTGTCTTCTCGCGATTAAGTAGCACAAAATAATCTATTTTGTGCTACTACGGAGCGGACTAAGAATTACACGGACACCTCGTCGTGTATAGCTCGTACATCGAAGGACTGGAACAATTCGCCCATAATGGTCTCTCCGTTCGATTTAATTTAGGTGTCTTTAACGCTAGAGTGAATAGGCATAATAAAATATTGCAATTTACCATCATTAATTGTATCACTGCTTAAAATCAGGTGGGATCGCAGTCAAGCATTCATTCAAGCATAATTTAAAAAAACCGGCCAAGAGCGTGTCGGGCCACGCTCAGTGTAGGGTTCCGTAGTTTCCCGTCCGTCACAATAGTGTACCCGCTTATGAATTTAAAAAAATGCTTGCATATACGATTATACTTCAAACTTAGTCCAGAAATTATTTTGTAGAACCTTTTTGTCTTTTTTGTTCAAAAACTGTTCTTTCGATCAAGTTCAAAATGATTTTCCTAGAAAGTCCTTATAAAGTTCTACTTTTCAGATTTTTTTCATATTTTCTAAACTTATGGTTCAAAAGTTAGAGTGGGGGACACATTGTTTTTTACTTTTGGAGCGATTATTTCTGAAATTATTGACATTATCAAAAAATTATTTCAGTATATATATAATATATCACACGTAAGGGTTGAAATTAAAAAAAAAAATCACTTCCCACTTTACATATAGGGGGGCTACCCTAATAAAACATTTTTTTCAAATTTTTATTTTACCACTTTGTCGGCGTGATTGATATACACATTGGTACCAAATTTCAGCTTTCTAGTGCTAACGGTCACAGAGATTAAGCGAGGACGGACAGACGGACAGACAGACATGGCGAAACTATAAGGGTTCCTAGTTTACTACGGAACCCTAAAAAGGGCTGAACGGATTATACCATCATATATAACGGATATTTTCGTATGGTTTTTACCGATGGGACAAAATGATTCATAAGGAAAATTTAGATATATTCCTATATATACCTACCTATTCCACAACTATCACACAACGCCGTCTAGTCCCAAGCAAAGCAAAGCTTGTGTTATGGGTTCTAGATAACTGATAAACATACTTATATATTTCTAAATACATACAGATTATAGATAAATTACACCCAGACACAGAATTGAAGAAATGATCGTGCTCATCACACAAACATTTATCCCAGGTAGGAATCGAACTCACGACTTTCCGCATAGCAGTCAGGGCCACTAACCACTAGACCAACAGGCTTGTCGAAAGTATTACATTATTTATAGTAGAGAACATATACACATATAAACACACGCATATATATACATATACACATATATTTATAGCGGAGAATTATAGTATATATACATTATAGTAGAGAAAACTTCAAAGATTTTTAAGCTGCGACCGGAACTAAATTGGGTCGCTAGTTAAAAAGATAATAAACATTAAATATAACTTAAGTTACGTTAATGTTGATTTCTTAGTAAAAGATTATTCATAATACCTACCTTTCCTTCTGGAACCTAACTATGAAAATTTATCGGATAAAAAAAAAAAAAATTATAAGATAAATAAAGCAAAATCTTTAGAGGAACAAAAAGTTATACGGTTCGGAAAACATCCTCATATCGTTATGCAAAAAATCTAATAAAAATATCGAGGAATACGAGACCTCAGTTTTATGAAAATATATTATCCATGATATATTTTTCATACTTACATAAACCTTAGACGATATTAACATAAACCTTAATAAGCGAATGGTTTATCTTTTATGTATAGTTTTATGAAGATAGTGAGGTATGTCCTTGCTCTTAAATTATTGACTTATCATTACATAGACAGGAAAACATCGTAAGAAACCCGGTTCTCCTAGAAGCAACATTTCGAAGATGATGAAAGTTTTCCTTTGTGGAAGACTGGTATCTGCACTAGGAAATCCTGTGGCACAGATTACCAGTGGTGCTATTCTCTAAGAAAACAGCCTTGAGCGCAGCGCTGGACGCAGCGACGAGTCGAGAGCGCAGTACATTGAATTAACAGTCCAAAAAAATCCAAATAGTTAAATTAGTAATTAGTAATTAGTAGTTAATAGTTAAATCCAATTTAACTATTTGGATTTTTGTATTTTCCTCGCTTAAAACTATTAAAGCATCATTTAACTCTGAATCAGTCTGAACAGTGGTGACCTAGTGATAACAGCCCCCGACTTACAAATTGTACATCGTGGGTTCAAACCCAGGCAGGCGGTTTACTTAGTGTAGTTTATTCCAAAAAATTTGAAAACTAAGTTTGAAGTTACGTCACAATTTTTTTCTTTGTGATTCGGAAAAATCATCGTAACTAATTCGGGAATTGAACTGTTTTCTTACTTTGTACGGAAACCGGAATGCGCGAGTCCGACTCGCACTTGTCCGGTTTTTATTAAGTATAACTGCTTATATCTGTAATCTAAATAAACTGTAATATAAATTCACCTACGAGTACATGCCTCATTAGTTATAAAAACCGGCCAAGACCATGTCGGGCCACGCTCAGTGTAGGGTTCCGTAGTTTCCCGTCCGCCAAAAGAAGTGTACCCACTAATGAGTTTAAAAAAATGCTTGCATATACGATTATACTACAAACAATCCAGAAATTGTTTTGTTGAACCTTTTTGTCTTTTTTGTACAAAAACTTTTCTTTCCATCAAGTTCAAAATAATTTTCCTAGAAAGTCCTTATAAAGTTCTACTTTTTAGTTTTTTTTTTTCATATTTTCTAAACTTATGGTTCAAAAGTTAGAGGGGAGGGGACACATTGTTTTTTACTTTTGGAGCGATTATTTCCGAAATTATTGACATTATCAAAAAATGATTTTAGTAAACCCCTATTCATTTTTAAATACCTATCCAACATTATATCACACGTTAGGGTTGAAATTAAAAAATAAATCACTTCCTACTTTACATATAGGGGGGCTACCCTAATAAAACATTTTTTTCCAAGTTTTATTTTACCACTTTGTCGGCGTGATTGATATACATATTGGTACCAAATGTCAGCTTTCTAGTGCTAACGGTCCCAGAGATTAAGCAAGGACGAACAGACGGACAGACAGACATGGCGAAACTATAAGGGTTCCTAGTTGACTACGGAACCCTAAAAACTGACTAAGTAACATGTGAATAACGTTGTGAGTTACACATACACTACCAACTCTAGATTAAGGATTATTAATTAAGAAACTTTGTGTAACTGTTGGTTTTCCAAAAAAATTAAATAAATACTTCATTGAATTCATTAAACATTGTCTTTCTATTGTGTCAGTAATTCTCACGATTGAAAGGTTAATATATTCTATTCGCTCCTTATCAAACTCTTCATGCCATTTCACGACTGACTTGATCCACTACATCTTACAATATTTTCGCGAAAAACCCTACGAAAGACTGTCTCCAGAAAATGCAAGCTAGATTTGTTTATAGCTTAGAAGATAAACGAACGGGCGAACTAAATATTCCAACTTCAACAAGCCGTATATAACGGAAGTCGACGTACAGTTTGTGTATATCTTACATGCAGTAAATGATCACCCAGATCGTTCTTGTTTATACTTTGGAGTTGCAGTGTTATCATTTCTAAAATACAGAGCTCGAATCTGCATCTGCACCCGCCATTTCGAACAAGTTAAACGAAGTCTCAGCTGAAAGATTTCATAATATTATATACATAACCGGATTTTTAACACATAAAACCTTTTAATTATAACTTGAAAACTATACAAAAATATAACACCGTGAAAAGTAATTATCGTAATTCTCTGTTTGACTGCCAAAGATGCTAGCGCGCAACGACAGTAGGGTCATTTTTAGTCTAAAAACTTTTTACAAAAAAAAAATTACACCGACTTCAATGTAAAAATAACTGGCCAAGAGCATGTCGGGCCACGCTCAGTGTAGGGTTCCGTAGTTTCCCGTCCATCACAATAAATGTACCCACTTATGAGTTTAAAAAAATGCTTGCATATACACTTATATAAACTTAGTCCAGAAATTATTTTGTAGAACCCTGTTATCTTTTTTGTACAAAAACTGTTCTTTCCATCAAGTTCAAAATAATTTTCTTAGAAAGTCCTTATAAAGTTCTACTTTTCAGATTTTTTTCATATTTTCTAAACTTATAGTTCAAAAGTTAGAGGAGGGGGGACACATTGTTTTTTACTTTTGGAGCGATTATTTCCGAAATTATTGACATTATCAAAAAATTATTTTAGTAAACCCCTATTCATTTTTAAATACCTATCCAACGATATATCACACGTTAGGGTTGAAATTAAAAAAAAAAATCAGTTCCCACTTTACATATAGGGGGGCTACCCTAATAATTTTTTTTTTCCAATTTTTATTTTACCACTTTGTTGGCGTGATTGATATACATATTGGTACCAAATTTCAGCTTTCTAGTGCTAACGGTCACAGAGATTAAGCGAGGACGGACAGACAGACAGACATGGCGAAACTATAAGGGTTCCTAGTTGACTACGGAACCCTAAAAACACTGAAAAGTACAAAATAACTTTGATTTCGGAAGTCGGTGTTTCTACTCGTATGTATGTAGATAGTTTTGTCTCTTCGTTATTTAACACCGACATCCGAAATTAAAGTTATAGCCACCGGCAAGATGAGCTTGGTGAGTGTCGCGGAAATATTGAGGATGCGAGACGCATTGGACCGGTCGTTATAGTGACATTGGGGGAAGCCTATTGCCAACAGTAGACGACTAAAATGATGATAAAAGAAAAGAGATAATAGAACGACATTGCAGAAGAAACTGCTATGAATAAATATGATAAACCGTAAAATAAAAGAAAGAAATGAAAAAACTAGATTGTATTTAAAATAGATTGAAAAGAAGAACTGTAGATTTATGGTTTTTAGTCAATAAAAGTCTGACATTATCTCCCGCTCCGCCCAAGAGCGGGGGATGTCATTAGATGATTTTCCCACCAGAAAAAAAGGGCATGATTATTTAAATAACTAAAAAGGGGTCACTAAACTAATCATTATTAAGGAGAACTTTTACCAAGAGACGTTGATACCATGGCAAAAATATATATCACTAGCTTTTGCCCGCAACTTCGCCCACGTACACCAAATATAGCTTATGTCACTCAGGAATAAAGCAGCTTTCTATCAGAGAAAAAAAATTAGTAATCAGACCAGTACTTCCAGCGATTGCCTCCTACAAACAAAAAAAAACAAACTTTTCCTCTTTATTATATTAGTGTAGATGACAAAATGTAGATTTGTTCCCTACGCCAGCCGCGAGTCCTTTGCAAATTCTTTAAGTATCTACCATTTAACTCAATCCCGCCTTTTCTTTGTCCTGAAACTCCTGAACAATAAACATCTAGAGATGTAGACCCTTACTGAAGTACTTAGTACTTACGTACCTACTATTCGCCATGAATACTGCACAAACTTGTAACTTCACTATTTTACATATGTACATATCTCAGTACTTAGACCAAACCGAAACTGTAAGTCTGAGTTGCAACTGTTTCTATGTACCTATAAGTATAACTAGTTACCAATAACTGTCACAAAGAGTCGGTTATCGGAAACCGCGTTTTGCATTGTTTCAGATGAGAACAAGCAACAATAGGAAACTGTGTACCGACGATGTTCAAATTGGTATATCGTTATATCTGACAAATTGAGTGCAACGCTGCTATAAACTATGTTAGATTTTTAACCGACTTCCAAAAAAAGGAGATGGTTCTCAATTCGTTTGTATGTTTTTTAGGGTTCCGTAGTCAACTAGGAACCCTTATAGTTTCGCCATGTCTGTCTGTCTGTCCGTCTGTCTGTCCGTCCTCGCTTAATCTGTGACCGTTAGCACTAGAAAGCTGAAATTTGGTACCAATATGTATATCAATCACGCCAACAAAGTGGTAAAATAAAAATTGGAAAAAAAAATATTAGGGTAGCCCCCCTATATGTAAAGTGGGAACTAATTTTTTTTTTTAATTTCAACCCTAACGTGTGATGTATCGTTGGATAGGTATTTAAAAATGAATAGGGGTTTACTAAAATCATTTTTTGATAATGTCAATAATTTCGGAAATAATCGCTCCAAAAGAAAAACAATGTGTCCCCCCCCTCTAACTTTTGAACCATAAGTTTAGAAAATATGAAAAAAATCTGAGAAGTAGAACTTTATAAGGACTTTCTAGGAAAATTATTTTGAACTTGATGGAAAGAACAGTTTTTGTACAAAAAAGACAAAAGGGTTCTACAAAATAATTTCTGGACTAAGTTTGTAGTTATACTACAAACTTAGTTAGTTTTTCGTAGCAAGCATTTTTTTAAACTCATAAGTGGGTACACTTTATTGTGACGGACGGGAAACTACGGAACCCTACACTGAGCGTGGCCCGACACGCTCTTGGCCGGTTTTTTTTTATGTTTGTTACCTCAGAACTCCGTCGTTTATGGACCGATTTGTAAAATTTTATTTCCCCTCACATGATATGCTTCCAGATTGGTCCCATTTTTTTCAAAATCCAGTTCTGATGATGGAATCTATGGGGAATTTTCATGAGATACACTTTGGCTATAAGGTACTATCAAACTGATCTGATGATGATGATGAAGCCGGAAGATAGGCACCGGAACTCCGTAATTAATCAATAAATTCTAGCCGCGACAATTCTAATAAGCCCAAAGGCTTATTAGAATTGTCACGAGATGCACTTTGGCTATAAGGTACTAGGTATCGAACTGAGCTGATGATGATGATGATGGACTCATAAACTCAAATTTTATTTCTTTTATTACTGCCACACATTCATCTTCTATGTCGTATCATAACCGTGTCGCAAATCTTACCCAGACTCGAAACTATTTTCAGTTCCCTATTCTGCCTAGTGCGAGTTTGTTTTACGGTAACGCGATCAACACGTTTATGACGCTCGGTTGGTCCGCTTCAAGCTCTTCCAAACAATCAGCGAAAAAACTCATACTCAGTGCACAGAAGTCATTCATATTCATAGCAACCGAAAAAGTATAGTTTCTTCTTCTACTTATTACTACTATAGGTACTACATCGACGGAGAAGTATCAATACCTATAATGTATTTTTTTTTTGACAAAATTATTTTTAGTTAAATCTCTGAAGCAGATATTTACTTGCAACTGCATCAAATTAAATTGTGAAAACACATCCTCACTAAACCAACTTGTCAATTTGGTATGGTATTACTTCATAACTTTTTAGAGACTCTACTACACTATCGTGAAGTATGCATATAAAGACTGCATAGATACTAATTACAATAATTAATTATAAATATTTTTACTTCTTACTACTCTGTCAAGAAAGTATCGGGAAAATTATACATGTTAACATTAAAATTTACATTTTGACATTTAAATCTTACATTTTGACATTTAATTTTACATTTTGACATTTAAACTTTACTTTTTGACATTTAAACTTTACATAATGACATTTAATTTTACATCTCAACATTTAATTTTAAATTGTGACAATTATTAATTTACTATTTCTGATAAGTGTTCTATGATATTTGATTTAATAATTGTGACATCATTTCTATTTCTTTAACATTTTTTTATTTTTTTTAAATAAGTGCTGACAATTTGACATTATTATCTAACTGCGGACTCCATTGTTTTATCTCGATTTTTTTTTTATATGTGGTTCATAATATTAATTTCTTGTTTTAATAATATTGCATGTATTACTACTTTGTACGCCCTAGAGGCAAAACATAGCGCACTCAATGTATTAAATAAGAACTTGAAATGTACCTACCTAGGTTTTACAATGAATAAACGAATCTGAATCTGAATCTGAATCCGAAAAGATCAATAATACTCAATTTCTTTGTTATTCATCCAAATTTATGTTATCACCTTCAAAGTATGCCCCTTCAGAAACGATACACTTACGCCAACGAATAATCCAATCATCAAAACATTTTTTAAACGCTGTTTCCGAAATTGAGTTCAGTTCTCGCCGCGAATTCTCCTTTATGTCTTCTACAGATTGAAAACGGGTGCCACGAAGTAGTAATTTGAGCTTAGGAAAAAGATAGATGTCGGCTAGAGCCATTTCTGGCGAATATGGTGGCTGCTCGATGGTATTTGTTGAGTGTTTGGTCAAAAATTCGTTCACAATGATGGCCTTGTGCGAAGGCGTATTATCGTGGTGCAAAATCCAAGAATTTTCTTTCCACAAATCTGGCCTTTTACGTCGAATTTGCTCTCTTAAATGCCGCATAACGCTCAAATAATATTCTTTATTTAACTACCGTTTGACCTTCCGGTAAGAATTCTGAGTGCACAACACCGCGATACTCAAAGAAAACAGTCAACATGACTTTGACTTTTGATCGACTTTGGCGTGGTTTTTTCGGTTTTGGTTCAGTTGGAAGGCGCCAGTTCGCAGCTTGTTGACTTGTTTGCATGTCAAACTCGTAAACCCACGTCTCGTCGCCAGTAACAATGCGTTTCATGAATGTTGGGTCGGAATTGACTCGTTCTAGAATGTCTTCAGTGACTCTCATGCGATAGAGTTTTTGGAGAAAATTCAGGTCTTTTGGGAATAGCCGAGCGGCAACATGTTTCATACCCAAATATTAGTTAAAATGGTACGGATCGACTCGTGAGATACAAAAAGTTCGGCGGGTATCTCTCAAAAACTTGAATGAGGATTTTCAGTCACTATTCACTTCACTTTTGCGATGTTAACTTCAGTTGCAGAAGTTGATGGCCTACCAGAGCAAGGCAAATCTTCCATCACATCTCCACCGCTTTTGAATGCTTTGTACCACTCATAAGCACGTGTTTTTGATAAAGTCGATTCACCGTAAGCCTTCTGTAACATTTTCAGTGACTCCGAACACGAAATTCCATTGGCGATGCAAAATTTAAGACAAACTCTTTGTTCGATGTTTTTGTCCATTATGAAATTCGCAATACACACTAGATATGATATAACTAAAAACAGCACTGTATTTAATATAAATAACAGATGCAACTCAAACTCTGCGCCAAAATGGAAAACAGCTGTGCCAATCTAGCAACAACAAAAAAATCTAAAATTGGGTACCATAAACAAATCATCCATTCAAATAATGAATGTATAAAATTAAAAGATTATTTCGGTTTCTGGAAATTTTTGACTTCGACAGTTAGGAATTATTGGCACTTCGCCGTCGATATCTGTTTAATATTATTATTTAGGTCACAGGACAGTCTTATTAAACTAAGTTACCACGATCCTGAATTCCTGTTATTATACGCCATTCATCGAAGTTCTGGCCATCAGTTATAGCACGTTCAATACGCTACCCTCTATAACATACTTGCTTACAACTCTATAGAGACATAAGACGCGGCCAACAGCACCAACTATTTCTTGAAGTTCCTAAACTACGAAAGCATCAGTTCTCCCGCGCATTAATTACTCCGGAGTGTGACAGCGGTACAATTATGACACAGATTATCCTATAAATTATGCTCATGCAAATTGTAAAAGTTGGACAACTGCATCGCCGCAAAGGAAAGAAGTTTTAAGGTCTTAAGCCGATTTTGGGATTAAAATATGGTGATCTTTGAAGTTCAGCGTCTGTCTCAATTATTCGTAAATTGATTCCTGCTGGATATTAGAATGTTAATTTGGTTTAGTGTAATATCTCAAGTGTCAACCCAACTGAACTATATCTATATGAAATTTTTGAAGCAGACGCGAATTTGGTAAAATGGAGCTGAGAGTTTTATTGTAGTATATTTAATCAATTATACTACAATCAAACTCTCAGCTCCATTTTCCTCAGCGAATCTTCCTGTAAAAATGTATCATACATTTTATTCCAAATACTGTTAAAACATTACAAGGTCTTACATTTGCATTATAATGGGACACAAAGTGAATTTATTGTGTATCAAAACTATTATGATATATCTTAATAACTCGCAAGCAACCAAATCGACTCAACGTACAAGTGCGCACTTGAAGCTTTTAAAAACAGTTTAAAAAAAATCTTTTTACAAAAAAAAAAAATATAACCGACTTAAATGTTGAAAAAACACTGAAAAGTACAAATAACTTTAATTTCGGAAGTCGGTGTTTCTATAATAGTTTTGTCCCTTCGTTATTTAACACCGACTTCCGAAATCAAAGTTATTTTGTACTTTTCAGTGTTTTTTTAATATTGGAGTTGGTTATATTTTTTTTTTGGAAAAAGTTTTTTTATTTTAGACTTCTTAGTTATGTTACCACCACTAAAAAGTACCTCCCAGACAAACTTAAATAACTTAAAGCCAGAGAGCATCTCATAACGATTCTAATAATCTCAAAAACGGTTAGATTACATTAATTTACCTTCTGGCTTCATCATCAGATCAGTCCAATACATCCCCTCCCCCTTTTCCTTCAGCCAGTCATCGACTACACGTATAAACAAAGCAATTTTACTTGTTACGACAATTCTGCTGTGATCCTATGAGGAGTTCTGTGCCATATCTTCGAAGTTCATGATCAGATCATAACAATATTTCAATGGGACCAACTTGAAAGCATAACCTTTCAATCAAAAAAAGAATTTTTAAAATCGGTCAACAATTGACTGAGATATGTAGTATGTATGTATGTGAACATACATAAAAAAAACCATACATTCAGCTGAACATAGAACCTCCTCCTTTACGAAGTCGGTTAATGAACTCTTATTAAAAAACAATATACCGTTTAAAAACTTGAAACTTTAGCTTTAAAGTGCTACTAATATTAAAATAATTATTTCAGTATTTTTTTTAACAATTAATTTAATTGTACGTAGCTCTATTTCCGGAGCGCCCGTGTGCAACCAATATACCTTAATGGCGCCCTCTAGTAGGCATGCGGACAAACTCGACTACTTACAGTTTATTTACCAAACTGCGCCAGAAGGAGGGTTATGTTTTTTCGAATGTCTATATGTATATCTCCGTCAAGAAAGTACCGGGAAAAGATCAATTATACACCAAATTTTTTTTATTCATCCAAATTTTTTTTATCACCTTCAAAGTATGCCCCTTCAGAAACGATACACTTACACCAACGAATAATCCAATCATCAAAACATTTTTTAAACGCTGTTTCCGAAATTGAGTTCAGTTCTCGCCGCGAATTCTTCATTATGTCTTCTACAGATCTTTTTCCTAATATCTGGAGAATATGGTGGCTGCTCGATGGTATTTGTTGAATGTTTGGTCAAAAATTCGTTCCCAATGAAATGGCCTTGTGCGAAGGCGTATTATCGTGGTGCAAAGTCCAAGAATTTTCTTTCCACAAATGTGGCCTTTTTCGTTGAATTTGCTCTCCTTAATGCCGCATAACGCTCAAATAATATTCTTTATTTACCATTTGACCTTATGGTAAGAATTCCGAGTGCACAACACCGTGACAGTCAATGAAAACAGTCAACATGACTTTGACTTTTGTTCGACTTTAGCGTGGTTTTTTCGGTTTTGGTTCAGTTGGAAGGCGCTACTCCGAAGCTTGTTGACTTGTTTGCATGTCAAACTCGTAAACCCACGTCTCGTCGCCAGTAACAATCCGTTTCATGAATGTTGGGTCGGAATTGACTCGTTCTAGCATGTCCTCAGCGACTCTCATGCGATAGAGTTTTTGGAGAAAATTCAGGTCTTTTGGGACTAGCCGAGCGGCAACATGTTTCATACCCAAATGATTTGTTAAAATGGTGCGGATCGACTCGTGAGATATAGAAAGTTCGGTGGCTATCTTTCTCAAACTTGAATGAGGATTTTCAGTCACTATTTCCTTCACTTTTGCGATGTTAACTTCAGTTGCAGAAGTTGATGGCCTACCAGAGCAAGGCAAATCTTCCATCACATCTCCACCGCTTTTGAATGCTTTGTACCACTCATAAGCACGTGTTTTTGATAAAGTCGATTCACCGTAAGCCTTCTGTAACATTTTCAGTAACTCCGAACACGAAATTCCATTGGCGATGCATTTAAGATAAACTCTTTGTTCGATGTTTTTTTCCATTATGAAATTCGCAATACACACTAGATATGACATAACTAAAAACAACACTGTATTTAATATAAATAACAGATGCAACTCAAACTCCGCGCCAAAATGGAAAACAGTTGTGGCAATCTAGCAACAAAAAAAAAATCGAAAATTTGAATTTGGTACCATAAACAAATCATCCATTCCCGATACTTTTTGACTGAATGTATATCTATTTATTTCTTTGGTACACCCTAAAGCCTTAATGACTTGTTTCATTTTAGCTTGAGAGGTGTCGTTAGATATGTACGTCTTAGTTGTGAGAGTGACACTGGTTAGGGCTTACACGCATTTGAATCATGCTACGATGACTAACGTGCAGTTTCCACTACGTGCATGATGTGGAAATCAACGTCGAGCAACGTAAATATAATCAAGTTACGACAACGCAACCTGCCACGTTGCACGGCGTGACGTTACAATTATACTCATTCACTAAGTGACCACCGTTATGGATGAGTTTATGAGTTGACTGACAGAAATGGATGGTTTCAGTATTTTCTTTGTATCTGTTTCTTCTTTGTCCGTCTTCTTATTAATAGCAGGAGAAGAGCACGTTTAGTGGCGGCACCAATACGACGTTGTTCAACGTGACACGTTGCGTTGTCGTGACGTGGATTTTGATGATGTGAATTTTTACGTTGCTCAATGCTGATTATCGAGGACTTCACGACACGGTTTTGTAACATCCACGTCACAGTGTTATGCCGTGGCACGTAACTTCGTAACGTCTTTATGTGTTAAAATGCTTACCAAAAAACATAGCGACTGCAAACACTTTATGCAGTCTGATGCAGTTAATGCCGTCAATACATATTTAAATAGACCAATTACAGGAACTTTTGAATTGTTTAAATGTCGGTCAGGCAAAAAAAGTGAAGCTGAATTGCACGTTCCGAATAATAAAAGCGTAGATCTCTTTGGGAAGAACAATCAATAAACTCCATAGACACTACTTAAATCATATTATGAGTTTCATAAATCTTAGTAACATATTTCTAGTCGCTTCTATTATGTGAATACAATATAGATTATACACCACACACCGCCAACCAGCATCTTCACCATCATGCATCATACAACACTAGTCCAGGCGCCAGAAGGTGAGGTTCAGGTCAGGCTGAAACAGCACTGGGCGAATAGTTCACCCGGATATCTGGATGCAAAGCTTCTCTTGTCATGATCATGCAGACACATTCTACACTCCTCAGTGAACAAGACCGATCAAGAGGTTTTCGAGCAAATTGAAGGCTCATTTACCGTTGGCGTGCCATCAATTACATGCCTGTGGCAGCCATTTTTAACCGACTTCTAAAAAAGGAGGAGGTTCTCAATTCGGAAGGTTGTATTTTTTTTTTATGTACGTTCGGGCGCAACTTCGTCGCTTGCCAACCGATTTGAAAAATTCTTTTTTGTTGGAAAGGGTTTACTTCCCAAATGGTCCCATAGTCACCAATTCGGGATCTGATGATGGAATTTTGGCTAAATCGAGGGAACTCCACAAATATTATAGGCAACTATATAATCATTTTGGTATTTTCATCAAGAAATTAAGCATTTACAGTCAAAAAGTGACATCTGATGAGGTGGAACTGGTTAAGAAGACCAGAAATGGCCAACGGAACTTCATACTCAAACAAATATCACAAAGAACATAGTTAAGCGACTTCTTCTTCTTCTTCCTGCCCTTGTCCCATCTTATTTGGGGTCGACTTAATACATTTTTTTCTTCCATTCTACCCTGTCACTCGTCATGCTATCACTAACTTCCTTTTCTTTCATATCATTCTTCACGCAATCCATCCATCTTTTCTTTGGCCTCCCTCTCCCTCTCCACCCATCCACATGTATACTCATAACTCATTTGACTATGACAATATAAATAAATAAATGAATAGTTCTGAACAGTTATGTTGGAAAGTAGTAGTTAGTTAGGAAGTATCATCGAAGTAACCTGATGATATATACGAGCTGGATAATAGGCATCGGAACTCCGTAATAAATCAATGTATCCTATCCGTGTTTGGGCTTATTAGAAATGTCATGAGATGCATTTTGGCTATAAGGTACTATCGAAGTGATCTGATGATGGAGCCGGAAGGTGGAAGGTAGACACGGGAACTTCATATGGAAATGATGTATTCTAGCAGGGTTTGAGTTAATTGGAATTGACATGAGATAAAAAGTACTCTGGCTGTAAGTGTGTTGCAACTAAAAAGTATGAAATAAAAAACTTTTTATAAAAAAAAATATAACCGACTTCGACGACGACAAAAACACTAAAACGATCAAAATAATTTTAATTTCGGAAGTCGGTGTTTTTCGTTATTGTTTGTTCTTTATTTAACACCGACTTCCGAAATTAAAATTATTTTGATCGTTTTAGTGTTTTTTTAGTGAAGTCGGTTATATTTTTTTTATAAAAAGTTTTTTTTTGGGATAAAGTTAGCTTTCCTTAATTTTGATAAATATGGTTAATTCATTAAACCCCAAGCGAACGCCGGCGTTCGCGCACCTATTGTCTTTCTATTGTGTCTGTGATTTCCACGGTTGAAAGGAGTATCGATTATGGTACCCGTCGAACTCTTTTCAGCTCTTTTTGAACATCGACACCCGTCAGGTGACGATTACGTAGCAAAGTCGAAACAATAAAACGGTCGTCTCACCGAGGCTGACCGGTGGCGCATGGCGGTTTGCTCTTGGGCTCCGATAGAAGCCGTCAGTCTTTTGAAATCCCCTGTATCCTAAACATCAAGCGGCTTTGATAAAACACCAGTAATATTGTATCCATAATTTCACCAAAAAAAATAATTGTATTTGCCGATATACAGATCAACTTCTGAAAAGCGATGAATAAGGTGAAAAGGTTGCGTGGTATTTATATAGGAGCAGTTTGTGCCCCAAATCGTAGGTAGCGACCGCGGAGGTAGTGAGCACATTTTATTATGCGACCAATTAAATTACCTAATTATTTAAAAAGTTTTTTTTTAATAATGACACTAATTTAAAGCTGAAGTTTCGATATATTGTTTTTAAAAACAGTTCAGGAGTCTTTGAAGAAAACATCTGCAAGTGAGCACTTGTAGGTTAAGCCGATTTGGTTACTCGCGAGTGTACCAGCAAAGACGCTTCCGCCTGACCACCGCTTGCACTCGAAACGAAAACTTCAAAGGGTTTGGTTTTGGGCTTTGAAATGACCGCGATGGTACTTCCTATACTTGACACATGGCACGCACAAACCGTGCGCAGCCAAAAAAAAATATTTCCTGATAAAGGAATTGAATGATTCTAAATATAACTTAGTTTCGGATATTGGTCTCTCAAGCAGAAACGAGCCCACCCACAAATCATTATTATCACTCAAGCGACTTTCTACCTACACGTTCAATGGTAAGAGTATAAATAAATCACTGAGACAATACTACCGGCGTTATTCGTGTACCTACTGTATACCATTCAGTTCGCTCTAGACGGATAGGTAAAGACAAGATTTTCACACTTTTTTTCGCTTACTAAAGTGAAAAGATGTGTAAAGCACTTTCAACCGTCAACCCTATCCCACAGTCAATAACAAAATCCTCTACTGCATATTAAAGGCATTATGAAATAGAGGTTTTTGTCAAAAAACAGTGAAATAAGGCTGCAAGTGAAATGTCATATTTCCCTCATAGTTTTCAAGTTAATGCCAGTCGACGGAAAAATATCGTGCGCCTAGCAATTTCAGCGCAGTTTAGCATAAAAATGCTTTTATTTTAAGAAGTAGGTAATAGGTACTATTTGTATTTACAACTAGCTGACCCAGCGAACTACGTACCGCCTAACAGTCGATGAATGTACTAATATCTTCCGATATAGTCAACCGATTGCGATGAAACGAAGCCTAAGTAATGTATAATAATAATAATAATGTGCTGCACGCACAACACAACTCTAAAAACTTCTACTTGATTTATTTATATATAAAGATATTCTACAATTTAATAACCCTTGTAGTTTGTTCGTCTCGTCTGACCAAATATTACGTTTAGATTACGTGGGGCTAGGCTTACAACTGTTCGCCAATACATTGTGACTGCGATAAAACCGGTAGACTACAATAGGGTTCCCTCGTACTGATAATTTCATGGGGTGAGCCCTCTGCGCAATTGAACAGGATGTTTTATCTTGGTTCCACATGATATGCGAATAAAATCCGCACGGCTTTGTTCGTGATAAGAACATATATTCGCTAGGTATAACAACAGCTAGAGTGCGTCTACTGAAAGCGTAACCTGGAGTTTTTTTTTTAAATTAATTTGGCAACATTGTTTTGCCGAAAAAAATCACGTCAAAGTCTATGGTTGCAATTGTCAGTTTTTGGAAACTGATATTTATTTTTCAAGATTAATTGCTTAATTGTGCGAAAAACAATAAACAGTAACGTGCAAAAACTGCTACACACTATGGTTAATAAGTTCAAACAAAAACAAGAAGAGAAAGAAGGTGTTTTCAATGAAAACCAACATTGTTTACATACAATTTTTGATTTTTAAGTTAGTATGACGTTATAATCTTGATCCTTGTCGACTAATATTATTAGATAGTTATATTAAGGATGTAATGATTTTTTTTTCTTATATTTTTAGATAATCTGACATATTGCGAATTTCATAATGGACAAAAACATCGAACAACGAAGGCTTTTGGTAAATCGACTTAATCAAAAACACATGTGGTGGTAGAATGCGTTCAAAAGCAGTTGAGATATAATGAAAGATTTGCCTCACTCCGTCTGGTAGTGCATGAAAGTCTGCAACTGAAGTTAAAATCGCGAAAATCCTAGTTCAAGTTTGAGAGAGATGCTGCTGCAGCAGCTGCTGAACTTTTTGTGTCTCACGAGTCGATCCGTATCATTTGAAACAATCACTGGAGTATAAAACATGTTCCCACTTGACTAATCCCAAAAGATTTGAATTTCCTCTATACTAAAACGAATCGATTCCAACCCAACAATCTTGAAACACATTAATAGTGTTGGCGAGACGTGATGAAGTTGAAATCATGTTGACTATTTTATTTGACTATCACGGTGTTGTGCACTTGGTATTCTTGCCAGAACGCCAAATGGAAAATAAAGAATATTATTTAAATATTAAATAGCGACTTTTGAGAGATCAGATAAAATAAAATAATTTGGAATACTATCTAACATTTTGTGTGTTATTGACATTTATCATACACCCACCAAATAATTAAGTCTACACACATGTTTTTGACTAGGATTTAAGTTCTTGTACAACTATTCTAAAATTGTCTTAAATACAAAAACTACTCTAGTATCAAAACTTTTTTCTCCTACTATTTCAATAATACCACATTCAAAATTTTTGGTTGTAACCTCCTTTTCTCAGGTCACGCTTTCATTAGACGGACTCTATGAAATAATTTGTTCAATCTCATTTTCGTTGCAAAAGGGGGTAACCCGAGTTCCTCGTCGCCTAAACAGAGGTGTCGTTTGTTGAATACAATATCAGGAAAGAGCTGCTAGACGAAGTTTGCTGGGATATTCGACTTCTTACAGGAATTTTCGGCTTTTTACTACCATTACCAACTTCTAATATTTAATATAGAAATAATTTCGAGCACATCAAAATGTTGTCGGAAAATATCAAAACTAAACTAAGTTAAAAGAATAAAAACGAAAGATCTTTTCACGCTCTAGAGTGGATAGAGAGGGCGTGTCAGACTTTAACTGACTAAGGCCCATCTGTTGCTTCAGTTGCCCTTTGCGTTCATAGGTTTCATTTTCAGAAATCCCTTGTGTCCCATCGGGCATCGGACCAGGGGCCCATTGTCATTTTGTTAAAAGATTTGCTAATTTATAATGATCGATCATTGATCGGTCAATGGTATCGTAACAGAGTTGTGATAGAATGATAATATCCAGCATATTAAAATCAATAACTGCACAGTAACGTTGTAATGGTAGAACGCTGATCAAATAAACTGTCAAAGTTTTAGCAGATTTCCGCATAGGTCAAATATTCATTTGTCAATATGTACGAGATTACTATTCTATGCCACTTCATTCAATGGAGTGTCAGTGGTTGACCATTGGAAAGTCATAATGACGCCATTATATTACATTACCAAAACTTGTCAAAATTGACAATTATGACATCAATGGTAGACCATTCTGACACTATTGTAATAACAGACTTGAGGCCCTGCTGTGCGAGGACACGGCGATGCGCCGTCCAAGCGGGCCACGATTCGATGAGGTTGTGGCGTGCCGACAAGTTGACTAGACTAGGTAGTTAGAAACTTTAACAAAAACCTACTTACCGTAAATTCAATTAAAACTATAAAAATAATCATATTAAGCTACAGGTAGCCAATCAATTCTTGCCTAATTAGTTTATACTTCTTCCTTCGTCACATCTTAAAGTCAAAAGTAAGATTATGTAAGTCGGTATTGAAATAAGGACTTACACAACCTTGGTACCTACGTCGATTGTGAAAGTTATCGAATTAAAGAAAAATATTTTCATATCCAACTTCTCCGTACCTAAGATAAAGTTTCGAACAATTTCTGAAATCCAAAAGTTATTAAAGGTAAAAAAAGGGCATCGTTTAAGTATATGAAACCAATCATATAAATACCAACGAATCCGGTGAAAGAAAGGGACAGTGCTATACAGTCTGTATAGCTACATCACTATCTCACGTTAGAATTATGATGATTTTAAGACTTCATAGTAGGGCCCCGGTAGCTGGTAAGTATCTCAGTTTGCATAATTTTTCCCTTAAAGGGCGCAAAGTATGGGCAAAGACTATAAATAGGTAACTTGGTGTCTTAGATTTTAATGTAAAAAGGAATCCAGAACAAGTACTCGAAGGTACTTTACCAACCATTCACCTATTTCCTAAGGGGGAATCGCTCCGTTCTTAATATTATTATTTTCAATAAGCAATCGTTTTTAAAGGATTTTCTTATTGGATTTTCCCGCGCGTTATAAAAGTCAATTGATTAGAAAACGAAAGGACTGTACTGTTCTTGGTTCTTGAACTGAAACAGTCGATTACTTTTTTATTTATAGATACTTTAATTTTGTCCGGAGATTATTCGATTTTATTAAAGAACAATACATTTTCACGATTTTTTAACATCACTTATTTAATTTAATTAATCCCGGACTTGCAGTCGACTGCTACACAGGGCCTCTTCAATTCTTTTTTAAGGTCTGTACCCACAGGGTAAAACGGGACTCTATTGCTAAGACTCCGATGTCCTTCCGTCTTCCGTCTGCCCGTCTGTCACCAAGCTGTATCTCATGAGCTGTGCTAGCTTGACAGCTGTAATTTTCACAGATAATGTATTTCTGTTGCCGCTATAACAACAAACACTAAAAACTTAATAAAATAAATATTTTATTGCCCCCTTAGCACAAATGTGATTTTTTTGTCTTTTTTTGCTACTGACAGTGCGGAACAATTCGTGCGTGAGTCTGACTCGCACTTGATCGGTTTTTTATTAACCTGTTGCTGCACTTTCGGGTAATCGATGAGATCTTCTACTTGGCTCAACTCATCTGTACCCGTTTTATTGCTGCGGTCCAATTATAGCCTCTAACTGTGCGATGCAAATCAAATTCGCAGCATATTGCTCCTTCTGGACCCTGGAATTCTCGTAATCAAGTTGTTAGTTCCTAAATCATTGCTAACTTGTTCTAGCGGAATCGGCTGTGACGTTAGTGGATTAGCCATTAGTTCCATGAACCGTAACTTTGTAACGTGGACCCCGTGAAGTGATCGGGTAAGTAAGTGTATAACTCAAAATTTGATTTGTAGGCAGTAGGAATTTGGAGTCACTAATATACGAGTACTATTACTATTTGGTGTTTCATAGATTTTTTTTCTATTTATTTATTCTCTTTACAGCTATCTTTACAGACCTTAACCTAAGAATACAGTTACACTTATTTTTTAAGTTTTTTTAATATTATAAAGTTTGTTTTTTTTTTTGTTTGTAGGAGGTAATCTCTGGAATTCCTGATACATATATTTTATATATGCGGGCGAAGCCGCGGTCAAATTCTAGTACTTTACCTTTTAAAAACCTGTAAAAGTATAAATATAACCTACGAATTCACACAAAGTGCATGAAAAAACATTCAAAGTTGATGGTGAATGATTGTAAATCACTATTGATCAGACACGTATAATAATATAATTCGGCATATTATTTTATTATGAGCCGGTTGTGTCCAATAGCAGTGCCTCCTTTTCATTTTTCCACTCTTCGGCATCCTTAGCTAATTTCCACTCTCATCGCCAACCCCATCTACCTACCGGCCTTCCACGACGCTGGCTGACTGCATCTCGAACAGCAGGAACTTTTCGAAATCCAATCAGTGGTTGCCTTCGCCCAATTTTGTTGCGACATGCGGCTGATGTGGCCTGCCCAGTTCCGCGTTAGTGTGATGCCGTTTAGTTACCTACCTGTCGGCAATTTATGTTTTGGAACGGGGTATACTGTTACGTATGCGGTCTGTGATTTTTACCACCATGATGGTATCCTATATCTACGCGTCTTCCCTATTGCCTAGTGGCTTGGGAATGCTTACGGCGGACGCAGCGCCGTGCAATTCACAAAAGCTGTGTCAACAATTAGTTCTTAAAATTATAGATACATTTGGTAAAAAACCCCAGTGGATGGCACAAACCTACACAATAGTGCCACTTGGGCATATCTGTCCGCCAAATCTGAAATAGGAACCTCCCGAAACAACCGTTTCCAGTGACGAACTGCGTCAGGCGAAAGGTGAGAATTAACAATCAGCCGTTTTGCGGTCTTCACTAAGAATCAGTGCCGTAAGCCGTAACTATAATAAGGCGGTGCCGGTGGTACCCAGGCACAGGAAGCAGACTGATGATCAAACTAAGACTAAATTTTTGTATCTTTAATTACCTCAGAAGAGGTTACTGAATGTAGGGAATGGGAAACCCTCTCGCTCCGTACAATGTCATGAACTAGATCCGGACGCTCAGGTCTCCTCCGTTGAATGCCTCCACAAGGACACGGTGGCACTGCGCCTAAGAGGGACAGTTTCAGAAACTGGCACTGGGACTATAAAGAATCAAGCTACGGCACTGCTGACAATAAGACTAGTTGTTAAACTTTAGTTACAAAGAATCGATAGTGTGGCAAATATAGCCGCTCTACTTCATAAAGTAGACTGGCTATATTTCACAGAATATGTAGTCAATGGATTACATATTCTGTGAGCCATGTCATCAAGTTGTCGTTGTTGATACTATTATATTTAACAAGAATTAATAATATTAAGCACTACATGGCTTTGCAACAGCGCACAAATTCACTTAATCTCTCCCTGTTAAAAAGAAAAAGTGGATTAAAAAAGTAGACACATAAAGTGACGTAACTGCAGGCAAAACGACGTGAAGTGCTAAACGAAGCTGCCTAAATAGATTTACGGAAAACCTGCTCTTCGCTTGGCGATATTTTCGCTCCATATCCTTGTGATACCGAGCCGCGAAGGACACTCGTTTCCTTCCACTAAAGTCGTCGTATTGAAAAACAGTTTGCCTGTTTAAACTGTAATACAATTTGGTTTGTGTTTTTATTGAAGTGAAAACTTCTTTAGCGGCGTTGAGCACTTTTTCTGTAATGGGTATAAAATCTTAAACTCGCGTCAGGACACGTGACCTGATCGAAAAAGCGTAAGATGGATGAAAGTTGATTTTTCGGAGAGATAAACTTTTTAATGTAAAATAATTGTAATAGTTTTAAAGTGTTACATTTTTAATGTAATATAAATTGTCATGTTTGTGTACGATAGCGCAATAAATGAATATTGTATTCTACCACATAAATGATAGTACTTTTATACTGATAAAGCAATTGGTGCAAAATTATTCCCTAACCATTCCAAAATATCAAACATGCTCAACGTTAATAATCAAGTTTTCACTTCTGCCGGCACTCCCGGAGTGCAACCCGTCTTTTTTTTTTGTTTTTTTTTTAACTAAGCATATTATACCGCGCACATCGAAGGGCTGGGACAATTTACCTGCTTCGGTCTTCCCGTCCGATTATAATTTAGATGTCTTCAGTTCGCTTCACCATCAACGATTGCATCACTGCTTACCTATAAAAAAATGAGATCGCAGTGAAGCAGTAGTTTATATAATTTAAAAAAATAGATTAATACAAGGAGGTCAGTGACACAAGGCCAAAAACAGATCTGGCTGGAAAACCTTGAATGAAAGAGGCTTATACCCGAAAAGGACCTAAACTAAATCATATTTAAACCTTTTTGGGTGTTTAATTGTAACCGAAAGGGAATACGACTCATTCATCTTTTTTAGGTGGGAAAATCCAAAGATTTTATATATATCCTACAGTGAAAAATCATCCAATGACATATCCCGACCTTGAGCGGAGCGGAAAGGTGTGTCAGACTTTTACTGGCTTAAAATCCACTCCTGTTCCATCTTTGCCTTCGTCCCAGGGCTCCGAGTTCCACTTTCACACTACCCGTGGTCGACTCATTCATCTGGCCCATTTTAAGGGTTCCGTAGCCAAATGGAAAAAAACGGAACCCTTATAGATTCGTCATGTCTATCTGTCTGTGCGTCCATGTATCACAGCTCTTTTTTCAATCCGCCAACGAAAATTGGTTGTAACAAGATCTAGTAAGTAGTTTTTTTTTAATACGTCATAAATCTAAACTGAATAGTTTGCGCTAGAGACACTTCCAAAGTGGCAAAATGTCCCCCCCCCCCCTCTGTAACTTCTAAAATAGGAGAATGATAAATCTACAAAAAATATATATGATGTACATTACCATGCAAATCACCAACGAAAATTGTTTTTAACAAGATCTAGTAAGTAGTTTTTTGTAAAACGTCATAAATCTAAAAAAAAAAAAAAAAATTGGTTGCCTGTAAAGTCGGTATACGGGCGAAAGTTTTACGTGACAACGACTTTGAGTGGTAAAATACTGTGCTCGAGTGGAAGGGACGCGTGCCTTTCACTTTTTATGTCTGTCTCTCTCGCTCTTAGGCGGGCTAACCATGCCCGAGTGGAAGGGACGCGTGCCTCTCACTCGCTCTCATTGTGAGCGCATAACGTGAGCGGAGCGTAACGCAGTTTCTTGAAGTGTCACCCGGCAAACCAATTTATAAGACGTTGTCACGTCAAAAATACACTATTATTAAAACATCGATTAAAGTAACAACGAACTACAAAAACTTTTATATTATGTTACTTGCTCTTACGGAACCCTTCATGGGCGAGTCCGACTCGCACTTGATTGTCCATGGAGTTTCTTGCACGTTCTTCTCCATAGAGACCTACTCTTTGGAACGTGCAATTTAGCTTCACTGGTTTGACTGACCGACATTTTGACAATTCAAAAGTGCCTGTAAGGAACCTGGTCTATTTGAAATAAACGTTTCTAATTTCTGATTACTTGGCCGGTTTTTTTTTTACAATTTGATATTTTTATTTGCATACCTATAGTTTTTCCCGGTCACTAAATGTAATAACGTTAGTCATCATAACACATATAACACAGGCACTTGAGGCGCTCATTTGCACATAGTGGCTTACGACACAAAATAGATACGTAGATACGAATGATACAGGCCAGATGAATGAGTCGTAATCCCTCGGTTTCAAAGAATTACCCTTTTATCATTCCTATTTTTGTTCTTGATTCTTAATCTCTGATCTCTGATTTTTCAAATTAAGGAAATAAAAACTATACCTAATATTATTCCTTAATTTTCATTTTATATACTTATACAACATTATTTTAGTATGAGCCAAACCTAACATACTCGTAGTTTGTTCAGAATCAGTAACATTCAGTTACTGATTCTGAACAAACTATTCATTTTTTCATTATGCTATACGATTCCAATATTTTTTACACTATGTTATATTTTTTATCAAAAATAATTAAAAATGTCACAAGTTTGACACCACTAACACTAAATGCTAATGGATCATAGCAGGTCATTGCGGGCATTAGGCGCCAGCGCACAGCTGGGTACGGAAGCAGAACCACTCCCCAGTCAGTCGCCCGATGACCATGTATGTATGTATGTCGCACACAAGGTATGTGATTTTTCCATGCAAATCACCAACGAAAATTGTTTTTAACAAGATCTAGTAAGTAGTTTTTTGTAAAACGTCATAAATCTAAAAAAAAAAAAAAAAATTGGTTGCCTGTAAAGTCGGTATACGGGCGAAAGTTTTACGTGACAACGACTTTGAGTGGTAAAATACTGTGCTCGAGTGGAAGGGACGCGTGCCTTTCACTTTTTATGTCTGTCTCTCTCGCTCTTAGGCGGGCTAACCATGCCCGAGTGGAAGGGACGCGTGCCTCTCACTCGCTCTCATTGTGAGCGCATAACGTGAGCGGAGCGTAACGCAGTTTCTTGAAGTGTCACCCGGCAAACCAATTTATAAGACGTTGTCACGTCAAAAATACACTATTATTAAAACATCGATTAAAGTAACAACGAACTACAAAAACTTTTATATTATGTTACTTGCTCTTACGGAACCCTTCATGGGCGAGTCCGACTCGCACTTGATTGTCCATGGAGTTTCTTGCACGTTCTTCTCCATAGAGACCTACTCTTTGGAACGTGCAATTTAGCTTCACTGGTTTGACTGACCGACATTTTGACAATTCAAAAGTGCCTGTAAGGAACCTGGTCTATTTGAAATAAACGTTTCTAATTTCTGATTACTTGGCCGGTTTTTTTTTTACAATTTGATATTTTTATTTGCATACCTATAGTTTTTCCCGGTCACTAAATGTAATAACGTTAGTCATCATAACACATATAACACAGGCACTTGAGGCGCTCATTTGCACATAGTGGCTTACGACACAAAATAGATACGTAGATACGAATGATACAGGCCAGATGAATGAGTCGTAATCCCTCGGTTTCAAAGAATTACCCTTTTATCATTCCTATTTTTGTTCTTGATTCTTAATCTCTGATCTCTGATTTTTCAAATTAAGGAAATAAAAACTATACCTAATATTATTCCTTAATTTTCATTTTATATACTTATACAACATTATTTTAGTATGAGCCAAACCTAACATACTCGTAGTTTGTTCAGAATCAGTAACATTCAGTTACTGATTCTGAACAAACTATTCATTTTTTCATTATGCTATACGATTCCAATATTTTTTACACTATGTTATATTTTTTATCAAAAATAATTAAAAATGTCACAAGTTTGACACCACTAACACTAAATGCTAATGGATCATAGCAGGTCATTGCGGGCATTAGGCGCCAGCGCACAGCTGGGTACGGAAGCAGAACCACTCCCCAGTCAGTCGCCCGATGACCATGTATGTATGTATGTCGCACACAAGGTATGTGATTTTTCATAATACACATTTTGTAATTTTTTTACATAGATTCTTCACGTAAAAATACTAGACAGGTGTTTCAGCTTTCATTATTAGATATAAGAGAGATAAGCTGTGGCTAGAAAACCATTGTGGCAGACCAATGCGAAGGTGAAGAGATGAGTTTCTTACCTGAGGGACTGGCCTGCAATGACCAAACACAGACGTGCGTGGAAAAGAAAGGCATTTGCCCAGCTGTGGGACATAATGGGCTAATTAGACGAGCTTTATGTACATATGTAGCTGTAGCCTGTTTCAATATTTATCTAAACGAAAAAGCCACATTTTATTTGTTAAATTGTATGTTAAAATAAACCTTTTTTGTACCTATTGCACCTTTTTCATGTCCCAATTTTTTGGAATAACCTTTGCAATAAAAACCTTTTTACAAAAAAAAATATATTGTTAGGATGGAACGAAGGAATGACATCTATAGTAGTCTATGACAGCTGCGCGCGCACTACTTTTCCCTCGCATTTTTGGAGGAGTCATTATTATCGTGGCGGGAACATCGCTCAAGGGCCGTAAGACTTATAATCAATTATTTGTGTTGAATAAGATTAATTAGAATTGTTGTTATTTTGTTCTCTTAACTAAAAATATAGAATTGTTTATTTTTGTCGCGTGTATGTAGTTTTTTTAAATATCTGCACTTCTGATTCCTAAAATCAGAAGTGGGATAAAGGACGCTTAAATTGCCCACTAAATTACTTCTAAAACATTTAAAGAACAAAATATCAAAAATATCTCTCTCGTTGTTGATATGTTAAGTGTGTGTGATGTAACATCAAACTATTGTGCTCAACATGCCTAAAAATCATGAACTTTGTCGTTTACAAAGTCGATCTCAACGTGTTTCGCGAGACGAGTCCACTAGCAGTGAAACCATAAATTGGTCGCGTCATAGATCTAGACGAAGCCGCCGTCGGGAACGTAGTGACTCCAATGATTCTTCGTATTATCGTCACTGTGATGTTCGTGACCACCGCCGTTTTAGATCTCGATCTACATTAACAGCCTCGTGCGCAAGGTGCTCATCGGTAACGCTCATAGATATCTATGGTAACGCTTCATACGATATCCGTGCTTCATACCAATAACTCGTTACAATATACCCTCAGTGATATTATGACAAGACTTAACGCTATCGAGCATACCAGTACTAATGTAGCGTCAACACTACATAAATCTCAAAAACCACACACTATGGCGAACCATCAGAACCAGACGCAATGTCACTTTGCGTTCTCGTAGTCCCGTAAACTTGAGCGATGTTCCGCAACGAGTTCGTGCCTCCGAGGGTCTTTCAACGACCATTCGTAAGAAAGATCCAAATGATCGCCGATCTGATGGAGCGTCTACTGTAACCATGGATTTCGACTGTAACCATGCTTGCGGCAGCCATAAAATCGTAGTAGCCTACTAGACTGCACATCTACTACGTGTATAATTTTGATCCAAACAGACACGATATTGACGCATGGTATGATGAAGTGGACCGCGCAGTTACTGAGAACGGTTGAAGTGACTACGAATGTTTGTCGCGAGTAGCTTCCTACGTTAAGGGCGAAGCTAAAGTTTGGCTAAACGAATGGGTCACCAATTATCGAACTTGGTCAAGTTTAGGCACAAATTTAAACCCCTCTGCCCTCGGAAGCAAATATTTTATTAGAAACGATGAACACATCTGACAAATTTACGACGTATGCCGAATACGCGCGGCGTACTTTGTTACGTTTAAGGGTAGTCAAGGGTCTCAGCGATGAATTGCGAACTCTGATAGTTAAACGTGGTACCTATCGATAAACTACAACTTAGGGCAGCCGCGGCAAATGCGACCTTGGCTTCGGACGTCTTAGTCTCGGTCCTTTCGATTTACGTAAAACCAAACCTCGCTAAATCCGATTCTTGCAATAGTGAGATAAATAAACAAGCGTCTTCGAACTCATCCACTGACCGCGGCCCAAGAGCTACTTATGCAATCAGAGAATTGTAACAAAAGGCCTCGCGGGGAATCCGCTGATAGGTCTGCCGTGAAATCCGGCAGACAGAGTTCAGTCAATGACACCACTGTTGCTAACAAATCCGAATAGCAGTGCCCATTTTTTTAAAAAAAAGGGCATATAGAAGAAAAGTGTTTCGCCAAGAACCGGTCGGAATATAGGAATCAGCAAAACGTTAATTTGTACACAAGTCACGTAAATATCTAGGTAGTTTTGGGTCAGGTACGACCGAGCTCTTGTAAAATAGCAACTTTAAAAAATCCCCCAGTTCCTGAAAATGTCAGGCAGGAGGTAGTTAACTACGCTCTGGAATCTGTAACTGGTATTAAATGTCAGTAAGCAGAAAACCACCCAAACCTCAGCTTTAAATCTAATGATTGGCTCTGACGCCTCTTCTTCAGCTATTATCACAGGTTCGTGACCTAGCCGCAAGTACTTCAGATGCCAACTGAGAGTCGCCCTAATGAACTCCTGAAGATAAATCAAGATCAGCAGGATGCCTCAGTCAATCGATCCAGATGCCCACCACGTGAATACAAGAAATACATAGAGTGTGGTCTCAAGGCGTGCACCGCCTAGCTACGGGATGTGTTCAACAATGGGACGTATTCCCCATCAATGGCGTTAGTCGCCCAACATACGGGTTTGTCCCAATGGCGTTAGTCGCCCGACATGCGGGTTTGTCCCAATGGCGTTAGTCGCCCAACAAGGGTTTGTCCCAATGGCGTTAGTCGCACAACATACGGGTTTGTCCCAATGGCGTTAGTCGCCCAACACGGGTTTGTCCCAATGGCGTTAGTCGCCCAACACGGGTTTGTCCCAATGGCGTTAGTCGCCCAACATACGGGTTTGTCCCAATGGCGTTAGTCGCCCAACATGCGGGTTTGTCCCAATGGCGTTAGTCGCCCAACAAGGGTTTGTCCCAATGGCGTTAGTCGCACAACATACGGGTTTGTCCCAATGGCGTTAGTCGCCCAACACGGGTTTGTCCCAATGGCGTTAGTCGCCCAACACGGGTTTGTCCCAATGGCGTTAGTCGCACAACATACGGGTTTGTCCCAATGGCGTTAGTCGCACAACATACGGGTTTGTCCCAATGGCGTTAGTCGCCCATCACGGGTTTGTCCCAATGGCGTTAGTCGCCCAACACGGATTTGTCCCAAAGGCATTAGTTGCCCAACAATGGGATGTGTTGCCCATGAATGGCGTTAGTCGCCCAACGGTATATTTTCCTGCAAAGGCGTGTGTCGCCCGACATTGATAATGAAACTGACGAGGTTCAAAGCCACCCAGATCACACTGGAGACAACGAGCCAGTACCTGAGCCGTCAGGACTATACATGCTGAGCTTGGATGCCGAAATAGGAGCAGTATGGGCGCACCTGCCGCATCTCACTATGGGTGCATCCCAAGAAGATCAAGTCGAGGACGACTTGGTTTCAGGAGAGGCCGTGTTAGGATGGAACGAAGGAATGACATCTATAGTAGTCTATGACAGCTGCGCGCGCACTACTTTTCCCTCGCATTTTTGGAGGAGTCATTATTATCGTGGCGGGAACATCGCTCAAGGGCCGTAAGACTTATAATCAATTATTTGTGTTGAATAAGATTAATTAGAATTGTTGTTATTTTGTTCTCTTAACTAAAAATATAGAATTGTTTATTTTTGTCGCGTGTATGTAGTTTTTTTAAATATCTGCACTTCTGATTCCTAAAAATATAATTAACTTCAATGATAAATAATATAATAGTTTAAAACACTAAAAAACACGCTTTTAACACGCACTAAATTTAATACCCATATCATGGTGCATTTCAAATAGCCAATCTGCCATTTTGGACGTCCGCCATATTGGATTTTAATCACGTGACTATTTTTTTTCGTATTCTTGACAGCAAACCCTTTCATTTGATACCCATATCATGGGGGTGGATTTCAAACAGCCAGTCCGTCATCTTGGGGAGGCCGCCATATTGGATTTGTTATGACGTTTCATAGCTAGTCATGTATTGTCATCAGAACTCAGAGCGTGTGCAAAATTTTATCCTAATCGAAGATCGGGAAGTGGGTCAAATTAAGATTCCAAGATTTTCTTACATACATACAAGTGAAGCTAATAAAAAGCTTGTTAAAAACGCTAAAAATAAAATATAACTTTAATTTCGGAAGTCGGTGTTTCTATAATAGTTTTGTCTCTTCGTTATTTAACACCGCCTTCCGAAATTAAAGTTATTTTATACTTTTCAGTGTTTAACATTGAAGTATTTAACATTGAAGTCGATTTTTTTTTTGTACAAAGTTTTTTATTTTACACTTTTTAGTTATGATACCACCACAAAACAAACTTAAATAACTTATAAACACAGTGCATCTCATAACGATTCTAATAATCCCAAACACGGTTAGATTACATTAATTTAATTTTTAATCGACTTCTAAAAAAGGAGGAGGTTCTCAATTCGGATGTTTGTATTTTTTATTTTTTTTTATGTATACGCATAACTTCGTCACTTGGCAACCGATTTGAAAAATTCTTCTTTTGTTGGAAAGGGTATACTTCCCAAATGGTCCCATAGTCACCAAGTCGGGATCTGATGATGGAATCTTGGCGAAATCGAGGGAACTCCTCAAATATTATAGGCAACCATATAGTTCTTTTAGTATTTTCATCAAAGACTTAAGCATTTATAGTCAAAACATGAAATTTGATGAAGTGGAACTGGTGAAGAAGATCAGAAATGGCCAACGGAAGTTCATACTCACACAGATCTCCCAATGAACCATGAACATGGTTACAAATAAATGTATAGTTTTGAATAGGTATGTTGAAAATGGTATTATCAATGTGACCTGATGATGATGATGGAGCCGGAAGATAGGCACCGGAACTCCGTAATTAATCAATGTATCCTAGCCGTGTTTGGGCTTATTAAAATTGTCATGAGATGCATTTTGGCTATAAGGTACTATCGAACTGATCTGATAATGACGACGGAGCCGGAAGGTAGACACGGGAACTTTATAATAAAACAATGTATCCTAGAAGGGTTTGAGTTAATTGGAATTGTCATGAGAAAAAGGTACTCTGGCTGTAAGTGTATTGCAACTAAAAAGTGTGAAATAAAAAACTTTTTACAAAAAAAAATAACCGGCTTACTAAAAAAAAACACTAAAACTATCAAAATAACTTTAATTTCGGAAGTCGGTGTTAAATAACGAAGAGGCAAAACTATTACAGAAACACCGACTTCCGAAATTAAAGTTATTTTGATAGTTTTAGTGTTTTTTTTTTAGTGAGTCGGTTATTTTTTTTTTTTTTTTGTAAAATGTTTTTTTTCCTTCTGGCTTCATCATCAGATCAGTTGAATACTTCCCCCCCCCCGTTTTTCTGACAGTTAGTCATCGATTACACTACACATATAAAGAAAGAAACTTTACTTGTACCCACAGTTCTGCTATGATTCTATGAGGAGTTCTGTTCCACATATCGAGGTTCATGATCAGATCATAACAATATTTCTATGGGACCAACTTGGAAGCATAACCTTTCAATCAAAAAAAGAATTTTCAAAATCGGTCCGCAATTGATCTAGATATCGATGAACATACATTAAAAAAAAACATATGTACATTCAGCCGAACACAGAACCTCCTCCAAGCCTTTTCGAAGTCGGTTAAAAACGGCTGAAACAGACTGAATGCTGAAGGAGGAAGGTTGTTGTAACTAGAAGCGCAATTAGCGAAAAGCCAATTAGAAGGTTCCCAACAGTTGAAAGCGACAAGTTGATTTGATTGCTCTCCTCTTTAGGAATAAAATTATGAATAAATATAAATAACAATACATGACTTCTTTCGGAAGCCTGTTATTGTCTGTTAGCTAATGAGTGAACTGTTAATAACGAAGACACCAAATTAGATTTTGGAATCGAATCCCGATCCAACTAATAAAAAACGGTACACGCTTGTCATGTGAACCAAACATAATTATACATAATATGTACCTACCTACTTAGGTAGGTATTTGTACAAGTTCGAATCGAACTTTCCAAACCAATAATGCTCTACCAATAATGTTCAACTTTAGTTATGCGACTAACATCAGCAAACCAAACTGCATTGAACAGGATAACCATTAGTTCCGGCCGAGTATCCGTGCAAACACGATAACTTAAACTTGCTTTCTACAATATAACATACTTGTCCCGCCATCTAGCGGCAATACCACGCGTTAGGAAAAATTGCCTGACTCTACCGAGTCTCTCAAACTTACTGAGTTCGGTCTGCTATTTATTAAAAATAACAGACAAATGAACACAATGAAATTAGGGCATGTCAATAGACATGAAGGAAAATTTTATTGAAAATTTAGGACAAATATAGGTGGGTACATACTTAGTTCATGATATTTTTTTATTTGGACGCACCAGAAATATTGATATTCCTAGTCAGAACTGCGCATGCTCGGGGATGAACATGGACAAGGGTTGGATTCAGAAAACCAAGGGCTGTGAAACTGCTTCATGTTAGATTTTATATTTTGTGCTCCATCTTAATCAGTAGACTACCAATTTAAGTTTATAAAGTTTAATAAATGAATACAGTAGAATCTGTTGCACCATGGGGAACACTCAAACCAACGATAAACAGTCCAAAACTGGAAAATCTCCAGCAAAGGGTAAACATTTTATGCGAAACTTGAACAGAAAATCACCAGGAAGAGACAGCAAAAAACATGGACGAAAAAAGAGCGATGCCAAACGTGACGCCATCGAAAGGGAGTTCGATAAAACGCCAGATTCAGATATCAACGAACCGATCGAAATATCAGATAACGATACGGTCGAGTGCGTCTTCAAAACATTACGGCAGGGGGAGGGCGCAGAGGCGGCCGGCGTGCAGTCGGAGTTAACGGTGACCAGGTGCGAGCGCGCCTTGCGGTCACCGACCCGCGACCAGTTGCCCGCCGCCGCTCCGCCGCCGCCGGCGCTCTCGCCCGCCAACGACTCCACCTCCGAGTCAGTGTTTACAGACCCGCTCACGCCGCTCGCCGTCGAGCTCAACCAGTGCTACTACTCGGCCGAGAGCGACAGCGCGCCCGAGGAGCTGCCGCGCACGCTGACTCCCTGCCCGCCGCCCGCCACCGGCACCATGACCATAGACATGCCCCACGACGACGCAGCCTCCTCGCTCTCGACCGACGACTTGGAAAAAGAAGAAAAAAATGACGTATTCGATGACAGCGGTGACAAAAGCGAGATCAGCGAGAATGAAAAGGTTATGGGCACTGCATTTTCGGGCTGGTGTGGCGTCCACCAAGCGGAACGTGATCTAGAACGAGTCACCCACGAGTGCAAACACGATTTCCTCGAGAACAGGGTGAAAGCCTGCCCGGGACAGACTTCGTTCACACTGTCCAAACATCGGAAGGTGGAGCTCCCTCCGGTGGCTTGCGAGCCGTCTCTCACGTTACTAGACAACGGTCAGTTTACTAATAAACCATTACCTACATTCATCTTTCCGCCTCGAGGGGCTCCCTGAGAGGCTTTGTTGTTTTTGTTGTTTGCTCAACAACTATTGTTTTAGTGCAGCGAAGAGATCTCGCCTTTGATACACATTCAATATTGCGTAATATCTGTTTATCTTAGAACTAATTAAACCAACGTGAAACTCAGATATTGACACACAAGATATTTCACAACAATGAAAATAGTTTCGAGAATTTATATTTAGTAAAAACAAGTATCATCCTCGTACACTAAGAGCATTCAGATAAAGTTTATCCGCTTTAGTTATCTATTTGTGTAGTCGCTTATCGCAAATCCTCGTGCGAATCAATCAATGCTCCACAGAGCCCCTCTTCACCTACATACCTAGATGAGTGGATGGTATTCGTATGGCAGCAGTTCTACCTGTTGCTGACATACAGTGCTTACTTTTCACAATGGGCGAGCAAACCAGTTTGTTGATGTTTTTACGCACCGGCTCCCAAGCAGACCAAACCCGATGCAATCAATTTTCAGCTCTATTTACAAAGATATAAGTCGTTATGTCGAATCGATACGTAAGAGCATCTACATAACAAAACGTACTTGTTACTAACTTACATAAGATATTTCCCGCACTTGTAATGAAACATGATTACCTTTGGCGTACGTAACCTTAAATGAATATGGCTAAGTACATCTAAGATCTCATCATAAGAGCAATTTACTCTTTTTTTTGGTTTTTCTTTGTCGGTAGGTATTTGCCTGAGAGTGTAATTATGTTGATATACCTACTAGGTATAAAAACTTACCTGTTTACTTATCTACCTATCATATTTTAAGGTTGGTGTCATAACAAAGATACACACATCGCATTTCCAATAGAACAATGACTTAATTGCAGAAAAGTCGAAAATATACATTTTTTTAATAACAAATATACAGTTTATTTTAATTAATAACATAAAGATAAGTATAAATAATCTATTTCTTGGAAAAAAAACATTACATAGCTCTAAACATTAAAAAGCTTCTGAAAAATGGTCAAAATCTTCGTCTTTGTTCTGTAAAATTATCGACATTTATTACAAACACATTTCACACCTTTAAGGAGAACTATTAGAGCCTATAGGTATATACTTATTTATTCCTTAACAGTTTCTCACTGGCACCAGTAATCAGACAAACAGAATCTTAAATTAAATCACCAGAAATCTAGATCCTAGTTTTGTCTCTTAGCCTGGATTTTTTTTTCGTAAGAAATTAACAAAGCTTTTATTGAATAGCTATTTCACACACTGAACAGTCGTTCAGCTAAAATAGAAACTAGAAATCTGTATGAGGATGTTACAAAGTTGGCATCTCAAGTAATACAGATAAACGACTTTCCTCCAAAACTGCCGAGCTCTCTCGTAATCAACCGAAAGCTAGTAGGCGGCTATGATGTATCTAAAAATAAAATTGAAGTGTCAGTTTGTATGACCAAAAAAAATGTTGCAAATGGAAATATATTGGATACCTGTAAAAAATTGCATTTTTTACATTTTTGTCGGTCTGTCTGTTCGTCTGTATATCTGTCTATTTCTTCCGGGTAATCTACGAAACGGCTGGGCCTATTTTGACCGGACTGACGGATAGCCGATGTTATAAGGAGTAAATAAGGCTTCTTTATTATCCCGTGGCAATGGGATCTAATCCTCCGAAATGGTTTATCAAATTTTTAAGGGACGTTCACTAACAGAAAGTGTTTCTTAAATCTCCACGCAAACGAAGTCGCGGGCAACGGCTAGATGTAAATAAAAGGAAAAACTTGTCTGTTTTTAGGATGATTCGATTCATTTTCCATTTTACTGTTGCAACGTTTTATACAATCAATATGAACGGTTTAGATGTGGTAAAAGATGTTACTTTTATTTATAAACCTATTTAAATAAATCATTGTTTATTTTCTTTTCAGTTGTAACAGAGAAAGATCGCAGGCATTCGAGTTTAAGTGACACCCCAATGTCCGATTCGAATGTGTTGAGGAAGGTGGCATCTCTCACACTCGACAAACTCACTGAATCCAGGGTAGTGCGCCCCAAGTTTGTGCCCGACAAACTCAACTTCAAGCTACTGGAAAAGTTTGAAGGTAACTAATTAATACTTTAATCCAATCAATTTTATGGGGATACTCTTCCAGGATAAACCGTGAAATTCAAACTTTCTTAGTGCTAACCCTATGGGGTTTTAATGAAAATAATAGACATTTAATAAGGTTAAACGAACTGGGATTGAGATAATTCTGTAAATAAATACGTGTTACGGACGCAAATTATAATTTAATCAACTTACAACTTAACATTGCTTTTAAAATGCAAAAAACTTAAGAACATTTTAATTTTCCGGGCTATATATGAAGTGTCCACGTTACTGACTCCTTCTGCCTTGCACTACAAGTGTACAGTTGGACACCACGCCAAGTCTACCTAGTATCTTGTATTTTGCTTGATGTCACTCCCTGCAGGGTTTATTCCCAAAGACGGGTAATAGTGTTGAGCAATTTACGAGTAGCAGTATGACACTGAATTTGTGCCCTGTTAATGAGAATTGTATGTAAGAATGACATTTTATAGAGCTTGAACATAAATACATGACTGATAAAATGTGAAGCAATAATGTGTGCAATAGTATAACCTCTGAATGTCTCTTTTATAAAAAGGTACGCACGTTATGCTGTAACTATCAGGCATGTTAATAGAACTATCACTCTTATACCTCATAAGGCCTTGACAATGTACCCAGGTGGATTTTAGTCAGCAAAAGTCTGACACTTCCTCTTATTCCACCCAGAGTGGGAGCACCGTGGGATCTGGAGGCAACAGTCCTTGCACACATGCACGACATGCGCGTGGAGATGCAACGCCAAACTGAAAGTCCTCTGCCGCGACAGGTCGGCGGTCGCGGCATGGCGGACAGAGCTCCGGCGGGATCTCATGGTGGAATGGCGTCAGCGACTATCGCAACCCCGTCATGGGCACGCCACAATTATGGCGATAAGTCCCCTCTTTGAGGCGTGGCTGGAAACACCTCACGGCGTCCTTACCTTCCGCATGACACAGGTCCTCACCGGAAATGGCAAGTTCGGGAGGTTCCTGTTCCGAATTAAAGCGGAAGTGACGCCCGGGTGTCGCCACTGTGCGGAACGCCCGGAAGACACGGTGGAGCACACAATCGAGGTGTGTCCTGCTTGGGCGGAGCATCGCCGTGCCCTCGTGGAGGTGATCGGCGGCGGAGACCTCTCGCGCCGGGCCTTGGTCGAGGCCATGGTCCGGAGCGAGGAGGAGTGGCAGGCGGTCGCCGACTTCTGCGAAGCAGTAATGCTCGCTAAGGAGGAGGCCGACCACATCAGGCAACGGCGCTCTCGCCGCCGCCGGGATTCCGATCCCGATTTCCGGCCACCGTAGGCGCGGGCTTGCGGACAGTGAGCAATGGGTAGCTCGCTGTCCGGCCGTCCGGTAACTGTCCGGACCAAGCCCAAGTCGTCGACGGCGCGCACTGTTCCCGCGCGCCTCAAGGAGTTGTCAGCAACAGCAGGGGCCCAGCCGGATCGAAGCCTACTGGGGCCAGGGTTATCCGAAAGGGCGCTCGAGCCCCGGTATGAAGGCTTGAAGGAACGGGATGGGTTTTTTAGTCAGTAAGAGCCTGACACTATCTCTCGCTCCGCTCAAGAGCGGGGGTTGTCATAAGATGAAATTCCCATCGAAAAAAAAAAAACCCAGAGTGGGAGCAACTCAAATGAAAAAAGGTCTTGCTTACCTATGTAGGTAGTTTGCTTGACTATAGGTTTTGAAGGACAGACCGTTCACTTAATAATATCTAATGATAAGTTTATGTCAATGTTCAATGTAGGATTTCCTACAGTCAATCAAAGGTCTCTTTTGTGGACTTTGACCAGCTGATGACTATTATAGACACGCCTGATTAAAAAAAAAAAAAACAATAAAACTCTTCTGTCTATAGTATCAAGGCGCTAACAGGTGAATGAACATCGCAACAAGAATGTTATCTCTTATTAACAAATAGCCCGTAATTTCTTATCGCCGCTAATCATTAGCTATAGCAGTGATACTGGCCATTAGTAACTAGTGTGCATACGTGACTTAAAGAACGAGAGTTGCTTTATCTAAATAACATGCAACTGTCAACAAACCGTGTGAACTTCACCAGCTCTTCAGTAGCTCAGTTTAATTACGTTACATTCCTTAGCCAGTTTCGGTCGCGCAGAAAAGGAGTTCAAGACATCGGGAACATTGTACGCTTGCATAACGATGACTATGCGCTGTTGAGAGCCGAAATCTCACCTAAAGCTAAATTACTTCGTGCTGTTTCAAAGTGCCTAATAAAGCACCGTGCTATAGTATTATATGTGCCACCGAAAAAATTAATAATGAAAGTGCCAAAGACCCTGAAGTGGTATCGTTTTCAGATGCTTATTTTACATAAAGAAAATTATAAAGTGCATATAGAGTTCGATTTGACGATATCGGTAATTGTGATACAAGTTTACATTAAAAATGAAACAAGTGTGTTGTGCACAATCAATGTGTCGAGAAGCTGTCTGCCATCGAAAGGATTGATTTACAAATGTACGTTTCAGATCCCAAAAACTGTTTTTCATAATACACAGTGGGTATAAACTCTATGTGAGAATCTCGATCTCGATACTTAGATTACGTAAAGGTTAAAATCCGGTCATTGACAAGAGGTTATGTACTACTACTACTACCCATTAGCTACAAATGGCTACAATTAATACATTATGTCGCATCCATTATATTTAGAAGGTATGCATAGTCGTAATTTCTATTTATAACGAGGAGTACTTAGTAGGTACCTACTTAAGCACCGATTAGAATTTAAGTACCTATCTATTAACAGCAATACAGAAAATTGAAACCTAGGAGGAACCCCCTTATCGTGTCCCATAGGTTTACCAAATCAAGTCGTTGAGTACCTACTTACTTATTTATTTTCTTAAAATTTAAGAAAATGTTTTACTGAACGATTAAAACAAAGTTAACCCAAAAAAAAAGTGAAGAAGTGAAAATTTCAGAATGAAACATTTGAAGTTTAGTATTAGTCAAATGCATGTCAAACTAGGTACCTACCTGCCTATATTTTAGCCTGAAAATCTACCAAACTTTGATATTAAAATTTACATGTAATTAACTCCAAATAGATACCTACCTATGTCCAACAGTGGACGTCTTTCGGCTGAAATGATGATGATGATGATGATGAGAGACCTACCTACTAAATTCAGAAAACTTAGAGAGAGAGAGAGAGAGATAATATTAATAATACCTAATAATACGAGATTTATTTTCAAAAAAACATGGTAGAAAAGGTGGTAAAAAGGTGGATACCTACGAATAGGAGTACTTAAACATGTTTCGCTATGTAATAGCATGGAAATCGTTCCTTTCAAAGTCTTTACCGTATTACCCCACATCATTACGTTTGTACCTTTTTCCCGAAAGCTTGATAGAGGTAGATAAATTAATCAGTAGTTGCAACCCCAGTTTCATAGAAGTCAACCTACCTATTATGTCAACTCCTTGGTCCCACGTATTAGTTTGTTACCACACCTTAGGGTGATAAAACAATGTGTTTATTGTGGTAGGTAGGTACCTAACGATTGTAACTTGCAATTAGTTGCCTACCACATTTTTCAGGAGTGCCCTGTGTTAAATGCCTACGCTGAAACGCCTACGTCGCCCGTGGATTTGTTTGTCGCCTAATAGGAACATAACGGTGCAAGTTGACCTAGGTGTAACGTCAATTACCTAATTGATAGGTACATAATAACAAGACAGAAACAGGATCTTTTTTACTACATAGCCAACAGCTGTAGGTAGGTACCTAACATCATCTCCACCTTTCTTCAATTTTTAATACCTACGTCACTGGCTATATTGGCCAGTATTAGTAGAGGCAAGGACGAAGCGACGATGTACTTCCTATGATATTGATCCGACTTGTCTTCGATATGTTTCTTTCCCTCTAGTTACTGTCAGTAATTGACTAAGTTAATATCCAACTGTAGCTATAGGTACCTGTCAAACTTTGCCAATAGAGTAGGCTCTGAAACATTCTACATTTCAAAGATTCAATTCAGAAATTGGCCTTTTTCCTCATTATTTGCTGGTCTCGTTAGGTAAACATCGATTTACACTTTTATTGTGCAAGTCGCAAATCTTTTGTTGCTAACAATAAATCGACAAATGGAAGCTAAATTAATTAAGTTAGTTATTAGGTCAGGTCAGTTTAAGTCCAAACTGCAACTTGACTGCAGACGAATTACTTCAACTACATATTATCTCAAAATAATATTAAGTATGTCATGTGTACATACGACTTGTTTGATCTACCTTAGTTTGACTGAAGCAACTAGGTGGCACCTTCATTTAGTATTTATCGAATGTGACAATGATAAATTATTGATACATTTTAAGGCATATTAGTAATTCATATTAACTTAAAACTAATAAGTAGTTCCCGGTACAGTTTACTAGATGCAAAACAATGCATATTTATCGATATGATCACGCTTGCGGTTGCGCCGGTTGCGAGTCACTAATATACATCAGCTGTCAAAGTGTCAAACATGTGTCAAACTAATATGGTAATGGTTGGTGGACAACCTTGTTTATGTTCAAAAACTACTTTTAAATAGTGCGTTGCGTGAGTTTCAATGCAAAACGTTTGTGTTACTTCCAGGTCAGATGCTTCTGAATTGGTACATATCATCAATAACGGAGAACAGTCACTTAAAAGCTTTGTTAAGTGTTCAAGATCAAAGGAACCTTGGAATACAGTACTGTACGAATCTTCTGGCTGCTGGCGTCCTCAGGCAAATATCTGACAAGGATGCGCCCACGGAAACTATATTTAAGGTACTTACTTGCTTTCTGTGGTTTTAGTTTACCTAGAATAAGAGAACACTATCTTGGTGTGTCAGACAAAAAGCTAATTCTTAACCAAACTTGGGCTGCTCTGTTCTAGATTTGACGAACAACACGTTAGATGCGTTGACACACAAGTTGAATAGAACACAACACACAGAGTACAGAGTAGAACAGAGCAGCAATAATGCAAATAATTGTGTATTGTTGTCCACAATCGTTTGAAATTGTTTAATCTTAGCAATGCAAAAAATTAAAACATAATTTTAAATCATGCAGAACTATTTACCTGAAATTTAAATAAAATTAATGTTAGGTGTATAAAAATGTAAACTATTATAGTTGTGTAAACTATTCAACTTTTAATAATATATTATTCCAGTTTTATGCTAGTAAATAACCATGATGAACAAGACTCATCTTTTAATACTTATGTCTTATATTCCCCGCGTTCCGAATTGCGTCAAAAGCGATTATATCGCGAATCCGATCAATGTGCAATGTCACAAATTGACGAGTGCAAAGTAAAAAAAGTTATCTTCAGTTTTTCGATTTTCTGATATGTAGTTAGTAATAATAAGTGAATAATAAGCAATTATTAGTAATTTACTTTTTTTTCAAAACCTAATTGAAAAAATGAACTATTATTTCTTCATTGTTGACACTTGAAAGACCATTTGCCATGTCTTAGAATATGATTTTTTAGTAAGTTACTGCAACTATCACAAAATTGCAAAATTATAGATAACTTTTTTTACTTTGCACCCGTCGAAATAGTACTCAATAGTCCTTATTTTTATGACTTAAATTTGGTTGGATTCGCGATATAATCGCTTTTGACGCAATTCGGAACTAAGGGTTGGAATTACCCTATCGTAAATATGCAACCCTGGAAAAATGGACACAAAAATATTTGTCGTATTAATCCATTGTAAGCGGTTAAAGGATTAGCCATTTGTAAACCAGACCAATTAGCATTTTCTCATTTAATTTATAATTGTTTGTTCTTGTTGTGAAAAAAATATAATTAAGGAGTTGATTATTAACTGACACATCATAATTTATTGTCATTCCAGCCAAATTTAATGTACTACTGGGCACATATGGAGGCGCCAGCACTACAACCAGTCACTCCAGGTAGACTGCACACCTCCGTGTGGCCGCCTGATAAGGACTCGCCCTACTTCACCCAGGACAACAACCAACGGGATCTAGAAAACAATAAGTTCTTTAGCCAAAACAATAATGAAGAAATAAGTGACATAGACGAAGCTAAAGTAGTAATATCTCAATTAAAGAAAAAACTACAAGAGCTAGAATATCAAATAGAGAAATATAGAATAAACACACAAATTGAATCCCTCAACAAGAACTTAGAGAAACGTCTTGATTCCATCAATGAATATAATCTTCTAAAAACCAGAACAGAGTTAACAAGTAAAGAAGTACAGACTTCAAGTTTTGCCAGTGACCTAAATAAGCTATCAAATAAACCTGTGATAAACATACCTGAATATGACCCTCTAAGAACAAATGTAAATATTGATAAAACATTAGATTTAAGTAGTTTAGAACATAAAAGTGAGATGGCTATTACTAGTAAACCTGATGTCAGATCTGAGAAAATAGTAAATTATTGTAAGTTGAATAAAAGTAGAGATATTAACAAAAGTTATCGTAATGATGATCTATCAGAGCTCAACACTACTGAAGATACAAAGAAGAACACTGACCAATACCTCCTCCTCAATGCTGACCAGACCAGTGGTTCATCAGATGCATCATTTTGCAGCACCTATGAGTCCTCTGACTTAATTACGTGTAGTGCAAAAAATTCCATAGACTTGAACAAAGATGTGCCACAAAATGGGTCCCCTGTGTTAGGGAATACAAACACATTTAATGTACCAAAAACTAAAGTTTTGTACACAACAGTTGAAAAGCAGCCAATATCAACTAGTCGGTCATCATTGGGACATTCAAGTACTATCTCATTGGACAATGACAATCTGAGCAGTTTAGCTAGTTCAGATGATAAAATTACATGTTTATCAATATCGGACCGCTCCCCAGAGCTGACTATATCCGCAAAATCTATGCAGACTAACGAGACATCTGTTATTACACAAATCTTGCCAGTGAGAGCTAACCTGGCTAGTCAAATTGTACCTTTCCACCCTCCCCCCTTACCAGGAATGCCTCCTCCTCCACCTCCAATGCCAGGAACACCTCTTGCTACACCTACTTCGGATTCAGCCTCCTCTCAAATAACTGAAAAAGATCTTAAACCATCAACTTTAAAGTCCAATACAGTTATTTCTCTGGATTCGTCATGTTCAGACCTAACCATTCTACACCATAAGCCTGAAACAAACCAGGCGTCACCTCTGGCAGTGCCTGGCCCACCTCCTCCACCCAAGCCTGACGTGGGCTGCCCACCTCCGCCAGTGAATCTTGGTCTTCCACCTCCTCCTATACCTGATATGGGTCCTTTGCAACCTCCTATAGGTATACCCGGAGAAGCTTCTCTTCCCCCTCAAATGGCTGCCATTTGCCCTCCGCCACCTCCTATGCCCTGTATGGGACCCTCGCCACCTACTATGCCTGAAATGGGACCCCCACCACCCCCTATGCTTGGCATGGGACCCCCACCACCCCCTATGCCCGGCATGGGACCCCCACCACCCCCTATGCCCGACATGGGACCCCCACCACCCCCTATGCCCGGCATGGGACCTCCACCACCCCCTATGCCCGGCATGGGACCTCCACCACCCCCTATGCCCGGCATGGGACCTCCACCACCCCCTATGCCCGGCATGGGACCTCCACCACCATCTCTGCCCGGCATGGGACCGCCACCACCCCCAATGCCTGGCATGGGCCCTCCTCCACCTCCAATGCCGGGCATGGGCCCACCGCCACCTCCTCTGCCGGGGATTGACACCCCACCTCCCCCTGGCTTGCCCGGTCTAGGCGCCCCACCCCCTCCGCCGTCCTTGGCTAGTGGGCCTGTACCTTTCCCAGCGCCGCCTGTCGGAGGATGGAATGTACAAAGAGCAAGTAAGTCTATAAAACGAATTCATTTTAAAAATTCAACCCTTTATTCATAAACTTTTTGTCGCTACATTGGTGTTGGTCTGCTTCTCACTAACTTAATTGACGTGAAAAAGACTAGAAAGTAGCTGTATTTATATAATAAGTGGTTATGAATAGGGGGTTTATAAGGATTGTGACTAACCTGCAATTTTTTTTGCAGCTTTAAGAAAAACTCCAGTGAAACCAGCCGCTCCCATGAAACCGTTATATTGGACGCGAATACTAGCAGCTCCGCCAGCGCCCGTCGCCCAGCCAGAATCAATATCCAGTAATTTTAAACCCTTGTGGTTGGAAATCGAAGAAACTAACCTAGATAACATCGATGAATTCACCGATCTGTTCTCAAGACAAGTTGTAAAGGCGCCTGTCAAAAAAAAGGTCGAAGTAAAGACGAAGATTCAACCGATAAAAATATTGGACAGCAAACGATCCCAGAACGTTGGCATTCTTGCACAAAGTTTACATGTTGAGTTCTCAGAAATTGAGAATGCTATTTACAATTTCGACACTTCGGTAGTTAGTTTGGAAGCATTAAATCAGATTTACGAATTGGTTAGTATGATATATTGTAATTCAATGTGGACATTTTAAAACGTACAATATCGATTGATTAACCTGAATCGATTTTTTTTCATTAGGTATTTTATTTTTAATTCCAGCGAGCCACTGACGAGGAGTTAGCATTGATTAGAGAACATCAAAAAAGCAAACCTGAGATACCGCTCGATAGACCTGAAGCATTCCTGCAGGATTTGTCTAGTATACCAAATTTCGCTGAGCGAATATCCTGTTTTATGTTTCAAGCAGAGTTTGAAGATGCGGTTAGCACAACAATGCACAAACTAGATAATTTGAAACATACTTGTGAGGTGAGCATACACACAAAACTTATAATGGTCCCACTGCTAGGACTCAGGCCTTCCTTTCTACGAGAGGGAATTAGCCGTAATTTACCACGTGGGGGAGATGGTTCGCAATGAGGTGTTATATGATGACATATCATATGATAACACCTCCAGATGTTTTTCCTTCGCCGTTTTGAGCGCAGTGGTGATAAAATCACCTGCCATGCAAGGTTCGAATCTACAACTTACCACTCTTAAGTTGGGACTGATACTTTATGGCCAACATTGGTCATCCAATCCTAAATTTAAATAATAAACTATTTAATTTAACCTGATTATCGTGTTTGTTTTCCAGTTTCTGACAACCAGTGAATCTCTGAAGAGGTTGTTTGCTATAATCCTGACTCTCGGTAACTACATGAACGGTGGGAATGGTCAGAGAGGACAAGCTGATGGTTTCGGTCTTGAGATTCTTTCCAAACTGAAGGATGTCAAGGTGAGGTGACGCAGAGTATTTGATAATTTCATTATGAGTCAACAATCAACATGCACATTCAGTTACAGTTCTTCTTCGTTCTGCCATCATGGATCTTGAACACTTGCGCAGAAGTCAAATATTCGGTCTCTTTAGTGGTGCGAAAGGCGTCGTGGGGGCGGGGAGTGTCAGTGATTGGCTGGCCGCGCCATCGCGTCATAGACGTCACTCATTCGTTCACTGCGTTGCTGCATGTATCTAACAACGAAGACGATTGGCTCGCCAATGTATGGAATGCGCAAAGAGATCCCTACTCTGACGCCGAGCGTTCAACATCCGTGATGGCAACTGTACTAATAGTTTCAAACAATGCTATGATGATCCACCAACGCGCACTGGGTCCGCGTGGTGGGTTACGGCATATTCCTTCTCTCCTAGAGAGCAGGCCTGAATCTTGAAAATTAAAAGATGCTTAAATATGCTATCATGCTTTGGGGTTCAATAAATTATTATTATAGCCATGTGCTTTAAACATGGGGATTGGGGGTATACGTTAATATAACGGAAACGTCAACGGGTTTTTATTTATTTATTTAAAGCTTTATGCACAAAAAACTTTATTATACCAAAGATTATACTTTTATATAACAAAGCTTATGGTATTATCGCATGCCATATTTCGAACTAAATGTGTACGAGTAGGTACCAACATCTAATTGGATCTTATCATGCACCCAATATTGATAACATTAATTAGTGTTATAAATAACTTTCACATGTGAATGTATTATTTACTATAAGTACTTATTACGCGACTGTTACTTTAATTTCCAAACTTGCAAACATTTGAATTTGAAGGTATTTCCCATGCATAAATATCATTGTTCTACAACTAAAGACAAAACAATACAATACTGGACATCTTTTGATTACTTCTTCATTTGTATCAATTTTATCCAAGTATGATGTAGAGTGGATATTTCTTGAACCTTATTATATTAAATAGGTATAAATTTTATATTATTATACTTCTGCTAAAGCTGCGGGAATGAGGACAACTGAAGGTTTTAAAAAGCCGACGAAAAATTCCACCACTGGGTGTTCCAGAATCATGTAGGTACTGGATCCGTGGTATTTGTTTGTGCGTCGATGTCAGAAACACCCTGTATAAAAATCAATTGCTGTTCGTTAGTGTCGCTCGCGAAAACTCGAACGGGTAGACCGATTTTTTTATTATATTTACCAGGTACAGGGAAGGAAAAATAGGTAAGTAGGGTAGGCTTGGTAGGTTAGTAGGTAGGGTAGGGTGAATTAGATAGGTAGCTAGTAGTTGAATATTATTATGGAGTAATAAATTGATTGATATTGTCCTCAGTCGAAACAGTCGAACGTAACGCTGCTGCACTTTATAGTGCGCACATACATGCGCGCGAGTGGCGGCGCGCTGTCGGAAGGCTGCACGCTGCCCGTGCCGGAGCCCGGCGACGTGTCCCGCGCCGCTACGCTCGACTTCGCCGATGTGGCCTCGCATCTCACCACGCTTAGGAACCAACTTGATGGTAAGAACATTTTTGCCATCTTGTCTCTTTCAAATATTTCAATTCGTTTTGAGGTCAACATCTTTATAAATATAACTTTTCTGTCCGTGTGTTTGTCAACTAACTCTTCCTAAAAGGCTTGACCGATTTGGATGATACTCTACTCCGTTCATTATGATCTCGATTAAGAGTGCTTTAATGTTGCTAGCAACACTAGCAATGCGTCTCCCAAAAGATGTTGCTTACTCAATCAACATTATTGATGAAAACGAATAAGTAAATACACACCACGCCTGACGCCATCGTCATTAGTATCTGAATTTGAATATACACCACACTATAAATATTTTTATAACTTTCTGTAGTATTAACTTTTTAATTACAGCTTGCAAAGACAAAACGAAAAAAGTGATAGAGACCGACGCTCAAACACGTAATCTCAACGAAGAATCCCCGACTGACGAGGGAAAGAGAAGACTCGAGGTGTTCAAGGACAAGATGACCACATTCCTAAACGCAGCAGAAGAGAAACTTAAGACTGAAAACGAAAACTTAGACGAATGCCGTACGAAATTCATCGCGACTGTAAAGTTTTACCAGTACACTCCTAAATGCGGCAAATTGGAAGACTGTGAACCGAAAGAATTTTTTTCACTGTGGACCTCATTTTGTAGCGATTTCAAAGATATTTATAAGAAGGAAGAACAAATTGCGATTAAAGAAAAGTGAGTACAAAAAAAAACCAGTTAGCTGTTTCACAATTCTAAACAATTGTATCTCATTCCTATTCGATATTTAATGTGCTGGAGTCTGCTGTACTCATTCAGGTACAGTAAAAATACTGAGGGGATTTATATATTTTTTAAAAGGCTTTAATTGTTATTTAACGTTTTTATTATCAGAGGGTAGTTTATTAAAATAAAAACAATCAAACCTGGCAGTAAAAAAATGTGCCCATCAAAAAAAATTGTATGATAATATCCGATATGACATATTATGTACTCGTACACAGGTTTACTTGTAAACCACTAACAAACTTGCAGGACTGTATTAAGTACTAACATCATAAACAACAACTTTTGTATATTTTTACAAAACATAATTAATTTATCAAAAACAAACTTCAAGATTTCGTTGTTTTAACTCATTTCAACTCTGTATTTTGCTATACCTACGTCTGTATGACGCGACGCAAGCTTATCAAGCATCCCCGCCGCTCGATCCCGCTTCCCCTCCGGTATTGTACTATCGCTTACTTCGCATTATTATAGACTTCGTAATATTCAGAACGAAAATCTGATGAACTAGAAAATATGATGAATAGGTAGGGTAGTTTCCAGGGTCAAAATAATTACATTTTATTTAGTCCGTATTTTAGATTATAAAAAAAATATTGGATACGTATTTTTTCTTTTTTCGATTAAACAAAAAATAACAAAGAAATAGCCCGTTAAAGTTACGTGTGACGTCACCTCGTGCGAAAATATTCAGCACGGCGTGACGTTACACGTAAGTTAACTTTACTGGGCTATATCTTTGTCATTTTTGGTTTAATTTACAAACAAAAAAAAAACGTTTCCCTTATTTTTGAATAATCTAAAAGACGGACTAATTACATTTTTTTCGGCAACTAGCCTATTCTAACTGAAATTTTGCTGAATGTCAGGTAGAATCTACAGATGAATGAGTACAGTGCTTTTAGAGGGTCGTGGTTTTATTTTCTCTGGCTAAATAAAGTATTTCGTAAATAAAACACTTCACATTTTGTTCTAATGAATTAAAGCAGAGGTTAGGGATGGTACTGCAGTAACAATAATTAATTTAAAATTGTATTGTTTCAGATTAAAAGAAGCCAAAAAACTTCAAGAGGAAAGGAAACCTATCACTCAGCCTAAAAAGGAAGGTGGCTTGAAGGCCCGCTTGCAGAAGCTGTCTAGTACAACAAGAAAATAATACTTCGACCTAACTTGTTTCTAATGCACAAACATGTATTATTATTTATTTGCATTCCCAACGTAACATTCCATTTAAACCTAACAACAAAAAAGTTAACAATGCCATGTAGGTACATTCCTTTAATAAAATTATATTTTTGTAATGTAAGTTGAGTTTTGTGTATTGAAGAAAGGCCTAACATTCATTCTAGGAGAATTGCAGATTTCTTTTTTGAAAGTCTTGCAAAATGTTCACTGAGGCCTATGCTAATATAATAATTTTCAATTTTTAATGAACCTACCATTTCTGCTTTAAGCTTGCCAAGGCATAGTTGGTTTAATTTAGTAGAATGCAGGGGCGAATGAATAAAGACAATGCAAACAATTGTGAATGGAAATTAATACTGATCACGAGAAATGCAGGCATAATGTTGTACATATAAAATAATAGTAATTGTACAAGTTACTCTTTGGGAACTTCTAAAAATAAGGTATTGGTGTCAAGTTCCCTAAAAATCATAATAAATTGGTACTTAAAATATGTATCATTCTGAATATCATGAAGTATTCCTGCACATATGTAAATGTACCTGATATACTGTTTTTAATGCATTATGTTAATTTAAATGCCTGATTATATGCATAATATATATATAATAGTTATTCATCTAAAAATGGTGCTGTAACAATTGTTGTATCTGTAAATATTATTATTTAAACAATATAAAACTCAAATATTATTAATAAAAGCTTTTATTACATGTAATCTAAACATTTTTGTTTCCATATTTTATGGAACTTCTTGTCTATTTTCCTATTGGTGACTTTGTCACAAAGTTTGAGTAAAGCATTTTTAAGAGCATGCCACTGCATCAAACTCATATGACTTGTTAGAGATTTACTATCAGACTCATTTCTAAACTTTTCCTCTTTTTCAATAAATTTCTTTAAAGAGCTAGAATTAGTTATTTTCTCATAAGAATGTTCGATCACTTTCACAGGGAGAGCAGGGGTTGGCTTTTTATTGTCCTTTGTAATAGTTTTGTTAGAGTTGAGAAGAGTTTTAAAACTTTCTCTAGATAAAACTACACCATGATCTATTTTTGTAACAGTTGGCACTGGTAATGGGTTCTCTTGACTTCTATCCAATAACGGCAATGGTTTAATATCTTCTTCCTGGTCTGATTCAGCTTGCTCTTCATTATTTTGGTTAACATAGCCAAGTATATTATCAAATAGGTCATTATCATCGCCATCTATCAAGGTATGATCAATATCAATGAATTTCTTTTGAGCCCAATCAAATCGACCAAATTCATCAACATTCTTCAGGTCTAACCACTGTTGCAAGTCTTCTGGTAGGTTATAATGTTCTGGTAGAAAATTCATTCCTTTTACTTGTAATTTATTTAAATAGGGATACAAGTTAGTATACCAGGTTGCAGTATGCTGTAGAAGCACCATACTCATTGACCACAATCTACTCAAAAGCGCATATGGTAACAAGCTCATCCAGTGACTCTCTCCTCGTTTTATCCTGTCCAAATAAAACACTGCTGCTTGCTTTGAGCAAACACAAACCCTCAACATTATCTTGGAAAATGTCATAATTCTTATTAAAATGAATTCTAGCATCTGTCTTGTTGGTAAATACAGATCATCATCACTTTCTGATGGCAGAGCTAACAAAAAGTCTTCAACATCTTTCATGAGGTTTAAAGTTAGGTATTTCTTCAGAGCTATGTTTACTTTCCTGAAATTCCTGTAGCCTATATCATTGCGGAATTTCTTATCATATTTGTACAAAAATCTTGAGCAAATGGCACTTTCTTTGTGTAGAGGTGACTGCTTTGATAACACTTTGATGATGTTATTAAATACATGTTTTAATGCTGATACATCTGGAATTAAAGAGGAAAACTTGAATTTTTGCCGTACTTAAATCTGCATTCATGCTATCAAGATAATGGAGAGATGCGAAAAACAATTCCTAAACTCAGACCATTCATAAAAACAACGTTATTGTTACTGACGGACTCTAGGATAGGAAGATGAAGAAGGCTTGCAGGCGCCTAGAAATATAATTTTTAAAATCATATTTAGAAAGAGCAGTTTTGAAATTGCAATTAACGAATGCCTCTTACCAAATTTAGTTATACATAAAAACATGTTTACTGGTGGTGGCAAAAGTGTAGCATTGTTCCATGGTTCTAACATTTTAGAATTTGCTTCAGTATTGTGACTTAGTTCTAAAAAGTATTTATATTTCGGTGCATAACGTAACCTCGCAAATCGAAACTTTATTTAGATTTTTGACGTTATGTTTTTTTTTTTGTGTGAATGCTTTGGCTTGGAATTTGGATAGTAAGTCCTTTAAGCTATATTTTAAATATTTTATTTAATTTATCTGAAGTTTGGTGGGATTTCTTCGAGTTGAATTCAGTGCGCTTATTAATTCTTAATGAATATTGTAATGTAAAATGGGTGTAGTGGGTGATGAATCATTCAAACACGCGCGATTTGGTAAAAATGGAGCTACAAGGCAAGCTTAACCAAGCAGATTATCTACAATCGTTAACGCTAGGAGAAAACTAATGAAATGTATGAGAATGGCATCATCTCACTAAAATTCGTAACCAAGTTCACATCGTTCAAAATGACAGAGTGAAAAATAATCGTTCATCATGTACATTACTGACCTCTATGTCATTCTCTAGATCAGACAGAGCATGAGCATGGATCATGGATATTAAATCCTCAATGATGAGGAACAAGTGAACAAGATGGTTGAACTTCCAGATGTGGATGTAGAAATACACATCTGAGTGAGAGTGAGGTAGGGCATTGTGATTTCAAGGTAGGGCTTTGTGATTTCAAGGTAAGGCATTGCTCCACAATGCCCCCCCGAAGCTATGGCCGTGCATCCATATTCTAATAGTAAACCTGTTATTCAAACGAAGACGTTGCTCCAAAGACTTAGTATCCAACCCAAGAACATTAACAAAAAAAAAACAGAATCTTTATTTCTATGGCAACACTAAAACAAAGTAGGGATGCGTCATTCTATTGAAAAAAACGATTATTAATTAATCGATTGTAATTTTATAACAAAACGAATTGAGTTCAGTTGATAAAAATTATCGATTTTGTTATACTAATCGATTTGTTTCCTAATTTGACAATTAATTCCAAAGTAAACGCCGAAAAAATTATACTAAAATGATTCTAACAAAGTTTTATTAACAGATATAACAAGTTTTTAAATACAGTTGATGGAGAAACTAATACTATGATTGAATATTGACACGTGGCCTGCACCTACCGTTTCCTCCGCGAACGTACGTCCGCGCGACCTTTTCGCCTGTCCAGATTACAACGTGCACCGGTAAAACAGGGAACCGGACTAGCGAAGCTCTACTGTAATCAACACTAATATTTTGAATAATCAATATTAATTAAACTTTTGAAATAAAACGAAAAAATTAAAAATCCGTAGGCAATCAGTTTAGGATTAACAACGGTTTAGGTAAGCGTTTGGACAATATTCGGCTTGGTCTTAATCAATATGGTGCCAGCTTTCGAGAAGATAACACTGCTCAAACCAACTCAGTTGTACACGCCAACTCACAACCATAGACGAGAATAAGTACAACGTCTCACAACTATAGATGTAAATCAACCCGTTTAAAACGTTTTAAACCAAAATGTTGCGGTTTTAAACTCCAAATAAACCGTTTTAAACGGTTGAAAACTCGCCTAAAAAACTCACATAGTAATCACACAACAGTGGGCATAGGCCATTACAGAGAGGTGGAGACTTATGTCCAACAGTGGGCACCGATCATTATGGCGACACAAGGGGGGGGGGATAGCTTGAGGGAGCTTGTTTTTTTTTTTCAAGGAAAAAAACAAACTGTTTTTTTTTTCGAAATTTTCAACGCTAGGTCAGAGGGACCAACTAGAACAAAACCTGTTAAATAGATCAATATTAGTTTGTCACACATTAAAAAAATCCTTATACAGTAGTATATAAGAGATCCCTAGCTCGATCAAATCAAGAAAATGTCGTTATAATTTAGAAAAACATGGTCATCAACACCATACGTTTTAAAACCAAAAAAATGGTTTGTTTTGGTTTTAAACGTTTTTTTTCGTTTAAAACAGATTGGTCTAATTGGTTTTAAACCGGCCTTACAGTCTGTCAAGAAAGTCAGGAAAAGAAGGGAGGGAGCCACCATCATTAACATGGTATCCCAATAAATTTCGACTAAAAGATATTGATACTTTTATTTATAAAATAATAATTACCGATTTATGGTCCCTTTACTGCCATGTAGGTACATTATTTTACCGATCTATCTGACACTCGTCTATCTATTTAATACATGCTTGCAAACGAGTTTTGACTTTCATTGGTAGTGGCTCCCTATAAATAAAAGTACTTACTCTGTCGTAGTGGCGAACAACATTTTTATTAGAACTAATTTTCATTCAAGTGACGTTTAATTTTAACTGACACATTATAGTTATAGTAGTTCTCATTTATTTATTAAAACTTCATCCAACACAAAAGTACAAAGGCGGAGTTAATGCCTTAGGCATTCTCCACCAGTCTGAATTTTGTTTTATAAACATTGCGACGAAACCAGACTTCTCTATTTGCTTATTAGGATAATTATATGTTTATCCTACGTACCTACACGTAAGAGTTTATCAAAACAGACATTCTTCTGAATATCTGGTTTTATATTCATAAGAATGTCTGGTTTGATCAACCCTTGTTTTCGCCCTTTCAGCTGTGTAAACTGTGTAGCTGTGTAACAAAGTGCAAATCACGATGTTTTGCCTCTCTGCACTGCCGTCAGCATGGCGCTGAGTATCGATAGGTATGAGCTCATTGCAAAAATAAAAAGTTTATGAAATAAATCTTTATTAATCCGAATCCAAATAATCAGAGTCGAGGTATTAGACTCCAGAAATGTCGCTGAAACTTCTTCAAAAACCGGCCAACATCTGACTCGTAGTTTGTTTCGTAGGTCGGCCTTTCCTGTGTTTTCCAAGCGTTGAAAATTTATCTCCATTCTTCATGCCTTAGTCCACAATGCGCTGGACTGTACTTTCGGAAACACCTGAAGTCAATAAAGATAATTATGTTAAATATACAAATACATTTATCGTACCTAAATAAAAAACACCAAAATATCAAAACCGTTAAGTAGTAGTATAATAAATCGTAGGTAAATTTCATAACCTTAGCAAGACATAAACAATGTTAAAGATAGATAAATTGTACTTAAAAACAGAAGATTGTCAAAACATTATATTTCCGTTAGTGTGTTAAACTTCAGAATACATTTACGTACCGGTTAACTTTGCTGTTTGACCATAAACATCGTCTTTGTTCATCCCAGCACTCCCACCTTGAATTTCGGCTATACACCCTTGAAAAACTTAAAATATAATTTGTCTCGCACCGCTCTTATAAACATTTCGATTATTTTTTTGTATCTTAACGCTTACACGATTTAAAAACACGAAATAGCAACGAAATGTTGTAAAAAATCAACCACACAGATACGACGTGACAGTTCAGGTACTCAGCTTAACAATTATTCAGTGTTGCCAGTATTAGCAAAAACAGTAGTTCCCAAAACATTCTTTTCATGACTTTCATGACAGACAGTACATTTATACTCACAGCAGTCTCAACACGAGTCAGGGGTGTTATTCTCTAAAAAAAAACCCTTGAGCTCAGCGCTGGCACAGCGACGAGTCGAGAGCGCAGTGCATTGAATTGACAACCCAATGCCCCTTTACATTGGATTGTTAATTCAATGTACTGCGCTCACGACTCGTCGCTGTGCCAGCGCTGAACTCAAGGCTGTTTTCTTAGAGAATAGCACCTCTGGACTCAGTTGGCGCATAAAACTGAGTCGGTTTGGAATAAGCTCCCTCTTAACTTCTCCAGGACTATAAAGTGACTTCTTTTAATCCTATTAGAGGCGCAGCTATGAACAAGTCGTAAAACTTTCAAAGTTTGTTGTTGTATTAAAAAAAAAAAGACGGGTTGCACTCCGGGAGTGCCGGCAGAAGTGAAAACTTGATTATTAACGTTGAGCATGTTTGATATTTTGGAATAGTTAGGGAATCATTTTGCACCAATTGCTTTATCAGTATAAAAGTACTATCGTTTATGTGGTAGAATACAATATTCATTTATTGCGCTATCGTACACAAACATGACAATTTATATTGCATTAAAAATTTAACACTTTAAAACTATTACAATTATTTTACATTAAATACTCTCCATCCGTCTTACGCTTTTTCGATCAGGTCACGTGTCCTGACGCGAGTTTAAGATTTTATACCCATTACAGAAAAAGTGCTCAACGCCGCTAAAGAAGTTTTCACTTCAAATACAACAACTTATGTCAACGTAAATGTTGTCTTTAAAAAAAAAAAACGATTTTCAATCGATTATTTTTGCACATCCCTAAAACAAAGTTTTTCGCAAAGCGCGAATCGTAGGTACGTAAATGAATGACCGGCAACCGGCACGGCAGCGGCAACTCAGCAGCAAGTGAACGATAGGTACCTACTTTACTGATAAGAAAAATATGTTTGTATCAAAGCTTTAATTTTATTTCGTCCTATGTGGTGCTAAATACGGCAATTATTATTTTTTAAATACTGTTTTAGAAAAGCTGTTACAATATGCCTAAAAACAAGAAGCGAGAAAGCTCAAGCAGTTCTGATAGTGATGATGGACCTGTCGACGTAAGTTTTTCTTATTCTTAAATGTTTCATGTAGGTAAATCCTATTATTCAATATCTACGAATACGTTCTAAAGTTTTTATGAAGTTAGTGTATGTCCACGTTTTTAAACGTGTAAAAGCAAATGGCCAACATTCAGCAGCATGAACCTCAAATTTCGACTTTTTCACTGATGATTTTCCTAATGTCTATTTATTTTGTGGACACTGAATTTAAACAATGTTCATCACACTCACAGACCAACAAATAAAATTTTTTTTTTTGGTCTAATGAATTTTTGGCACAAAGGTTACTGTCATCTTTAGGTACATAACTTAAATAAAATTGGAGTGTCTGTTTGTAATATTGAAATAACCGCTTCTTACTACATGCATAATTATGAATGGGTCATTCCATAAAAATAGGGCGATTAAATTTATGAACTTATTTTGTCCCAATAAAAATTTAATTTCAACTAAATCACTAATTGCTATTTATATATTTAAATCATTTTGCCATAACTAAAAAAGGTTTTATAAATTTATGGGCCTAGGGCCTGTTGGGAAAGCTTATTGCCATACAGTTTAGGTATGTAGAAATTGATGAGGATGATAAATACTGTAAGAAAACAATCATGTAGATAGTTTTTCATTTATTTATTATCACAAATGTTAATACAATAACAATAAAGCAGAATAACTAAGTTTTTAAAACAGCATTTGATGTCTTTCAACATTTGACACAGAAATTGACTTCTATGCGGATATTTCTTCTTCAGTCAATTTTGGATTCTTTTTTAGGCATGCCGTAATCAATTATATGCACAGTCATAGCTAATGGCTAGGCACTGATGCACTAGGGACTAACGACTTGAACAAAATAATAACAATAAGTACACCAATTTTGTTCTCAATAGCTCTATATCTGTAATTTTCCTACAGAAACAGACTCAAAAATGAATTGTAATTATTAAAAGTTAAACTAATAAATATCATTATTTTTAATAAAATTACTTACCTAGGGCCTGACACAGTGACTGGAAAACATATGCATGCACTGAAGCCGCCGCATATACAATGTAAAATAAAGTATCTGACATCCGTTTCTTATTTTTGCTACTATGTAGCCCTGGTAAACTGGATGAACTTATTTGTATACTTTAGTCCTTTAAAAAATGTGTACATATTGTCCTACTGGCCGAAACATGGATAAGGTCAGACGATCAAGCTCAACAATTACAAAAAGAAAATTATACACATTACTACAACATCAGGCCTAATGTCATTGGTGGTGGTGTATCAATATATGTGCATAATAATCTGAAACATGAATTATCATTAGCATCATATCTGAGGAAACAACTACTTATGTATACACATACCATAGTATGCACTTAACATTGGTGTTGTATAGAAGCCTGGCCATTCAAATTTCAATGAATTCCTAGTTTCTTATGAGAACCAACTTCTATAGAAAAAAAGGACCATCATTTTTGGAGACGCAAACATAGACGGCTCGGATAATACAACAAAACGGTATAGTGCTATGTTACATGAATCTGGTTACAAAACCATCAACAAAGTAGATCCAAAATATTGCAATCGGGAAACATCGACCACAAAAACTATAATAGATCACATCTCGACGAATATAAAAGATAATCATTTTCATATGGCTATTATAGAATCATCTCTATCAGACCACAAAAACATCTACGTAGAACTCAAAAGGGTCATACCTCCACCGAAACAAAAAGTACAGTATGAAGCTGTAGACTACCAGAAATTTAACAAATTGATTGAGACTTCAAATCTTAATCTTCCCACAAATCTCTTTTTCAGTTTCAAAAAGAGGTAATAATCACTGGGAGTCAGGTCTCGACGTCAGGGTGGATGGTCTAAAATATCGAAGCCCACCTCATGCAGGGCAGCTAACGCAACATAGTATTTCTGAACAGGCGCGTTGTCGTGTTGAAGAAGGCATTTTCAGTCCTTCTTTCAACCTCTCGAGGATAAAAGTATTATTTTCCGATGATAAAAATGCCTTTATCTTTATAATCGGTCACCAGGATCCCTTCCTAATCTCAAAACACTGTTGCCATGATTTTTCTAGCCGATTTTCACACTTTAAATTTCTTGGGTGGTGGTGTACCTTTTTTGTGCCACTGCATAGTGTCCTATTTTGGCTCAGGTTCATAATGGTGAAGTCAAATTTCATTCCCAGTAAGAATTCGACTCAATAGTGTATCCGTATCTTCGTTACAGAGCTCCAAAAACGTGCAAGAAGTGTTCTTGCACGTTTTTGGAGCTCTGTAACCACGCGGCGTTGTTTTTGAGGTGGCGTGAGCATTCTTGGCACCCATCTTGCACCGACCTTTGTCATGCCAAGATGATTGTATAGAATTTTGAAATTTGTCGTATTCTATAGTCCAACTATTTCTGCAAACTGTTTCTTCTTTAGTCTGGCATTTTCCAATATTATTTTTTCGACTTTTCTAATGATTTCCCGAGTAGTAACCTCGATCGACCGTCCGGGCAGTGGGTCGTCTTCAAGTGAGGTCCTGTTTTGTTTAAAAAGACTGTGCCACTTGTAAACCATGTTTTTACCCAGGCAAGAGTCCCCGTAAACGGATTCCATCTCTGTCAGTATGTTTTGAACCGATTTTCCATGCTTGGTAAGCAACTTTATTACGGCATGGTACTCGATTTTTCACATAATTCACACTTTCTTCCCGATTGAGTTGTTTGCTTAGCGATAATTTAAAGACTAATGACCCAATTAAGATAAAACCTGGTTTTTATACTAATATTGAGTGGCTGAAGTCGTGGCTACTCCGATAATGACCAATTTTTATCACCTTCCCTCTCATTCCGCGAACCTAAAAACGCACCCTCGTATATTTAGAAAAGTCAAAATTGCAAAAGTGACACCACTATAAACTATATTAATAACTGTTCTCGACTATTCAAAAAAGTCCTAAAATCCTTCAGTTTCTCTAAATAAAAGTGTCAAAGTTAGCCATCTCTTAAAATAAATTTTATAACAATGAATGCTGCTTTTGGATGATTTAAAATTTATTCTTAAAATGAATCAGCCACTTCAATCATGTCAAATCTAATTGTTGACATTATATCCAGGATCCCTTGAAATTGTATTTGATACCAGTTAATGTTTTCTTATCCACTGTATGGTTTTTACCAATTGATTTTTTTTTGTTTGTTTTCAAGTGATTTCAATAAAATATTATTATTATTATTTTAATTTTATGTATATATAATAATATATATATTATTATTTTATTTCCTGGAAATATTTGTACACTGGAAACAGCAGAATAAATCTATATATCGTCGACCGTAGGTTCTAGTAGTTCGTAGGTTAGGACCATAGATATCCAGAGATATGCCTTCATTGCGGAATAGTAAGGAGTTCTAGTGAGGCCGCTTATCTCCCACCCAAATATTTACAACATTCACAAATAGTGTATTTACGACACACATTTAAAATTTGCTTTTGCACACTAAGAAGAAAGCACCTACACTAAATCAATTTCTAATAGCACACATAAACAGAATGGGCGGAGCATGCACTTGTAAACAAAAGTCATTCAATGCACACGCATGCAAATAGGGAGGCGAAAAAGAAGGTCGATAATTTTATCGATATTAAATTTTAGCATATTTTAGTTATATAATTAAGTACTTTCGTCGTTTTATTTTGTTTAAATGATTTCTTTTTTAACCATCTATCCGAAAATAGAGTTTACTTTTAATAAAATAAAATAGGAATATATTTTTTAGTATCGTATTACCGGTTAAAAGGGCTGTTCTCTGTTAAATATCGTGCTGTATTATTATATAATAATTATAATACTTAATATTAAAAAAAAATTGATCATAAATGTCTACTTACGTTCAGGGTTGGTTTAAACACTAAGGTAAATTTTATACTCGCATTTAAACTCATAGCGTCAATAAAAGGTACTGCGATAATAAAAATATGGGAATGCAAAATAAAAATCAAATAAAATTGGAAATTAGAAACTTTATTTCAAATAGTTCAATAATAACAAGTAGTTTTAAATTGTCAAAATGTCGGTCAGTCAAAAAAAAGTGAAGCTGAGTAGCACATTCCAAATCGTAGATCTCAATGGAGAAGGACGTGTAAGAAACTCCATGGGCACTTTTAAATCATGTCATGAGTTACAAAAATCTTGGTTAAATATGTTTTGTCACTTCTGTTGAAATAGTTCACACTTGTGTACTTCGCATTTAAAAAATTTATTTTACACTATACAATGCAATTGTATTCAAAAATAAAAACCTAATATGAGATGAACCTCAGACAGCAAAGTATATGGGATGGGCAAAAAGATTGCGGATATGTGGACATGGGTAGTGAAACATCTGAAGATTGTAAGACCTTAGCCTCTAAGGCTTACTTATTTTTACTGAATGTGGTTAATGATAGCTCCGAATTACCGCTTGGTTATTTTGTGGTACCTAGTTAAAATACAGAACCAAAAGTAAATTTATTTAGATAGATAGATAGATTCTTTCTTGTACACCAAAAATTACATGAGAAATTTAAAATTAATAGGGTTTCACAATTTGCTTAATAAAGTGCCATAATGCCGGTGTGTAAGAAGTCTCCTTAACCTTCGATGGACATTCTACCAATATAATGAAGCTTATCGGATGTAAATTGGACTACGAAAATTAGTTAAAGACTACTTTAAACATCCCATAGACCAATTTGATGTGACTATTTCATAGATTGATTAATTCATTAAACCCCAAGCGAACGCCGGCGTTCGCGCACCTATTGTCTTTCAATTGTGTCTGTAATTATCACGATCGAATGGTTAAAACAATCTTCTCTGAAGTGGATAGAGCAAATAACACTCTGATTAGAAGGAAACCAATCGTTGTCTCTACCGGTGGCTTCTATCCATTTAAGTTTCAGATCTGGTTCTTTTGGAAAACTGAAAATTAATTTGTAATTATACGGTGGGTATTACTATAATCATAAGTTATTTTTACTAAGAATAATTTAATATAATACGTTATGTTATAAGTGACCTAAGTTTGATTCTATGTCTGAGGCCGAATTAGAGCCGAAAGTGTAATACATAATGCAATGCTCACGTCAGTTTTATGACATTCTTACTAAATTTGTAAGAAATAAAATGTGAAACTTTCGGTATTATAGACAAAGAAAAATTTAATTTAAATCGCGAATTTTTTCATTCAAACTTCGAACATTGACCGCTGTTTTGCCTTATGATTGTCTAAGGTGGCCTACTCGGTCAATAATATTAAGCAATATCTTTTAGGACCCATCTTATCATCGAAATCGCCAAATAGCCAGATTTTTTTATAATAATAATTGAATATTTTTGCATAGAATAGAATAGAATAGAATAGATTTTATTTTGCACAGAAAGTAGGTACAGGTTATAGGTATTTTTCAAGTTTATGATCCATACCAACTACCTTAACTAAGGCATGCAAAACACTGTTAATACAATATGCTTAAGGCTAAATAAGACACAGTCAAGCTTATATAATATCAAATCAATTATATATAATTCATAGCAAACACAAACTATTATAGCCAAAAAAACTTTGATCATCTCTATCTTTATAGTATAATTTAAGTTTTTACACTTTACGAGTATTGAAATATCAATGTTTTAATTTGGTTCACAAAACATTAAATTAATAATTAATTTAACATGCAATACTACAATATCCATTGAAATATAAAAAAAAAAAACAATATTGAACTTAAATAATACGCATATCGATAAAATCAGTCACACGCACTCGATTACCCCTCTCTAAATTTTAAACGATCGTAGCGCTCGGAAACATTCGGGATAGTTCGGGCTAGTTCGTGTCGCTCTGGACGTAGGTTAGAAAAATATTTAAAAAATGATTTAAAATATAAAACAGTGACTTAATTGTTTACTTACCGGTGGTAGGACACGCCATTTGTCTTTATGTTGACGATACTCGACCTATTTTTGCATTTAATCACTGTACAATTCGGCATTTTGTTTTTTTATGCATCAATAGCACACCGTACGCAATTGCAAAGTGACTGAATGAATCGTACAGGCGCCGTTCAAATAAACTGGGCTTTAGCCCATAATGTGCGCTTACGTGCCACGCCCTCATGGCATATCCCTCGATATCCGTGGTTAGGACCAATTGAGGTAAGGGACAAAATACTATTTTTCAGGAGAGGCCGACAAAGTTTTTTTTTGGACTAAATCGCCTATAACTTTTTTTCTTATTAACCTTTTTCGGGTCTGATTTCACACAGTGCTCTATCTACACGTGTAAGATTTATTTAAATAAATTAGCTATTTAAGAAAATAGATGTCCCTTACAACAACGTATTTTGTTAGTAATGTCCCTTACTGACCAAGTATCTTGTAGTCTCGTCCCTTAAACTAAATTGACCTCTGCGTTGGATTCATCATGTAATGGTAATTCGTTGATTGGGAAGACCCTTACATTATTTCAAGTGGATTGGCGGCAATAATTACATCATTTCAAGTTCCTATATTGCATAGTTTTTCAGATACATTGTTATATTATATTATGGGGCTGATTCGAAATTTGGATCCAAAAATCATTAGGGTAAGGGACATTTTTCTTAAGCTAGAATTTTTTCATATACACCATTAGATAGAGCGAAAAATTCTGAACAAAACTGTATACCTAACTCATTTTGGGTATTTTGTCCCTTACCTCAATTGAACCTACGGTCGACGATATATAAAAATCAATGCCACTTTTCGTTGTAATTTTATAACTCAAGAACGGGCTCACCTATCCAAACCATATGTTTAGGCTTTGTTCCGACTATTTAGTAGATGGTTTATGTGAAGTTTGGTAGGGTAGAGTAGGGAAGAGCGGGGCGAAGCCGCGCGGGCAAAAGCTAGTTTATTATAATTATGACTTCATACAATTGAGACTCCTGAATTAGCCAAAATTATGCTTTTTTTTTCAGAGAAATCCACCCGCGGAGAAGAAAGCCAAACTGGGCAGCAGAACAGAAGATAAGGAGCCAACATGGGTTTTACAAGGAAAGAAATTAGTTAAAGTCAGGGAATTCAAAGGAAAGGTATATGTAGATATAAGAGAATTCTATGAAAAGAATGGTGAGCTGTTACCTGGCAAGAAGGGCATTAGCATGACACCTGAGCAATGGAAAAAGCTGTTGTCATTGGGTGATGAAATAAATGAAACGCTTAGTTCTTTATGCTGAGATCAAAATGTTTATTGTTGTTCCTTATAATAAATGTGTGAGTTATGTAAAATAATTGCTTGTTTTATTTTTGCATAATTGCCTGTTCTTTTAGAAGCAATATTGGTTTAGAATCTCCATGATTATTGTTTGTTTTATGTATATTATTGACACAGTGCTTATTCTCAAGTAGATAATTCAGCTTAGTAGTGTAGTGGCTTTCAATGTGATCATTAGTTAAGCATGGGCCACGTAGATGTAATCCAGTGTTAAAAAACAGATCACCTTGGTGGGATCTTTTTTTAGGTGAAAAATTATCCAATAACCTCTACAGCTCTAGGGTGGAGCGAGAGGGCATGTCTGACTTTTACTAACTAAAACCTACTCCTATGTTCCTTCTTTGCTTTGCAAATCAGGACCATGGTTTCCGTGGTAGAATATCAGGGTCGGGATCTCGGCGGCTGGGGCGTGAGGACCAGTTCCTCACGCGTGCGACCTATTCAATCATTCGTGCGGCTGCCTCCCTCGATAGAATTACTGCTTTCCTGGAGGCGAATGCCTGCCATTCCTCATTCAAAACGATGGCTAGTACCAAAGCTGCCGCGAGAGGTCGTCGCTGCCGGTTGCTCCCATGAGGACACGGCGGTGCTCCGCCCAAGCGGAGCACACCTCTACCGTATGCTCCACCGTGTTCTCCGGGCGGTCTACACAATGGTGACCTCATATTAATCCGGTGCAGGAAACCTTGGTTTGAAGTCCCTGGTCCTGAGCACCAGAGCAATCTTTTCAGTAAGGTTATTGTGGGTTCGATTCCCACCCTGGACTAATGTTTGTGTGATGAGCATAATTATTTGTTCTGCGTCTGGGTGTAATTTATCTACAATATATATGTATTTAGAAATATATAAGTATGTTTATCAGTTGTCTAGTACCCATAACACAAGCTCTGCTTAGCTTGGGACTAACTTATTATACGGCGTCACGCAATTACCTAACTTACGACCGTCAACTATTCGGCTGTGTTTTCGCGGCCGCGGCCCTCGGAACGCGCCACCATCGAGTACCCAATTAACGGTAGGAATTCACGTCGGCATCGAGTCGACTATGAGGTACCTGGGACTCGTCCTCGACAGCCGGTAGAATTTCGAGGAGCATTACCGACGTCTGGCTCCAAAACTCAACCGGATTTGGGCTGCTCTCAAGCGGCTCCTGCCCAACCTTGGGGGTCCAGACGCCTCCTGCCGGAGGCTCTACGCGAGGATCGTTTGGTCCATGGCCCTTTACGGGGCACCAGTGTAGGCGCCGTTGCTGCAAAAGTGACCGGCGGCCATTCTGAACGCCTGCCAGAGGGTCATGGCAATTCAAATGGTACGGGGATACCTCACGATTTCCCGCGAAGTGGCGAGACTTCTTGCTGGCCTACCACCGTGGGATCTGAAGGCAACAGTCCTTGCACACATGCTGGATATGCGCGTGGAAATGCAACGCCGGAGTGAAAGTTCGCTGCCGCGACAGGTCACGGCATGGCGGACAGAGCTCTGGCGGGATCTCATGGTGAAATGGCGTCAGCGACTATCGCAACCCAGAGCTGGACACGCCACAATTATGGCGGTAAGTCCCCTCTTTTGAGGCGTAGCTGGAAAGACCTCACGGCGTCCTTACCTTCCGCATGACGCAGGTCCTCACCGGACATGGCAAGTTCAGGAGGATCCTGTACCGGATTCGTGGGGAAGTGACGCCCGGGTGTCGCCACTGTGCGGAACGCCCGGAGGACACGGTCGAGCACACAGTCGAGGTGTCACCTGCTTGGGCGGAGCATCGCCCTGCCCTCGTGGGGACGATCAGCGGCGGAGATTTGTCGCGGGCCTTGGTTCAGGTCATGGTTCGGAGCGAGGAGGAGTGGCAGGCGATCGCCGACTTCTCCGAAGCAGTAAAGCTCGCAAAGGAGGAGGCCGACCGCATCAGGCAACGGCGCTCTCGCCGCCGCCGGGATTCCGATCCCGATTTCCGGCCACCGTAGGCGCGGGCTTGCGGAAAGTGAGCAATGGGTAGCTCGCTGTCCGACCGTCCAGTAACTGTCCAGACTGAGCCCAAGTCGTCGACGGCGCGCATTGTTCCCGCGCGCCTCAAGGAGTTGTCAGCAACAGCAGGGGCCCAGCTGGATCGAAGCCTACCGGGGCCAGGGTTAGTTTCGAAAGACAGCTCAAGCCCTGGTATGAAGGCTTGAAGGAACGGGGTGGGTTTTTAGTCAGTAAGAGTCTGACACTATCTCCCGCTCCGCCCAAGAGCGGGGCTTGTTTATGATGATATTTCCACCATAAAAAAAAAACCGTCAACTATTCAAGGGTAAAACATAAATGCAAATTAAATAAAAGTCCTTTATTGGCAATACAAGACTTGAAATGTAGATGAGGCAGAGTCGCTTTACAGTCCCAACCCTTTGGTTTAAAACCTCTAGGCGTACGTAGTAACTATTAAAATAAAACAGGTACAACATTGAACAACCCTCACTAAATAGGTACCAAAGATGCTTTAGGGTGGGGCGAAAACATCACAACAAGGTAATTTAATCATTTTTCATTGCGTGGCTGTGCTTTAATCGTTAAATTTGGCGATAATTTTTGTTTAGTAGTGTATTCCATTCCTGTAAACTTGGAGGCCGAACGCTGCGTTACGTGGGCGCCCGCGCGGTCCCATACAAAAGTGCTCCGTCGCGGTGACACGCGCGGGTAGCCGGGCCCCGCGTCCGTGCCGTTACGTAATAATACATTAAAGTTCTCTATCGACACGACCACATGCACACCGTTAAAGTTGAACTTGCGACACTACGCAGGTAATAAATCGTGCGATGGCGGTAGTCTACATTGCTTTTCAAATCTAACTGGGTAGTGGACTCAATTTTAATTTAAATATATCATAGTAACGACAAGTTTTTTGGAGGAGCCACTAGTTTCACTTTGTGGTGACACCACTTTCGATCGTCATGCCATTTTTTTCGCTATGCAGCGCTACTTCTGGTGACTATTGGAACTAAAACTTTCAAAGTGGCGTTTCGACGATGTGCCCGTTTGTATGTGGACTTCACACACGTCTGAGCCGCTTAGACAAACGTGCGCATTCAATGCGGGGTACTTTATTTCAGCCGAATTGAAATCTGACTGAATGTGAGGTAGTTGCATTACATTCATCATTTCAGCCGAAAGTCGTCCACTGTTAGACATAGGCCTCCCCCAAGCGTCGCCATAACGACTGGTCCTATGTGTCTCGCATCCATCGGATTCTTGCGACCCTCACTAGGTCATCGGTCCACCTTGTGGGAGGCCTTCCAATGCTGCGTCTTCCGGTTCGTGGTCGCCACTCCAGAACCGTCCCCATCGACCATCTGTTCTATGTGCACTTAAGTTTGGCGATTCTACAAGTTATGTCGATTATTTTTGATATGATCACGCAAAGAAACTCCGAGCATACCTACCCTTTTCATTGACTTTTGGTTGACTTTTTTTTATGAGGCTCATTGTAGGCGACATTTCGGAGCCATGTGTCATTACCGGTAACACGCACTGGTCGTAGACTTTCGTCTTGAGACACTGCGGTATATTGGACGAGAAGATACCTCGGAGCTTCCCGAACGCTGCTCAACCAAGTGGTGCATGTCAAAACTTATAGACATGGCTCAGAAGTGAGATGGGCCTGGAATTCTTAAGCAGGGCATGGTTTCCTTAAAGAACAGCACCAAAATACCTCTGCTCCATGCCCATGGCGTTTTTCTCTCGAGTATGACGGAATTAAATAGCTTTTGAAGGGCCTAAAGGACCAGATTTCCACCCGCCTTCTGATGTTCGAATTTAATTCCGACCTCAACCGACGCCTTGAGCATTACATTACGGCAACATTTTATAATCCGGCGCGCCAACTTGTAATACCGAGTATTATACGAACGAAATAGCTTCGACTCACTCAAATAAGACGTCATCCACCGTAATGGCGGTGGTTCTAGGTTACGTGTACCAATGAGATAGCAAGATATACCCTCCACGCCCCCACCCACCCTTTGTCATACCATTATTTGTATTGCTAATTGCTGCTGTAATCAATAACCAATTTTGATGCTGTTATCCGAAAAAGATTTTTTTTTTAATGTTAAGAATTCGTTGTTCAGTATAAAATATTGTAGAAAAATAAACACACAACACCAATTGAAATGTTTTTGCCCTAAAACTCGACAAGATGTACGGTACATAGTTGTACTGCTTGGAAAGTACGAAAATGAAACTAAACATAGGTACTAAATCCATCACAAAACTTTGGAATATATTCATACCTTGTCCCACAAATAAAACTTAACAATATTGTATATAAAGGAACGCGTATTTCAACCTGAGATTTGGATTTCAGATCATTCAAAAGTATCTAACAATATAACATTACATGCTAGTTATAACATCGAGTTTGTAAAACAAGAAGATCAGTATGTATAAATACATGTTCACTACACACCTACTACTTAACCTAGGAAGTATTTAATTTGATAAAATTGACTAAATTTAAACCTAAATGGAAACATTTGGCATGAAATTACACATCTATTGTATGACATAGTATATGGCATGAGTAACAATTTATCACCTAATAAACATGACTAGCGTTACTAGTAACGTTTCAATTTAGTCTTATTCTATGAGGACTAAAAATTCTTAAATTTAATTTTCAATAAATGCCCGCCCAATATTTTTACAAACATAGTAACACAATATAAATTTTTACCCTGAATTAAAGTAATATTTACAAGACTTAAAAAAATACAGCAAGTAAAATCCATTACGAATAATGCATTAAAATCAGTTGATTTCGTTTCTTGGTCCTCAGGTTATTTATATTTGAAATATCAATCAGAAAATAGTATTGGATAAATTAGTATTAAAAGTATTAAATGCTTGCTTCAAACGGCACAATATTTGATTTTTCAAATCAAAACTATACGTATATTTAGGGCCTAAAGTTTGCTACTCTAACATTAAAGAGCTGCTAGTTCTACGAAACAGTTTTTATAAAGGTACGCGTTCACTTCACAATATCTTATAAAAATCAGTAGGTACTCAACGCATATAATTTGGACAAGATAAATCGGAAATCATCGGGCAAAAAATAATTATAAGCCCGGAAAGTTCTTTCCGGGCACTATAAAACAACTTATCAATAATAATATCATATAATCTTAACAATAAATAAATAAAATAATCTGCTCGATTTCACCCGGAAATAACTGGCACAAATAATTATATATTACCTGATAGTACATGATCGCATACCTTTATTTCTAAATACAACCACCAATAGAAGAGTTTAAAGTACAGTCGACCGCACGTTGGTTGGCCTACCTGAACACTGCCCTTGTGTTGGCCTAGCGTAATAAGAGTTTCAATAGAATATGAGGCCAGCTTATAGCAGTTGCTGCCAGATGGCCAGATGGTACTGACAAGCAGCCTACTGTACTTCTTAATTAAATATTTTTGCTAATTATTCACAACTTCCAGTTGGAATCTATTTATATAAATAACTTAATTTATCTTTGGTTTGATACGGAAACATTCAATTTTGAAATGATCACACATTTCTTGCACCTGAAAAAAATAATATAAAAAAATCATTAGTGATAAAATTTTAGTAATCGCAAGCATTTATGAAAACAAAAACCGGCCAAGAGCGTGTCGGGCCACGCTCAGTGTAGGGTTCCGTAGTTTCCCGTCCGTCACAATAAATGTACCCAGAGTTTAAAAAAATGCTTGCATAAACGATTATACTACAAACTTAGTCCAGAAATTATTTTGCAGAACCCTTTTGTCTTTTTTGTACAAAAACTGCTCTTTCCATCAAGTTCAAAATAATTTTCCTAGAAAGTCCTTATAAAGTTCTACTTTTCAGATTTTTTTCATATTTTCTAAACTTATGGTTCAAAAGTTAGAGGGGGGGGGGGACACATTGTTTTTTACCTTTGGAACGATTATTTCCGAAATTATTGCCATTATCAAAAAATGATTTTAGTTAACCCGTATTCATTTTTTAATACCTATCCAACAATATATCACATGTTAGGGTTGAAATTGAAAAAAAATCACTTTCCACTTTACATATAGGGGGGCTACCCTAATAAGACATTTTTTTCCAATTTTTATTTTACCACTTTGTCGGCGTTATTGATATACATATTGGTACCAAATTTCAGCTTTCTAGTGCTAACGGTCACAGAGATTAAGCGAGGACGGACAGACAGACATGGCGAAACTATAAGGGTTCCTAGTTGACTATGGAACCCTAAAAAACCGAAGTGCGAGTCGCACTCATGTGCTAAGAGTTAACATGCTCTTTTAAAACCTTAGACTTAGGTAGAACTAATTTCTGAATTTTTCAATATTTTCGGCTTAATAGTTTCAGAGAAAGGGTCCATTTTCATCTATTTTCTTATAATTTACTGACATTATACAATATATTATCAGGTTTAGTTCAATTTATCGCAACAATACAATTTAAATAACTTTTTTTTTATTCGTTATTTTGTTTATTAATTTGTTCCCCCAAAGTAACCCATTATTCAGGATTTATTTACATTACGCGTCCTTATTCGGGTCACAAGGTTCATTTTTGTATCAAATATTTAACTGAATCGGCACCTAATAGATTCGTAGCCAATTGGCTGTGATTTCCCTATACCATTATACTTATTAGGGTTTCAAATTTTTCATTCGGACGTTCGGAACCCTAGAGTTTCCGTTTAGGGTCCCGAACATCCGAAGTTATCCAGATAGGCATATTATACGCCAGAAAATAGTATAAAAGCGCAACTTTAAACGAACTTGGTGCTATTCCTTTTTAAATAATTTTGGATTTTTATACAGCGTCAAAATCCGGGCCAGAGAATTGGAAGAAGATAGGGTTTCCTCCCACTTCTCTCTGTGTAGTGTTAGTTGGGAAAATATAAAAGCTCCGATAGTCCGGCTATCGGGCTTTTGTATTTTCAGAACGAAGTCAACTAAGGACGGAGAAGAGATAACATGGCAGGGGCGTAAAACTTACCACTTTCGAACCATAGTAGATATGTGCAACGGAGCTGACGAGGCAGAGCGCGGCGAGCAGCAGCAGCTCGGTGCCGGCCGACACGGCGCCGCCGAACACCATGCACATCACGAGCGCGTACGGGATCAGCAGCGAGTTGAACGCCTCGCACCGCGTGTCGCTCATTTGTGACACTATTAGACGGCACTGCAAGTTGGAACAGAAAACATCACTTGTATACTTATATCACATGTAGATGTGATCGTAGTTTAACCTGTGTTATATGATGAGATTGTTATATATCACATGTAGATGTGATCGTAGTTTAACCTGTGTTATATGATGATATTGTTATATATCACATGTAGATGTGATCGTAGTTTAACCTGTGTTATATGATGAGATTGTTATATATCACATGTAGATAGGATCATAGTATAATCGTGTGTTGAATGATGTGGTCATGATATATCAGATGTAGATGTCGCATGCTTACCTAATCTTATAGAAACCTAGCTTAAAAAAAGGGTTTGATTGAATCTGAAAAAGTATGTTTTATAAATAAGATTCAGTTTTCAAATAAGTAACCCGTTTTGAGTTACGTCTCTTTTTGATTAAACGTGCGATGTGATCGTAGTATATCGTAATATTATCTACATATGATCTTACTATACCTAAGTATCCTAAATAGATGTATGTGATCGTGGTTTTCCAAGCTTTCTTGGTGGAATGGTATTTTTCGTAGTACTTTTGACCGCTATGAATAAAACGTAGTTGTAGTAACCTAATAATGAGGAAAGGCAAAAATATTTTCAATGAGCTCACATGCTAGAATGTGTTAGAAAAATGGTGTAGAATGTATATTGTAACTATTTAGGTAGGTACACTTAGTTATAAATCTTTATAAATATAAAAAAAAAAACTTCTATAATAAGTACCAATTTGTCTTTCTCAGTACCCTGGTTCCCGGTTCCTTTAGAAGGCAAACAAAGGGGCCAAAGCCAACTCACAGAGATTGCCTACACATATTTAATGGAATATGGTTGATATAAATAAATAGTTATAAATAACGATTTATTATTTAGTAAATTGTTTCCTTCTACATTTTGGAATAGGGAAAATCCCAAAACAAAACAACATGTTTAAATGGTTGAACCTGCTTGCACAATAGTTTTTTGTTAATGGTACCTACACCAAATTCATACACCCATGTGATTGCTTCTGTAAAGGATATTATTGTACTCATGGTCTTGGAACGCAAAAGGCAACTGAAGGAAATAACTACGTGTTACGGTCGCAAATAATATATAATATTCCACAACTATCACACAACGCCGTCTAGTCCCAAGCTAAGCAGAGCTTGTGTTATGGGTACTAGACAACTGATAAACATACTTATATATTTCTAAATACATACATATTATAGATAAATGACCATAGAACCTAACACTGACCTACAGAATGCTAATAACTTACCATAATTTGAATTTGGCAGGCTACCCTGGAGATGAACTCGTTCGGCTGGTGTATTGAATATAATGCAATATTCTTGTTGCTTCTATTATGTGAACCAAGATTTATATAACTCATAATATTATTTAAAAGAGTGTCCATGGAGTTTCTTGCACATTCGTCTCCATAGAGATCTATGCTTTGGAACGTGCAATTTAGCTTCACATTTTTTTTGACTGACCGACATTTTGACAATTAAAAAGTTAATTGGTCTATTTGAAATAAACGTTTCAGATTTATGATTAGCGACGAGTTCCAACGCAACACATATAAAAACTTACATTAATATTAGAGAATATAGTTCCGCTGAGTATGTAGAAGATCCTGGGCGCTCGGTTGATGATGTCGTTGGGCGAGTACATAGCCCACAGCGAGCTCAGCACGAAGAAGATGAAGAGCGGCACCAGCGGCCGCACCGCCTCGCTCAACGAGCGCAGCTTGCCCGTGCCGTCGCGGTACGACCTGACACAACATTTTTTTTAAATTGATACAAGCTAGTGCAGCGATCGATGATAGTCACGCAGTAGTAACGGCAGTCATTTGATATTTGAAACGGGCCAATTATGTCGACATGTATGTGTTCAAATCGTTCTGATAACGGGAACTCACTAGACGGGACTAGGGCAGGAAGATGATGATGATGATGACAAGCTAGTGCTTGACTGTGATGCAATAGTTAATGATGAGGCGCACTACTTTATTAAGTCTATTTGTTCTAGCCTTAAAGATACTTAAATTATAATCGGACGGGAAGACCGCAGCAGGTTAATTGTTCCAGTCTTTTCACGTACGCGGTATAAACGACGATTAGGTACATCAAATACTTAATGTTATTGGGATCTAGATATGATATAGATAAGGAGTTATTATCTACTACTGTTTAAAGTTATGCAGCTTCCGAGTCACTTTTTAATTAGCATAGTATGTTGTACTCAGTGCTGGGACTGAAACCTTTGCCAATGCTAGGTTTCGCCACCTTTTCTGGCCTTGTTAGATTTTTTTATCCAATACTCGCTATGTATGCAGCCGACGTTTTCCACTCAATCCTATTTTCCTAAATTTATTTTGCGCGTTTTGGATAGTAACGTGATGTTCCTATTTTGTCTTGTCTTTTACCCAAAAAAAAGGAACCCTTATAGAATCAATTGTTGTCCGTCCGTCCGTCTGTCTGTCAAGTTTTTACTCTTAACTCGCAATAACAAATTCATTAAACATTGGAATAATTATTCAAATTTTTATATGATCTACAGAAAGTTGTGGGTCTTGTGTATGAAAGTAGTGAATGCATCGATAACGAATAGGTATATCCTAGAGTGGAGCAAGGTTTTTTTTAAATAAAAGAAATATAACAATACATTCACTCACTTGTAAATATTCCACAAGATGACCGTCTGGCTGGTGAGCATCGCAGAGAAGTAAAGTATGAACTCGAAGACGACGCCCGGAGCGATGCCGCCTGGCAGAGGAATGTGCCACGCTTCCGGCCCGAACACGGACGTCACCAGCAGCAGGATACAGGAACCCTGTGACGATTATCTCGAGTTAATGAACAAATAAGTATCTAGATAAATGTGTGCTCTGAGTGCGATTTGTTTATATGCTAATGCGATCGCAACATTTACCGCGGTTGGTTAGAGCTTGGAGTATGATAATCGAAGTGCTGAACGTCGTAAACGTGTCGACCGCAATATAAAACAAGCTCACAATAGACACTCTTATTGCATTAATAATTCAGTTTCCAGACGCATGATAAACATGTGCATTTGGAAATGTTCGTTATGTTCGCACCTACCGGCAAGCGTGTGTTTTGAATATTATTATACGCACTATTCAGATTGTGACTAAACTACAATTATTTACATATCCGATAAGATAAACGATCTTTAACTAGATATACTGATTAAAAAAACATTAAACTTTTTACTCAAGAATTTCGTTCCATTCATAAAGAAACAATAATATACATTTTAAGAGCCAAGAAAAACATATGAACGCGCCAAGCATGAAGCGTGTTGCTGCTTTTTTAAAACATGCAAATTCCAACCTCGTTGTTGTTGAAATAGAGTATAAAGTATATAAAGTTGAAATAGTTTGTAAGGTTTTTTTAGTAGGGAAGTTATCGTATGACTTCTTGCGCTCTTGGGGAAGCCCGAGAAGTCAACCCGCTCCTATGTTCTTTCTTTGCCTTCGTTCCAGGACCATGGGGTTCTCTTCCGCACAACCCAGTAGGCTTCGACCCTGCTGGGCCCCTACAGTTTTGCTGATATCTCCTAGAGGCAACAACAATACAACAACAAGTATACAAGGTACGGTTTACTCACAATCATGGTGAAGTCGTATCCCCATGGCAGGAACATGACGCCAGTGTTGTACTTCTCCCAGTGCGTCAGGTAGAAGTTGAAGAAGATGTTCCAGATCAGGAACTGGAACCGAAGCGTGCTGACTTCATCCCTGAAATTGAATAATTGATGTTATTTCATTATATAATAACAGCAAACATTAATTCTGTATCGCGATAAATTTATTTTTTGCCGTTGGCAATGCCTGTGTCCTTCTTCTTGCACATAACTTTAGCGACAGGGACATATTACACATTGTGACAGCCTTTCAACATAGTTTGCAATCTTTAACCTGAACCGCGCAAATAATGATCTTTTGGTATATTTTATAGATAATATCATACGATCGATTAGGTTAGAGTTGAGCGGCATAATGACACGTTTAAATTAGAATAACAGTCTCGTCACTTATAAGATGAATGGGTACTTCGGAACGATTTGGCCCTGCCCTAAGGATAGTAAGAATAATTACGGATGCGGGGTTGTTCATTTAGCTTCACTTTTCTTGGACTGACCGACAATTGACTATTCAAAATTAATAATAATCCACAACTATCACACAACGCCGTCTAGTCCCAAGCTAAGCAGAGCTTGTGTTATAGGTACCTACTAGACAACATGCCTGCAAATGGTCTATTTGAAATAAATGCTTTGACTTTGTTCGAAGGAATTACCGCGGCCCTGGAACGATAAGTGTAACTGATGGAACCCAGGTGGGTCTCAAAGCTTCAAAGAGATGTCAGCAAAACAGCAGGCCCAGTCTACTAGTAGGGCTTGGGTCGATTTCTGAAAGGGTACCCTGTGGTCTTGCGACGCAAAGGGCAACTGAAGGAGCATATCAGGTCTCATATAATAGGTCTGGCATGCCCTTGAAAAAAAGGTCGGTAAACCCAAGGAAGTCAGTAAAAGTCTGACTACCCCTCTCGCTCGACTCAGAGCGGGCGAACTTATTTAATGATTCCACCTTAAATCTTAAATCCACAGCCCAAAGTAATATTTATTCACATGTCTTTTAATTCATTAAACCCCAAGCGAACGCCGGCGTTCGCGCACCTATTGTCTTTCGTTTTAGCTATACATAATTATATTGCTAACTTTGTTCAGTTACTATTTGCGATGACACACAATCATGTATTATGGCTATGTAAATAAATTGATAAGCTAAACTTCCATGGAAATACTGTCATAATCATAACACAACCACCGAGGTAATATTATAGATCATGATTACCTAAACTAAAATATAATACCTATACTAGTCGCTGCCCGCGACTTCGTCCAACTCAGACGCGTAAAACGTAACCATTTGGTCGAATTTCATGATTTTTTTTTAACGAAACCCTATTATTTTTAAAAAAAGAAGCCTATTTTAGTAGATACCCAGAGTTATTCCTTATAACATCAGCCATTTTTACCCACCATAAAAAAGCCACCTACCAGTGAAAGTCCCCTCAAAATCGATCTAGCCGTTTTGGAGATCAGCCGGATAATAATCATAATATTTCATACACAACCTGGACGCTCCAAGTATTCTATACATTGCCTAGGCATAGAATACCAAGATTTATACAGATCGCCGGTAACATATTATACATCATAAGTGTGTTTGCGAGTAAAAACTATTCGTTTAGTCTCAAAATGTGTGGTTCATTTCACTATAATTTTTTTTTACCTTCAGTTGCCCTTTGCGTACAGACTCTAGGACTAAGGGTTTCTCCTTCAGAAATTCTCCGCAGTCCTAGCTAGTGAACATCTACCCCGCTTTTCTGTTGCTACCCTTTTCACAACAAGTTCTATTTTTACATAGTAAACAAAAGAGTTTAATTACAAATAAGTCTTCCATCGGCATTACCTTATCGACTACTTACAAAGGCGTGTTTTGATTTGATAACTAAACATATGGCCTGATTAGTGATAAAAATAATTAGGAACAGTAGCGACATTGGAGTTATCGGATCTATTTCATTTTACATTAAATTTTACTTCTGATGTTTAGTTTTAGTTATGTCAATTTTATAATTATTAAACTAGCTGACCCGGCAAACTTCGTACCGCCTAATAGTTATGTTGTTATACCTTTTAGCTAAGCTGTTAACTCTACCTACTCTACTCTACTCTACCTTACTCTTAGTTGCGTTTTGTTATGCCATTTGGTCCAATTTCATGATTTTTATAACGAAACCCTACTTATTGAAGTGAAAACTTCTTTAGCGGCGTTGAGCACTTTTTCTGTAATGGGTATAAAATCTTAAACTCGCGTCAGGACACGTGACCTGATCGAAAAAGCGTAAGACGGATGGAGAGTAGACAGCTATCCCCTCTCTACGGCGCGGCGAAAATGTATGCTTGGGCCTACTGTTTCAAATATATAGATATATATAAATATATATATATTTCAACGTATATAGATATATTATATATATATATATAATATCTATATACGTATATATATTTATATATTTCAACGTTAATAATCAAGTTTTCACTTCTGCCGGCACTCCCGGAGTGCAACTCGTCTTTTTTTTTTTTAATAAAAGAAGCCTATGTTAGTAGATACCCAGAGTTATTCCTTATAACATCAGCCACGTACCAGTGAAAGTCCCCTCAAAATCTATCTAGCCGTTTTGGAGATCAGCCGGATAATAATCATAATATTTCATACATAGCCTGGACGCCCCATATATAATAAAAGTATGGTGAAACGAACCACATATTTAGAGACTGAACGAGTAAAAAAAAGTATGGTGAAATGAACCACATATTTAGAGACAAACGCGAGCCTATCAATAATAAAAGAAACACGGTTTATATCACGTACCACGGGAACGACGGGAATGGGATAAAAAGTAGGTCCTTCTCCTGGTTCTTAGCTACCTCCCTACCAATTTTCAGACAAATCGGTTCAGCCGTTCTTGAGTTATAAATAGTGTAACTAACAGACTTTCTTATATATATTTATATATAGATTAGGTACCTGTAGCTTTTAGTAAATTTATGGGGCATGTCATGCTAATCTGAAAGGAAAAAACGGACGCTTATAGGATAACAAGGAGGTATCGAGTCCCTTGAAGCTGCGAAGAAATCAAACTTCAAAGTTAACGAAAATAAAGTATGTCGCAAAAAACGACACTTTCAAGGGAAATTCATAGGGAACTCCCGTTGACCTAGAATCTTGAAATTTAGCGTAAAGTAAGGTCTAGGTATAGCATAGGAAAAAAAAATCTTTAAAATTCAGAAAAATCTTAAGAGACTCCATTCGGGAATTGAACTATTTATAAGTTTGTATGAAACCCTCAGTGCGCGAGTCCGACACTTACCCAGTTTTTTTTTTTAATATATTACAGTGTACCTATACAATTGTTGGGCGACCAATAAAAAAAAAACAGTTTTTCCTCCGTCTATACCCTAGAACTTAGCAAAAGAATAACCAAATAATGTGCCTAGTAGCAATGATTATTTCCAAGCGTTTCAAATACTATTAAGTACCCATCAATCAAAGTCAGAACATAATCAGGATCGATAGAAAAATCCGGTTCAGACACGATAACACATTATCTAGCTAAATGAATTCTTTCCCTTTAGCGATATCCTATCTATTATGTTATAGAGTCTAACAGTAATTAAAAATGTTCACATTGATATATTATGTATTCATTATCAGCCCTCGCTCTGCATTATCGTATAGAAGCTGTTGGTCTCACATTCTCAAAGCTTACATACAGCCAATATCACAATAGCCATTACGTTAAATGTATACCCATCTTATGTACAGCAGTCTAAGCAGGCGAAGGGTTCTGGAGTGGCAGGTAGACGCAGCACGCATTGTTAGGGTTCCTTTAAGGTATATCGATGACCTGGTGACGGTCGCGGGTTTCCGATGGATGCGACACCCACAGGACTGTTCGTTGTGGCGACACTTGGGGAGGCCTATGTGCAACAGTGGACGTCTTTCGGCAAAAATGATGATGAAGTACCTCTCTGAACGACAATTAATTTAAATTGTCACGTAAAATTATTTACCCATCTTTTCGTATGAACAGCTATTATTATCAATTATTATGGATGTCGCGTCTGATGCCATGGTTCTTTCGTGAATTCGTACTTATAGGTCAACGGTCAAGGACGAGCATTAAAGTAATCACAGATAGTAATTTTTGCTCAATTTGTCATTTTGATTTTGTGCTGAATATTGTCTTGTTAGTCATGGTCATGTTTTTTGGTATCGCGTGACAAATAGCTTTGTAACTATGACGTATCACCTAAAAAAACAAATGCATAAGCTACCTACTAGCACTCAACGTTTGCGCAATATTTTCTAAATATTTTCAGTTTGTGAAGTTCAGCTATCGCGTCCATACATCGTTAGTTACTCGGAAAATTCTGAACTTTCTCTTATCACCATCTTGTCTTAATTAGGTCGCTACTTAATTATGGGACTGGACTTGTAATTATTGTATAAATAAAGTGTAAAGTTCTATTTAGTGTAAGAATGAGCTAGCTGATATAAACACGTACCTAAGTAAATTAATTAGCATCACTATGGTAATATTGCTCATATGGTAAAATAACCTGCACTATAACATTTATCTGAGGAATCACTAGGGCAATAATTCATATTTTAATATCCTATCATACTACCATAGTCACATTTAAGCATAGTACTATATTTTTTCTTTCTATTATCATATCGAGAGGGCCTTACCACAAACATCAGTGTCATGTCAGGGACGTGACCGGGTCATGACCTCAACAATATAATAAGGAATATTCCCTCGACCGAATTTCGACCTGGGACGCCAACCTCGATGGAGATTAGTCAGGTAGGTACGCAGGCGGTATTACAGTGCGTGTGACCGAAAACACAGGGGCATTCGCTGTTATTTTACTTTCATAGAGCGATGTGACGTACCTATCTATCGTACGAAGGTATATCAGACGTACGTTTAACGACATTACATTCTTTGCAAGCAAGAACGTAGTAAACAAGCTTTTTCCAACGGAACCGGAACCACAATTTCTTCCGAACTCTACTATTTTGAAGCTTTCTATCATTAATAGATGAAGTTCTCTTATAACAGAACTTTACATCTTTTCAAATCTATACCAATATTACAAAGCTGAAGAGTTTGTTTGTAGAGCTACACTGCGCACATGTGTGCCACACACGCCGATCTGGGCGTGTCGGCCTCCATACATTTTCTATGGAAACTAGAATTGTAGAGTTACACTTGATCCACGCCATGCGACGTCGTTTTACGTACAAATCAGGCGTGTTCCAAGTGTGCGTCGGACTAAAGTAGTTCTAACCTGAATCTCAGGAACTATTGGTTTGACTTCAAAAAATCTTAGAGTTGGATAGTCCATTTACTAGGGCGGGGTGAAAAATTCTCGGCCTGATATCGAAAGACTACAAATTTCATTTAAGATGTGATTTTATTTTTCTACTTAGTCTCTCTTAACTTCAATACACTTGGTCCAACGTTTCTCTAATGTCACTATCCCTTTCTGGGGTTATGAAAATAGTTGTCTATGGGCCTCACAACTTCATTCGATGTGAAGCACTTCTCAGAACGAAAATTCTTTAAGTTTGAGAACAGATAGCGAGTCAGATGATGCCCAATCAAGAGAATATGGGGAATGGCTGAGCAAATCGAACCCCAAATCCCGAAGTTTTCCCATCGCCAACGCACCCTTACGCACAGGTGCGCTCTCCTGATGAAATATGATTTTCTTCTTCTTCAAGCCAGTTCTTGCCTGGTGAATTTTGGCATTCAGCTGGTCAAGAAAGTTGAAATAATATTCACCTGTAATTGTTTTCTCTTTTACAAGAAAATCAATTAAAAAATAATTGTTTTTGGTCGGCATTCAACAAATGCGGCACCCATATTGCGCAAAGGTTTTATAACCCTATTTATTGCCAAGTGTTTCGCACCCATTTCTTCGAGATTCCTATACTCTCAGCTATCTCACTCACCTTCTCTGTCATCCAATACAGTAAGATGCACTTTGTCGATAGTTTCTGAAGATAGAGCAGTTTTCGGCCTTCTTTCACGGGAGTCATCTTCGAGGGATGTGCGACCATGTTTAAATTCAGATGGTTACTTTTTAACGGTTGACATAGAAGGAGCAGTCCCCCTAAACTTTTATCAACTTTGTATAAGTTTCTGTTGAGGTTAATCCATCCAAAATAACGAATTTGATTACCATACGATATTCAAGTTTACATTTTCACAAACAACACACCAGACCTTTACTGTAACCGTTCCTGCACGCAAACTACTTAAGAGAAAAAGTTGATACTTCTCATATGGACAAACTAAAAGCACATCCAGACAGGAACAACAAAATTTTGTTGATCGGATGAAAGGGTGAAAAGTTCTCGGCCTGACACGTCCCTGGGTCAGGCCGAGAACTTTTGGCTATTAATAAGGATTAATAAGAAAGGAGCAGTAATAAAAAACGAGGGCAAAACCGCATGGGAAAGCTAGTGTTAGCACAGAGTACGTATTAGTATAATTAGACAATGTACCTGCCAAATATGCTGTAGAGGTAGGTGGGTATGAGGACTGCTGAGTAGGAGTCGAGGCCGTGGTCGAAGAGCTCGCCCAGGGGCCCGCTGGTGCCGGTGCGCCGAGCCTGCTTGCCGTCGATACCATCTGGAATAATTGATGGCTTGTTAAGGTAGGTTTAAGCCGAGAAAAGTGTAAGCCAGTAGCTTGTAGGTGAGAATCTGGAGATTTAGGCTGCGAATCCTCTAAAACGATGACTAGTTACATACATACAAACGCGATGTGAATCTTGACATTCATAAATACAACATTAGTTTTAGTATACTTATGCGAAACCCAAAACACATGTCTGGTATTTTTATGTAAAGAATCATGTACAAAATTGCACTTTGTGATTTAACTGTATCATGAAAAATCACAAAGTTATAAGCTAGTTATGTCAGCAAAAGTACATACACAACAGCACCAGGCACCAGGCGACGGTAGGGTTGTTTTGCACTTGCACCCAGCTGTTTACTGGTGCCTAATGCCCGACATGACTTGTCGTTACTTGTGTTTACTTAGTGTCGGTGGATTCCAACTTGTGACATTTTAAAATATTTTTGGTAAAAAATATAACATGATGTAAAAACTATTGGAATCCGTTCAGTTACTGATTCTGAACAAACTATATTCAGGTTTCGCATTTACTAAAAAATATGTTGTATATATATGCCTGATCAATTTCTGCAGTTCCCTTTCGCTTCAGTGGAAACATGCTTTCAAAGACACGCCCACGCTTAGTTGAAAAGTCCTAAATTAATCTAAGGTAGACAATGCTGTGATGGCATTTGGGACTGTCGTATAAACGCGTGCTTAAAATGCAAGAGCCTCTCAAGTAAGGTGTGCAATGCTGGTTCTTTTTCTTCACGATCCTCTGTGAACCGTCTATTTCCAAGTCGTTTTATCCAACGCATAAACATTACGTATATTTACGTCTAAAGAGTACGTAGTAGGTAGTAAGAGAATCCATTGAGGACAAAATTGCAATACATTGGTCATCCGGTTTATATCAAACATGGGGGGCAAAAACGTGTGAGAATTTTTTTTTTTTATAATCTTTATTGAGTTGTTTATTTATAAAATAGCTGTAATAGTCAACTTCTGTTTTGAAGAAGTTCTTATGTAGGTACATTGACACACAGGTATATGAGATGTTCGTTAAACCTATATTAAGTGTATGCGAATCATTTCTTTTTGTTTTATTTTGATTATTTGGTGCAGCATGACGAAATTTTGTGTATCTTGCACGTGATATCCAAAATAGGAAGTGACAAACCGATTATCATTGGTATTTCATTTTATTACCTACGTAACGTATGATTAAGAATTGCAAAATAGTTCATTAATACGCATCATTTAGGCATACACTGATTTGATTAAGTAGATATAAAGTTCCAAAAAGCAAGGTCAACGTCTTTGATATTGCTCGGTTGAAACGGCCAATGCTAATGGCCAATGTGACACTTGTGTTTGATGTCGGGCATTGCCGGCTCAGCTGCAATGCGCCCGCGCCGGTCAACGGAACCACGTGTTGTGCACGCCCACCGCGCAGATAAGTCTTTTGTACTTTTGAACTCATCGCGCCACTTTCCATTGAGGATTAACTAGATTGAATGATTTGTCAGATATGCTCGGAATAGAATCGAGTACTGAAATGCTATCTACATACGTAGTACATTACCGTCTATCTATTAACAAACATCAATAGAACGCCTATTTATGTATGTGTATGCTTGGATAAACTGATTGGCCTGTTGGTCTAGTGGTTAGTGACCCGGATTACTATATCGGAGGTCATGGGTTCGATTCCCAATCAATGAAATGAAAAAATGTTTGTGTGATGTGCACAATCTTTTGTTCTGTGTTTGGGTGTAATTTATATAGTATGTATTTAGAAATACATATAAGTGTGTGTTTATCAGTTGTCTAGTACTCATGGCACAAGCTCTGCTTAGTTTGGAAATAGACGGAGTTGTAGGAATATTATTATATATTAGAAATATCTAGGAACTAGCTGTTCCGCGCCGTTCACCCGAGTTTTTTGGTCACTGTTCGGCTCCCATGGGTCGTGGCGTAATTTTATATATCCTATACTATAACTGTGACTATAACCTTCCTCAAAAAGTGGGTTATCCAACACTGAAAGAATTTTCCATTTCATTTTATGAACCTTATTCACCAAAGTATTTATAGGTTTTTGCAAGCCAAAAACCTGTTTGCAACGGCCAACCAAAAGAAACAAGTACCCGGACTGAGATTTTCGTTAATCGACTTCCTAAGAGCTATCCTGTCCTGAGTTATGATAAATAGATAAGATACTAATAGATTAAACATTTACTTAGTTATGACATTTCAACCGTGATTTGTGCTACAAAAATAGTATGTAATTATGCATGTACGAGTATATAATCTAATAGTAAGTAATGGTAGAGAATAGATAGGTGGTTGCACTTTTCCTATTTTTTCTATCTATGATTAAAAAAAAGCCAAAATTTCGATGCACGTCTTTAATAATAAAAAATGCGACGGCACTTTTATAAATCTAACATAACTAAACAAACGAAATAAAATATGAATACTGTGTATGTAACCTCGGCCTTGGAATTTAGATTTATGTTTGTAATATCTAGAAGAAAAAAAACATTCGAAACTATGTAATGCAAAAATTGCTCAGACTTACTACCGGTAACTTCTCTTTACTATCTTCGTATTATTACGTAAAATTTATGAGTATACCAGAATTAACGTTATACCTTTTGAATTAAAAACTTCTATCTTTTGTAATAAATCAAAATGAATGGCTGAATGAGTTGCTAAGCGCAACACTCGAGAATGACTGGACCAATTTGGACGAACTTTCATAAAACTATTCGTTGATGTCTTTGGATGGTTTTATGAAGAGAAATTTGAACGGAAAACCGTGAAAATACATTTTCTTTATCTCTTTCAAATTGTTCCTAGCTGTCAATATTAGGGTTAGCCGTCAATCCTTACTAGTTCTTCAGTTAGCCCTTTTTTTAACCGAATTGCAAATAAAAGAAGGAAGGTTAAGAGTTCGGTATTTTTAGGGTTCCGTAGCCAAATGGCAAAAAACGGAACCCTTATAGATTCGTCATGTCTGTCTGTCTGTCTGTCTGTCTGTCTGTCTGTCTGTCTGTCTGTCTGTCTGTCTGTCTGTCTGTCTGTCTGTCCGTCCGTATGTCACAGCCACTTTATTCCGAAACTATAAGAGCTATACAGTTGAAACTTTGTAAGTAGATGTATTCTGTGAACCGCATTAAGATTTTCACACAAAAATAGAAAAAAAGCAATAAATTTTGGGGGTCCCCATACTTAGAACTGAAACTCAAAAATTTTTTTTTCATCAAACCCATACGTGTGGGGTATCTATGGATAGGTCTTCAAAAATGATACTGAGGTTTCTAATATCATTTTTTTCTAAACTGAATAGTTTGCGCGAGAGACACTTCCAAAGTGGTAAAAAGTGTGTCCCCCCCCCTCTAACTTCTAAGATAAGAGAATGATAAAACTAAAAAAAATATATGATGTACATTACTATAAAAACTACCAACGAAAATTGGTTTGAACGAAATCTAGTACGTAGTTTTTTTTTAATGCGTCATAAATCGAAAAAAATACACTATTATTAAAACATCGATCAAAGTTACAACACATTACAAGAACTTTTATATTATGTTACTTGCTGCTACGGAACCCTTCATGGGCGAGTCCGACTCGCACTTGGCCGGTTTTTTTTTTATGTTTGTTACCTTAGAGCTCCATCGTCTATTGACCGATTTGCAATGTTTTTTCCCCTTAAAGGACATGTTTCCAGATTGGTCCAAATATAGTTCTAATAATGGGATCCATGAGGAATCGAGGGAACTTCTCAAATATCATAGGCAACCAAATAGTAATTTTGGTATTTTCATCGAGGTTAAGCATTCACAGTCAAAAGTAACATTTGAAGAAGTGGAACTGATGAAGAAGACTAGAAATGGCCAACGGAACTTCATACTCACATGATATCACAATGAAGATAGTTAAGCAACTAGTACTATACAAATAAATAAATCGATGGGTCCTATGTATAAGGGCCAATGTGTAAATTAACAACTTTTTAATAGAGGCTCTAAAAGTTTCAATTTGATATATTTTTTACGTTTATACGAAACGCGCGACAGCATTGCTACAAAAAGTCGTGGGCGAATGGCCTTAGGCTTCGACATCTACATTACATTGGAGATCCAGGCTTCTCGTAAAGATAGCTCCCGATAATTGGTAGAAAACATAGTCATCATCATTTCAGCCAAAAGACGTGCACTGCTGGACATAGACGTCTTCCAAGCGTCGTCATAAGACCGGTCATGTGCGTCTCGCATCCATCAAATTACCACGACCCTCACCAGGACATCGGACCTCTACGTGGGAGGCCCACTAACGCTGCATCTTCCGGTACGCGTTCGTCACTCCAGAATCTTTCGGCCCTGTGTCCGCATAGTGTATCCCGATACACTAATAGTAAAAGAGGTAAAGTTTGTTTTTTAATTTTGTTTCTCTCTGAAAGCACTAGTCCGATTGCTAGAAATTTTTCACCGATAGAAAGCTGCTTTGTTCCTGAGTGACATAGGCAATATTTTATGTACCTACGCGGGCGAAGCTAAGGGCAAAACCTAGTTTCTCATAGAAGAGGAATACGTAGAAGCGTTAGATATTCCCAGTTTTAGCTCACAAGGCCAAAAGCGTTTAAATAAGAGAATATTGTATCATTAAAATTACACTATGCCTATTAATATAATTTGAGTTACTGATACGTGCTAATTGCAAGTACCTACAACTACATAACACTGAATGGATAACAAGTAGTTCATCATACTAATATTATGCGAAAGTTTGTATGTTTGCTACTTATTCATACTCGAATAGCTTAATGGATTTGGATGAAATTTGGCCCACGGGTAGACTGGAATAGTAAACAGGATACTTTTTATCCAGAGGTTAAAATTTTCTACACACAGGCGGCCGCTGACAGCAGTTAGTCTACTAAAATAAACTTATTGAGAAAAACTCTTCCATAGTTTTGAAAATATCTCCAGGACTAGCTTATAGCTTAACAATTGGTTTTCAAACATTGATTTTGATAGTACATATTGTACTTGTTATTTATTTTAGTGATGCGGTAACGGCCTCGGCTTACGAATTCTAGGTTGAAACCAAGACACTCACAAGGGTCTTAGAACTAAAAATTCGAAGACATCCACCAACCCGCACTGGGTCCATGTGGTGGATTGCGTGCCATTCACTCTCCCAGAGAGGAGGCCTGAATCCCGGCAGTAGGAACATTAAAAGGCTGATTATGCTATTTTATTATGTCTAACTTAGGTATGTTTCTGCTTATACACTCAATCGAAAATGTTAATTATGATTATTTATTTTGATTTTATTGTTTTCTATATCTCTTATTTCCGTGAATCGATCCACAACAATGCTCCTTCTAATATAAATATTTATAATCTATTAAAACCTACAAATAATGGATAGATATTTGAACTTTAGTTTAGAACGAGGATATGATGAAACGTCTATTATCGCATGACACATTAAATTTAACATTAGATAAGAAAGGGCAACAATAAGAATGAGAGATCAAGTCGCCATTACAATCGCATTTACACTTTGTGTTTAGCTTTGATATGTTTCAGAAAACGTTTTCATGCTTTTATTCCCTGAACGGATACTCAGAAGCCTGCGGTAGGGAATGCAAAAACCGCCAAAACTAAAAACCGTTTTTTTATTCGGGTTTCCTAAAAAAACCGGTTAACCGGTTTTAAAATGAGTTTTTTGGAAATTTATTTTTAAGTGTCAATTTTCATTTTTTTTTACTGTGAAATCCTAAATAATTATTTTAATAATTATTTAGATATTTATATATTAAAAAAAAAAAAAATTACTTACATGTACTAATATATATGGCCATGAATTCTGTTAAAAATAAAAAAAATCTTAACCTCATAAATACGAATGTCTTCGAATGATGTCATACATAGAGAATCTAAGCCAGAAATCAATATATACTTCTACTTAAAATTTACCATTAGCCTTAACACAGGCTTTTAAGCGTTCAGGCCACGCATCATCGGTTTACGCACGGTGATCATTGGAAAGTTGTCCACCGCGGCTGATCGTAAAGAATTTTTAAGCAGCCTATGCCCTCTAATATAGATCTGAATTCGTAGTTCAGGGGTTGAGGTCTGGGCTAGCCAAAAGTCAATCATCAGCCTTAATGATGACCGATACTACAAGGCAAGCCTTTATAGTACATGCCTTATGACCGGATACTGAATCTAGCTGAAATATCCCTAGTATGACATCAAAAAGAGAGAGGCTTTAAGAGGCTTTGTTATGGCGTTTAGGATAGTATCCTGATCTTGATCTTTAGGTGAAGTTAGAGTAGCCCATATTCACGAAAATTAACCTTGGTCATTCAGTGATACCCTTACTAAACCATTACTGATGCCGCATGATGATCATTCAGGACGCTGATAACCTGTAGAGAGTGTTCTTTGGAGTTACAGGCTTACACCCGATCATTTTACTTGTAATATTCCCTGATTGTGAAAATTTTCTCATCGATAGCAAGAATATCCCTGAGTTTTTCATTAGTGTAACGAACAAGAAAAACATTTTGATCTTTACCTTTACCTTAAGTGAGTCGCTTATAGAAGAGAGTGATCTTCTATATAAGCGACTCGTTTAAGGTAAAGATGTTATGATGAGTAACAACGGTGGGTATTCCATCTGCGAATAAGAATTTTTGTGTCCTTACGAGATCTTAATTCTGACCCTGACAGCATTCACTGCTTGTTTTCACAACACACGGCCGGTTGGGATTTTTAATGATCGTAAACAAAAGAACTGTACAGTTGGGTAGTTATCACAATGGTTCATATATACAGGGTTATTTGTAAAACACTAACAACCTTGTAGGACTGTATTACTAACATCATAAACAACAACTTTTGTTTTATGACTTTTTACAAAACATTATTAATTTACCAAAAATAAACCTTCAAGATTTCGTTGTCCTATCTAACACATTTCAACTTTGTATTTTGCTATACCTACCTACATCTGTATAACGCAACGCACGCGCATCAAGCACCCCCGCCGCCCAATCCCGCTGTTGTACTATTGCTTGCTTCACATAGACTTCGTAATATTTAAAACGTTCAATTTGAATATTTTTATTATTGTGTGAAAATCTGATAAACTAAAATATGTTTTTTTTTTTAAATTCATAGTACAATAGTTATTGTTTATGATGTTAGTAACAAAGTCCTGAGAGGTTGCCAGTGTTTTACAAATAACCCTGTATAAACAAACCCACGACTGATATCAAGCCTCAATAGCGTTTTAAAACAATGTTTGCTAAAAAATAGTGTCCTTTGACAGTAATAAAAACACTCGAAAAAACCGGTTACTTGAAAAAAATAACCGGTTTTTTTAATAATAAAAAATTTGCCGAAAAACCGGTTTTTCGGTCATTCCCTAGCCTGCGGGACCGATCTAAAGTTACCGTGCCCCTGGAACGCATACGACAGACTACTATACTGACAGTAAAAGTCTGACATCACGATTCACCCAAAGCGGGAGAAATCATTGGATGATTTCTCACTTTAAAACAAAAGGTTGGTTTTAGTCGGTCACAGTCTGACACTGTCTCTCACGCCACTCTGTGCGGGATTCATACAATGTTGACCTATCCATTTCTCTCATCATAAAAAAAAAACTGGACCCTCCGTGCAAACTACAATTCCCGAATGGAGTCTCGAAGATATTTCCGAATTGCAATTTTTTTGTGACGTATGTAACAACAAATTTACTGTTTTCAGATTTTTTCCTATACTTGTGCTATAAGACCTTGCATTGTGCCAAATTTCAGGGTTCTGGGTCAACGGGAAGTATGAATTTCGATCTTTGAGAGTCTCAAAATATACTTTTTTTGCGACATAAACGGTCATATCTTTCTTATTTATTAACTTAGAAGTTTGATTTTTGCACAGCTTAAAGGGACTGCAGACTTGAGTATTATGGTTTTAATTTCAACTCGATACCTTCACGCGTTCTCGAGATAAAGGGTCTTGTCAGACGGACAGACAGACAGACGGACCACAAAGTGATCCTATAAGGGTTCCGTTTTTTCCTTTTAAGGTATAGAACCCTAAAAACCGTGACTGCGTGACTAATTTATAAATAGGTACCGTTGTTATTAAATAGCGCAACAATTTCCACGAGCTACGCTTAGACAAAGTAGCTTATCAGCTGTTACTTAATAATGCACGTTTAATAAAGGGTAAAACCGGGATACATGCCACACTTCTGGAAAATACTTTTTATTTCTCAGCACGAAAACATTATTTATTAGGTATATTTAGAGTATTGGCAATTTTTGCGGACCTCCATCCTATGTATAAAATAAATTAGAGATGATCTGAGATATCCCGCAAATATTTTTAACCGCACCTTGCCTTCACATGCAATCGCACAGACATGAGACATGGTCATCTTAGCTTGTTTTTTTTTAACGTTGGCCCACATATTTAATTGCTCCTGTATGTTAGAGTAATTTATCCATAGATAAATAAAATAGAGTCCCTATTAATAAACCATTCCACAACTTTCACATACAAAATCATCTAGTCCCAAGCCAGCAGAGCTTGTGGTACGAGAGTAATTTATTGCGATCGGAGTATCTATCCCGGTTTTACCCTAATGATAGACACAAACTGTTTCTATTTCATAATTTCAGTGTTAATCTACGTAATGCATGCTTATTATCGCATGCACGAGTAAAACTGTGTTATGTGCCATTTTAGTACTTTGATATTATCCATAAACAGCCGTACCTAATGTTCATAAAATGTTGGAAACTATGAGTGTATTTTATTGCTTACTATAGTACAAGCTTAATGGCCGCTCAATATCATAACTATTATAGATAAACCTACATTCACATCATCTACATTCCATTGAATGTTATTAATTCCAGCACTATAATATTGTCATTTCAGATAATACAGCTCATTGGAATGAAGGTACGTTCCATATGGACTAGGGAGTAGGTATGTACATCACATAGTCACGAGTCTTTAACAGTGTTAACACACTCTCGAACTTGGTCCCTCGGATTTGGTCCGTCCCGTAAAAAGTTTAAGCGACATGAGCGTATTTGGTTCGGCGGACCAAATCCGCCTCGCAACAGACGACTACGACGACGCCAAAGTCAAGTGCATGCTGTCCACTAGCGGATTTACACGGACTACTCTATAGATGGACTGATTTGGTTCGGAAGCAAACCAAATACGTGGGCCAATCGCACCAAGTTTGAGCGTGTGTTAACACTATAACTAAGCTAAGCTAAGCAGAAAACTATTATTGCTATATAAGTGTCAAGAATGTGTATGTGTCGCAGTAAGATAGATGAAAGCGATTCATTACTATCTCACTAGGAATATAGTTATAAAACGGTCCAAGTTTAGTGATATACTTATATTACTAGATTAAGTTTAGTGAAATAGCTTTCGGAGTGCGCGGCGCAGGTGGCGCGCTTTATATTACTTTGAATGATTCTATACCAAATGAAAACTTGTCACTGAGAGAAATATGCCAAAAATTGTCGCGCTTTGGTGGCCAAGGTTATTTAAAATGTTCCTGTAAAAAATCGAATATACAGTGTTCTACTAAAAGATGTGCCTGTATTCTTGCATGCTTCTGCATTCAGTGCTATGTAATTCTAGATGTCATGATTCCTCTTCTTGTCTGAACAAAAATTAAAAAATACTTTTAAAGAAACCAAGATCTCAACTTGTTGATAAGAAATAAAAATATCTCAAAACTGTTTGGCTTTAAAAGATTTTTAATGTTTGATTAGTTTTAATTGTATTGTTAATGTTTAAATTCCAAAAAGTATGATCGTTTTAATTATAATTACTTTAATACGTGTTAATGTCACAAAGTATCGTAACTAACTGCAGGATACATAAAGTTAATTTATTAATAAAGATAAAACCAATAAAATTTTGTTTTATTTAATTTTATATGGTAGATTTATATTTCACTAAGCTTTATCAAGTAATGGGTCTGTCTCAAAAAAGTGGCACATTTTTGAATTTTTTTCAATTTTTCCCAAACGTTTCAGAATAAATAAGCTTTAATATACTACAATATGACTGTTTTGAGACAAACCTTAATATATTTATAACACTGAACTTAATCTAGAAATATAAGTATATCACTAAACTTCGACGGTTTTAGGACTATATTCCTAGTGAGATAGTAAAGAATCGCTTTCGTATAACTATGTTACGGTATATAATTATATCCCTAGGAATATAACTATATTACGGCTTTATCTATCTTACTGCAACATATGTATTATTCAATGAAATCGCTAGCATAGGTGTCAACTTTTGGAAAATGCCCAAAGGATTATTCCGCAATACGTCTTTAACACCCTTTTTCTCGGTGCAGTGGTAGCCCCAGACTTACCGAGTCTTATGTCGTGGGTTCAAAACAAGGCAGGCACTATATATGTAAATTACATAATCAATACTACTCTCAAAACAGTAAAAGAAACCGGCACGTCGACTATATGAAACCCCGACCACCCCGCACTGGGCATTTGTGTGGTAGATTGCAGCCTTATTACCTTTCTTAGAGAGGTGGCCTGAGTTCCAGTAATGGGAACATTATAAGGCGGTCCAATAGACCGAGTTCATAACACCGAGAATCAAAGACGCACGAAGGTCTTGTGACATAGGTAAACGAGTAATGGAACTAAAATAGAGCTGAGCAGGACACCTGGAAAGGAGCGGTGGGGACAGGTGGAGTAACATGGTAACTGAGTAACGTTCATGGTTCACATCAAATGACTTTGATGCCATCGTGGGGATAGGGACAAGAAAAGAAAGACGATGGGACCTATAACAGTTTGTCACATTCACAATTGACCAGTTCATCTCACACACTATACTTATTTACACAATTGTAAGAGGATGTTTTCCCCAGTTTTTACTAGTACATCTAACAAAAGAATAAAGATAATCTACTCTGGCCAAAAGCTTACAATAAAACCGCTAATTTTAAACTAGTTTCAGTATGTTTAGCACCTACAACGTCATACAATCTGGCGCCGATTGTTAAAGGTGTTTTTACTGCGCTCAAGTGACGTCAGCATTTACATACAAATTGATGCATATACATACAATATACTTATTTTATTTTTAAGAGTCAACGAAATAGCAAATTCGATACAAAAGCGGAAATAGTTATATTTCCTGATACATTGTTAGCATATTTTGAAAATGTAAATATTTATTGAAAGGTCTGAATTAGTTTAGTCGCTAAATTAGCAATTAAAATGAGTTTAACTTAATATATTATTAGCTATGTGACTGTGACTGTGTACTACATTGTTTACTGTCAGCTACTTTATGGGACCAAATACTTAGATATTCAGTTGTTTCCCGAATAGTTTTTTCTGTATACCATTTCTGATAATGCCGTTGATACTTAAAACCCAAGGGCTGCAAGTCACTAGAGCCAGGTTACACATTTTATACAGACTTCAAAAACGGCGACATGGTTGAGGGACCACAACTAAAATGTGAAAAAAAAAATAGTTTAAACAATAACTATTTCTAAAGTCAGTGTTATTAACTATTTTTTTTATCATGCATAGGCTCGCGTTTGACCACTATCTCACCTGATGGTAAGCGATGGTAAGATTGACGATGAAGGACCTTTGCCTAGAAGTAACATCACTCTTGACTTAAAGACAGTGTCAAGTTTTAGAAACTACCTTTTATATTTTAGTTTTAGATTAAGAATACTTTCACTTACATAGCCGTAGTCATTTATTCCTTTACAAAATATTTTTATCTAGTGAATCGAAAAATTCCCGCTGATAATTTAATTTTATTTATTTATTTTATACTTAATGCACACATGAGTACAGAGGGGGACTTAATGCCTAAGGCATTTTCTTCCAGTCAACCTTTGGGTAATGCAGAGAAATAGTAGTGGTAGGTGCAATAAAAGAGTGAGAAAAAGGTGAATAAAAGAAAACGAAAATAGTAGTTTATATGGGGATAAAGCAGTGTCTTTAAGTCGCGGGTGGCATGTTGAATTCCGAACGAAACGAAGGTTGCTGATTTTAATCCCGAACGATAGTGAGGGATTTATAAAATTAACGAGTAACGAGCTAATAAAGAAACCTGAGTGAAGTGAGGAATTCATGCCGCCCAAGACAAAGACAGCTTTATCCCCGTGTTGCATACTCTACTTTTTACACCATCTGTGAGATAATTAAAAACTAATTTGGTCGACCAAATCATATATTAGAGAAATATACCTAAGTATTATATTTACAAGTTCATCAAACAAACAAAATTCACTACTCCAAGATTCTATAGTTTCAATTTTCTATAACTCTCCCGTCAGTGAGCACGTTTTATTCTATTTTCTTTTTATTGGCCAGTTTGAATTTCAAGACCACTTGTGCGATGCACGTACATTTAAATTCATAATGTTGACGATTTATGATGTTCCAAAAACAAATCTCATTATTCCCTATATCGGCCTTCCTGCCACGGAACAGTAAAAATATTATCTCTCTAGGGATAGAATGACTTGCTTTATGTGAGGTTTGTATGACGTATAAAACGACATTATCGAGCAGGTGGTGTAAAAAAACATTTATTTGTACCTCACACATACATTTAAATTTAAAAACATTAAAAAGATAACTTTAAAGTCTGTGTAAGGTCAAAAAGGCACTTAACTCAGCATATGCTGCGATATTTAAGGCGTATAGTCCCTTGAACCATCTGATCGAAATTATGTGAACGCAACTCTCGCACTCGCCTAGGCGGCAGTATGCAAATCTGTGCATTTATTTGCGGCCAGCAGCGCCCGGAAAGCGCTTTAAATCCATTTTCTCTGCGAGATATTGATTGATTTACATATGCAGTGTTCACTTTGAAGAATATTAACCCAACAATTTTTATGTGTAAAAATGTTTCTAAAGGTCCAAGCCGTTTCGAAGAAGTAGTGAAAAGTTACGAAATTGCTAAATATATTTTTTTGACAAAAGTATTAATTCCACGAAAAAATCAAATGTTGATATTATTGTTCATAAATCTATAATAAACATAATATATTTTTTTCAAACCAATTGGCCTAGCCGTTACGGAGGAGAGAAAATCGCTGTTTTATGGCACTTTTAACGCAGCGTTGCGCTGGTATTATGTTAGGGCCCACGGTGATGCCACGGTCACACTCGCGGAGATTAAATATTATCATTATAAGTTATTATTAATTAATAGATATACTAATAGACCATAGAATAAATATGTACAATATATACTCAAATTACTAAACTACATACATGCACTAAAATAGTAAAACTAATTCGACGAAATTTTTTTTTCAGCCTATTATTACCTAAAAGAACGAACGAAAAGGCTATAAAGCCTTGACCCAGAGTCGCGTCTGACTATATTCAACTTATTATTTCTAATCCATCCAAATGCTTTCAAATCATTTAAAATATATTTATCTTCACAAAAATATTAGAATAGGCTAGTTGCCGTAAAAAATGTAATGAGTCCGTCTTTTAGATTATTCAAAAATAAGGGACACATATTCTTTTTTTTTGTAAATTAAACAAAAAAAACGGGGTGATTAGTCACTCGTAAGTTTAATGGGCTATGTCTTTGTTATTTTTTGTTTAATTGAAAAAAGAAAAAATACATGTCCAATATTTTTTTATAATCTAAAATACGGACTAAATAAAATGTAATTATATTGACCCTGGAAACTACCCTATTGTTTCATAGCCACTTGCTACTTTTAATAAATTGTGTAACATGATACAAAAATTTCTTATTTAGTAGATTTAGTTATTTTAAATCTAATATTTTTGTAGCATGAATTCTGTGTAGGTATTTTAATGGATTTTTCTCCTACCTGTGTGAATTTGAGCTCGCAATTATAATTTAATATCAGGCAATTAAAATTTAAAATAACACTTAATAATGATGACGATAATATTTTCTTGGAAACTAAATGAACAACTCTTCTTTTAGTTTTCAAGAAAATATTATAATTTGGACGTTTTATTTATGACGTGTTATGGGAACACGTCATAGTCACAGTATTAATATCATACAATAATCCATCTTCATACAACCGGACGAAACGCGAGCTATACCTACGCGCCTCGATCTCGCGGTGTGCTCGTGGTGCAGATAGTCGCGACTGTGCCGCAGTGACGATCGGACGGTGTGTTGTTTTTTTAACAATAACCGCGCGAATTTTTCACTAAAAATAAGTTCAAGTACATATTTACATATTTAATATAATAATAATAATATATATAATATAATTTTTATTTCAATCAATGACTCATAAAAAATTAATACAACACAGAAGTCACAATTAAAATTAACATTCGAATAAATAATTAAAATCACATTATGTACATTAAATCCAATTAAGAAAATTAAAATAATAATTAATTAGTTCCATGTCATCTACATCGTGTAGCCTTTCGAGCCTGTCACATGTCACATATAACAGTGCGCTATGATGCCACAATCAAGCCTCTCCGCAAGTACGGCCAGCATGCTGTTAGCGCTCCCCCGCACTCGACGCACCAACGACGTGCCTCTCTTGCGCATTGATGTGTGCAAACATCGCCGATGCGCTGCAATAGCGGGGGAGCCTCAACAACATCCTGAACGCATTGTTGAACTGGACACGAAGGGCGCTGTACGATTTTTGCGAGTAGTCAGTCCACAGGCTGCACGTGTACAGTGTCGTGCAGTAGGCTCTGAAAAGAGTTATTTTTACCTCATCTGAGCACCGCGCAAACCTGCGGATCACCATGTTCGCCCTGACCGACAGCGCCCTCCGTTCCCGTTCGATGTCCGCATCGTCCTTCAGGGTAGGGGTCACCAAATGGCCTAAGTATTTAAATACTTCCAACCTGTCTAGGAAAAACCCATTTAGTTTTAGTGGTGGCATTACTGTGACTTTTTTGTGCTCGCCCTGAAAAACCATACACTGACTCTTTTTTACATTATAAATCAGCCCATGCTCAGCTGCATAACCTTCACAAATCCTCATCAGCCTTCTGAGACCACAGACCGATGCTCTCAACAGCACCATGTCGTCCGCGTAGCAGCTATTGTTAAAACAGACGCCATCTATGTAACAACCGACATGTTACTCGCTGAGCGCCTCGATCAGTCCATTCATATACAGGTTGAAAATGGAGGGAGAGCTCAACCCTCCCTGCCTCACTCCACATTCCAGCCTATACGGGTCCGATAGCGTGCCCGCCCACTTCACGGTGTTCACCTGGTTCCCATACCAATACTTAAAGGTGTTAATAAGTTCCGGCGGTATCTGGGATGATCTCATCTTCTTCCATAAGACATCATAAGAGACCAGGTCAAACGTCTTAGAAAGGTCGAGAAAGCAAGCGTACACAGAAGTTTTTCACTCAGTGTAGTATTTAACAGCACTCTTAAAACACAATATTGCAGTTTCTGTAGACAGTCCAGGCAGAAACCCGAACTGATTATCATGCACCTTTATGTATTTGTTTAATTGTGTGTTTAGAAAGCTGTCAAACACCTTTGCAACTATTGTTGCCAAAGAAATAGGTCTGTAGTTAGTTATATCTGACAAATCGCCCGCCTAATATGACGAGTAGGATATGTTGTGCTGTTTTTGGTTGCATGAATTCGTCAATAACCCACACCAGGAATAACTTTCTTTAGATTACCTGGAAACTCTGAAAGGTACTTACTAGTAGGTCTGTATGTCTTTTTGATGGATAAGTATTTCCTTTAATGTCCCGAAAAAAAAAAGATTACTGGATTAATAAATAAAGTGAATAGAATAAAGTGATTGACACGAGTGAAATATGTAGTTATAGGCGCTTCATGAATCATGATACGGTAGGTACGCTAGTGTTAAAACCTCGGGGCATATAAGTTTTGTTTTGTTAGTTTGTATAATTAAAAGTAAAGTGGTATTTTATTATTAATAATAGTTGTTTATTGTACTGTGTGTATGAATAAGACTAGAAAACATAAATTTGACCGTCTGTCTGCCGCTAGATAGTTGAAATTTTCTCAAATTAAGTATTTTTGTTGCTGCTATAAGAACATATACCACTGAAAACCGTTGTTAGGGTTCCTAATGACAAAAAACGGAACATAAATCAACACGCATTTTTATTAAAAACTTCCTATTCAATTCACAAAGTATTTTAATTGTTTATATAAAAAAGAATATTTACAATAACATAACTAAATGGAAACACACCAACAACAAGGAACAACAAGTAGGCAAATGTACCCAATTAAAATACTGGAGGCGGGCAGCCCTATCGCATGTTTAAGTAACGCGCGGCTGTAGGCATTTATTTAAAAAATACGGGTGAGACAAGTTACTGTATGATATTAATACTGTGTCATAGTTCGGGAGATAAAAATAATTAGGTGCATTTTATCGACTAGTGATTCTGTAACATTATCATGCTACTTTTTATCGTAAAAATGAACTGCTTCCATGTTATTTGAAATATATTTATATATTCACACTAGCTGTGCCCCGCGGTTTCACCCGCGTTTTTCTCGTTTCCGTGAAAATACTGAGATAAAATATTGCCTATAATTGCCTCCCTCAATAAATGGACTATTGAATATTTAAACAGTTTTCATATCAGATCAGTATTTCCCAAAATTACCGCGTTCATAAATGTATTTATTATACTCTTCAAAGATCTTATACTATGCGTTCCAAATGAGAATAGGAAAGTCAATAAACTCGATCTGTCAAATTTTGATTGAAAAGTACGGTTTGCAAAAAAAGCTTATTTGCGTTTTAATGATTTTGTTACTGACCCTTTGTCAAGTCATATTAAGAAATAGATAAAAAAGTTATTCATAACAATTATTTAACAAATTATACTACATACTTTCTTTTTAGTTTCATTATTGGCTACATTTTAAATTCAAAATTCAAATTGCCAGCTGCCATTTTATCGTCGTTGTTGGTGTTTCTTCGTGCGACTGAGAATCCAGATTGAATTTTCCTATAAATACTGGTAATAATGCCTATTTTGATTTAAAACAACAGTTGTGATATAAATATTAAAAACCTCTATTATCCATGTTTTATTTTATAAGGGAAAGCAGCAGTGATGATGACGGTGATGACGCCACTACTCAGACACTTCACACAGTTACGTAAAGATCAACAAAATTGAAGAACTGGATTTTGATCAGAGATTTTTCGATCATGATTCGTAAATAAATTAAATTAAAGTAAAATTTAACTCATTTCTTTTCTTGCTCACCCTACTCAATTTCTTCGATTTGACAGTAAGACGTAACGTCACAACATGGCCGGCGTTCCTATTCTCATTTGGAACGCGTAGTACTTACAATCATCAACAAATATATTTCGAAAAAGATTATTACAGGATTTTATGTTGATAAAAAACTCTATGGCCCATAACTCATTAATAGGTACCAACTCTTAACATCTTACAGACGTGATAACTTTTAAACGAAATATCCGATTGAGATGAAACAAAAAGTATTTTACTTCTACATAAATACTCTTGATAACATAATGCTTAATTCCGATAAAGATTAATATTACGATACATATTTAACGTAGTTTTTTTTATTCAGACGATTTAATAATTATTTTGAACACAAAATCGGTTATTGTGATTAAACCATGATAGCTAGATATATGTTCTCGCGGACTTTTTTGTAGGTCTTAATGGGATCTACAAACCCGTAGTACATCATTTTGTTCTATTGTCAATAGTTTTAGCAGCGCACGCAAAAATAGGTTTTCGATTTTACACCTTGTGTTACAAAATAGCAATTTTATTACAGATCCCTAATTTTGAAACAAAAAAAAACATAGCCTATAGCCTTCCTCGATAAATGGACTACCCAACACTGAAAGAATCATTTAAATCGGACCAGTAGTTCCAGAGATTAGCGCGTTCAAACAAACAAACAAACAAACAAACAAACAAACAAACAAACAAACTCTTCAGCTTTATAATATTATATATAGTATAGATAAACATTTGGTACCCTCTTTTAATAAATTATGTTTTAAAATAAAAAACTCCCTGTTTAGTAAATTTAATTATTATTAAATTATATGTTTCCGGCCTCCCACAAGGTGGACTGATGACCTGGTGACCAGGGTCACGGAAATTCGATGGATGTGAGACGCACAGGACCAGGGGCCTCAAGTCTGCTATATTTTTGAAATTTGTCATTCCAACACGATCCCAGTCAAGTACTAGTTACACAATTATAAAAAAAAGTACGCATTTGAAAAAAACAGACATGAAGTTTTCGGTTCTTTTCATATTTTCCCGTTTTTTTTTCGGTTTTATTGGAAAAATACATGAAATTTATAATTTATAAATTTCTTGAAAGTTTCGAATGTTACATTGAATAAAACAACAGTATTTGAAAGAAACGGAAATATTCCCTGCCTTTTTCAACGCTAGTTGAGACGCGTACCGATACCGGCACGGATCTTAAGCGCTCGGCTAATCTTTCATTAGTCCCGAAGGCAAGATAGTTTTTTTTATAATTTTACTACTTTAAAACCAAATCCCGGGACTCGGGGAATATCCATATTATTCTAAAGTCAAAGTCAAAGATTTATTTGCAGACAAATATGGTTATAAAAGTTCTTACAATGGTTATAATACAATGGTAGCTTAACATATTTGATCATAACATAATGACATGCAAATTTTTATTAGTTATAGGTACGTTATTTAAAACTAATTATATATTCATTTTTTCAAGAAGTTCAATTCAATTCAATTCTTTCAATGCAATAAGTCAAATTATCATTAGTACCTATTAATTAAATTTGAATTGGAGGAATTCTTTTAAAGTATAAAAGGGATTCTCAATCAAAAACCTGCGTAAAGCCCTTTTGAAGCGGACCATCTAACCTATGGCAAGTCCATAAAACAGTCCTACCTATTCCGATCTATGATTATAATACAATGTTATGAATGGTTTACCCCTGTCTCACTTCAGCACGAGACAGTGTGACGACAAAAATATATCGTTTGTGGTAATCGGAATATTCGGCGTCCCGGTTAAGGCGTATAGTCCCTTGAACCATCTGACCGAAATTATGTAAACGCAACTCTCGCACTCGCCAAGGCTGCAGTACTCAAATCTGTGCATTTATTTGCGGCCAGCAGCGCCCGGAAAGCGTTTTAAATCTATTTTTTCTGCGATATATTGATTGATTTACATAATGCAATGTTCACTTTGAAGAATATTTAACCACCAATTTTTATGTGTAAAAATGTTTCTAAAAGTCCAAGCCGTTTCGAAGGAGTAGGGAAAAGTTGCGAAATTGCTAAATATTTTTTTTTTACAAAAGTATTAATTGCACGAAAAAATCAAATGTTGATATTATTGTTCATGAATCTATTATAAACATATATTTTTTTCAAACCAATTGACCTAGCCGTTACGGAGGAGTAGGCCTCAGAAAATCACTGTTTTATGGCACTTTTCGGGCGCTTGGCCCTTAAGACGGCGACTTGGAAAGGTCCAATTTGTTATTTTGTACGAGATTACCGTTCTATGCCATTTCTTTCAATGGTTTGTCAGTGGTTGACCATTGGAAAGTCATAATGACGCCATTATATTAGCAGATTACCAAAACTTGTCAAAATCAACCATTATGAAAACAATGGTAGACCATTCTGACACTATTGTAATAGCAGACTTGAGGCCCAGTTGAGGGTGGCCTATGTCCAACAGTAGATGTCTTTCGACTGAAATGACTATGATGATGATGAAATATTTCTGTAGCTTGGATTGACAGCTCGAGCAGCGGATTACGATTTTTTTTTTCTTTATCTGTTATAAACTAGTACTTGACTGCGATCCCGCCTGATGGTAAGCAGTGACGCAATCTGATAGTGAGGCGCACTAGTTTATGAGGCCTATGTCCAACAGTGGACAGCAATCCTTATAGCGCCTAAATGGTGATTGATACTTGGGGGAGGCTTATGTCCAACAGTGGACACAGGTCATTATAGCGAGGGGAGACTTATGTCCAACAGAGGGCATTAGTCATTATTACGCCTAAATGGCGATACTTGGGGGAAGCTATGTTCAACAGTGGGCATCAGTCAATAAAGCCTAAATGGTGATACTTGGGGAGGCTTATGTCCAACAGTGGACACAGGTCATTATAGCGAGGGGAGACTTATGTCCAACAGTGGGCATCAGTCATTATTACGCCTAAATGGCGATACTTGGGGGAGGCTTATGTTCAACAGTGGGCATCAGTCATTATAAAGCCTAAATGGTGTTACTTGGGGGAGGCTTATGTCCAACAGTGGACACAGGTCATTATAGCGAGGGGAGACTTATGTCCAACAGTGGGCATCAGTCATTATAGCGCCTAATGGCGACACTTGGGAGAGGCTTGAAGAAGCTCGAGTCTAATCAAGACAGTGAAATCAAGATTTTGTCTGAGGAAAGCTAGATGTCTGATGTTCTATTTAAGATTTGATATTTTTTATAGTATTTATTAGGTTTATTATTTTAGCATATTTTTGTTTTTCGTTTTTTATTTTAAATTATATATAAATAACTTATTATTTATTTTTTTCCATTTTCATTATTTGTTATTTGTATATTGTGCAAACCCTACCACAGTGATCTCTTTTTTAACCCAAAGGTTGACTGGGAGAGAATGCCTTGTTGCATTAAGTCCGCCAATGTACCACTACTGTACATGAAGTTTAAATAAATAAATTTTTTTTTTTTTTGTTTTTTTGTATGTCGCCCACTGTAATATATTTTTCAATTTCAATAAAACATTCGAAAGATTTTTGTTTTGTTCCCAAACGATTTTTTCAGCAAAATTTCAATGCAACATAATGTGTGTGAAAAAAACGGATAAAAACCACAATTTGTTTTTTTACGGAATTTTCAACGCTAATCTCAACAAAGCGACAACGTCGCGCACTTGGCAAAAAGTTTTATAGCGCTTATTGGCTTACATTTTTTTTTTTATACATATTGACAAAAAGAATTAAATCCCGTAGTATCAGCCAGAATCCCGTGGAATATATCCATATTAACATCAACGTTTGCGGTCAATGAACCTAAATAGCCCTACCTATTCCGATCACTGATTATAATGGTCATGTTTGATTTCGGCATGAGATGCGCGCTGCAGACTTTAACCTGGCTAATGTAGTCGAAATTCAATGAGTTAGCGTCGCAGCCTCATATTAAAAGTTGTCCCTAAGCAATGAACTTTGTTCTACCTTGACATTCTAACTGGAAATTGTTATTCAGCATTATTAAGTGTTTTTGTAATCTACTTACTACTAGTTATGTTTAATAGTATTTAATTTTGATGGCGTACATTAGGGCGCACGGCAGTGCCCCCGCCAAGCGAAAAAGTGGCAAGGCTGAAACAGTTCAAGCCATTTTCAAATATATAATTTTGTTGTGTAAAAGCCTGGAAACCTGAATTTTCAGTAACCAAGTAACCAAGAAGGTATTGTATAAACGCATGAAATATAATTATTTATATTTCATGCGTTTGTCGTCATGCAATAATTATAAGTAACCAAGAAGGCATTGTGTAAATGCATGAACGCATAATATTGATATTATGGTTACTTTAGATGTTGCAGAAGGTCTCTTCAGTAAGAACTGAATAAATTCGACTTTGTTAATTCACACGGATCTCTTTCACAACTTTTTAAGGTAGAGTTGCATTGCAAGACTTGGTTTCTATACAAGTTATGTTTTTGATGGCATCTCTAAGTTCATGCTTCACAAAAATTTACTTATTTTTATTTTTGTTGCATTCATCATCATCATCATCAGCCTTTTTTAATGTTCCCACTGCTGGGAGTCAGACCTCCTCTCTAGGAGAGGGAATGGGCCGTAATCCACCACCCGGGCCCAGTGCAATTGTCACATGTCTTCGAATTTTTGGTTCTAGGACATGCCGGTTTCCTCATGATGTGTTCCTTCATTGTTTTGAGTGTTGAAATAAATTACACTAAGTAATGCGCCTGTAGGGTTTGAACCCGCGACCTTCAACTCGTAAGTCAGAGTCATTACCACTCGGCCACCACTGCTCTACTTGTTGCATTCACTTAAAATATTTTAAAGCAAGTTTTAAAAATCAATGTTTTGCATAATTATTCTTAATTAATTAAACCCCAAGCGAACACCGTCGTACGCGCATCTATTATCTTACTTTTGTGTCTCAAATTGATGGTAACTGAAAGGTTAAAGTAAAGAAAGAAAAATACTTACCTAGTGTATAAGCAGTAAACAGAATCACAGCTGACACTGCCCACACCCAATTTGGTATGTGATCATTGTTGTGATTATCTTTGCTCATAGCATAAAACCCGTAGTCATAATATGAGAAGATGAAGAAGTTTAGCACTGTGAGCAGGAAGCCAGAGAAGGTCAGCAGGTTCGGTGCGACCCATACCGGACAGAACTGAAAATATTATTTTATTAATAAGTTGTTCCTAATGTTATAATAAATATAAAACCAAATAAATCCTTTAATTCATTAAACCCCAAGCGAACGCCGGCGTTCGCGCACATATTGTCTTTCTATTGTGTCTGTAATTTCCGCGATTGAAAGGTTAATGTCTAGGAAAAAAACAGAGTTTAGGTGTGTAAAAACCACAAAAATCCTAGTCAAAGTAATGCTTGAATTTAATTCATTATACCCCAAGCGAACGCCAGCGTTTGCACACCTATTGTCTTTCTATTGTGTCTGTAATTTCCACGATTGAAAGGTTAATATGATTTAACATAAGAATTAATATAAACAGAGATAAAAAGGTTCACAGATACTGGAAAGAGGATATTAATTCATTAAACCCCAAGTAAATGCATCTTCTCTCTCACTCTTTCTATTGTGTCTCTTATTACGGTATTCGAAAGGTTAAAACAGTATTCATTTTAAGGACTACATCATAACTAAAGGAGGTAGTCTAAATAGAAATACTTATGGTAATTAAAAATGATCAATATTATATTTCTAACTGAAACCATACCTGGACACACCAGTCCCAAAATGGGTGCATAACATAATTACTGAGGACACTGGTATCCACTGAGTTGTACTGAAACAAAAAGGTTTTTGATGAATTTTAATAAATTTTAATTGACGGAATAAATATTCGGCACTTTTATCGTAGGGTTGAAAATAATGTTATCGTATTAATTAGGTACCGAATCATGAATACCCCCCAAGATGACATTCATACACATTACAATAATATTAAATTAATTATTATTTTATTATTCAAGGAGTACTTACTTTATATTTTTCGAAACCTTTTAATTTATCCTCCGACAGGAAGCGAGCCATGACGATCGTTGGTGAAATATGTTCTGTTATTTGAAAGCTATGTATTTTAAATACATTCTTCTAAGATATCATATTTTTATTAAATAAACAGAACTTAAGTTATTTCTTCTATAATATGCGGTACCTTTTTATTTTTTATAGCGTAATTTCTGTTTAAAATCACAAGTGCACTACACTCCCACAGTTCAAAATGACAACTAAAAATTTATCTTGACGTTATTGACATTTCCACCCAGCTGTAGAGTATTGAGGTATACCAAAGACAAATCCGCTATAACTATAAATAATAGGAAGTCATGATTTCTAATTGCTTGAATATATTTTTATATTATTAAATAATCAAAACCACTACATACAACTGTGATACTTTTTGTATTGTTCATGATTGTGTGAGTTTTATACAATAAGTAGCATGTCGAGAGTATCTTTCTACTTGAATTCTCGATATCGAAATGTCGAAGTCAATATTTCTATACAACTCTTTGAAACCTTGAATTTCGAATGGATCAATAGGAACTTTTTGGCGGGATTTTTGAGTAAAGTGAATAGAAGGAATTATTTTATTCCCAAATTGATTCTTAGTGATGTTCCTAGGGGATATTGTGATGTACAATGATTAGTGTAGTTTTGCATCTCAAAAGTCTATACAAGTCGACAATATGTACAATTACCATCACGGATCTTGAGCGCTCGGCGTCAGAGTGGGGATCGCTTTTCGCATTCCATACATTGGCGAGCCAATCGTCGTCGTTGTTAGATACATGCAGCAAAGTAGGAAACGAATCATACGTGACGTCTATGGCGCGGCGAGCCTATCACTTACACTCACCGCCCCCGCGCCTCACTTCGCACCACTAAAGAGACCAAATATTTGACTTCTGCGCAACTTGAAGCCAGCGCTCAAGATCCGTGCCGGCAATTGCATATCGGTATCACTCAGGTGCTGTCTCTGCGAAATTGAGCTAAGAATTTTGCTGTTGTAGCAACTACATCAGTGAAGCTTGCCGAGAAGGCTGACTCGATAAGTTTGCTCCAAAAACATTAGAATGTGTTACAGCTTCTTTAAATTAATTTAATACAAAGGCATGGCTTAAAAGATGTAGTACTCAAATCATTTTTTTTCTATAGTACCCAAATCAAATACATAAAAAAAGAATAGATCAATGTTGCTGAACCTTGGTTTTTATGGCGGGATTTTTTGAAGTTCAAAATCAGCCGCTTTATTAATTAATTCATTTGCAAGTTCATTCAAGACATTTATGAGTAATTATTATGAATGGGCTGTATCTAGATACTTTTGTTTCTTAGAATAACTAAACTACACGTTTAGTGTGTCAAGTAGGCAACTGCATCATGCGGAAGGTGAGAACGCCGTAAGGTCTTTCCAGCGGTCTAGTCACACCTCAAAGAGGGGACTTACCGCCATAATTGTGGCGTGCTCAACACTGGGTACAGATAGTCGCTGACGCCATGAGATCCCGCCGGAACTCTGTCCGCTATGCCGTGACCTGTCGCGGCAGCAGAATTTCACCCAGGCGTTGCATCCCCACGCGCAAATCGAGATAGGGAACGGAACTTCTAATAGAAGCACAGCATAATTGCCGCAACAAATAATAGTACATTATGATGTAAGTGTGTAATGTTAGTGGTTACTGTCGAGGCGGTATTTAGACCCGAGCCGTGGCGAGGGTCTTAAGAGAGCCGAGAATGGTAATCATTAATTACTCACGTGTATCATACGACGTTTTTCAATACACTTGTGAAGAAAATAGTAACTGCTACAGAAAATAGTAACAGTAAAACTAGTAACTTTTTTTGTGACATGGCGGTAAAAATCTGTTTTGCGCGCGAATAATTTGTTTATATAAGTTCCCCTAGGGAAAGGCTAAGGTATTTAATCATATTACCTAGTCTTACGTTTATGTTTTTTGCGTGAAATGTTTTTACTATAATGTCTTTCGTAGTGAAAATGGAATACGCATGTAACATTTTCTAATGATTTTGTAGTATTTCATTTTTATTTTTTATTCCATTGTCACTACGAAAGACAATAAAGTAAAAACTTTTCACGCAAAAAACTATAAGTTTTCAATCAAAAAACGTAAGACTAGGCTAGTATGATCAAAAACCGCCTTCCGCCTTCCCCTAGGGGTAAATTAAAAAATTATGCGCGCGCATATGAAAATAGATTTTTACCGCTAAGTAAGTATGTCACAAAAAAAGTTACTAGTTTTACTGTTATTTTCTTCACAAGTGTATTAAAAATGTCGTATGATATACGTGAGTAATTAATGATTACCATTCTCGGCTCTCTTATGAATAAAAAATACCGCCTCGACTGTAATCACTAACATTACACACTTACATCATAATGTACTATTGTATAAACGTATGCGATGATTTCAAATTTGAATGAGGGGTACCTAGGTAGGTAAAAACTTTGCACAAAAAAAAAACAATCGACTTCAATGTAAAAAAAAAAAACACGAAAAAGAACAAAAAAATAAAGTAATCTTCATCTTTTCTTTTTTTTCTATATTTTTTTTAATGTAAAAAAAAACACGAAAAAGTACAAAATGTTGTATTATTTTGTTTTCAATTTTTCTTTACACATTATATTAAGTATCAAATACTTAAGTAGGTACTTGTTGAGGTTGAGAGGGTCATCATCAGTAGCCCAACCAATATTTATTTTGTGTCGATTTGACTCAAATTTTGTCCGACCAATTTGTAGCCACTTGGATGACTAAGTCGGCCTCATTTAAGTCGTGGTTGTGCATGCCGGAGCAGGAAACGGAGTGACGCATACCCTGTGAAGAGGCCCCTTGGCACTGTATTTATCATGGGTCAAGGATACCCCATTTGGCAGGTTGCTTCTGTAGCGGTCAACCTGAGCCCGTTATCGGTTCAGAGATTTCAAATGCGCAAGTAGAAGTTACCTAGTGTCGGGGGTGTGGTATATAGGGGGTGACGGTTGTCTGGTTCCTATTTTCCTTTTTTGATTCGGCTAACTTTTCACGCCGAAAACGTGCGTTGTAGCTATCTGTCAGTACAACATCGCTGTGGGGTTGATTTTGAGCAGTAAAAATCGAACTTGTACCAGTGCGGGATGTAGGATGCGACATGTCTTCGAACTCGTCCAGGTATCATTATTTTATACACTGTACATCTAATTGTCTCAAAAGCACGTTCACAGTTCACATTTTTTTTAGTGGTACCACAGATTACTGAATAGTTACTACGTAACAGATACTTCACTCAGTAGAAAATTTCCAATACCTATTACGATAATTGCCTACTCCCTCGCGTCAACAACCACTGTATGCTAAAATGCGCCTAAATGCTCAAGCGTACAGCAGTGATTGCTTCGCACCGCGCGATTCCACAGTAATCGCAGGGCTGCCTCTTCGATAAAATTAAATTAACATAACTTTTTATCTATGTTATTTCAGAACTGTAAATATGTTCTGACTTTTATGTGGCAGTTAAAATTTTTATCATTTATAAAATATTTAACCAACTTAAAAAAAAGGAGGTGATCAGACATACAGGCCAAACTGAGAAGTTTGACTTGTATGGTTTGTAGGTATGTATGTTTGTGCGCGATAATCTCGCAATTGGCTAAACCGATATCGATGCGGTTTTCAGAAGAGGATTTGTTACATTTAGGAGAACGTTTTAAAATAAGTATAATACTTCTTAGTTTGATGATGATCTTCGGAGATGTTCACTAGAAATGAAAAAAAAGCCTTAAAAAAAGAGAACAGACTTCAAATAAAGCACTAAGCCGTAAGAAATATATATTTTTTTTTTATGTTAGTGCTAACAGCTGGTAATTACGAATTGAAAAAGCACCGACATCAAAGAAGAAATTATTTCTTACGGTTTAGTGTTTTGAAGTCGGTTCTCTTTTTTACAAGGCACCACACGGCATCGTAATACGCGTACGAACGAACAACACTATTAAAATTGAACGGCGTGCGCGCGCTTCGCTTGCGAAAACCGCACTGAATTTGATCCGCCGGCGGACCGAGACCGCTCGGCTGGGCGGTAGGCACTTATAGCGCGCAAGTACATGGAGTGACGGAGGCCTGGTGGTACTAGTAAAAGTAGCGCCTATTAAATTACCTATGGCTATATCGTTCTCTCTGTCTATCTGTGGCATTGCAACTCTCAAATTAAAAGGCTCTATTTCAGCAAGTACCTATGAGTACCTATATGTTTTCCGGTTTATCCATCATGATAGTGAATGATAAAGAAGTGAAATCCATTGAAGCGATCATCACCCGAGGTATGTAGGTAATATGGTTGGCTACGAGAATTTAACCAAGCAATATCAATGTCAGCCAAGACTCCTCCAAATGTCGCCATATTGACCGATCTTAAGCGTCTTACACCCGTCGGATCCCCCCCCCCCCCTAGGCCATCGGTACACGGTACTTGTGTGCTATTTAATACCTATACGTAATGGAAAAGAAAAAGTAAATATTTTGCCCTGAAATGGTACAATTTAAGTAAAACCTACATAAAAGAAATTGGTAGACAATTATTAGTTTTGGCAGCTCAACAACAGGATCTGTTGGATATCCGTGGGATCTGCGGACTCTTACTATAGGTATTATCACTAGGCAAGTAATTTTGCTAATAATACACTACCAGGCGATGGTGTAACTTCGATATTACCTACAGATATTGTTCGTATGTTTAAGAACTTTTAAATCTCCAAGGTGTAATTTTATGTTTAAAAAAACCGGCCAAGAGCGTGTCGCTGTCGGGCCACGCTTAGTGTAGGGTTCCGTAGTTTCCCGTCCGTCACAATAAGTGTACCTACTTTTAAGTTTAAAAAAATGCTTGCCTATACGATTATACTACAAACTTAGTCCAGAATTTATTTTGTACAACCTTTTTGTCTTTTTTGTACAAAAACAGTTCTTTCTATGAAGTTCAAAATGATTTTACTACAAAGTCCTTATAAAGTTCTACTTTCCAGATTTATTTTCATAATTATTTTCTAAACTTATGGTTCAAAAGTTAGAGGGGGGACACACATTGTTTTTTACTTTTGGAGCGTTTATTTCCGAAATTATTGACATTATCAAAAAATGATTTTAGTAAACCGCTATTCATTTTTGAATACCTATCCAACAATATATCATACGTTAGGGTAAAATTAAAAAAAAAAAATAACTTTCCACTTTACATATAGGGGGGCTACCCTAATAAAATATTTTTTTCCAATTTTTATTTTGCCACTTTGTCGGCGTGATTGATATACATATTGGTACTAAATTTCAGCTTTCTAGTGCTAACGGTCACAGAGATTAAGCGAGGACGGACAGACAGACATGGCGAAACTATAAGGGTTCCTAGTTGACTACGGAACCCTAAAAACCGACAACTAGGTATTGCCTCTTAACTGGCGGAATAACTACTACAAGTTCTTTTAACTTTACTTAAATACAGCATCTTACTAAATAAATATGTAATACCAATTATTTAACTTTCAACTTCACAAGAATTTTCTTTCAGATTTTGAAAATTCTTACCTAAGTTGAGAATTTACTAATTAATAGATATATTAATTTACTTACTTAAGCAAGTATGAATTATTGGCAATTCGTGACTTCGCCGTTGCAGGGTAGGTACCCTCTGAAGTCATAATGCTAAATAAGCAAGTTTGGTACTTAAAGTACACACACGTATACTCGTATTAGACAAACCAGTTACCGTGTCTTAGAATCAAGTATGAGTATATATTATATACTAAAGATTGTACAGGTCGCTCTAAATGTATTTATTTTGGATCTTCAAAATAAATAGATTTTGATAGAGAAAATTACTGTGAGTATCACAGTAATTTTCTCGTGTAATTTATTTCATCACCACTGCTCCCAAAACGGTGAAGCAAAACATCGTGAGGAGAAACCGACATGTCCTAGAACTAGAATCAAAAAGCCGGTATCCCGTACTGCACTGGGCCTGCGTAGTGAATTGTGGCCCACTCTCCTCTCCTAGAAAATAGGCATGAATTCAGCTGTGGGAACATTATTAGGCTGAATTGATTATGCTTATAACCTAACCTATACATAATAAAAATAATCTAATGCATATAGAATTTACACTCTTAAGTTTTATTGCAACCTTACGGTGTTTGTAATTATCTGGTGATAGGTAGCTATATATATGTCGTAAGGAAAACAAAATCATCATTAGTCCTACTTCGTCTAAGAGTTATCGATCTGTTGTTCGTATATTAAACTTATTAAATGTGCGTTAATTACACTTAATTAACTTGAAAATGTAACCACGACGATTTAATTTAAAATTTATACTTAAGCAGTTACAAATACACAGTCAGCAAAAATGCTAAAATTAACTAGTAAGACAACCTACATTTGCTTAGCCAATATTGGAATTTACCTAATTGTGTACGAAAATAATGCGGGAACTGGGTACGCAAGTAACAATCAAATAACAACTGTGGTATCACTATCATTAGTGATAAAACGTCATTCCGATTGTAATGTTTTCTCAAAGGAGCTTCGTAATTTAGTTCGGAGCACTAAATAGATATCTGACACGCCTCGTAAGATACAGAACGCATTCATTGTGTACACATTTTAATTTTAATTAAGTAATTTAATTAAGTTTTGTTTAATTATTACACATTCGTTGTTGGTGATACTTTTATTAATATGTTGCACAAAACTGCGGCTCTTCGTTCAAGGAGCTTGTACTTGAAAAATGTAGTTTACTATTCTTCTGCTAAGGTGAGTCTTTCAAAGTTTTTTTAAGCGTTTTCCTGTTTTAATTTACTAAATTTTTTGAACAGATAATTTAAGAATGAGTGGTTTTCATAGGGTTCCTAAATATTTAAATAATTTAAAAGTAGATTTTTTGTTTTGCTTATACTGAAGTAGATTTTTAGAAAGCACTAATTAATTAATGAAGCATTAGGTAGGTTTAGGTTTTGCACTTCTCGCTTCACCCAGAGAAGTTACACAGTGATTTGCCGCCAAAAAAAAAAATGTTTCGACCTACGGTGGCGCTGGGGTAGCAATGACATGCTACTTGATTCATCCAGTAAACAAATCCTGTTAGATGCTATTTTTGCATATTATAGGAACAAGTAAATTAATCACGAATTACAGTAATATTTACGTAAATGGTCCGTAATATTTTAAAGAAAGGATTTTTTATAGATAGGTCCTTTATAGTCGAGGTAGAGTTGGAAATATGTATCTAGGAAAAAGTGCGTTAGTCTATAAACATTCTTGAACAAAATTCACTTAGGTAAATCCGAGAAAACCTACACAGACTTCAATGCGTAGGGACTGTAGATACGAGAATAAAGGCTGTTAAAATGGTTATAGGTAAAAAAGATTCGGACCTACCAAAATTAAAATTTACTTAAATTAGATAAAGAAGTTTGCTGTCAAATTAAAATTAATTTATACCGTCAAATGATAATGAAAGTAACATTGAAGCAAACCTTGCTTGCTTGATTATTGATTCAATTAAATTTGCCCTGAAATTTAGCCTGAAATACCGAGTTATTTTAATTCCTAGGTAGCAACTGATAACGATGGTTATTGTTATGATGTCCGATATGCTTATTTACCGTTGTTTAATTGAACATACTTTAATAAGATAACTTATCTTAATGTTACCTACAAATATAGGTAAACCCATTCAGATATCATGCGAAATATTTGATCATTCGTACTCGTACCTACAATAATTTAATTTATTCTCCAGGCCGTGTATTTTATTCATTTCGTCTGTAATCTTATAATGAACATGTATGACTTGATAGAAGTAGGTACCTAAATAAAAGATCTGAACTATCAATCGCATTCCTTCCTCGAGGTCAAAAGTTAGGTTTGGAGGTGCTACAATGACTACTAGCGATCGTAGCGCTCTGCGAAATAATATTTTTCTGTGGTTGCACACTTTTAAACGAAATCATAATCATTATTTAAGCCGAAAGATGTCCACAGTCGGTCATAGGTACTGTGCGTCTCGATAATCGTATTCCCGCGACTCTTACCAGGTCATCGGTATACTTTGTGGGAGGCCTTCCAACGTTGAGTCTGCCGGTGCGCGGTCGCCACCAAAACCTTTCCTTGAAATACTAAATTATTTTCTATCTTTGTCAATTTTAATATCCGTACTTAGTTGAAAAATTCACATCAACTAAGTGCATCTTTTTACTGTATTGTACAAACAAAACTTCTACAAACTAATTATTATAATTTTGGGAGGAAAGTTCCACTATCAAAACAAAGTTACAAGTCGTTGTAATTATCTCTTGAGATAAAATAAATTAATTTATGGAATATAAAATTTCCTATTGCATGATGGATCTATCCGTCATTTGTTTTATTATTGTCGTTGTTTGTTACCTTAAACTTGCTGACATCCACTATCTTTAGGGTGTGTCAAGAACTCTCAATTTATTTAGAATCGCTATAATAACATGGTCTATAAATATTTATACAAGGGTTGGCAAATCTTATGATAATGATATTTACGTACAGCTACGTTGTCGCATATACCTACAAGTTTGATGAAGACAGTGTGATACGTATTTTCCCCTGTGTAAAAAAAATACGTACCAAGTAATAAGTTAAGTTATCCTTAAGTTTTTGTTTGAATAGTGTTTTAATAATGGTGGAGTAGGAATAAAGACCGTTGCAGGTGGCAGCCTATAATTTCCTTATGAGGAAATTACGTAAGTTTACCCAGTATTTTAATTAAATCGCAACTTAAAGGTCAGTCTATAAAAAGGGTTTACCACAGGGAAAAATTGATAATGGCACTAAAGCACAATCACTTAGTCAGCCTTATAATTCTCCTCTTGGATAGGGAATGAAAATTTAATTGACCAAGTGTGGATGATGAAATTCACATGGCCTTCGAATTTTTAATTCTGGGACATGCCGGTTTCCTTCATCATGTTTTTCCACATCGTTTTGAGAGCAGTGGTGATTAAATAAATTACATAGGTAAACCAAATAAAGCGCCAGCTAGGGTTTGAACGGTCGTTGGTTTGATTGAACCCACGTTAGTTGGGGCCATTTTGTTAGGGCCGTCACTGATTCTAAAACAAGATATTTACCATAATATTTTATTAAGACGTGAACGAGAACCCTACTGCAATCTCATTACCTAGCATGGTATACCAATCATCCAATAATTTAATAGAACTGGGATGCAGGCAAAATCTAATTAGTACCTACTAGCTGTTGCCCGCGGCATCACTCCCGCTCTACCCTACACCACCCTACTCTACCCTAACCTTTACGTTGGTGTGTTGCAACGAGTTGTACTTGCTTTCAACCCAGTTTATTTATTTGTATCTCCAAGAAAAATACACAGAAACTTCCTTACATATTACACGAGTAAAACAAAGTCCCCCACTGCGTCAGTCTGTCTATGTATTTGCGATATATACTTAAAAACTAACGGATTTTCAAGATAGATTGGGTCATGAGGAAAATTTTGGTGTATAATATTAAAAAAGAAAAGAAAAGAATTTCAAAGATTTGTAACATCTCTGCGAAGCGGGGGCGGCGGGTCACTTTGGTCCCTATACCTTAATTCAACATAGCATAAACGATAACATTGCTTTAGCTTCCTTTCTTGTTTTTTTTAAAACTTTGCTCCACATTAAGAATAACTCCGTCCCTTAACCAACTGTCCTGTCGCAGGTCTGCTGGAAGAAATTTCATCTGAAATAAGCAGTACCTTTGTGCTCTTTTATCTGTATTTGTGTTTGTTTTTCATTTTTAAGTGTTTGTGTGTACATAAATAAATAAATAATAATAATAATAATAACTCCTGTATCGTGGGTGCGTTCATAAACATGTAATAGTAGTTTATGTGACTTGGGGATAAAGATGTCTTTTTTAGCGGGCGGCATGTTGAATGCCGAACGAAATTAAGGTTGCTGATTTTAATCCCGAACGATAGTGAGGGATTTATATAATTAACTCCCGAGCATTGCGAGGGAATTAATAAAGAAACCTGAGTGAAGTGAGGAATTCAAGCCGCCCAAAACAAAGACAGCTTTATCCCCGTGTTGCATACTCTACTTTTTACACCATCTGTGAGATAATTAAAAAACAATTTCGTAGATCAAATCATATAACTATTAAAGAAATATATTATTTACAAGTTCATCAAACAAACAAAATTCGATTCTATAGTTTGAATTTTCTATAATGCTCCCGTCAGTAAGCACGTTTTATTCTATTTTCTTTTTTTGTTAGTGGTCAGTTTGAATTTCGAGTTAACTTGTGCGATGCACGTACATTTTGATTCACAATGTTGACGATTTTTGCTGTTCCCAATTCAAATCGATCGGCCATAGTGCATTATCTCCCTAAGGATAGAATGACTTGCTATAAGTGAGGTTTGTATGACGTATAAAACGACATTATCGAGCAGGTGGTGTAAAAAATCACATACATATATGACACCGAGACCCGGAACACATCTCTGTAGGCCATACAAATATTTGTCCCAAACGGGATCGTAATACGGGAATCGAATCCCGCAACACGCAAGATAGCAGCCCTACGCGTGAACCACTGCGCCAACCGTACCGTCAACACACGTCGTCGTCATTATAGCATTCAGTGTCTGTTAATTACATAAAAAGTTAATAAAAGCTGTGTGTATTAATTCCATTTATCTCTCTCTATTCGCGTTGTATTCCTCATTACTGAAGATCGTGAAGATCCTGTTGGATTAGCTTCTGACTGATGATGTCTCGCCATCTGTGCCGGTTCTTGGCGTCATGAAGCGACGTGCAGGGTGCCCAGTGTGAAACGGGCTTGATTCACCCATCTTATTGGACTAACTCTTGATCGTTTGACATGTTATGCCTCTTACGATGAGCTGTTCAAGGTTGTGACCATTTTTTCTGACTATCTGGCCAAAAAACTCTAGTACTCATGCATCTACGTGTCCCATTGTAGTGTTAGAGTATAATCAGAAACATTATTTTAACAATCATAAATTGTGTAAAAGCGGGTGATAGGCAAACCCTGTAAAAAAAAGACTGACTTCGAGTGATTTCTAAAATTTTGATAAATTTTATAAACATTTACTTTGACCTATATCTATATTTAACTTAAATGATGCCGACTCGTTTCCTCATTTAAACAATGACAAAGATTTGCGCATGATGTATGCGTTGTGCTATATAAATGCAAATGTTTTTACTGTTAAGATAAGATCGATAAAAGCACCAAGTACAGTCTGTCAAGAAAGTCATGAAAATAATGTTTTGGGAACTACTGTTTTTGCTAATACTAGCAACACTGAATAATTGTTAAGCTGAGTACCTGAACTGTCACGTCGTATCTGTGTGGTTGATTTTTTATAATATTTCGGTGCTATTTCGAGTTTTTTAATCGTGTAAGCGTTAAGATACAAAAAATGAATCGAAATGTTCATAAGAGCGGTGCGAGACAAATTATATTTAAAGTTTTTCAAGGGTGTATGGCCGAAATTCAAGGTGGGAGTGCTGGGACGAACAAAGACGAAGTTTATGGTCGAACAGCAAAGTTAACCGGTACGTAAATATATTCTAAAGTTTAACACACTAACGGAAATATAATGTTTTAACAATCTTCTGTTTTTAAGTACAATTTATCTATCTTTAACATTGTTTATGTCTTGCTAAGGTTATGAAATTTACCTACGATTTATTATACTACTACTTAACGGTTTTGATATTTTGGTGTTTTTTATTTAGGTACGATAAATGTATTTGTATATTTAACATAATTATCTTTATTGACTTCAGGTGTTTCCGAAAGTACAGTCCAGCGCATTGTGGACTAAGGCATGAAGAATGGAGATAAATTTTCAACGCTTGGAAAACACAGGAAAGGCCGACCTACGAAACAAACTACGAGTCAGATGTTGGCCGGTTTTTGAAGAAGTTTCAGCGACATTTCTGGAGTCTAATACCTCGACTCTGATTATTTGGATTCGGATTAATAAAGATTTATTTCATAAACTTTTTATCTTTGCAATGAGCTCATACCTATCGATACTCAGCGCCATGCTGACGGCAGTGCAGAGAGGCAAAACATCGTGATTTGCACTTTGTTACACAGCTACACAGTTTACACAGCTGAAAGGACGAAAACAAGGGTTGATCAAACCAGTCATTCTTATGAATATAAAACCAGATATTCAAAAGAATATCTGTTTTGATAAACTCTTACGTGTAGGTACGTAGGATAAACATATAATTATCCTAATAAGCAAATAGAGAAGTCTGGTTTCGTCGCAATGTTTATAAAACAAAATTCAGACTGGTGGAGAATGCCTAAGGCATTAACTCCGCCTTTGTACTTTTGTGTTGGATGAAGTTTTAATAAATAAATGAGAACTACTATAACTATTATGTATCCGTTAAAATTAAACGTCACTTGAATGAAAATTAGTTCTAATAAAAATGTTGTTCGCCACTACGACAGAGTTAGTACTTTTATTTATAGGGAGCCACTACCAATGAAAGTCAAAACTCGTTTGCAAGCATGTATTAAATAGACAGACGAGTGTCAGATAGATCGGTAAAATAATGTACCTACACGGCAATAAAGGGACCGTAAATCGGTAATTATTATTTTATAAATAAAAGTATCAATATCTTTTAGTCGAAATTTATTGGGATACCATGTTTAATGATAGTGGCGCCCTCCCTTCTTTTCATGACTTTCTTGACAGACTGTACGTAATTATTTTCTTGAAAGAAGAAGAAGAACGTAACGTAGTTTTCATTACTCATAATCGGAAATTAGGTCTGAAGTTGCCTGAGGAGCGGGTCGAAAGTAATACTTTTCAGCCCTAGGGAGAATCCCTTTCAACTGAAAGCTGTCGAATTTTTAATAATAGTAGTTTATGTGACTAGGGGATAAAGCAGTGTCTTTAAGTCGCGGGCGGCATGTTGAATTCCGAACGAAACGAAGGTTGCTGATTTAATCCCGAACGACAGTGAGGGATTTATAAAATTAACTCCCGAGCATTGCGAGGGAGTTAATAAAGAAACCTGAGTGAAGTGAGGAATTTAAGCCGCCCAAGACAAAGACAGCTTTATCCCCGTGTTGCATACTCTACTTTTTACACCATCTGTGAGATAATTAAAAGGCAATTTGGTCGACCAAATCATAAATTAGAGAAATATAAGTATTATTATACTTCTTCTTCTTCCTGCCCTTGTCCCATTTTATTTGGGGTCGGCGCAACACGTTTGTTTCTTCCATTTTGTCCTGTCACTCGTCACGCTATCACTAACTCCCTTTTCTTTCATATCACTTCTCACACAATCCATCCATCTTTTCTTTGGTCTCCCTCTACCTCTCCATCCATCCACATGTAAATTCATAACTCTTTTAGCTACATGCTTTTCATCTCTCCTCTTTACATGACCATACCAAGACAAACGATTTCCTTTCAACCTTTCAGTCACTGGCGCCACTTTCAAACTTCCTCTAATATACTCATTTCTCACTTTATCCATTCTCGTCACACCACATATCCATCTTAACATTCTCATCTCCGCTACATGCAATCTTTTTTCATCCGTCTTTTTCACAGCCCAACATTCCGATCCATACAGTATGACAGGCCTTATCACGGACTTGTAGATTTTACCCTTCAACTTGAGGGGCATCCGTGGGTCACAAGTTGTTCCCGTGACCTGTCGCCATTTCTGCGTTGATCCGATGTGTTACGTTCCGGTCTACCTCACCATCCACTTGGACGAGCGACCCGAGGAACCGAAAGTCGGAACAGATCGATATGGGCGTTCCGGCGAGAGCTAAGGGCACAGGATTGGAGAGACCGCCGAAATCGCAGAACAAGTACTCCGTTTTGGTTCTACTCAATTTCAGGCCAACACTCTCCAATCTGTGCCACCACACCTCCAATCTGTTCTGGACCTCTAGGCCACTCTCGAGTCTGTCTAATAAGTTATACGACTTGGGTAATTATTAGGATTTAATTAAATCTGATGTAGTCAACACGAGTTCAATAATCAAGGTTGATTAAGAGATAGAGATCATTGTTTACTACCAGAAGAAACTTATAAAAAGTACCGAATATTTGATTAAATATTATACAAAATTCTCAAGTCGGTTGACTTATAGACTATACGCACATTTTATTCTATTTTCTTTTTTTTTGTTAGTGGCCAGTTTAAATCATAGTGATTACATACTCTTTGGTTTGAATTTCGAGTCAACTTGTTCGATGCGCCTACATTTTAATTCACAATGTTGACGATTCTTGATGCTCCAAATTCAAATCTCATTAATCCCTAGGGATCGGCCATACTGCATTATCTCCCTAGGGATAGAATGACATGCTTTAAGTGATGTTTGTATGACGTATAAAACGACATTATCGAGCAGATGGTGTAAAAAAAATTTTTCACTATTCTATTGAACCATGTCCCAACTTTTTATGCAGCCACTCAATTACACAGCGCGATGTACAATTGAAATAACATAAAAAAAATAATTAATGAATGAAAACCCAATTGTGGGTTAAGCTCGCCAATGTACATAATCTGTAATTTTTTCAACTGATTGTGTGAATTGTTTGTGTACAATATAGAATAAAGAACGATTTTTTACAGAACCTTTTACGCCCTTTTGTGAAATACAGGAGTTAGGTTAGGTTAGGAGGAGTTATGACATTTATTTATTTATGTAGTTCTAATTCTTCATTGTTTTTGTTCAGAGTGGACGCAGCGGACGTATAATAGCCATACGCAGAGAAGATCAGTCAGTATGGGAGAGAAGGGCGCCGTTCTCACCGTCCAATGTCAACCGCCTCGTGAGGCAGGGCGTCAGGGTCATCGTCCAGCCTTCCAATCGACGGGCTTACCCGATGCAAGTAAGAACCTTAATAGGTTTCTACTCGATATACCTTTAGGATGTTTTTCTGACATCAGACATCTGTAAATAGACGATTTCAGGATGCGCGTGATGGATTACGACACTCCTGGGGCAGAGGCTGCTTTTCTGTGAGAATAGAGAAGAAGTCTCTGTTCAAGGAATGCAAACTGTATAGACTCATTACGACTATGTTATATTCTTCGATTAATCTATCTACTCCTTTTGTAGTCGTACATAAATGCAGGCGCGATAGTCCGGGAGGACATCAGCGAGGCTAGCGTGATCTTTGGCGTGAAGCAGACGCCCATCGACCTGCTCATCCCCAACAAGACGTACTGCTTCTTCTCGCACACCATAAAGGCACAGGAGGCTAATATGCCGATGTTGGATGCTATTTTGAAAAAGGTAGGCACTAGGCTCTTTAAATATCATCTTTGTATCTTTCTCACAATTATTTCATCGTTTCTTGCGTCTTTATTTTTGAAAAACAGCACAGCCGAAATAACTTGACAGCTCCGAACTTCGAACAATTGGCTGCGCAGTAACTTTTTTAAGAATCAATTGCGAATGCATATTGCGTATATTTATCAGTACTTACTACATATGTGTAAATAGTTCCGAACGCCAACTTCATAGTAGCCTCCATAATACATTTTGACCGTATCTACTGTATTCATTCGAAAATGACTATTGATTATATTGTGATTTTGACAAGGTCTGCTAATCTATTCGGCAGACTCGTTCTTTCATTTGTAAAACTTATGAATGCATTGACAAGCACATAATTATTTTGGAATATTAAGTTTTATGCCATACAAGCCGAATTTCATGTGTGCATCAAATGTATGGGTAACATTTTTAAGGCCTGTTAGTACAAATTGTCGCTTCAAATCCAACTTCATATTCACAACGTTAAAATTGATGGTACTTCAGTGAAATGATGATAATTTAAGGATAACATTCTACTACTCTGACTTCTGCAATATTACCCTTTTTCATTTTCAGAACATTCGATTGATAGACTACGAGAAGCTGATGGACGACTCTGGAAACCGCGTGGTGGCGTTTGGTAAATACGCGGGAGTCGCCGGCATGATAAACATTCTTCACGGTATCGGACTCAGGTTGCTCGCTCTTGGGCATCACACACCGTTCATGGTAAGTGGGCTTGCTGAAAAGTATGTTGTAACTCAGGGTATATCTGTATCATACTAATATAATAAAGGAGAAAAATTGTATGTGTAGTAGTCAGTGTGCATGTGTTTGGTTTAATATTCCTTCAGGATCAAGCGGCTGATCAAACCTGTTCCGCGAATTAGAAGGTATTTTTTTGGTGGGTAAAAACCATCCAAATGACATCCCACGCCCGTGGGCGGAGCGAGAGATAGTATCAGACTCTTTATTATTAGTCAGACTCTTACTGACTAAAAACCTCCTTCCTTCCTTCCTCCTTCTTGCCTTTCGTACCGGGGCCGAGCTTCCCTTTCGGATAATCCTGGCCCCAGTAAGTTTCGACCCAGCTGGGCCCCTGCTGCTGCTGACAACTCCTTGAGGCGCGCGTGAACAATACGCGCCGTCGACGACTTGCTCGGTCTGGACAGTTACCGGACGGTTGGACGGCGAGCTACCCATTGCTCGCCGTCCCCGGCGAATTAGAAGGTTAGACCTTGTTCTGGAAAAGCACTTTTTTCTTTCTCAATACAATCTGATCTAGAACATTCAGCAATAGTTATGTGGTGTTCGTAGCGATCTTGCACGGTATGGAGCCACTGCCACACCCGTTCTTAACTACAGCCCATTCAAGCTGGTAAATCTTTATCTTAGAGTTCTTTTCAGTCTTGTGAAAGTCATTGGATTAGACACAAGCTCCTTCTTGCTAGCTGGTTTGGGTTTGTTCTTAATCTGGTGGTGTATGTGGTGATGTTTGCCTTGATTTCTTCGTTAACAGTTCTTACTTTAAGGTCTTTATGGATCACGCATCTCTATTTAGTTATCACCGTCCTTTGTAGGCCCGTTTTTAGGGTTCCATATTTATTAGAGTTCCGTACTTAGTATGTCAACGTAAAAATAGCCTTTTTTAAACTCATAAGTGAGAACACTTATTGTGACGGACGGGAAACTACGGAACCCTACACTGAGCGTGGCCCGACAGGCTCTTGGCCGGTTTTGATTATACGGGTCGCTCAGTTCCTTTCAGTCACATGAGGGTAATATAGTCATGTGCAAAAAAGGAAAGAAAATGCATCAACCAGCCGAAAAAAAATAGTATATCGCATACAGAATCACCAATTGGTTCTGGTGAAAAATCTTCTCTTTTGTCCTTGTTACTTTTTTCTATAAGACTTAGAGGTAACTGATCTCATTTAGTAGTCCGCTGGCCTATGAAAATAGACCGATTGAGAACCTACAAGTTATCCGGAGTTATTTAGTACTAGCTTTTGTCTACCCTAGTCTACCTGCTCTACCCTACTCTACCCTACTCTACCCTACTCTACCCTACTCTACCCTACTCTACCCTACTCTACCCAACTCTACCCTACTCTACCCTGCTCTACCCTACTCTACCCTACTCTACCCTTCTCTACTCTACTTTATACTACCCTATTGTTTTTTCCATAAGAAACTCACAACAAAAAACACATCAAAAAAGAATTAGCGAAATCGGTCCAGCCGTTCACGCGTGATGGCGTGACCAAGGGAAATAGTGATTCATTTTTATATGTATTTATAAATAAGATGTTCAACTCAGATACTTGCGATTGTCTCATTTTGACTGGCCTGTAGGTCTACTGGTTAGTGGCCCTGACTGCTGTGCCGGAGGTGTGTGTGTGTGTTGAGCACGATCATTTGTTCTGTGTCTGGGTGTAATTTATCTATAATATGTATGTATTTAGAAATGTATAGGTATGTTTATCAGTTATGTAGGACTCAAAACACAAGCACTGCTTAGCTTGGGGCTAGATGGCGTTGTGTGATAGTTGTGGAATATTATTTATTATTCATTCTTATCAATCAATAGGCTGTGCAAAGGAAAGGGCAACTGAAGGAACTCAGGTGGGTTTTAGTCAGTAAAAGTCTTACACTCCATCTTGTTCCACACAGAGATAAAGAAGTCAGTTGATGATTTTACACCTCAAAAAATATAGATTTATGAAATACTAAAGAAACAAAGTGGGTGTGAAACCTTGCAGAGCATCTACGTACGAAAAAGATTGACCGAAAACTTTGTGCGTAATTCATATGATTGTACTATTGTAGTTATAAAAATAACGTCGTCAGTATATTTAGTTTATCTGATATCAGTGGGCGGTAACAAGATAAATGCAAGGCCCATTATATGAATTTAATTCTTCAGGTGGGGTCGAAAGATATTTATGATTGCTTATGTAGAGCGCGATTGCAATGGCTGATAACAAATTAGGAACTTTCTTTTTTAAGTGGGTTAAATATAAACGCTAAGGTTATTGAAAGAGATAAGTGTTAACTCTTTCGATAGTCTAGTAAAGAATACTGCCAAATATGAGGTCAATTTTTTTGGTTGGAAATCGTCAAATGACTTCTCCCGTTCAGGGTGGAGCGAGACAGCGAATCAGTCTTTTACAGACTAAATCCCACCTGTGTTCCTTCAGGCACCCTTTAAGTTTCAGGGCCGTGATAACTCTGTTAACACTGTTTACTACTTTTAGGCTACTTTTCATTTACTGCAGGAACAGGGTTTCAAACTACGTGATATCATTAGGATATGCCTCTAAGTACCTACCTTATGTTAAAATGAGATACTTAGTTCAAGATATTTTTTATCTTCACACGGGTATTCGGAGGGAGACATCTACGAAATAGATAAACAGATTTTGACGGGACGGGACGGGGACTTTTACTAACAGACAGTTTGTGCGTGTGAACTGAGGGACCACATTGATATTTCCTAAAATAAAAATTGTAGAATTTAGAAGTAGTCTGAAGACAATTGTAGAAAATATCTGAGAATTTGTAAACAAATATGCTAAAAACTATACAGCCTTTAAAATGTGGTCCGTCAATCCTCACAGACCATCAGCCAAAGCTTATGATGCCGAACGCATCAGGCAACGGCGTTATCACCGCCGTCGTCGCCGGGATTCTGATCCCGATTTCCGGCCAACGTAGACGCGGGCTTGCGGACAGTGAGCAATGAGTAGCTCGCTGTCCGGCCGTCCGGTAACTGTCCTGACCAAGCCCAAGTCGTCGACGGCGCGCACTGTTCCCACGCGCCTCAAGGAGTTGTCAGCAACAGCAGGGACCCAGCCGGGTCGAAGCTTACTGGGGCCAGGGTTATCCGAAAGGGTGCTCAAGCCCCGGTATGAAGGCTAGAAGGAACGGGGTGGGTCTTTTAGTCAGTAAGAGTCTGACACTATCTCCCGCTCCGCCCAAGAGCGGGGGATGTCAATGCATGATTTTTTCCCACAATAAAAGCTTATGATTTTTTTTTTGCAAAAAACCAGTATTGTGTCTCAGTTCACACGCATATATGTTTTTAAACTCCACGCGAACGAAGAAAAATCAAATCAATCAGATTAATATTATAAAGGCGAAAGGTAGTGAGTGTGTGTGTACTGTGTATGGTTGTTACTTCTTCCAGTTCGAACGGGTTATTTTTAGGGTTCCGTACCTCAAAAGAAAAAAACGGAATCCTTATAGGATCACTTTGTTGTCCGTCCGTCCGTCTGTCTGTCAAGACCCTTTATCTCGAGAACGCGTGGAGGTATCGAGTTGAAATTAAACTTCCAAGTTAACGAATAAAAAAGATACGGCCGTTTAAGTCGCGTAAAAACGTATATTTTGATACTCTCAAAAATCGAAATTCACAGGGTACTTCCCATTGACCCAGAATCCTGAAATTTGGCACAAAGCTAAGTCTTATAGCACAGGTATGGGAATAAATTTGAAAAAAAAAATTGCAATTCGGAAAAATCTTCGAGACTCGATTCGGGAAGTTTGCACGGAACACTCAGTGTGCGAGTCCAACACGCACTTGCCCAGTTTTTATTATAACTCGGGAACAGTTCCCTTGGGATAATTTTGACTTTGGGATAATCCCACTGGCAGCAGCTATTATACGAGTATTAATAAAGTTTTCCTGTCCAGCACATAGGGCCGTCCCACAACTACCGCAACTCCAGCATGGCGCGGCAGGCCATCAGGGACGCTGGCTACGAGGTGGCGCTGGGCATGATGCCCAAGTCTCTGGGACCGCTCACCTTCGTGTTCACTGGGTCTGGAAACGTTTCTCAAGTAAGATTCTAATTTTCTCAAACTGTTTGACGATAGAGCAAGATTACATAAATAACAAATAGCTTTTATGCTTGTATGGTTTGCGTGGCTACCAATGTTTCGCTTACGATGTTCTTCCTGAAAATGCTCGACTTAATATTAGGGTAGTCATACACGCTAGGGTATACCGGGCAGGTTTGCCTGTACAGTTATACCTGATAGATAAGCTTGTATGGAAACCTGCACAGGTGTGCAACATACACGCTCCGGTTTACCTGTACAACTCAACTGTACAGGTGAACCTGCCAGGTATTCCCTAGCGTGTGTGGCTACCTTTGTTCTATACGTTTTGTGTAACTGTGAACTAGGAGAACCGTATTATAGATATCAATTATAACGTATTATTTGACTGTAGGGAAGTCAAGAATTATTCCAGGAGTTACCTCACGAATATGTTCCACCAGAAATGTTGAAAAAAGTGGCTGAACATGGAAGTAAGTACTTTCCTCTCCTTTTCAAATGAAGTAGATAAACTTTTCGTTTGATTATATATTGGCCTTAGGGGTCCATTCATAAATCACGTCACACGTCAAGAGGAGACATCACAACAAGGACTGGGAAAAGTCGTAAGTTTTGTGACATTACAAAATCTAACTATTTAAACCCAATAACCAAGAAGAACTAGAAAATATGCCAACTTGTATCTATGATGTTTTTGAATGCATTGTCACTTGTTTCAAACGAGGTTTATATATTTAATAAATAAAAAGAAATAAAACTAATTTTAGAACTGTTGTATCTTTATTAAATGTGACGACACACAAAGGATGCAGTCTCATCTCACTCTGTAACAAAGACAAGGAACAACAATTTTGAACCCCCTGTGTTCAAAATATTATGAAATTTGTGTGACGTAATTTATCGATAGTCCCTTACTGCAATGTTATTTTTTTTTTAGGTCCTAATAAAATATACGGCTGTGAAGTACGCAGAAGACATCACTTGGAAAGGAAAAATGGCGGAGGATATGATGCTCAAGAATATGACGAGCATCCTGAACGATACATTTCTACATTCGCGCAGAAGGTACATAACCCTATTCATAAAAAATTTTATGCATTAAAAGTCCACCCTAGAGCGGGAGAAGTAATTATATGATTCCATACCTTAAAAAAACATAAATTTTACGAATACCTACCACTTACTTTTAAGTATATTGTTATTCCATTTTTAATACTTTAAATCTATTATTACAGGTAATTACTTATCCACAAGATTAAGTAGGTTAACGCATTGGTAGTGGGTACTTAAAGTAATCTTAGATCAAATGATTTCACACGGGACATGTTTATTTTGATAAATAATAACGCGAAATCGTACAGGCCTCACGCAAAGCCAAATAAAATGTTATTGCCTCTAAACGTGTAGTCATAGTGATAGTGTTATCATTTTATCTTACGTAGGTATATCAAGTGTTGTTTGAGTACTAAGGTTGTAATTAATAAAATGAGTCAAAGAAACGTTGCTAAAATGTTTTTGTAAGTTTATCTTATCTAAGGAATGGGAATAACAAAACGTACGATTGCAAATTAATCGGTCAATAAGCACGCGGTCTGTTTTCCTCTTTTATTTTTATTATTTAGAAACATTAACAATGTTATTAAAATGTTAAAGTTCTAAATACATTTTTTTTTCAAGTTTGACCCAGTTCTCTGTATGTGGTGTAATCTAAATTTGTAGCACGTTCTAGAGCCTTACCATTACGTGGATGTCAGGCATGTGAAGAGAAACAGGGATAGAGGCCTCATCCTATATAGCCCCATCTCATTAACAATTCAGTTCAAGTCGTCGAATTCGCGTCGAGCTCATGGTAGGCCTCTATTATATGTCGGACATACAACAGAAAACACATAAATAAGGGATGTTTGAAGCTCCGTAACAGTAACCGAAACTATAGGATGGCCGAAGAATTTTCAGATAATTTCGAATAACGACAGAGTTTAAATAACAGTACAGGGTTATTGTTTGTTTTTCTGGGCTAAACGATTGATTATCTAGACTAGAAATAAAAGATAAATCTTGCTATTTGTGTCAAGTACAAAAGCAATATTTTACACTTTTTCTTTTAAAATTCTAACCTCCTTAACCGAAACTAGAAATAATCCGAAATAATTTTGTATCCTTGTAACTGTACTGAAACCGATACGGTTATTCCTATAGTCCTTATTTATTGATTTATGCGCAGCAAACACTTAAAAACGAAAGCAACAAATAATACAGATAGAAAAACACAAATGTGATGTTTGTTTCAAAAGGAATTTCTTTTAGCAAATCTGCGACAGGAGAGTCAGAGACATTATTTGAATCTATGTGTTTCCGAGTCTGTTTCCTGATCCGTCAAATGAGATAGCGGTCAAGGGTGAACGTATCATCCATAAAAAAAAATGTTAAAAATATTTGTTATTAACAGATAGCGCCATACACCTCGGTGCTGGTCAACTGTATCTACTGGGCAGTGGGCAGTCCCAAGCTGCTGACCATACCAGACGCGAAGCATTTGTTACTACCCTCGCACACTCCTTGGTTGCCAAAAAGTATTGGAGCACCAGCGTTACCACACAGGTAAAACAAAAAAATATATTTAACTTAAATATAGTGTCGTGATTTGCTCACAATCTATACGAGCGAGTACCTACACTTGTAAAACTTTACCCCACACTAGGAATTACTCCTGCATCGTAGTTGCGTTCATGAACGTGTAAAGTCATATACACAATACAAGCAAACCAGGAACAAGTATTTATAGGACAAACTAATATTTGTTTCGAGCGGGATTCAAATCCGCGACACGCAGTGCAGCAGTCAAACGCTCAACCACTGAGCAACTCACTTCCTCTCGTTTACTACGAGTATTTATAAAAAATCTATACTCTACAGGATTCATAATTGTTTCCGTTTATAAATATTGACCAACAGTCTGAGTACATTATGGATTGCAATAAAGATTTAATTTGAGAATGCTCATGGAACGAGTATGATACGTGCTACGATTATACTACGTGCTACAAGCACGTTTCATGCTACGAGTATGCTACGCGTTACAAGCATGCTACATGCTACGAGCCTGCTACAACTACACGTATGCTATGTTCTATGAGAACTTCGTTCTGCTCGCATTACGTGATACGATATTATTACTGGCATGCTTTATACTACCACATGTTTCGAGCGTGCCACATATTACGAGCTTACCACATGCTAAGCGCATGCTATGAGTTATGAACATGCTATGCGCTACTAGTCTGCTATGTGCTACGAGCGTGCTACATGCTACGAGCCTGCTAGATGCTATGAGTATGCTATGTGCTACGAGCGTGCTACATGCTACGAGCCTGCTAGATGCTATGAGTATGCTATGTCCTATGAACATGCTACGCGCTACGATTATGCTACACGCTACAAGTATGCTACATGCTACGAGCCTGCTACAACTACGCGTATGCTATGTTCTATGAGAACTCCGTTCTGTTCGCATTACGTGATACGATATTATTACTGGCACGCTTTATACTACTGGGTGAATTTCAACAAATGCCATTTTTTTTTATCATATCGGTGAACTTTTTCATTTATAATTTTTTTGTATAATTTTCAGGTTTTATGTAATCTTTAGGACATTAAATACCACCTAATTTAATATCATCAACGTATCATTTAAGACTAGGGAGAAAATTCCACCGTTATGACAAATCAGCACCGATGATTTTTTGTACACCGATATGATAAGTTTATCCACCGAAATGATATACATATCCAGCGATATGATAATATTTACCTTTGAACATCAAATAGGAAATAGTAGGTACCTATACTACCTATACAGGGTGTCTTTGATATCGACGCACAAACAAATACCATGGACCCAGTACATGATTTTGGACCCCCCAGTGGTGGAATTTTTCGTCAGTTTTTTTGTGGTGTTGTGTGACGTTTTATCCAAGACAAAAATAAAATCTAATCGAGCGTAACTGTCAAGCTATCAATGACATTTCTTACAGTTGACAAGTTGACGTTTATGTATTCGCCCTTGGGAGAAATAATTATGCTACAAATTATTAAAAAGAAAGTTTGTATGTTTGTTACTCTTTCACGCTACACTTATCCCAATCCGAAGCCAAATGACGTGCATGACCAGTCATTTGGCTTCGGGTTGGGATAAGTCCGGCTGCCTTTCGTCTAAACATTCTTTATCTTTTCTTAAACGCTCCTCTCTTAACACAGAATTACTCTTGATTTTAGCTTTTTTTATTCTTTTCAGCAACCTCTTTCTCTCTTTTTTCTCCTTCTCCTTTAGTTTCGGCCTCGGCATTCTTAAACAAAATCAATCTATTACGATGTTTTTAGGGTTCAGTAGTCAACTAGGAACCCTTATAGTTTCGCCATGTCTGTCTGTCCGTCTGTCCGTCCTCGCTTAATCTCTGTCACCGTTAACACTAGAAAGCTGAAATTTGGTACCAATGTGTATATCAATCACGCCGACAAAGTGGTAAAATAAAAATTGGAAAAAATGTTTTATTAGGGTAGCTCCCCTATATGTAAAGTGGGAAGTGATTTTTTTTTTAATTTTAACCCTAACGTGTGATATATTGTGGGATAGTTATTTAAAAATAAATAGGGGTTAGGGGTGGTAGGCGTCACAATAAGTGTACCCACTTATTGTGACGGACGGGAAACTACGGAACCCTACACTGAGCGTGGCCCGACAAGCTCTTGGCCGGTTTTTTTTATCAATTTATTTTTTTGTTATTTGGGACGTTCATCTTTTTTATCGACAATTGATCAGTACAAAAAACTGTGACGGAGGTGTATTTCATCCACTCTGTCACATAAATTTAAAAAAGGGAAAATATCCAATAAACAATTTAAAGCCCTTAAATAATATTTTGTATTATACTAATCAATTTAAAATAAAAGAAAATTGAGAAACTTGAAGATATCAATCATAAATACGACATCTACATTATTTTACAAGAGGACAAGCGATTGTCGGTAAAAAAGAAGAACGACCCATTTATTTTATTATATACTTACTATTTTTTTAACTAGAAAATACTTCTTTTCTAGAGAAACCTTTAATGCGTTCAGTTGCTCCACCTCACCATCATCATCTCAGCCTATAAATAGACTTACACTACCGAATACAGACTTCCCCTAATGATACATTTATGCATCTACTACCTGTGATATCGTGGCAATGATTTTGGCAGTCTATGTAGGTAAATATGTATGTATGTTTGTGTGTAGGTATATATGTATGTATGTATATAATGTATGTATGTTCCATTGTTTCTTTGTATACTTAACGAAATGACACGGGATCTAACGATAATTAAAGCGACTCACCGAGATGATAAAATTATTTACCGATATGATAAAGTAATCCACCGATGTGACAAAACTGTGTGTTGATCATGAATCGAAACACCGATATTAGATATAAGACACCGATTGGTTTTTCTTATCATTTCGGTGTAAAATTACCACATCGGGGGTTATAAAGACCACCGATTACACTGTTATGAGAACACTGACGTGAGAAATAACACACTTTTTAGAAAATTAGAAAAAGAGCGTAATATCTAGGATAAATTCAAAAGCTGAAGGTTTTGTTTTTGCAATTATGGACGAAGTTATGATGACGGACTACTACCGGAAATATATTGTGAAGGACGGTACGGTTGACATCTGTCGGGCATGCCACCGGCCCGGAGAATCAATCCGACACATTATTTCTGGGTGTTCTCATTTAGCTAACGGAGACTATTTGCACAGACACAACCTTGTAGCTACAGCTACTAATTAATACAATCTTGTTGAATCAGAAGTACCGTACTATAGGTATGTGCCCGACCCAGTTCTCGAGAATGGCAGCGTCACATTGTATTGGGACCGATCTATCATTACTGACAGGACTATTGTTGCCAATAAGCCTGACATAGTGGTGATAGATCGACTAGAGCGTCGCACAATGATTGTTGATATAGCGGTCCCTCATGACGAGAACCTCGTGAAAGCTGAGAAAGATAAACAAACTAAATATCTTGACTTGGCTCGCGAGGTTGTCGACGTGTGGGAAGTGGATAGAGCAATCATTGTGCCGATAGTCGTGACGGCCAATGGCTTAATAGCCAAGAGCCTCGAGCCCTCGACCAACATCTGCGGAGGCTCTCGTTAGGCAGTTGGATCAAGGGCTTGATCCAGAAGACAGTACTCCTAGACACGGTGCGTATTGTCCGGAGGTTCCTCTCTCAGGACTGTTGGTCGAGGCTCTTGGCTGTTAAGCCATTGGCCGTCACGACTAGTGTTGCCAGGTGTCCCGATTTAGGCGGGATGTCCCGATTTTGAGGAGTCTGGGGACACGTCCCGATTTGCACCTGATCGGGACGCTAAATGTCCCGATAAATCAATAAATTAATTAAAACCCGTTATAATTACATACTATATAAAGTAACATAAATATCAGTCGCGTTCGCGTCATTGTCACACATGTTAAGTGCGTTCAAATTGACACAGACACATCACTGGCTTGTCTCTCTCTCTCGCTTAGAGCCGCGTCGCCTTCGTCCTTCACGCGCGACCATGTCATCACGTCTTCTGCTTCACTTAATCCACATAATTAATAGTAGGTCTACGTCGGGAGTCGTAGAGCGATTTCTAGCCATAGCAGGCTCGAGCTTGCGGACGACGAGCAATGAGAACCTCAACGTTCGTTCGTCCGTTACGGTCCAGGCTCGAGTCGACGACGGGTCGTGTTGTATGCGTTCCTCTAAGATATATCAGCAAAACTGAAGGGGCCCAGTAAGACCAATGCCTGATAGGGCTGCGCGAGAACGATTGAAAGAGTGATTAGCCCTGGAACGCAAGGGGCAACTGAAGAACATAGTCCCACCCTAGACCGAGAAAAGTCATTGAATGACTTTACACCTCAAAAAAAAGTTTTTTATTTGTCCCGATTTCAAACCCTAAATCCCGATTTGTTTTACCATTTGTCCCGATTTTACTCCAATTGAATCTGGCAACACTAGTCACGACTATCAGCACAATGATTGCTCTATCCCCCTTTTACTTCAGGCAGTCATTGACTACACGTATTTAAACAGAGCAATTTTACTTGTTACGACAGTTCTGCTATGATCCTATGAGGAGTCCTGTGCCATATCTTCGAAGTTCATGATCAGATCGTAACAATATTTCTATAAGACCAACTTGGAAGCATAGCCTTTCAATCCAAAAAAAAATTTTCAAAATCAGTCCACAATTGACCGAGATGTCGGTGAACATACATAAAAAAAATTCAGCCGAACATAGAACCTCCTCCTTTTCGAAGTCGGTTTAAAATAGTTAAGTAGACAACATGTAACGCAAAATCTCAGAAACCCTAAACGATTTTTAATTTAATTGATAGAATGATAGAATAAATACTGTGAGAGAAAAAAAATTAAAGGTTTTATGTGCAGTTTTAGTTTGTTTAAAATTAATATGTGCATTGATATTTGATCTTTTATTATCCTGTGTACTTATTACGGCGGATTTGCGCATGTGATGGCTTGACCTATTCATAAATAGACAGGGCGATATTTTTATCGAAGATTTTTTTGGTTTAATTGATTCTGCTCGTTATTCTGATCAAACTATTTTCAGGTTTTGCGCATTTAACGTCACACATTGTATATTTATATTAAAAGTTGATTTATGTCCAGAATGTTGGCTATCTGCGACATATCGGCGGATCCGGGCGGCTCCATAGAGTTCATGAACGAGTGCACCACCATCGACACGCCCTTCTGTCTCTACGATGCTGATAGAAATAAGGATACTAAAAGGTTTGACTTCTACTCGTTTCAGTTTCATTTAGTTGTTTATTTGAAAAATTAAATTATTAGTATTGGAAAACCCACTGGCAATCAAAAACAAACACACCCATAAAGATTATATTGAATGACAGATTATTATCATCACTGTAATTATTATAATATTACGATAACACACAACACGTTCAGTTTTATATGAACAGATCTGCTTATGTTACCCTATGAAAAACAGCTTCAAATAAAATAATTACAAAATACCCTCACCAAAAATTCATACAGGCAACCAAAGATATCAAGAGTCAATAAAATTCGTTTAGACCCAGAATAAAATTCTTTTTACCCAGAACCCGAGCCGCCTGGGTGAAAGTCAGGTATCCTAGCCTAGCCACTAGACCATACGGGAGCGTACTAATGCTGCGCAATTTTGTCTTCAGTTTCAAGGGGCCAGGAGTTCTGGTGTGTTCCATAGACAACATGCCAACACAGCTACCGAGAGAGTCCACCGACTTCTTCGGAGATTTGCTGTATCCATATGCAGAGGATATTATGAAGTCCGACGCCACCAAGCCTCTGGATGAACATGACTTTTCACCTGTTGTTCAAGGAGTAAGTTAAAAAGCAAAAAGAAATGTAATAAACCACTATCTGAAAAATTCTTCTAATTTATATATTATATATTTGAAAGAATTTGTTTTTAATATGTTTTTTGGCTTGAATACTAAGTCCTTTAAGTCTTTCGTATGTACAATTAGAATATGGATGTAGCATATTCCAATGTTTTTATATATTAATGTTTTTTTAGATTACCTTTCTTAAATGGTAGTCACCATTTAAGAAAGGTAATCTAAAAAAGTCTCAGTGAAGTGTCCCAAACGTCGCTGAGATAGTCAACCACATCATTATTATCTTGTCAGCCGAAAGACGTCCACTGTTGGACATAGGCCTCCCAAGTGTCGCCAAAATGACCGGTTTTGTCCACAACACTAAAATAATATTCAAAGCTCCATTTTACCGAGATTCCACATATTGTCCAGATGTGCTGCCATTTGAGATACAAAGCTACGCCAATGTTACGTCACAATATTCTCTAGGAATCAATTGCGAACAATAACCTGGCCAACCAAGCCGGGATTGAGTCTTCACCAGCGTACACAAAATATAGCATATGTCACTCAGGAATAAAGCAGCTTTCTATCGGTGAAACTCTTTTGCAATCAAGCAAGAGGCATGAGGTCTCTATTTTTTAGGTGGAAAGAAGCATGGGGTCTAAGATAAACTTAAAAAAATACATAGGAATTTAAAAATTCACATTGGTACTAGCCAGGTTTCGATTCCGCAACCTCTTTCGACTCCTATAAGATTATAAGTTTTTCTTTTTTTTTGCAATAAAATCTGCATAAATAAATATATAATATAATCAGCTTCGATTCGGTGGCAAAACATCTTTTCTGTTCATAACAGCGATAGTCGTGCAATGACGTCATCGCCGACGCGACGCGCTCTACTTACTTTATTTGATTGTTGATTAATCTTTCAGGCTATCATAACAAGCAACGGCAGATTGACGCCCCCTTACGAATACATCAACGAACTCAGAATGGCGAACACGTAAGTAAATAGTACATCGAAATACATACTTATTTGATAATACATGCATAATACTGTATACAACATTATTTTTAGTTTATGCGAAACTTGAATATAGTTTGTTCAGTTCAGTTACTGAATGGATTCCGATAGTTTATACACCATGTTATATTTTTTCCCAAATATATTTAAAAAGATCACCAGTCGGATACCACCGACACTAAGTACAACACAGGTCACGAAAGGTCATAGTGGATACCTATTAGGCGCCAGCCCAGCAAACAGCTGGGTCCAAGTGCAAAATAACCCCTCAGTCGCCTGGATGGCCCGGTAACTATGTATTTTTACTGACATAACAATCTTACACATAAATTTGTGTTTTTTCATGATACTAGACAGTATTTTGTGTAAAGAATCTATGTAGTAAGTTTCATTGTACTTATCATAAAAAATCACAAAGTTAAAGCTACCTAGTTATGTTACCTGGTTGTCCGTACCTAAAAGCCCACCACCGGGCCATCCCGGTGACTGAGCACCCAGCTGTGCACTGGCACCTGATGCCCGCTATGACCTACCAAGATCTTTGTTGTACTTGGTGTCGGTGGTGTCCAACCTATGACTGTGCTTTATGTCACGAAATATTTTTGGGAAAAAATATAACATGGCATAAAAAGTATTGGAAGTAATATAGTTGCTGATTTTTTTTTAAATCTAGTTTCACATATTATATACTAAAAATAGTGTTGTACAAGGCAACCATTACTAACTCTATCAACACACAACTCAAACCACTGAACAAATTGCGTTGAAATTTGACACGCAGATAGAAATTACACGTAGGATTTTCTAAAATTCACCCTCTATCGGGATGAAATGTAAAAAACACTTACGTGCTGATGAAGCTTGCTGCACTGGCAGAAGCATACTTACAATGGTTTGATTTCGGCAAATAGATCAAACATCACATTTATTTATATCAGTGGTTTCCAAGCTTTGTTGACCTGGGATCACTTTTGTCTCTTTGCTGTTGGCAGGGACTAGAAGTCGTAAAGAAAATAGAACTTTGCTAATCTAAAAGAATTTTATACCACAAATTCAAAATTCGTAGCATTCCTACCTGCCTGTTATTTTGCAGGAATGTTTTTTTTTCTTTTCGCTTTCTTTTTTTCCCTAGGGAAAGCAAGTCGTTAGTAAAAGTGCACGTTCTCGCGCTCCACTCTAGAGCAGGACAAATAGGTAAAAAAAAAACCATCTATCCATTGTCGGCCACCTGAGTGTCATTGGCAATACTTAAACTGGATTGGCCTATAAACTGTCCCTTAAGCCAACTATGTACATGCTCCTGTAATAAGTTTTTGTGTTACTGACATCTGGATATTTTTATTTGTTTACTAACATAGTTTTGTAAGTTACGAGTATTATGATACTCACAAATTTAGATGATTTATTATGGAAGTTAATTCCAGACTGAGTGCATTATGACGTACGTGGATCAACCGCAGTTTTGTGTTTTACAATGCGTTCCATATTCCAAATAAGAATCTGATCGATTGCCATGTTGTGACGTCACGTCATACTGTCAAATCGAAGAAATTGGGTAGGGTGAACAAAACAAGATTTTTTTAAATTTATTAATATTTACGAATCGTGAACGAAAAAGGTTTGATCAGAATCCAGTTCTTAAGTTTTGCTCGTTTTTGCATCTCTGTGCGAAGTGTCTGAGTAGTAGCAAACGGAAAAAGAAGGCGAATTGTGCCTAACAATATTAAGAAAGAAAATAGTTTTTTTTTTACTGATTATGACTTAAAACAACATATTAAGCTAATTTATATAAAAAAATAACGTTTTTACTTCACCTAGATTTAACTAAGACTTAGTAAAACAAAGCAAAAAAAAGGTGCCTTAACTAATACTTACACAAATAAGTTTTCTTTGCAAACCGTACTCTTCACTCAACGTTTGACAGATCGAGGTTATTGGCTTTCCTATTCTTATTTGGAACGCATAGTACACGCCCATCGTTACGGTTAAACTACGTTTAGTCAACTATAATGATTTATTTTCCAGTCGTTCCCGTCATAAGGTGGAAGGCAATGAGCAACAGACTCCTGTCCTGATCCTCGGCAGTGGCCTGGTGTCGGCCCCGGTAGTCGAGTACTTGGCTAGAGACAAGAATATTGCGGTCACAATAGGTTTGTATAACATTGTTCAAGTTAGACGTTAAAATCTCTAGGCACTGCAGTAACGAATAGTCATCGTGCAGTAATGTCAGTACAACAAGATATTATTTGTTAGTTAGTTATATTATCTAAGTATTTTATCTCCTTTTGCCAAAAGGAGTCTGGTGAACTACACTCCATCTGTTTAGGTAGTTAACCAAAAGTAAACAATCTTGATATCTTTTAGTATAAAATACCTAAATCATAATAACAGACATACAAAGATTATTTAAATTTAGTTAGTTACCTAACATCGGTTTAGGTAAACACCTAATTGTACCTAAACATTTTAGATAATTTTTTTTTTTTTTTTTTAGATAAATGACATGTTAAGATTTTGTTAACTGCCTAAACAGATGGAGTATAACTGCCTACTAAGTAAGATAGCATTCGACTAAGAAAGCATATCCAGTAGTGATTAAGGTAATTGAGAACTATTGGTCGTACAGTTAATTCCTTGAATAACAAAAGTTAAAATAGATTGAAAATGCAACAATATATATAATCTTATTGCTCGTGACTACTCTATCAGACTGCTATTTTCACTCTGGATGGAGCGAAAATGAATGTGGAACTTCTGCTGCCTAAGGGCCTACGGTAAGTTTTTCGAACAATCCCGCAGGGCGACAACTTTAGCAGGCATCGGCCCCAGTCGGTCACGTCTAAAAACTGCTATAAGTTCAATATATCAAAAAACAAATTGTAGTACCTGTTCTAATACTGCGTATCCATCATTACAGCATCAGCAGTAAAAGAAGAAGCAGACGCTCTAGCTGATCGCTACGGAATATCTTCAGAGTACTTAGACGCTAAAGATAAGTCAGCGCTCCAGTCGTTGACCTCTCGAGCCAGGGTGGTGGTGTCACTACTGCCGTACGACCTGCATGGCGAGGTGGCGAAGGCCTGTCTCAATACTGGAGCGCATATGGTCACCGCGTCTTATGTGAGGCCTGAAGTTCAGGAGCTGCATCAAGCGTAAGTGTCCGACTATTGATAGATGTTAACTTATATCGAGCGAGTGTTAGTACTGTAGGTCTTTATCATAAAACTGCAACTGCTAGACGCCGTAGACCAGTATGTGGCAAAGGGCCGTCTTAGCGACATCAGGCGTCATAATCATCATATCAGCCGATAGACGTCCACTGTTGGACATAGCCCCCCCAGGACGTAGCAATAGGCAGGGCACATTGCACGTAGAACAGATGGTCGGAGGGGACGACAGGTTCTGGAGTGGCGACCGCGTACCGGATAACTACATATATTAAAAATGATATTAATTTTGCAAGCTTCAAATTATGTTTGAAATGACACTCAAGTCTACTCAAAATTTGAAGAGACACTTTGAAAAGAGTTGGTAACTTACGCACCTATGGTGCTACTGGTACTATATCTCCATAAAAAGAACAATTTAATGATCGATCTATCGTCTAGTGGTCCAGTGATGTAATTAAATTGGCGTAAGCCGCCATCATTTTACAATTCTGCTACTCCGATGCACACTCATCGAAATGTAATTGAAAGTAAAATGTACCGGTGTTTAACCAAAGAAGTGCAGTTTGAATGATATAATCAAAGTTTCACTACAATAGATCTAACGAAAATTAAAGAAGCATTTTACGGTTCATAATCTTTCAACATTTTACAATCTCACGAGATAGATTATAATCTAACAGTATATTTACAATTTTACTTAATTAGACAAGACAACAGTATATTTACAATTTAATTTAATTAGAAATAAAATTCTGTTTTTGGGTTTTAGTTTAAACTTTGTAAGAGTTTAGCTTATTTCTTTATATTTTCAGTGCAAAGGATGCTGGCATCACGTTGCTAAACGAGGTTGGCTTGGACCCCGGCATCGATCACCTGCTCGCTCTCGAATGTATTCACAACATACAGAACCATGGAGGAAGAATCGACTCATTCGTTTCATACTGTGGAGGTAAACAATACCTACGTTAAAATGTACCATTTTAGGAATTTGTACCTGAAAAAACGGAACTCTTATAAGCCAGAGGCGGATTGTGCCCCAGAGCCCAACAATTTCACAATCCGCCTCAACACTACTGATCAAAATAATTGGCATTTTGTTAAAAGTCAGTTTTATACTTTTTTCTGAAGTGTTTTTTTCGACAACGATCAATCACTGCAGAAACGTCGTCCTAATGGGACGAGAAACCTTCAACTGTTTGTGACTCACTGTGGCTAACTTGAAAGTTATAATCATTCATGCTCCGTTTATGGCGCCTTTTTTGCGCCCGCAACTAAATTTTATCGTAGAAGTTCCAATTATTTTTATATTTTTTCATCAGAAACCGTCTAACCTTTCTATTATTTCAGGTTTACCAGCCCCGGAGTTCAGTGACAATGCTCTTAGGTACAAATTCTCATGGAACCCCCGTGGAGTGCTACTCAACACTATATCTGCTGCCAAGTATCTGAGCAAGGGACAGGTAATTAATCTCACACATACGAATTATTAAGCTGATATTCAAAGGTATACTAATGTACATTAAGGTATACTAAGTTATACTAAGATATATATCATCTCTATGAAGACCACATGAAATGTAGATGAGTGTGTTATGCAGCCCTCCCACCAACTCCATAACACACTCGTGCGAAATCCTTCTCGGTTGCAATGAAAAACTTTCTGCACTTGCATCAAAATGTATCTACTAATTTATCCAGATAACATTTCTTATTTGATTCTGTTTCTCAGATTGTAGAAGTACTGAGTGGAGGAGAACTGATGTCAGTGGCTCGTGAACTAAACTTCCTGCCCGGCTTCGCCTTCGAGGGCTTCCCCAACAGAGACAGCACCATGTACTCCAAGCTGTACGGCATCGAGGACGCGCACACCATGTTCAGAGGAACCATCAGATACAAAGGTTTGTCTTAGGGCCCCATGTCATATAGGTACTATGTCCGTAGACCGTCCTAGACTTAATAATGCTTGGATACACTAATTATATCAAAATTTAAAAAAAATTATAAAACCCCCGACACGATATTCCTATTAAAAGTAAAAGAACGAGGAACGGTGGTTAAGACGAGTCTAATGAGCCTAAATTCGACGTGTTTACTACTAGTAGGCATTCCAGGGTTCCATTATACACCTCCCAGTTCTAGCATCAGGTCCTCGTCATCATGAAAAATATTTAGAATTGATTAAGATGAATCTAATGAGCCCAAACTCGATGTTTTCAGTAGTAGGCATCCAAGGGTTCCATTAGCCAGGTGGCTAATAATACTAGAGCTGGGAGGTCCCAGTTCTAGTAATAGGTCCTCGTCATCATGAAAAATATTTAAAACTAGTTAAGATGAATCTAATGAGCCCAAACTCGATGTGTTTACTAGAAGGCATTCCAGGGTTCCATCAGCCACTTCCCAGTTCTAGTATCAGGTCTTCGTCATCAAGTTCTCATCGTCATGACATACAAACTATTTTTAAGCTAGGTAAGTCGAAATGGGCAATATAATAGGCATTCCAATTTTACGTCTCTTACCTCCGACCTCCATCAACAGACCAGCTCGATAGCGGCGGCGTATAGGCACATGAGTATTTCAAACATTAGGTCACATACATTTATGTGTTTATTAGTAAAGTATACATCTATTAGGCGTATTAGATCCCTGCCACAGCCAACAAACTAGCTGATTATCTTGAACACCTGAGCAGATTTTCGCAAATTGTATCTGAGAACCCTCTCGGTAACGTCAGCTTTCAAATTAAAAAAACCGCATCCATATCGGTCCATTCGCTGAGGAGCTACGATGCCATAGACAGACACACAGATACACAGACACCTCAAACTTATAACACCCCTCTTTTCCGTCGGGTGTTAAAAACAAAATAAACTAACAACTTTGATTTTAGCACCATCTAGTGAGAATTTAGCCACACTTGAACTCGTAGCTTATAAAGAACATTTTGTGTGAACGCAGGTTTCGCCGAAAATATGATAGCGATGCAGTTGTTCGGTCTGGTAGACCCCAACCCTCACACGTCTTTGCACCCGGATGGACCTAAGATCACATGGGTATGTTTTACACTGTAAACTTTCAGACGAAAATGTGCGTATAAAGAGCTAGAGTCTACTACTAAACTACTGGCGCACACTAAAGCTGAAAACCAATTTTTAATTTTTTTAAAAATTAATCATTATTATTATTTTTGAGGTAACTTCATTCAAAACCGCAAATAAAAATAATTTCTCAATTCCCTTCAATATTACCTAAGTAAGGTAAAGTAAGGTTCCTTTCAAATCTGGCAAGAAGAAACTCTCAAGTAACAGAATACGGATGCACATACTGAAATGTGACGTCATCGCCATTAGCTACACGCGTTCTAAAGAGAGAGATTTCCACCCCCCCCCCACCCCCCCTTCCTCTTACCAATATTTGAAATGCTAGGTGCTCGGCCACAGTGCAGCGCGGTGCGGGTAGCGGTGCGGGAGCGGAAACGCGCGCAGCGGCGCGGGTGACAGTGCCTGTCCGAAGTAGGCTTGTTGAAAAAATATCGATGTCTTGGTTTCAATATATCAATATTTTATCATTTTATATTTGATACATTTTGATCCGATCCAAAAGATAAACTGTATTGTGTATAAGTACTGTACTGTTACGTTTTTACTTCCATTATAATGCCTGAAAAAAAAATTCGTCCTCAAAATATTCAATTGTTGTTTAGTTAGTTTTATCAAGAGGCTGCTTTTCCACTCGCTTATCGTAAACATCGAGCAAGGTTTAAAAGCTTTTTACTTCATTTAACGCAATCCAATTTGATGTTTGACGAAAAGGCAACGAGAAAAAAAGAGTAATAATACCTGAAAACTCTGTTAGCATTCAGTAATTCCGTGATTTATTCGAATATTTTACAAAACCTCTTCCAGGAAATACGTATTTTTTTTTAAAACCCTTAAAAGTTTTTGTAAAAAATTGTCGTCATTTAGAATCTTGATAAAATTTGCAAACCTTTTATTGTAATACTTTTTTGACTTTTTAAATTTTTGAGTAGAAATTATGAAGTGTCAATTTTCATGCAAAATAGCAGATTTTCCGAAGATTTGATTTCAATAGAAGCCTAAATAATATTCCCAAGATACTGTGTTTCCAAAATATTTAATGAAAAATGTGTAATAAGGTCATAATCGCGTATGAGCGGTTGTATGAAAAACAGTGAAAATGTAAGTATGTCGAGTTGCATCCCCTAAGATTACGTGTTGCGCCGATCTCAAGTAATATAAGACAAGGGTAGAAAGAAGAAGTTTTATACAAATTCCCATATATTAAAATAATGCGGATTGTGTATAGAGATTACTATGTTATATACCTATTATTGACCTAGACTGAACTAAATGAATGATTATTTTAAGACCGAACATCTTGGAAAGTTTGACCGATATATAGATATGTTATCCTCGATAAATCCAGGCCGATATTAATCTATATATATAAAAGAAAGTCGTGTTAGTTACACCACTTATAACTCAAGAAAGGCAGAACAGATTTGGGTGAAAATTGGTAGGGAGGTAGCTTAGAGCCAGGAGACGGACATAAGATGGTAGAGTAGGATAGAGTAGGGTAGAGTAAAGTAGAGTAGGGTAGGGTAGAGTAAGATAGAGTAGGGTAGAGTAGAGTAGGGTATAGTAGGCTGAAGTAGGGAAGAGCGGGAGCGAAGCCGCGCGGGCAAAAGCTAGTATTTTTATAAATATCGATACATCGATAGGTATATGGATATTTTTAATTCACTGCCGACACCCTTAGTTCGCTGCCGCCGCTTGCCCCCCGCGCTTTTACTGTGGTTACTTGTATGTATGAAACTATGAACTCAATATGGGTGCAAACGTAAAGACACAGGTTTTCCGGCCCCGATATGTTGGTACGGGTCGGTACAGGTCGGTACCGGTCAAACCACATAATAGAAACAGGTAACCGATTATTTTACACTAATGAATAAAATATAACTAATTTACTTACCATCATGTTTCATTTCTAAACTAATCTCCTTCCAACATTTATCAATCCCGTTTCTGTTGCAGTGTAATTTATCTCTTATGTCCCACAAAGGTGGCTTAGCAAATACCAACGCTATCAAAACATCGCAATCCACATCCATTTTTACGACGACAGAAGAAGACACACTACACTGGCACATGCTTAAACCCGTTTGACTCGGTACGGGCAGTCGGTACCGACAAGTATGAACCTGTTTCTAAATGAGCGCATAAGAACATGCGGGGGAGTTAACCTGCACCGATCGGTACCGACCCGTACGGACTTGCCTGTACCGGTAACCTGTTTCTTTATGTTTGCACCGTATGGCGTGAGATCCCCGCGCGCGTTCTGCGTTTCGCAGTCCGCGCAGTTCTTTTGTTCGAGATTGCCGCGCCGCGCCCGCAACGCACCCGCGCTTCCACTGTGGCCGAGCACTTTATGTGTTGTTTTATCTATAATCAATTTTGATGCTGTTTTAAAAATAAGATTTCTTTTTAGTTATATTTGGCATAAAATATTGTACAAAAATAAACACACGATAATAATACATAGATAATAATTATCATCATGTGTCTAATAAAAAAAAAAGTGATTTAATTAAAAAATATTTTATTTATTAAATAAAATAGTTAAAGATAATAACTAATACTAATTATTATTTTTAATTAATTAATTATTAAGTAAATAAATAATAACTAATTTTATTGAAAAGGGTATTTTTTTTAGGTTAGATTTAGAAAACAAATTAACTATACTCGTAATTCAATTTGACTAACTACGCATCTAGATAAGTACAGTACACTAATTTTTACAGCGTTTTTTTTTTTTATTTTTAATTTTTTTTTTTTTATATTTTTTTATTTGTACTAATTTGTGCAGCGTCAATTTGCCTGTGAACTCCTGGGACTGGTGGACTCATCGATCTTCTTCGAGAACCTGCGCACGCGTCTGTCGGAGCGCATCGGCGCGACGGGCGCGCTCGGCCTGGAGTCGCTGGGGCTGCTGGACGACGTGGAGGTCCTCAAGTGCGGCTCCCCTCTCGACACTGTCAGCCATTATCTTAGCAAGCGATTACAATTACGTAAGTTGGACTTTTGAATTAATATTATAGTGCTATTCATATTTCGTCGCCTGCAGAATTTTCGGACTGATGGTCTGATGGTCTCATCAACCTACTTCGAGCACATCGGTCTAAGGCTAGAGTATCTGGGGCTAGTGGGGATCAGAATAGACCCACCATAATTTTTTTTTTTCAGTATACGAAAAATAAAAATTCGCCTCACCATACAAAATTATTAACTTGATTGGACAGTTTGTATGGAGAGGCTTAATTTTTTTTTTTCGTTTCTTGAATAAATTTTTGATGGTGGGTTGTTCAGTTTCGTCTACTGAGCAAGCCCTTAAAGTTTAAGGAGGGCAGTCCCTTACACCTTTTATACTGTGCGCTAAAATAGTATCAAAAAGGTCCTATTGCTGACAGCGACATCTACCAGAACACCTTTGAATAGACTTTAAGAACTTAAAATGTTACAGGGTATAGACTGCGGTGTGCGGTGACTGTCATGTGTTATGGTAGTTATGGTATTAACACACGCTCAAACTTGGTATGACGAATTTGGTCCAGCCGTACCAAGGTCAAGCGTCTGCATACTAATATTCAATACTTACGTAGATATCAACTATAATGAATGTTCATTACAGAAAAAGACGAGACAGATCTAGTCGTACTCCGCCACGAGCTCGGAGTGACGTGGAGTGATGGCAAGCGGGAGCGACGTGAAGTCACCATGACGGTGCGAGGAGACCCCAGCAAGCACACCGCCATGGCCTGGACTGTGGGTCTGCCCACCGGCATCGCTGCTAAGATGGTGCTAGACGGTAAGGACCCAAATCTCCTAAGATTAATCCACTAGCAGGAGCGCCGAGGAGTCACCATGACCGTGAGAGGAAACCCAAGCGAGCTACGTGTGGCCTAGACCATCGACCATGGTGTATGATGGGCTGGTTACATTGCTCGCAGAACAAGTGGTCCATCCAACCGAAAAGTTCTAGAATGGCAACCGGGAACAAAATGAGTCCGACGGATACGAGGCCCACAGGACCGATCGTTGTGACACTTGGGGAACGCCTATGTCCAATAGTGGATCCTTTCGACTGAAGTGATGATGATCAGTTCTACGTTTAAAGACCGTTACACTAAAACTACATTTTAAGTTGTCGTTGGTGACTCTTGTAATATTCTGTTCGATAGGCAAACTTTTGTAGTGCAGTCGCAAAGCCCTTGGTTTTTAGAGCGTAGAGCTAAAATGTATTTTCATTTGTTTTCAGGTGAAATCCAAGAGCGTGGTGTGGTACTACCTTTCGCTCCTGTAGTATACAAGTCACTGTTATCACGGCTCAGAGCAGACGGCATCCACGCGAAGGAAACCACTACTCCTCTTAACTGAACCTCATTACCATAATGTTAACAAAGAAGTATTCATGCAAATGTACTGACGTTTAGTGTAGAATACTGGACATCTGAGTTTAGTGCAGATAACTGCATATCTAAGTTTAGTGCAGAATATTGTGCAACTGAGTTTAGTGCAGAAAACTGCACAGCTAAGTTTAGTGCAGAATACTGTGCAACTGAGTTTAGTGCAGAATATTGTGCAACTGAATATAGTGCAGAAAACAGCACAGCTGAGTTTACTGCAGAATACTGTGCAACTGAGTTCAGTGTAGAATATTGTGCAACTAAGTTTAGTGCATAATATTGTGCAACTAAGTTCAGTGAAGAATCATGTGCAGTTGAGATTAGTGAAAAATACTGTACAAATGAATTTTGGTACCCAAAAACATTCTAAGGGTATTCTACCGTTTGCCAACTTGTGTTGCGCCAAGGATTTTTTTGTAAATATTTTTGTATTTTTAAGATTAGAAGTAACCATGTTGTTATAGTTATGTTAATTGAGTAATTGTCTTTGGTATAAAACATCTGCTAATGTGTCGTGAGTGGCTACGAATTTGACAATTTTGTGAGAAAATTATTGTCTTAGTAAAAACAAAATAATACATTTGTTTCTTTTTTCATTGACTCTACATAAACAGTATTAACTTTTAAGTACAACCTTATACTCCAAACCTTCATGCACGAACAGCACGGACGCCGTTATTTACTGAAAAAGTATCATTATAAACGTTTTTGATTTCAGCAAGGCAACTGCTGAAAATGAAAATACTATTGTCCAGTAATGTCATCTGGAAAAAAAAGGTGTGACATGATTGTCATTCTTATATCATTTTTTTGCTAACCTAAAATGTTTTATCAAATGACTTGATTCTGCTATTTTGAGTTATTTTTTACGGTTATTTTTATAAATTTATTGAGCCAAATCTCGATTGTGTCGACACGTCCAATTTACACTTAAGATTTTTTTAATGCGTGACAATTTAATAATGATGACTTTGCGTTAAAGTCACACTGAAATGGAAAACGACCCGAATAACACAGTAAGTACAAATGTATCAGAGGCATGGATGTACCGCGGCTGCCGCAGACGCGGAAGTTACTGAAATATGCGGGAAGCAGAAGAGATTATCCCTTTTTGAAACCCTATAAACATCAACGGACTCCGAAGGTAGCCTACTGGCTCCTAAATAGTCGAACCTTGAAATATTTACGAGCTCTGAATATCCCTAACTATACGCAATTTTGCATAATGAGAATGCGCTTGCATATTTTAACACCAGCAACCAAAACAACAATCATTTTGGGATTTTCATATTATTTTCTTCTAGCCTGAAGAGAAGAAAACTTGGGGGTATAGTTTTTCTATAACCTATCTAAAATTGTACCAAAGTACCTCACCACTTGGAATCCAGATCCACATAGTATTCCTTCTTTCAACTTTGATAATCTGGGCACTGGCAATTTATTCAACAATTATTTTTTGCCGGCAACACTTACTAAAGGTAGTGAACGATCTGGTATCTTAAACTGCTTAGAAACGCTTCATATTATTGGCCATATTTCAATTAATGACTCGATGTTGTAGTTGTATCTTTACTAACCCCAAATATCAACCGAGTAGTTTAAAGGCACTGATGGCCTGATGGCAATCAAGCTACAGGTGATAACGGCAAATCATCTTCATCGTGGTACGCAGTAGGTATACGATAGGAAGCTCCGTAACCACCAATGAAAGAGGTGGATCCGTTCCCATGGAGGTTTCAGAGTTATCGTCTACTTATTAAACTAGATGGGTGTTGTGTCTGGTCTGATTGCGCGGAGGATATATGTGTAACGATAAAGCCTGTTTTGCATTTAATTAAAAAATGTATAAGTATAGTAACTAGAATGTGGCTAGTTACTGCTGTTTGTGACCAGTGTAGGTTTATAACTTGGAAACTACGCCAATCCTAGCATAAGTAATACGTAACGGTAACACCGAGTCATTAAGGCTGCTTGTACGCTTACATATATTTGTCATAACAAACTACTGTATATTCGCTGATTTTGACTAAAACATAAAAAAAACAGGTTACCGGTGCTGGCAAGTCTGTACGGTTCGGTAGCGATCGGTGCAGGTTTAATACTCCCTTGTGTTCTTATGCGTTCATTTATAAAGAAACAATTTTATACTTGTCGGTACCGACTGCCTGAACCGAGTCATACGGGTTTAAGCATAGGCCAGTGTAGTGTTTTACAAATAGGTACTGATTTACCTGTTTCTATATGGTTTGACAGGGTTTGACAGGCACCTACCTGTATCGAGCCGTACTGACATGTTGGGACCGAAAAACCTGATCTTCATATTTGCACTCAAAGTCATCAGGGTTATTGGATGAACATAGAACCTTGTTGATAAAAAGGTGCATACTACCATAATATGGTATAGTCAGTGTGTATGAACAACCGTGTATGGCCAATAACCCGTAGATTTTTACCGTGAAAAAACGTCTGCGAACAACAGGCTTTATTGTGATGAAGTTTACCATATTAAGCGTTTCTAAGCAAATGTAAGAAACTAAGTATATCGTTCTGAGCCAGTGTAAGCGCACTTTTAGTAACTTGGTTGTGGTGGTCAGACGGCGGGTCGCGAGACTGGACGGTGCATGTCGGTGGCGGCGATGCAGGCGCTGCACCGACTGCGCGAGTGCCGCCTGCTCTGCGACGCGATCGTGCGCGCGGACGACGGCGCCGCCTTTCCCGTGCACCGCGCCATACTCTCTGCCTGCAGCCCATACTTCCTGTACGATTCTCACTCTTTATTCATAGCTAGTTCCAACTTCATCGGAGATTACATATGACAATCGATACCGTTCATCTTTATTAGTAGTTGGTAAGTGAGGACTATCCAATACATGCCTTATCTTATCCAGGGTTGTTGTACTCCCACTAGTAGTACCTTATACTAAAGCCTATATCTCACAAAGGGTGCTTAGATTCGAAGTTTATTATTCCGCTTGGAGGATCTATAACTTTGTTAAGCCATTACGAAAAATCGTGGATAAACAGGACCTGCGAGATTCTACTCCTATAAAATATGCTCACCTTCCCACATCTGATGATAAGTGGGATCGGTGTTAGTGGAATTACATAAGCTGTGAATAGCGTGACTGCATTAGTTCTTCAAGATTAATAATTTAAAAAACTATTGAAAGTATAAAATTTTGTCAATCAATTAAATTATTTATTTGCTTAATAGAAGTAGACAAATGTTACAAATTAATATAGTAAAAATAAAAAAGGGGACATATTTTTTTAAATGAATAGCATTGACAGGATAGATGAGACAGATACACATCTAAAGCAGATCTGGTTAGTGTCATTGATTATCTTTTTAGATTTTCAGTAGGAATATAGTATAATGTAGTAAGTTGTAGTAGTTTAATATGCAACGCAATGTGTTAACCAATACAAACTGAACCATACGTAACTGTAAACAGGGCACTATTTACAACAACACTGCACTCTCGCGAACAAAGCGACGTGCTGATATCGGGCGTGCGCTCAGAGATCCTGCTGCTGCTGATCGAGTACGCGTACCTGCGCCGCATCGACGTAACGGACACCAACGTGCACGAGCTGCTCATGACCGCCGACTACCTCGCCTTTCTCGGCGTCCTGCAGCTCTGCTGTGACCATCTGAGGCTCTCGCTTAATCCTAAGAACTGTCTGGGCATAATGATGTTTGCGAGGTTAGTGGAGTTTGATCAGATGATCAGTTTTGTTTAAGACATTAATTTCAGTGTTCATCAACCTGCACTATGCACACAGACTCTCTAAATATCTCGGCCAAACAAAGTAAGTCTTCAAGATGATGATCCTACTACCAGATATTATTATTATGAACCTGTTGTGTCCCACTGCAGGGCGAAGGCCTCCCTTCCGTTATTCCACACTTTTCTGTCCGTAGTCGCTGCCAGATGTACACTATCTATTTTAAAATTGTTCATGAGTAGATTGATTACAAAGTAGCTTCAGCCAGCGGGTTCGCCCGCGCCCCTAGATTGTGCTGATTGATCAAGTTTTTTTACTCATTAAGTGATTATTGATTGGTAGCCAGTAAATTTTGCACATAGCTTCGTTTGTCTGGTTTCTCCAGCATGCTGAAGTGACACGTTCAAAGTAAGCTGACTAACTAACACTAGGTGGCGTTGTTGCAGGCGCGTGTTTTGTTATAAGCTTGAGGCAGACGGTAGGCGTTACCTTCTGCGTTACTTCGTGACTGTGGCGACCCAAAGCGATGAATTCCTCCACCTGCCTCTCGAGGAACTTAACTCTATTATACTGGAAGACGAACTGAACGTGAAGAGTGAAGAGGTGGTTTGGGAAGCGGTGCTGCGCTGGGTCAACTATGACCCCGACAGCCGTTGGCAGCACACCGTCAAACTGATGGGCAGTATACGACTCGGACTACTGGACACTCAAGTAAATATTAATATAAATGAAAAAATCTTGATAATATGCTTGTTTAAATTATATTTTTATAATTATTGTTAGGCTCGCATTTACCCACTATCTCACCTAATGGTAAATAGTACGCCAGCCCAAAAGTTACCACTTGATTTAAACCCACCAGGCTGTAGCTACTGTTGAGCGATTGATTGCTGCGCTGCGTGTCACGGGTTCGAGTCCGGCAGGGAATTCCACTCTTTAGCTGTACACACATTGAAAGTGTTCTAAAACGTTATATTTAACTAATTAGGATCTTTAAGAAGAAAAGCTTGAAAGAAGGTCGGTCGACTAGGCCCAGAAATGTCATGACGATTGAACTCGTGAACTATGCGATACTAATCAATCCTTCCTGTGACGCACATTGTAATTTAATGCATTACGTTTTCAATTTCAGTTTTTCTTAGAAAACGTAAAAGACCATCCATACGTAACCGGCAACGAAGGTTCACGACCCATTATTATTGAAACCTTGAAGTTTCTGTACGACTTGGAGATGATTGCTCAGAGAGACGGTGAAGTTGCCACGCCGGAGATTGCTCGCCCTCGAGTCCCACACGAAGTAATGTTATTTTTTCATCGTAATTTTATAAATCTTAATTATCACTATTGTCATGATTCAACGACAAAAACTAAACTTCAATTTAACCAGGTTGTCAGTTAACATTGGTGGTCACAAATTCACAATGAAATTAAATGTAAACATTTTTTTACTATTGATGACTGGCCTGTTGGTCTAGTGGTTAGTGACCCTGACTGCTATGCCGGAGGTCGTGGGTTCGATTCCCACCCAGGACATTTGTTCTGTGTCTGGGTGTAATTTATCTATAATATGTATGTATTTAGAAATATATAAGTATGTTTATCAGTTGTCTAGTACCCATAACACAAGCTCTGCTTAGCTTGGGACTAGACGGCGTTGTGTGATAGTTGTGGAATATATTATTATATTATTATTATACTAACTCACAAGATGGTAAGCGATGATGTAGTCAACGATGGAGCACGCTTGCCTAGAAATAACCTATTGACGTAATCAAAAAAAAATCTCAACGATATTTTTTCTGACTTGGTATATTTTTTGAACCTACTAATTTAAAAGAACTAATTGCCGTCTCTTAACTCAGGTACTATTCGCAATTGGAGGATGGAGCGGTGGTTCACCGACAGCTTTTATTGAAACTTATGACACGAGAGCAGATCGCTGGATTAAGGTAGATACAGGCCTTATTTATCCCCAGAGCTTGTAATCAGAGCGTATTCCAAGACAATAGGGTAGCTTACAGGGTCAACAAAAATACATTTTATTCAGTCCGTATTTTAGATTATAAAAAAATATTGGACACGTATTTTGTCTTTTTTCGATTAAACAAAAATTAACAAAGCCATAGCCCATTAAGCGTTACGTGTGACGTCACCCCGTGCGAAAAAATGCAGCACAGCGGCGTGACGTTACATGTAACTTTAATAGGCCATATCTTAGTCATTTTTGGTTTTATTTACAAATTAAAAAAATATGTGTCCCTTATTTTTGAATAATCTAAAAGACGGACTAATTACATTTTTTACGGCAACTAACCTACTCTCACAAGCTCAAACACGGTTAGAATACATCACTACAGACTTCACGTGCCTATAAAATGTAGGTTTGCAGCTTTGCAAAACCGGAGCAAGACACTGGTGACCTAGGTAGGTATATATGAAAATTGTAAAACAGCGCGATAAGATGTATTCAGACATTGAGAAGGAATGAATGAGATGCATGAATGGAAATGAATGCATTAATGCATCAAAAAACTGTATTGGTTGTGCCAACTGAGCTCTTACAAGGCAGTGTAGCCAAAATAATACTTGATAGTCAGTGGTAACCAAAAAGTGGGATAGCGTAATAACAATGCCAGATACATCGAAAACGATGATGACAATAGCCAAACCCAAAGGACCAATGGAGTATACTTTAAAGCATGAGAGGGAATAAGATGATGTTCGAAAGTTAAAAATGCAATGCAAAGACTCTTTTCTCTCGAAGGAACTGAGGTGCCTCTGAAAGAAGAAAGCTTTTGTTAGTCGACTTGTCTTTCCTTACCACTTCCATACCATGAGTAGTAAGTATCTATGCACGTTGTACGGTGAACACGCAAAGTAGAGATTTTGTTTTTTAAAATAACTAGTATTTCCCAGGTAGAGGAAGTAGACCCTGCAGGACCCCGTGCATACCACGGCACAGCCGTCTTAGGCTACTGCATCTACGTGATCGGCGGCTTCGACGGCATGGACTACTTCAACTCCTGTCGCTGCTTCGATGCCGTCACCAAGTCTTGGCGAGAGGTTTATTTGCTTCATTTTAAGTGTTTTTAGGGCTTCGTACCCGAAAGATGCCAATAGGACCCTACTACTAAGCCTCTGCTGTCTATTTGTCTGCCTGTGGTTCTGTCCGTCTATCAGTTGGCTACCTATATCTTATAAACCGTAAGAGTTATGAGAGTTGAAATTTTCACAGAATGTGTATTTCTATTGCAGTAACAACAACAAATGAAAAAAGTAAAACATTTTTTTCTCGATTTTTATATTTTAGTACAGAACCCTTCATGTGTGGAACCGACTTGCATTTTATCAGTTTTTTTTTAACAATTTCCAGGCCAACAGATGTTGGTCACTGACTGTTCATTTGAACAATTACAAGTCTGACTGACCCAGAGGCGAAGCGTAGATCGCTGTCACATCTGGTTGTTTGTACCCGTACTCTTCATAACTAAACAAGACAAGATTGTATTATTGGCTGAAATCATACAATCTTGTCTGCATTGACTGCGTATTGTGACTTGATTTGAAAGTCTTTACGATAAAAAGGCTGACCTGAAGTTTGTGAATACCTACATTAATATAATTATTTAAGTAATATGAATAATTCATTTGAAAATAAAATATCTGGGTTGCTAAATGAAACACAAAAATAAACGAAATATCGATTGGCAGAACCTAACAATAAAATCCTACTTAGTTCTTCGGATAATCAATTTTCAAAATCTTATACCCACTGTAGGTAGGAGCTATGTGCGACACTAAACAATGTTTAAGTTTATCATTGCTGCTTTTATTAATGCATAATTTTCTCTATAAAGGTAGCACCAATGAACGCACGTCGCTGCTACGTGTCAGTGGCGGTTCTAGGGGAGACGATATACGCGATGGGCGGGTACGACGGCCATCACCGACAGAACACGGCCGAGCGGTTCAACCACCGCACAAACCAGTGGTCACTCGTCGCGCCCATGAACGCGCAACGATCCGACGCAAGTGCAGCCGCTTTAGATAGTAAGTGTAGATGTAGATATATGACGGTACGGCGGCCGCCCGTGGCGGTGCAGTCATTTAAATTTTATATGGGTACTGGGGTGACCAGATGGTTGCAAACTAGCATTCCAACGAAGGTTGCTAGTTTCAATCCGCGTAGACAGCAGTTGTAATCTATGATCTTCAACGCCCTTGATTGCCACCATTTGCACCTCCAAACGTGTTGGTGCGTGGTTTACACTCATGTAGCCGCAACACAAACCAAGTTAACCTTGAGGTGAGCACTAGTTTGCGACCGTCTGGTCCACCCTTGAGAGGGTGGTTGAAGAAGAGGATTTTTTATTTTAAATAGGGACGAACAGCGCGAGACTAATAGCTAGGAAACACCGGCCTCATTTAGTTTAAACTGAGGAAAAAAATTGACGTGTAAAAGGGTTTTTTAAAACCTATTTGCAAAAGAAATATCAATAAATTGTAACGTTTGTTTCAGACAAGATCTACATAACGGGCGGCTTCAACGGCCAGGAGTGCATGAACAGCGTGGAAGTGTACGACCCCGACACGAACCAGTGGACCAACCTGGCGCCCATGCGCTCGCGCCGCTCCGGCGTCTCCTGCATCGCTTACCACAACAAGGTACTTAGGTATTATTGCTTGGAATCTTATGTTTGAGGCATTCGCGATGTTGCTATCACCGGCGTAGCTACTAGATAGGCAGACCAGTGCTCCAGGGCCCCCAAGCTCCGGGTGCCCACAAAACCTGATTGACAAACCTCATAATGAACTAAAGAAATAATTTCTCACCTTCAAAATCGAAATAAAAGAGGTTGCAACACTACTTTAATTAAAGTTAAAGAAGTAGAAGAGTGGTAGCTACGACACTGGTTAGTATGTAAAATGGTTTTGTATCAATGAACTCCCTTTGGCTGGAGCTACCCGACCGGCGGATTGCCGTCCGTCTAGCTATGTGAGGCAAGGATGCAGTGTGCTTGCGCAAAAACTTGTACACCATAGTAGATTATGTGACTAGGGGATAAAGTCGCGGGCGGCATGTTGAACTTCCGAGCACAGTGAGGGAGTTAATACAGAAACCTGAGTGAAGTTAGGAATTCAAGCCGCCCAAGGCAAAGACAGCTTTATCCCCGTCTTTTATATACTCTACTTTTTACACCAGCATCTGAGAGGTAATTAACCTTTCGTACGCCGCAATTAGAGACACAATTAAAAAGTTATTGTGTCTCGCGTGGATCCACGTTCCGGACACACAAAGGGTTAAAAGGCAATTTGGTCAAACAAATCGTATCTATATTAGAAAAATATAAATATTATATTTTACAAGTTCATCAAACAAACAAAATTCACTACTGCAAGATTCTATAATTTCAATTTTTTATAACGCTCCCGTCAGTAAGCACGTTTTATTCTATTTTCTTTTTAGGGTTCCGTAGTCAACTAGGAACCCTTATAGTTTCGCCATGCCTGTCTGTCCGTCTGTCTGTCTGTCTGTTAATCTCTGTGACCGTTAGCACTAGAAAGCTGAAAAGACTTGGCCGGATCCTGCCCAAAAATCAACTATACGTTCCATTAATTATTTATTATATAAAAATTACTTCTAAAATAAATAAAAATAAGTCGCAACAATCCATTTCTCTAGGAGCGGCGAGAAAAAATTCCATAAAAATAAGTATGTTAATTGTTTTTGAGTCGTTTTGTTTCATAGCAATCATGGAGGATGAGGATAAATCGATACAAATTGCATTTACGTTTGGGTACACGCATAAGACAAAAAGTGTTCTTATCTGTAGTAACACGCCTGAAGGTCAGACTAAAAATATAAAATACTTGTAAATACTGCAATTGTATTGCAGAAGTTAAAAAGTTAACTGGACACCAATTTTCGAGCCGCCGCGCGTTTTGATAGTACTCACCTACTCACGGTACACATTATGAATCCACAATATTTTCAAGAGCGTGCACCCAAACGTCCTAAAATTATTTTGACATTTCTGCGCTCTTTAAACTAAACTGTCAAAACAAACTGTATGCGTCAGTCTTGCCTTGCGTCATTCTTACAATATATTACTGTTTTGTGTTTTCGTAACTGTATTTGATTTTTAAACTTGGCTCCGTGCTATCCTTTATCGGACTTTCCTTTACGCTTTTAATATTTATATTCTGCTGTGCATATTGGATTGGTTTGTTTACGATTTGGATTCTGACGCTCACGAAGTCAATGTACCTGAAATGAACTGTGGCCTCCAATCGAATATGAGAGCATATTGTAAGAACTTTAACACCATAACTACAAAATACATTGGCTGATATACATAAACAGGTTGAAGAACTACAGGAAAATGAATCTGGATTACCTAAACTACCTTCAATTACACCAGTTGCTAATCAAGCAAATATAACGGCATCAGCCTCATTCTCTGATAACATATCTTCGAAGCCATCTAGTTCTTCCTTTCGAGATTTAGGAGAGGATAAAACATTAAATGTGCCTTGTCTGAGTAATTATTGTAGTGATGATGTGTTATAATATTAAGAAATAAATATATTTAAGCAAATGTCTGTACTTACTTATTTATATGACTAAATAAAAATTCAAGTGTTATGTTTTTAGTGTTTTATTGCATGTCTAATTGTATATTTTTTGCTAATTCGCCTGAATATACAAAAAATATCTGTTAGACAAGGAGTTCTTCTTCGATATTGCAATTAATGTCGATGTTTGAAAGTGACTATGTATTACCAACATATTATGTTCATCAATGTAAATACGTTTTACTTGGTATTTTGATCTTTGACTCAATCTTCACTAGCCTCTATCAATATGTATCACTGATGATGATGGTGTTTCGAACATTTTCATAAAATTAAAGGCGTTCTCATACTAAGTTACTGTCACTGTCACTGTTATTGTAGATCATTGTTGTATTGATGTCAATCATTGCTATTCAAAATGATGAGGCATTTTTTTTAAATCTTATTTTTAGTGTCTCTCGCTCTATCTCTGATCATAAAAATTAAACTACTGTAAAGCCGTACTCTTAAGCTTTAATACGGCGTACCATTTGTCTGTGTAATGGAATATTTTTAGTTTGGGCACAGCTCCCTACTAATCCGGCCATGTCATTTGGTACAAATAATATGGAAAAAAATGTTTCATTAGGCCCTATATGTAAAGTGGGAAGTTATTTTTTTTTTAATTTCAACCCTGACGTCTAATATATTGTTGGATAGGTATTTAAAAATGAATAGGGGTTTACTGAAATCATTTTTTGATATTGTCAATAATTTCGGAAATAATCGCTCCAAAAGTAAAAAACAATGTGTCCCTCCCCCTCTAACTTTTGAACCATAAGTTTAGAAAATATGAAAAAAATCTGACAAGTAGAACTTTATAAGGACTTTTTAGGAAAATCATTTTAAACTTGTTGAAAAGACCAGTTTTTGTACAAAAAGACAAAAAGGTTCTACAAAATAATTTCTGTACAAAGTTTGTAGTATAATCGTATATGCATAAGCATAATGCAGCATAAGTGGGTACACTTATTGTGACGGACGGGAAACTATGGAAACCTACACTGAGCGTGGCCCGACACGCTCTTGGCCGGTTTTTTTTGTTAGTGGCCAGTTTGAATTTCGAGTCAACTTGTTCGATGCACGTACATTTTAATTCACAATGTTGACGATTTTTATTAACACGCTTATATTAGCTTCACCTGTATGTTTGTAACCAACGCCATTGAGCTCGATTTTGACCTACTTAGGGCGATCAGATTTTCTTCAATCTTTGCACACCCATCAAAGACACATACAATAATCCATTTTTTTTTAGTGAAAATTAAAAATATATTTTTCATTACTCATACTCTGAAAGTAGGTCGGAACTTGCCTGAGGAGCGGGCTGAAAGTGATACTTTTCATCCCTAGGGAGTTTCACTTTACAACTGACAGCTATCAAATTATTAAAAAGAAAAAAAAACTAGTTCTATCTTCACATTTCTATTGAACCATGTTCCAATTTTCTATACAGCCAGTCAATCACAGCACGATATAAAATTGAAATAACTTAAAGACAAGTATTAATTAAATAATGTTATATTTTAAGTGATTTATTTGTTCAACTATTTCTTTAAAATACTTTATTTTTAAAAGATTACAATTAATTTCTAATTTTTCATTAATGAGGCTGAATAGCTGGCCGGTCGCAGAAAAAAAAAAACAAAATGGCGGGAAAGTTGCCATCATTGGTTTTTTAGTTTTGTTTACATTTCCGTACAACAGAGATTTGTATAAACACATTATGTTTATCAGATTAAAATAGTGATTTAACGCCTAATTTCATAAGAGAAGAGGCTAAAGCAGTAGTGGAATACCTTTTACCGCCTAAATCAGAAGAAAGATACCTACTTAAAACCATAGGTACGAGACTCAGGTTTTACAAACTTTTTATTTTATTTTTAGTTTCCTCGTATTCGTAATGAAAAGCACAGTGTTTACCTCGGGGTGAAAGTAACCCATTTACCCCTCGAATTAGCGACCTCGCTGCGCTCGCCCGCCAACTCCTTCTCGGGACGAAATGACTTACTTTCATCCCTAGTGTAACAATGTACCATAAAAAAAAAACAAAAAAAACACGCTTTCATAGCATACCAAACTAAAAAAAAGTGTAAAATATTTTTCAATTTATGTAGAAAATAATAATAATAAACGCGTGGGGTGCTCGATTTACGAAAAACATGGCACAAAGCACCCCACGCTTTTTTAACCGACTTCTAAATAAAAAAGGAGGAGGTTCTCAATTCGGATGTTTATATTTTTTTTTTATGTATGTTCGCGCATAACTTCGTCACTTGCCAACCGATTTGAAAAAAAAATCTTTTGTTGGAAAGGGTATACTTCCCAAATGGTCCCATAGTCACCAAGTCGTTATCTGATGATGGAATCTTGGCGAAATCGAGGGAACTCCTCAAATAATATAGGCAACCATATAGTTCTTTTGATATTTTTATAGTCAAAATATGAAATTTGATGAAGTGGAATTGGTGAAGAAGATCAGAAATGGCCAACGGAAGTTCATACTCACACAGATCTCCCAATGAACATCGAAGGAAGTCGGTGTTAAATAACGAAAAGGCAAAACTATTACAGAAACACCGACTTCCGAAATTAAACTTATTTTGATAGTTTTAGTGTTTTTTTTAGTAAGTCGGTAATTTCTTTTTTTTTTTTTGTAAAAAGTTTTTTATTCACAATAATATTAATATTTTTCGTTCATTATTATTATTTTCTACCTATATTGAAAATTATTTTACACTTTTTAGTTTGGTATGCTATGAAAGCGTGTTTTTAGGGTTCCGTAGCCAAATGGCAAAAAACGGAACCCTTATAGATTCATCATGTCTGTCTGTCTGTCTGTCTGTCTGTCTGTCCGTCCGTATGTCACAGCCACTTTTTTCCGAAACTATAAAAGCTATACTGTTGAAACTTTGTAAGTAGATGTATTCTGTGAACCGCATTAAGATTTTCACACAAAAATAGAAAAAAAGCAATAAATTTTGGGGGTCCCCATACATAGAACTGAAACTCAAATTTTTTTTTTCATCCAACCCATGCGTGTGGGGTATCTATGGATAGGTCTCCAAAAATGATACTGAGGTTTCTAATATCATTTTTTTCTAAACTGAATATTTTGTGCGAGAGACACTTCCAAAGTGGTAAAATGTGTGTCCCCCCCCCCCCCCTCTAACTTCTAAGATAAGAGAATGATAAAACTAAAAAAAATATATGATATACATTACTATAAAAACTACCAACGAAAATTAGTTTGAACGAAATCCAGTGAGTAGTTTTTTTTTAATGCGTCATAAACCGAAAAAAATACACTATTATTAAAACATCGATCAAAGTTACAACACATAACAAGAACTTTTATATTATGTTACTTGCTGCTACGGAACCCTTCATGGGCGAGTCCGACTCGCACTTGGCCGGTTTTTAAATTTTTTTAAACTATAGTTTTTGATGTTCCAAATTCAAATCTCATAATTCCCTAGCGATCGGCCATACTGCATTGTCTCCCTAGGGATAGAATGGCATGCTTTAAGTGAGGTTAGTATGACGTATTTATAAAACAACATTATCGAGCAGGTGGTGTAAAATAGTAGTTTATGTGACTAGGGGATAAAGCAGTGTCTTTAAGTCGCGGGCGGCATGTTAAATTCCGAACGAAACGAAGGTTGCTGATTTTAATCCCGAACGACAGTGAGGGATTTATAAAATTAACTCCCGAGCATTGCGAGGGAGTTAATAAAGAAACCTGAGTGAAGTGAGGAATTTAAGCCGCCCAAGACAAAGACAGCTTTATCCCCGTGTTGCATACTCTACTTTTTACACCATCTGTGAGATAATTAAAAGAGAATTTGGTCGACCAAATCATATATTAGAGAAATATAAGTATTATATTTACAAGTTCATCAAACAAACAAAATTCACTACTCCAAGATTCTATAGTTTCAATTTTCTATAATGCTCCCGTGTCGTTAGTACGTACGCACGTTTTATTCTATTTTCTTTTTTTTTTTTTTGTTAGTGGCCAGTTGAATCATAGTGATTACATACTCTTTGGTTTGAATTTCGAGTCAACTTGTTCGATGCGCCTACATTTTAATTCACAATGTTGATGATTCTTGATGCTCCAAATTCAAATCTCATTATTCCCTAGGGATCGGCCATACTGCATTATCTCCCTAGGCATATAATGACTTCCTTTAAGTGAGGTTTGTATGACGTGTAAAATGACATTATCGAGCAGGTGGTGTAAAAAACTAATTATCTCCCGAGTCAGTGGCTAGCCTTCACTGAGGTTGACCGCCATGCAACCACGAACGACTTCGGTCAGGAGGACTACAGCATTATTTGCTGTGAAAAAATCAAAATATATTGCAATTTTTTTGTGTTATGCGCATGCCCGGTAAACTGGGAGCCAAAGTAGTATAGAGTTGGATCCCTAAGACAGAGAGACGTGGTCACGGCAGACCAGAAAAAATAAAAAAGCGGGACGAACAGATTTTGGGGCCGACCATAAGACCTTAAAGCAGTATTGTTTTAATATTACTTAGGCTTTTCGTACCATGACGCCTTCAAAACAACCTTATTACAATATTAAAACAAGATTGTTTTCTTAGCGATTTTGTGACGTCACTCTTAAAAAGTTCATTCTTTTCGTACTCTGACGAAATTTTTGACCGCTTGCAGTATTGTTTTTACGTCAAATTAGCAGGAGTAAAAAAGTTGCTCGGACGCAGCGGATTTATTATTGTTTTCCAAATAAGTACCATTTAAAGGGTTTTTTGGGACATATAAAGTATTTAAAACTTATTTCGATGCCTAAAAGAGCCCAGTTAATTGTTTAATCTAGTGATTTTTGTCCTTACGAGGGTTATTAATTTATTATTTTACTCTAAATAGCGCACATATAATATGATTTTTTGTTTTTGGAAGCAGATAACTCTGACTTCAACATTGCACGAACAACAACACAAACAACAAGTTATTTCACTGTTTAACTTTACCTTGATTCCATGACGTCCTTAGACAATAAGTTTCAAGGATAACATACGCACTTCGTGGGTTCAATTATCCGCTTCGAACACCAACCACTTAAAGACAGATTACCTACTTTAAATATATTTAAGCACTTGAAAACTATTTTAATATTTCAAAATCGGTACCGCACTCAACAAATCAACAATGATAAGAATCTTGTTAATATAAACATACGTTCCGAATTCTGAATACGATTCACACTAACTTGCAACTAAAATTAAATGTTAACGTAGTCGCTTGCAGCTTTTTGTTTTTCTACTTTATTAATGTAAATTCTTAAAGTTATTACGTCCTTTTTAAGAAAGTTACTTAGATCGTTTTAAAAATATATTTAAAAGGACATTTTTTGAGTTCAATGTGTTCTATTGGTTCACAATGAACTAGCGATTCAAACAAACATGTGAAAGAGACAACGCTATACAGATCTATATAGCGCGTATCTTTTCTTTCTAGCAGGGAATAGACAAAATCTTTAAAATCGTTCATTCTTTCCCAGCCCTTAGCAGGAATACAATCATACTGAGCGATTAAGTTCATGGTACGAAATGAAGTAATATTACTTTAAGATGGAAACAAAACGTTCCTGCAATAAGATTGTTTTATAAATGTTTATGGTTCGACCCTTTGTCAGAATTGGATCCATCCAGGCACGCGAAAAACGCGCGGAGTCGCGGGCTTGTGAACAGTGGAAGGAGGCCTGTGCCTAGCAGTGGGAAGAAACAGACTAGCAAAAAATCTGTAAGAGATCGCCCTGTGCTATAAGACCGCCCATTGTGCACTTATTCTTTTAAATGTTTGTCCTGTATTTTTGTTTATTTGGTGTACAATAAAGATTATAATAAATAAATAAATATCTATTAACCTTTTGCATGCTGAACTTATTTTAGGGTAGACCTCTATATATAATCGTCTTGATGTTTAACAGACTCGAAGTAAAATGTAGCCGTAAAACCATAAAATGATAAGTAATAACAAATGATACGGATCATTATCTCTGCACTGACTATTTACATAATAAAAATTTCCCCCACTACGCTAAGAGCACCACAGACTCATAGATAATATTAGATATAATATAAACATTAACGAATAATATTATTAATCACATGAGATATTAACTTAAAATGGTTAACGTTATCATTTCAGGATCAGCGAGGTCATAATAACACGCCGAAGTCTCTTTAAGAAAAAATGCTGTCGATATACATATTTTGTATTCCTTTACGGTCCTATGCAGAAAGCACTGGTTTTATCTAGATTAATTCGAATTGTTACATATAGGCCAAGTCTCTACGCCGCGCAAAACTTGATTCATAACGGAATGTCTATATACATAGTATATATATTATGTATACTTATGTTCGAATAGTCGGGCGAAGGAATCAAGAGTTTTTTGAATGCGAGAAATCAGGACGAAATACAAACTTGCGTTTATAATATGTATTAGTGTGATAGTGGGATAATCTCTGGAACCTCTTTTTTTGTTAAAAAATATTTTTTTACAGATAAAAAGAATAGAATAGTAGAAAACTAGTTAAAAAATACACATATTACACAAGAAGATGACTGTCAAATAGAAAATATACATATTTTCTAATTGATATAAACTAGTTCTTGACTGCGATCCCACCTGGTAATAATTATTCACATTATCACATAGGTAGGTACATTATTACCACAAAGACAATACAAAACCAACAAACACAAAATAAAAATGTAGGAAATAGTACAAAATGATACAATAAAATTACGCTTAGCATGCGCACACCAAAAGGTAGGTTACATACAGCTATCATCGCAGCTACTGACACTATCGCCGAGCGGCATGCTGTGGCACTCATGATTCACGACGTAAGGAACTTGTACATAATCCACCTTGTACCTCAGATATTGTGGGATAGCCGATGGGAACGTATCCGAGTGAAAAATTTACATTATATCTTTATTCCTAGATCTACGTGATCGGCGGCTTCAACGGCATTTCCCGAATGTGTAGCGGCGAGGTGTACGACCCCGCCGCCAACACCTGGGCCCCGGTGCCTGACATGTACAACCCTCGGAGTAACTTCGCTATCGAGGTCATTGACGATATGATCTTCGCGATCGGGGGCTTCAACGGAGTCACCACCATCTACCACGTCGAGTGCTACGATGAGAGGACCAATGAGTGGTGAGTTTCAGTTAACTTAAAACTTTTTTTTCAATAACTTCGTATTCAAATACGAAGCTATTGAAAAGCCTAGTCTTTAATGCTATGCAAATGGTCTGCCAAGGGGCGTCACTGTAACTTTAGATGTAGGCAGGCCTTGGAGATATGTAAAAAGAAGTCTTGACGACCCAACATAGACACGTCTGATGAAGTATGACGTGGTTTCCAATTGAAACCCAACAAAATACTTTAAAAAAAAAGAAAAAGGTTTTACAAAGTCTTAGCAGCAACATTATACCCGTTTAATTCGGTTTGGAACCAAAAATCATCAAATAACTTCTCTGGCTCGTGGCGGAGTGTTTCTCCAGTTGCCCTTATTGCCCCGGCAACTTTTTTTGAAAAATCCTGCAACTCTGGCAGGAATCGGCCCTGGCGAACTCCATCAGTTATATAATGCAATATTGTATCCTATGTAGATGTTTATGTTCAGTGCATTCCCGTTACATTGCGTGGAATTGTTTTCTCGCGACTCTTGCAACAGATCTCAAGTCAACATTATCTGAAATGCTATAAATAAGGAAATAAATGGGTATTTAATCACGTTATTCACAACATCTTATAATAACTACGGTTAATTATAATACTATCTTGAATAAAAGCACGTGGCTTGTGCATTTTTGTAGAACTATCATCATCAGGTTATCTTTCTCTAAACCGAGGAAGGAGCTGGTCACAATTATTCCCTGGTTTAATTGTGAGGTAGTCATTATTAAAATATAGCTTAAACCCGTGGCTGCATGAAACCCTTTTCCATATTTCGAACAATCCGTTCATATTCTTCGTCTACGAAAATAATCCGAATCATTTAGAATCTCGATTAAATGTGCAAGAATTCTATAGATATAACTATTCCTTATATTTTTTATTTATGAATACACAATGAAGGGTAATTTACGCGAAATAGCAGATTTTCAGAGGCCTTTATTGGATTAGTTTTTCACAAATTTAGTTTATTTCAGTAGAAACATCAATAATATCCACAAGATGTGTTTTACAAAAAATCTGGATTTTCAAAATACCTGGACAAACATGAGTACCTAATACCTAACGTGTTAATCACGTAAGAGCGGTTGTATGGAAATGTAGGTATCTCGGGTTGGTCGCTCTTATGTAGTTAGCAGGGGGTTGATACATTGTTGCATCCATTCAGATTTAGATTTGTAGGTATGTTCTGTTATGCTGTCTATCAATTAGTCTCTATTTATAACTTGAAGTGGCGTATGAGTTGAGATAATAAACCTAGTTGTAGCCATTATGCATTTTGCAGCAAACCTGTTTGTGCTAGATATTTCTCCAACTTCCATCCTTATCATATTATAACGTCCTGGTAGTCCTTTGGCTTGTTGTGTTAAAGTAAATATTTACGGATACACGAATAAGTACTTCATGAGAAACAGTTGCACATACGCATTTCAACTTGTTTATCAGTTTAATAATCTGTTATGTTTAATATGTTTTTCATTGCAACAGCACCGACGGTTTTCCTATTATTTTTCCAAATATCCAAACTTCTTCGTACCAAATAAAAGGAAAAAATAATAAGTAGGTTAGATGTCTATTTTCTCTTTTCTCCTACGTTCGAAAAAAATATTATATCTGTAGGTTTTTGTAAAAAGCTCCTAATACATATAGTGAAATAAACGCTGAGAAAATAAAATACGCTGTACATTGTTACACTAGGTAACCCATTTAATCCCTCGAATTAGCGACCTCGCTGCGCTCGCCCGCCAACTCCTTCTCGGGACGAAATGGGTTACTTTCACCCCGAGGTAAACACTGTGCTTTTCATTACGAATACGAGGAAACTAAAAATAAACCTGAGTCGTCGTACCTATGATTTTAAGTAGGTATCTTTCTTCTGATTTAGGTGGTAAAAGGTATCCTACTGCTTTAGCCTCTTCTCTTATGAAATGAGGCGATTTAATTGGATAAACATAACGTAAAAAAAAAACGTAAACATGTATTTTTATTTAGCTTTTGCCCGAAGCTTCGCTCCCGCGCATACTCTACCCTACTCTACTCTACCCTACTCTACCCTACTCTACCCTACTCTACCCTACTCTACCCTACTCTACCCTACTCTACCCTACTCTACCCTACTCTACCCTACTCTACCCTACTCTACCCTACTCTACCCTACTCTACCTATATAATACCTCAATCGTATGAAAAAGAAGGACTCGCCTGCATGTATTTGCGACCCAGCCGCGGAAGAATCAATATTACACCTGATAACAGAGTGTCCAGTGTTTCAGTTTAGAAGGTATAACCTGGAAAATGAAATAGGTATAAAAATATGCATTAACAATATAAGCGAAGTAATGTTAAATAAAAAAATAAGAAGTAACTTTTTAGATTTTTGTTTCGGTATAATAAGAATTGTAATCGATAGAAATAAAACGTAGATTAAGAAACTAACACTGTAAATATATTGACCTATATTGTACTTAGGGTTTAATTTATTGGATAAGTTAAGTTTGTAACGAAATACAAAAAAAAAGAAACAAAAAAAAAATGAAAGCAATAAAAAGAACAGAAAAAAAATGAAAACAGAAAAGAAAGATAAAAGGAAGAACAAAAAAAAAAAGGAAAAGTAATCAAAACATACAATCAAACCTATCTTAGTAATTATTTATTAGTAATTTCATATTCATGTAAAGAAAAAAGCATCCGTGATGGCCTGATGGGTCTATAACCTTCTCACAACCAAATCCAGAGCAAGGAAAAAAAAAAAAACAGAAGCGACAATCCGTGCCTAGCCAAATAAAGACTGACCAGTGTCGGAGGACAAAAAGCGATGCACACAAAAAAAAAAAAAAAACCCCTACTCTACCCTACTCTCCTCTACTCTGCCCTACTCTACCCTACTCTGCCCTACTCTACCCTACTCTACCCTACTCTACCCTACTCTACCCTACTCTACCCTACTCTACCCTACTCTGCCCTACTCTATCCTACTCTACCCTACACTACCATAATTTTCATTTTTTTTTCCTTATGAGCCTTCTCCTAACAAATAACAAACATAACAAAAAAAGAATTAGCGACATCGGTCCAGCCGTTCACGCGTGATGGCATGACCAAGAAAATACTCTTATAAAAAAACTCTTACTCTTCTAATAAATTCACTGTTATACATATATATAAATCAAGATATATTAAATTAAGAATCTGATGAAATTTCCATTCTTAACATTCATCATCACATAATGAGGGATCAGTACCAGGGTTATCTGTCTATAATGCTCGTATAACGTGATGGCTGCGTGAACATAATTTTTAATAAGTCATTAATAATGACTGACTGGCCGGATAATCAGATTCATTTTATCACTTACGTAGGATGATTCCCTTGATGTTTGATGAGTCCCTTGAACGATCTGGCCAAAATTATGTGAACGCATCTCTCGCACCCGCCTAGGCCGTAGTACTGCGGTCTACAGCGCCCGGAAAGCGCGCGGCTGACCTTTAAATCCATTTTCTTTGCGAAATATTGATTGATTTATATATGCAATGTTCACTGTGAAGAAAATTTTAACCACCCATTTTTATGTGTAAAAATGTTTCTAAAGATCCAAGCCGTTTCGAAGGAGTTGCGAAAAGTTGCGAAATTGCTAAATATTTTTTGGACAAAAGTATTAGGTAAGCACGAAAAAATCAAATGTTGATAATGTTGTTCATGAATCTATATAGGAGTAGGCTTCAGAAAGTCACTGTCTTATGGCACTTTTCGGGCGCTTGGGCCTTAAGTGTCATTTATCTTCTTCTGTTCGTTTGTTTATTAAACGCACACTATGCAGGCATTATAAGTTGGAAGATTATATTCAAGATAAAAATGCTTGGCTCAATGCTGGTCCAGCTCCACTACCACTAGGGCGTACTAATTAGTTGATTAGTTGGAAACTAATTTTTTTTTTTGTCCATGGAGTTTCTTGCACGTTCTTCTCCTTAAAGATCTACGCTTAGGAACGTGCAATTTAGCTTCACTTTTCTTGGACTGACCGACATTTAACTATTCAAAAGTGCCTGCAAATGGTCTATTTGAAATAAATGCTTTGATTTTGATTTTGTTTGTCACCTAACTCTTCCTAAACGGTATAACCGATTTGGATGAAATTTTTTGGATCCTTGATGGTTTGAAAGTACAATTGGACCCGGTAGGTGTAGGTTAGGCTTTACAATCGGGTTTTCATTTCTTTTCTGACAAAAGTTAGTTTTTGGACAGCACGTCTGTCGGAACCACTAGTACCTACAAGTTATGTTATAAAAGATTTAGGTCTTCTTTAATGATTTACGACAACGTTTTAGCAGATCCTTTCACGAGAAAAGTTTTATATTTCCTCAAGGAATTTCGACGAATTCTAACCCTGACAGCATTCAATGCCTATTGAGTCCTTACAAGACGTGCTCGGCCAGATCACTTAAGTACGATCGTCAAAACGAAATAAGTGTTGGCGTACCTTCTTCTTCCGCTCAAGGGTGGAGCAAGAGAGCGTGTCAAACTCTTACTGACTAAAACTCAAAGAGGTAAAAAGAGGTCTTGCGCGCTAAACACGTTGTCTATTTACAGAGTTCGATAATCATCATCATTTCAGTCGAAAGACGTCCACTGTTGGCAATAGGCGTCCCCCAAGCGTTGCCACAACAACTGGTCCTGCACGTCACGTATCCATCGGACTCATCATCATCCACTAGATCATCGGTCCACCTTGTGGGAGTTCTTCCAACTGCTGCGTCTTCCGGTGCGGTCGCCACTCTAGAACCTTTCGTCCCCATCGACCATCTGTTCTGCGTGCAATGTGCTTTGCCCATTGCCATTTAAATTTGGCGATTCTTCGAGCTATGTCGGTACCCTTGGTTCTCCTACGGATATCTTCATTTCTGATGTGATCACGTAAGGAAACTACGAGCATAGCCTTCTCCATTGCCCTGGGTGACTTTAAGTCTTCTTAAGAGGCCTATTGTAAGCGACCACGTATATTGTTATGTATATTACGTTACAGATCATCACTGAGAGCAAACTAAGGTTTAAGTTCATTGATTCAACAATCGAATGCGAAATTATCTATCATAGCACGTTTTTTAAACGAGTGCAACCTCACGTTAGAAAACGTGCTAGGTACTTAACATATATTTACCGTTTCTTGTATCAATGTTATGAAGAAATTGAGTCGTTGTTTATATGCAACGATATCTCAGAGATGTCATTAACCTACTACATCAAAGTCACGGTCATTAAAATCTGAAATATTAAACAAAGTATTGGCACAATCATGTCTAAATAGTTGTCCTCATCGCCAATTCCTCAGATTAAAAGTACTGTGGGACATGAACATACAGACTACTCTCTCCAGGGGCAATGCGGTGTTAGAAAGGGATAGTGCTATACGCCTATTAATTCCGTCCCTTTCTTTCACATAATATATTACAATGACTTCAAAACGTCATGGTAAGGCCTCTAACTCCAAAGTACCTAACCAGGGCCAGAATATTTAAGCACAGGGTGAGCAAAATTAAGGTGAAAGCTACGTACGGCGCGGCGTGGCCATTTTACCGCCAGATGGCACTGAAGTCATCGTTTTTGGTTTATTTAATTTTTAATGTAATTGGAGCATTGTGAGGTCAAGGATATATTACTCGCGTAAGTCAGACATTCCACTTTATTGAATTTAGTCATGTGTACGTACTACTACGTGTAGCCGGATGTTAGTTTAGGAAAAGATCGACAATTAATGGGCCTATCACATGCACAAGCTTCAGCACTGTTTTGCTTGTCCAGCAAGGCCGGTATTGTACACGGAACTCGTGCAAAACTATGAGTTTTACCAACTAAATGCATGGCGTTTCGTAAACAAACTGGCCTGCGCAGGCAAAAGTGTGGTGGAGTTTGTGCTGGTGGTAGGCCCATAAGGTAAACCATCGGAAAGATAGGCCATGCCGGAAACAAAATGACCGATTTGTGACAAACAAAACTAGTTGATAAGAAAATCGCGCCATGTGGTCACTGGAAAGATTTGACCGGACAATTCGATACCCTGTTGATACTCGACAACTTGTTATGAACGAACAGTAATACCTACATATCTAATATTATATTTTTTTGACTACTGTATTATTAAATGTCAAAAATTGCATTATGGATTTAACTAAACTTGACTAAACTACTTCTACAGGAACCTATTTCTAGGTTTTTTTTTGAGGTGGAAATAGTTATTAAAATAATTTCTCTCGTTCAAGTGGAGCGAGACGGAACGTGTCAGACTTTTACTGACTAAAACCTCCTGTATTCCCTAATTGCCCAGGCCCCAGGTAAATCTTTCGGATACGTCAGCTCTATTTCTAGGTGACCGAAGGTGACTTTTGACAAAAACGCCTTTTTTTTTAAGTACCAATTTTTTTTATGGTTGGAAAATCATCTAATGACAACCCTCGCTCTTGAGCGGAGCAGGAGATAGTATCAGACACTTACTGACTAAAAACCCACCCCGTTCCTTCGAGCCTTTTACGGGGCTCGAGCTATCTTTTGAAACTAACCCTGGCCCCAGTAGACTTCGACTCAGCTGGGCCCCTGCTGTTGCTGACAACTCCTTGAGGCACGCGGGAACAGTGCGCGCCGTCGACGACTTGGGCTCGGTCCGGACAGTTACCGGACGGTCGGACAGCGAGCTGCCCATAGCTCGCCGTCCGCAAGCCCGCGTCTACGGTGGCTGAAAATCGGGATCGGAATCCCGGCGGCGGCGAGAGCGCCGTTGCCTGATGCGGTCGGCTTCCTCCTTTGCGAGCATTAATGCTTCGCAGAAGTCGGCGACCGCCTGCCACTCCTCCTCGCTCCGGACCATGGCCTGAATCAAGGTCCGGCGCAAGAGGTCTCCGCCGCTGATCGCCCCGACGAGAGCACGGCGATGCTCCGCCCAAGCACTTCGACTGGGTGTTTCACCGTGTCCTCCGGGCATTCTGCACAGTGGTGGCATCCGGGCGTCACTTCTGCATGAATCCGGTACAGGAACCTTCCGAACTTGCCATGTCCGGTGAGGACCTGTGTCATGCGGAAGGTAAGGACGCCGTGAGGTCTTTCCAGCCACGCCTCAAAGAGGGGACTTACCGTTGAAGTACCGTACCGAGTGAGACCTTTACTGACTTTATAATGGGATGGGAACAGTTGGCACAACTCAATTGGTTGCATACTGGAAGACATAGTTTTCGTAGGCTTTCCTCAACCTAGGCCATTGACCTGGTGAGGGCCGCGGGAGTACACTGGATGCGAGAAAGCATAGGATCAATCAATGTCTACTGGCGAAGCTTGGGCGAATCCTATGTCTAGCAGCTAACATCTTTGAGGAGGCTCTTAATTCGGTTGTTTTTATTTTTACTTAAAAGATATTGACTTGCTTTTTTAAATCTTTAGGTACGAGGCAACAGACATGAATATCTACAGGTCGGCGCTGTCGGCGTGCGTCATCATGGGCCTGCCCAACGTATACGACTACATCCACAAGCACCGCGAGCGCCTCATGGAGGAGAAGCGCCAGAAGATCCTGCTGTCGGAGACGGCGCGCCACGGACAGCATCGCACGGCTCTGCCTGATGTTAGTACTTGCTCAACTATTTGTTTTATTTAGCTAGTTATACATACAATATTAGTTTTAGTATATGCGAAACCCGAAAAACTTGTCCAGTATTTTTATGTAGGGGGTCTGTGTACAAAATATCATAAGTGCATCATGAAAAATCACAAAGATATACCTAAGCTTGTTATTTTACCTGGGTGTCTGCACAAATACATGGTCATCGGGCCATTCATGCGACTGAGGGGTTCTTTTGCTCCCGTACCCAGCGCCAGCGGTGCGCTGGCTCTTAATGCCTGTTATGACCTGTATTGTAAGTACAGAATTATTGGCATCGAGCTGCTGTTTCTGAACAAACTATATTCGGGTTGCGCTTATACTAAAAAAAAAATAGTATTTAGTTTGTGTGCGAAGTCGTGCGCGCGTCGTGTACAGGCGTTTGGTTTTTGTATATACTCCATTCGAAATAACATTAGACATTTAAACAAACCTTTTTTAATGTTCGTTCTACCGATTTTAACTTCTATTCCGTAGGTATAAGGATGACATTAAAAGCAAAAAAGTGGTTACAATATCAACTATTTACTGCAGCAGCCTTTTATCATACCACCAACGCAATAAAAGTCAAAATCGGTTTAAAGGACAGTAAAAAGGTTTGAAAAACTCTTATTTCGAACAGAGTACAGAGCCTCGTCCAGGAAAGCACACAGTTGTACTGTAATCACCAGTACAAACACACACACCACATTCACATTGACTCTTAACATTCATATACAGTGGCATGTGGCATCAGTTTATTGAACTCTGTCGGATTTTCACAAGCTACGAGCTCGTAGCGTTGTGCTACGCTGAAAATGTTGAAAAGATCGTAGCGGTCTACGAAAAATGCGTAGCTAAATATGCACTACTAGCTTCTGCCCGCGGCTTCGCTCGCATGAAAGTAGGTTTCTCATACAAACTTTGGACCCTCGTTTCATTTCCTTAGAGGATAAGTTTTGGAAAATCCTCTCTTAGTGAAACTTTGTGCGAAACTTCAGGTTTCTAGTCGCAGTAGTTTTGACTGTGCGTTGATATGTCAGTCCGTCAGTTTTTAGTGTTCTAGTTTCAACTTATTATCTATTCTCTTAGACGGTTGCTAAGTTGCTACGGCCGCTGTTGTAATGCGCTACGAAATGTTCATTTTTTATTACGTTAGACGAGACTTAAATACCCACGAGTACTTACTATTTTATGTAAGAGTTTTATCATATTGATAGTATTTGACGTCCGAAGTTACTGTAGAGGTAAATACGCCTATTTTACGCAGTAGAATTTACATTAGATACTCGTATGAATACGATGACGGAACGCAAAACTAATAAAACAAAAAACGTTTTATTCAACATAACGTCACTTAGATAATAATAAAAAAAAACACTTTTTAGGGTTCCGTACCTAAAGTTTAAAAACGGGATCCTATTACTAAGACTCCAATGTTCGTCTGTCTGTCACCAGGCTGTGCCTACCTCATAAACTGTTAAAGCAAGACAGTTGGAATACTCAAAGATCATGCATGAAGTGGTACACACTTCACTTATAAAATACAACAATCTATAGGTCAATGTAATCTATGTTTTATTTTATTTTAACATTTGCCATTGTTATCAGCACCACAGTAAAATGTTTATTTTTAGATAAATATAGTGGATCTAGTAGACAGTCTTATCAAATGAAAGAAGTTAACAAAAATAGCAAGGTGGCCTATATTTCATTTATCATGAGGGTTGTACAATTAGATCGAACGAAGATCTTCTATGCCTCAAATACGTATTAAAAATGCCATTAAGTATAGAAGATGGACAAGGTGACTACATCGAACAAAATTGTAACAAAAAGGCAAAATTATGTGGAAAAATGAACAAACCATCCATTGTTTGTCCCCCCCTTCAGGAAAGAGGGCTTTAATCTACAGAAGGCCATACCCAGACTAGATAGCCAGAATAAATTTAAAACTTGAGTGACACTTGGCCCATGTCCAACAGTGGGAGTCTGTCGGCTGAAATGATGATGATGGTGACATTTGATTTATTTCATATTGTTCTATGTTCTACGTATTTAGTTAAATGGGTAATTTCCAATCTTCGAAATAAACACGGTTTCTATAGGTAAATATTAAGGTAACATCCATGCCCGGAGCAGGGTACCTTAAAATATCTAATAGGAGAAAGGTCAAAGGTCAAGAGAAAATGCGAAGTCATTCATTGCTACCGAAAGTGAATAGTTTGGCCCCAAACGTGTCTGGGGCCAAACCAACACATTGTTATTGTAAATGTTTTGTAATCACTACTCATTATAATGATTAATTGCGTAAATAATAAGACTCACTTCATCTGCCTTATTTTTTAGATTTTTTGTCAAATTAACTAGGTACGTAGGTTCATGGCATAACTGTGCAGATTAGTGTAAAATAAAATTAAAAGTAAATAACATTTAAAAAACAAGCTTTTAATTAAATGCGCTAAAAATAATTCAATTCAATTCAATTAATTTATTTCAGGCATCTAGGCCCATATATGTTTTACACACTTTTATGAAAATAATAATACATTAAAATAACAATACAATTGAAATTAAAATTAAATTAATTAAGATTACACCAAAATAATAATAATTAAAATACAATAAAACTACATGTCAAAAAATAAAAAATACAATAAAATTATAATTCATGTCTAAATTAATTAATGAAAAGCTACAATAATACAAAAAAAAAAAAAATAAAAACAGTTAAAATACAATAAAACTACACTACTGCAGACACCAGGATTAATAACGCCTCCTAAACGGACTTGCCTGAACATGTCTGCTGCAGCAATGTAGCATGTAGGCACAGTCCAGCCTATCCGCAATCATCGCCAGTACTGTGTTAGAGCTGGCCCGTACTCTGCGCACCAGAGAGATACTCCGCCTGCGCATAGTCGCGTGAAAACAGGCGGTGCGATAATGTGCGAACATGCCCGAGGCGCTGCAGAACCGAGGCAGCCCCACCACAATCCTAAACGCATTATTGTAGAGAACGCGAAGGTCACTATAGCACTTTTTTGTATAACGAGCCCACAGACTGCAGGCGTAAAGGGATGTACAGTACGCCTTAAATAGCGTGACTTTTACCTCCCCTGAACACCTAGCAAACCTGCGGGCTATCATGTTGGCGCGTACTGAGAGCGACCTCCGCTCTCTCTCAATATCCTCATTATCACTGAGGTCAGGTGTAAGAATATGTCCCAAGTACTTGAATCTGTTCACCCTCTCCAGAGGTGTCCCATTTAGTATAACAGATGGAACATTTTGGGGGCTTACTGCACCAACTCCAAAAACCATGAACTGGCTTTTTGCAATGTTATACCTCAAACCATGAACACGAGCGTAGTCCTCACATATCTTTAACAACCTTCTTAGACCACATACCGACGCACTCAGCAACACCATGTCGTCCGCATAACTGAGATTATTAACAGACACTCCATCAATATGGCAGCCGACATGGCAGTTACTGAGCGCGACGATCAGGTCATTCATGTATACGTTGAAAAGCGTAGAAGATGTCAACCCGCCCTGTCTGACACCACATTCAAGTTCATATTGCTCTGACATCGTCCCTTCCCATCTCACACAATTCTTCTGATGCCCATACCAGAACCGAAATAGTCTGGTAATTTCAATCGGTAAGTTAATCCGGTCCAACTTGCCCCATAGGATATCGTATTGGATCAAATCGAAAGCCTTGGAGAGGTCCAGGAAGCACGCATATACCGGCGTATTTCTCTGTGTGTAATAGTTGACAGTGTGCTTGAGGCACAGTATAGCGCTCTCCGTTGATAGCTGCGGACGAAACCCAAACTGGTTGTCATGGAGAGTTACGTATTTGTTTAACTGTATATCAAGCAGACAATCAAAAATTTTAGCCGCGGTAGTAGCAAGAGAGATAGGCCTGTAGTTATTGGTGTCACCTAAGTCACCCGTCTTATTTTTAACCACCGGCACTACCACCGTCTTCATAAAATCGTCCGGCAAATAACTATGGCTCACACACAACGAGTAGAACATTGCTAATACTCGCGAGATGTGCGGTCCAGCATGCAGGAAGTGCTCAATACTGAGTCCGTCGTGACCCGGAGATTTTCCTCGAGTCATGTGCCTTATGACACTAGCCACCTGTTTCGCGCTAAATGTCGTTCCGACAACAAGACCATTCCTGTCAGCATTGAACACCTCACTGCCTGGACCACGCGGTGATTTAACAGTAAAATGTTCTTTAAAAAGATCAGCAATGCCCCTAGGATCACTCACCCCTCCGACGCTCGCAGGATGTCCAGGTCTGACGTTGATTTTGGCGGTGCTCTGCCAGAAGCTACGAAAATCGCCTCCACGGTGCTTATCAGCGAGGGCATCCATTCTAATCTGATCTTGATGGTCTTGACACCATTTCAATCTTGATTTGAATACCCTTCTGCTTTCGCACATGTCATTGTAGATAGAACCAGTCCTAGGCCTACCGCACAAGTCCCATTCCAAAAATTTTAACCTGGCTTCTCTATGAGCCCCGGAAACGTGCTTATTCCATCCAATTACACGTGGAACCCCGACACGCCGCCTAGACCCCCCTCGTCCCTCCCCCGTTGATAACGTTGCCGCAGAGCGAAGGGAAGTGACGATGTCAGAGTACAGCCTATCTAGAATACGCCCGTGATCAGGATCATTACAATAATAGTCGGCACAACAGGTAAATTCGGCTGGGAAATCGATTAGAGCTAACAATTGATTAGTCTCATTCATATATTTCACAATCTGCTCGTCACTTCGTTGTCCCCAAATTACACTTTTATCAGATTCTACCCTTTGTGAAACCCTAGGTGTCAATAAATTTAAGTTACACTCGATAATGAGCGGTAAGTGATCAGAAACCACAGAATCATATTTTATTCGCACACCCGTCACGCACTGCCTGGCTGCTTGCGTCACTACGCAATGATCTAGCCAGCTACACGTACCATATACTTGACTAATGTACGAATAATTATCCGAATGTTCCCCCAACATATCTACATCAATACATGTCAAAAACTGCTCATCGCAATAGTTTATTAATTCCTTAAAAAACAATTCACGAGGGTCCGCATTAAAGTCTCCTAAAATAAAAACCAACTCAATGCCGCTAGTAAGCACTAAAGCACATAATTCACTTAAACAGTCTTTAAATAGATCTAGATTATCCGTGGAGTTTGTTGGCATATAAATACTTACAACTAGCAATGTTTGGTCACACGTCACAATTTTTACGGCACAAATACGCGAATTATCACACGACAACACAGACACATTCGAGAAAACACTATGCCGCCACAATATTGCTACTCCACCGTGTGGGCGCCCGCGCAATATCCCCGCCGACGTATTCACAGCTGACTTCCCAGTATATCCAAAACCGCTATCTATAGTGCTAATAAATGGTATGTCCTGTGGTAACAACCAGGTTTCTTGAAGACATACTATATCGCACGTACGGCATAGACTCCTGACGTCATCGACGGAACGCTTCACATTCTTGCAGTTGTAGGTAGCGAAACGATACGGGCCGCTATTCATTCTGGAGCTTACTTAGGCCGGCCACAGCCCGAGGACTGTTCGATATTTTATTTTTGAAATTCACAAAGCGTCTAAATATTATACCCGCGGGCCATAATTGTTCGTCCAAATATAATGACACATTGCATTCCGATGTTAAAAATTTATAGGCCTTGTGTCCCTTTTGCGTCTTCATATTATTTTTTTCTAAAACCACAATTTCTTTGGTTTTATTGCGAATATAATCGATAATGTCACACTCCTTCGTGTCGAGATGAACGTTCGTGATAAAAATCGGGATTTTCTTATCAGCCGCCTTAAAATTACATTCTAAGTCTCGAGCTACACCCGACTTTCCTGCAAATCGATACTTAGGTATGTATAATAATATAAAGTTTTCCTTTATAATTTTTAATATTAACTTATAACGTCATTATTCAATTTATATGATATAAAAGCTTGTCGCGAGATTTACCTGTGTACATAAATAATTAAATTAAATAACTTGATCTGATTGATTTTATTTTCAAATTTAGTAAATACAAGTAATTACGTATCATATAAATTGGGTAATGACGTTATTAAATTTTATTTTATTCTTTTTAGCGCATTTAATTAAAAGCTTGTTTTTAAAAAGTTTTTTTGCTTAAAATTTTATTTTTTTACTTTTTAAGTAGTTTAACTCGCATTCGTATTCTTAGCTTTCCTATTATTTGATTGCCATATTAAACGTAAGCGTTTAACCATAGTCCACCATATCAAACATTAAGTTTAATCGGTTGGATGTTTGCTTCAAAATTAAGATGTAAGATTTCATCCGAACCGTTGCACACTCGTATAAACATAGAGTGTAAGCTAATTTAAAAAAAGACAAAAGACAAAAGTGAACGAATCTAAAGATAACGCCGTTTAGGCGCATAATTTGAAACTCGCTAGGAAATCATAACAGATAGGGTACTTCACGTTAACTTATAATCCGAAAATTTGGTTTCGGATTATAAGTTAACCGGGGTGGGTCTTTTAGTCAGTAAGAGTCTGACACTATCTCCCGCTCCGCCCAAGGGCGGGGGATGTCAATGCATGATTTTTCCCACCATAAAAAAAAAAAAAAATCCGAAAATTTGTCATGAAGTAAGTTTTCATAACACAGATATAAGACTGTAAAAGTCTTCATTAGCTGCGTTAACGATATGACATGTTTAATGTTTATACACTCTCATACCATTCAGCTCATGGCATGAGCTCTCTATAATATTGTGTCATTTATCTAATCAACTTATTTTCCCAAATATGGATAATTATCTAGGACCAAAATATTCATCACCATAAAGACGAATCAAATGATGTCAAACTCGATGGGATTAATTGTGTCGTTTTATTGTGGAGTTCCTATGGCTAACTTTCAGTTCCATCATCAAACCCTGGTTACCATATAGGATCACAGTACTCGTGGATACAAATTAAAATAGAATAGAATAGAATAGCATTTATTCGGCGCAAGCAACACAATTTACAACAACATAAAATAATACAATACAAGTTGCAGTGACTGTGCCTCAAACGAGCCCAAACTCAATTGGGTTGTGCCGTTTTATTGCGGAGTACCTATGTCTACCTTCCAACTCCATCTTCAGACCCTGGTAACCATATAGGATCAAAGTACTCGTCAATGCGAATCAAACGAGCCCAAACTGGATGGGATTAGAATAGAATAGAATAGAATAAACTTTATTGTACACCAAAATAGTAACAATTTCACAGAATCTTAAACCTATGTGCACAGCGGCGGTCTTATCGCTGAAAGCGATGTCTTCCAGACAACCTTGGGATGGAATATAAGAACTTAAACTAAATAAGGGGGTAGTCTGCGGTGTGCTTCAAGCAAATCAAGGGACAAATTAATTAACCATCGGGATTGTGTCATTTTATAGTGGAGTTCCTATAGCCAGCTTCCAGTTCCATCATCAGACCCTGGTGACTATATAGACTCAAAGTACTCGTCGATTTGAATTAAAAAAGAGCACAAACTCGATGGGGTTATGTCGTTTTATTGCGGTGTTCTTATGGCCACCTTCTAGCTCCATCATCAGACCCTGGTAACCATAATCAAAGTACTCGTCAATACAAATCAAATGAGTCCAAACTCGATGTGGTTGTGTAGTTTTATTGTGAAGTTCCTTTCAGCTCCATCGTCAGACCCCGGTTAACATACAGGATCAAAATACTTGTCAATATGAATCAAACGAGCCCAAATTCGATGGGATTGTGTTGTTTTATTGCCAAATTCCTATGGCGAACTTCCAGCTCCATCACCAGACCCTGGTAACCATATATATTTACCATATATATTTATTATGCGTTTTACTATTTTTTCGTTGTCACAATATAGTTTGTGACTAAAATATTATGTTTATGAGATTTTTATTTATATCTTCAAGTTTTGTGAGTGTTATTAAACATCGTTTGTTATTGTAGTACCTAAGCTCCATAACGGCTTCGCCTTGGCCCAGTTTTCTATTCTATCTGGGCTGAAATGACAACGTTTAAACTCAGAAAGTGACTATAATTGCATGTATTACTTTATTACACTTGTATCATAATGAACTATTACTTTATCATCTAACATCTAAGGGTGAGTTGCACCATTTAACTATAACGATAACCAAACCATAACCAGCAGTGAAACGGCCGCCTATTGGTCTATTCGACGATTTGACAACTGTTAGCGGCGCGGCGTTGTTATCGCTATAGTTAAATAGTGCAACATACCCTTATGACTAAGGGTAAGTTGCACCCTTATTGAAGAAGGCGCTTATTGTTCCACGCGGGCCTCAGGGAGACAGCAAACCGTAGGAGCCCAACAGGGCCGGAGCCTGCTGGGGCCAAAGGTTGGCTTCTCAACGTAAAACCCGGCCCTGGAATGCAAGACAAAGAAGGAACTAGGAGTTGGTTTTAGTCAGTAAAAGTCTTACACGCCCTTGCGCCCCGCCCAAGGGCGTGTGATGTCTTTAGATGATTTTTAATCTAAAAAAAACCAATATCATCTAACACTTTTGTATTATACTAACTCAATCATTTAGGTATATATACAAAATACCTGACAACTTTTTGTTTTTTTTATGGTGGGTAAAAATCATGCACTGACATCCCCCGCTCTTGGGCGGAGCGGGAGATAGTGTCAGGCTCTTACTGACTAAAAGACCCACCCCGTTACTTCTAGCCTTCATACCAGGGCTCGAGCGCCCTTTCGGATAACCCTGGCCACAGTTGGCTTCGACTCGGCTGGGTCCCTGCTGTTGCTGACAACTCCTTGAGGCGCGCGTGAACAGTGCGTGCCGTCGACGACTTGGGCTTGATCCGGATAGTTACCGGACGGCCGGACAGCGAGCTAAATACCTGACACCTGGTCAGGTATTTTGTATATAGACCTAGAGATTGCACTCATTAAAGTTATTATTATAGAAATTGTTTCAGCTTTAGGTAGACCAGAAATATAAAATGTTTGTGCAGACCATTCACAGTTATTTTAACTCTGACAGTAACCAAACATCTAACGTAAATTAACATGTTATACAGATAGATGCAATCAAAAAATCAGGGATAAAATATTTGTAAACGGGCTGATTTATCGTTTTGTCACTAGTAGTATCAGTAGAGACAACAAAAGTCGACGTTTTTCGTCTTGGATATTTAAATTGTTCTTTGCAGAGTAACCGGCCGTGGTTGGTGCAGGTTCACCTGATGGAAGACAACGACGATATGCTCGAGCAGCTCGGGTTGATGGAAAACCAGGCCGCCAACAATGATGCGCCCGCGCCGCCTCCGCCCCCACCACCGCCACCGCCTCTCCCCCCGCAACCTATGGAGCAAGACTAGTGCACTCCAAGGTAGCATTAGAACATGAGTAGGACGGTACACTTGAACATAAAATTCGAGACTATTACATTTATGTACAATCCATCGCTGTCAACACAAGAAGACACATGTTACGGCCGAGCCTGGATCGTAACAGCGTTAAAAAATGTTTGGTAGCGTGACCAACAGTGGCTAGGTGAGGTACACTATATAGCTGCGTGCGTTTTCTTGGTTAAGCGAACTGGCAACACCACAGCGTCCCAGTAAGGCACTGGCCTTATTTATTTTATGTTGAATTTTATGTACATTAAAAATGAGTTTCAATGGAATTTGAACTTTGTAATGTGTATTATAGAGTTTGTAATTCCATTATATTTTCGAATTCTGAATCTAAATATAGAGGTGTGTTGTGTCTCTTCTTCTTAGAAGGGACGTTACCAGCAATACAACGTCTCTAAATAAATTCATTCGACGTCCCTACAAGAGGGAATGGAACGGACATTTTCTTTTCAGATATTGCTGTGCGGATGTGCTCCCCTCTTATCAATCAGGTATTATTAAGTAAGTATTCTTTGGTGTCTACTGAAATTTTCGTCGATATAATCTTTGTAGTCTTGATCTTAGACCCCGACCCACTTGCAAATTAAATGTACTGACCGGCTGAATTCACGTGACAAAGGGTAAGCAGAGTTCTAGAGTAGGTATTTAATTAAAAATTACAAAAAAATCACGCTTACAGTGTGTGACACCGAACCAAACATTCGATTAAATAAAACCATTTTTTTTTTCATTTTAATAACAAATCAATTTTTGTACAAAAATCGATTTCAATACAAGAAATAATAGATTATTATTTTCTTGCAACCCTTACACATCGGATCATAAATAAAATGTCAACTACAGTGGGTGTGTCTAATACTAATATAGGATAGGTATTCTTCGATGTATGTTTATTATTCTTCCCTCATAAACCACGAGTTTAGTTCACGTGCTTAACGCCTGCTAAGTTTTAAACAAACAAAAACACGTAATTATGCGTGGTAATAAATTATTATGCAATCTCTGGAGATGTAAAATATGATTCATTATTAATTTATTGTAGGTCTAAGGAAATTAATTCCACTATCAACTAATAGTGTGCGCTGCCAGTCGCGAGTTCGATTCTCGCACGAATATTATAATAAATAGGTCTTCCTCTGGACAATGGGAGTTGCAGAGCGATTCCCGGCTAGCGTTGAAAATTCCGGAAAGAAACAATTGTTTCTTTGCATGAAAAAAACAAATTGTGTTTTTTTTCCGTTTTTTTTCACATGTTGCTGTGAAAATTGAAAAAATCAAGTTTTATTGAAATTGAAAAATATATTATAGTGGGCGAAATAAAAAAAAAAGAGAAATTTACGAGTGGTGAATACAAATAATATAATATATTTCATAGATACATCTAACTTTCCTCAGCCAAAATCTCGATTTCACTGTCTTGATTAGACTCGAGCTTCATCAAGCCTCCCCCAAGTGTCGCCATTAGGCGCTATAATGACTGATGCCCACTGTTGGACATAAGCCTTCCTCGCTATAATGACCTATTCCCACTGTTGGACATAAGCCTCACCAAGAGTGGCCATTTAGGCACTATAATAATTGATGCCCACTGTTGGACATAGTCCTCCTCTCGCTATCATGACCTATGCCCACTGTTGGGCATAAGCCTTCCTAAAGCGTCACCAGCTAGGCGCTATAATGATTGATGCCCACAGTTGGACATAGGCCTCCCCCCACTATAATGACCTATGCCCACTGTTGGACCCCAAGTGTCGCCATTTAGGCGCTATAATGATCGATGCCCACTGTTGGACATAAGCCTCCCCCAAGTATCGCCATTTAGGCGTTATAATGACTGATGTCCACTGTTGGACATAGGCCTTATAAAATAGTGCGCCTCACCATCAGATTGCGTCACTGCTTACCATCAGGTAGGATCACAGTCAGGCGCTAGTTTACATTAATTTAAAATAAAAGTACGTATTTGAAAAAAACAAACATGAAGATTTCGGGTTTTTCATATTTTTCCGTTTTTTTCGGTTTTATTGGAAAAATACATGTTATACTTTATAAATTTCTTGAAAGTTTCGAATGTTACATTGAATAAAACAACAGTATTTGAAAGAAACGGGAATATTCCCTGCGGTTTTCAACGCTATTCCCGGCCAGCGCATGCGCAGACTTGCAAAAAGCGCAGGAGAGACTTTTCTATCCTATTTCAAAAATATTTATGATAATATCTTTCTAAAAATCATATACAGTGAAACTTGGTTAAGTGGGACCTGGATAAGTGAGAAACCTCCATAACTGGAACTCATGCTGAGGTCCCAACACTTTGGCACTGAATTACCTCTGTTTGTGGGACGAGGTAAGCCTCTATATCTGTGATTTGTTCTTTCGATTTATCATCATAGTTACCTCTATAACTGAGACAGCGAGTAAATTTTATATGCATAAACCTTTGTAACTGAGGTAACATTGTTTGTTTACTCATTCTTATTCTACCCACAAATTCCACACGTAATTCCAAGTACGGAATCCTCTGTAAATGAGACAGATATTTATTTATACCTGTATATCTGAGACACTGGGTAAGTGGAATATCTCTATAAGTGAAACGACATTGCAGGTCCCTTGATGTCTCACTTAACCAGGTTTCACTGTAATTTGTTGCACTTATCATTATTTCATTAGAATGGTACCATGGCGTAGCAGACTATGAGGCTTGTTATGCTAATTTAGCCTTATAATGTTCCCACTACTGGGATTAAAGCCTCCTATGTACGAATGGCCCATACCTTATCCACCACGTGGGCCCAGTACGAATTGATGAAAGTCACATGTCTTCGAATATTTGGTTCTAGAGCATGCCGGTTTCCTCACGATGTTTTCCTTCACCGAATAATTAATGTAAATATCATAAATATTTTTTACTCGCAAAGATATGCACCTCTCATGCAAAATACGAGTAAATAAACTTAACGAACGTCGCGACGTTCTTCCTGAAATGGAAAGATTTGATGACTTGCCACCCGAAGAAAAAAAAGCAATCTGAGTGTTTATATGTTTGTAATTGCACTCACGAAACATCCCAACAGTGGGGCAATATTTTTGTTAAAATGTATTGTTTTTGTACACTATAATAATACACTGTTGTTTCCAGGTCTCACAGTAACTTTTCTGTTAATCGGAAAGCCTACCCTACTATCGTAATCTACCTAATCAATAAGATGAAGAAATAAAAGTCTTAGGAAAAAGTATAGTGAAGTTAATATTATGTAAAATTATTATGTTACCGTCCTTTATTTTTAAAAATATTTACCTTTATTATAGCAATTTTGGCATATTTATAATGTTGTGATATTTTCATAATGTGAATCATTCCTGTATTTTTGGAATATTTTTGAAAATTGTATGAAATTTTTCAGACAAGTATATGATACTTAATAAGAAAGAAATATTGATGTTTCATTTATCAACTTACGACACGTCTCAGCGTTTCAAGGATAGGAGTCTTTAAGTCGAGAGTGAATAGGTTTCTTCTAGGCAAGCGTGCTTCATCGTCGACCACATCATCGCTTACCATCAGGTGAGATAGTGGTCAAACGCAAACCGATCATTAATAAAAAAAAAAATATTACAAATTTTTGCAATTTATTTATTTTCTCTACTAAAATAGCACTAGTTTTTGAATCTATCATAATCATATCAACAGACAATGCTGAAAATCACATCGGAAGAGATTAATTGCAACATTAAAAACCGGCCAAGTGCGAGTCGGACTCGCCCATGAAGGGTTCCGTAGCAGTAAATAACATAATATAAAAGTTCTTGTAGTTCATTGTAACTTTGATCGATGTTTTAATAATAGTGTATTTTTTTAGACTTATGACATATTAAAAAAAAAAACTACTTACTAGATCTCGTTCAAACCAATTTTCGTTGGCAGTTTGTGTAGTAAAAATTTTTTTTTTTTTTAGTTTTATCATTCTCTTATTTTAGAAGTTACAGGGTGGGGGACACACATTTTACCACTTTGGAAGTGTCTCTCGCGCAAACTGTTCAGTTTAGAAAAAAAATAAACTTGAAACCTCAATATCATTTTTAAAGACGTGGGCATGATGAAAAAAAAATTGTGTTTCAGTTCTAAGTATGGGGACCCCCAAAATTTATTGCTTTTTTTCTATTTTTGTATGAAAATCTTAATTCGGTTCACAGAATACATCTACTTACAAAGTTTCAACAGTATAGCTCTTATAGTTTCGGAAAAAAGTGACTGTGACATACGGACGGACAGACAGACAGACATGACCAATCTATAAGGGTTCCGTTTTTTGGCATTTGGCTACGGAACCCTAAAAAAAGAATAATTTGGCACATTCTCGTAGCTGGCGTAGCCGCGTAGCAAACTCGTAGCCGTTGTCTACGAAACTCATTTTGCTAGAAATAGGATATTGGAAACCACTCATTTCTGAACTATGGGTTCAATTCATACAAAAACCACAAAATAAAAGTACAACAACATTACTATTGATTATTTCTATCTAATATCTTGGCTGAGAACTAGGTTGAGATACCAAATGTTTCCAATTGAAATAAAATGCTCTAGTTCCATATTATTATACATATTATATGTTTGTAATAGATTTATAAGTCAATATAATTAAAGGTTTAGGGCTTCGGAAAGTTAGGTACGTGAGTAATGAAGAAAACGAGAAATGTAAATAAATAACATTTTATCTTTCTTTCCTATTACTTCCAAGTACACAAACTTTTTTATCATAAAAAGTATTTAATAAAGCGTAATAATTTGAACCTTAAACATCAAATATTCGGTCGTTGTTCTCATACACTGCCTCACTGATGGCGCCGGCTTGCGCCAACGTCTTAACACTAGAGTCCGCGGCCATGTGCTGCCACACGCGTTCCGTCCACACCACGGCGGAGAAGCACGCGCCGTTGCTGATGAAGGCGCGCAATGTGACCGCACCCACACCGCGCCCCATACTGCGCCAGCCGTCCGCGCGCACTGACTTCACGAAGCAGTCCCACGCACCAGAATACTTCCCCACCACGTCTCCTTGATACCTCGATTTCACCACATCAATAGGATATAATACCACCCACGACAAAGCTCCTGCAATACCTCCCGCCATAAACACTTTCATCACAGATTGATCTCCCCGAGTCATCGCCTCGTACGAGGTGAAGTAGATCGCTAATGCAGGGCTATCACGAACGATCGTCACACCGAGTCCACGGAAAAGGGCTTTGAAACCTCCCTTCCGTATAATGTGGCGGGCTCCGGCCCACGCTCCTGACGGCATGCCATCTCCTGGCTTGGACAATTGCTGCCGCGTCTTTACTAACTCAACGGGCGCACACGCAAAGCTTTGCAGCAGTCCTGCAGTTGCCCCGGCGGTCGCATGCGTCTTCAAAGAATCTGGATTGGGCAGTGCCCGTCTCGTATTTCCATATGCACCAAATACTATGGCATTTACAGCCGCTATTCCACCTAGTGGAGCTCCAACTCCACGGTATGCACTCGACAACGTTCCTCCTTTCAAAAGAGTCTTCGTGCATTGCAGTGCACTGCCTCTACCTGACTGTATATGCACTTTCAATGTGTCCAAAGGATGACCAGCAATGATTCCCGCACAACCTGAAATCCAAAACAGTGCGTTAGTTTATCAATAACATAAGATAAAGTAGTATAGCAATGCAAAATTTATAGATATTGTAAGTATGTATCTTACCCCCTATACATCCAGCTACGAAATCTAGCGCCATATTTGCAAGCGCACAAAATTTCTTTCACTAGATGTGCCTGCAAGAAAAATAAACATGTGACACCAGTTCTTCGCAGTACTTAATCGATAAAAAAACGTAAAGGTGTGATAAAATTAGTTTAAATTAATTTTAAAATCAAGCTTTACGTGGATGATAATCTCCGTCGGGGACTGTGCGATGAATACCTAACCATTCTGTAGGAGATTACACTTCAAGCTATCGGTAATCACTTATTTACATAAACTTTTAGAGTGACCTTCAGTAAGTTAATTATCTAAAAAAGAGAATTGAACTTACCTCCGGCGTTCAGATTAGGTAGTCGTAATGAGAATTCACGTTGTCTCCACTTGAGGTGATGCCAATGAACATATTGGTGGAGAGTAGAGCAGAAGGGAATGGTCGCACAGGGGTCCAGCCTCCTGAGAGAGTCGTTTGAGTATGCGATGCGCGGGCGCCGACGCCTCGCTCCCGCCGCCTGCGCCCCTTCGCGATACTTCTATCTTGTTCTTCGGGTCACCCTTATCACAAGGGTCAAAATACGTCTTTGAAACAAAATAATTACACCTACGGCAATAATTTATGCTGCAAATTTTTCCATTTACATGTGAGAATAATTGTAATTTTATTGTTATATAATTAATTTTAGCTGTTATTTTTAAATCGGTCGATGCCTGTCAAGAATAACAACAATGCAGAAGTATTGGTTCACTTTAAACTTAAAAGTCTTTCCATACAAATGCTTACAGATTTTAAACATTAGGTAACAACGTTTGTGTATGTATACAAAAAAAAAAAACATTATTTAACTATATCATTTTAAAGTCTTTGGCAATGTCTACAAAATAAATTTTTGCCAAAGTTATTAGATGCGACCACATCATTGCAATGATGCACACTAGCTCAATCTCACCAAAAACAGCTGAAACTAATAATAATAATAGTCGATCTCTGTATTCTTCAACCTGTTTCGAGCACAGTGCAAGTCTTCGCGATAACGCCATTCTTCATTTGCTAGATTTTCCACATTTGTATTTTCCCGTTTCCCGGCCTGATCACTCTGGTACGGCTTACATCGAAGCATGTATAACTTTTATAACACACTAGGTTCTGCCGGCGGCCTCGTCCGCGTGTGAGTAGGTCTCTCTATACAAACTTTGGACTCCTGTTTCATCCGCATATGGGGTGAATTTTGAAAATCCTCTCATAGTGATCTTACTCGGCACCGTCATAAAAGGAAACCTTGTGCAAAATTTCAGCAGTCAGCTTCGCTTCTAGTCCCAGTACCTTAGTCTCTGCTGTGCATTGATATGTCAGTCAGTCGGTTTCTCCTTTTGTATAAATAGATGTACAAACAACTAGCTCACAATACTTTTACATTAAGAAATATTCATTATCTCTAGAATAGAGGAGACCTTTCACCCCTTAAATAGATGTTGTTGACCGCGACGAATAACAATGCGGGTACATAACATCGTATCCGTACTGTTATTATAATAATAAATATAGCAAAAATAAATATTTTTGCACTCTTAGTAGGTCGTCGGCGGCAGTTTTGCTGTATTAGAGAACCGTAACGTACCGGAAGATTTGTTAGCATATATTATTTATAATAGTAAATTATAAATAATTGTTTTTTTTTTGTCCATTCGTTTATGGTTTATGTTATTATGACCATTCTCTCTGCACCGGATTCGTGCAGATGAATCGCCCGGGTGTCACCACTGTGTGGAACGCCTGCGCTTCGACGGAGCACCACCGTGTCCTCGTGGAGCCGATTGGCGGCAACGATCTCTCGCAACAGGGCTTGGTACAGGACATGGTTCAAAGCGAGGAAGAGTGGCAGGCGATCGCCTCCTTCTGCGAAGCTGTAATGCTAGCAAAGGAGGTGGCCGATCCCAACGTGTAGGCGTGAAAATTTTGCAGCTCTTTAGTTTACTGATTGGTATGCCTGAGGAACAAAATGCACTGTGTGCATTCTGGGCAGCTCTTGGTCCAACTCCCATACAAAGATTGTCAATGTCCTTTGTTAACACAATCGAGTTTATGAAATTTCAATTAAAAAAAAAAATTGAAGTTTTTTCAAATTTATCAAAACAGCTTGCAGGATGAAATTCTACAGTTACTGTGATCAAACGAGCATTTATTATTATTATTTTTTAATATTATTTACCTAAACTTTTAATTTTTACTTGATTTTTGTTAAATATTAATAATTTGTAAGTGTAAACCGTAAGAGAGTGAGAAAGAGAGAGAGACAGAGAAATTAATATATCATAATATTATGTCTCACTCAGTCTCATGCGCGTGGATAATGCTCTCGCGCTCCTATTCACAGAGAAATTAAAATTGAGTGTAGGAGATGATTGGCCCTTTGGATCGGTCTGTCTTCTTGTAAAAGGTTTTAAAGGTAAGGTAAAGTCTGAACACATAAAAACCAGGCATAAGAATTTACGTGAAGTTATGTCATTTTTTGGGAGCATTAAAGCGTCTAAGCATTACGGCCGACGGAATGTGTCTGGGAGTATTGGCGACTCCTACAAAATAAGTAAAAAACCGGCCACGCTCAGTGTAGGGTTCCGTAGTTTTCCATCCGTCACAATAAGTGTACCCACTTATGAGTTTAACAAAATGCTTGCATAGACGATTATACTACAAACTTAGTCCAGAAATTATTTTGTACAACCTTTTTGTCTTTTTTGTACAAAAACTGTTCTTTCCATCAAGTTCAAAATAATTTTACTAGAAAGTCCTTATAAAGTTTTACTTTTCAGATTTTTTTCATATTTTTTAAACTTATGGTTCAAAAGTTAGAGGGGGGACACATTGTTTTTTACTTTTGGGGCGATTATTTCCGAAACTATTGACATTATCAAAAAATGATTTGAGTAAACCCCTATTCATTTTTAAATACCTATCCAACAATATATCACACGATAGGGTTGAAATTAAAAAAAAAACACTTTCCACTTTACATATAGGCTATACTAATAAAACATTTTTTTCCAATTTTTATTTTACCACTTTGTCGGCGTGATTGATATACATATTGGTACCAAATTTCAGCTTTCTAGTGCTAACGGTCACAGAGATTAAGCGAGGATGGACAGACGGACAGACAGACAGACATGGCGAAACTATAAGGATTCCTAGTTGACTACGGAACCCTAAAAACAGCTTTGAGTATTTACATAAGGCAAGTAATGTTTTTATGTACCTTAATTACCTGATACCTGAAAATTGGCCGTCTAAGCAAGCTAGCAGGTAGGCATGCGTTCTTAGTACATACTAACAGTACTCAATGATCCACATTTCGTTCGTCAGAAAATACATAACGTCTGGTGGCCCTGGGATCTTGGACTACTACTTATGTAATGTTAGTTTGTAAGGCACCTTTGTGGAAGAGAAATAAATAAATATGTTATGTTATGTTAAATAAATCGAATACTAAGTAAGCATCGCGGTCATGGACCATTCTTAATAGCTGCTATTGTTAGAAACCCATGTTCAGCAGTCGTGTGTTCGGCAGTGGAGTTTTACAGGCAATGAACAATAACGGGTCAGTAGTCAATCTTATTGTTTTATTTGCTAATCAATATTAAAATAAAACAAACGTATTCTGTTGAGTGACAGACAAGTGCACAGACAGACGGCTTGTGTTGGTTGCGGACGGATCTATGAAAATAGAGCAAGCTTGATAAGAGTATGGAAATTGTATCGTACCAAAGATTCCGCTGATGCTTATCTGCTTTTCATTCTTTTATGATTATTAATGCTTCGGTAAGTAAAGACAACTGCATTAATTGGATACATCTTATAAAAGAGGGTAACTATTTGATGGCATTCAGAACTTTCCTAGCGAATATTGGACCTACTGCACCCCTACGGTTTTGCTGAGATTTCTTTGAGACGCGCGTGAAAAACTATGCACCGTCGACAACTCGGGCTCGGTCCTTTCCAAACGCCGAACAGCGAGCTAGCCATTGCTCGTCGCCCGCGCCTACGGTGGCCAGAGATCACCCTACGACTTCCGACGCCCAGGGCGCCTCTCGTTTCAGTGGCTGGGACGTCAAGATGTCCGTTTTTTCACGGCTGTAGCCATTTCCTTCTCTAGCATTACTGCTTCACAGGATTCGACCTCATCCCATTCCCTCTCGCTCCGGAGCATGGTCAGAATCAGGAAGAAAATGGTGATACTCCACCCAAGTAGAACAAACGTCCACCGTATACTCCACTGTGTCCTCCTGGCAGTCCGCAAAATAGCGACACCTGGGTGTTTCTAAGATGACCGTAGCTACACCTTTGATATCACCTTCGCCGAGCATATATTCCTTATGATACAATAAGCCTCTTTGGGGAGGTGTGATGTTTGTTTGGATTCGAAATGTTAGGTACTAACTGTAGGTAAGTAGATAACTATTTTTACATTCCTTTAAAGGCTGTTTCATTTTGCATTTTTGTTTTTGTAGCCAAATTGTACACATGAAAGGTACCTACTACCTTTTCTAAACAAGAAGGCTACAAGTCAATGGACTTCGGAGTTTTTGGCGGGATTTCTTAAGTGCAGTCCAGTGGCTATTGTAATGTGTAGTTTTATGTCTCATGTATCTGCGCAACAGAACAATACTTGTGGAATCATTGAAATAGGCGCGATCGTGGTAAAATGGAGCTGAGAATTTTACTATAGTTTTGGCTACCTCAGTAAAGTTTGCCGAGAAGGTTGACTTGATAGATTTCTTGTCAAATGGCAAAAACAGAATAAGTACATCCATATTCTTATGGTAAATTAATAAATTATTCAGACGAAGATATGGCTTAAAGTACTTAGTACCCAAGCCAAAAATGTTAACATAAAAAAATAAACAGACCTGCTGTCAAAACTGACAATTAGAGATGGGCACTCTTGGTATTTAAAAATACGTGCGACCCCTTAACGTTGGACCACTATTTACGCCACATCATGTTTAACATTAATTTACGATTTTTTCAATCCATATTTTTCAATTCCAGCAATCAGTAATAAGACTAAGTAGGAAGTAATAATTGGACTTCATACATAGGTACTTCGTAATACTTAGTCTTGTCGAGACTAGTTGGTACTCATTCGTTACTAACTAGTACTCGAGAATAGATAGTAATCATTCGATCCGAGAATACTCGATACGAATGAGTACCAACTAGTCTCGAGTATTAAAAGATAAAGATGGGAAGACTAAGAAATAGCGTTGTTAAAAAAGGCGTGCGTTGCATTACTTTCATGAACTTTGGATTTGCAGTTGGATTTTGCAATACTTCATGATACTAGGTATTGTCAAAGTGGGAATAGGTGCCACCTAGTATCGAAATTTACCTATTCTTCGGATCTGTTCTAGTACGACCCATCTCTACAATCATCATCAGTGACAATTATATTTAATGAGAGCCATTGAATTAACTTAACCAAGTAATGAGGTCAGAAAAATCCGAAAAAAAAAATGCGAGACATTGACACATTTGACAGACAACGTGAAAACGTCAATATCAGTCTCACCCTTAGTTCCGAATTACGTCAAAAGCAATTACAGGTACTTAACGAATCCAACCAAATTTAATAATCACAAAATATAAGGCTATTGTCTGTGCGATAAAAGAACCGTCGCACGGTGGATCGAAAATCGGCTTCCAAAGACTTAGGGACTTCAATTCGCAAGTGCCGGTTTTTTTGACGGATATTGCTTCTGTTAGTTATTACTATATAGAAAAATGAAATTTAAGCTAATTGGCACAAAATCGAAGCAATTATGATTTTTTCACGAAAAATTTGTATGAAGACAGTATGAACTTTGTTTTGGTCAATATTTTCGTTGGTTAGTCTAAAGAGTATTGATACTTTAAATTTATAATGCGTTTCGACTAACTAAGAATATTTCTTTTCAGTCTTAAATACATATACATACAGTAACTAAAATAAAAAAGGGCAAGTGCGAGTCGGACTCGCGCACTGAGGATTCTGGACAAATTTACCTGTGAAATCAGTTACCGAATTGTGTTACGAAGATTTTTCCGAATGGCAGTCATTTATTTTTTTTTTGTGGCGGATCAACTTTACAATTGTTAAGATTTTTCCCTGTACTTATTCTATGAGACCTTGATTTATACCAAATTTCAGGATTCTAGGTCAACGGGATTCACCCATGAACTTTGATTCCCTTGAGTATCGAAATATACGTTTTTTGCGACATAAATGGCCCCATCTTTTTTTTTCGTAAACTCAGAAGTCTGATTTTTTCACAACTTCAAAAGACCGCAGACTTGAGTGTATGGTTTTAATTTTAACTCAATACCTCCAAGCGTTCTCGAGTTAAAGGGTCTTAACAGATAAACAGATGGACAACCAAGTGATCCCAAGGATCATAGATACGAGATGGTCCCTTACAGGCTAAATAGATTTTTTACGAAGCAACATTACAAATTATGAAGTGTACTTTATTTTCATAGTTGTTATTAAGTTTATAGTTTTCATTGATTAGCAAAAGGGAAAAATGTACTGAGGAAGATAACGAGAAAGTGGTAGTGTGTCCCAGTTTTACCTTTATATTTAACTAGGGTAAACATAAACTTGCTGTTAGCTACAATATTCCAGTCAGTGATAATAGACCGATCCCAGTCAAAGTGATAGAACCATTTCCGTTGGAACTGGGTAAATGGTCGTTGGTGGAACCTACATAGATAGGCAGTACAGCAGTTTCTTCACGCTATTTTCCTTTACTGGTTCGTGTTTGCATTTAAATGTTTATCATCATTACAATCGAAAGACGTCCACTGTTCGATATAGGCCTCCCCTAGGTGTCGCTACAATTAACGTTTTGTTACTCATTACGCAAGAACTTATAAACGGATGAATTTAATGATAAACGTTGCAATAATGTAGCTTTTAACCTATTTTTTTTTGCTAAGTTTTATCACGTGAGCAAGTTCAATAAATATGCTAATAAATAATAGGCCTATAAATGCGAAAGTTTGTGAAGATGGATGGAGGTACTAGTATGTATAGATGTGTCGCGCAAAAACTACTAGACAGATAAATAAAAAATATTAAGATTTAACAGTCGCACTATAATAACGTCACAATGTTGCTTACATAACAAAAACGATATTTATCTACAGCACTGCCCTCAAATCCCACGACACGATGGTTTACTTTCCGCACAGACTCTATTGGGTACTATTTCTGACTTTGCGCGTTGGTCGGATTCGCGATATACTCGATTTTGACGCAATTCGGAACGCAGGGAATAGCAACCAATTTGACAAATCTAGTCTCTGTTGATTGTCATGGTCATCATCAATAACAATCAAAAGTATTGTTTTTGCTGGCGGACTTTAAATCAATAATATATATTTAATATGTAAAACCGATAGTTTAAAATAAATTCCACAAGTAAATCAGTTAAGATAATCATACCAGTTAGTCTATCCATTTTAAAATGGATTCTGAAACTATCCTAGAAGATAGCTTAAAAACTGCTGAAGTGAAAGCAACCAGAGAAGACTATATTGAAATAGAAATACCGTACAATGTGTATCAATATCTCAGCACAGACCACTGCAATATTCAAAATATGTGTCGAATATGTCTTGCTACAGATAATGAGATCTTGTATCCTTTATTAGCTACCAAAGAGAACAATCTTTTAGCTCATATGTTAACGACATTAACGACTCTTGAAGTAAGTTAAAATTAGTTTTAGTTAGCTGGTGACTGATCTATATATCTTCTATTCCAGATACTCATTGTTTTAATTTTATCACACATTCCTAAAACAGTTTCTTATATCGATATCACTGCAACTTTCAAGCAGTTACACTAAGGATTCATTATCTTAATCCCTAAATAGAGAGATTTTACCCAATTGAGAAATTAGATACACAAGCACTGCAATTTAAAACATTTTATTACATTTTGTGGAGTCTTTTGGCTAATTAAAATCACGATGTCCATTCAGCTGATTCCAGAAGATGGTTTACCATCAAGTATATGTGAGCCGTGTCAGGCTCTGCTTGTACAGAGCTTCGAGTTCAAGATCAAATGCGAGAAATCAGATTGCACGCTAAAGTCAATACTGAAAGGAGAATTCATTACCAAAGAGGAAATATCTGATCATAGCGTGTTAGTATTGATCCGTAATAATTATCTTTTGTCCAACAAAAATAAATTTTCTTACATTTTTCATCAAACTTGTGGTTTTGCTTTTATTGATATTGTCTGGTTTCAGGGAAATAAAGCAGGAAGAAAAATTAGATTATAATAATAGAGAAAATAATGGCAATGTTCATTTAAATAGTGAAATTATTGATGTGAAACAAGAGACAGAAGTGCTAGAAGGTATTTATTTGACTCTGTTTTAATAATAACTTTAGTTCTAATTTTTTTTTATACTGCTTCCATTCTAATGGTAAGACACAACATCATTTGTACATTAAGTACGTAACTATGCAATTTGAAGAAAAAATTAATAATACTGCCGTCCTCTAACTAAAAAGCAGCTAAGTGACTTAGAAAACAAAGCACTTAGCTGCTTTTTAGTTAGAGGACGGCAGAATATGAGTGTATCCAGTCTGAATAATCTCAAATTCTCTTTCTACGCCAGATTCAATGGCGCTTTACATCTGCAGGAACTAACTACATTGTGATTCTTACCAAGAAGTCACTGTGCATGTGGCTGACGTTAGCCGCCCAATCCTATTCATAGGGAAGAGTACTGTTTACATTTCTTTCTACTTACAGATGTTCAATATTTAGAAGATCTCAGTGATATCAGCGATAGTGGTAACCTTTGTGTGGTCACTAAACCAAAGAGTAGGTAAGAAAAAGTATATTATTGTAATCATCACACTTATTCTTTATTCTTCAATTTAATTAATTTGGTCATTGTTATTTCAGAATTAAGTATGTTGATGATGATAATGATAATAATTATGGTGAGTTCAACCAACATATTATGAATTAACTAATTATGTAAATTATACGTCATATTCTGTCCCTCTTTGCTTTTCCTTATCACTCCAAGTTTTACTAGTAGCACCATGAAAATGTTTCAATCCACTTAAAAATCAAATTTTTATTTATTTATTTATTAATGCTTTATGCACATTACACTGTACAAAGGCGGATTTAATGCCATAGACGTTATCTACCAGTCGACCATGCTGTTTCTGCACCACCCTAATGGTGCAGAAACAGCATGGTAGGTGCAACTTAATAAATAGACAAACAGGAAAGAGACAAATACAAAAAAAAATGTTTTTTGTTTTTTTTATTCTTGATCTTTAATATTTCAGAATCTAAAGACCTCCTAAAGCCTAAAAATAAGAAACTTAAAAAAAAACATGGAAATAAAGAAAACACATTTACCTGCAAGACTTGTTCTAAGGTACCTAAATTTTTATTTTACTTGATATTATACTAGTACCTCGCCAATAAAAGTCAATGCATTATGAATTGTGATAATATCATACAGATCTTTTTATTAATGAACTTAAACATTTGTAGAAATTCCAAAATGCTAAATCATTCCATGCCCATGTGAAGAGCAAGCACCCAAACACCCAGCTACTATATTCTTGCAACCAGTGTACGGACTCATTCAACTCGGACCATGATCTCAAAGTGCACGCATCTATACACAGTAAAGGAAACCCTTGGAAGTGTAACCAATGTCCAAAGGAATTTAGTGGTAAGTTAGCAAAAAATAATTATAATCTACATACATTGAATTCTGTTATGTGAAATTTCGTAAAAGTATTTTTTTTTTTTTGACGTGGGAAATCATCAAATGGAAGTAATTTATTAAGGCGTATAGTCCCTTGAACCATCTGACCGAAATTATGTGAATGTAACTCTCGCACTCGCCTAGGCGGCAGTACGCAAATCTGTGCATTTATTTGCGGCCAGCAGCGCCCGGAAAGCGCTTCAAATCCATTTTCTCTGCGAGACATTGATTGATTTACATATGCAATGTTCACTTTGAAGAATATTTAACCACCAATTTTTATGTGTAAAAATGTTTCTAAAGGTCCAAGCCGTTTCGAAGGAGTAGGGAAAAGTTGCGAAATTGCTAAATATTTTTTTTTTGACAAAAGCGAAAAAATCAAATGTTGATATTATTGTTCATGAATCTTTAATAAACTTATATTTTTTTCAAACCAATTGACCTAGCCGTTACGGAGGAGTAGGCCTCAGAAGATCACTGTTTTATGGCACTTTTCGGGCGCTTGGCCCTTAAATGACTTCTCGCGCTCCAGAGTAGTGCGGAAGAGCGTGTCAGACTTTTTATTATTATTATAGACTCATGTTAAATCACGTTTGACTACTATCTCACTTGCTGCTAATTGAAGATGTGATCGACTTCTAAGCAAGTAACCCATTCACTCTTGACGTAAAGTTTCCAAGACCAATACTCATCTATGTTCCTTCAGTAACCTTTTAAAAGGGCTGTGGTAACTCTATCGAACAATCCCGAAGTCCTGGCGTGCATCGGTCCTAACAGACCCCGTTAATCTTCCTGACATTTCTTTGACGCACGCGTCGTAGACTCGCGCTTGGTCCATGGTCTTTGCCGCGCCTACGGTGGCAAGATAACCATAAAATACAGGTGTGATTGATAATATTTTAAGTGTAAAATATGTCTCGATACAGCCCGCGCAATGCTCCGTCGCCACATCTCGCGGCACATGGAGTCCAAGCGTTTTTCATGCGAAGTGTGCAACAAGGCGTTCACCGAACAGTACGCGCTCAGGAGACATGCGCGCGTTCACACCGGCGAGATAATTGAGAAAAAACACGCTTGCACTATGTGTGATAAGAGGTGAGAGGATCTTAAGTATTGATGTATAAACCAAGGCTTTGCTCTCGATACATGCTATCCAAGAGTTTTTCTGCAACAATTCACTGAACAGGGCATCAATCCTTGAGGAGTAATAATACGTTTGCGTTAGGTTAGCGAGACCTTGTAACCACTATAATGTGTGGAGCAAACCTTTCACAAATTTACTATACCTACATAGCTTTTTTTATTATTGAAAGGCTCGCGTTTGACCATCGCTATATAATTTTGTGGCAGTTTTTTCGCTGACAGCGAAGTAGAAATGAAGGGGTGTTATTGTAATATTATAATTGATATTATAAATGCGAATCGGAGTTTATGTTTCACTTTCACGCTTCAAACTTCTCTCTCTTCACTGATCATCATTAACGTAGTAAAGGGACATATATACCTTTCCTATAAACTACATTTATGCAAGCAAAGACAGGGTCAAAATCTAGTAATAATATAAATAAATAGTCAATCACTAAGGCCGTATTTAAAAAAGTAGAAGCTTCGTTTACTGATAGGCATGCTTGTTTAACGACAAACGTCATAAATTCTTTACTAAGGGCGCCACATAGATTCAAAGAACAAAATTGGTACCCATAAATCGCAAAATGGGGTCACGGCAGACCATACCGCGATAAGATGTCTTCTTTAGGAATTAAATAGAAGTGGCCCAGAGCTGAGAAAAAAGGAGGGAATGGAGGGTGGCCTTGCCTAGCCATGGAACGCTACACGCTAGATATAATATAAAAACTGCTGGAGGGCTACGCTCGGAGTTTTCTTCCGTGATCGGATCAGAAATGAAGATATCCACATATATACACAAGAACCAAGGTTACCGACATACCCCGAAGAATTGCTAAACTTAAATGGCAGTGGCCAAAGCACATTGCTCGCAGAACAGTTGGTCGATGGGGTCAAAAAGTTCTGAAGCGAAGACGCAGCGTTGAAAGGTCTCCCACAGGGTGGACCGACGGCCTGGTGAGGGTCGCAGGAACCGATGATGCGACACGCTTAGGATCGTTCGTTGTAGCGACGCTTGGAAGACGCCTAGGCCCAGCAGTGGACGTATTCCGGCTGAAATGATGATTGATCATAGTAGATAGATGGTGCGCTCTATGAAGTCACAAGTTATAATCTTGAACATAATTTAAAACGTTAATGCTATGGTGCATTTATAGTCATATACTTTTCTCCTGTGGTCCACAGGTACAGCGACAGCGGTCTCCTAGCCGCGCACATGTCCCGCCACATCGGGCTGCGTCCTTGCGAATGCAGTATCTGCGGCAAACGGTTTCCATCGAACCGTTTGTTGTCTTCACACCGGCTCGTCCATTCTGATCGCAAGCCGTACGCCTGCCAGTACTGCGATAAACGGTAACTTGCTTCGACAATAGCGTACCTATACTAGAGCTAGCGCAAGATAAGTTGGCGCGTGGCCAAAATTGGAAACTAATCGTTTGACGTTTATGTCATGTGTCAGGAGTATGTGTTGTGTTTTGTGTTTTTAGGGTTCCGTAGTCAACTAGAAACCCTTATAGTTTCGTTATGTCTGTCTATCCTCGCTTAATCTCTGTGACCGTTAGTACTAGAAAGTTGAAATTTGGTACCAATATGTATATCAATCACGCCGACAAAGTGGTAAAATAAAAATTGTATATCTATATTGTTGGATAGGTATTTAAAAATGAATAGGGGTTTACTAAAATCATTTTTTGATAATGTCAATCATTTCTGAACTAATCGCTCCAAAAGTAAAAAACAACGTGTCCCCCCTAACTTTTGAACCATAAGTTTAGAAAATATCAAGAAAATCTGACAAGTAGAACTTTATAAGGACTTTTTAAGTAGGTATCTTTCTTCTGATTTAGGCGGTGAAAGGTATTCCACTGCTGCTTTAGCCTCTTCTTTTATGAAATTAGGCATTAAATCACTATTTTAATCTGCGGCCGTATTATGACATCTTAAGACCTATAAAATCCTTAAAAAGGATAGTGCTATTCGTCCTGTATAGCTCCGTCTCTTTTACACACCGAAAACATGATGGTTTTAAGAGGTCATAATACGGCCCCTGATAAACATAACGTGTCTGTTGTACGGAAATGTAAAGAAAACTCGAAAAAACCAACGACTGATTGCCACTTTCCCGCCATTTTTTAGGGTTCCGTAGCCAAATGGCAAAAAACGGACCCCTTATAGATTCGTCATGTCTGTCTGTCTGTCTGTCTGTCTGTCTGTCTGTCTGTCTGTCTGTCCGTCCGTCCGTCCGTCCGTCCGTCCGTCCGTCCGTCCGTCCGTCCGTCCGTCCGTCCGTCCGTTCGTCCGTATGTCACAGCCACTTTTTTCCGAAACTATAAGAGCTATACAGTTGAAACTTTGTAAGTAGATATATTCTGTGAACCGCATTAAGATTTTCACACAAGAATAGAAAAAAAGCAAAAAAATTTGGGGGTCCCCATACTTAGAACTGAAACTCAAAAATTTTTTTTTTCATCAAACCCATGCGTGTGGGGTATCTATGGATAGGTCTTCAAAAATGATACGGAGGTTTCTAATATCATTTTTTTCTAAACTGAATAGTTTGCGCGAGAGACACTTCCAAAGTGGTAAAATGTGTGTCCCCCCCCCCCTCTAACTTCTAAAATAAGAGAATGATAAAACTAAAAAAAAATATATGATGTACATTACTATAAAAACTACCAACGAAAATTGGTTTGAACGAAATTTAGTAAGTAGTTTTTTTTAATGCGTCATAAATCGAAAAAAATCCACTATTATTAAAACATCGATCAAAGTTACAACACATAACAAGAACTTTTATATTATGTTACTTGCTGCTACGGAACCCTTCATGGGCGAGTCCGACTCGCACTTAGCCAGTTTTTTTTTTCTGTGGCCGGCCATCTATTCATCCTCATTAATGAAAAATTAGAAATTAATTGTAATCTTTTTAAAATAAAGTATTTTAAAGAAATAGTTGAACAAATAAATGACTTAAAATTTAAATAGAGCCTGGCGAATGTCACTCTTAACTGCAAGTTGATGCGTATTCAAAATTCGTTCGCGGAATATATCTGTTTGACAAAAACAAGTGACGGATTGACGCAGCTGTGAGTGTGTAGGTATGTGAGCGTCTTACAATTTATTGTTAGTAAAATGAGGTATATTCATTATTTGCTTTATTTTTGCCGAATACTTTGGGGAATTGTTTGTGAATGTACGAACTAGTAATACGTTTTTTTTTATTTTTATTACCGCGCCAATCCTCCTTACGTCGTATTCCTCAATGCTGAGGGTCGTGACCTCCCTGCTTCATCACTTTAGCCTTTATGATGTTCTTCCATCTGTTTCTGTCTCTGGCGGTGTGAAGGGCACTGTACATCGTAGAGTCAAGAGCGGTGCGGATCTGGTCGGACCAACGTATTGGGCTGCGCCCGCGAGGCCTTTTCGCATCCACTTTACCGGTCACAATGAGCCTTTCGAGGTTGCCACCGTTCTTTCTTGCAATGTGACCGAAGTATTGCAGAACCTTGCGAAGACACTTGGACGATCCGCGCCAATATCTCAACATATTATGATAACAATAGCAGATATGTCATACAAAGGTGGTCTTTTTTTACGGTGGAAAAATCATTTAATGACATACTCCGCTCTTGGGCGAAGTGGGAGATAGTGTCAGACTTTTACTGACTAAAAACCCACTCCTGTTCCTTCGTTGCCTTTCGTACCGGGGCTGAGCTACCTTTCGGAGCTAACCCTGGCCCCAGTAGGCTTCGACCCGACTGGACCCCTTCTGTTGCTGACAACTCCTTGAGGCGCACGGAAACAGTTCGCGCTTGACTTGGGCTCGATCCGGACAGTTACCAGACGGTCGGACAGCGTGCTACCGATTGCTTGCCGTCCGCAAGCCCGTGCCTACGGTGGCCGGAAATCAGGATCGGAATCCCGGCAGCGGCTCTGTGAGCGCCGTTGCCTGATACAGTCGGTCTCCTCCTTTGCTAGCATTACTGCTTCGCAGAAGGAGGCGACCACCTGCCACTGATCCTTCCGCTCCGGACCTTGTTGACGGATGTTCTCTCGCGAATCCGGTGCAGCCCGAACCTCCCGAACTTATGTGTCCGGTGAGAACCTGCGTCATGTGGAAGGTGAGGACGCCCGCGCCGTGAGGTCTTTCCAGCCATGCCTCCAAGAAGGGACTCATCGCCATAATTGTATACTCAATACTTTATTGCATTCCATATGTACATAATATAGATGGTATAAAAATATAGATAAGACCAATATGGACCCTGTCGGGCACAGCAAAGCTAGGAGAGAGGATGAAGGCTAATAAAATAAAGATATTTCACTTATTATTGTCATCATTATTAATAAATTATGTGCCTATCTATTTAAATTAAATTGTGTATGCATGTTATTATATAATTATGTCTAAGTATTGGTATATTTTATTTATTTATTGTCGTTATTATTATTAAATTTTGTTATTGTTAAAATTAATGTATGTATGTATATTATTATAATGTCTTAATTTAACTAATTTATGTCAGGTATTTTTATTTATTGTGGCGTGCCCAAGGTGGTCTTGGGGTCAAATCAGAAAATGTTATGGAGGCGAGAGCTTCTTTTTTCATAAGTGGGAAATTATTCAATGACTTCTGCCGCTCTTTTAGTGTCAGACTTTTAGGGCCATGAAAACTCACTCCTGTTCTTTTTTGCCTTCGTTTCAAGGCCCCGGGGTTCTCTTTCGCTCGACCCTTGGCCCCAGTAGTCTTCAAACCTGCTGGGCCCCTACGGTATATCCCGCGTATCCCGCTTGCCGCGATAGCACTAGTAACTCTTGGAAATTTGGGATAAATTGGACGTGTTTCGTAATACCAAAAAAAAATGAATGAAAACTTAATGTATTTCCAATTTGTTTTCTATCATTTGTAAATTGATAATATAATCTGTATTCCTACATCGAGAATATTGGAAATATTGTTATTTTTAATACAGGAAAAGCCAAATGAAAACATGCCATTTACGTTGTAAAAAAGTGCGAATTATAATTCGCATAAATTTGGTTTTATACAAGTTTTTTTCTCTCTCTATAATAACCGAATAACATCATAATATGTTGGAAATATGCTCCAATTGCAAATGAGCGTGGTATTACTTTTGTATGGTAATACATCCGTCGCCGTGCCCTTAATACTTGTCTTTAAGTTATTTCAATTTTATACCGCGCTGTGATTGACTGGCTGTATAGAAAATTGGAACATGGTTCAATAGAAATGTGAAGATAGAACTAGTTTTTTTTTAATAATTTGACAGCTGTCAGTTGTAAAGTAAAACTCCCTAGGGATGAAAAGTATCACTTTTAGCCCGGTACTCAGGCAACTTCAGACCTACTTTCAAAGTATGAGTAATGAAAAAATATTTGCATTTTTATAGCACATGTATTCAGCAGTAATATACAAAAACAAAATAGGAAAATAATGTTGTTTTGTTGAAATTAGAGCCAAATTAGTGTCTTTAAATATATATCTTAGCCATATTAGTGTTATTAGCCTAGGACGGCAGGCCACCCAATAGGACCAGAAACTGCAGGCGAACTGTTAATTTGTGGGGCCCTTTAAGTCGAGGCCGTTACCACTGGGCCACCACTGCTGCTAGCGCTTAATCACTAAGTCATGAATCTTTTATGTTGTGTTACAGTTTCCGACACGAGTCGACGCGCAACACGCATCACCGTACACACACTGGAGAGAAACCTTACGTGTGCTCAGTTTGCGGCAAGAGTTTCATTCAGAATTCCAACCTCACATTACATATGAGGACACACACAGGTACGCTAACACTCGTGGCGATCGCGGTCATAAAACTGTCCTGCAATGAACGTTTAGTTAAAAAAATCTAATGTTATCTCACTTTCACTTTTTATAACCACATGAGCTTTTAACGCGAGCGTACCGTTTACCAAAATATTATTGCGCAATTTTGCCCTTTGCGAAATGAGTCTATGTCATTATCAAAACCATTTTAACCAAAATACTTTTGACCAATTTAACATTTGTTTAAATACTAGGTTTTTTCCGTACCCAAAGAGAAAACGGGACCATATTACTAAGAGTCCGTTGTCCGTCCATCTGTCTGTCTATTCGTCCGTCCGATCTGTTACCAGGCTGTATCTCGTGAACCGTGATAATTAAACAGTTAAATGTTTCACAGATTATGTATTTCTGTTACTGATGTAACAAAAATTAAAAAAAAAAAACAATAAAATGTTTAAAGGCTCCCATACATACAACAAACGCTTTCTTGCTACGGACGGGTACGGACCCCTTCGTATCCGAGTCCAACTCGTACTTGGCCGGTTATTTGTACCATTTTAAAAATACTGAAGTAGTGATTCTAGGTACAGACAGATGACTAAAACTTTTCGTGTTAATTAGTTTTTATTTAGCAACGGTTTCGACCGAATCCAGTCAAAATTGGTTGACTAATTAACATTATTAAGTTTGTAACTGACTAATTAACCGTATACACTTTTTATTATTTTTACATTATAACATTGGCAAACACTTGTTAGAAAGTTCTATTATCTATTGTTATATTCTTTGCATTGCTACCTCTAATCAATCTATCAGCAGTTGTTATTGAAATACTATTTTTTTTACATTGTATTTAATTGTTCAGGCGAGCGCCCCTACTCTTGTTCGACATGTGATCGCAAGTTCACATCAGGGTCTACACTCAAGACCCACGAACGGATACACTCAGGGGAGCGACCCTTCAGCTGTGAAATGTGTGGGAAAAGGTAACAAAATTATCACACAAGCGTCAATATTTAATTTATTTTATTTATTTATTTAACTATTTATGTACACGGAAATACAAGAAAAGAGGAAGGAAACAGACAAAAATAGTACAAAAGTGATGCTTATTGCTTATTGCTCTTCCAGCATACCTGCGACAGGAAATTGAAGAAAAAAGAGAAGTAGACTTCGTGTGTAAAAGGAAAATTAGTACACATAAAATACAAATTTAACAATGAAATAGTATAAAACAATAATAATAATTAAAGATATATATACTGCTATAATTATAAACATACACATAATAAAATAAATATCACACAAATACATACTTAATAATACCTAAAATAAAATAATACATATTAGTTTAAATATGCAATTATGACGAAATAGAAAGATAGTGCTCTTTCACTCTTCATTTAAAAACTGCAAGAGTTAATTTAAGTAAAGGTATATTTTATTTACTTGGTGGAACTGCGGGAACTCGAAAGTGTTATCGTTGCCCTGAAACGCAAAGGGCTACTGAAGGACCACTGAAGCTCTCTCGCTCCACCCAGAGTGATAAAACTTAGTGAATGATTTCCTACCTTTTTTTTTTTTTTTTTTTTAGATGGTAAAAATCATCTTATGACAACCCCCGCTCTTGGGCGGAGCGGGAGATAGTGTCAGACTCTTACTGACTAAAAAACCCATCCCGTTCCTTCAAGCCTTCATACCGGGGCTCGAGCGCCCTTTCGGATAACCCTGGCCCCAGTAGGCTTCGACCCGGCTGGGTCCCTGCTGTTGCTGACAACTCCTTAAGGCGCGCGGGAACAGCGCGCGCCGTCGACGACTTGGGCTTGGTCCGGACAGTTACCGGACGGCCGGACAGCGAGCTACCCATTGCTCACTGTCCGCAAGCCCGCGCCTACGGTGGCTGGAAATCGGGATCGGAATCCCGGCGGCGGCGAGAGCGCCGTTGCCTAATGCGGTCGGCCTCCTCCTTAGCGAGCATTACTGCTTCGCAGAAGTCGGCGACCGCCTGCCACTCCTCCTCGCTCCGGACCATAGCCTCGACCAAGGCCCGGCGCGAGAGGTCTCCGCCGCCGATCACCCCCACGAGGGCACGGCGATGCTCCACCCAAGCAGGGCACACCGCGATTGTGTGCTCCACCGTGTCCTCCGGGTGTTCCGCACAGTGGCGACACCCGGGCGTCACTTCCGCTTTAATTCGGAACAGGAACCTCCCGAACTTGCCATTTCCGGTGAGGACCTGTGTCATGCGGAAGGTAAGGACGCCGTGAGGTCTTTCCAGCCACGCCTCAAAGAGGGGACTTATCGCCATAATTGTGGCGTGCCCAGCACTGGGTTGCGATAGTCGCTGACGCCATTCCACCATGAGATCCCGCCGGAGCTCTGTCCGCCATGCCGCGACCTGTCGCGGCAGAGGACTTTCACCCCGGCGTTGCATCTCCACGCGCATGTCGTGCATGTGTGCAAGGACTGTTGCCTCCAGATCCCACGGTGGTAGGCCAGCCAGAAGGCTCGCCGCTTCGCGGGAAATCGTGCGGTATCCCCGCACCATCCGAATTGCCATGACCCTCTGGCAGGCGTTTAGTATGGCCGCCGGTTGCTTTTTCAGCAACGGCGCCCACACCGGCGCCCCGTAGAGGGCCATGGACCGAACGATCCCCGCGTAGAGCCTCCGGCAGGAGGCGTCTGGACCCCCAAGGTTGGGCAGGAGCCGCTTGAGCGCAGCCCCAGTCCGGTTCAGTTTGGGAGCCAGACGTCGGAAATGCTCCACGAAATTCCACCGACTGTCGAGGACGAGTCCCAGGTACTTCATCGTCGACCCGACACCGATGTGAACTCCTCCTACCGTTAGTTGGGAACTCATTGGCGGCGCGTTCCGAGAGCGGCGACCGTGAAAGCACATCGCCTCGGACTTGTGCAGCGCCACCTCGAGTCCCAACTCCTGGATCCTATCAACGACTATCGCAACCCCGCGTGTCGCTAGAGCGACCGCCGCCTGGTACGACTCTCCCTGCGCTAGAACCAGCGTGTCGTCTGCGTAGCAAACCACGCTGACCCCGTCAGGGAGGTCGCCCCGCAGCACGTAATCGTACCCGATGTTCCACAAGGGTGGCCCTAGGACCGACCCCTGCGGAACACCGCACGACATCTCCCGACGTTTCCAGTCTCCCTGGTGACCGGGGTAGACAATGTACCTGTCCGACAGGTAGGCCTCGACTACTCGACAGAGGTATTCGGGCACCCGGTGGTACCGGAGTGCCCTCCGGATCGTACTCCAGGGCAGGGAATTGAAGGCGTTGGCAATGTCCAAAGACACTGCCACGACACACCTACCCTGGGACACCGCATCCCCCGTCGTGAGGGCTCGCACGCGCATGATGGCGTCCACCGTCGAGCGCATCCTGCGAAAGCCGAACTGTCCGTCCGAAAGGTCCGGCCCCACCCGTGAAAGGCGCGCGACGAGGCGGCTCGCAATCACTCTTTCAAAGAGCTTGCCCACCTCGTCGAGCAGCACAATGGGCCGGTACGCGGACGGAGAGTCCGCAGGGCGCCCTGGCTTCGCGATAAGGACCAGTTTCCCCGTCTTCCAGCGAAGTGGGAACTGGCCCCTCTCCAAGCATGCGCTGAAGAGCCCTCTCAGTCGAGGCCCGAGAGCCTCCATGGCCAGGACCCAGGCTTTCCTACCTCAAAATTAACAATATCCCATGGCTAAGCAAATGCCTCCACACGTCTGCCCTTTGCCATTATCTGTATTGTAAGTTTTTCTAAAAGTGCTGATTTACAGTCTAGTTTGAATAAAAGAATGATGTTGAGTAGTTAAAATAACCTGGAGGCACGGTAGTGTCCCCGCCAAGTCGATTAAAATGGTATGGCTACCATACGTACGTTTTTTTTTCGAAGCCATTTGGTATATTTTCGATCCTTTAATAACATAATTTATCGTTTATTGTACAGTTTTTCGCGTAAGAACTTGAGTGCACACATGCGCAAGCACACGGGCGAGCGACCTTACGAGTGCGGCGTCTGCTCCAAAAAGTTTGCCAATGCTACGCGCCTCCGGGATCATCACCGCGTACATACTGGTTAATATTGATAGCACATCACATTTCACCCCAAACTCAAGATCATATTCAGAGAAGCTTAAAGTTCTAAAATTAAATCAAAACTAACTATTTATTAATAATTGTTGTTTATAAATGAACTTAACTGAAGATTCTTTGTAGTGTATATACTAACTGATAATTTATGACAAGTTTTGTTTCCAGGTGAAAAACCATTTGACTGCTCTTTGTGCACGTTAAAATTCGCTACGAAATCCCAGCAGTTAAAACACTCCAAAACTCATCTAAAAAAGAAGAGAGCACACCAGCAAACTTCAGATAAAGACAGAGACCGAGATAATCACGAACTAATCATATTACAACATGTTGAGCCCGTACCAGTCATTACAGATAGGATTATGTTTAATAAAGCACACGGAGAACTAATAACGGTAAATGAAAATGTACTCGGCGACGAATCGCCCGAAGAAGAATCCAAAGAACTGACTCTAAACATCGCTCAGGAACACCCATTGGATGTAACAGGGGAGTTAGTACTACAGGACGATAGCAACATAAAAACAGAACTTTTAGTGGTGGATAACAGCCAAATGAATAACTTCCAAAGTGAGAATATATGCTTGAATACTAACAGCGTGAATGTCATCGACGACGGGAACTTCGACGGCGATATGAACCTGGTGACAGTGAACGAGGGCGAAGTTAGCATTTCGACCGCGAACCTCGATGGAACCACAGTGAAACTATACCAGTTAGACCAAAGTTTAGTGCAAATACACAGCTCTGGTGGACAAGTCACTATTAGTAAGATCACTAGCAAAATGACTGCTAACTTTTAATTTAAAATTATCAGAAAAAACATCTTTCTACACTTCCTTATAATAATATTCCTTGTAAACAATCTTGAAATTTATATAAAAGAACTTGTAATCTCAAGATTTAACTTTTCTAGTTTTTAAATTTTGCTAATGAACTTATCATCTTTTTGTAAGTTATTGTTTTTATATTGAGGTTCTGTTCTTCTAAATTTATTTTTCTGGTAAAAACTAGAGGCAAAGTTGAGGTTATAAGTTCTTATAAATAACTTTCAGGATTGTCTGCGAACTTGACCCATTTAGATCTCAATTCTTTTGTCGGTGAAGTCAACAACCACATCACATTATAATATTAAACTTGGCGCCTATTTTCACATTTGTTTTTGATGGTAATATGACGTACTTAAAATAGCGTATTTTCGATAGGAAATATTACCTACGTATTCACGTACAACACACGGCCGTGTCCATAAGCCAGGTGTGTATTGTACAGTCGAGGTGTGCCCTGCTTGGGCGGAGCATCGCCGTGCCCTCGTGGGGCGATCGGCGGCGGAGATCTCTCGCGCCGGGACTTGGTTGAGGCCATGATCCGGAGCGAGGAGTGGCAGGCGGCCGCCGACTTCTGCGTAGCAGTAATGCTCGCAAAGGAGGAGGCCGACCGCATCAGGCGACGGCGCTCTCGCCGCCGCCGCCGGGATTCCGACCCCGATTTCCGACCACCGTAGGCGCGGGCTTGCAGACAGTTAGCAATGGGTAGCTCGCTGTCCGGCCGTCCGGTAACTGACCGGACCAAGCCCAAGTCGTCGACGGCGCGCACTGTTCCCGCGCACCTCAAGGATTTGTTAGCAACAACAGGATTTGTTAGCCCAGCCGGGTCGAAGCCTACTGGGGCGAGGGTTATCCGAAAGGGAACTCAAGCCCCGGTATGAAGGCTAGAAGGAACGGGGTGTGCTTTTAGTCAGTAAGAGTCTGACACTATCTCCCGCTACGCCCAAGAGCGGGGGTTGTCATTGGATGATTTTCTCTCCTTTTTCCAACATAAATAAAGCTGTGTATTGTAAACGACATTATAGTTTTTTTATAGGTTGTTAATTCCGTATAAATCTATTTTTTTTTTTTCAAAAGAATTGCGATTTTAATGTCCCACACATTAAAATCGCAATTCTTTTTTTACCATTTATCTAAATAGCAATATCCCAAGAACTGGACCCCGATAGATTTAATCTGTGAACGTATTCAGTGCATCAAAGCCAATAAAAATCTTTTAGCAACCTTCATCTCTCCCGATTTTGTTTTAAATTGTTGACCAAATTGTTATGCACAGTTCATTTTTTGAGTTGATAGCAATATTATATATTACACTTTTGTTAAAATATTTTTAAGACAAGTGGAATTTATTAAATAAAAAACATTAGTTTTAAGTAACAATAGTTTATTTTACTTAAATAAAAATACTTTGTAACTATTCTCTATTCGTCTACGTAAATGCGCGTCGTGTTTAGAACCACGAACTTTTCTTGGAATCTTCGTATTTCTTAATATTCACAAGCATTGAACTATGGATCTCTTTTGCGTTCCTATTCTGGCCGTAATAGTCGACAAATTCTCCATCAGGGTTGACAAGGTAAATAATAATAGTGTGGTCTACCTGTAAAATAAAAAAGGTTTAAACTTGACAATCCATACTATAGGCTGCCATCAGACGGACTGCATCGCAGCAACCGCGCGCAGTCGACATATTCAACTGCATGCAGTTATCTACAGTCTACAGCCTTTGCGCAGTTGACGCCACTTGTCAAGCCTAGGAGCTAAGTGTAAGATTTGATCTTTATGAACCTCAAAATAAAAATGACATTGATCGCATAATGCTAATGTGCATTCGACGCGACTTCACTTGACTAATTACTGCATACTAACTGTATGCGGATAGCGATGGACAGCGTGCGTCGAGATTTCACGACTGTAGCCGACTGCATAAATTTGAAGTCAGTCACGACTGTCTGCAGTTAATATAGACTTCACACGACTGCAGCCGATCGCTTGAAGTTGATATCATAACTGAAGGAAGTCGAATGTACAACTGCATGCAGTTGAATATATAGACTGCGCGCGGTCGCTGCGATGCAGTCCGTCTGATGGCAGCCTAAAATTATAAATGTGAAAGTAACTATCTGTCTGATATGTATTCACGGTTAAAACTACTGAGCCGATTTTGATAAAATTTGATTGGACCCCAAGGGAGGTCTAAGGTAATTGATAAGTCGATGACTTTGTGGCTAAACGAGATTATGTGACCTATTTGCAACCCATGTCTCGGGAAAATACAAATATTCCAATAGCTTCAAGTAGTGACCGATTTTCAGCAAAAAATCTAATTTCGGTTTCGGTAGAAAATCAGCCGAATTTCCGCTTGCACCGAAACTGCGTTCGTCTACTAGAATGAGTTATGTCACACCTTCCGTCCCGCATCACGTGCCCTGTTTCCTGCGTACGTGGGGACCTAATGACAGCATCAGCGGACGGCATTGCAGTGGCCTAATTTTGGGCCAGGCAAGGAATTTAAATAATTTTGCCATCGATACGATAAGAAGAAGAATGAGTTCATGGCTTACATGTCCGCCCTGTCTGGATAATACTCAATTATTGAGATCGTTCCTTTATGATATAGCTATGTTATTGCTGGGAATATTATACTAATTCTTTTTTTCCAAATGTAGTGAACATGTTAATTTTTATAACTTTTGACCATTATCTACTTTTGGTTGACAATGGAGCACGGTTGCCTGTTATTTTATTACTAGCTGTGCCCCGCGGTTTCACCCGCGTTTTTCTCGTTTCCGTGGAAATACCAAGATAAAATATTGCCTATAATTGCCTCCCTCAATAAATGGACTATTGAATATTTAAACAGTTTTCATATCAGATCAGTATTTCCCAAAATTACCGCGTTCATAAATGTATTTATTATACTCTTCAAAGATCTTAACTTACAATCATCAACAAATATATTTCGAAAAAGATTATTACAGGATTTTATGTTGATAAAAAACTCTATGGGCCATAACTCATTAATAGGTACCAACTCTTAACATCTTACACACGTGATAACTTTTAAACGAAATATCCGATTGAGATGAAACAAAAAGTATTTTACTTCTACATAAATACTTTTGATAACCTAATGCTTGATTTCGATAAAGATTAATATTACGATACATATTTAACGTAGTTTTTTTTTCTTCAGACGATTTAATAATTATTTTGAACACAAAATCGGTTATTGTGATTAAACCATGATAGCTAGATATATGTTTTCGCGGACTTTTTTGTAGGTCTTAATGGGATCTACAAACCCGTAGTACATCATTTTGTTCTATTGTCAATAGTTTTTGCAGCGCACGCAAAAATATTTTTTCGATTTTACACCTTGTGTTACAAAATAGCAATTTTATTACGGATCCCTAATTTTGAAAAAAAAAACATAGCCTATAGCCTTCCTCGATAAATGGACTACCCAACACTGAAAGAATCATTCAAATCGGACCAGTAGTTCCAGAGATTAGCGCGTTCAAACAAACAAACAAACAAACAAACTCTTCAGCTTTATAATATTATATATATATATAATATATATAATATTATATTAATATATTATTAAGTATAGATTTTATTTAAGGCATGTCAACTGCGTATAAAATAAGCCTAGAAACTGGGACATACCATAGATTTAGTTTCTCTAAGAAGTCTTGCTTCTGTTGAACACCAACTTTAAGGAAAACTGATGTGCAAATGTAATAAAAAAAGTAAGTAATACCAACTATTTCTGTAATGTTTATGTTGCAAATAAGTCATACTACCATATTCCGTTAGGAATAGGATTGTGGAGTTTTAACTAAACCTGTAGATACTGGCTTTCTAATCTAATCAGATTATTTTAATTACTACAACAAAGAACATAACTATCAAAGTGTTTATGAACTGGGTAAAATAGGATTGCAATTGTTATGTCATGCTTACAATATAATCATTGTCAACATCTTGTGGGCCTGCACTGAAGTACACTCTGTAAGACTTGCAAGCTTTTTGCACCTGCTCCTTTGTGCCCGTTAGACCCAGGAAGCGTGGGGAGAACTCTTTGCAGTACCTGTAATGAAGATAAGCAACGTAAGGGCAAGTGTTTGCAACTTTTTCATGATTTCTTTGATCCATATCCAACAATAAAAATGAATTAAAAACACAAGCAGTTCTATTTACACTGGCCAGTTTAAGTATCAACACTACATGAGACTACATGGCTAAAATTCATCTAACAATGGCCATCATCATTTCAGCACAATAGAGTCCACTTATTTAGGAGACTGAGCCTCCACAAAACCAATCTTGTGCTTCTCTCATCTAAAGGTTACCAGTAACAAAGTATTATAATAAACTTACTTTCCAACTATTTCAGGTGTGTCTCTCTGAGGATCTACAGATATGAACACTGGCTGCACAGGTGGAAGTTTAGCATCACTATCTGAAAGTACAAATATTATGTAGGCATTTGTTTATCAATTTCATAGGACACAATTGTTTGTAGAACTGGAAGACGGAGGCCTCTTTCCAATGAAAGTAAATAACTGGCTTAACTTTTCAGATACCATCAATTTGAGACACAATAGTAAGAAAATAGATGCGCGAAAGCATTCGCTTGGGGTTTTATGAATTAAATGAGAAATGGCCTTTGCCTATGAGTAGCACAGAAGAATGAAAAAAAAAATCTTATTCATAGAGAAATAATGTAATATTGGACAATATATTTCAAAACACATTTACATTATTAAGGTAAGGACAATGGTCTATGAATCAGTTACAAGGAAAATCAACATTAAAGTATACATACCATGCATGTTCACGACTTCAGCTAACTTTTCTAACTCATCGGGACAAACATCTGGACAATGGGTGAATCCAAAGTAAATTAGAAGCCATTTTCCTAAGAAATCAGAGCTTTTTACTATTTTACCCTGAAACAATGCAAATGTTCTTCTGTCACCTATAGGAATTGAAGAGTTAAACAAGATGGAAGTATTTAGTTGTAATATATTATGTCCCTGTGTAATAAAGATACGAAAATATTTGTTGGATTAATCTGACAAGTGGTTTGAGGGTTAAGACATAATTCAAACTAAATTATTATGTATTAGTTTTCATTGGTGAATAGTAAGTGATTGTAAGCAGTTGAATGAAAATTAATACAAATTTGAGTTTACACAATAGTAATATAGGCCAATCTCCTCAGGTGGGGGTTCTCGGATGGTTCCGATCTTCAGTATTTGTGTGGTGTATCTCCGCAGACCATGTCCCACCTTTCGTCCTGCATCACATGCCCTTTGACCTGCTCACGTAGGGACCTAATGACATCAGTGGACGGCTATGCCGTGGCCAAATTCTGGGCCAAGTAAGGAATTTAACTAATTTTGCCATTGATTAAGAAAAATATAGGTTATAATAAAATTATTGATAGAATCAAACAAGTATCCGTAACCGAATAAATAAAAAGAGAACAGCAATTACCAGGTCTTTTAACCCACCTCTGTGTTAACCAACTCGAATTCGCCTCCTATCTTAGCCTTCCCTAGTTGTCGCTTTCTCTCACGTTCCAGTGCTTCCTGCTTCTCACGTCTTACATACATCATGAAAGCGGTCAAGCCTCCACCGATCAATGCAGTTGCTGTCATAGATTTCCATGTTATAGCTGATGTGATCTTCTTCGGTTTCTTAGGAGGGGCCGGGGGCACGGCACATTTTTTCACAACCGAAGTACTGAATGCACGGCTTATCACAACACACCTATTTCTCAAGACAGAGTTCATTTTCAAGGACAATATGTAACTATTTCATTCAAGGCCTATGTGTTATCAATTTCATAATAATTATCTCAGACTTTCAGTTTCAGCGTGTTCGAATTCGCTCTGAGAAAAAACTGTCACTGTCACTTTGACGTCAAGATTCAAGAATATATATAGGTACAGCAGAAAACAGATTAGAGAATAGAACACAGTGTAACGGAACGTTTTAAAAAATATTACACTTCATCTCTAAATTATAATAGTGTAGAGTCTGTCTAATAAGTTAAACGACTTGGGTAATTATTAGGATTTAATGAAATCTGATGTAGTCAACACGGGTTCAATAATCTAGGTTGATTAAGAGACACAGATCACTGTTAACTAACAGAAGAACCTTATAAAAAGTATCGAATATAAGTATTTTTTAAATGATTAAATATTATACAAAATTCCCAAGTCGGTTGACTTATTAGACAGACTATATTGTTAAGATTACTATTCTACGCTAGAGTAACGTTTGAACTAAAAACTTTTCACTCACAAGATAAACATCCAGCTGCAAGCCTGGATTTATTTATATAAATAAAATTTCATTAACTACAGTTCGACGCAATGATATTTTAGTAGTATTATAAATAATTAACCTAATAAAAATTAAGGGTGAGTTGCACCATTTAACCACAACCATAACAAAGCCCAAAGTTAACAGATGTCAAATCGTCGAATTGACCAATAGGCGGCTGTTTCACGGCTGGTTATGGTTTGGTTATCGAGTTAAATGGAGCAACTCACCCTAAAAAGAATAAAAAACATAACATAACATTGTTATGGATATTTTTAACTTGCTTATACCGCAAAACGCACCCTATGTTAGAATATCATAATAAATTTCGAAACGAAAAGCTACGCTATGAAATACCTACCCGTCTAAATAAATTCATCAAATGATGAATTATTCTCATTTTTTTTTTGTAAAACTTTGCCCCACATTAGGAATGACTTCTAAATCGTGGGTGCTTTCACAAATAGTAAACTCACTTATGGAAGACTCCTAGATCCGGAACAAACGTATAGATCCGTGCGGGGATCCAACCCACGACACGCAGCACAGCAGTCAATAATTGTTAAACCACTGCGGCAACCTTGCCGTTACCTACTAACTAAAACCCACTTGTATTCCTTCAATTGCCTTTTGCGATGACTACTGTAATTCTTCCGAATAGTTCCGCATCCTTGGCAGGAACATAGGAGTGGGATTTAGTCAGTAAAAGCACAGATTACTGAATAGTTACTACGTAAGTAAAAGACTGACACGCTCTCACGCTACGCCCTAGAGCGGGAGAACTCTTCAGAAACAACCCTTGGCAGGAAATTCAAATTCCTAAACATGAAATACACTGGATTATAATAAGTAAGTACCTATAGGTTTAACGTATCTCTATTTTAAAAAGTTAGGCGAACATTACACGGTCATGCAAGCGTCAATCAATTCCATCAATCATGAATGATGGTTTTCGTCAATCAGTAGGTAGTAAAAACCGGCATGCAACTCATTGGACGGTATTCGCTTCCGTCAATCAAGGTTTTGACTGGCAAAACTGACAAACCTACCGTGTAATGTTCGCCACATTGATATATATTTTTATTTGTATGGTTCGCCCTTAGCGTAGCGTCTCGCCGCATCGTCGCGTGCTTCTCGGTGTGAGCTGACCTTAAAACTTCGAAGCACCTACTTAAACCAAAGGAAGGGTAAGCTATCTTGAACTTGAGTGCGCAACAGTGTTGCTAAACTTACTTGTCTAACCGCGAGATAGATTACGCAATATAAGTACTGAGTTAAGCACTACGTCTACCTAGATACAATAGGTTACTTACTTATGTTTTTATTTTATTGTTAAAAACATGCTAGGTATGGAGAAGCAATTCTCTGTGAACCCTAAATGATATATTGAAATAAGAGCAGGAGGATGATATGGATGGGTTGTCTTGTCTGTTTATTCCCCGTAAGCATATGTATAGGTAACTATTAACAGGTTAGGCTGCTGTTTCCACTCTCTTGTGAAATCGCAGCCTAAACACCACATCTTTATGTGCGAGCTGTACGCGGGCTACAACGCTTAGCTATGAGCGGTGAAGCTATGCTACAAACCCATGAGCTAAGCTGCACGCGACGCAAGCTATGAGTAGAATATTTATTGTACATTTCGTGAATGAAGGATATTTTTGTTTTAACGATGGCTTCACTACACCACCTAAGGATAAATGCATGTTAATCATGCATAGCTTCGTAGGGTACTTAACTTCACCGTAGAACCGTAGCATTTCACTCGCAATTTCCTAGAACGTACCTATCTTAAAAAAAAAAACCATGCATACATAGCTCGAATTTTAACCCTGTTCCACTGGAGCTACGCTAGCCATAAAAAATAAACAATTCTATTTCTGGAAATCAAACATATTTACAACTATGCAGCTTATCACATCTCTAGTGGAACCGCCGCCTTATTCTAGTGCATACTTAAATATTTACCTACAACTTTGTAGATACAGCCAGGACTGAAACCATTACTGGCGTGAACTAAGTCATTTAAATTCATTTCGAAATTTTCGTGGATCGTGCATCTCGGTAATGAAAAAATGCCAGGGGGCGGAGTTACCACAACCGCAGCCCTTGGCTTTATAAACATCGTACTTTTGCTTGAACCTCTCAAAACCACCCAGTGCCCGCCAGTAGAAAGAACACGAGCGTTATTTTAAAATGTGGCGAATTATTTGTGTGAGTGTGTTGTTACAAGACAAAACATCGAAGGAGTATTTCTTTCAACTCTAAAGTTCAAGTTTACTAATGTCTTATGTATCGGAGTTAGAAACTAAATATAATCAGAGAATTTTGAAATTTCCAGGTAACTTTACTGGTGTCGTTATGGACAAATTCGTATGCCCAAGAGTATTTACCTCCGAAAATCGGCGGTGGTGGTCAGAAGAAAACCATACAGGAACCAACAGTAAGATTCAATATGAACAGCATTTACACTTGTAGCGACATCTATGGCGCCACATAAGAACTATGAAGAAAATATGAAATCCACAATCAAAGTTCTCTGTGCGATTTGAACATAAACGACAACCCGAAATCATCTATCGGGCAGTTGTCTACCAGACCATAACACCTGTCTGGTCGGAGGATGCTCCCTTTTCGACGGAGGTATGTGGGACTGTACTCTTTGTTCCGCATATCTCCAAACACTAAAAGCCTTAGGGCTAAAGTACCTAGGTATCTTTTATTTTCAGCATATCGTAGAGGTTTTGTTTTCTTCCTGACTAATTTTTATTTTTACTTTCAGTTACCAGCTAACTATGACTTCTCGTACGACGTCCAGGACAATGGAGTGAGCCTGGATTTTGGGCACAATGAGAAGAGGAAGGAGGATCACGCCACCGGCTCCTACCACGTGCTACTGCCCGACGGTAGGATGCAGCTCGTCGAGTACGAGGCCGGCCCCGACGGGTACAAGCCACAGGTCTGAATCTTCACATTCTTCAATTTTGTGGTCTTCTACATTACAGATATCTGTAGGCGGTGATTACCACTTAGGTACCACCACAGGTAGGCTGTCCACTTATTTGTCACTCTACGGCATAAAAAACCAGGAACATAAGAGTCCTTGATTTGAATTGAATTTTGTACATACCGAAAACTTTTACAAAATCGATTGACCCTCCTTGAATATGAATTTATTTAATTTAATCGAAACCAACTTTCTAATGGTGAGTCCAGCTCTGGCGAATGCGCCGCTTACGAGCCATGTTGATTAACTCAGGGAAGTTTGTTAAGAAAGATGATTTGATACATTTATTATTTATTTATTTATTAAACGCTTTATTGTACACTATTACATAAACAAAAAGGAAACTAAAACTAAACACATACATACAATGGGCGGCCTTATCGCATTCCGCGATCTCTTCCAGGCAACCTGGAATGGACAGTAATTACAGTAATTGCATTTAATATGGTTTATAGAATGGGTAAACAAATTAAATAATTAGAAACAAGTAATCTCTATGATTTGGACTAAAGAACTTTGTATCCATGGTAGAGAAAATAAACAAATTGTTAATGTCAATGTCAATGTGTGAAAAAAAATAAGCCATTAATTATTTACATATTTATATTAACCGCGAAGACGAACGCGTAGGGGTACTCGAAAAAAAAATTAAGAATGGACGAGTTTATTAAAAGTTTTAGATAAAAATACACAGAACAGAAACGAATCCGTAAGTATTTGATGGATTTGCCGTACCTACAGCTAGGTATGTATTTAACTTGAAGACCACCAAACGTAAGTACCTACCTACCTAACTAAATTTTTTTTTATTGTTTATTTAGTTTTAATTATGTATTTTATCTTTTTATTGTGAACATGTCATGTCATGAACATCTTATTGTATTTTAAAACGACTAGAGTAGGTAGGTACGTAATAATAAAAAGTTACTTGATTTTTTTTACATAAAAACCAATTTACATGATTGTGATGTTCTTTTGTTTTTTTGCGTGTGTGATGAGAAACCAAACATCCTTTTCGAACAAAAAAAACCTAAGGTTCAGTATGTTAAAAAATGATTATTTAAGTAATAAATCTATCTATTTGCCATGATAGGTATTATGTCGTCCGCGTCGCTGGCAATTAGTAGGTAGGTAAGCCCCAAAGACTGGCATTGCAAATTTGCAAGTTGTTTGTATGGCAATGCTTAATCCCCGACTTGCTTATCCTTGGCTGCTTTTCACTTGATTTTTCCGAGTCCCATGTTTTTTTCAATATCTTCACTTAACAATTCCCAATATTTTTCTTTTTAAATGAATATTTTTCTTTTTAAATGAAATGAAATTACGGAAACTATTTCACACATTCAATGAGCAATTTAATTACCCTATTTATCTATTAACCTAACCTATCCCAAAACACGGTTATACATTTTTGAATGGGGCTCAGTTCTGACTGAGTTGAGTTGAAAACTTTAAACATTTAGTTTTATTTGCATATATCACTCGAAAGTTCTTAGTACATAATAAGAGATTTTTAACACGGCAATATCTCTCTTTACAAATAAGGAGAAACTAATTGACATATCAATACACAGCCGAAACTACTGGCGAGGATTTTCTAAAATTTGCTGTCCGGATTTTGTTAGGCTGTTTAAATTTGACCATTTTGTTTATAATTTTCATTTGAGTTCTGCTTTACCTTGTATCGCTAGCACAAGCAGAGCAGACATTATTAGTCTAGCAATTATATCACTTAATTTTATTGTTTTTAGGGTTCCGTACCTCAAAAGGAAAAAAGGGAATCCTTATAGGACTTTGTTGTCCGTCCGTATGTCTGTCTATCTTTTTTTATTATGGATAGTCTCGCGTTTGACCACCATCTCACCTGATAGTAAGCGATGATGTGGTCGAAGATGGAGCACGCTTGCCTAGAATTAACCTATTCACTCTTGACTTAAAGACCCCGAAGTTGTAGCTATCAGGAAACACAGACTCCGGCAAGGAATTCCACTCCTTGGCTGTACGCACAATAAATGTTTCTGTCTGTCTGTCAAGACCCTTTATCTCGAGAACGCGTGAACGTATCGAGTTGAAATTAAAACCATATACTCATGGTAGTAACAGTTACTGGATTTGAGCTGTTTACGTTAAACTCCGCAGTGATTTGGGAAGCGGCTATTTCGCTTACTTATACTCACGATGAACCGATCATCAGCAGGCGTATTTTTTGACGATTTCGTCAACTGTAGTTGAGCCGATCTTTAACTCTGTGGCGATTTTGAGATTGCTGATGCTTATTTGGTGCTTTGCTATAGTCAGAGCTCGTTTTTCAATAGGAATTTCCCTGGTTTTCGGCATTCTTCCAGATCAGTTAGTAAATTTACAAATATTTTAGTCGTTGCAATTGACGAAACTTTGATCGCGAATAAAACAATGAAAACACTGTCAGATTAACGAAGTATTAAATCGGCATGTAAATTTTAATACGAGAATTTATGAAAATATGTTTTTGAAAAAATCGTAACACCCAGTCAACTTGCAGTACACTGAGTTTTCCAATGAGTGCAAGTTATATCACGTCTTGAGCCAAGATATCTATTAACTTTGTTTGTTCACAATGAGTATTTTGATGTTATTTGTTAAAATATTATAATTATTCCACATAGTATTGCAAAAAAAATACTGGTCATGTAGAATATAAGGGTGCCCAAATACTTATGAACGGTAGTGTATGTCTGTTGCCGCTATAAAAACAGAATAAAATAAATATTTAAGGGGGCTCTCATAGGTACAAGAAACGTGTTTTTTTGTTTGTTTCGGACGGTACGGAACACTTCGTGCGCGAGTCCGACTCGCACTTGTCCGGTTTGTTTTTTTTTTCATTTAACCAAATTATGAAAAAATACTTCATAGTCAAACTAAGATGAACGATGTAGGTATACCGCGTTCCTCTGATTAACTTCACGATCAAAAAGTGCGAAACACGTGGGTGTTTGAGGATTTATCTTGAGAAGAACGCTACAAATTCAACTGAGGCCCTACCAGCCTACCTGGAGGGAGATCTTTTGACGACCTAAACTAAACTGTTAAAAGGGTGAAGCGATATTGCACCATCCTTCGTTTCTCGTTCACACGCTTGAAATTTTAACGTCATAGCAAGGCCCGTGGTTTGCTGTGCGCATACTGGACTTCTGACCGCAATGGTACAGATAAAATTATGAAATATCAGTAAAGTTCTCTGTAAGTCTAATTATGTACAGTCCTTATTGTTAGACGTACAGCTAACGGATATAAATTAAAAAAATGGAAACATCCTGTTCGTTGCGGTGATCAGTGTTGTTATAGAATTGAAATATTCCGTGTTGCGGTGATCAATGTAGTAACGTAACTGAAATATTCCGTGAGTAATGGCATTTTCTGTAAAATCCCGTTCGTTGTGGTGATCAGCATGGTTATGAAACTGAAATATCCCGTGTTGCGGTGATCAATGTAGTAACGTAACTGAAATATTCCGTGAGTAATGGCATTTTCTGTAAAATCCCGTTCGTTGCGGTGATCAGCATGGTTATGAAACTGAAACATCCCGTGTTGCGGTGATCAGTGTAGTAACGTAACTGAAATATTCCGTGAGTAATGGTATTTTCTGCAAAATCCCGTTCGTTGCGGTGATCAGCATGGTTATGAAACTGAAATATTCCGTGTTGCGGTGATCAGTGTAGTAACGTAACTGAAATATTCCATGAGTAATGGCATTTTCTGTAAAATCCCGTTCGTTGCGGTGATCAGCATGGTTATGAAACTGAAATATCCCGTGTTGCGGTGATCAATGTATTAACATAACTGAAATATTCCGTGAGTTGTGGCTTATAACGATATCGTTTAATTGATCCTGGGACTGTTCATAATGAACAAAAACATTTTCGAATACATGCATGTTTTCATTTTGGCGTGGCAAATTGGCAATCGCAGTTATTTTCCTAATATCTCTTTGTAGGAACCAGAACAATAAACTAAAAGGTACCATAACGGTCAGAAGTGCAGTAGCAAATGTAGCAATCCAGTTGCACTTACGACGTACTTCTAATATAAGTGTGTCCATTGTACACACTAATAATAATGTACACTGTAGGTACATGTTGTGGCCAGATCTTAGATACCTACTTATTGATTACTTCATGATATGACCAACTAAAACTAACCAGATCGTTTAAACGTTAACATTCGATGATATATTATATCAATCTTTGTTTGGCCATATCATTGATGCACGGTTTCAATGATAATAAAAAGTCTAAAGAAAGTACACCAAACGAAGATTGAAATATCATGAAACTTTAACGTCTAGAACGATCTGGCCAGTTATACTTGGTCATATCATGAAGTAATCAATAAGTATCTAAGATCTGGCCACGACATCATGCACATCACAACCAGACATGCCTGGTACACATTTTGATCACGGAGTTATTTAGACAAACTTAGTAAGTACCTACATATTGTTATTTAGAAAGTGTTTTTCGACGGTTGAAAAAAAAAACAAGTGGTAGAGCCTCCGTGTGTGCTAGGTAAGGTCAAGCTTTTCAGCAATAGATAGCGTTATCACAAAATCAGCAAATGTTCTAGAACTATTATTTTATGACAATTATTGAATTCTGATTAATACCAAGAATTTACGCTCTAGTACCCAAAGCGAGCGAGAGAAATGCATGGCTCGATTTTTATTCAGCAGTGTCCGCTTTCTAACATTTTACTGGATTTAGTTTATTGAAACGACATATAACTGACGGTAAATTGGTTTATATTGGTCAAAAGACGCGGACGTAATAAACAAAAATATTCGACATTACTGGGATTTCGTGATTTCCCTGATACCCTCATTTCCCTGCGACATGTATATATAAATGTTATTATAAATGTTATGTATACATGTTTAAATAAATGTATTTATCATTTACGATAAAGGCTGACACAACTGTAGTTTATTCTCTAGTTATTAGATATTAGAATACAGTGTATAAATCTGTATGTTTCCCAAATCCGGCCTAACGTTGGTATAAGCGCTGGAACCAAAGTGTCGAGCCGGCCTTAGTGCATAGAGCGGGTCAGAGCGGATACAAACACGACTTGAAATTTAGGGGCGCCATATTGTACTGAGCGGTCTATTACATTACCATTAGGTAATAAGTAGGTACCTATTGAATTTAGATTTTATAACTTCATGATATGGCCAATTTGAACTTAATTCATTAAACATATAGAAATATAAAAAACAGGAGAAGTGGCAAGGGGGCGTGTGCATGTCCGCACGAAATGCATAGGTGCACATTCGTCCAAACGGCCGACAGTTACAAACTTGTGAGACTCGCGACACGTGATTGTAAACAAATTTAAAACGCCACGTTGTTCAGTGGTTTAATGCAAGAACTGAAGTGATAAGACAAGCAATGGTCATCACGGAATCTCTTACCTTATGTAAATACAAGTTTAATGCTATATTTATCTTTAAAATCAGTAAAAACAACAAATCTTGTAATATCACTTGCTGCTACTACGTTATTTTTATTTCCAAATATCAAATCGACTGTATTACTCTTACAGTAAATACATTGCTCTTTAACCACATCAAAGATCAAATTTTAACCCTTAGTAACTGGACAAGCAATGTAAAAATAACATAACGATACTTTATCAGGTGTATTTCGTAATACCGGCCGCTGTCAGTTGCCGTCAGCCGGCCGCAGTCAGTAAAGTGCCTAATAGATCTCCTCATGTAGACTATCGACCATAATATCGATTGGTTGGATTTTCGAAGTGAAATAATGTAAATATTTTTATTATTTTACAGAGTATACGTTAGCAACTGTCGGAAAGTAAGTTGGTTAAATTGTAAGTTAATAGTCGATGGACAATAGTTCGCTCACCTATTGTCTTTCTATTGTGTCTGTAATTTCCACGATTGAAAGGTTAATTTGTTATTGGAACCCAAAAAAAAAATAGCACGATAAAAAATTAAAAAATCGATAACTTTTCTATTTAGTCAATCACTAGCGTAAATGTAAAATAAATGGCTTCTGCACAGCACATCGATAGTAAGTTGTATGTTGTTAATGTGTGCGTAAATTGTACGGTGCAAGGAAAATACACGCTGTTTTTAAGGGCAATAAGGTTTATAATCAACTGTGTAGTTTGGTCTGATTTATGATTTGTGGATGTATGCGCGACTGCGTAAGTATTCCTGTACGTGTAGTAGGTAGTGTCGATAGTGGAAGGAGAAACTGGAGAGACAGTGTTCCGATACATTTTTTACTACTTAGCATATATCTCCTTCTTTCTTATATCTATGATTAAACCCCAAGCAAACGCGTTCGCGCATCTTTTATCTTATTATTGTGTCTCAAATTGACGGTAGGTATCTGATTGGAGAATTTATTACGATCTTGTTCGCTATATCCGACAATATTTAATGTCTTTGCTGGTAAATCTAGACAACGCCTGTATATCATAGGTAACAATATCGTAGATCCAGCGTTACCACATAGGTATGTGCTGTAGTCTGTAAATCTTTCAATTAACAATTTCCATATTTCCAGGTGATGTACATGGGCACGGCCACATTCCCGCCGGCGGGTGGGGCATCTGACAAGTTCGACGGCTACCACTACAACGCGGCGTCGAACCGGCAGAGCGTGCGGTCGGCGGCGCCGCGCGGCGGCTCCCGCGCGCCCGCCGCGCCCGCGCCGCAGTCCGCGCCGCCGCCCCTGGCCGCGCCGCACAACGCCACTCAGTGAATTAGCACCGACTATGCCACCGAAACAGTCGAATAGCGTATGAACGACTAAATAAAAATATTTTGGTCTTCGACACCGGCATTAAACACAACTGCTGACTTTATTGATTTTGGAGATGATTTATCAGGACTACACTCTTATCTTTCTGCAATTGCTAACGAATATATTTTTTCACAATTCAATCATTGTTAAAGTGAAAAGCAAAAGATTAAGAGACTAACAAACTGAAATGGGCAACTATAACTTAATACTTCTTGAACGAAAGTACATTAGCAGACTTTCAAGGAATGTTCAGTTCAACAAGACTGTCGTGCAACAGCTTCAATAAAATAAAATAAAAATTGAAATGTAAATAAAGAGTTACCGTTTACAATTTTTTTTTTTTTTTGGATTCACCTCTTTAAACTCGTTACTTAATGGATAGTAGATAATAGGCTCAGAAGCCGCATTTTTATCAAATCAGCTTATCGCCGTAAACTACAGGAGTGCTAATTTTCCGTTTCTATGAGGTGGTTAATAAAAGTCTCTCTAAAAATGTACAATAATAATATATTTACATTTCTACTTTACATTGGCATACTATTTGGTATTCACTACAGTTAATACTATTTACACACTAACTGGATACATCACACATTATTATCTTCCTACGTTGACATTGCTTTAGTTTCTGTACAAAGATCAATACGATACTCGCACAATTTAATGTACTTGTGTATGTTTGTAATTTAAATCTCTTAAAACAACATTTTAATTGTTTGTTTCTCAAAATACTTATTTAAACATTTAACCAACATCAATATCATCATGTACAACTGAACAGACCTACTTATATCCTTAAATATTATAAAACAAAGTCCCCTACCGCGTCTGTATGTCTGTATGAACGCGATAAGCTTAAAAACGACTAAATTATTCTTTATGCAGTTTTCAATCAATCAATCTGATTCATGTGAAAGATTCAGGTGTAAGTTTAATACTTCCAACTTGAAATCAGAATCTTAAACAAAAGGTAAGTACTTATCATGTTTTGGAACAACAAACTTCTAAGGGTGGGTAGCAGCATTTAACTATAATTATAACAAAGCCGTTAACAGTTGTCAAATCGTCGAATTGACCAATAGGCGGCCGTTTCACGGCTGGTTAAGGTTTGGTTATCGTTATAGTTATATGGTGCAACTCACCCTAAGTTTACTATAACCAATTTTGTTTGTCAATATCAACATGTACATTATAAAATACATGACATAGCACAGTACGGCCAAAATATCTTGGCAGCTCCGAATTTCGAACAATTGGTTGCACAGTATTTTTTTAGGCGAATGTGGATTGCGTATTTTTTCGAATATGCTTAATATTTCGAAACGCCAACTTCAGAGTGGCCAACATATATTAACCGTAATGTACATCAAAATAGTAGTAGTATTGTCTTTGAAGACGTGACTATTGAACTCAAATTATAGCAGGAACTACGTTAGACCGACGCACACGTAAGCCACGCCTGATTTATACGGGGCGGCACGGCGCGTCGCGTGAGGTGGATCTAATATAGCACTACATACTCCATTCACTTCTGCATTAGACAAAAGAGGTTCTTAGAAGCAAATGTGCATAACATTGAAGCTAGAACTACATTAGACCGACGCACACGTGTAACACGCCTGATTTGTACGTAAAGCGACGTCACGTGGCGTGTATCAAGTGTAGCACTACAAGTCTAGTTTCCATATAAAATGTATGGAGACCGACGCGCCCAGATCGGCGTGTGTGGCACACGTGTGAGCAGTGTAGTTCTAGCTTTATTTTTCGAGATATTCAAATTCAAACAATTTTAATAAATAACATAATGGCTTCAATAAAAATTATTAACATTACCTACATACTAAAGATTATTGTTAGGTAAGTACTATTTATTTCAAACAATAAAAAAAAATGGCGTATCAACAAGTTTCCTCCTTTCAAAACATGAATTGTACACAAAACAAGGCAACAAGATAATTATTTAATATTAGTTACCCATTATGTACAATAAAAATGTTCCAGGTACTGACAACCCCTGCTTCTTTTAGGTTTTTAACATGGACACTAGTACTTACTATACCTACATAAGAACTGAATAATTTATTGAATTAAAAGCTTCATAAATTCAGAAGAAAGATGGTTCAAATGAATTCATTTAAGTATAACAGTTGGTATATAAGTTGATTATAATAAATTCAGCATCAATCTTAACTGTATTATAGCACAATTTAAACATATTGTTCTTTTATTACAAAGTCTACCGTAAAATCTTTTTTAACTTCTGTCTAATGCTATCGCGAATAGATTATAGTTGTCATATGAAATGTATGGATGGAGACAGATCGGCGTACACGGCCCACGTGCGCCCAATGTAATTCTACCTTTACTTATTCAAAATCTGGTCACATTTAAGTCGTGTGCAGTATGTCTATGTTCTGGTCGGGCCAGTGCACGCGACGGTGTGTGGATACAGTGTCGAAGCCTACGTTGTCAAACGATTGGTAGTCTTTCTGCATATTTAGTTCTGCTAAGTTTCGGTACCTGTGGAAAAAGATATTCTTGTAAGTTTAATTTTAGAACCATAACATAAAAAAAGATGATGAGAAACTTCTGAAGGTGCTAAGATAAGCATAAAGTCATTATGATCATTTCAGCCGAAAGACGTCCACTGTTGGATACAGAACTTCCCCAAGTGTTGCCACAGCGAACAGTTCTATGCGTCTCGCATTCATCGCATTTCCGCGACCTTACAACGCTGCGTCTTACGGTGCGCGAACGCCACTCCAGACTAATGTGCCCTGCCCACTGTCACTTAAGTTTGGCGATTTTTTGGGTTATGTTAGCGACCTTAGTTGTCCTGCGGATATCTTCACTCCTGATGCAATCACGTAAGGAAAGTCCGAGTATGTGACTTTAAAGTTCCTTTTAGGTCCTCTAATGTAATCAAATTAGAAAGTATTTATACCAAAACATGGCTTAAAAGACTTGGTAACCAAGCCATAAAAAAAAAATCGTTTCACTACTATACAATTTATAATGCGTTTCATTCTCTTCGCCGTAATGTTGGCAATTTGGAAAAACAGTGTTGCTATATTTTTAGCAATGAAATTACATAATATTAGGGAGATTATCAGATATTTCGTTAGGTACTTTTAACAATTGCCTATAATTATGTTTTTTTTTCTTTTGAAACTAAAAAATATTTTTGGTTATAGTATACAACGCTGGACTCCATTTCGATTGTCCTGCAAGTCTTTCAAATACCGAATGCCACGCCACAATATTGTACCTCTCCTTCCTTCCTTTAACAACTTCCTTTTAGACCTGTTTTTTTTTAAATAAAATCCCCTTTGATTACTAGGTACTGTTAAAATCGATTTCATCAAATAATTTTGCTAGACTACTCTAGCAAAATTCTCTTTTCTTTCTTCTGTAAGACAGACAGGGGAGCAAACATTATAAGGAAGGGAACTCTTAAGTGAAACGCACTATACCGCACAGTTAATGTCGTTCAAATTCGCAAGATCTGCTGTCTGGTCTGTGGAACTAGAAATGCAAGCGAACGATCCCCCTTTTTCTGGTTTGAGTCTGATAAACTAAAAGAGCCTAGGAGCCGTACATTACAACTGACCGCTTCAAGACGGAAACTAGTTACTTAATATGTGCATGACTACCTGCTACGGCCGGCACCGAAGCATTGCAAGTGAGCGATCGTCTATTGTTTTAACCAGAGGAATCATGTCAAGGTATTTTTATACATAGCATGGGATGACAGCAGGACGAAAATTTGCAGCTTCAAAATGAGAGAAAAGGATAGGTAGCTACATTGTAGCATTGTATGAATCCGACAGCTGTCACCCGCACCATGCTATAGCAATTGTACAATAGTCTATTGCCCACCACGATACCTCACGTCGCAATGTGGCCACCTAATACTTCCGGCACCCACCTAAGCTAGTCACAGCGCGTTCTCTGTTGAGATATTATGACCTAACTGTCATTGTATTTTAGTTGTAGTAGATGTATAAAGGAAAGGCAGGCCTTTGTCACGCGTTGAACACCACAGATTACATTACATAAAATAATACTGGTTTGAAAACAGATTTTTTTTTATCAATGAGACGCTTCCAAGCATGTGAAAACTCTAAGGTTTGGAAACCTATTCGATACATGCATGTATATGAGTGAGTACAAGGTTGTTAACCAGAAATGTTCCTGGGCCAATACAATGATTAAATAGATTGGAGGGGCGAAGAAACAAATAGGTACTTACGAATAAATGTAAATAGCCTACCTATTCATTCAGGGATATCATTATTTTGAATATTAGTTCTTGATTAATTTATCTTTTTTGGAGAGCCTTGATAAATAACGTCAATAAAGTGTGACCGGTTCGACTGCTTAGCATTACGAAGGATTTCGTAATGCTGACATAGTCATTATTGTACTTTGACACTGCGCGATCAGACGAAACGCACACCAATAAGGTTGGTTAGTAGCTATATGTACCTTTTTACGAGCACGCAGCATCCCAGTAGCAGTAGAATCTGCACAGCGAGCCAGGCGAGTGCTAGTGACACCAGCAGCAACTCGTGCACGCACACCATGGAGCCGTCGTTCAGCTTGCTGTCCTCCGCTGTCAATATACAAAAAAACGTTAAACAAAGCCAGTGCCTAATGTTAGCGAAGGAGCCGGCCGCACGCGTGTGGGAATGGACATCTTCACACATCAGCCCCGGCCACCGAAGGCGCGGGTTTGCAAGTGTCGAGCAAGCGGTAGCTCTGTCACCCGGTAACTGTCTTCCGGACTGAACTCGAGTCGTCCACGGCGCGTGGTGTTTTACGCGCGCCTCAAAGATATATTATGTCAGAAAACCGTAGGAGCCCAATAAGACTAATGCCCCTAGAGTGACGGCTCACGGGGAATTTCCGAAAAGAAGACCAGTGGTCCTAGAACGCAAAGGGTAATTGAAGGACATCGTAGGAGCCCAGCAGCGCCGATGTCTATTTGGGCCATGGGATAACTTCTGAAAAGGTAACTCGTGGTCCTGGAATGCAAAGGGCCACTCAAGGAACTTATGTGTGATTTTAGTCAGTAAACATCTGACGCATTTTTTTTTATGGTGGGAAAAAATCATGTATTGACATCCCCCGCTCTTGGGCGGAGCGGGAGATAGTATCAGACTTACTGACTAAAAGACCCACCCCGTTCCTTCTAGCCTTCATACCGGAGCTCGAGCGCCCTTTCGGATAACCCTGGCCCCAGATGCCCTTACGCACCCTAGGGCAAGTGAAGTCATTGGATGATTTCTAACCTCAAAACAAAAAGGAAAACAAATAGTAAGTATTTGATAGACAGTCGATATTTTTATTCCTTCGTAAATTTACCTACTTTGTTTATTTCGTTTATGAATTTAGTCAGAACCAAGCCCGAAATGTGGCCCCATCTCACAAAACTGTGCCATTGTGTTCCACACACTCAAAATTGTAAATGACTTAGTCTACGTCATAAACATGTAGGTACCTACCTAATCAATTTCATTTTAATTATTTTTATACACGAAAGCTGTCAATGGCTTTTTTCTTTATGTCATTATAGAATTGAATACCTACTTATGTTTGAAATTTTGAATACCTACTTATGTTTGACTCTGAATTCAATCAACTCTACTCATTGACCCAGTCGTGAACAAAGGTCGGCCACCAGATAAACCAGCAAGAAAATGATAGGTATTAAACAGCGAAAAAGGAATAGTTCTAGACGATCTGCAAAGATGATGCATCTTTTTTTTTTTTCTTGCACTAGTAGGTAATGCTATTAAGCGCGCTTTTTTAGGGTTCCATAGTCAACGAGGAACCCTTATAGTTTCGCCATGTCTGTCTGTCTGTCCGTCCTCGCTTAATCTCTGTGACCGTTAGCATTAACTGGGGCCAGGGTTATCCGAAAGGGCGCTCGAGCCCCGGTACGAAGGCTAGAAGGAACGGGATGGGTTTTTTAGTCAGTAAGAGTCTGACACTATCTCCCGCTCCGCCCAAGGGCGGGGGATGTCAATGCATGATTTTTCCCATCGAAAAAAAAAAAAAAACGTTAGCATTAGAAAGCTGAAATTTGGTACCAATATGTATATCAATCACGCCGACAAGTGGTAAAATATAAATTGGAAAAAAAAAATTATTAGGGTAGCCCTCCTGTATGTAGTGGGAAGTGATTTTTTTTAATTTCAACCCTATCGTGTGATATATTGTTGGATAGGTATTTAAAAATGAATAGGGGTTTACTCAAATCATTTTTTGATAATGTCAATAGTTTCGTGATGATTTTCCTAGAAAGTCCTTATAAAGTTCTACACTTTATAAGGACTTTCTAGGAAAATCATTTTGAATTTGATGGAAATAACAGTTTTTGTACAAAACAGACAAAAAGGTTGTACAAAATAATTTCTGGACTAAGTACAATCGTATATGCAAGCATTTTTTTTAACTTCGTTTACATATTTTATTATTCTGAACGTATCTTCTTTCAAACAAAAAAAAAGAATTATTAAAAACGGTTCTCGCAATCCAAAATTACCACCGAAAACTTCTTCTGGTACCTATGCATTAATTAGTAACCCAATTCCCCGAGAAATGGCACTGTACTTTGGGCTATTTCGCGTTCGCGCTGTTAGGATTTTTCCTGAGTTTAAGGCGGTCGGGTATTATCGAATTGTTCGGTTGGCTACATAAAACTTCTATCAGGAATATGCTAAGGCAATTTAAAACAAAACAAAATCCATTTTTTAACGCCATCTATCAAAATGTTAAGGTAAAAACCAGTCCATAAATGGTTCGATAGATAGCGTTGCGTAATGACGTCATCTTTTTAAAAGTCGATGTTAAGGGCCAAGCGCCCGAAAAGTGCCATAAAACAGTGATTTTCTGAGGCCTACTCCTCCGCAACGGCTAGGTCAATTGGTTCGTAAAAAATATATGTTTATTATAGATTCATGAACAATAATATCAACATTTGATTTTTTTGTGCAATTAAATTTGTCAAAAAAATAAAATATTTAGCAATTTCGCAATTTTTCGCAACTGTTCCCTACTCCTTCGAAACGGCTTGGACCTTTAGAAACATTTTTACACATAAAAAATGGTGGTTAAATATTCTTCAAAGTGAACATTGCATATGTAAATCAATCAATATCTCGTAGAGAAAATGGATTTAAAGCGCTTTCCGGGCGCTGCTGGCCGCAAATAAATGCATAGATTTGCGTACTGCCGCCTAGGCGAGTGCGAGAATTGCGTTCACATAATTTCGGTCAGATGGTTCAAGGGACTATACGCCTTAAGATTTTCCGTGCTTTCATCACCTACCATGCTAAAAAATCATTGCTTCTTAAAATATATTCGTAATTTTACGAGTGCACAATCACTGAAATGTCTACTACTTACATACTGTTTTAGTTATCACCGTCCTTTGTGGGCCCGTTTTTAGGGTTCCGTATTTATTAGAGTTCCGTACTTAGAGTGCGTCTACTGAAAGCGTAACCTGGAGTTTAATAAAATTGGCAATATTGTTTTTCCGAAAAAAATCACGTCAAAGTCTATGGTTGCAATTGTCAGTTTTTGTAAACAGATATTTATTTTTCAAGAATAATTGCTTATTTATGGGAAAAACAATAAACGGTAACGTGCAAAAACTGCTACACACTATGGTTAAAAAGTTCAAACAAAAACAAGAAGACAAAGAAGGTGTTTTCAATGAAAACCAACATTGTTTACATACGATTTTTGATTTTTAAGTTAGTATGACGTTATAATCTTGATCCTTGTCGACTAATATTACTAGATAGTTATATTAAGGATGTAATGATATTTTTTTTTCTTATATTTTTAGGAAATCTGACATATTGCGAATTTCATAATGGACAAAAACATCGTACAACGAAGGCTTTTGGTAAATCGACTAAATCAAAAACACATGCTAGTGAGTGGTAAAATGCGTTCAAAAGCAGTTGAGATGTAATGAAAGATTTGCCTCACTATGTCGGATAGTGCATGAAGGTCTGCAACTGAAGTTAAAATCGCGAAAATCCTAGTTCAAGTTTGAGAGAGATGCTGCAGCAGCTGCTGAACTTTTTGTGTCTCACGAGTCGATCCGTATCATTTGAAACAATCACTGGAGTATAAAACATGTTCCCACTTGACTAATCCCAAAAGATCTGAATTTTCTCTATGCTAAAACGAATTGATTCCAACCCAACAATCTTGAAACAAATTAATAGTGTTGGCGAGACGTGATGAAGTTGAAATCATGTTGACTATTTTATTTGACTATCACGGCGTTGTGCACTTGGTATTCTTGCCAGAACGCCAAATGGAAAATAAAGAATATTATTTAAATATTTTATAGCGACTTTTGAGAGACCAGATAAAATAAAATAATTTGGAATACTATCTAACATTTTGTGTGTTATTGACATTTACCATACACCCACCAAATAATTATTAAGTCTACACACATATTTTTGACTAGGATTTAAGTTCTTGTACAACTATTCTAAAATTGGTTTAAATACAAAAAATAATCTAGTATCAAAACTTTTTTCCCCTACTATTTCAATAATACCATATTCAAAATTTTTGGTTGTAACCTCCTTTTCTCAGGTCACGCTTTCATTAGACGGACTCTAGTATGTCAACGTAACAAATAGCTTTTTTTAAACTCATAAGTGGGAACACTTATTGTGACGGACTCCCCTACGGAACCCTACACTGAGCGTGACCCGACACGCTCTTGGCCGGTTTTTTTGCTTTTATTTCGTGTGCGTACCTAATGGCACCTCACGCACTTCGTAAAAGTAAAGGCCTGAAAGTGATGCGTGTTACACTGAAAGCTTCTCTGTGACTTACAACACAAGTTATGTTGCAGGGGAAATAGAGCATACATTGATTATGTAGACAGTGTTATAACCAAAGACAATTTCCAAGTCAACGAGGGGGTTCTGATTACGTGTGCACACGAGCGCATCATTGGCACAGTAATGATAGTCATCAATAAGGATTTATTCAATATAATGTGAATATAATACATGCAACTGTAAGTCAATGATGTAACGATGCAACCTTGTGCGTTTTCCTCAAATAAGGGAAAATGCATGGTTTTTGAAACTCTTGCTCATAAAGTTACTATAATTGCATTACACTTAGGCATATAAAAGACTAGCTTTTGCCCGCGACTTCGTTCGCGTGGAATAGTGACTTCCGGAAATTTCAGTACTGAATTGATGCCGACTCTTGACCAATAGATGGCGCTGTATGTCCGGAATAAATTTTATTTTTTATTTTATTTTATTTTTTGCAATAAAAACTATCCTATGTCCTTTCTCAAGTTCCAAACTATGTCTGTACCAAATTTCACACAAATCGGTTCAGTAGTTTAGGCGTGAAGCAAAGACAGACAGACAGACAGACAGAGTTACTTTCGCATTTATAATATTAGTTTGGATTTAAATAATTTTTCTTCACAAGTGCGCCGAAGAACGTCGTATGATACACGTGAATATTGGTGTATACCGGCCTCAGCTCTCTGAAGCCTTAGCGCTGATCGCCAACATTACACACTTGTATCATAATGAATAGTACAAATATACATTATGATAAAATATCTTCACAAACAACGCAGTTATAAAGCTGTAAAACTGCTAATAAAATAGAGATTTGCGATAATCTGACGCGGTCTTTGACGTCAATAGGCGTGATAAACTTATAACGCCCATGCGACCGCCATAGAAATCGACATACGCAATGGCAAAAGTATTGTACTACACAAAATATGTCCAACGAAAGTACAAGGACTGAGTCCACCACGCAAACCCAGTGTAGGCTTAGTGGATGCCACATGTTTTGAAGTTTTTGTTCTAGGACACGATGGTTTTCTCACGATGTTCTTCAACGGTTGGAAAGCACTGTTGATGAAATAAATAATGGCAAAAATAAAAAAAAAAAACTCTACGCATAAAATCTATTAAAAGTATATATATGAAGTTCTTTAAGTCGAGTCTAATGAGCCCAAACTCGGCGAGCTTACTAGTAGGCATTTTGAGGTTCCATCAGCCACTTTCCAAGTCTTCGTCATCAGGTTCTCGAACTATTTTTAAGATAAATCTAAATAATCCGAAACTGGATGGGTTTATTAAAAGGCAATCTAAGGTTACGTCTCTTATCTCCGACCTCCATCATCAGATCAGCTTGATGTCGCCGGCATGTACATAGATAGGTACATGATTTCAAACAATAGTTCACATAATTATGTGTTTATTAGGAAAGTATATATTCATTAAGCGTTCGTTTGACTTTGGCAGGGATCTTAACCTGCCAAAGTCAAACGAGCTGATGACCTTGAACACCTGGACAGATCTTCATAAATTGTATCTAAGAACCATCTCGTTAACGTTAGCTTTCAAATAAAACCAAGAGCGTGTCAAGCCACGCTCGGTGTTGTTCCGTAGTGTCCCGTCCGTCACAATAAGTGTTCCCACTTATGAGTTTAAAAAAACCGGCCAAGAGCGTGTCGGGCCACGCTCAGTGTAGGGTTCCGTAGTTTTCCATCCATCACAATAAGTGTACCCACTTATGAGTTTAAAAAAATGCTTGCCTATACGACTATACAACAAACTTAGTCCAGAAATTATTTTGTAGAACCTTTTTGTCTTTTTGTACAAAAACTGTTCTTTCCATCAAGTTCAAAATAATTTTCCTAGAAAGTCCTTATAAAGTTCTACTTTTCAGATTTTTTTCATATTTTCTAAACTTATGGTTCAAAAGTTAGAGGGGGGGGGGACGCATTGTTTTTTACTTTTGGAGCGACTATTTCCGAAATTATTGACATTATCAAAAAATGATTTTAGTAAACCCCTATTCATTTTTAAATACCTATCCAACGATATATCACACGTTAGGGTTGAAATTAAAAATAAAATCACTTCTCACTTTACATATAGGGGGGCTACCCTAATAAAACATTTTTTTCCAATTTTTATTTTACCACTTTGTCGGCGTGATTGATATACATATTGGTACCAAATTTCAGCTTTCTAGTGCTAACGGTCACAGAGATTAAGCGAGGACGGACAGACAGACAGACAGACGGACAGACAGACAGACAGACTGACAGACAGACATGGCGAAACTATAAGGGTTCCTAGTTGACTACGGAACCCTAAAGAAGGCTATTTGTTACGTTGTCATACTAAGTACGGAACTCTAATAACCTGACCTTTCGGATAACCCTGGCCCCAGTAGGCTTCGACCCGGCTGGGCCCCTGCTGTTGCTGACAACTCCTTGAGGCGCGCGGGAACAGTGCGCGCCGTTGAAGACTTGGGCTTGGTCCGGACAGCGAGCTACCCATTGCTCACTGTCAGCAAGCCCGTGCCTACGGTGGCCGGAAATCCCGATTAGTATTCTGGCGCTGGCGGCGGCGGCGATAACGCCGTTGCCTGATGCTCGGAGCGAGAGGTCTCCGCCGCCGATCGCCCCCACGAGGGCACGGCGATGATCCGCCCAAGCGGAGCACACCTCGACTGTGTGCTCCACCGTGTCCTCCGGGCATTCCGCACAGTGGCGACACCCAGGCGTCACTTCCGCATGAATCTGGTGTAGGTACCTCCCGCCCGAACGAACCATGTCCGGTGAGGACCTGCGTCATGCGGAAGGTAAGAACGCCGTGAGGTCTATCCAGCCACGCCATATAGCGACATTTGAGAGATCAGGTAAAATCAAATGTTTTGGGATAATAACCAACATTTTGTGTGTTATTAACCTTTACCATACACCCACCAAATAATTAAGTCTACACACATGTTTTTGACAAGGATTAACTATTATACAATTGTTATAAATACAAAAAATACTCTAGTATCAAAACTTTTTTCTCCTACTATTTCAATAATACCACATTCAAAATTTTTGGTCGTAACCTCCTTTTCTCAGGTCACGCTTTCATTAGACGGACTCTAGACACACAGACACCACAAACTTATAACACCACTCTTTTCCGTCGGGGGTGATGACTGCTTGGTTTGGTTTGACTCCGCGACATACCTACTACTCGCAAGTCGCAACCGTTACCACTGGCCTACCACTGTATCACAGGAGAACCATTAAAACACTTACGCATGGTAGATCTGTGATCAGCTCGCACCAGCGTGTCTACAGAGAGGATATCCTTGGAGTCGACGAGCAGGTCCAGCTCCAGCGCCACGGCGTCGTCGGCGGGCGGCGCGCAGGGCGCAGTGCCGCCGCGCGCCACCACGGCGCCGCGCCGGCCCGTGTCCAAGCGCACGCCGGCCGGGACCTCCTCTCCCCATTGGTACAGTGTGTCGTTGGTTTGACGCGTGCTGCGATTCTGTTTTGGATTGCATTCCACCTGGGTTTTTCAAGCAGAAAAACAGTAAAATAATAATATAGTTTCATAGAAGGCTAATTAAATATTGTAGACTTAATGTAACAATTATGTACCATGATATATCTACCCATATTATGCGAATAAATTATTTGACTTTGACTTGAGTTTGAATATTTTAAGCTTCTACGAAACGGTTACGACATCATAATTAATCACTGATATTACAATATTTACAATATTATTATAGATTTTACTTTCATTGTCCTATAAGTAAAACAAAACATTATACTTTGTCAATTTTTTTTACTAATATGATAACACGAATTCTCAAATTCCAAAATCATAAAGTTATTTTTAGTATTTCGGAATTTCATAGGACGCAATTCACATTAAGTGACTTCCTTGATCAAATTAAAGTAGGTGAACGTCCTTGATAATGAATCCCTATTTATATTACTGTTGTTGCGCCCGGGGGGTACCGCATGTCAAGAAGTTAGATACAAGTTAAATTGTGGTCTGATGTCTACAGAATGGATTACACAATCATTAAAAGACCTGTAAGGGAAATCCCTGGGGTCCATAAGCCTGGTGTTTAATGTAGCTCACCTCGCTTCATAACATCCTACTGTTAACTTAGTATAAGTACGAAAGTTTGAGAAGATGGTTGTATGTAATGTTTGCTATTTCATGAAAAAAAACATCGCCGACCACATCATCGCTTATTATCAGGTGAGACATAGTGGCGTAGTTCAGTGACCAACGACACTGGGGCAAAAAAAAAACGGGGGCCCCGTTCTTTACATATGAAATCATTAAATAACCTTTCCTGCTCTGTGCATCCTATTTTATTTAGATTTCGAAGGTGGGAGAATTTTTCGGTAGTTCAATAAGAAGTTTGCTAATAAGGTTTTTGGTTGAACCTGACTTCTCGGGGCACTACTATTTAGAACATATCCGTCCGAGTATAATTTCAGTGTTTACTGACTGAAGCCCCGCTAGGCTGTGTTTCTTCAGTATGCCCTTTGCATTCCAGGGGCACGGCAACTCTCTCGATCAATCACACAGTCCATCCATTAGGTCTCCTAAGGTGCAGGTCACTTACCGGGGGACACTTGTGGTCACAGAAGCGCACCATGAGCGCGAACCTCACGATGTGCGAGGTGGGGAAGCGGAACGCCTTGAACCGCGCCGTGAGCCGCTGAGTGCCGCCCAGCCACAGGCGGGTGAATGCTGGGAACTCGACCTGCAACATTATAAACAATATACAGGGTTATTTGTTAAACACATGGCAACCTCTCAGGACTATGTTACTAACATCATAAACAACTTTTGTTCTATGACTTTTAAAAAATTATCATAATTAGTTCTAAATTTTACGAAGTCTATACGAAGCAAGTGATAGTACAAGCAAGCGGAGGGGAGTGGGATCAAGCACCGCGGGAGTGCTTGGTGCGCTTGCGTCGCGTTATACAGACATAGGTAGGTATAGCAAAATATAGAATTGAAATGTGTTTTATAGAACAGCGAAATCTTGAAGATTTATTTTTGGCAAATGTATTATGTTTTGAGAAAGTCATAGAACAACAAAAGTTGTCGTTTATGATGTTAGTAATACAGTCCTGCTAGGTTGTTAGTGGTTTACAAATCACCATGTCTAATAATCCAAGTGCAACACCAAATATACATACCTACTGGGGAATACTCTCCATCGTTTAACCTTTAGCTAGAACACATATGAAGAATGCCCTCAAATAAAAAAAAAGGCCTGAATTGACTGAATTACTGGGTTAGGTCTACATCTACCTAGCCTCTTGGCTAGGGAACTGATGATCTCTACCTAACCAAGCCAAGACAGCAGGGTCCGGCTTCCAGTCTAACCGGATGCGGCTTAATACCCGTGTTTTATACAGAACAACTACCTATCAGACCTCCACAACCCGACTCCTGAGCAACACTATGCTCGTTGGATAAATTGATGGTCAGACTATCTGGCGTCTGACTACCTGTAACGACTGTCAAAGATCTACATATTGCTACTTGCCCAGTTTCGAAACACAACATCATGTTTTAGAGGCTATGACGACAATAAGAGGTGCCTCCTATAATATTACTCCACAAAATAAATACAACACACACCATAACACAAAATGGGTATATTGCACCCACACTGCGTTATGATGTATGTATATAGACTAAACCTATACGTGATCCTTCAGTTGCCCATTACTTCCCAGCGCTGCGGTGACTCTTTCGAACAATCCTCACACTGGCTTATAGCGACATCTATGTTGCCATAAAAGGACTAAAAATCAAAATCCTGCATCGTGGTATTAGAGTTCTCCGCATGGTTAGAACATATACAACAGTCTGAAATCAACTATTGGGCAGTTGCCTGGACCAGACACAACATTCGTCTGGTCGCAATATCTTCCCTTTTCAACGGACATTTGCGAGACTTACACCCTGTGCTGCATAAGTCTAAAGGTGTAATATTACCTATATCATGTGTTATGTACTTAGTATCGCGTTCATTTCTGCCTGATCACTTAAAAAAAATTTCGCTTGATTCCTGCGGCGCTTCGCCAAATCAAACCCTTTGAGATTTTCTTTTCGAGTGTAACTTAGCGTTGGTTAGGCGGAAGTGTCTTTGATTGTACCTAATATTTAAGCTTACCTGTCCCGTAGGACAACCCCTGCTATCCAGCAGTAGCACGGAACTGTCACCAAGCCTCGAAGAAGCCACCAGATGATACGCCCTGATCTCCGTAGCATCTGCAATCAAGCATAAAGCTTAAAACAACAGTATAATGAGACATGTAATTAAGTACATTCACTACCAATAACTCTTTTTATGTGCTAGCTCTAGCGTGAACGTCTGCTTCACGTGATTAATGATTTGAATGCTATTACTACTTAAAATGCGGGTAATTGTAGTAGCGTTGGTTTGATTTATCATCATCGAAAAAATTTAGTGTGATATTCTGCCGCCATGAGAAACAAGTTTTCAATGTACATCGTTTTTTCATAGCAAGCTTTTATAGCGCGATATCATCATCATCATATCAGCCGATAGTCATCCACTGTTCGACAAAGGCCTCCCCCAAGTGTCGCGATACATACCTATATAATTAATACTCATCAAAACCATTCCAAAAAGCACAAACACGATAGGGTTATCTTATTGCACTTATACGAGTTCCTATCAGACCCTGGTTACCATCTAGCACCTAAGTATACTCGTCAAGACGAATCATACAAACCCTAACTCGATAGTGTTGTATCGATTACTACCGAGTTCCTATGTTATGTTATGTGTATGTTCCATCATCAGACCAGCCAAATCCCCTCTTTGAGGCGTGGCTGGAAAAACCTTACGGCGTCTTTACCTTCCGCATGACGCAGGTCCTCACCGGACATGGCACGTTCGGGAGGTACCTGTTCCGGATTCGAGCGGAAGAGACGTCCGGGTCCGGAGCGAGGAGGAGTGGCAGGCGGTAAACGAATTCTGCGAAGCAGTAATGCTCGCAAAGGAGGACGCTGACCGCATCAGGCAACGGCGTTCTCGCCGCCGCCGCTGGGATTTTGATCCCGATTTCCGGCCACCGTAGGCGCGGGCTTGCGGACAGTCAGCAATGGGTATCTCGCTGTCCGGCCGTCCGGTAACTTTCCGGACCAAGCTCAAGTCGTCGACGGCGCGAACTGTTCCCGCGCGCCTCAAGGAGTCAGCAATAGCAGGGACCCAGCTGGGTCGAAGCCTACTGGGGCCAGGGTTAGTTTCGAAAGACAGCTCGAGCCCCGGTATAATGGCTAGAAGGAACGGGGTGGGTCTTTTAGTCAGTAAGAGTCTGACACTATCTCCCACTCCACCCAAGAGCAGGGGTTGTCATTGGATGATATTTTCCCACAATATAAAAAAAAAGCATCAGACCAGCTCCATATCATAATAATTTGCATTGTCATCTCTTTTACACAAATGCATGCCAAAATTTAATTCAATCGTTAATAGTCCGTGGTCCCTAGTAAATTTTTCCCACTTAATTACTATCAAGCTAATTTTCCGTGAGTAGCTTCATTTTGATGAGACGCCCAACAATTTCCTACACATAACTCTCGATTGTGGTAGCTAACAGAGATACCGAGGATAAAATATGTATGAGATGATGACTCTAAAAAAATTATTACTAACAGGTTTTTTTTTTTGTTAAATTTCAAGATAATTAACTAAATCATTCGAAAAATGTATTTGTGTTGTTAGAGTTTGAAAATTGAAAAAAAATTTACTCGTTAAAAGTCCATTAATTTCTCGTAAAAATGCTCATGTAAAATAAAGTTAATAAACACTGTTTTCTAATGGTTTAGCTTTTTGTATGCGTCTAAAATATGACTACGCCTTACCGTTACTACTTAAAACTACGTTAAACTCGCCAGTCATCATCATCATTTCAGCCGAAGGACGTCCACTGTTGGACATAGGCTTCACCCTGATCTCGCCATAACGAACGGCCCTGTGCGTCTCGCATCCGTCGCGTTCCCGCGGCTTTCACCAGGTCATCGGCTCACCTTGCGGGAGGCTCTCCATCGCTGCGTCAACGAACTAGAACCTTTCGGTCGGTGCCCTGCCCACTGCCATTTAAGTTTGGTGATTCTGGACAACTCACCAGTAGTCTCAATGATTAGATTGAGCGGCTCCCCCAGCGACACGGCGCCGGCGCCGGTGTCGTCCAGCGCGCGCACCACGTACATGGTGACGGGTGCGCTGCTGCCGCCGTACACTGCACTGGCCGCGGCCGGCCCGACGGGACTGCGCGCTTCGGGTTCGTTAAAGGTTGGCTTTTTGTAGCCACTACAGTAACGTTATGCATAATTAGACAAGGAAGAAACTAGCTTAGATAAATTATTATTAATTTAATAATTTATTAAAACCATAGTAACAAGCGTATATTGAGTATATTATCATCTTCAAAATGCACACCCTTACCACAGACGCATCGATCCCAACATTGATTCCATGATTGGGAGCATTTTACCAAACTTTTTCGGTGGGCCCTACACCATTAGCTAGCGTCTGACGTTTTATAAGTGCCCATGTAAGGCTAAATGAAAATAAAAATATTTTTTGGTATCTTTTACCCGCGGCTTCACCCGCGTACATAAAATATAGCTTATGTCACTCAGGAATAAAGCAGTTTTCTATCGGTGAAAACATTTTCGCAATCGGACCAGTACTTTCAGAGATTACCTCCTAAAAACAAAAAAAAAAACATAAAAACCAACTTTACCTCTTTTAGTGACGATTCTGAATTTTTGAGCTGCTTTTTTTTTACGCACGTACGCAATTAATTTCTTTAAGAAAACGTCAGCTGAGCGGATTCAATGGCCTGTAGTTAGTAGTCGGCGTTGCGTACAAACTATCTACAGGTCATTGAACTCGTTCAGCTAACGTTTTCTTAAAGAAATTAATTTCATACATGCGTAAATTAATACGAGTTTTGAAAAAAGAAGGTTCTTTATTTTTAAATTTTATCTTTACAAGTCGATAGTGTTTCATGTACCGAATCGACCCTCCACGGGATTAAAACAATTAAAATTTATCGGTGTTTATACGGTACGTACACCAAATATTTTTTTTTACAATTTTGGCTGTCTGTATGTATATTCCGGCTAATCTCTGAAATGGCTGGACCGAATTTGACGGAACTTTTATTGGCAGGTAGCTGATGTGATAAGGAGTAACTCAGGCTACTTAAAAAAAAAAACCGGCCAAGTGCGAGTCGGACTCGCCCATGAAGGGTTCCGTAGCAGCAAGTAACATAATATAAAAGTTCTTGTAATGTGTTGTAACTTTGATCGATGTTTTAATAATAGTGTATTTTTTTCGGTTTATGACGCATTAAAAAAAAACTACTCACTGGATTTCGTTCAAACCAATTTTCGTTGGTAGTTTTTATAGTAATGTACATCATATATTTTTTTTAGTTTTATCATTCTCTTATCTTGGAAGTTAGAGGGGGGGGGACACACATTTTACCACTTTGGAAGTGTCTCTCGCGCAAACTATTCAGTTTAGAAAAAAATGATATTAAAAACCTCAGTATCATTTTTGAAGACCTATCCATAGATACCACACACGCATGGGTTTGATGAAAAAAAAAAATTTGAGTTTCAGTTCTATGTATGGGGACCCCCAAAATTTATTGCTTTTTTTCTATTTTTGTATGAAAATCTTAATGCGGTTCACAGAATACATCTACTTACAAAGTTTCAACAGTATAGCTCTTATAGTTTCGGAAAAAAGTGGCTGTGACATACGGACGGACGGACAGACAGACAGACAGACAGACAGACAGACAGACAGACAGACAGACAGACAGACAGACAGACAGACAGACAGACAGACAGACAGACAGACAGACAGACAGACAGACAGACAGACAGACAGACAGACAGACAGACAGACAGACATGACGAATCTATAAGGGTTCCGTTTTTTGCCATTTGGCTACGGAACCCTAAAAACAAATTCCTGTAGTCCACGCGAACGAAGTCGCAGGCACAGCTTGTCAAGTATTTATTTCAGATTTGCAAATGTGCTAACAGCAGAAATATTACCAGAGAATCGTAATAGTAGATAACACCTTTGTCCACTGACCCCTTCAATTGGTATGAATGACTGATTCCATTATAAATTTACCAATTGATTTTTTTTTTGCTTTTGACTACAAAAATATGATCAAAAACGAGTCAACGTCAAAATATTTTATTTCACATAGGCCTTCAAGCATATAAAACGTCAGAAGCTAGTGCACGGTTCTAAATTGGTCGTTTCCTATGGAGAAGAACCGGCAAGAAACTCCATGGTTACTCTTTTTAAAAAATGTGGTTGTTGTTACAAAATTGATAGATTATACGTAGGTATGAAAAGTGTAGACCAGTAAAGTAAAAATAGACCTATTCTTTTTTCTAATTAAAAAATAGGGATGTGTTATTCATAAATTTAAATGGCATAGCGTTGATCATATACTTAATAAACACGTAATCGCTCACACGAATACTCTTGAAGATAGCCGATCATGTGGTAGTTTCGTTTTAGTCGAGCTTATGTCAGACGCGTCAGAAAAAGAAGGAACATTGAATTGGAAACCAAGATTTGAATATGGAATTGTTATGTAGGTACTCGTGTATTTACCCAATATCCCTGACAGCAACAGTAGTGTCGACCTGCTTGGCGGCGCGTGCGTCGGGCGAGCAGCCCACGCGCACCCAGCGGTCGCCTGCCGTCTGGATGATGGGATTGTTCTGGATCATCACCATCACGTACGCCATTGTTCTGCGTAAAGAAAAATTATTATGACGATACAAAGAAAGAAAGAACATTTATTTGTCACACATCAGGTGCATAAAATGTAAAATATATAAGTGACTATAATTATGTAAAATTTAGTGTACATGCGATGGTATATTTTTGTTGGTAGGTACTTACATACTCTGTTTCTGTTCCACCTTGGAAGAATGTACGAGTGGTCTTTGCCAAGTTTTGGGATATTATTGGTTCTCAAAAAAGAGAAAACAAGTATATTTTAAATTATAATAATGTAAACCGATATGAGTAAAAGGTTTTCCTTCTTTTCTTTTTTGATCGTAATGAAATGTCTTTCTCATAATTTGAACTTGTTTCCTATATTTTTCTGTCATCTTTACTGTTATGTTACCCATATTTGCAAAACAAAATTATCTTTATCTTTATAACAAGCGTGCGAAGCGGGGGCTTGCTTGCTGCATGTTGCATGGCTGCCTGCACGCTGCTTGCTTGCCTGCTTTTATGCCTGCTTGTATGCTGTATGCCTGTTGCATGCCTTCTTGCATGCTGCATATCTGCTTGCATGCTACATGCCTGCTAGCCACCTTGTTTATTTTTTTATAACCACCCAGAAATAGGAGGACCTGCATGGGGATTTCGTCAACCCTATGTAAACCAACAGTGTTTCGTAATTAAGACGTTTCTGACTGTGAATTTTCTGCTATATGATGCTTCTGCTTTTTAATTATTATGGATATGAACACAATGCCAAAAGATGATTCTGACTAATAAAATTACGAGTTTTGAATGTACGACAAATGATTTTCTGCGAAATGAAGTTTATGCTATCCGTTGTTATGCAAAATAACATTATGTTCATGTGTTTGTGTTGTGTTATGTTGTTATGTGTTATGTGTGTGAGGGTGTGTGTGTGTATGTGTGTGTGATAAGTTCTGCTATAAAAGGTAGACTCTTCCTACAGTGCGACTAGGGAATGCAAACCGGTTAACTCGAAAACCGAAAAACCGGTTTTTCGGAATATTTTTAATGATTAAAAAAACCGGTTTATTTTTTCAAGTAACCGGTTTTTCGGTTTTTTTGACCTCTCGCGCCAGGCCTTGGTTCAGACCATGGTCCGGAGCGAGGATGAGTGGCAGGCGTTCGCCGACTTCTACGAAGCAGTAATGCTTGCAAAAGAGGAGGCTGACCGCATCAAGCAACGGCGCTCTCGCAGCCGCCGCCGAGATTCTAATCCCGATTTCCGGCCACCGCAGGCTCGGGCTTGCAGACAGTGAGCAATGTGTAGTTCGCTGCCCGGCCATCCGGTAACTGTCCGGACCGAGCCCAAGTCGTCAACAGCGCTCACTGTTCCCGCGCGCCTCAAGGAGTTGTCAGCAAAAGGGGGCCAGGGTTATCCGAAAAGGAACTCGAGCCCCGGAATGAAGGCTAGAAGGAACAGGGTGGGCTTTTAGTCAGTAAGAGTCTGACACCGTCTCCTGCTCCGCCCAAGAGCGGGGGTTGTCATTGGATGATTTTTCCCACCATAAAAAGGATATTCTTGCTACCGATGAGACAATTATCACAATCAAGGAAATTTACAACAAGCAAAACAATTGGGTATAAGCTTGTAACTCCAAAGAACACTCGCAACAGTTATCAGAGTCCTGAATGATCATCATGCGGCATCAGTAATGGTTCATTTTCGTGAAAATGGGCTACTCTAACTTCAGCTAAAGAGTACCAAGATACTATCCTAAACGCCATAACAAAGCCTCTTAAAGCCTCTCTCTTTTTGATAACATACTAGGTTTTTTCAGGATGCTTACAACGAGTGTTTCGGACTTCATTAAGGCTGATGATTGACCTTTGACTAGCCCAGACCTCAACCACTGAACTACAAATTGAGATCTACTATATAAGAGGGCATGGCCTTCACCTAACAATAATTAAAAATTCTTTACAATCAGTGGTGGACAACTTTCCAATGATCACCGTGCGTAAACCGATGACGTGGCCTGAACGCCTAAAAAGTTGTGTTAAGGGTAACGGTGGATATTTTGAGTAGAGTTAAATTAACTTCTGGCTTAGATTCTCTATATATAACATAATTCTGAGACATTCGTTTTTATGAAGTTATTAGGGTTCCGTAGCCAAATGGCAAAAAACGGAACCCTTATAGATTCGTCATGTCTGTCTGTCTGTCTGTCTGTCTGTCTGTCTGTCTGTCCGTCCGTATGTCACAGCCACTTTTTTCCGAAACTATAAGAGCTATACAGTTGAAACTTTGTAAGTAGATGTATTCTGTGAACCGCATTAAGATTTTCACACAAAAATAGAAAAAAAGCAATAAATTTTGGGGGTCCCTATACATAGAACTAAAACTCAAAATTTTTTTTTTCTTCAAACTCATGCGTGTGGGGTATCTATAGATAGGTCTTCAAAAATGATACTGAGATTTCTAATATCATTTTTTTCTAAACTGAATAGTTTGCGCGAGAGACACTTTCAAAGTGGTAAAATGTGTGTCCCCCCCCCTCTAACTTCTAAAATATGGGAATGATAAAACTAAAAAAAATGTATGATGTACATTACTATAAAAACTACCAACGAAAATTGGTTTGAACGAAATCTAGTAAGTAGTTTTTTTTTTAATGTGTCATAAATCGAAAAAAATACACTATTATTAAAACATCAATTAAAGTTACAACACATTACAAGAACTTTTATATTATGTTACTTGCTGCTACGGAACCCTTCATGGGCGAGTCCGACTTGCACTTGGCCGGTTTTTTTTTTTTTTATCTTTGACAGAATTCATGGCCCTATTAAGTATATATAGCATATACATACATATATATAGCAAAAAAAGTTAAAGTTTTCACTTAAAAATAAATTTCAAAATTAACTAATTTTAAAACCGGTTACCCGGTTAACCGGTTTTTTTTTTAGAAAACCCGAAAAAAAAACCGGTTTGTAATTTTGGTGGTTTTTACATTCCCTAAGTGCGACTGTTACAGCTAGCTAGTTATTACCTGTTAATTACTCCATTAGGTCCATTCGAGATGCCATAAGCGAAGTTGACGTCACAGTCTCCTCGCATGGGCAGCTCGAGCCGCACCGCGCGACCGCTCACGCGCGCGCTGCAGCGCTCCCCCCGCCCCGGCACGTACACGCGCCCACGGAACAAGCCGCGCGGCACATACGTCACGACCATGTCTGAGTCCGAACATTCCACTGTGACTAGAAGTACAAGCATACAAGTTAGCATCACCTTGCAGCGTTGCCCCGGCCCTGGCATGTACGGCACATACGTCATTACCATGTCCATACTTGATATTTTGAGTTAAGAACGTCTATATTCCTACATAAATGCGAAATATTGTTTTTTTTTTTCAAATTCCTTCAAAATCCTTTGTCACACTTAACGGAAATCCCGTCGCGGAAGATCGGCGACGGAACGTCAATACATGTTAATGCATATTATAAATTACAAACAGCAGGCGCACTACGCGGAAGATCGGTCGCTCCGCATAGATCAGGGGTGCTATTCTCTAAGAAAGCGCAGCGCTGGCACAGCGACGAGTCGTGAGCGCAATACATTGAATTAACAATCCAATGTAAAGGGGCATTGGGTTGTTAATTCAATGTACTGCGCTGACGACTCGTCGCTGTGCCAGCGCTGCGCTTTCTTAGAGAATAGCACCCCTGAAATCGGAAGTTTGTAGAATATGTTGTTCCGAAATTAAATAGGTAATTAAGTTATCTCGGATTCTAAATTCAAATATAGTTGGAAAGTTGCCAACTTACTGTTGAGACAAACGACTCTACGGTAGTAGGTGGCGGAAGATATTCGTCTGAGCAGCCAGGAGCCCGTGGTGATGAGGTCTTCACTGTGCAGGTCGCACAGCCCGCGGCCCCCGCCACCCTTCTCTGGTCCCTCGGATATCCACGTGAACCCTCGGCAGTTGAAGCGATCTGCTTTTTCGCATGACGTTTTGCACTGAAAACGACAACAAAATTGAAAAAAGAACTGCAGGTACCTACTTTAAAATACCTGCAGTAATATAATCTAGCCTTTTGATAAAGTTACACAAATAGGGGAAATATTTCTTCCCCTATTTGTGTAACTTTATCTTTTTGTGTTTTTCTATTAATTATACTGATATTCGACGAATAACTTTCCCTCGCGGTTTCACCCACGTCTGTGATACTGTTCTTTCTATATAGAGGATATATAGGTATAACACTAAAAGAATTTTCCAATTCGAACCAATTCCAATTGACATTAACGCGTTCAACCAAATAAACAAACTATTTAGCTTCTTAATACTTATTATTTAGATATTATAAGTACCTTATAGGCTAAATAAAAAATAAAAAAATGATATAATTTTATTTAAAAACTAAGTTACTCGAAAATGTGCAAAATGTTATGTTTGCGCAGAAAGAGATGAAAATAGGAAATGACCAGCCGAAAAAATTTATCTATCGCATATATAAGGTCAGCATAAATATAAATTATAGGTATCAATTAAATAAAAACTTGTCACAATACCCACTATAAATCAGATATAATCATTTGTATCTGATTTATGTACAAATTTTAAAAAAATGATTAAAAAGAATTAATTTTATTAATGGAAATAAATTAGGAATATAGATTTCATATCGATAAGTGTTAAGCCGTGTTGCGCCGACCCCAAATAAAACGGGACTAGGGCAGGAAGAAGAAGATCGATAAGTGTTAAGCTTCGATCGACATTGATCGGAGGCGTTATGTGTCATACTTGGCACAAATAAAATCTTATCTTTTTTTGACTCATCTTATTTTGTCTTATTTACATGATCTTGGCATCAGATTTAAATCGACTAAAAATTTATCGCACGCACCAATCGCAGCTTGCTCTATGGCTTCGTATCGCATTGGTAATGGGTTCATAGCAAGCAGAGGCGAGGGTATAGCTGAAATGCCTTTTGAAAATCGTTTAGTAAATTATTTACTGTCAAAATGGACACACGTATTTCGTGATGACAGTTGTCTAATTAAATAGTATTAAGTACCTATACTACACTATTACGTTCATCTTCATCATCATATCAGCCGAAAGACGTCCACTGTTGGGCACAGGCCTCCCCTAAGCGTCGCCACAACGACCGGTTCTGTGCGTCACACATATCACACGTTATATCACAAGAATATAATTCTTTATATTTTTTTAAAGTTGACATCATCAACTGGGCACAGTTGGCGCAGCGATTGGCTGCCGCGCTGCGTATCGCAGGCTCGATTCTCGCACGGGAAAAATATTAATATGGCTACAGATAGATGTTCCGGGTCTGAGTGTCATAAGTATGTGAGTTTACATGCTAGTGAACGCACCCACGGTACAGGAGAAATACCTATAAATTGCTAGTCGGACTCGCGCACGTAGAGTTCCGTACCGTTATCTATACCACATTAGGGATTAATACTGTCTATCTATCATGACTCATATGATACAGCCTGACGACACACAGACGGACACTGGAGTCTTGTAATAGGGACCCGTTTTTACCTTTTGAAAACGGAACTCTAAAAAGAGAACCATCGAACAAATTCATTGTATTAGGTATTTAATAATTTTCATTAGCATAACCAAGTAATTATTAGCACGACACAATATAGACAACTCTTGCTTGACCTCAATATTTCCATGAGCGTTCATCTTTTATCTAGAAACAGTTGTACCATACTTAAATATTTTTTATTGAGTAATTTATCTTTAAAGGTAGCGATAATTTTGCATCGTGAATATGACGTAAGTTGTGACTACAGATAACACATAGTACAATTTTAATGACGATAAGTGATGCGTGTGTTTTTTTACGGTTAACTGCACGTACATGGTAATACCTAATACAAGAATCTTTTGGGTTTGCTAGCTCGTGGCTTGCTCCGCTGTAGACCTCATCCCTTGCCAATTATCAAGCGGCTTCGAGGCCCAGAGCGGGCTCATCAACACTTATAATAAGACTAGCTGTCCCCCGCGGTTTGACTCGCGTCTTTGGTTATTGCTCCGCTCCTGTGGGCCGCAGCGTGATGTTTTATAAACTTCCTCGATAAATGGGCTATACAACACTAAAAGAAATATTCAATTCGAACCCGTATTTTCTATACAATATAATCTCTGGAACTCCTGAACCTCCTGATTTTGAAAATTCTTTCACTAGTACAAGGCTACATAATTATAACTTACTAGCTTCTACCAGCGGGTTCGCCCGCGTGAAAGTAGGTTTCTCTATACCTTTACCGAACTCCCATTTCATCCTCCTAGGAGGTTAATTTGAAGAAATCCTCTCTTAGTGCCCACCTACGTCATAAAAGGAAACCTTGTGCAAAACACGTTTCTAAGTGGTTTATATTTGATTCATCATCATATCAGCCAAAAGACGTCCACAGTTGGACATAGGCCTCGCCGTAGCGACGCCACGACGACCGGTCCTGTGCGTCACACATCCATCGGATTCACGCGACCCGCGATTTTATATTTTTTTGTGATTAATAAAATTTAACCACACCAAAAAATGTTTAGGGAGGCGTCAAAATTTCATAAGCGAAGTGGATTTATGTCGTCTCAATATTTTTTTCGACTGACTTGTTGTTAGTACAGACGTGCTGTTGATTGTACGACAGCAGGAAAATGGCACATTTTTTACGGCACAACTTACTTCGTCCTTCGTTTGGTTCTTGATGGTAAACTCGACATGCCTCAAAGTCTGGTTGTAGTATTCCTCGTATGAACATCTGTCGATCTTTTCTGGATCTGGAAGTAAGGGGAATTGATTAAAGGCATTATTGGCGAATCTACTCGAGTTACAGAATAGAGCACCGTTAATACTTAAGGCCCTTGCTCTCATTTAGTGCCATTAAACAGTAACTTTCTGAAGCCTACTCCTCAGTAACGACTGGGTAAATAAATTTAATATACTCGTTTATACATATATATACCATTATCAAACTTATGATTTTTTTTGTATGACTAATACTTTTCCCAAAAAAAATATTTAAAAGACATGACCTTTTTTTTTTGCTTGTTTTTATACTCCTTACAAACGGCTTTGATATTTAGAAATAAGTTTACACAAAAAAATTGTCTGTGGCTAAGTGTTCTTAAATATGTACATTTGTAAATCAATCAATAATTTGCAAAGAAAATAGTTTTAAAAGTCAACGGAGCTCTATGCGGGCACATAGAGTTTCTTGCCGGTTCTTTTCCATAGGAAACGAGCAATTTGGAACCGTGCACTAGCTTCTGAAGTTTTATAAGTGCCCATGTAGGCCTATGTGAAATAAAAATATATGATTTTTTTGCAGGCGGCAATACGGGCATGAGTGCATTAAACTCCGCCCAGATATTCATAGGACTATACGTCTTATGATGGAAGCTAGCTACATGTTCTCGCTTGATAATGGTGCTGAACTTGATATTTTTTGTTGAGACTGCATGGTCCATGGACTGGCTTTTACGTCGAACAAAGCATAAGCATTGCCATACAGCGTGGCAATGCCGCCAGTCTTTTGGGTACATTACCAATCGATAAAGATGCGGAGGAGTTTCTCGACGTCATACTTTAGATTTTTGTTTTAGGTTTTTTTAGTGTATATGTTACCGGCCAATCTGTATGAAATATTATAATATTCATTTTATACTTTACCTAGGTATTCCATAGAATACTCAATGCGCTGCCGGTAATGTGTCTTAAAGACGAGAGCAGGAAATGAGGTGTCGTAATTTTACTTTTGGCATAAAATTAACGTGAAACTAAAAATTATTTTGGCTTGTAATCTGCTTACAAATACTCAGGTCTTATTTCTGTCTGCGAGGCTTAAAGTAAGCTCCTATTTCTGGGTGGTTATAAAAGAATAATCACTTAACCTGACCTAACTTATCCGTGTCGGGGTGCTCTAAAATTACGTCACCACTTTTTCTGCACCAATTTTCCTTTTACACACATTGATTTTAAGTAATAGAACATTGTTCCAGTTACCCGTCTTTGTATAGGTTTATTATATTTATATTCTTTACGTTACGGTCACCCGACTCAACGACGCTTATTTTAACAATAAATCATATAAAAATCAGTATAAGTTTTTAGTTGTGCGCGGATCGCGTAAAATGTACGAAATCGATGTAGATAACTTTTATACTTACATTAAAATTGTATTGTGTGTAACTTAGGCTTTGTTTCTTCGTAATCGGATGACGATATCGAAAGACACTCACTTAATAGTCAATGAATATAGTTAGGCGGTATGAAGTTCACCTGGTCACTACTTAGTGCCTAACTTTTAAAATTAAAATAAATTTTAACGAAGTTAAAAAGCAGAAAGAAAATTAACTTATTTTTTACTTTTTATAGGTCTTGTATCTGTCTGCTAACTTAAAAGAGCTTTAATATTACATAACAAAAAAGTAATATAATATAATAATAAAAAATAACAATAATAATATTCCACAACTCTATCATACAACGCCATCTAGTCTCAAGCTAAGCAGATCTTGAAATGAGTATTAGACAACTGATAAACATACAAACAACACATACCAGCCTTTTTAATGTTCCCACTGTTGGCACTCAAGCCTTCTTTCTAGGAGAGGGAATGGGCCGTAATCCACCACGCGGGCCCAGTGCGTATTGGTGAATGTCACATGTCTTCGAATTTTTGGTTCTAGGACATGCCGGTATCCTCACGATGTTTTTCTTCACCGTTTTGAGAGCAGTGGTGATGAAATAAATTACACAAAGTAATGCGCCTGGCTGAGTTCGAACCTACAACTTGTAAGTCGGGGCCATTATCACTCAGCCAACACTGCTCTCTCTAACATATATATATACATAATATTTATAGAACAAAAACATTACAAAAAAAGTGAAACAGACAAACTCAAACATAAAAAATAAACCAAACTAAATATCACACGTGGTACACTAAATATAAAGAATCCTCACACTACACAACAACTTATTTAGAAAATAATATAACCGATTTTTTATAAAAATACTTAATGGAAACATTGGGAATTCCAAATAATTATACAAGCAACAAGTTTTATGTAATTAAAAGTCCTATCACAAAAGAAATCTTTTAGCTTAAAATCCAAACTCTGTTAACGTATTGATAAATTAGTAATTGTACAATACATCAAATTTTTTAACAGCAACCAACACTAAGATTTCTTCTGTATCACGGGTCTTTTCGAAAACATCATTCTTAAGTCAAATTCAATGAACAAAACACCTAGGAACATCTAGCTGTAAATCTTGTAAATTTGTTTCTACGGGAGTTGATAAACACCTTCAGTAACAGATTGGCTAGCACTTTCAAAGATTTGCTATTTTTATAGTTAAATATTTTACACATCAAGAACCCGGTAAAGCTCAGCAGGTTCACGAATAACACGTTCATGCATAATGATATCTTGATCCCTCTGCCGTCCTAAAGACCTTTGATTTAACCATTTTACACAAAAGTCATACCATGCCTGGCGACTACCCCTTACAGCGACCAAGAAGACCATCAATAATAGCGGATTAAGATATTTCATTAAATTTGTTATGATACTTGGATGAAACTTTAGCTTTAGGCTTATACGTAAGTAATAACTAGACAGTAATGCGACATCGCTTAGTAAAAATATTAAAGTGGCTACATACAAGCGACGGTAGACGTTTTTACCTGTGTGCGTACTTGTGTTAAAACTACGACAAAGTGAAAATACCGTTATAATATAGATAAAACCGTTTATAATTACAGGTATAACTAGATCTGAATACAAGATGATCATGAATATGTCTACGTACCAAGGATTTTGATTTGAAAAAAAATAAATAAGCCAATGCATCCGAAACAAATAAAAGTTCTTTAAATACCAATTAAATGACGTTGTTATGATAGACACACCCCAACCAAAGACCCAGGCTTTTAAATGTCGCCTTTGGACGTTCTGATTAAAAACTTTGACAATGTCTACATAGAACATATGACTAATAACTAACAACCAGTGGTTTTTAGTTGTTGTAAAATAATAACGTAGATAAACAAACATGTTGATGGTCATAAAGTATCGCCAACAGATATTTGTTAAATATAAAAAGAAATATGATAAAATTGCGTTAAGAAACACAAAGTTTCTATAAATTCGAAACTTCTTCAAAATACACCATGATGTCAGTCCGTAGATCAACGCCGTTAGTGTCAGCACACACATAATATCGGACACATATAACCAGAAATGAGACATGGTGAATTTCACTGCAATCTGTATAGACTTTTTATTTCACTTCGAGTTTTTTTTATTTCCATAAAACAATGATGTTTTAAACAGTTTCACGTAAATACTGCAGTCAGCTATGCCTTGAAACTGATGTCGCTTTGAAAACAGCCGGTCTAACAATAGTGATAATAAATATCCTAACGTTATAGAACTAATGAATCACTGCATGAATTTTTTGTACCTATACTATAGAAATATTGATAATTAATTAAATTAGTATTTAATTAATTGTCAAAATTTTTGTTTTTTTTTTTATCGCTTGTTATATAACAAAATGAAATCTCAAAACACGCAATTATGATATTTACTGTTCCAAAGTTAAATATAAAATTGGAAAAGCAATTTATATTTTACAAAAATTCTCTCTTATCAAATGAGCCTATGATATCGGGAATGGACGCGAACTAAATTAATGAACTTCATTAGTAAAAACTGGCAAAGAACGAGTCGGACACGTGTCCTAAAACCTAAATTATACCAATTTATATTTAAAAAGAAATATTTATGAGAAAAGGATTATAACATTATAAGTTTATTAAAGTATCATAAGGCGTATAGTCCTCTGAACATCTGGGCAGAATTACATGCACACATACTCGTACTACCGCCAGCGCCTGCATAGAACCCCACTGACCTTTGAAACCTCCTTCATTTGCGAAATATTGATTGATTTAATAATAACAATAGTAGTAGTACAGCAGGACCTCTATAATCCGAACCCCTTCTAATCCGAACACCTCTGTAATCCGAACGTCCCCGCCCGCGTTTTATATTCGCCGTCTCGTCAGTTGTTTACCGACTGTCGAGTTGGTATCATGCGCATTTGTTGTTGTAACTAGTCCGCCATTTTGTGTTGCTATTGCGTCGCTCGTGCAGCTCGACAGTAATTTGTGTTTGTACATCATGGCTGCGACGTCAAAGAAAAGAAAACACGTTACGCTGACTATTTCTCAGAAATTAAAAACCTCTGTACTGTAATCCGAACACTCCACCAATCCGAACAAGGGGTAAATTTTTGGAGTTCGGGTTAAAGAGGTCCTGCTGTAATTTATTTTCTCTACACAAGTTACTTAATGCTAGGGTTACAGTGGAGCACTTACATGGAATTAACTTTGTAAGAGACTGGTGCCTGTGACAGGTCTCCATGAAAACAGTATTATAAGTCACCAGGGCCCTCTCGCAGCTATTAGCCTATGTCCTACTTTTTGACCGAAAGACGTCCACTGTTGGGCATAGGCCTCCCCCAAGTAACGCCACAATGAACGGTCCTGTGCGTCTCGTATTCATCGGATTCCCGCAACCCTTACCAGGTCATTGGTCTACCTTGAAGGGGCCTTATAACGCTACGTCTTCCAGTACGTGGTCGCCATTCCAGAACCTTTCAGCTCAAACGTTACCGTTACCGTCGCCCAAGGTTACAGACGGTTAACAAGAAGAATCACTTGCTTTGCCGGTAACCTTTGTTCTTCTGCGGATATCCTCATTCCTGATTCGATCACGCAAAGAAACTCCGAGCATAGCCCTTTCCATTGCCCTTTGGGTGACTCTTCTGATGAGGCCCATTGTAAGCGACCACGTTTTGGGGCCATATGTCATCACTGACAACGCATACTGGTCATAGACCTTTGTCTTGAGACACTGTGGTATGTTGAACGAGAAGATACCGCGTAGCTTCCCCGACGCTGCCCAGCCGAGTCGAATTCGTCGATTGGTCTCTCTCTCAAAGTTAAACGTACCCAACTGGACATCTGTCCCAGGTAAACGTCGTCGTCCATAATTTCGAGTGTAGAGTCTTCGATCTTGATAGGAGTGGGTGCTATATTGCTGTTTACCATGCCTTTGGTTTTGTTCACGTTCGTTTTAAGTCCCACTCTTTCGGAAGCTCTAGGTACTGAAGTCACCAAGCATTGTACTGAGCTGCTCCGTAGTCTCAGCTATGACTGTGATGATGAGTATAGTGCGAGCATAATTGATTGGTGGGTGACTATGGTTCAAGAAAGTTAATTGGTAAGCACAGCGCACAGGATGATTATTTATAGATAGTCAAGGGTTTTCAAGTAAGAAGTAACTGTGGTTTTACATTTATATTTTGTTAGTGGATATACTATAATAAGAATTTTATTTAGTTTATTATAAAGTAAGTAGATTTACATATGCTATGTACATTCTGAAGACTACTCAACCAAATTTTTTTTTGTATAGACAAACTTATTTCTAAAGACCAAAGCTTATTAAAGGAGTAGAGAAAACAAGCAAAAAAATATCATGTCGATTTTTTTGAAATCATACGAAAAAATCATAAATTGATAAACATAATATATTTTTTAAACCTATTAACCCATCCGTTACCGAGGAGTAGGCTTCAGAAAGTCACTGTTTTATAGCACCACTGCTCGGGAACTAGGGCCTTAAGTTCCGCTTTTACACTTGGCACGTTTGTCAGATCGATTCATCACCGGTTTTTTGTGACTATCTTGGTAATCGTGTGTATTATTATTTTAATTACCCGCCTACTAAGAAAAAAATAAATTTAAAATAAAAAAACCCCGAAAAAGTTAAAAAAAAAACAAGTCAATAAATTACTCTTTCCACTTTTCAAATTAATTAAAATTAATTCTAATTCTAATAATCTATTATTAAAAGAATTATAAATATTTTAAAGATGAGCGTCGCTGAGTCGGATGAATCGGAGAACCGCAATGGTTCCCCGACTCAGCAACGCTTATCATCTACATTTAAATAATAACAACTATAGTACAGGTCGCGTGGTGAATCAAGATCGCTCGGTGAAAGTAGTGGGGGCAATCGGCGCATGTGTACAATTGCGCACAGAAGTTCTTAGTATGTTAGGATTTTATTTTTAATTTCGTATGTTTGAACCTTAGTAACATAACTTATAATAACACTAGTTTTTGATTGTAAATTATCTTATAAGTAGGTAAATTCTAAAAATTTTTTTTTTTAAATAAGACAAAATTTTAAAAAATAATTTCGTTAGTTTCTTTCTTTAACGTAATAATTCACGTCGTAAACCATTTTTCTGGCTAGCCGTTTAAAAACTTTATTTTTAACCATTTTTTTTTACGACTACGTATTACTATTACGATAACACAAGCTGTACGCAACAGTACCCAAGTACAACAGTATCCAATGAGAGGCGAGAACGCAACGCGGGAATGGAAGAGCGACTCTATCTACCAATGACGTGTCGCCGATGGCGCACACCCGCCCGCACGTCGCCAAATAGACCGTAGAATTGAATACTGCGCATGCCCCTTCCACTTTTGCCGAGCGATCTTGATTCATCGCGCCACCTGTAGTTAGAGAAATGACTAGGCAAAATTAGATGGATTTTGAGGCAACACTTTGACTAAGTTCAAAAAACTGGAATATTCGATCTTCGCAAATACTATTTTCTTTTAGCTCACACAAACTAAAACAAAATAAATAACTCATGAGAGTGTCGAATTATACGTTTTTTGCGAAATAAACGGCTGTATCTTTTTTACTCGCAGTATAAACATATACTTCTACCTTTTTACGTTCTGAATGGTAACTGAACCACACATAACTTTTACAGTTAAGGAAATAACGACCTCTCTTTAGAACTTGGCGAAGTGACATTCTTTTTTTAAGGTGTGGGAAATCTAATGACTTCTCCTGTTCTAGGGCGCAGTGGGGGGAGTAGCGTAGCTGAGCGAGGGGGTAGTGGGCCTTCGCCCACGGCCCCGCAGCTAAAGGTGCCTCGCACAAGAACTCTTTAAGAACGAGGGTTATTTTATAATTGATGGGCCCTCGTTTGAACAATATTTCACATGACGGTAAGCGACGATGTGGTCGAACACTGGGTTGCGACAGTCGTTGTCTTGTTTTCGAATTTATGAAAGAAAAAGCCCTCGCTGTGTGCCTTGGCCCACGTCTAAATTAGTCCACGCTACGCCCCTGAGTAGGAGGGTGAATTGAGTTGGCATCTAAATAACATGTTATCTATCTTTCTTTCTAAATAACGACGCTGGTAGTAACCATGCTATACTATCATATATTAAATACCGCAAATTACCAAATTCGCGGTAAGAATCATTAATGCTGGCCATTGCATAGATGTCAGGGATGAACCCGAAAAGTGCATACCGTCATAGACATAAATTCAATGCCTACTACGCATAAGGAATTTACTAATATTTTTTTAGTAAAATTGTATTAAGTAAGTATAAAAAAAGTATTATGATTTCAGCGTTTGGTCTTATTATGAGGCTGCTTTTCTACTCGCCTATCGTCACCATCGAGCATGGTTTAAAAGCTTGTTACTTCATCCGCAATCCAACGCGATGTTTGGCGACAAGGCAACGCGAAAAAAGAAAGATAACGACTGAAAACTCTGTTAGCATTCGGTAATTCCGTGATTTACTTGAATATTTTATAAAACTTGTCCCAGGAAATACGTGTTTTTTTTTAATCCCTTAAATTTTTTTGAAAAATATTTTTATTATTTAGTCTTTTTTATTACCGCTCCAATATCTCAATGTATTATGATAACTAGCAGATATATCATGCAAAGGTGGTCTTTTTTTACGGTGGGAAAGTCATCTAATGACATCCCCCGCTCTTGGGCGAAGCGGGACATAGTGTCAGACTTTTACTGACTAAAAACCCACTCCTGTTTCTTCGTTGCCTTTTGTACCGAGACTGAGCTATATTTCGGAGCTAACCCTTACCCCAGTGGGCTTCGACACAACAGGGTCTGCTGTTCCTGACAACACCTTGAGGCGCGCGGGAATAGTGCCCGCCATCGACGACTTGGGCTAGGTCCGAACAGTTACTGGATGGTCGAACAGCAAGCTACCCATTGTTCGCTGTCCGCAAGCCCGAGCCTACGGTGGCCGAAAATCGGTATCGGAATCCCGGCGGCGGCTGGGGCGCTGTGAGCGCCGTTGCCTGATACGGTCGGCCTCCTCCTTTGCTAGTATTACTGCTTCGCAGAAGGAGGCGACCGCCTGCCACTCCTCTTCGCTCCGGACCATGTCCTGTACCAAGGCCCGGCGCGAGAGATCGCCGCCACCGATCACCCCCACGAGGGCACGGCGATGCTCCACCCAAGCGGGGCACACTTTTACTGTGGGCACCACCGTGTCCTCCGGGCGTTTCGCACAGTGGCGACACCCAGGCGTCACTTCCGCACAAATCTGGTGTAGAAACCTCCCGAACTTACCGTGTCCGATGAAAACCTGCGTCATGCGGAAGGTGAGGACGCCATGAAGTCTTTCCAGCCACGCCTCCAAAAGGGGACTTACCGCCATAATTGTGGCGTGCCCAAGGTGGTTTTAGAGAAAAATCTGAAAATATTATGGAGCCAAGAGCTCTTTTTGTTATAGGTGGAAAATTATTCAATGATTTCTGCTGCTCTTTTAGTGTCAGACTTTTACGGACATGAAAATCCACTCCTATTCTTTTTTTGCCTTCGTTTCAAGACCCCGGGGTTGTCTTTCGCTCAACCCTTGGCCCTAGTAGACTTCGAACCTGCTGGGTCCCTACGGTTTGCTGACATTTCTTCGAGACGCGAGTGGAACACTATGCAACATCAACGTCTCGACCTCGGTACGGACGCTTACCGGACTGCCGGATGGAGAACTAAAAATTGCTCGCCGTGCGCAACCCTGCGCCTACGGTGACTGGAAATAGGGATCAGGATCCCGGCGGCTAGTGTGAGGAATGCCGTTCCCTCACGAGTACGGCCGTCTCCTTCGCTAGCATAACTGCTTCGTAGAAGGAGCCGACCGCCTGCCATTCCTACACATTCCGGATCCTGTGCGCCTGTCTGTATCAGGGTCCGGCGTGAGAGGTCGTTGCCACCGATCACTCCTACGAGGACACGGAGCGCAGCGGTGCTCCACCTGAGTGGGGCATACCACCACCGTATGCTCCACTCTGTCCTCCGAGCGGTCTACACAATGTTGACAGCCAGGCCAGATTTCTTCCAAACTTACCATGCCCGGTGAGGTGTCGTCATGCGGAAGGTGAGGACGCTTCCACGTATTTTCACCCACTCCTCAAAGAGAGGATTTATCACCATAATTATGGCGTGCCCAGCACTAGGTTGCGACAGTCGCTGTCGCTATTTCACCATGAGATCCCGCCGGAACTCTGACCGCCATCGTCAGTGGTGTTTCACCCCGGCGTAGCATCTCCATGCGCAAGTTGTGTATGCTTGCAAGGACCTTGCCTCTAAATCCCACGGTGGCACGCCAGCAAGGAGGCCGCTTCGCGGGAGAACGTGCGGTATCCCCGCACCATCCGGATGGCCATGATCCTCTGGCGTGCATTCAGCTTTGCCACCGGTCGCTTTCACAGCAACGTGGCTCACACCGGCGCTTCGAAAAGGGCCATGAACCAAACGATGCTGCGTGGAACCTCCGGCAATGGGCTAAGGACCTCTAGGTAAGGCAGGAGCCGCCTCAGGTCAGACCCATTCCGTTCCAGTTTGGGAACCAAACGTCGGAAGTGTTCCTCGAAATTCCAACGGCTGGCGAGGACAAATCCCAAAAACAATCTTGACCGATGTGTTGGTACCGATGGAGGTAAGCCGGCTTCTGGTGATACCGGAGTCCAAATACGCCCCCTGCGAATGGCAAACTGGCCGTCCGCAAGATCCGGCTCAATCCGTACCAGGTATCCTATCCGTACAGAGCAAAAAAGCGCACCCTCAGAGCGGAGATACGGCGGAAAAACTGGAGGCCCGCGACGTGTGGTTGGGTTAGACTGGACAGAGACCCATGGGGACGACCCTACAAAACGGTGCGTGACAAGCTCTGTGCCGTCAGTTGAAAACCAGCGTCAGGCATTAGTTTTCTGGCATTCATGCTGAACTGGACCTATTTTGGTGCAGCCATGAGGCAGACATCAATGGTATTTTTATTTTATTTTATTTTTGCTTCTTTTATTTTTGATGTGTTTATTGTGTAGTATTGTGTTTAGGCCTTGTGATGTACCAAATAAATTATTTTTCTTTCTTTCTTTCTTTCTTTGGCTCCCCCGCTGACACAGAGTCTCCGGCTTGTCGAGGGTGTGGTGAACGCTCTATTCCCTTCAAAAGGGAAGCATTCTCATGGCTCCGCCACTAGTTGTAGTGTAGTTTATATTTTTAAGTCACCGTTTTTTGTACATACTACGTGCTACGCGACCTCCCCAACGGGGTCAGCGTGGTCTATTACGCAGACGACACGCTAATCCTTACGAAAGGAGAGTCGTAACAGGCGGTGGTCGAACTAGCGCAGGATTGCAACACCCTCCAACTACCCTTGGCCCCACCGACATCATGTCATATACACACAATGTGGATGTATTTTAAGATTAAGTAGTTTCTATAATTTTTATTTTATTGTGTGTACTGATGTGCCAAATAAACGTGTTTTCTTTCTTTCTTTTCTATATGGACCGAATCGCAATGAGACGACTGCGGACACAGTCCACCCATATAAATATGAGCGCGCTATCACTGCAGCTGCTTCTTGACGGCTTTCTCCTTTACAAACCTCGTCCTGTCCCCATGATGCCCTTCTCCCCATTCTGGAAGGCATACTAACGGTCCCCCCTCACGTGGGTAAGATAAACATACAGTACGGGTTCGCTGCCCGTCCGAGCCTTAGCCCTCTAACTTGAAAGAAAGAAAGAAAAAAAGAAAGAAAAACGTTTATTCCACTTAACTAAACTTAATTTAACTTGCTTCTTAGTCTGTGCCATTCGTGTCGAACTCTCTCTTTTAGATGCTGAAAGTTGGCCTCTGAGGCCATGAGGTCGCAGTAGTAAACCGGTCTCTCATCCAAGCGAATGATCCCGTCCATCATCTTCCATCGCTGTTCGTCATACAGGAGTATCGTCACAGAACGTGATCTAAATTGTCGTCCTCTACGCAGGCAGCGTTCGGTCCATGGTCCTTTATAGAGTGCTGTCGCTGCGAAAGTGATCAGTGGCCAAGCTGAACGCATGCCAATGGTACATGGACAGAGCACGGTTTCCCGCGGGATCCCCGCACAGTTTCTTGCAGGCTTGCTACCTTGGGATTTGGAGGTAACAGTCCTTTGCACGCATGCATGATTTACAAGTGGAGATGTAACCCCATAGCGAAATTTCGCTGCCGCGACAAGTCGCAATATGGCAGACAGTTCCGGCGGGATCTCAGCGACCGTCGTAACCCAGCGCTGGGCACGCTATAATCTTCCGCGTAACGCAGGTCCTCACCGGACATGGCAAGTACATAATATGCCTCCTTCATATAAGCTCGTAAAGCAAAAATATAGTAGCTGTTATGAAAATGCGTCACCGAAATCGAAAGCATTAGAATTATAGGTACTATCGTTTTTATTTATATTTCCGAGAACCACTAAATATACAAATAGATCAGGTAAACAACTACTTACATTGTTTCTTTAGTAGTCACCACTACATCTAGAATATTTCATTCTGTGGTTTTAATGAGACATCACGCTAAGGTTACCTTACCTTTTAAATTAGCTTTTTTAAAACGGGTTGCTTTGAAGTGTCAAGTGTCTATTATATTAAAATTAAAACCGACCAAGTGCAAGTCGAACTCGTGCAAGAAAGAAATTATATTCTGTTTGTAGTATCCGTTGTTATAGCGGCAACAGAAATACGTCATCTTACATCTGTGAAAATTTAACTGTCTAGCTATCACGGTTAATGTGATAAAGCCTGGTGACCGCCAGACAGTAATAGGATTCGGTTTTAACCCTTACGGAACCCTATTAAGGGAATTATTTGTGTGTATGTTTGTTACTTCATCACTCGGAAACTGCTGAAGGGATGTGGATTAAATTTGGCACAAGGGTAAACCATGTCTTGAAATAGCACATAGCATACTTTTTATCTGGGGAGTACGAGCCGTTTGCAACACGTATACGTATACGCTGCACCTGATTGAACACGAAACACATAGTAGGTTTCACGGAAATAATGCAAATATCGACTGGTACGCACAAATACTAATAGCACTATACATATTAATGCAAAACAAGCCTCGCATAGTTACGGAATCTATCGCTAAAACATGCGGGATAATGAATTATGATAATAAGAACTAGTCTTTAGGTGTTACAACATTTTGTTAGCAGAAGCATGTATCCATAATTCAGCTAACTATTAGTGGCAGTTCGCATTATAGTGTATCTTATAATCCCGCAGCCCTAGTCATGTCTGTAAGTACCCCTCTTTGAAGAATGGATGGAAAGGCCTCACGGCTTCATCAACTTACGCATGACTAAGGTCCCCACTGGACATAGTAAATTCCTGCACCGGATTCAGGAGGAAGAAACACCCAGGTGTCGCCGTGTTCAGTCCACCCTGAGGACAAGCTGGAGCATACGGTGGAGGTATGTCCCGCTTGAATGGATCACAGTTGTGTCCTCGTCGTCTCTCTCTCGCGCCGAGCCTTGTTTCAGGCCATGATACGGAGCGACAGGAAGCGCAGAGGCGTACCATAGACTAGTTTGAGCGAGCTAGAAATGAGCGAAGATGCGAGGACTTTTCTTTCATAAATTCGAAAACAAGACGGCCACTGTCGCAAACCAGCGTTCGACCACATCGTCGCTTACCATCAGGTTAAAAAGTGGTCAAAAGAGAAATCTATTATAAAAAGCCCTCGTTCTTAAAGAAGCGATGGCTTGTGCGAGGCGCCTTTAAGTGAGAGGCCGTGGCCGAGAGCCCACATCGCCCATGCCTAGCTACGGTACTGGGGGGTGGGCGGTGGTCGCTTTCTTCTGCGAAGTAGAATGCCCGCAAAGTAAATGGCCGCGCGCGTCAGGGTACGGACATCGCAGAAAAAAAAATGTTCATATCTCTCAAAAACAACTAAATCGACCTTTTCCATTTGTATCGTATACCTATGACACTTAAATTAAATTTTAAACAATTTTATTTATAAGCCACCTTTTTATCTTGAAATTAAGGACAGGTTTGCAAATATTTCGCGGTGAAAATGTTGTATTTAGGTTTTTCATGTTTTTTTGCATAATTCAGTGCGGTGTATTTTTAGATGTTTTGAAAATTCTAAGTACCTTTTTAGGTGTTGCTTATGGGTCTTTTCTCTTAATTAATTATTTTTATCACTTCTTTATTATTGATTTAATTATAAAGAATTCATAACATGTATCGATTAACATGTATTGATAAATATATATTTACATATAGTGAACTCATAATTATGTCTAGTTACAATTCAGAGAATTATCTTATCCGAGTACTGTCTGATATGACACCGATTTCTGAATTTTATTATCATTCACGATACATTTCAAAGAATAAAGAGTATTTCAAGGGAACGTAACTACTTTAAATAAAACTGACGTGATTACGTCATGATTTAATTGGTTATAAGATGAGTTCAACGTTTTCTTTGTAATGATAGTGACATTTTTTATCTTTTGCAGGAAATCGTCAATAGCTGAGTAAATTCGCAAGAGTTTTATTAAGGGCCAAGCGCCCGAAAAGTGCCATAAAACAGTGATTTTCTGAGGCCTACTCCTCCGTATCGGCTAGATCAATTGGTTTGAAAAAAATATATGTTTATTATAGATTCATGAACAATAATATCAACATTTGATTTTTTCGTGCAATTAATACTTTTGTCAAAAAAAAAAAAATGACGGGTTGCACTCCGGGAGTGCCGGCAGAAGTGAAAACTTGATTATTAACGTTGAAATATATATATATATTTAATATATACATATATATATATATAATATATCGATATACGTTGAAATATATATATATATTTATATATATCTATATATTTGAAACAGTAGGCCCAGGCATACATTTTCGCCGCGCCGTAGAGAAGGGATAGCTGTCTACTCTCCATCCGTCTTACGCTTTTTCGATCAGGTCACGTGTCCTGACACGAGTTTAAGATTTTATACCCATTACAGAAAAAGTGCTCAACGCCGCTAAAGAAGTTTTCACTTCAAAAATATTTAGCAATTTCGCAACTTTTCCCTACTCCTTCGAAACGGCTTGGACCTTTAGAAACATTTTTACACATAAAAATTGGTGGTTAAGTATTCTCCAAAGTGAACATTGCATATGTAAATCAATCAATATCTCGCAGAGAAAATGGATTTAAAGCGCTTTCCGGGCGCTACTGGCCGCAAATAAATGCACAGATATGCGTACTGCTGCCTAGGCGAGTGCGAGAGTTGCGTTCACATAATTACGGTCAGATGGTTCAAAGGACTATTCGCCTTAAATATAGTTAGTTATGTGTAGGACAATGTATTATTTATAGTTTTGTTTTTAATAGAGTATTTAAATAATATAAAAATCAATGTCACTTTTTGTTGTAATTTTATAACTCAAGAACGGGCTCACCTATCCAAACCTAATGTTTAGGCCTTGTTCTTACCATATTATATTTAGTGGATGGTTTATGTGAAGTTTGGTACGGTAGAGTAGGGTAAAAAAGGGTATAGGGTAGAGTAGTGTAGAGTAGGGTTTTTTTTTTATTTTCGATGGGAAAAATCATCCAATGACAACCCCCGCTCTTGGGCGGAGCGGGAAATAGTGTCAGACTCTTACTGACTAAAAAACCCATCCCGTTCCTTCAAGCCTTCATACCGGGGCTCGAGCGCCCTTTCGGATAGCCCTGGCCCCAGTAGGCTTTGACCCGGCTGGGCCCCTGCTGTTGCTGACGGATTAGGCGCACAATGCCACATTCGCAAAATGACATACTGAAGCAAAATGCCACATTCGCAAAATGACATTTCGCAATATGCCACACTAGCAAAATGCCACATTAGCAAAACGACTTTTCTCAAAATGTCACATTAGCAAAATGCCACATTCTCAAAATGACACATTCTAAAAAAATATCTAATAATTATCGCATAATGTGCGATTTAAGTAAATTAAAATAAAAAATTGTTAAAATTAGATTTACTTCTTGCACTGGACTTTATAATGAATGAATAAAAAATAATACCAAACAATTTTTTTCAGTATTTGATGACATTTATACATTTTTATTTATTTTAACATAAAATAAAAATGTAAACTAAAGTAATTATTAAAGTTTTTGCCAGGTGGCCGATATAAATTTTGTCATTACATTGATGTTATTTACTCTGTGAATAAACTAATTAGTTTTTTATTCCAAATTCGCTCATTTTTAATAAAAAAAATTAACTAGCACTTCACTGAATACTTTAATTCAGTGATATATATAATAAATTCAATCAGTGTATGATTCAATCAATGTATCTTGCAGGCTATACTTGTAATCAAGCAGTTATTAAGTTTTAGCCAGATGGCTTTTCATAAAAACATACTAACATCCAAATAAAAAATTCTGAGTTCGAAGTGACATTTTGGCATTATGCGAAAGTGGCATTTTGCGAAAAGTCATTATGCGAATGTGGCATTTTGCGAAGATGGCATTTTGCTAATGTGACGTTTTGCGATATGTCATTTTGAGAATATGGCATTTTGAGAATGTGGCATTTTGCGAATGTGGCATTTTGCGTCAATATGTCATTTTGCGAATGTGGCATTGTGCGCCTAATCCCTTGTAATCAAGCAGTTATTAAGTTTTAGCCAGATGGCTTTTCATAAAAACATACTAACGGATTAGGCGCACAATGCCACATTCGCAAAATGACACATTGACGCAAAATGCCACATTCGCAAAATGCCACATTCTCAAAATGCCATATTCTCAAAATGCCATATCGCAAAACGTCACATTAGCAAAATGCCATCTTCGCAAAATGCCACATTCGCAAAATGACTTTTCGCAAAATGCCACTTTCGCATAATGCCAAAATGTCACTTCGAACTGAGAATTTTTTATTTGGATGTTAGTATGTTTTTATGAAAAGCCATCTGGCTAAAACTTAATAACTGCTTGATTACAAGTATAGCATGCAAGATACATTGATTGAATCATACACTGATTGAATTTATTATATATATCACTGAATACTCAATTAGTTATTTTTTTTATTAAAAATGAGCTAATTTGGAATAAAAAACTAATTAGTTTATTCACAGAGTAAATAACATCAGTGTAATGACAATATTTATATCGGCCACCTTTTTTTTAAGGTGTGTAAAATCATGAAAGGACATCCCCCGCTCTTGGGCGGAGCAGGAGATAGAGTCAGACTCTTACTGACTAAAAGACCCACCCCGTGCCTTCTAGCCTTCATACCGGGGCTCGAGCGCCCTTTCAGATAACCCTGGCCCCAGTAGGCTTCGACCCAGCTGGGTCCCTGCTGTTGCTGACAACTCCTTGAGGCGCGCGGGAACAGTGCACGCCGTCGATGACTTGGGCTTGGTCCGGACAGTTACCGGACGGCCGGACAGCGAGCTACCCATTGCTCACTGTCCGCAAGCCCGCGCCTACTATTTACGTGGCCGGAAATCGGGATCAGAATCCCGGCGGCGGCGGCGGCGGCGATGATAACGCCGTTGCCTGATGCGTTCGGCCTCCTCCTTTGCGAGCATTACTGCTTCGCAAAAGTCGGCGACCGCCTGCCACTCCTCCTCGCTCCGGACCATGGCCTCAACCAAGGCCCGGCGCTAGAGGTCTCCGCCGCCGATCGCCTCCACGAGGGCACGGCGATGTTCCGCCCAAGCAGGGCACACCTCGACTGTGTGCTCCACCGTGTCCTCCGGGCATTCCGCACAGTGGCGGCACCCGGGCGTCACTTCCGCACGAATCTGGTGCAGAAAACTCCCGAACGAACCATGTCCGGTGAGGACCTGCGTCATGCGGAAGGTAAGGACGCCGTGAGGTCTTTCCAGCCACGCCTCAAAGAGGGGGCTTACCGCCATGATTGTGGCGTGCCCATATATCGGCCACCTGGCAAAATTTTTAATAATTACTTTAGTTTACATTTTTATTTTATGTTAAAATAAATAAAAATGTATAAATGTGATCAAATACTGAAAAAAATTAATTGGTATTATTTTTTATTCATTCATTATAAAGTCCAGTGCAAGAAGTAAATCAGTAATTTTAACAAATTTTTATTTTAATTTACGTTTATCGCACATTATGCAATAATTATTAGATATTTTTTTAGAATGTGTCATTTTGAGAATGTGACATTTTGGGAATGTGGCATTTTGCTAATGTGGCATTTTGAGAAAAGTCATTTTGCGAATGTGGCATTTTGCTAATGTGGCATTTTGCTAGTGTGGCATATTGCGAAATGTCATTTTGCGAATGTGGCATTTTGCTTCAGTATGTCATTTTGCGAATGTGGCATTGTGCGCCTAATCCATACTAACATCCAAATAAAAAATTCTGAGTTCGAAGTGACATTTTGGCATTATGCGAAAGTGGCATTTTGCGAAAAGTCATTATGCGAATGTGGCATTTTGCGAAGATGGCATTTTGCTAATGTGACGTTTTGCGATATGTCATTTTGAGAATATGGCATTTTGAGAATGTGGCATTTTGCGAATGTGGCATTTTGCGTCAATATGTCATTTTGCGAATGTGGCATTGTGCGCCTAATCCTTGCTGACAACTCCTTGAGGTGCGCGGGAACAGTGCGCGCCGTCGACGACTTAGGCTTGGTCCAGACAGCGAGCTACCCATTGCTCACTGTCCGCAAGCCTGCGCCTACGGTGGGAGTAGAGTAGGGTATAGTAGGGTGGAGTAGGGAAGAGCGGGAGCGAAGCCACGCGGGCAAAAGCTAGTATATATACATATCTATAAATATATGTCGCAGCCATCTGGTAAATTAGCTATCCAATTGGACGCCTAGGGCGTACGTTAAGCGCCGGCATCCAAAGGGATGCCTAGGCCGATAGTTGTGTGAACTAAAATCACTCAACGTTTAACAGCTTGGCGTATTAAAAGTTAGCCCTTTCGAAATGACTGATCAAGACTCAGCCAAGTAATTCAAAAGTTTATTAATTTAATAATATTTCACTATTACTTGATGGACACTATTACTAAAAAGTAGTTTTATATAATTTATAAACTCGTGGTAGGGTGACCACGAGTTTATACTGTACTAAATGACTACACAACGTTCAGCCATCTGGTTAAACGTTGCGGTCAATGACATAGCTAGTTGTTCTTCAGCCATTTGATTGGATGCCGGCGTTTAACGAACGCTTTAGGCGTCCAATTGGATGGCTAATTTAACCAGATGGCTGCGACATATATTTAGATTTTGTCATAAATGTATGTTTAGGGTCAAATATAGTTAGCTGCATTGTCGCATTAGGTTTTAAGGCCTGTAAAGATAGATAGATTTAAGGAGGATAAATAAATAAAAACTTCTGTCGCTCTGGGTAGAGCAGAGGCTCCGTGTTCCTTTAGTACCTAATCAGTTGCCCTCCAGCTTCCCTTAAGGTGGGTCAACGTTAAAGTGGACGAGCACTAGCCGAGATCAGATTCGTGTAGTGTGCGGACTGACTCTAGACAAACCGAGCACGAGCGACACTACACGAATTTGAATTACCTTTAGTGATCCGCAGTAACTCTTTTGAACATGCTCATTACATTGGCATCCGATATATCCAAGTATAACAAGTATTTTAAAACCTCTTTTTAAATTGATATCCATTTTTAATCGTCTGACCCAAAAATCATGCGTTTTCCAGGGTTGCAGGATTTTAGACCTTGAAATGCAAAGGACAGTAAGCTTTAGTTGCTCGCTCCACCCAGAGCGGGTGATGTCATTTGATTAACCCATCTAAAAAAACCCAGGATAACAAATAACCTTATGATTCAGCGATAATGTAGCATTATACCAAAGAATAAATAGTTAAATACTCACAATCATGGCTGCACTGGTTTTCAATGTACACCGTATAGTAGTTGGACACCCGATAAGACTCCGGTTCAGTGAATCTGTTCTCCGCATTGAGAATGCAGTTTCCAACCATTGAGTCTGAGGTGTACATTGCTTCGGGGTCGAACTCGCCTTGAGGCACAACCCACTGCGCGGATCTGTAGGAGAAAACGAATTGTAAACGAGAATCAAGCAAATTATTATAACATATTACTTAATTAGTGAGCTCATGATATCGCATTATGCATGAGATCGCAGCTTTATGCTGAGCGTTCGGCCGATCTACGCAGATGTGACGCATATCTTCCTTATACTATAATGATTACCTATGTTTGTTAGCTACTTTTAAGATTGCGTCATTTCGCGTAGATAAACTGTTTTTCTTTCCTTATTTTCTCGGTATAAAAGAGTCCTATATTAGGGCGTTGGTTTACCCGAGTGCCAAATAGTTCAATTCGTTCAGCTGTTTGAGCGTGTAGGAATAACAAAGATACATACTCGTACCAGAGCGGCTGATAAGTTCGCGGCCTAAGGTACTTACCGATATTATTAGAACTCTCTCGGGACGATTAAGCTCAGCTGCATATGCAGTTAGAAAAATAAGGCAATCGACAGATGTAGCCACAGCTAGGTTAGTTTACTATGCTTATTTACACAGTACCTATTATGTGTTATGTTATGGCATTTAACTGTGGGGATCTGCAGCTGAAGTAGATTCAATTTTCATATTGCAAAAGAGACCTATCCGGGCTATTTATAAAATGGGTCTTCGCGAGTCCCTCAGAAGTAAATTCAAAGAAATCGATATACTGACTCTGCCTTCTCTTTATATCTTAGAAAGCATTTTGTATGTTCGTAAAAACTTAGGACTATTTAAAATTTGAAACGATTTTCAAAACAAAAATACGCGTAGTAAACACAAAATTGTGTTACCTAAATGGCGATTAGCTAAGACAAGGATTCTTAGTAAACAGCATACGCTTTTATAACAAGTTGCCAAAGGCGGTAACTAAACTTAGTGAGGGAAAATTCAAAACTCATATTAAGCGTGTCCTAACCAAATAAAGCATATTACAAGGTGTCGAAGACACGCTTGTTTGGCAATGACTACCTCTGCACATGTACCTCATGCCCCTCGTATAAAACTTTCGCTTTCATGGTATTTCCGTGATCTTGGTGAATCACAAGCGCAGGTACGATGGTCTTGCTGAAGGTTCGGGTACAATTCTTTCGGACACAGTGTCCGAATCGACATATTTTAATTTAAATATTTATTTCACTGACGAAAATACTAAAATAATTTGCTAATTCGGAGCCTATGAATCGTCGTCAGTAGGTACCTAACTCGCACGATGTTGTAGGTAGTCAGGGGGGTAGTGATGGCTAATAATTATAACCTATAGGGGAAAATATGTATAACACGCTATTTCTTCATAGCGTATAGCGTTTGTTTTAACCTTTCAATCGCGCAAATTACAGACACAATAGAAAGACAACAGGCGCGCGAACGCCGGCGTTCGCTTAGGGTTTAATGAAATATTGGCTCTGCGTTTGCGGTATAATATAATGACTCGCTCAACAAAACGCCAACAGCCTAAGCGGGATTGCAATATAGCGTTTATTGTGTTCGTTTAGCGCGTTGCCGATTAAAATGATAACGTCTCCGCATTCAGTTGATTGCCGAGTTTTAATATAACGTGTTTTAATGATGGCGTATAAAATAGCGCGCTGTAATAATATATTCAATAGTCTGTCAACAAAACGCCAACAGCCTCAGCGGGATAGCAATATAGCGTTTATTGTGTTCGTTTAGCGCGTTGCCGATTAAAATGATAACGTCTCCGCATTCAGTTGTTTGCCGAGTTTTATTATAACGTGTTATAATGATAGCATATAAAATAGCGCGCTGTAAAAATATGTTCAATAGTCTATCAACAAAACGCCAACAGCCTCAGCGGGATAGCAATATAGCGTTTATTGTGTTCGTTTAGCGCGTTGCCGATTAAAATGATAACGTCCCCGCATTCAGTTGATTGCCGAGTTTTATTATAACGTGTTATAATGATAGCATATAAAATAGCGCGCTGTAAAAATATGTTCAATAGTCTATCAACAAAACGCCAACAGCCTCAGCGGGATAGCAATATAGCGTTTATTGTGTTCGTTTAGCGCGTTGCCGACTAAAATGATAACGTCCCCGCATTCAGTTGATTGCCGAGTTTTATTATAACGTTTTATAATGATAGCGTATAAAATAGCGCGCTGTAAAAATATATTCAATAGCCTGTAACGCGTCTGTATTGTATAGCGGAATTGAACATCAGTAGTCAGGGGACACCCAGCGACATATTTGTAGCGTTAATTCCACAAGGATAAGAAAGACACACAAGTTCCCTACGTAAAAAAATAAATGCTAATAATACATATTTATTACAACCATTATACAATTATGATGATTATAGAATGTGAATCATGACAATGTTGTATATTTGTTAGATCACTTAGTCTGCCAAATAAAAAAGGAAAACACTGGAATAATTATATGAATGAACACAAAATAAACATGGGTTATTTTCATGTACGCAATAGGTACACTGGATGAGGAAAAACAAGGTTTTAATTTGATTTTTGCAAACAGGGGCTGCCTAATTGCACAATTATCTCGGGAATGAGAATAGTACCTACAATTTGCGTTTGATTTCCTCAAAGATATCTGAGGCGCAGTAACAGTACGTATCCGTAATTAAAAGATATTAATCTTTATGCATGATTAATGATTATTTGTTTCAGTTTAATTACAAAGAAAAGAAAAAGTTTGAATTGTACACCTTTAATAATTTTTTGGACACAAGGGAAAAAATATTGGAAGTTTTTTTTTTTAATAAGTATGTAAGAGCATAGATATGGTAAGAGCTATCTAAATACTTACATATCTTTGTTAATACGAGTAATATTGTTAATTGCCATACAAATCAACTTTATAAGTCTCCATACCACATGACAATGACAATGATGACAGTTACAATAAGCTTTATAAAAAAGCGGCCAAGTGCGAGTCGGACTCGCCCATGAAGCAAGTAACATGATATACTAAAGCCTAACTATGAACATAAATATAATACAAAATGACAAAGTACGCTCAGGCGTCAAAGTACTCCTCCACATCGCTGTCATCCGGAAATGTGCGGACCATGGCCTCGACCAAGGCCCGGCGCGAGAGGTCTCCGCTGCCGATCGCCCCCACGAGGGCACGGCGATGCTCCGCCCAAGCAGGGCACACTTCGACTGTGTGCTCCACCGTGTCCTCCGGGCGATCCGCACAGTGGCGACACCCGGGCGTCACTTCCGCCTTGATTCGGAACAGGAACCTCCCGAACTCCGGTGAGGACCTGTGTCATGCGGAAGGTAAGGATGCCGTGAGGTCTTTCCAGCCACGCCTCAAAGAGGGGACTTACCGCCATGATTGTGGCGTGCCCAGCACTGGGTTGCGATAGTCGTTGACGCCATTTCACTTCATTTCATTTCCGCCGGAGCTCTGTCCGCCATGCCGTGACCTGTCGCGGCAGCGGACTTTTACCCCGGCGTTGCATCTCCACGCGCATATCGTGCATGTGTGCAAGGACTGTTTCCTCCAGATCCCACGGTGGTAGGCCAGCCAGAAGGCTCGCTGCTTCGCGGGAGACCGTGCGGTATCCCCGCACCATCCTTATTGCCATGACCCTCTGGCAGGCGTTCAGTATGGCCGCCGGTTGTTTTTTCAGCGCCCACATCGGCGCGCCGTAGAGGGCCATGGACCGAACGATCCCCGCGTAGATACTCCGGCAGGAGGCATCTGGACCCCCAAGGTTGGGCAGGAGCCGCTTGAGCGCAGCCCAGCATATGAATGCCAGCGTATTAATTTAAGCATGTGCGAAATTAATTTCTTTTAGAAAAGTCAGCTGAGTGAGTTCAATGACCCGTAGGTAGTAGTGGGCATTGCGTACAAACTAATTAACTTACCGTTAGTTGGGAACCCGATGGTGCCGCCGCCTTTCCGAGGGCCATGGAAACACATAACCTCGGACTTGTGCAGCGCCACCCAAGTCCCAAATGCTGGATCCTATCAACGACTATCGCAACCTCGCATGTCGCTAGATCGGCCGCCACCCGGTACGACTCTCCCTGCGCTTGAAACAGCGTGTCGTCTGCGTAGCAAACCACGCTGACCCCGTCAGGGAAGTCGCCGCGCAGCACGTAGTCGTACCCGATGTTCCACAAGGGTGGCCCTAGTACCGACCCCTGCGGAACACCGCACGACATCTCTCGACGTTTCCAGTCCCCCTGGTGACCAGGGTAGACTATAAATCTATCCGACAGATAGGCCTCGACCACTCGACAGAGGTATTCGGGCACCCGGTGGTACCGGAGTGCCCTCATCCGGAAATGTGCCCTGACTGGCAGCATTGCCACGTTGAATGGCAATGCTAATTCTTTGGGTCGAGCGAGAGAGGTCGAAAAACGAGCCAGCTCTCTGGTCACTTAAAGTGTCGATCCGTTTAGAAAAAAATGAAATTAGAAACCTCAATATCATTTTTGAAGACCTATCCATAGATACCCCACACGTATGGGATTAATGAAAAAAAAAATTTTTGAGTTTCAGTTCTAAGTATGGAGAACCCTCAAAATTTATATAATTCTTATAGTTTCGGTAAAAGTGGCTGTGGCATACGGACGGACGGACAGACAGACCGACATGACGAATCCGTAAGATTTCCGCTTTTTGCCATTTGGCTACGGAATTCTAAAAAGAGAAACCATGCGAAATCTTCGCTTTTATAGACTTAGACTTTTAACCTTTAATAATGGATCTTTTTGTCTTAAAATCTAAGAATCTAAAGTTGTTATTAATCAAATGCTTAGTCATTTTAACTCCAATAACATCCTACATGATAAACAGTATGGTTTCACCAAAGGACGTTGTACAACTGACGCGGGTGTTTCCTTACTAAAACACATTTTTAATGCGTGGGAAGAGGCACAAGATGCTATAGGCATCTTCTGCGACCTATCTAAGGCGTTTGATTGTGTAGTTCATGAAACATTGCTTCGGAAACTCAAGCATTACGGACTAGGCAATGCAGCGTTAAGCTTATTAAAATCTTATTAGAATAATAGACAGCAATTAGTGCAAATAAACGGTGTCAATTCGTCGGGATTGAATTTTGAAATGGGAGTGCCCCAAGGTTAAATTTTAGGTCCTTTTTTGTTTTTAGTTTATATTAATGATTTACCCAATTTGTTGCAAAATAAACTTAATATGGTGTTGTTTGCTGACGACACTTCTTTGATTTTTAAGATAAATAGAAAAACTAACAATCTTGACAACGAAAATAGCGCCCTATTGCAGGTTCAAAATTGGTTCACTGCTAATAATCTGGTTCTAAATGGGAAAAAAACTAAATGTATAAGATTTTCCTTACCGAATGTCAAAAGTAGTGATTGTGACATTGTATTGAATAATGGAAAACTAGAATTTGTTGATAAAACGATTTTCCTGGGGATAACGCTTGATTCAAGGCTACAATGGGGTCCTCATTTAACATCTCTTGCAGGGCGGCTTAGCTCAGCTGCATATGCTGTTAGAAAAATCCGCCAATTTACGGATGTTGATACCGCTAGACTAGTCTATTTTAGTTATTTTCATAGCGTCATGTCGTACGGTATCTTACTATGGGGACGGGCTGCTGACATCGAGTCAATCTTTATATTACAGAAAAGAGCCATCAGAGCGATTTACAATCTCCGCCGGAGCGATTCTTTAAGGGAACTGTTTAAAGATATTAACATAATGACAGTACCTTGTCAATATATCTATGAAAACATAATGTATGTTAGAAAAAATCTTCATCTTTTTAGCAAAAGAGGCGATAGACATAATTATGTTACTGAAATAGGGATCAATTATTTCAACCAGGTTTCAGACTGGCTAAAGTGGCCTCTTCTTTCATGGGGTACTGTTTGAAATGTTATAATAAAATACCTCCTACCTCCCCAAATATTAGAACTCAATGAAACGAAATTTAAATCTTGTATTAAACGCACACTATGCAGGCAAGCATATTATAAGTTGGAGGATTATATTCAAGATAAAAATGCTTGGCTCAATGCTGGTCCAGCTCCACTACCACTAGGGCGTACTAATTAGTTGATTAGTTGGAAATTATTATTATTATTTTTTAATTTGAAAGACACAATTGCATTGTATAATGTAGAAGCACTTTTTCCAAGTTTGTGAATGTGAAGCACCATGGAGCATTTTTATTAGGTTACAACTTGACATTACGAGCATGGCTGTTGAGAGTTTGTCATGCTCACTCAAATGTCTCGCTGTTGGTGGCACGTGTTATTGGGTCGTTCAGTTCCCTTCAAAATGGTTGAGCTGAGTGGGGCTGATGCACGCGTCATGCTCGTGAACGGGTGCCGTCAGATGGGACTGGTCATCTCTTAGCTGCCAGTAGCTTAATTCAGTTTCTATTTTTTAATTATTTTACATTTTTATTTCATTATCGACATTGTGCTCACATGATAGAAGCAACAAGTAATATGTAACCAAGCATTATATGTAACACATAATATGATTTAAAAGAGTGTCCATGGAGTTTCTTGGACGTTCTTCTCCATAGAGACGTACTCTTTGGAACGTGCAATTTAGCTTCACTTTTCTTGGACTGACCGACATTTGACTATTCAAAAATGCCTGTAAATGGTCTATTTGAAATAAATGCTTTGATTTGATTTGATTTGAATATTCTCATTCCTAGTAGGTGCGAGGTGGTATCAGTTTTAACAAGTCATTTCGTACCTCCTTTTTGGGATTCCGTACCCAAACGAATAAAAACGGGACACTATTACTACGCTATCAGTCTTAGGAACCGTAACGATTAGACAGTTAAAATTTATACATCATCTGTTCAGTTGCCGTTATAACAAGAAATACTTACTAAAAACAGAATAAAATAAATATTTAAGTGGGGGCTCCCATACAACAAACTCGTTACCTATTATGGCGGTAAATCCTCTCTTTGAGGAGTAGCTGGAAAGACCTCACGGCGTCCTCACCTTCCGCATGACGCAAGTTCTCACCGAACATGGTCGGTTCGGGAAGTTCCTGCACCGGATTCATGTGGAAGTAACGCCCGGGTTTCACCACTGCGTAGACCGCCCGGAGGACCCGGTGGAACATACGGTAGAGGCACACGGCGGTGCTCAGCCCAAGCGGGGCACAGCTTGGGAAGAGCCCCGCCGTGTCCTCGTGAAGGCGATCGGCAGCAACGATCTCTCGCGCCGGGCCTTGTTACAGGCCATAGTCCGAAGCGAGGACAAGTGGCAAGTGGTCGCCTCCTACTGCGAAGCAGCAATGCTAGCAAATGAGGTGCACGCGCGAGGGAACGGCCCTCACACCTCAGCCGGGATTCCGATCCCGATTTCTGGCCATCGTAGGCGTGCGTAGCGTTACACTTAAGATAGTTAATAGCGAACCTACTAACATTTTGTTTTGGAAAAAAGCTTGAGCCCTGTGAATGAGAGTACCACTACATAATTATCTACTGCGGTTTTGTAAACCCAACCAGAGCTAAATGTAAAAACCATTCCAGTCAGTAATTGAAAGGGATTTAACGATATGCATTTCCTTACTACGAAGACGCTTAGGTTAAGTTGGTTCGCGTTTCTGGGAAAAGAGAAATCGCTGTTCAAATGTATTTTTTGACCTTCCTTATAATAATAATAACTCTTTATTTTCAGGCTATTAATGCCCATAGACACTATCTATAAATAACCATCTTAAAAATAATAAATTGTTTAGTGTGTGTCTCTTACCGAAACTTGTGGTCCCCGCTGTAAGAGAACACAGCATCGTAGCACTCGTAGACGGTAGTGTTGAGGATGACCTTCAGGTGTGAGCCCTCCGAGTGCAGGTGGTAGCCAGGCGTGTTCTCCAGCGCCCACCACCGCACATTGCACTCCTCTGGCACTAACAAGAGGACAACATTTTAAGAGAGACCACTAGATACCTCACCACTATATACGTAGATATAGTTAGTAAAAGTCTGACACTCCCTCTATCTCCACACAAAGCGGAAGAAGTTGTTTGATTACTTCCAAACTCAAAATAAAGGTTAATGTTCATGCTTTGAATGATTTGATATGAAAAGATAAAGAATGGGAAAGTAGATTTATAATCAATAAACTTGGTCCTGAGTACCTGGGTACTCAAAGGCTCTGATCGGTGTCAGGAAGTATAATTCAGTTAAGGCGCCTCTGCACCGAGGAAATCAGCTGCATCGTATAAAATAGTGGTTTAAGCCCATCTGGAAATTGTACCTTTACGCGCCCTTTTCACGGTGTTTTGCTTTTGAATAGTTCAGAAGTTATAATTAAATAATAATAATATTCCACAAATATCACACGACGCCGTGTAGTCTCAAGCTAAGCAGAGCTTGTGTTAAGGGTACTAGACAACTGATAAACATACTTATATAGTTCTAAATACATACATATTATAGATAAATTACACCCAGACACAGAACAAATGATTATTGCTCATCACACAAACATTTGTCCTGGGTGGGAATCGAACCCAAAACCTCCAGCATAGCAGTCAGGGTCACTAACCGCTAGACCAACAGGCCAGTCCAAATGTGTTAAAACTGCGTTTATCTAAAATATTAGATAGGTACTTACATGCCAAACAAACTTTCTTAAAAAAGGCGACATCGTTGTCCACCTTCAGTTTTGCCGTGGTATAGTCGGCTATGCCCTGGCAGTTTCCCCTGCCATAAGCCACGACGACAGCAGCGCAGTCCGGCAGCTCACGGCATCTTGCCAGGCAGGCTCCAGCGAGGGAATCCTCGTCACCACTCGCGGAGTATACAAACACTGGAGTAGCGATCTCTGGAGCCACCCCCGACCATCGTGTGAACGTCACCGAACGACCAACCCCGCATTGAGCTTTGGAAGCTAAAAGTAAAATAATATTATAAAGTTATAGATTAAATTATTTAGTGCCACAATTTTTCTATAGATACCATAGCATAAATAGGTAGCTACATTATACATAAGAAATAGTTTAGTTGTTTCTGTAATTTAAATACTTAGGTAAGAATGAAATATCTTGACCGCTCCAAACTTCGAGTAATTGGCTGCGCAGTAGTTATTTTTAAGAATCATACGGTGAATACATATTGTGTATTTTTTCGAGTATACGCTAAAGGGCCTATTACACTATGCGTTATTACACTACGTGACTTCGACTAAGACTGTCTGAGTATCGAGTGGTGTAATAGGCCTTTTAGATCGGATTCGGAACGCCTAACCTAACGCTCTTCTTCAGAGCGGCCAACAGGCCAACATATTTTGACTGTGCTGTAAAATACAGAGAAGCAATTTTAAACAAGAGTTAGGTACACTTATATGGTGTAATTTATTCAATATTACTTACTAGCTATATAATGTAAAATGACGCCATCGCGACGACGTCGTATGTGACTGAACTTTCTGATAAAACGGAAAAGACGAAACGTTTGCGGCGCGGCGAGACGTAGCGACGCGACGCCACGGTGCTGTACCCCCTATATTACAAAGTCGCGCACAGTTCATCCCACACAAGTTTCCAACGTCCGTCCCCGGAAAGTTCACTTCACAGTCATGTTGTATAGTACCGCTTGTGACAAGTGTATTTGGAGACGGCTTTAATTTGACCATTTTCATCATCATATTATCTACACTGGACTCGAATATCCACTTATAGATTACTATATTAAAACTAGAAACATTACAAGGTCAGTATTATTTTGTTTATAACTAGCTTCTGCCAGCGGCTTCGCCCGCGTGCGGGTTTTTATTTTTTTACGTTTGTTTCTTCATACACATTTTCACACAAGAGTTTGGACCCCTTTTTCATCCCCTTAAGAGATGAAACTTCACGTTCCTAGTCCCACTAGTTTTCGGCTTTCGTTGATATGTCAGGCGATCAGTTTTTCCTTTTATATATACAATTTCAAATAACGCATAATTCTGGTTTATAACAACGCTAAATAGGTTCCTACTACTTACAGGTTGTTTATGTAATTATGCTGCTTAAAAGTGTTAAAAATGCATTCGAGTCGAATCCAAAACCTCTTTTTTACGGTCGTCGGTTAGAAACGATCAACTATTGGAGAAAAAATTATAACTTTTGTTAGTAACTTTTGAAGATGCTGAAAAGGTACCTACAAAATAATGATAATTCTCCGCAGAGGTGTGTCTACTTCTTATAACCCAGGGGTTATAAGAAGTAGACACACCTCTGTCTGACTCTGTCTGACTAAATCAACTATTGGAGAAAAAATTATAACTTTTGTTAGTAACTTTTGAAGATGCTGAAAAGGTACAAAATAATGATAATTCTCCGCAGAGGTGTGTCTACTTCTTATAACCCCTGGGTTACTCTGTCCGACTCTTTTTTACCTTCTTCCATTCTAATGGGACAAGAGTGTTTATCAGACTTTTACTGAATAAAACCTACCCGTGTTACTTCAGTTACCCTTTGCGTTGCAGGGCCGCAGTGACTTGTGAACAATCTAGCAACATTTACTCTGATTTTGTCGGTTCGTTCAGTAGGTAAATAAGGTGATTGCGCCGGATTTCGTCCAATTATCGGAGTTATAGGAGATAAAGATCCTGAAATACCCTTACATAAATGTATCATATTAATTGTTTCTATTGCATATATAGTTGTCTTTAATTTAACATCACATGACAATACATCACTATCACGGCTTTTTTTTTATAAAAAATATTTTTTGTAAAAGTAGGGATTCCTCTAGTTTTCGTCCGAGTGTGAGCTAGTTTTCGGCCACGGTGTAGAAAAAGGAGTGTAGCCTAATATTAAGTAAAAATCCAATCATCTTTATTTAATCAACAACATATCTACTAGCTTGTAGTTCCAAAGATTAGCACGTATAAACAAACAAAAGACTCTCGCTTTATTATATTACAATAAAGATTTAAAAAATTAACAAAAAAAAAATCCTGTCAGAAATACGTGTCACAATGACAGTGTCCTGTTATCTTTAATTATTTCTTAATTTTCATCCACCACAGTATTCGATTATGGACGAACCAACTTTTTAAGCTAGTTTTGGTTTTCGTCCACGTCTTTTAATTATTTATTTTTTTTGCGAAACACTAATAAAGGAGGGGACGGAAACTTAAATATCTAATCTAGTAGCGATAAAGATCATATTGAGAGAAAATATTCTTTATTTTATAAGACTGTTGAAGTAAAATGATCGTTACAAATATTCACCTAGCTGATTGTGTTTCCGTCCATGTGGACAAAAACCAAATAGGTTGCAAAAGTGGTATGCTAGTGCATTAGTCCACTACATTTATTAAGATGTCTTTAAAAAAACTACAAAACACTTCAAATTGTATTTGTTACGCTCATAAGTAGACATACGTGCCAAAAATATTTCGATAACTAAGCTATCACTAATTAAACATGCCATGTTTTTTTTTACGTCGCTTTTTTTTCTAACGCTATGGCTTCTTCAAGGTACGTAAGCGAAGTGGCTACTAATACAGTAAAGTTGTTTTTTCTAAATTCGGTAATTGTTTAATCACATTTTCATTTTAGTAGAACTGTTGCTTTTAGACAATACGGATCACAAAAAATCCAAACTTGCGCGGGAAGGTAGGTTTGTATTTAAGTTTTACGCATGTGTTTGTAGCAGCTTAGTCAAATGGACAAATAGTGGAACTGGACGGAAAACCAGCACAATCACCCTACAATTCCAGCAAAATTAATAATAAACAACAAGGATTATAGGAACATACTCAAATAATGTTCACTTTGCAAGTTGGAAAATGCATGCATTGGAAAAACTTATTAAAGCTTACACGGGGTTTTTAACACGCATTATATTAGCTTCACCTGTATGTTTGTAACCAACGCCTTTGAGCTCGATTTTGACCAACTTTGGGCGATCAGATTTTCTTCAAACTTTGCATACCCATCAAAGACTGATGACAATACAATAAGCCGTTTTTAGGGTTCCGTAGCCAAATGGCAAAAAACGGAACCCTTATAGATTCGTCATGTCTGTCTGTCTGTCTGTCTGTCTGTCTGTCTGTCTGTCCGTCCGTATGTCACAGCCACTTTTTTCCGAAACTGTAAGAGCTATACTATTGAAACTTTGTAAGTAGATGTATTCTGTGAACCGCATTAAGATTGTCACACAAAAATAGAAAAAAAGCAATAAATTTTGGGGATCCCCATACATAGAACTGAAACTCAAAAATTTTTTTTTCATCAAACCCATGCGTGTGGGGTATCTATGGATAGGTCTTCAAAAATGATACTGAGGTTTCTAATATCATTTTTTTCTAAACTGAATAGTTTGCGCGAGAGACACTTCCAAAGTGGTAAAATGTGTGTCCCCCCCCCCTCTAACTTCTAAGATAAGAGAATGATAAAACTAAAAAAAATATATGATGTACATTACTATAAAAACTACCAACGAAAATTGGTTTAAACGAAATCCAGTAAGTAGTACTTTTTTAATGCGTCATAAACCGAAAAAAATACACTATTATTAAAACATCGATCAAAGTTACAACACATTACAAGAACTTTTATATTATGTTACTTGCTGCTACGGAACCCTTCATGGGCGAGTCCGACTTGCACTTGGCCGGTTTTTTTTTTTTAGTGATAAATACGAATATAGTTTTAAAAAACTAAAAAAACACGCTTTCTTATCAAACTCAAAAAGTGTAAAATAATTTTCAATATAGATAGAAAATAATAATAATGAACGAAAATTATAAGGAATTTCTAGAAAAATCATTTGTGTGAAAATCGTTATGAGAGTAGGTACCAATACAAAAAAAAACAATTTGAAATTAGAATGTAGGTACCAAGCGAGCAAAGTTTATAAAGTCACCTTACTTTTTGATCACACCTCGTAGACACGAAATATTAACAGTGCAAAGAAAGGTCACTAATTAGATCTCTCTCTCACTCTTTCCAGATGAACCTACTACGCGTATCCTGGCTGCTACTGACGTTGTTGGCAATCCTCTTCACGAAGGCTACATCACGGCCTTACACAAAATGCCCCGAAGACTTCGTACACACACGCTTTAGAGACCAAACTGAATGGTGCATTCCGATACAAATTATTATAAGTAATGATATCCAATTCAGCAATAAATTATATGATTATTAAAATTGATAGAATTTTACAGGGATTTCACATTGACGCATAAACTAATATCATACATGGAATAACGATTTTATACAGTAAAACTTCCCCCACTGGGGGGTCCAGAAACATGAAGGTACTGGACCCGTGGTATTCGTTTGTGCGTCGATGTCAAAGAAACCGTGTATTAAAGCATTTTAATACCTATTTAACCTCCAGAAAATCCAGTATGTACCTGAGTGTGTGTGTTGTCTTTTCTTTTAACTCAACGGTTGACTGGTAGAGAATGCCATATTGCATTAAGTCCGTATATGTAAGTTTAAATAAATAATAAGTTCCTAAACTAAAAAGATCATGTTATGAAGCTTTTATTTTTAGACCAGCAATCAGAACATTATAAAAGAACCTATTACAGTAGGTAAAATTGACCAAGCAATGATAATAAATAATTAAAAGATGAGATAGGTATCGACTATCTATAAGATATTAGGTATATAGGGCGTCCTACGACTACGGCACATGGAGGAAAAGTATTATACTTGTGACTCACAACTAGGGTCGATTACTTTTTTACAAGAAAATAAAGTTTTTTTTTAGGTAGATACCTAAGTATCTGAGAAGAATATTTAACAGTATTTTAGAAAAATTAACAGTTAAATAATAATCAACTGTCTGAACCAAGTATCGAACCCGATAAAAAAAAAAACAAAAACCTGTAATTTTACTGTACCGATCAAAAGGCTGTCATAAAGACCGTTATTTGTTCTAACTATGTAACATAGCATCTAAAATAAAAAGAATAGGTATCATGAAATACTAATAGAATAATTATATCTAAGGTACCTATTTTCAATCCACATGGCAGTCGTGAAACGCCATAGAGCCCTAGTGTATATATTGTAGGTAACCTATATTACCGATCAAAAAAAAAACCCTACCTATTATCCGATTCTAGTTCGAGTAAGTTTGGATCACAATACTCGTACTTTCTGCTTAAAATCCGTACTAAATCATGATAGATTAAAACAAATTTTAATGAAAATATTTTTTTTCTTATCAAGCTCATAAAGCGCTGTTTATGTCGCAGGGAGGCAGGGATTTCACGAAATACCGATGTCGAATATTCTTGTTTATTAGAGATCTATCGTAATAAATAAGAATATACCTTTACAGGTCGCGCGATGAATCAAGATCGCTCGGCAAAACTGGAAGGGGCATGCGCAGTATTCAATTCTACGGTATATTTGGCGACGTACGGGCGGGTGTGCGCCGTCGGCGACACGTCATTGGTAGATAGAGTCGCTCTTCAATTCCCGCGTTACGTTCTCGCCTCTCATTGGATACTGAACAGGCTTTAGGATGAATTCCCTTATCCCATTCCGTCCCAAAAACCTCATATCCAAACCGCACAGCACCGCCTCTGACGGTGGAAGAAAAAAACCTACGATTCGAATCCACGCGCCGGCCGGCTAGCATATCTTAAGCGCGCGCGATTAACAACCTCTGAAAATACCGTGAAATATCATCTGAAAGTGCTTCCAAGATGATCCTGGATCCCAGCACCCAGTGAGTACCTGACTTCCAATTTTGTATCATTCTTTTAGCCTGTTTTTTTTTAAAACTTTTATATCGCGTCACCCAAGGTTGACGTATTCATACCTATTCATATTTTTGGTCCTTCGAGCCGGATACCTGTAGATTACAGTTTTTTCAGGCATTCTCAGGTTCAATTTCGAATGAAAACTCTGAGATTTGCTATATTTTTGCATTTTAAATTATTATCCTACAAAATTGTGTTGGTCATATTCGCCGTGTAACCCATGCGAATTCAGAGGTCATCTTAATTTAGTCGGATTATAGTCACAAAAATTCATGTAATTTGCGTAATTTGTTGTGGAACTCTTATTATCCATAACTATTCACGGTATTTATACACTTACAAACATTATTACATAACTATTTCACCTAAAGGTATCGATTTACACACTTAATAACGTATTTCGTACCTACCTACCTACCTACTTATTATTCGAAAAGAGCAAAATGGAGGAAAGCAAATTAAAACTTCTTCAATCTCAACGCGAATATGTATATCGTGATATTCAAATCCTTTACGACTTATCACAAACTATGATTCAAGATCGTTCAAAGGTATCGGCGTTCAAGGCGAGATATACTCGAATACATTCAATTCGCGAAGAATTCGTTTCGTTATGTAGTAACATACAAAGTTTGGAGTTAGCCATAAAACCTGACGCACGAGTGTGTCAAAAGTCTTTGAGTTCGTTTGACGATTTGTACTACGCCGTAATTAGTGCAGCGACTGATCTGCACATTACTGATAGGAGCGACAACGTCGACGGGCCGCCGCCTGCGACTTCCATGCAAACGGGACGTAACGCGCGGCTACCTAAGCTTGAGTTACCTAAATTCGACAGTAAAATTGAGAACTGGCAAGCATTTTATGATATTTATAAAACCTTAATTCACGACAACAATTCGATCTCACAAATAGAAAAATTTCACTATTTAGCGTCCTGTTTACAAGGCCCGGCCTCATCCATTGTCAAAGGGGTCCCTATGACCGCTGATAATTATGAAATTGTTTTTAATAGTTTGATCGAACGTTATCAAAATAAGCGAATTATAGCTTTGACATATTTAGATAAATTCATCAACCAGCCAGTTTTAAAATCGGGTAACTTCCAAGATTTGCAAAGGTTAACAAACGAAATTTATGAGGCATACTATGCACTTCAAGCTTTAAAAATTGACGACTTAGGTGATTTTATCTTATTTTGTTTAACTTCGCGCGCACTGGACTCATGCACGCGTGATCGTTTCGAATCGCAAAACATTTCTCAAATACCCACCTTTAATGAATTGTTAAAGTTTCTTCAAGGTTATGTAAAAATCTTAGAAACTAGTCATTTATCTTCTAAATCTAATGTCAACAATAATTCTAACCCTCGTAACCTTGAGGGGAAAAAACCTTCGCCCGCGACTAGTAGGCAAAATAGCAGCGGATCCAAACGCTCATCTTATCTCACAAATTCCAACCCACCTGCAAATGTGACTTGTGCTCATTGCAGTGAAGCGCACTCGATTTATCGGTGCCCTACCTTTCAATCCTTAGATTCTCGTACTAGACTCGCGTTAGTACAAGGTAAGAATAACATGTGTACCAATTGTTTACGTACAAATCATGTTATAGACAAATGCCTGTCCAAAATGTCTTGTACGATGTGTGGATTACGTCACCACACCCTATTGCATCTTGATCCTTCGCCATCCAGCGTCGGCGCGACCACTGGAGCGAGCGTCACGGCTCACGCTCAGGCCGCCGTTCCCAACCGCGAGCTAGTCCTGCTAGGAACATGTCAGGTGCGCGCGTTCAACACCGCCGCCGGCACTCAATGTACTGTACGGGCACTCGTGGACAGTGGGGCGCAGGACTGCTTTATCACCTCTGCGTGCGCACGCACGCTCGGGTTAAATCTCCACCGGTGTAATCTTAGTATAGCCGGACTAGGACAAAACTCAGTCACACAAGTAAAAGGGGTGGTGGAATGCACTATACGACCGGTACACGGTGATGCTCCACAATTTAATATCAAGCCAGTCGTATTAGACAACATCACTGCTCTAATACCTAGCGTTAAAGTACCGTCAGCTGTTCGTGAACGATGCAACCATCTCGTGCTAGCTGATCGCGATTACGATGTTCCCGCCAAAATCGATTTATTAATAGGAGCGGAGTTATTCCACGAAATCTATGACGGCCAACGTATCAATCTGGGGCCCGGTTTACCTGCAGCTATGCATAGCGTTTTTGGGTGGATTCTTACAGGGACAGTAAACTTTAATTCTGCACCATTAAACACCGCATGCTCTTTAGTGGCCACCACATTTAAATTAGATGAACAAATCAAAAAATCTTGGGAAGTGAAGGAACCACCGCGCGTTGTCATCACCGTACCTGAGACTGACATCGGCAAACGCTTATACACTGATCTTACCTATCGCGAACCTGACAGACAATCCGTCGTACCCATCCTCTTAAAGGATAACAAATGCTCTTTGGGTGAATCTTACAATAGTACTTTATCGCGGTTGACTCATCTTGAAAAGAAACTTAGTAGTCAAACTAAACTTAAATCCAATTATATTAAAATCATGCGTGAGTACGAGAATTTAAATCACATATATCCTGTACCTAACCCTGTGGTACCTACTCTCAATCCTTATCTTATCCCTCACAGTGGCGTCGTTCGCTCTAAGAGCACGACCACTAAACTGAGAGTAGTGCCTAAATCAACTTTAAAAATCTTAGGAGTCCAATATGACCCTGTGAGTGACAGTTTTGGTTACTCACATTCCCCTATCGAGGACAGTAAATGCACCAAGCGTTCCATCTTATCTAGCGTCGCCAGTATTTCCGATCCTCTAGAGTGGCTTACACCTTGTATCCTAAAAGCCAAATTGCTCCTTCAAGATTTGTGGCGTCTTAATCTTTCATGGGACGAACCTGTGCCGAGAGACATCACACAAATATGGCGAAACTCTATAGCCGATCTCCATAACTTAAAACTAATAAAAATCCCTCGTAGGATTATACCATCTCAATCTAAGGAATTCCAGCTTGTCAGATTTTGTGATGGATCCACCAAAGCATATGGATGTTGCGTTTATCTTCGTGTCGTTACCTCTCACGACGTACACGTTTCTCTTTTAGTTGCTAAGTCCAAGGTAGCACCTCTAAAAGTGTTGACTGTCAACCGTTTAGAGCTTTGCAGTGCTGTATTACTATCTAAAGTAATAAATCGCATTCAATTCTTGCTTAGATCAAAACTCATTTTGAATAAATCTATCTTATTCACAGACAGCTCGACTGTACTGTCGTGGTTGAGCACTGAGCCACATAAGCTTAAAAAGACTTTCGTTGCGCATCGAGTGGTCATTTAACGACAGTCCTGTGCCAACTGAATGACGACATGTGTCTACCCATGACAATCCAGCCGACATCTGTAGCCGTGGTTTATCGTACTTATCTTTGTCTGATTCTCGAATCTGGCGGTCTGGTCCTCAGTGGCTGTCTACTGAACTCTTCAACTGGCCTGTTTCAGCAGTAGAAGTATCCGATAACGTGCCAGAACTCAAGCCTGCATCACGCGCGTGTCATGCTAGTGCGACACGTGTGGCTGACGTGCTGGACTCTATCATGGAACGCCACTCCTCTCTTTCCCAAGTTGAAAGAGTGGTTGCTTGGATATACCGTTTCATTAATAACGCAAAGGCTAAACGTTCAGAGCGTAATTTCTTACCTTTCCTGACAACCACTGAATTAAGCCAATCTTTTGATCAGATAACAAAGTATGTTCAACATCAAAGTTTTAGTGATGTGATATCTTTGATAGCATCCAAGAAACCTTTACCCAAACATTTATCTAAACTCTCTCCTTTTCTCGATACTCGCGGAATCTTGCGAGTGGGGGGACGTCTCAAGCACGCATCGTTACCAGGTCGCGTCAAACATCCATACCTCCTGCCTAAGATTTCTCGGTTAAGTACTCTTCTGATAGACCACTATCATAAAACTTATCTTCATTGTGGGCCACGCCTGCTTCAATCTTTAATTATGCGTCGATTTTGGATACTCGGAGTTAGAAATCTTATCAGATCGCGGCTATCTAAATGCGTAACTTGTTTTAAAATTAAACCTCTTTCACTTCAACCTTTACAAGGTGATCTTCCACCTTCCCGATTACAACTGGGTCACTGTTTTCAGACAGTAGGCATCGACTTCGGAGGTCCTTTTATGATAAAAGAGAGTAAACGCCGTAACTCTAAAACTTATAAAGCTTACCTTTGCCTCATAGTCTGCCATGCCACTAAAGCCGTCCATCTCAAACGTGTCATAGAATCTCAAATTTTGACTTACGAAGAATTTTATACTATCTTAACGAAGGTGGAAGCTATGTTAAACTCTAGACCCTTAGTGAAACTCTATACCGATCCCGACGAGGTTGACGCTCTTACAGCTGATCACTTCCTTATCGGTCGACCTTTGCTATCTCTACCTGAACCGGTGTATGCTGAAAACGAAACCTTACGTACTCGATGGCAGCTTTTGCAGCGTCTATCTCAGAGCTTTTGGCGCACTTGGCAGAGGGACTATTTGCATACATTGCAACAGCGAATGAAATGGTTTAAACACGGTAACGGTCAGCCAAAATTGAACGATCTAGTAACCATTTATGAACCTAACTTACCCGCTAACGAATGGAGACTTGGTCGCGTCGTCCAGCTCCACCCGGGCAAAGATAATGTCATTCGTGTTGTGACAGTCAAGACTTCAAAAGGCTTACTTGTAAGACCTACTATCAAAATTTGTCCTCTTCCAATCGCTCAAAATAATTAATAACCCATATCAAATCATATCAAATATCTATCAACTATTTTTTTTTTTTTTAAGAGTCTAACACTTATTATTTTATTTATTTTTTCTCAACCATATACTTATTAAGTACATTTAATAAGTATATGGTTGAGAAAAATCATAATCTCAACACTTAACATAAAACTATATCCATACAGTGACATATCTGAATCTGCATGGGCCGCAAGTCTCGAACTTCATCTATCTTATCTTATGAAATCCCTCGTTGATTTCAAGTGGGGGGATATGAACAGGCTTTAGGATGAATTCCCTTATCCCATTCCGTCCCAAAAACCTCATATCCAAACCGCACAGCACCGCCTCTGACGGTGGAAGAAAAAAACCTACGATTCGAATCCACGCGCCGGCCGGCTAGCATATCTTAAGCGCGCGCGATTAACAACCTCTGAAAATACCGTGAAATATCATCTGAAAGTGCTTTCAAGATGATCCTGGATCCCAGCACCCAGTGAGTACCTGACTTCCAATTTTGTATCATTCTTTTAGCCTGTTTTTTTTAGAAACTTTTATATCGCGTCACCCAAAGTTGACGTATTCATACCTATTCAGATACTGTTTTACTTGGGTACTGTTGCGTACAGCTTGTCTTATCGTAATAGTAATACGTAGTCATAAAAAAAAATGGTTGAAAATAAAGTTTTAAAACGGCTAGCCAGAAAAATGGTTTACGACGTGAATTATTACGTTAAAGAAAGAAACTAACGAAATTATTATTTTTAATTTTATGTTTTATTTTAAAAATTTTAATGTTTTGAGTTTACCTACTTACAAGATAAATTACAAGCAAAAACTAGTGTTATTATAAGTTATGTTACTAAGGTTCAAACATACGAAATTAAAAATAAAATCCTAACATACTAAGAATTTCTGTGCGCAATTGTACACATGCGCCGATTGCCCCCACTATTTTCACCAAGCGATCTTGATTCACCGCACGACCTGTACCTATGTAATTAATATTCATCAAGACCATTCCAAAACTCACAAACACGATACATCTTATTGCGCTTATTACTGCATTCCCCCCCAGACCCTGGTTACCGTCTAGCACCAAAGTACTCATCAAGACGGATAAAACGAGTCCAAACTCGATGGGTCGTACATGACTACACAAAAATGGCCATAGGAACTACAGTTCCAATCGCCATTTTTCGATTCCATCATCAGCCCTATGCCCAAAGAGATTTAAAGATATACAATAGAGCGGCTATCAGGAGAAATGTCTTAGAAAAACTGTCATCCTATCTCTCAGTGACGCCATCTAGCTTTGAATAGCAATCACGCGAATTTGTCAAAATTTGTATAAATTTAACTATTGCTCGGTAGGTGGCCAGGAGCTTTACCATGAAATGTTAAAATGTCAGTAGTACGAACGAAAAAGGATCTAACAGTTTGGCTTAGGTCGTAAAATAGATCACGTTATGAGCTCGTGGTAGAAGCTTCAGTGTGTGCCAGTGGCGTAGCCTGGGGAGGGGAGGGCGGTGGTGGCCATGACCCTAGGCGGCATACGAAAGGAGGCGGCAGAAAGCGCCAATTTATTTATTTGGAAAAAAAAAACTTAGATATTCGAAATTGCGAGCGCAATGTTACGTACGTGCCAAGCAAATTTTGATGTCGATGTTAAGTCTACAGGTCGCGCGGTGAATCAAGATCGCTCGGTGAAAATAGTGGGGGCAATCGGCGCATGTGTACAATTGCGCACAGAAATTCTTAGTGTGTTAGGATTTTATTTTTAATTTCGTATGTTTGAACCTTAGTAACATAACTTATAAAACACTAGTTTTTGCTTGTAATTTATCTTATAAGTAGGTAAATTAAAAAAAAATAAAAATGTTAAAATAAAACATAAAATTAAAAAATAATAATTTCGTTAGTTTCTTTCTTTAACTTAATAATTCACGTCGTAAACCATTTTTCTGGCTAGCCGTTTTAAAACTTTATTTTTAACCATTTTTTTTTACGACTACGTATTACTATTACGATAACACAAGCTGTACGCAGCAGTACCCAAGTACAACAGTATCCAATGAGAGGCGAGAACGCAACGCGGGAATTGAAGAGGGACTCTATCTACCAATGACGTGTCGCCGACGGTGCACACCCGCCCGTACGTCGCCAAATAGACCGTAGAATTGAATACTGCGCATGCCACTTCCACTTTTGCCGAGCGATCTTGATTCATCGCGCTACCTGTACCGCAGGTATATTGCTTTTTATTAATCCAAGTTCATTCTCTGACGTAACTATGTCGGACCAAGCTCAACCATGACTTGGCACTGAGTGTGTTCACGCTGACGCGATTCATTAAACCCCAAGCGAACGCCAGCGTTCGCGCACCTGTTGTCTTTCTATTGTGTCTGTAATTTCCACGATTGAAAGGTTAAATACGCGCTTACTGACCTTGGGCCAACACTCGTATGCGCAAGGCAAGTGACGTGACTCTTAAGGTGTTGTGGAGGTCTCAGTTTGACCACATTGGCCGAATAGGGAACAAACCCCGTTGGTAGTAAAGGGTTTTGGTCCCTGGCAAACTCGAGTGAATCGAACTTCTGCCGTCCCTCACCTCCACCACGGCTGAAACTCGACGGGTCCCTAGCTCACACCGCTGAGAAGAAAGCAAACTTAATTGCCTCTCATATTGCGGAATCTTCGCGTCTGAATTCCGGTGACGCACCGCCCCCTGTTTCTCCTGATGAGTACGTGACGAGTAAGTCCGATATTCGTATCCATCAGAAAGACGTACGTAAGAATAAAGCTAGTGGCCCCGACGGGATACCTGCAGTCATTCTTAATACGGGTGTTCTTAAACATAATAAACAACAAAGGGCGGCGTATTTCTGGTCGACCCCAAGCGGCGAAAACCCACGCTACGCCACTGGTGTGTGCTAGGTAAGGTTAAACTTTTCAGCAATAGATGGCGCTATCATAAAATCAGCAAATGTTCTAGAACTATTCATGGAAATTGTTGAATTTTAATTAATTACTGCGTAAATACCAAGAATATTTACGAAAATAAGCCGAAGTTAGGTCCAATAATTTTTCCATAACAAGATTTGCAATAGCGTAATGCGCAACTCAGCACATTTATCAGAAAATGATTTTCTTTTAGTGCCTACAGTGGATACAAACACGACTTGACATTTAGGGGTGTCATACTAGACTGAGCGACTTGTTACTACCAAGTAACAAGTATCGGTTTGGACTTTTGTTCGCTATGTCCTGTCTATTGGTAGTATATGTGTTTAATGTATTTGCCTATGCCATAATAATTTTGCATTGTCATCTGATTTACATACATGCAAAATTTCAGCTCAATCGGTAACCGGGAAGTGGATCTTAATTTGCAAGATTTGAGTTCGGACAAACAAACATTGGGACAGGTGAAACTAAATAAAAGCTTGTTAAAAAAAAGATGCTTGGATGTAATTTTGTTACACTTTCACAATTAAACTACTGGGCTGATTTTGATGAAATTTGGTACGGAGAAAGCTTGAACTACAAGGTAGGATATAGGCATACTTTTTATCTGGCTTCTACTTCGACTTCGCGTCGCTGACGCGACGATGCCGCTGGCAAAAAATATAAATGTATCAATCGAAGGTAGGTACTGTAAACGTGACAGATGATGATAAACTTACCAAAAATTATCTACTTGCAGCCTTTTACCTTATCGCTATGTTAAGAACGATTTATAAGACATTTATTAAAGACAGCACGATTGGCGCAGTGGTCGAGCGATTGACTAGGTACTGCACTGCGTTGGTTTCGAGTCCCGCCCGAAACAAATATTTGTTTGGCCTATTTTTTCTTTTAAAACGTTGCCCTACACCAGGAAACATCCAGATACATAGCATACATATACATGTACTTGTCCCGGGTCTGCGTTTATGTGAGATTACTTGTTTGATGATCGAGATACAAGTGCGACAATGTTTTATTTACTTAAAATAAAAATAGTATCATAGATTTGCACATTTTTCTCCATAAAAATCTACGCTTTGGATAGCGCAATTAGCATCATTTTTCTGACTGACTACCTTCTTCACAATTCAAAAGTGCCTGTATATTGTTTATTTGAAATAAGTGCTTTGATTTTGATATAGCTCCCATCTACAGTTTCTTTCAAAGAGATTTTATTCGTAAATAACTCTTAAATCAAGGGCCCATACTGTTCTTCGATGTGTTAACCTTTTCCATACGTAAATCTTATAGCTATAAATAATGATTCACTTACTATTAAAGAACACGAGCGTCGTCAGGACAATAACGACTCCATACGGCTTCATAATAATAGATTTTGATCACGTTCAACACTTGATGACTCATTAACCTATAATGAAGATATAGGTAGGTACACAACTGTTCAATATAATTTACGATCACTTCACATCCTATGAAAAACTGTTTCACCGACGACTTATCAGCTAGCTGATAAGCATTTTCAGACGTTACGTTCAAACTGGTAATATGTAAAGAACAGTCGATGGCCAAGGTGTGCCTACCACTGTATGAAGGAACTCCGGCTACCAGGGTGTTGAACCACTTACGCAATTAGATACGGATCGTTTACATAAACTTTGGGCACACCTGAACAAACATGCCAGTCGAACTCCTTTTGATTGGAAACAAGAATATTGGAACAAAAATTGTGGAATACTATTTTGACACAAGAACTACCAACATTATTTGATCTTAACAAACACAAAGTTTGGCACGGTAAAGTTAGAAGCGAAGAATGTTGGTGGCAGGTATGCAATGCTTCAAGATACCAATCGAGCTGACGAAGACGAGCGCAAGTGATGCGAGCACAGCGGCGGTCGTCAGCCACTCCGCGGCCACTGAAACGGTATGAAGTGCAGGCGTCATGTGCCGGCCCCCACTATGCCAGGTATCCGTCGTCGGCGCGACCTTGCAGTTCATTATTATGGGTTTACAGACTACAATTTACAATAGAGTGACGAGTCAACGTCAAACGATAGTGAAAACGATAATAATGACGTTAGGCGCCGAACGGCGTGTTTTGTAACGGCGGCCTATGCGGGCTAGTTTAAAACATCGACATGCTGAAGTTAGCATATGTGTTATTTCCCGATGCAATATCTAATTTTCGTAAATTGACGGATATTTCGCAAACGTCCGTCAAAAGGATGACTTCTTAATTCGTAGACACAATATGAATGGCTCCACCCATACATCCTCCGACAAAGGTACCGTTGTCATTAAAAGAACCGGGATTTCAGTATTGCGACACAATTAATATGCAGTACAAACGTAATGTAGAAATAAAAAATCATTTTATATCTACATAGGTATTTTATACCTACTTATTAAGTGAAGATTTATGGACGCGGCGGCGCACGGTGGGCCGAAAATCTCCTTAAGTCTTTAGTTCTATGAAAGGCTATTTTCAGCCTAGCGTGCAGCGCTATGAGATCACTGAGATTTCCAAAAGATTCTAACACTTCGGATTTTCCAATAACATGAAAATTTGCTATCAAATGTCGAATGGTTACGATTAATTTCAGGATACGATCAAAAATACAAAAGCAAGAGTTAGATGAGTGGACAGTCCCATTCCAAGCTGGTAAAGCAATCTGTTATGTTAATTCAGTAACATTCATTCTATTGTTATGTAAATGCTGTTTGGACGAGTCGCGGTATCGAGGCAACTTGATAATACGCCAAATACATTACGTTGACATAATGCAGCTAGTTAATACATGCACAACAATATGTACCTACTGGGCTCAGAGATTGTTCGAAAGAGTTAACGCGCCTTGGAACGCAAAGTGCAACTGAAGGAACACAGGTAGTTTTGATTGGAAGTCTGACACTCCCTTTCACTTCACCTTGAGTGGGACGAGATATTTGACGTTTTTTAGGGTTCCGTAGCCAAATGGCAAAAAACGGAACCCTTATAGATTCGTCATGTCTGTCTGTCTGTCCGTCCGTCCGTATGTCACAGCCACTTTTTTCCGAAACTTGAAGAGCTATACTGTTGAAACTTTGTAAGTAGATGTATTCTGTGAACCGCATTAAGATTTTCAAACAAAAATAGAAAAAAAGCAAAAAAATTTGGGGGTCCCCATACTTAGAACTGAAACTCAAAAATTTTTTTTTCATCAAACCCATGCGTGTGGGGTATCTATGGATAGGTCTTCAAAAATGATACGGAGGTTTCTAATATCATTTTTTTCTAAACTGAATAGTTTGCGCGAGAGACAATTCCAAAGTGGTAAAATGTGTGTCCCCACCCCTGTAACTTCTAAAATAAGAGAATGATAAAACTAAAAAAAATATATGACGTACATTACTATAAAAACTACCAACGAAAATTGGTTTGAACGAAATCTAGTAAGTAGTTTTTTTTTAATGCGTCATAAATCGAAAAAAATACACTATTGTTAAAACATCGATCAAAGTTACAACACATTACAAAAACTTTAATATTATGTTACTTGCTGCTACGGAACCCTTCATGGGCGAGTCCGACTCGCACTTGGCCGGTTTTTCTAAGCTAGATACTACCTTATTTGAGGTGGGAAATCATCCAATATCTTCTCCCGCTTTGGATGGTGCGGGATGGTCTATCCAACTTTTACTGACCCACCTGTATTCCATAAGTTACCCTTTGCGATGGCAATAATTCGGCGGCCCTGGCGGGCAGGAGCCATTGCAAAACCACTTTATTTTTCAATGACTGCGATTAAATGAACAATGCATTTGCATTCTTTGAAACTAGGTACTTGTAGCAATTTTCCTTTGCGTTGATGCACTATGAAATTTTCCTATACTTAGTGTAGGTAAACATGATTGCTTCAGTACATAGATATGCTGTTTTAAAATGACGTGTCTACCTAATTTACTTACAGGCAAACTATGTACCTATAAAAACTGTAGCTAAAAATGCATTGTTATCGTTTGTACTAAAATATAAGCTCGTATTTATTGTGGCAAAAAAATGTTGTTGTTTCTTTTTGATGATCACATACGGTAGATATCTATTATATTTGTAACTTAGGTTATCGATAACAAGACAAGCTTTTATTAGGAGTCGATTTTATTTTTGTGGACTGAAAAAAAAACCCGTGTAGCGACTTCTATGACGCCACATAAGAACTAAAATTCAAAATCCTGCATCGCAATATTAGAGTTGTCTATGCGTCTAGTATACTCCAATCTCATGATTGGTTGGAGTAAGAAAATAGGGTGCGATACATTGTGTGTACAGCTAAGGAGTGGACTGTTTTACCTGATATCTACAACTTGGGGATCTTTAAGTCAAGAGTAAATAGATTACTTCTAGGCAAGCGTGCTCCATCGTACACCACATCGTCGCTTTCCATCAGGTGAGATAGCGGTCAAGTGCGAGGCTATCCACTAATATTATAAATGCGAAAGTGTAGATGTTTGGATGTTTGTTACTTAATCACGCAAAAACGTCTGAACGGATTAGGATGAAATTTGGCACGCATATAGCCTTTGACATAGAAAAGAACATAGGCTACTTTTTATCCCGGAAAAACATCGTATTCCTACGGGAAAACACGTTTAGAGTGCCATAACCGAAGTACACGAGGACGAAGGCGCGGGCGGACAGCTAGTTAATAATAAAAAAATCGAGGTCGCAAGTCACTCTGAATGGCAAAGATTGTCTCAACCTATATTTATGTTTTTATGCCATGTTAATTACAAGCATGACAGCTGTATGATAAATTATAACGTTCCTCAAAGTCACACAAGCCATTATTTATACATTTTATTTTCTTGCACCTATATGCAACAAAGACTAAAAACCGTGATCTAGTATTTTAGCGCTTCTTGGTAATGATTTGAACTTTATCTCGTTACAGCATAAGGTTCAGTGTTGCTTGCTATTGGGTATAACTGTTGACACCTGCAATTCACAATTTTTTTTTTTTTCCTAGTTACAGCCTGAGCCTGTAGTTTTTGTCCTTTATCGACCAATACTACCATTTATGACATACTGGCGACGCGCTTCAACATCGTACGAGGTACAAATCTTTGATATTCTCGGCATTTCTCTACACAATTATGCATATATATACCTAAATTTGTACATTACCTATGTACATCTAATCCGTATTAAGATTCCTTCAGTACTTTTCGAGTATATCGCGAACAGACAGAACGGCCAAACACGATGGAGGCTTTGTTTTATGATATACTTACTCGCTTTTGCCCGCGCGGCTTCGCCCCCGCTCTTCCCTACTCCAACCTACTATACCTTACTCTACCCTACCAAACTTCACATAAACCATCTACTAAATAGTCCGAACAAAGCCTAAACAATTGGTTTGGATAGGTTAGCCTGTTCTTGAGTTATAAAATGAAAACGAAAAGTGGTAATGATTTTTATATACATATATGTTATGGACCAAATGATAAATTGGGCATTATACATAATGCCCGGTCATTATGAAAAATGCCCAATATAAGAGTGCGATTTGATAATAATTATTCAAATTGACCGGGCATTATACATACGGCCCATCACCTTTTGGGCAAAGTAATACAAACATATTTAATTACCATTTTTTATTGGTATTGTCATTTAACTTAAAATAAACTAAATATTAAACTACTAAAATAATCAGACTGTCTTATTTGGATTAATTATATCAAAGAGTCTATTATCTACCTTAAAACTCTGCCAGTTCGAAATAACGAATAATACCTACAATCTCTCGTAAAAATGTGATTGTATTTTGATTGCACTATGAACTGGGTAAAGTAGGTTAGGTTAGAACTGTGACCAACCGCGCGTGAGCCGAGCGAGCGAAGCGAGCGATGCCGCGGCAGCGGCCGGCGAACGCTACGTCCAAGTAGTTTCGTCCATTCCAGATTTTTAACTTTTTCAGTTAATACATTTGATAATTAATAATTTATCCAGTAATCAATTTTGACCTTTGAAGGATTTGTTCAATAGTGTAATAAATAATTTAAACATTGATATTCCAGACTTTGGTCAGCTGAACTTTTGATCAAATGACCATCGTTATTTTAAACTTTGTTGATTTGTACGTTGTTCTTTTGAAAGTTTTGATTTTCTAATATGAAACCGTCACACTCTGCGACCTGCGTGCTTCCCTCCCCGACCTCGCACCGCGTCTTTAGCTTTATTATAAAATTGCCCAATTTTCATGTAGCAATGTAATAATGACCGCGCAATGTGATAAATATTGAAGTTAAGATAGTAATTAATCACTTGGTCCAATAGAGCTAGACATTATTCATAATGCCCGAACATTATTTATAATGCCTGCATTAATCACCCGGTCCATAACACATACACCACAAAAGGGCATCCTTCATTTCGTACCCAAAAATGAAAGTGCCAGAATAAAAATATACAAGATTCTCATCGGAAATAATGTCTTGAAGATTTTTTACTATAACAAGGAACGTCTAGGATTAACCCCTAGGCTGCTGTTTGAGTTTAAAGTGTAAGTGCCGTTAATAAAAAAATCTATACTAGAATATTACGGGAAATAACGTCTAGATACATTGAATTATATCAATGTCTAGATAGGATTTTTTTTAATGACCGAACGTTTACGATTACCCCCCTGCTACACCTTGGTGAAATAATAGACTTACACTTTAGGTCATACTAACATATGATCATAGTAGGTAGGTAGTAAAAAATAACTGCAAAAAGATGTCATATCAGCCGACAGACGTCTCCTGTTGGACATAGGCCTCCCTCAAGTGTCACCACAATGAACGATCCTGCGCTTCCCTCATCCATCGGATTCCCATAACCTTCACCAAGTCAGCGGTCTACCTTATAGAGGGCCTTACAACGCTGCGTCTTCTGGTACGCGGTCGCCACTCCAGAACCTTTCAACCCCAACGGCCATCCGTTCTGCGAGCATGTGCCCTGCCCATTGCCACTTAAGTTTGGCAATTCTTCGTGCTATGTCGGCAACCTTGGTTCTCCTGCGGATGTCTTCATTTCTCAATGCAAGGAAACTCCGAGCATAGTCCTTTCCATTGCCATTTGGGTACTTTAAGCCTTCTGATGCGAAACGTGGACGCTCACAATGGGCCTCCATTGTGAGCGTTCATGTTGTGTCTTGAGACACTGTGGTATGTTGGATGAGAAGATACCGCGTAGCTTCTAGAACGCTGTTTAGCCAAGTCGGATTCGACGGTTGACCTCTTTCTCGAAATTAGATCTACCTAACTGGACTGTCTGTCCGAGGTAGACGTAATCGTCCACAAATTCGAGTATAGAGTCTCCGATCTTGATAGGAGTGGGTGCTACATGGTTGTTTATCATGACTTTAGTTTTGTCCATGTTCATTTTACGACCCATTCTGTCTTCGGAAGTTCTAATGAAGTCATTGAGCATTGTGCTGAGCTCTTCCGTAGTCTCAGCCGTGACTATTATGTCGTAGGCAAACCGAAGGTGAGTGATTTACTCGCCATTAATATTAATGCCTAGTCGACTCCAGTCCAGAACCTTGAACACATCCTCCATTGCGGCCTGAACAGTTTCGGAGAAATGACCACATCCCGCTGCAAGAGGATAGTTTTCGTCTTGAACTGACATAGTGGCGTTTTTGTACAAACACTTCAGCACCTCGATGTACCGATAGTCAATCTGACACTGTTGGAGAGACTGGAGCAAAGCGCAGGTCGCAATCGAAACAAAGGCTTTCTCGTAGTCCACAAACGCCAGGCAGAGGGGCAGATTATACTCCTCGGTCTTTTGTATAACCTATCGTAGCGTATGTATGCGGTCTACGGTGCTGAAGCCTTTTCGGAATCCGGCTTGTTTTAAGAGGCTGGAAGTCGTCGAACCTGCGCGCGATTCGTGAAGACTCTGGAAAACAGCTTGTAAACATGGCTCAGAAGAATGATCGCCGTAATAGCTCCTCGCTTGTTTTATCTGGTTTTTACCAAGACTAGATAGCACTAAGTCTTCTTCCGTTAGCCTCGGAAAGTCATTTAATTCTGGCACATCTACTGATGGTGAACAAAATTGTACTCGCCTTCTATTATAATTATGTCTTATGACTATATCTGCCAATATGTTTGTAAGAGTCTTCTTATCTTTCGTTAATTATATTTTAGAATGTTTGCACTTGAATATTACCATCTATTAACCTGTGATAGGCATGTATTAAGTGTATTTCATTTTAGTACTTACATATATAATTATTTATTGTATTTTCAAAGTCAAATAGCAGCCTGGGGGTTAATTGTAGACGATTCTTGTAATAGTAAAAAATCTTCAAGACATTATTTCGCTTAAGAATCTAGTATAATTTTTTCTGGTCGGCGCTTTCATTTTTGGGTATAAAATATTCGAGATTTGAATGATGTCCTTTTAATCGTTTTAATCCCATGGAGGGTCGATCCGGTACATGAAATACATGAAATTAATTTCGTACATGCGTAAATTAATACGAGTTTTAAAAAAAAGGTACTTTATTTTTTAATTTTATCTTTACAAATCGATAGTGTTTCATGTACCGGATTGACCCTCCACGGGATTAAAACGATTAAAATTTAGCGGTGTATAGATTATGTAAGGATTTTGTTTGGGGCAATATTTTAGCATAATGGGTCAATATCAATAAGATAGTTAATTCAGTGTAACATGCAGTCAACAGTATAGGGCAAGTAATTATACAGGGTTATTTGCCTCTCAGGACTATGTTACTAACATCATAAACAACAACTTTTGTTCTACGACTTTAAAAAAAAATATTATATTTTAGTTCATCAGATTTTCATACAAAAATCAAAAATATTTAAAATGAACGTTTGAAATATTACGCTGTCTATGCGAAGCAAGCAATAGTACAATAGCGGATGGGAGCGCGGATCGAGAGGCGGGGTGTTTGATGCGCTTGCATCGCGTCATATAGAAGTAGGTATGTACAGTGCAGTATAACAAAATACAGAGACGAAATCTTGAAGGTTTTTTTGGTAAATGAATTATGTTTTGTTAAAAGTCATAGCTGCCCAACTTAAATGGGACTGGGCAGGACATATCTGCCGCATGTCTAACGAGCTGTGAACCTGTAATAGACAGGATTGGTGCCCGGACATAGCGACGTGGGGCGTAACAGACCACGAAGGAGATGACGGGACGACCTGGGTGTCTTCTTTAAGAGTTGGAAAAAGAAAGCGAGGAACCATGATCGTAGGAAAGAATGGAGAGGAGAGGAGCCTTTATCCACTAGTGGGACAACATGGGCTAGCTATAATAAAACTATTTAAAATAAAAAACACATTGTCTCTTTAAAAGCATATATTCATAATCACGCGATATGCTTAAAGATTTCCAATTTTTATAATATTGTGCTCATGAATTTTTAACAAACTTGTGCTTTGCTCTTTTTATAGATACCTAATACTTCATGCATTCAAGCCGCCAACAAAAAAGGCCGTGTATATTTTACAAAATAAACTTCAGGTACTTCGAACAATACTTTGGTTGAATTTCAAACGTGTGGGTTAATTAGATTCCTTACTTTAAATAGGTGACTATACAGATAAACATGGTTAGATTTTTATCCTTGACAGATTATACTATTCTAGATTAAATTTTAACATCTATTGTCAATTATGAACAGAATTTGTTGTACCAAAAATACCACAATAATAAAGGCTCTGGTAAACAAATGCCTACCAAAATTGCATGCATTACATTAAAACAATGTGTCCAAAAATATCAAATATATCCTTACCTTTGGCCATTAACATATGGAGTACTCTACAGTCAATCCTTTGTAAATACTTGTCGTTACTTATCATTAATATAGAATTTCATGATAATATGACATACTGAATATCTCACAACCCATATTCTCTAACGTGTTATCCATAGATGTCAACTATGTTAGCAATATAATTTAATAACAAATGTATTCAAATGAACAACAAAAATAGAAGAAAATAATAACAAATAGCTTTCACAATAGTTATGAAAAAGTGATATAATAAGATTTACCATAATCAGGTACGTGAAAAAAAAGAAAATATTTGGCTTAAGTAAGCTGACTGCGTTTTATATGGCAATACTGTTGACTTGACGTTCTACAGAATTCTTGTGAAAGTTTGCTCATGTTTTGCATCGTTTAATTTTATTGAGATTTTGTTTTCCCAATTTATACAGCGGGCTTAGTAAAATATTTGAATATTATATATTTGAAAGCACCTCAACTAAACTGTTAAACACGTCAATTAAAAAAGTATTTGGTTATGGTTTGGACTGCGGTTGTGCTCGATTGTTTAGTTAGACGAGGTTGTGTTTGTGCGTTTTCAGTCTTCTTCTATCTATCACAAACTTTCACAAGAATCTCTAGGACGCTATACATACCGTGTATAACCACAAAATCGACTAAAACTAGTTGGTGGGTATGCGGTCTCTGAGATAGGAAAGAATGGAAGCGGTGCCCTTGGCCAGGATGGCATGTCGCGGCTGGCGGAAACAGTTGCCCATCAACTCCAAGCTCCTGGAACAATGGAACTGTTTTCGAACTACTATTTCTTACAGGTAGAGCTATTGTCGCTAGATTATATTGCATAGTGGGAAAAGTGTTCAACGTGGACTTATTTGGTGCACACATTCAGTCATTAAAGAAAAAAAATTGGGCAAGTGCGAGTCGGGCTCGCGCACTGAGGGTTCCGTACAAATTACTTGCCTATGTAAATAGTCAATTCCCGGAGACTCGAATACTTTTCTGAATAGCAACAAAAGCATTTTTTTTAATGACTTAACAACGGATTTACTATTTTTCGATTTATTCCTATATCTGTGCTATAAAACGTTGCTTTATGCAAAATTTTCGGTTTCGGGGTCAACGGGAAGATCCCAATTAATTTTGATTCCCTTGAAAATGTCGAAATGTATGTATTTGCGCCATAAACGGCCGTATCTTTTTTTCATTAACTTCGAACTTTAATCCTCACAGCTTCAAGGAACCGCAGACCTAAGTATATGGTTTTAATTTCAACTCGATACATCCACGCGTTCCTCAGATAAAGGGCCTTGACAGACAGAAATACAGAATGACAGACAACAAAGTGGTCCTATAAGGGATCCGCTTTTTCCTTTTGAGGTACGGAACTCTTAAAATACGGGTTAACTTGGAAAAAATCATTACGAATACAGATAAACCCGTTAAAAAATAAAAGGCCCGTTTTGACATTTGAGAAAAACCAATTGAGAAACAATAAAATAATAATTAGGGGTCTAGTGTAGTAATAGCTATTTGGCTATTTTAGTAGTAGCTAAGCTACACAGTACAATACACTGGACAAGCCACTCGGTAGTCAGAACAAGCGTTGAAAAAAACAGGGAATATTCCCGTTTCTTTCAAATACTGTTGTTTTATTCTACTAAAGTTCAAAAAATAATTTTGAACTTTAGCCCAGGAATATTGGTCAAATAAGGGCAAGTATCTCAGAATGAGAGATAGTCAGCTTTAAACTTGTATAAACCTTTATTTTGGCACCCTAGAAATGTCTCAAAACCTACATATCGTAGGGTTGTCCGCGACTACAGATATTCCAAGGTCAAAGGTAATAGAAAAAAAATGTTTTTCACATTTATTGCAAATATCTCGTTTCCTATGACTTTTATGCTATTTCTGTTTATTATAAATATTCGCATCAATATCATTTCAGCCAAAAGACGTCCAATGTTGGGCTTAGCCTCCCCCAAACGTCACCACAACGACCGACCGATCCTGTGCCTCTCCACCGCATTTCCGCGACTCGTACCAGGTCGTCGTAAATATTGTAGAGGATTAAATTCTCAACACCAGTGTTAAAAAAAAATTAAATACTGCACCCACGATCTCCGGTGATGAGGCTGTATATCCCGCGGAAATGTGAGGGTCGTGGCTTCTTAAATGCCAAGACCCTGCACAACCGTGAGGTATGCAGTCTCAGGGAATAATTCCTGGAAACCGACGTGGGGATGCACCGAGATTTAGTGACGGTGGACAAAGGCCTCACGTCGCTCTCAGGGCAAGGAGCTTCACGGGCGCTTTTACCGGGCCTTGCATGGGCCCGATGTAGATCTTTTAGCGTCCGTATCCTGGCTACGCTTTGGTGATTTCTTTGGAGAAACCGACCGTTTCGTCTTTGCAATTATAGATGAACGTATGATGACGAACAACTACCGGAAATATATTGTGAAAGACGGTACGGTTGACATCTGTCGGGCATGCCACCGGCCCGGAGAATCCATCCGACACATTATTTCTAGGTGTTCTCATTTAGCTAACGGAGACTATTTTTGCACAGACACAACCTTGTAGCCAGGATTATCCATTAGCAACTTGATCTTAAATACAATCTTGTTGAATCAGAAGTACCGTACTATATGTATGTGCCCGACCCAGTTCTCGAGAATGGCAGCATCACATTGTATTGGGATCGATCTATCATCACTGACAGGACTATTGTTGCCAATAAGCCTGACATAGTGGTGATAGATCGACTAGAGCGTCGCACAATGATTGTTGATATAGCGGTCCTTCATGACGAGAATCTCGTGAAAGCTGAGAAGGATAAACTAACTAAATATCTTGACTTGGCTCGCGAGGTTGTCGACATGTGGGAAGTGGATAGAGCAATCGCAATCATTGTGCCGGTAGTCGTGAAGAGCAATGGCTTAATAGCCAAGAGCCTCGACCAACATCTGCGGAGGCCCTCGTTAGGCAGTTGGATCAAGGGCTTGATCCAGAAGGGAGTACTCCTAGACACGGCGCGTATTATCCGGAGGTTCCTCTCTCAGGAGCCCTGACCACCGGCAGCTTGGATCCTGTTCCCGATGCCGGTGGGCTACTATTTATTATATATATTTTTTTTTAATGTTATTTTTTGAAGAAATATTTAAAAATATAATAAATACATTTATATAACAATAAATGAATGGAATAATAATAATCTAATAAATCTTAGTACATATATATATCGATAGTACCAATCGTCTTCGCTGTGCATTAGTTAACCAAAATAAATAATGACCTGAATCGAAAGATTTGGTACTAGCAGCAAAACTGCAAAATCCTGCTTGTCTGTACCACATTTGGAGACATAGGTGTCTAAATAAATATACTCTTAAGCTCAACTGACCTCAGATGTGTGAAGTGCCCCAACTCCGGCGGAACCGTGAAGATGCTGTTGTTGGTGAGGTCCAGTACTGCCAGTTTCTTCATCTTGGCTAGTGCGTCTGATGACACGTTGATTTCGTCAATCTTGTTCTCAGCAGCTAGCAGTATTTCCAGGTTCTCCAGGTCGTATACACACCGCGGTATTTTTGTGAATCTAGGCAAACAACATACATAGTTAATTTTATTGTAGTTTTGAAGCGAAGAATCATGGCTTTTTTTTCGGGACATGGCTTTTTTTTTGCGAAAAGAAGGGATCTTTTGGCACAATTTGTTTTGGCATAATAATACTTCGGCCTAATTTTTTTAGGCATACGTTTTATGTTGGCATAATCATCTTAAAGACTAATTTGTTTTGGCATAAATTTGATTCGCATAACGTTAATAGGCCTAATGACTATTGGCATAATAATATTTAGGCATACAATTAATATAAATAACCACTTTTAGTGCCCCATACATAATTCTGATCAAACCAATTTGCTATAGTTTCTGTAACAATTAAATAATATTGTTGGTTAAAAATTTAATATGCTGTGCAACAAAAGTTAGTGACAGAACCGAATTACTGCAAAACCGACTCTACGTAGTCTTGTTTGTCCTACCCCTAGAGTGTAATTTAAAATCGCGTAGGCGCGTAGGGGCGAGGCACGCGAAGGGCCGCCGGAGGCACGCGAAGGGCCGCCGGAGGCCCGCAGCGCTGGGGCCGTGACAGAAACCCTGCTTGCTGCATGTTGCATGCTCACTTGAATGCTGCATGCTTGCTTGCATGCTGTATGCTTGCTTGCATGCTTACTTGCATGCTGCATGCTTACTTGCATGCTGTATGCTTGCTTGCATGCTGTATGCTTGCTTGCTTCATGCTTCCTAATTAATTCATTGTTATACCTATAAAAATATGTTTTAATATCATTATGCGTAAATAAATTTATGCTTTAAGATATCATGCTTAAAAAAGTTATGCTTTAGAACTTTATGCTTTAGAATATTATGCTTAATCATTATTATGGTTAGAGAAATTATGCTTAAAAAAATTATGCGAAACTGTTATGCGTAATTATATTATGCGAAAATATAATTATGCCAAACAAAATTATGCTAAGTTATATTAGGTCTTAAAATTTTTTCAAATGACTAGGGAAACCTTTTTTTCGTTTTAAATAAAAATTGCGATTGAAAATGAAGGAGCACAGTCATGTAGGTGTTAGTTGTAAGGATGGAGCAAAGTCTGGCAGTCCCTACTGTTAGACTTTTGCTGACTTAAAAACCCACCCGTATATTATACTACCCATACTAGTTGCGCTTTGCGTGCCTGGAGCGTGGTAACTCCTTCGAATAATCCCACTTCCCTCACGTGTGTATTAACCCCTAGAAATTATTAGAGATAAAAGCGTGCTTGGCCTAGTTAGTGGCCCCGACTGATATGCTGGAGGTTCTGGGTTTGGTTCCCATCCAAGACAAATTTTTGTGTGATGAGCATGATCATTTTTCTGTGTCTGGGTGTAATTACAATTATCTATAATATCTATGTATTTAGAACTATATAAGTATGTCAGTTGTCTAGTAATCAAAAAACAGGCTCTGCTTAGTTTGGGAGTAAATAGCGTTGTGTGAAAGTTGTGGAAGAAAGGAGAATTCACTCACTTATTATTAGAAATGACTAGTTCCCTCAAGTGCTTCAAGTCGCCGAGCTCGGGCGGCAGATCCATGAGGAGGTTCTTGCCGAGGTCAAAGTACTGAAGGTGTTTACAGCTGCTTATCTCCGGAGGAACGCTCGTCACGTTGTTGGAAGACAGTACCAGTGACGTCAGCGAATCGCTTAGGCGAACGATGCTGTCGAGAATAAAACATTTTACTAATGATAATATCTTAACTCTTCGAACGTTCATATGAATACCCGTATAGGTATATAAGAACAAAGCGTCCAAATGGCTGGTAGTCGATGTCTGGGTCGCGGCGGCTGGGGCGTGAGAATATCCGTTCCCTCACGCGTCCGGCGTTCTTTGTTAGCATTATAAATCATATGTGTGTTACTAGAGAATAAAGTGCAAGAAACAGTTTTAGAATATAAAACAACATAATTACTGTGACTTATTGTAACATATTGTGTTTAAGTAAACTAAGCATATAACATTATAAATAATTTAATCATATCTTCACTACTTATAGACTTTTTAAATATTGTTATTAATAGTATTGTCCTAAAAAACTATAATGTAAGAGCTTCTACCGCCTGTGATACAGGTTTATCCTAGTACAGGCACATAACATAGCATTTACCTTTGTAATTACTCTTAAGATTCTATGTAACCATTTTACCAAATGTTATTCTGAATAAACATATTATTATTATTTTTATACTTTTATTTATCTCAGGACCATGAGGTCCTGGACCTTTGGGAGGCATACGAGGAGCCGAAACCAACTCGCAGAGGCCCTTTTAGCTGCTTCTGATGGAACGTGGTACCAACCGGCGATTATCCCTGTATGCGCATGCTATTGCATCCAAGGACAACCCCCGGTTGAAAGGAAACTATTGCAACATGTGAAAATCTAATATAAGGCTATGGTTTTTGGAGTCTTAAGTGGACTGGTTACCAGAAACTATGTTAAGACTATGGCCCCTGCCTAAACAATGTTTTTAATTTCCATCGATAAAAAGGCAAGGGGTGACTTGCACACTCAACAAATGGGCCCCCAAAATGGTCGCTAGCACGAAGTGACGTAGCAACAAGAGGGCAACATATCCTGATGTGCTTGAGGAGTGGAGAGGTATACCACGGCTATCAGAACAATCCCGGAAGTACGGTCAAGATCCCTACCAGCACCTTACTGGATTATACATCCTTCTCCCGAGCGCATTTACTCTTGCGAATCTCCACTCAAGCCAGCCAATAAAGGCAAGAGAGAGGTGGGAGCTCTGTTCCTCGTCAGTGTTCACTACGACCGGCCAATAAAGGCAAGCCGGAGATGAAGAACAAGAATTCTCCCGGGAGATCAGGTCCGTGGGATCGCTAATGCCCAACAGTTCGCCACAAAACTGCCTTGCGGATTGTATCTCTTTTAGTCTGACCCCTCACCCTAGGAATGTTACGGCTAAGCAAGCGCTTCCGACACAGACTTAGGGTTCATTGGAGCGCGCAAGCCCCACCACGACGTCAACGTAGAGATAGGGCGATGGGGTTATTATTATTATTATTGCTTCGCACGCGAAGGCGACCGCCTGCCACTCCTCCTCGCTCTGGACCATGGCATATACCAGGGCCAGGTGCCAGAGGTTGCCGCCGCTGATCGCCCCTACGAAGACACGGCGGTGCTCCTCCCAAGCGGGACATACCTTCACCGTATGCTCCACCTGATCTCCAGCCGGCCACAATGTTGACACCCGGGTTTTTATTCTGGCGAAATCAGGTGCAGGAACTTCCCGAACTTACCAAGTCCGGTGAAGACCTGCGTCATATGGAAGGTGAAGACTCCGTGACACCTTTCCAGCCTCTCCTCAAAGAGGGGACTTAGCGCCATGATTCTGGCGTGCCCATTCTCTAATAGTATATATACTTGAGTATAGTCGCATGTTAGATAAGGTAATTTTAATGAATTAGGTGGATTTAAAGGCAACTATTTGACTAATTTAAATAAAGTGGAATGCCTGATTTAGCTCAAATACACTACTAAAAAATAAAATATGTTGAGAAAACCCCTTCTAACGAGAATATTCCACCGGTCAGTTCACACCGAGCGCACATTTTACATATTTCACTATGAAAATTCAATTTAGGATCTTGATCTAAAATGATATTTTCGCGTAGGAAATAAAGTTATATTTTGAGTCGCTCTTTTTGATAATGTGCGGGCAGTGTCACGTCGCATCTCGTCTCGGCGTAAACTAACCTTCAAGCCTTAAGCCTGAAATCCGACCCTAACATAGATGAAGAGGCTTAGGAGGTTACTAACCCGGCGGGTATCGCGCTGAGCTTGTTCTTGGACAAGTCGACCGTGTGCACGTCCACCTCGGCCGACGCGCTGAACACGTGCTCGGGCACGTGCGACAGCTCGCGGCCCGGCATCATAAGCGCTTGACTTTTCTTGAGGGTGTACCTGGGTTAAAGAAGAAGGTGGTATAAGATACTGATTAAGAAATGAAAACGAAATTGACCATAATAGACATGGGAAAAAGATCGATGCGTCATTGATCAACAAGTTTTAACAGCTGGTTCAGTATGCTCGCTATGTTTGTGGTTAAGCTCGCGCGGTGTATGTGTGCCCGCTTTGCTAGCTCGACTTGTGATTGGGCTCGCTACGCTCGCTCGTGAGAGAAAGTAATGGTTCTTTTGTTCGATTAGAATTAGGAGTCGCTTGGCTCGTTTGATTCAGAAGTAATTGGCAGTTGTCGCTCTGGTTGAGGATAAAAAAGGGCTCACTTCGCTCATGTAACAGAAACTTGTTATTGTTTCAAAACACGTTTTTACGAAACTTTGCGACGCGGGCTTGAACAGCGCTTACTTAGCTTTTACTCCGATTGCAAAGAATCAAACCAAAAAAATTAAAGGCCGACATACGGGTATTTAATAAATACGCACTTATCAGGCCAGTCGTCCGCCGTGACCCTGGTCTCGCTGACGATCTCCTCGGTGATGCGGTCCCGCAGGAACTTCATCATACGCTCCGTGCCGCCGCGGATCACATCCTGGCGCACGAACGACAGCTTATTGCCTTCCATGTTGATGCTCTGCAGCTGAGATAGCAGCCCTAGGTTTCTTGGTAACCTATGAAGAAATATGTTTTTGTAGCTCAAGATATAGACATAGCGGCAGCGTAAGACAAACTTGACTTCTACCAATAGAACTGCGCACGCTGGCACAAGACAGGCCTCATGCCAGCAGTGGCAAAATACAGTCCAGAATAATTAATGCTGTATGTAAACTTACTGAGAGCAGTGGTGGCCGAGTGGTAATGGCTCCGACTTACGAGTTGTAGGTCGCGGGTTCAAACCCTGCCAGGTGCATTACTTTGTGTAATTTATTTCATTACCACTGCTCTCAAAACGGTGAAGGAAAACATCGTGAGGAAACCGGCATGTCCCAGAACTAGAAATTCGAGGACATGTGACATTCACCAATCCGCACTGGGCTCGCGTGGTGGATTACGGCCCATTCCCTCTCCTAGAGAGGAGGCTTGAGTTCCAGCAGTGGGAACATTATAAAGGCTGATGATGATGATGATAAACTTACTAGAGGTCCCGGCAGACGTTGTCCTGCTAATTAAAGAAAATAAAATTGAGAACCCGATTGCAGCGCCAGTTAACCTTAAAATCAGCAGTTTTCGTACAAATCGCGGACATACAAACACACGGGTCGAACACAGAACATACTTTTTTGAATTTGGTTGAGAACCTATGTTTAAAAATAGCCATAATCGTACTTGTTGAGATTATTGTTACTAAGCTCGAGCCTTTTCAGCTTCCGCAGCAGTGATATGTTTTCGGGCAGCACTTCCACTTTGTTGTCTCTGATGTTCAACACGCTCAAGTGCTGCATCTGGTCACAAAATTCATCTGTGATTTCCTAAAAAAAAATAGAAAATTAAGTTTTTTTTTTGTAGTTTTTTAAACAAATGTAATACAAAATAACATTGTTAGTACACTAATAAAAATAACTTTGTTATTACAATTTTATTGTGGGCCTGTATCATAAAAAACGGCCAAGTGCGAGTCGGACTCGCTCATGAAGGGTTCCGTAGCAGAAAGTAACATAATATATAAGTTATTGTAGTTCGTTGTAACTTTTTTTTTGTTTTAATAATAGTGTATTTTTTTTAGATTTATGACGTAGGTATAAAAAAAAACTACTCGCTAGATCTCGTTCAAACCAATTCTCGATGGACGTTTGCATAGTAATGTACATCATATATTTTATTTAGTTTTAAAATTCTCTTATTAACAGAAGATACAGGGGGACACTCATTTTAACACTTTGGAAGTGTCTCTCGCACAAACTATTCAGTATCCCTAGCCAAGTTGGAAATCTGCAGTGGTTAACGCTAGTAGAAAGCTTCAAATGTACGGGAATGACATCATCTCAACGCTCAGTCACGTGGTCAGAACAAAAGATTCGGCGACGCGGCCAACTTGAAGCGTTCGACGCAAGCGAAACGGTTGTAACTTGGCTAGGAGGGCTGTAATGTTTAGAAAAAAATATATTAGAAACTTCGATATAAATTTTGAAGACCTATCTATAAATATCCCACACTTTACCCACGTTTGATGAAACAAAAATTTGATGTTTCAGTTTTAAGTATGGGGAACACCCAAAATTTATCTTTTTTTTTGTTCTTTGTGTGAAAATCTTAATGCGGTTCACAGAATCTACTTACCAAGTTTCAACAGTATAGTTCTTATAGTTTCGGAAAAAAGTGGCCGTGACATATGGACGGACAGACAGACATGACGAATTCATAAGGGTTCCGTTTTTTGCCATTTGGCTACAGAACCCTAAAAATAAAGTTGAAATAAAAATCAACTAGGAAACCTTTATGAATGTATCATCTAATGAAAACACACTTTCACTAAAAATGGTCGTCCTGCCTCCCTGTTTTAGCAACTAATTTTAATATTCCACACGCACTACTGTTTTGTGAACCTACTGTATGTGTAGCATATTTATTCCAGAAACATGAAATAATGTTTACCACGAAAACGAGACTTTACTGTGCAGGATTAATTCTAATAACAGTTAGATAAGTTCCTTCTAGGCAAGCATGCTCCAACATCGACCACACCATCGCTTACCGAAAGGTAAGATAGTGGTAAAAAAAAACCGGCCAAGAGCATGTCGGGCCACGCTCAGTGTAGGGTTCCGTAGTTTCCCGTCCGTCACAATAAGTGTACCCACTTATGAGCTTAAAAAAATGCTTATAAATAATCGTATTTCGATTATAATAGAAACTTAGTCCAGAAATTATTTTGTAGAACCCTTTTGTCTTTTTTTGTACAAAAACTGTTCTTTCCATCAAGTTCAAAATAATTTTCCTAGAAAGTTCTTATAAAGTTCTACTTTTCAAATTTTTTTCATATTTTCTAAACTTATGGTTCAAAAGTTAGAGGGGGGGACACATTGTTTTTTACTTTTGGAGCGATTATTTCCGAAATTATTGACATTAACAAAAAATTATTTTAGTAAACCCCTATTTATTTTTAAATACCTATCCAACAATATATCACACGTTAGGGATGAAATTAAAAAAAAAATCACTTCCCACTTTACATACATATCGTCTCTAGCTGTTCCCAATATGACAAAATTTTGTCAAGGCCACGACAGTTAGTCGCAATAGCGACAAAAGATTTACAGTCACGGTTTAGTCTAGACTGTAGCGACATCTATGGCGTCACATAAGAAGTAATCCTGCATCGCACAATCAAAGTTCTTTTTCCGCGTGATTTGAATAAATACGACAGTCCGAAATCATCTAACGGGTAGTTACCCACCAGACCATAACACCTGTCTGGCCGAAGGATCCTCCCTTTTCAACAGAGGTATGTGGGACTTTCTACCGCCTACCTCCAAACTGGTGACCCTCGACTATAAACGTCAGCGCAGCCTTCGTGACGTCATCGTGATGATGATGTCACGAAGGCTGCGCTTCTTCAAGCTTTCGAGCAGCGAGCCATACAGCCAGCACCCACGGCTATAAAGGGTATCCTGACCACCAGCATGCCTACCTGGTCATTCCTAGTCATCACCCTTAGCCTCATCAGCGACCTTGGCTAAGCACACCACAACTTCGGCCAGTCACATGAAGAGCCATCAAGAAACTCTTCTAGTCAACGCCAGCAATCAAGCCCTACGTCGCACAGCACCGCTCCGACTCACTGGAGCCAGCAGCACCACTCTGACTCACTGGAGCCTGCAGCAGCATCCCGACTCACTGGGACATCATCACCCCTACTCCCTGTGGCATCATCCCGACTCACTGGGACAGCACCACCCCGACTCACTGTGGCATCACCCCAGACAGGTCTGACTCACCGAGAACTATGCGGCCTTTGGTTCTGACTCACTGGAACCAACCTACCACTGGCCTGGCACGCATCAAAAACCATCGATCTCCGATCTCCGGAGTGGAGTGATGTAGCGACATCTATGGCGTCACATAAGAACTAATCCTGCATCGCGAAATCAAAGTTCTCCGCGCGATTTTAACGTATACGTTAGCCCGAAATCATCTATCGGGCAGTTGCCCATCAAACTATAACACCTGTCTGGTCGGAAGATCCTCCCTTTTCAACGGAGGTTTGCAGGACTTTACTCTCTGTTCCGCCTACCTCCAAAAAACATTATTTTTTTATCGTATAACGATTGTCGTGCTAACCGTTCCCACTATCATGACAATCTGTTGTCACCGCAAAAAAGTCGTAGACGAAGTTAATCGTGTAGTCCTAAATGTGAACACCTCCATTTAAACATACAAGCCAGGATACGTTTTAACACTACACGATTATCTATCGTGACGACAAAGTTGGAACGCGGCTTAACTGTTCATTATTTTTTTATCGTATAACGATTGTCGTGCTAACCGTTCCCACTATCATGACAATCTGTTGTCACCGCAAAAAAGTCGTAGACGAAGTTAATCGTGTAGTCCTATATGTGAACACCTCCATTTAAACATACAAGCCAGGATACGTTTTAACACTACACGATTATCTATCGTGACGACAAAGTTGGAACGCGGCTTAACTGTTCCTAAGCCAAGCAACAGATTTTGATCTGATTTTTACTAATAAAAAGATAAATGAGGAAGGATTGTATATAATATTCACCCGAGGCGAGTCACAAGTCTAGCCTACCTTAATAAAATTGTTAGCAATATATAATTCTCTGAGGGCGGAACACCCATAAAAGTCGGGTAAATCTTCAATGTCGTTATGGTTCGCGTCCAATATCTCCATTCTTCTTAGTTCTCCAAGTGGCGGTAACTTTTTAAGGCAATTGTTGCTGATATTCATTTTCTTCAAATCTGAAAGAAAACATCATGTGTTATAACCACAGAACACAAGAATCATACAGTAGATTGAAGGAGTGAGCAGGCGGGACGCGCGTACCCCGAGTTTTGCGGTGTACCGCTTGTTCCATTGCGCATGCGTCACGCACTTCAGTCTAGTTACGGTTGCCACGATGATAATAACTAGTTAAAAAAATACAAAAATGCCCTACTGTGCTGTTTTGGAGTGCAAACACTACAGTAGAACCAAGAATTTATCGAATAGTAGTATAACACATAATCGTTTAGCCCAGGTTTATTTTATTTTGATTATCTTTGAAACAATAAGATCTTATCAAAAAAAACAAACAGAAGTTTATTTTGAACAGCGTAAGATCTACTTTAAAAAAACATTCAAGAAATGTCACTGTTAGCTGCTCAATTAGAGATTACCATTAGGGATAGTGAGTTATCGATATTGTAAAATTATAATGTTCTGTGTTGTATCGGAAAAAAAAATACCCAAGTGCTTCGACAAAATTATAAACGCACACTATTTTAATTTTAGCTAAATAACTCATAAATAAAATGTAAACAGGGATAAGCTTTCTATTTTTTTTATTTATATTTCAACTAGCTAACAAAATAATTTACTAACAAATTTGTTAGTAATTTATTTTGTTAATAACATTTTATTGATAGTTGTAATTATTATATTATTTCTTTTTTTTATATAGCCTCTTTTTGTAATGTGAATGTGAGAACACTGTATACTCCACGAACTCTTAAGACTACTTCCTATTACAACTTACTTTGTTTTTTACTAAGATAATTTTTATTGTTCTTTTATGAACAATATTTGACTGGGCTACACTGTTCTTACATAATATCTATCAATATTGTAATACCATCCACTTTTTTTAAAAAGAGTAACCATGAAGTTTCTTGCCGGTTCTTCTCCATAGGAAACCACCAATTTGGAACCGTGCCCTTGCTTCTGACGTTTTATAAGTGCCCATGTAGGCCTAAGTGAAATAAAATATTTTTGACTTTGACTTTATGGGTTCAAAAGGTAGCTTACGTGTTATTTTGTGAAAAGAAAAATGGATCGAAGCGACCGGAAGGCAAAGTTGGTTTCTTGCAAAAACTAGCACAACTTTCTAAAATGACTTTGAAGGATCAGATTGTTTAATTAAAAGCGTAAAGAAATATTTTACCGACACAGCAGTGCCAAAACTTGAACTCTGAAGAATTTCTAGATATTGGTAGAAAAAAAAGAAGTCACTTTAATAAAAATCGGGTTATACTGAACCCTAATAGTATCGAAGAAGGTGAAGATGTTACAGTTGTACTCAAATCTGTATGGACTCTAAAAGTAAATTTGTAGTCAGCCAAGAAACACCAGCTTCATTTAGTTTAAAATGACGAAAAAATTTATGTCTAGAAGCTAGACTTGCAACGAATAGTATATTCAGCAGTATACCGAATATTCGGCGAGCTCTCTGACCGAATAGCCGAATATTAGGCAAAAGTATTCGGCTGGATTTAAGCGCCAAAACTTGTACAGACGCGCTCGTTTGTTCTAATGTACTCACCAGTCACCGCCCGCGCGCCCGTTAATTACGTTAACTTTTTCGCATGATTTGAAAAACCCGCGGGTGCTTTTTTTCGTGTATATATATATTTTATTTCGTGTATACGTACTTTTCTAATACAAAAGATGATTAAATTATGTACCTGTTTTATGTACCAATGAGTACTTAATAAATGATTACCTATAAAAGAAATGAGAACCTTACTCTACTAAATTTTGATTACGACAATAATTCAAATACATAGAATCCTTAACTTTTCTAATTCAGAAAATGATTATGTACCTGTATTATGTACCAATGGCTACTTAAATGATTATAAGAAAAATTAAAATATGAATTTATACGTAATGAATTCGATTTTTTTTTCATTTTACCAATTATCTCCTTAAAACAAAAATATATTACGTAATTGGTATTCGGCCGAATAATATCTAGATATTCGGTATTCGGCCGAATGTAATAAAAGCAGCCGAATAGGCCGAATACCGAATTGTAATCGAATATTCGTTGCAAGTCAGAAGTGTTTTTTAAAACTAATTTATGATCAAACTAATTATTATTAGTAGTCAGTGTTTTACCTGTTTTTACGTATTTTATGAATTAAACAATTTTTTACATGTTCGTTTCCATCCAAATTCCAAAAAGCGAAAAACAGCGATATTTTATTGTTGTCACTGTTATTCGCTCTATAATTGTTTTTCAGCATCAAAAGAAACAAAACATACAAAAACACAAAAAAAAAACAATTATGAGTAAATTCATGGGTAATGAAATAGCTACAAGCCCCATAAAAATAAAAATGAAAATATGTAAGTATTTTGTTTTGTAATTTATCCGATCCGACCGACTCCTGCTGTTGACTTTATTTTATTTGAAAATAAACCGCAATATCGATAAAATAAGACAACGCAAATGGTACATCTCTAGAAAATGATGTTTAGCAATGACTTTATTTCGGAAACATTAATCTTATAACAAGTAAATAGAGCTCTAAATTGATTGCTTGTATTATAGAGACATCTAGCCGGGAATTGGACATGGGCGTGTTTGGTTTTGGACGCAAACGGATAAATATCCGATTTCAGATTTCAATATCGATTTCAAAATTGGTTTTCCGATATCTGTAGCCTGGCATCATCGCTTATCATCAGGTGAGATAGTGGTCAAAAGCGAGCAAATAAAAATCGTTTTGTTATATATCGAAAAACATAAATAAAGATTTGCGTGATTTTGCTTCATGCTTCATGTTTAGTCATGACTGGTAAAAAAAATAAAACCAAAAAAATATAATCTATATACTAATATATTAAAGAGGTAATGTTTGTTTTTTTTGTAGGAGGTAATCTCTGAAAGTACTGGTCCGATTGCGAAAATTTTTTCACCGATAGAAAGCTGCTATAGGCTATATTTTATGTACGCGGGCGAAGCTGCGGGCAAAAGCCAGTATATTATAATTAGGTACCTTACATTTATTACTTATCTTTAATTATTTTTTTATCTTTAATTTTTTTCTACTACACTAAATTAACACATAAAAAAAATCGACAAATGCAATTCACTAAGATCAAGCTTTCATCTGAACGAAAACATTAAATATTAAACGCTAGACCAAAACCAAAATAAATGAACGTATAATCACAGAAATGTGGTCTTTAAATTGCTTAAAAGGAGGCTGATATTGATCGCATAACGTCAATGTGCAATCGATTTTGGTTTGATTTCTGTAACCGACAAACCAATAACCAAATGAATTCATTATCCAAAAATCCAAACTGATTAAAAATATCTGGATATCACAAAACGATTTGTGCGGAAATCCAAACGCAAACTTCAAAAAACGAAAACTACAAAAATATAAATCGTTTCTGGTTATATATTACGAAACTACAAAAAACCAAATCGTATCTGGAATTACGAAACGACAAAAATACAAATCGTATCTGGATATTAAAAAAAAACTATTTGTGTGGATATCCAAACGCAAACTGACTGATGCCATGCGATATTCGCCACTTCTCGTTCTAAATAAGCGGAACATTGTGGAAATAAAAAGGACAGGGCGAATATAACTCGATTTCAGATTTTACGTTTTGGTTTTCGTGAAATCAGATTTCTAGTTTGTGATATTGATACGTATAAATTTCTGACTGGCATCGGATTTTGAATACGTTTTGATATATCGGAGACATGTCTACGGGGAATAGTGGACATTGTTCTTATAATTATTCCATACGAGGTAATATGTTAAAGAATAGATTTTTTTTTTTTTTTGGTGGGAAAAATCATCTTATGACAACCCCCGCTCTTGGGCGGAGCGGGAGATAGTGTCAGACTCTTACTGACTAAAAAACCCATCCCGTTCCTTCAAGCCTTCATACCGGGGCTCGAGCGCCCTTTCGGATAACCCTGGCCCCAGTAGGCTTCGACCCGGCTGGGCCCCTGCTGTTGCTGACAACTCCTTGAGGCGCGCAGGAACAGCGCGCGCCGTCGACGACTTGGACTTGGTCCGGACGGTTACCGGACGGCCGGACAGCGAGCTACCCATTGCTCGCTGTCCGCAAGCCCGCGCCTACGGTGGCTGGAAATCGGGATCGGAATCCCGGCGGCGGCGGCGAGAGCGCCGTTGCCTGATGCGGTCGGCCTCCTCCTTTGCGAGCATTACTGCTTCGCAGAAGTCGGCGACCGCCTGCCACTCCTCCTCGCTCCGGACCATGGCCTCGACCAAGGCCCGGCGCGAGAGGTCTCCGCCGCCGATCACCCCCACGAGGGCACGGCGATTTAAAGAATAGATAACAAACAACTCTGTGTACACTAGAACATGGTTTATTTTCTAAAACGGAACAATGGATAAACTGTCTTCTTTCAATTAATATTAAAATACTCAAGCACATTAAGAATTTCTTAGTGTTATGAAATATGATATACCTGTCTATTGTACGAGTTTGGGTACGCTGGTCCCGATACAAATGAAGTGCTATGCGATTTCTATCCATCTACATTCTTCTGTTCTGTGGTTATAACTAGGGTTGTAACGGAGGCCATCTTAGCGGAGGTGGAAGCGGATGTAGAGGCGATGAGTTTCGCCTCAACGGATGCGGAGGTTAACGGAGGTGTGTCGCTCTTAGCCAGTTTTTCTTTTTTGTCGCAGCGGACATAAAAACTTAATTGCATGAAATTTTTGCAAAAGTTATATAAAGCAGGCTTCTAAGTTAACGAAAAAAAGATACGGCCGTTTATATCGCAAAAAAGCGTGTATTTTGACACCCTTAGGGGAATTAAAATTTATAGGGTACTTCCCGTTGAGCTAGAATTCTGAAATTTGGCATAAAGCAAGGTCTCATATCACTAATATAGGTAAAATTCTGAAAACTGTAAATTTGTCATTATGGCCAAAAAAAAACTATACTCATGATTCGGAAAAATCTTCGCAACTTAGTTTGGGAATTGAACTGTTTTCATGTGTAAATTTGTACGGAACCCTCAGTGCGCAAGTCCGACTCACTTTTTTTTTTTTTTTAGTTGACTTCCTATAGATATATTTAATCTTAAGAAACAATTAGATATTGTTACTTAAACAATTAATAAAATGAATCTAAGCATTTGTTCAGTTAATTTACTTGCTGCTTCAGGGAGAAGAGTATAAAAAAAAAAATGGACCAATATGCCTCCTGGCAACATTCAGAATCATAATCTGCATGCTTTTCTGAGTCCGAAACCATTCACAGAAGGCGATCCCCATATTTTGCATACTCAACTAGCTTTGGCGCCTCCTCTAATAAGTGTGATAAGATTTGTCTATTCAAACATAATTCAATTGATTTGGAGACAGAATAACCTAAATAGCAATTCTTTTAAAGCACATAATTACATTTTGATCATCATCAATATTATTATTTCAATGAAAAATATTCAATGCTGGATATAAGCCTACCACAGATGATCTAATTTTTTCATATTGATGACTCTACTAAATCTTACACCATGAACATTCAGGCCATAGGTCAAGAGACAAACGCCCACAACTACATTTATTTCATCAAATACTACAATGGAAACCATGATTTTAAAATGCACAAATATCAACTTTGATTGCATAGACAGAAAGCTGAATTTGAAATGACAATCTAAATAAAAAAAAAACATGTTGCAATGGGATCTGAACTGTGAGATAATGCATTAAAATTCATATTTATATGAACCAATCAGTACAGTAGTCCCCCACGCAAGTCATTACTATACACATTTTTCTACATAATTATGATTGTGATGAATTTATAATCACAATCATAATTATGTAACACCATTCACTTTATTTTCCCTCACTCGTTAACAAGTTATCTATATTTACAGTAATAAAGACTTTAAAAGATAATTTTAAAACCTAGATTACTACCGCAGGATTTATTTTAAAGAAGCTAATAAAATATAATCACCTCGGAGGTTAACAATATCTGGGGGCAGCTCTTGAAGCTCATTATGAGATAGATTGATTTCCACCACCCTAACCAGGTATCCCATACCCGGTGGCAATGTCTTCAATTTATTATGTGATAAGTCCTGAGAAAACAAACAAATTGGTAATTTTATTATTCTCTACTGACTTTGCTGAGTTTTTTTGTAACTGTTTAGGCGAAAATGTACAGTATGTCCAAGAATATCTCTACATGGGCCAAGTAAAAAATAGAAAATGCTTGGAAATGCTATTACATAAGCAGTAGGTCAAAATACCTTGTTTTTTTTTTGCTTTTGGTATAAGGAGATACATGCTCAAAGGGTTAAATACAAATAGTTAATAATATTTATTTTTTGGGAATATGGTTGCTAAGTAACAGAGCCTTTAAATAACCAAATATCCAACACTATACTACAAGGGCTTCCACTATATACTATTAAATTTACTGGAATATAAAAAGATCAGAAAAGATCTCATCTATATCTCACCAAAAAGTTCAGCATAACCAGATCTCCAAAGTCTGGTTCTATTTTCGTAAGTTCGTTGTGAGATATATTCAGCCAGCGCAACTCCGTCAACCTGTAGAATTCTTTCGGAAGTGTTACCAGCCTATTGTGAGACAAACTCAGGTTCATAAGGCTCTTCAGTTCACCAAACTCTGGTGGTAAACTTGATATGGCATTGTCGTGGAGCTGAAAAAAAAAATGTGTTCTAAACAATGTCTTGAAGAATCTAGCACAAAAATCAGTTAAATATAATAATTTGATTTGATTTAATTTAATGTAATTAAATTTGATTAAAAAAAAAATGAATTGAATTTTAATATAATCTATATAATTGTGTAAGTGTGTATTTGTGTAGATTGTATTTAATTGTAGTTTTTTTTTTTATATGGCAAAAATTTCCTGACAAATAAATAATTTATTATTATTATAATGGATTTCAATTCAATATTTTAATAGGCAAAGCAAAACAAAATAAATGCTTTAGAAATCTTAAATTTTATGTCTTTAGTTATTGGTTCATGAAAGATTTATTGAACATGCAAGGATCTAAAATTTTATGACCAAAGCATTAGGATTTTAAATTAGTTTCTATGTACTAGATAGTATGATAAAATTTGCTCTGAATACATGTCTGATAATCAAAAATTAACATAAAGAATTGATAATATTAAAGGCAATCAAGTGTCTGATCCGCTCACCTTGAGGTTAACTAGGTGTTGCAGGAACTTGACATTGGCTGATATCACTTTTATAGCATTGGAGCTGAGGTCAAGGGTCTTCAGTGGCTCGGCTGTCCACCACCTGTTTGTATCAGTTCTTGTGAAGTCAACCTCCTTGGTTTCATCCAACACCAACTCATCAATTTTCCAAACATTGTCTGGCACTAAAATAGCAGTTTTATCAGAAGAAAATGGTGCAATTAAAAGAAATGATATAAATCATGATTTTCTGAAAGATTTTTTGAGCATAAGTAACTTTCTAAAAATTATTTATATGAAAATCTTGTTTCACTGTATTTAATAATGAATTCATCCAACATGGCTTAAGCAATTTTAATGAATTTTTTGTGTATATTTGATACATCTGGAAATAGGTCCTCCTGGTAGTCAACACTCCTACCCCCACCCTCATTATTTTCTTTGATAATTAATAAGGCAGAACATTATTTGCCGGGTTAGCTAGTAGTTCTATGGTTAAAAATATCAAATCTATTAGTATACATTAACTTTACTGATACACTCTAAGTACATAATAGATGATTCTTTAGTTAAACGCGAAACATTTTCCGTAGATTGCCTATGTGAGCCCAGAGATATAAAAATGAAAGCAACTTGTGAATATATAAGTGGCAGTTTTATGTAACATACACAGTCAATTACAATACATGTTATAAAAAATTCCTTCTCACCTGACCCCAGTCCCCTGTTGCATAAACTGAGTTGTCCGGTCCTCTTCGCAGATTTAATCAAACCAAGAGATAACTCATTTTCGTCTGCTTTTTTGTCTTGAAGGTGAAACACAGATTTATTACAAACTTTTATTCGGGATTTAGAATGTGGTCTATTAGACATTTTAACTTTTATTAAAGGAGTGCGCTGTATTTTATTGCTGAACTACTGAAGCGATATCATCATTGTTTTTGTTGAAGTTGGAATAAACTTGTGTGCACATTGGACGAACACATAGCTGTTGCATGAACTTGTTTAAGTTTTTCATCACAACAACAGCATCAGATGGATCGCTTTTTCTACATTATCATGAAAAAAAACCCAACGGAAATTGGCCCACAGACCAACACATTAGAGTAGAAACGTTGCAATATAATCAGCATTATTTAAATTCACTCATATTTATTTGTGTAGTCGTTGTTTCTTTTTTATTATTTGTGTTCCATGTACACACACCCTTAGAATAAAATATGACATTTCTGTGGACAGATAATAAAAATGAGCATAGATTATACCAAGTCTTCAATATTTGTCATTTGTTTGAAAAACGATATCCCATAATCGGAATCGCAATGAATTATATTTAAAAACATAACGCTCAAGCCCAGGTATAGTCGGCCTTTTAATGTTGACTTATTCATATAATTCATACCTATTTACAAGATACCTACATCTACACTAAAATGAGAATTTGTGCCGATACCTACGGGAGAAGTAAAGAAATGTTAATCGAACCGACCAAGAAAATAATAGAATAGGTATTTACCTTTAACTGATCGAAACACATTTTATCGATTTTTACGTTAAAGAAATGTATGCATTTTTAAGAATGTAAGGTAGTTCAAATTACAAGTAACTACATTAGGTACATTAGTACTTACCTACATTTAAAAAGTTCAGATTACTTACTGACAAAAGACCCAAGTGGAGTTGGTGGGCCCTTAGTCTCCTTCTCATAATGGTTTTCCTTACAAATTTTAATATTTTCAACTTTGCTCACTTCGTTTTCTGCCCTACATATAGGTGCCATCTTTTTGATCCCCCACTTGCTCATAAATAGGTTGTACCTATAAACTACTATTACATTATATTGCTAAACACTGGAATTCTGGAAAAACAAATTCATTTGAGTTTATTTAATTATTTATTTATTGATACTGTCATAAATAAAAAAATTATGAAGTCATTACTTTACGTTTTTATTTTTCACAAAAATGCTCGGTATACAAACTTTTTATTTAGTAGTAGTACTTATGCAACAAAAAAGGTTGAATGCGCTAGTTCCGTTTTTAATTGTGTGTCCTGACTTGGCGAATGCAGATTTGGACGCACCATTAGACATTCTCTCTCGCCGCTCGCCATGCAGACCAATCATTTATTTCTTATCAAATAATCTTGTCTTACATCTAACAGAGCCTTATACAGAAAGGCGCTAAAAGCAAAATAACAATACTGGTGGAGGAACTAGTGAGTAATTTCGCTAAATTAGAGTGGACACGGTCAGCTCTTGTGTTTCTTTCTGGTGTAAATGGTGTTCGTTTGTAGTGGACTTTCTCTTTTTCTAACAGAGCGCTCTCTTCGTTGCTTCGCCAATAGATAGATCCAAGGGTTGCTAGACACTGGAACAAGACATAGATAATAAAACATTAAAAATTATAAATCTTTTATTTTGGTCTAGCCGTTCTTATATGTTATAAAGCGGTGTTTCAACTTACTTTGACATTGAGTCCATTATTCTTCAAATGCTGCTTGGTTAATATAAAATCTAACAGTTGCGTAGTAGTTTCCAAGTCAGAAAAGGTCCGATGGATCGATGGCATCACTGCTGTGGTTGGTGCAGGCTCGCCGTTGATGTACCACGAGAGGCTATTAGATGGTCTGGACCGCCCAGAAGTGCAGTTTACCTGCACGCGATCCCCGAGACGATATCTCGATTGTAGTCCTATCAATACTGGTCCATGCTCCGGAAGGACTAGAAATGGGGAAAATAACAAACTTATTCTTATGGATTATAAAGACAAAAAATCTGTCAATAAGAAAGTGTGGACTCAAGCGAGATCGCAGTCAAGTACTAGTTTATAACAGATAAAAAAAAAACTCTCCGACAACATCCAAATCTGCATGTCCGGACACGGTGGGGAATAGTGGGCCTTCGCCGGAAACCTCACAGCGATACCTTCCGGCCGTCTTGGACGTGGTGGATGACAGCACCAGACTCGAGCCGGACGAATCCGATTGCTGCGACAGTCATACGAGTTTAATTTAAATTCAAGTGTATGGTAAATGGAGTTATACGTCTTAGGCGCATCGTGTAGTTCGTAGAGGCATTAAATCCAATCCTCAATTCCAGGTCCATAAAACTAATGTTTTATGGACCTGGAATTGAGTTAGGTAAATTACAGATTAACCTATGCCTTATTCAATAAGAAATATAGGCTAGATTTGCTTTAGTCTGTGCTATAAACTTGAAGGAGATGGCGGTAGGTACGACCTGGAAGTCTTTCTTTAGGACTGGACAGAACTAGCTTCAAAATTGTGGCCGTTTCGCATTCGAAAGAATAAAAGGAGTCTTTGCCTAGCAGTGAGACAGTTCAAGTCACTAACAGGAGTATTTCAAAAGAGCCTGACCTCTACATCGACCCCAGGTAGCGGAAATTTCCTGCGGGGCTCGCGGTCGCGCGGTACGTGGCGGAAGAACTCCTTGCCGTCCTTGTACCACTTGATGGAGTACAGCACGTCGGCCGGCCCCAGCGCCCAGCGGCACGACAGCGCCGCGCGTGTGCCCAGCGCCACGTGCGCAGGCACGCGGAGTTCTAGCAGCTCCAGGCTGGTGACTCCATTTTCTGCACAAAGACAGAATATCAAGGTTCTATCAGTGTACTGTACGACACATACACTGCCACGTATGTTAGCACGCGCAGTTCCAGCAGCACCAAGGATTACCCCTTGGCGATACACCTAATCACTTTTATCGCAATTTGGAACGCTGGATAAATTGCTAGATTCAACGCAACGTTTGCGTAGTATCAATAGGTTGCTACGTCCCAGTTAATTAAATACGTTAATAAAATTAAATTTCTTGTGAGATTTATAACGCACTAGCTGTGCCCCGCGGTTTCACCCGCGTTTTTCTCGTTTCCGTGGAAATACCGAGATAAAATATTGCCTAAAATTGCCTCCCTCAATAAATGGACTATTGAATATTTAAACAGTTTTCATATCAGATCAGTATTTCCCAAAATTACCGCGTTCATAAATGTATTTATTTTACTCTTCAAAGATCTTATACTTACAATCATCAACAAATATATTTCGAAAAAGATTATTACAGGATTTTATGTTGATAAAAAACTCTATGGCCCATAACTCATTAATTACCTATTAATGAGTTCCAACTCATAACATCTTACACACGTGATAACTTTTAAACGAAATATCCGATTGAGATGAAACAAAATGTATTTTACTTCTACATAAATACTCTTGATAACATAATGCTTAATTTCGATAAAGATTAATATTACGATACATATTTAACGTAGTTTTTGTTTCTTCAGACGATTTAATAATTATTTTGAACACAAAATCGGTTATTGTGATTAAACCATGATAGCTAGATATATGTTCTCGCGAACTTTTTTGTAGGTCTTAATGAGATCTACAAACCCGTAGTACATCATTTTGTTCTATCGTCAATAGTTTTTGCAGCGCACGCAAAAATAGGTTTTCGATTTTAAACCTTGTGTTACAAAATAGCAATTTTATTACGGATCCCTAATTTTGAAAAAAAATCATATCATAACATATTCCTCGAATAAATGGACTACCTAACACTGAAAGAATCATTCAAATCGGACCAGTAGTTCCAGAGATGAGCGGGTTCAAACAAACAAACAAACTCTTCAGCTTTATAATATTAGTATAGATTTCTAACCTGTATATAATTTATATCATCCAAACATTATAAATCTCACACACTTGTATCTATCTACAATATATTAAAAATGAATCAATAAATGTGTTGCTAAACGCAAATCTCGAGAACAGCTGCACCGATTTCGCTAATTCTTTATGTATGTGAGATAAGTGACAAACTATTCCTACTCCATATTCTCCGATAAATAAATCGGAGAATAAGTCTCAGCCTCACACTCAGCCTATTTCCGTTACTAAAAGTTTTAAGCGATGTAGGTATTTTTGATTTATTAGGGTTCCGTAGTCAACTAGGAACCCTTATAGTTTCGCCATGTCTGTCTGTCCGTCTGTCTGTCCTCGCTTAATCTCTGTGACCGTTAGCACTAGAAAGCTGAAATTTGGTACGACAAAGTGGTAAAATAAAAATTGGAAAAAAAATGTTTTATTAGGGTAGCCCCCCTATATGTAAAGTGGGAAGTGTTTTTTTTTTTTAATTTCATCCCTAACGTGTGATATATTGTTGGATAGGTATTTAAAAATAAATAGGGGTTTACCAAAAATATTTTTTTGTAAATGTCAATAATTTCGGAAATAATCGCTCCAAAAGTAAAAAACAATGTGTCCCCCCCTCTAACTTTTGAACCATAAGTTTAGAAAATAAGAAAAAAATCTGAAAAGTAGAACTTTATAAGGACTTTCTAGGAAAAATATTTTGAACTTGATGGAAAGAACAGTTTTTGTACAAAAAAGACAAAAAGGTTGTAGGTACAAAATAATTTCTGGACTAAGTTTGTAGTACAATCATATGCAAGCATTTTTGTAAACTCATTAGTGGGTAAACTTATTGTGACGGACGGGAAATTACGGAACCCTACACTGATCGTGGCCCGACACGCTTTTGGCCGGTTTTTTTTTTAATTTTATTTTGTTTATTGCGGTGCGTTATATTTTATAATCAAAAGTCATAGAACATCCAAGAATGTATCTACCATGTTATGTGTACCATGTTATAGTACATTGTTACACTAGGGGTGAAAGTAACTCATTTCGTCCCGAGAAGGAGTTGGCGGGCGAGCGAAGCGAGGTCGCTAATTCGAGGGGTTAAATGGGTTACTTTCACCCCGAGGTTAACACTGTGCTTTTCATTACGAATACGAGGAAACTAAAAGTAAAATAAAAAGTTTGTAAAACCTGAGTCGTCGTATCTATGATTTTAAGTAGGTATCTTTCTTCTGATTTAGGCGGTAAAAGGTATTCCACTACTGCTTTAGCCTCTTCTCTTGTGAAATTAGGCGTTAAATCACTATTTTAATCTGATAAACATAACGTGTTAATACAAATCTCGTTGTACGGAAATGTAAACAAATCTCGAAAAAACCAACGACTGATTGCCACTTTCCCGCCATTTTGTTTTCTTTTTTCTGCGGCCGGCCAGCTATTCAGCCTCATTAATGAAAAATTAGAAATTAATTGTAATCTTTAAAAAATAAAGTATTTTAAAGAAATGATTGAACAAATAAATCACTTAAAATATAAAACTATTAAATTAGTACTTGTCTTTAAGTTATTTCAATTTTATATCGCGCTGTGATTGACTGGCTGTATGGAAAATTGGAACATGGTTCAATAGAAATGTGAAGATAGAACTCTTTTTTTTTAAATAATTTGACAGCTGTCAGTTGTAAAGTAAAACTCCCTAGGGATGAAAAGTATCACTTTCAGCCCGCTCTTCAGGCAACTTCAGACCTACTTTCTGAGTATGAGTAATGAAAAACAATATTTGTATGCCCAGTAAGGCAACACGTATTGAAACGTTATTTTTTAACTAACACCATGTATATAGCATATAAACATATGTGTAACAAATAAATATATTTGACTTTGACTTTTTTTGTTGTGATTGTTATTGTGAGGAGAATGTTCTTATGGAAAGAAAACGAAAATCAGGGTACAGTAGGGTTACTGGGGCCAGGATTATCCGAAAGGGCGCTCGAGCCCCGGTATGAAGGCTAGAAGGAACGGGGTGGGTCTTTTAGTCAGTAAGAGTCTGACACTATCTCCCGCTCCGCCCAAGGGCGGGGGATGTCAATGCATGATTTTTCCCACCATAAAAAAAAAGGGTACAGTAGGGTAGTGTAGGGTAGAGTAAAGTAGAGTAGGGTAGAACAGGTTAGAGTAGAGTATAGTAGGGAGGAGTAGGGTAGAGCGGGAGCGAAGACGCGGGCAAAAGCTAGTATAACATAATTATTAATTATGCAAGCGATCTGTGTTACATAACTTTAGAAGATATCACAGTTTTCTATGTTACCCTTTTTTTACAGCCCAATGTATTTGTGTTAGGAATGGATTTTAGCTTGGTCAAGTCGAATTATTAGGTATTAGGAAGTTGTTTATGTTATTTTGGATATAATAAATTTAGTAGATAAGGTAAATTGAGAATTCCTTAAGCTACTGGATTCTGTCTGCGTTTTTTTTTAAGTGGGAAATCATCCAGTAACTTTTCCCATTGCTGGGCTGAGCGAGAGGGCGTGCCAGTCTTTTACTAAACAACTTCTTTTCCTTCGTTCCAGGGCCCCTGGGGTTCCGCTTCGCTTTTCGCACAACCCAGTACGTTTCGATCTTGCTGGGCCCCTACGGTGTGCTGACATCTGTCTGAGGAGCGCGTGGAACACCACGAGCCATCGATGACTCGAGCACTATGTCTAGAAGTCAGGATCAGGATCCCGGCGGTTAGGGCGTGAGGGCCAGCTGCCGGGATCCCGACCCTAGAAAGATCAAGAGGAGTTTCGTCGTTCGGCTGCCGAGTCAAAACAAAAATCTTACCAAAATATATCGCAAGAACGAAGACTGTCATAAACAGTCGATCGTAACAACCAGTCACCATTGCTTACGACCACTCCGTCATCAGCATCGCCGTTTAATGAAATCTTATAACTGCTTTCTTGCTTTCATCATCGAAGCTGAAAAAATACATTTATTACTAAAAATACTTTTTACTTAAAACCCGTGAGACAGCGAGAGCCTCAGATTCAAAGGCCACGAGCTCTTAACGCGATCCATTTGACGACCTAAACTGAACTGTTAAAGGGATGAAGTTACATAGAGTTTATAGATCTATCCGTCCCGCTCGCACGCTGGTCATTTTAACACGTCATAGTAAGGCCCCAGATCTCTCCCTTTACTAGGAATTATTCAATACGATAGCTGTTACCCGCGGCTTCGCCCGTGTTGTAAATAATGACATTCCTTCGTCATAAAATGTAGCCTTTATCACTCAGGAATAAAGCAGCTTTCTATCGGTGAAAAACATTTTCGCAATCGGACCAGTACTTTCAGAAATTACCTACCTCCTACAAATAAAAAAACAAATGTAGATTTAGGTATGTAGATTTAGGTATGTAGATTTACGATTTTTTTTTATTTATTATTTATTTATTAATCCTCTTTACATCTATCTTTACAGGTCTTATAACCTAATGCGACAGTGTAGCTAACAATTATACTTAACATACGTTTATAAAAAAAACTAAAAAAATAAAAACAAGTACCTATGTAATCTATAAAATAATAAAAAAAAAAATATGAGCAAGTTTATTTATATTTTAGTTATAAATATACCTCATCCTATTTTGATTTACTTTATTACTTAGTATCCACCAGCGTTAAACACAATAAAACCAGATTTGGCTTGCTTATTGGAGCAAGCTCAAGCCAATGCTCGTGTCCCTTCCATGTTCCGACAATTTCACGGCCTGCTGAATATCATGTTACAGGTCAGCTTTCCAGGAATTTAATCAACCATCCTACTTGGCCAAAACGTACGTTTTTATTTCTATGTTTGTTTTTATTATTATTATCACATAGACAAGCAAAGAAAAAATAGGCAAGAGAACACTCTTGTAAGAGACTTTAATAATTAATTTATTATAAAAGCTGGCCAGTTTTGTAAAAAAAATAAAATAACTTAAAGCCATGAGAAAAAGGAAGAAAAAGTCGACACCATTAATAAAGTAAAAATAAAATATTTATTTTTTTAATGGTGTCGATTGTTTTTTACAATCCTAAAAAGAGTCCTCTATCTCATTCAGGAGATCCTAAAATAGATTTTAAAATTAATTTATTTTAATAGTTTTGGGAACTTAAAGTTATAGCCAAGAAAAAAAAATCTTTTTATTTTTTAATGTAAGTATAAAATTTGCGTATTTTTTTTAATTTTGCTATTTATCTTCAAGGCTATAAGTAGTCGTTTTGTGATAAATTAAATACCAAAAATATTCCCCCCCCCCCCTTTCCCTCAACTAAAATAAGCGTAGGTAAGTACTTACCTTACCTTACGCTTGGGGTTTAATGAATTAGTTATATTAATCTATGAATCCTGCGTAGGTAGGTAGGTAAGCTACCGCGATACAAAATTCGTATTGAGTAGCTTGCAATATGCTTGCAATAAATTGGGAAAATAAATAAATTAACAATATTTTTAAACACATCCACTAAATAAAAAAAGTTACCTGTCCTCATTAACACATAGTTGAATATTAAGGACTTCGAGAACTTTTCACTACACTCACACTTTTCAGATAAGTACCTAGTTGAAACGACACGTGAAGTTAATTAACTCAATGCAAAGCTTGCGTGTATCTTTACCGGGCGATAACATGAAAGTAACGTAGAAACGGTAACACTTTGAAATCCACGACTTTATAGCGAATGAAGCTTTGGATAAACAACTAAAAAAGCTTTTCGTTATTCGGTAAAAGGATGTCAAGCTAGGGCTGTTCGATTGTTCGAAACGGCAGAGGTGTAGCGTAGACTAATTTAGAAGTGGGCGAAAGCATTTCAGCGAGGTTTTTTTTTCTAAATTCGAAAACGAGACAGCGACTGTCGCAAGCTAGTGTTCGACCATTACATTGTCGCTTGCCATCAGGTGAAATAGGGGTCAAACGCGCGCCTATCATTTATAAAAAAACCCTGACTTGTTCGAGGACCCTTTGGGTGCGAGGCTGTGCCACCTCGTCCTCGCCTGGTGACGCAACTGCGCAACAGTTACGGCAGCCCTCCATCTGCAACTCAACGGGCAACTTATTAAGGAACACAGGTGGGTTTCAGTCAGTAAAACTGATACTCCAGCTCTCGCTTTAAAAAAATCTAAAATTTCATCATAGGCATTTCGGGCATTTCAAAAGACTGACTAAAAAAGACTTAAAAGTAAACTGATAGTTAGGTATTTTAGCTACATGGATATAAGTTATGTAGGTACTCTCAATGACTTCATTTGCTCTCGGTGAGAACTTGAGATGCACCTGTCTCAGTGACCTGCCAACCTGGATACTTACCTGGTGGATACCTAAGCACTAGGCGTTCCATCTTCACTATATCACAAATGTTTCGGCCTCCAGGATAGAGACACCGCTTAGGTTGTTTGTTACCAAAATCCAATAATTAATAATAAGTATACCTACGAGTAGAGACCTATGTATGTTTAAGAAAATACCTACTTGTAACTGTGGTTAAATAAATTTGTTCATAAATAATAGAATAGAATAAACTTTAGTGTACCTATACCAAAAAAGTAAAACAACTTAGATATACATAATTCTTATTATTCCTAAAAGAGTCTGGCTAAGTAAGTATCCTTTCTAAAACTATAGTTTAGGCGAAGGGACACGCCTAAGTGGCACTTATTAAGTCGATGTAGTATTTGACACAGGGTAGCCGTGGTAACCGGGACCTACCTACGATCCTATCCTATGAATCAGTAATGTGTAGGTGACTAATGACCAGTCCTAACTTATGGGGGGGATATTTTTTCATGGTAAGAGGTATAATAAATCCCGCTCCGGTTTGGGAGAAGTCATTGGATGATTTCCCATCTTTAAAAAAGCCCTAACAGGCATCGACCCAACTGATCACCTTCAGTTTTGCTGACATCTCTTTGAGACGCTTATGCAACAAGGACTCGGACTAGGTTGTTACCGGGCGGCCGGACCAGTGCCGTAAATAGCCTTTTCTGCGCCCTGTGCGAGCTTCTATAACTGCGCCCTATTTAAGCGGACCCTTGCCCGCCCATCGCTGAGGCGCGGTCCGAAGTGGGGGGGGGACGGGGTCCCAGGGGACATGACCCTCTAAAATCGTATCTGTCAAATTGAAAAATCTTCTAATAATTTACAAAAGGTATTATCAGATGCTCTTAGAGATACTATTCGACCGACTACCAGCCACAGACGCGGGCTTGCGGACGTCAAGCAATGATTAGCTGGCCGTCTGATAGTCCGACAAACGACCAGACCGAAACCCGTCGTCGACAGCGTGTAGTGATCCACGCGAGCCTCAAAGAGATGTCAGCAAACCGTTGAGGCCCAGCAACTCAACAGCAACAGCCGGTGGAATTTCGAGGAGCCCTTCCGATGTCTGGCTCCCAAACTGGATCGTACTGGGCTTGCCCTCAAGCGGCTTCTGCCCAACTTAGGGGGTCCAAACGCCTTCTGCCGGAGGCTCTACGACACAAATATCTTTCGTTCCGCGGTCCTTTACGGGGCGTCGGTATAGGTGCCTTCACTACGAAAGTGACCGGCCGCCAAACTGAACCCATGCCATCAAAAAAATGAGCGGGATGTTTTGCCTAATTGAACAGACGTTTTTGATGATACTGACTTTTAGGTACCTATGTGTTGGAATCGAGCACTAGGGCCGTGGCGGGAACTTATCAGGAACAAAACAAAAAAAATAGTCCCGCCTATTATAGTCTGGCCATTCTGCGCCCCCCAGAATCTATGCCCTGTGCCTGGGCACCTGGCACCGACCTATTTACGGCACTGGGCCGGACGTCGAGCTATCTGTAACTCATCGTCCGCAAGCCCGCAGCCGACGGTGGCCTGAAATCGCCCTGCGACTATCGAACTCGAAGCCCGGTGAGTCTTATTCGGCGGTAGCTGGGGCATGAGCAATGTGAGGATGTTCGTTCCCTCACGGTTGCGGCCGTCTCCTTACCTATAAATATAGGTTAGGCTGCTTATTCGAAAGAGGAAACTAAAGGAACACGGGTGATGTCTGATAGGGTATCTTGCTCCACCCAGAGCGGAAGGAGTGATTTCCCAACCCAAAAAATATACCTACGTAGCTAAACTATACCCACATGCCCTACGTATACCTATACATATACCTACCTATATACTTAGGTATCTACCTATTTAAATTGCCCGACAACGCCATTAGCTGCCCTGACAAATAGTTCGTCGGTTATGGTGCTTTCCAAGTAGGTATCTCGATCAAGAACTTTATGAATCACTGCAGTAATGTCATCGGGAGTTTTGTGATCGCCATATTGTTTGCCGATTGTTAACTTTATATGGTAGTAGGCTTAGAGCATTAAACCAACCAACCGGTTTAATGCTCCAAGGTAGTAGGTAATGGGAGGGTGCTGCGCTCGCGCAGTTTGCTGCCTTACCATAAGCCTTACCATACCTTACCATAAGTCCCTAACGGTATTTAAACTGCCAATCGAACAGCTGGAGCAGGATTACTGAACCGGACTTATAATGAAGATTAAACATCAGCCATAGAAATTGATTAGCAGATTCCTATAAATATTCTTGAATAAAAAAACTTAATTATGATTAGGTTAAAATTTAAAAACTGAATAGCCAGTTCCTGTGAAGCATTTGAATTCAATCATGCTATTCTCTAAGCAAAAACTTTTTATAAAAAAAAATAACCGACTTACTAAAAAAAACACTAAACCATCGAAATAATCTTAATTTCGGAAGTCGGTGTTTCTCGATATTGTTTAGTAAGTCGGTTATTTTTTTTATAAAAAGTTTTTTATTTCACACTTTTTAGTTGCAATACACTGACAGCCAGAGTACCTTTTTCTCATGACAATTCCAATTAACTCAAACCCTGCTAGGATACATTTTTTTAATATGAAGTTCCCTTGTCTACCTTTCGGATCCATCATCATCATCAGATCCGTTCAATAGTATCGATATCCGTGAATAGTACCTTATAGCCAAAGTGCATCTCATGACACTTCTAATAAGCCCAAACACGGCTAGGATACTTTGATTAATTAGGGAGTTCCGGTGCCTATCTTCTAGCTTCATCATCATCAGAACAGTTCAATAGTACCTTATTATAGCCAAAGTGCATCTTATGACATTTCTAATAAGCCCAAATACGGCTAGGATACATTAATTAATTACGGAGTTCCGGTGCCTATCTTTCGGCTCCATTATCGTCATGAGGTCACATCGATGATACCATTTTCAACATACCTATTCAGAACCATTCATTTATTTGTATTATCGTAGTCGCATAACTATGTTCATTGTGAGATCTGTGTGAGTATGAACTTCTGTTGGCCATTTCTGGTCTTCTTCACCAGTTCCACTTCATCAAATGTCAAGTTTTGACTGTAAATGCTTAAGTCTTTGATGAAAATACCAAAATAACTATATAGTTGCCTATAACATTTAAGGAGTTCCCTCGATTTCGCCAAGATTCCATCATCAGATCCTGACTTGGTGAGTATGGAACCATTTGGGAAGTATACCCTTTGCAACAAACACTTTCTGACGCCTGCTATGGACATCTTCGCAAGTGCTGAAATTGAACTTTTTAACGCTGCAGCTCGTTACCTTGACTCCATTGCCATTCCCAGCACAATATCTTGTGGAACTCAATAATTTTTTTCTTTTTTTTTTTTGAAAATTTTGAATTAATAATATGTATTATTGTAAGTTTATTTTTTTTACATTTTATTCTGACATTTTTTTATTATCTTTGACATGATTTTAATTTTTTTTTTCATTACTTTCATTATTGTTATTATTTTTGACATTGTTTTCATAATTACTATTACTTTTTCATTACTTTTATGTTTATTATGTTAATGTTTTTAAATTATTATTAATGTGTGCCTATAATTTACATGTGTGGTGTTAAACTGTAAGTGTAAATTGGCAATAAATAAATAAAAAAAATTAATAAAAAAAAAACAAAAAAAGAATTTTTCAAATCGGTTGACAAGTGACGAAGTTATGCGCGAACATATAAAAAAAAATACAAACATCCGAATTAAGAACCTCCTCCTTTTTTAGAAGTCGGTTAAAAACAGCCTTGAGCGCAGCGCCAGCCGCAGCGACGAAATCCAAATAGGTACATTGGATTAACAAACCAATGAGCCTATACATATGGATTATTAATTCAATATAAGTACTGCGCTCTTCATTCGGTGCACCGCAGGTTTCGCTAGTTATTCAGTTAGTCAGCAAGTTTTATAACTAAATAAACATTCTATTGAATTTTGAATCTGCTAACAACTCAAGAAGCCCAACATAAAGTCAGGCTTTCGGATCAGAAACTTAGGTACCCTGCTGACTATAAGGGAACTATATTGAGTGTCTAACTCAAATAAGCTGTAGGTACTCTTTGATAACAAAAAAAAAAAACGATATAAAATGACTTTCAGCCTTCAGCAAAACATAATAAATATAATCAACTCTAAACATGAGATGTAGTGGCTAGCTATAACCATAGAAATATAATATTTTTAGAGAAGAAAATTTAGTTCAGGAGTAGCAACACTACGACCATAGATTACCACGACGACCTACATATGGAAGGCGGCTGGCGGGTCTTGTCTATCTTTTTTTGGCGGGAATCACGGTGTGCGGAAGCTCTGCCCGAATAGTTAGCAATCGTCATTATTTCTAATATTTTATTATGTTTGCCTTTTTCTCTATAATTGTAATTTGTTTGGCCGAAAGTCAATAAAACCTTTTTAAAAAAGTCATCTCGTGTTTCCATTTGTAACATCAGAAGTGGGATTCGAGGCTGAAAAGCCGCTGAAAGCCTACTTCTGGTTTTATAAAAGGGAATTTAGTTTTGCAACCCGTGGTCTGGTTATTCAATATTCGGGCGGAGTCTGTCTGTGCGATGCCTTCTACCGACTAACACAGCAAATGAAAATGCCGTGAGCAATCTCCATCGCCCAATCCAATGGAGGAGATCATGATGAGGCTGCGCGTGTTGGAGGACCAGTCCCGTGCGTCTGTGGAGACGCAAGCCATTGCAACGACCAGCGCTGGCGCTAAGCGCGGCGCTGAGCTACCCAACACGACACCATCGGCATCAGTGCTTGGGGCGCCCACACCGCTGCGTGAGCTCGTGTCCGCGCCACTGGGGTCGCCGCCGCTTACTCCACACACTAGCAACGTGGGATCAACGCAGTCCGAAGACGCGGTGACGAACGCTGCAGAGCGTCTTCTGACCGCTATCAGCTGTGCTCAGGTCAGATCCAACCGTTATTTTGTCTCTGATTTTGATCCGAGAAGAGATTGATGAAAACCTCGTTTTATTAGATTCGGTCAGAAAAACACTAACTGAAGCAGGTTTTTCAATAAATTTAAAGAAATGTACTTTTCTTACTAATGAAGTAGAATACTTAGGTAGGATTATAAGAGATGGTCAGGTTAGACCGAGCAATTATAAAATTGATGCATTAGTTAAATCACCGCGACCAAGTAATGTCAAACAAGTCCGCATATAAGGTTTCAAGTTAATATTTTATGTGATTAAGAGCTCTCAATGCACCGAAAAGTTGGAAAGCGGTATGAGAGGCCCTTATAAAGTGACTAAGCTCCTCCCTAATGATAGATATGAGGTCAAATTGTTAGCCGGATCTTATGGAAAGACTAGTCAGGCAGCTGCTGCATACATGGTGTTATGGAAGGGTGAATGGACACCCAAAACTTGTGCTGCATTTTTGAAGGTACTTTTGGTACGATTGCTGTTATGTTTGCATTGTTAGCTTATATACCTACTAGTCTATTCCCTATTGTTGAGTTAGATTATGTACTAAACAAGCCCGTAGTTATTGAGTTTGGCTATGTTGTTTTGTGTGATGTATTCAGTGGAACAGACCCATGTAAATCCTGTGCGCCATGGTATTGGGGTGACCATGACACCGATGGTTTCTGGGGTGAGTCGGTAATGACCGGCAACAGACCTGTGTAAATCCAGTTGATGGATGGTTTCTGGGGTGAGTCGGTAATGACCGGCAACAGACCTGTGTAAATCCAGTTGACAGGTGGTTTCTGGGGTGAGTCGGTGGCGCAACCGGCAACAGACCTGTGTAAATCCAGCCCTTAATAGGTATCTGGGGTGACCTACTAGAGACTGATGTAAATCCTGTGTGCACTAGGTTATGTGCAGGGTATTCGGGTGCGTGGGAACAGACCTGTGTAAAGCCTATATTTTTGAAACGCTTGTGTGTAGCGTTTGTGTATAACTTGTTTGGCTACTTGGTACATAATCTGACGCTTTTATGCTCTTTACAAACTTAGACCAACTGTTGTTATACGATGTAAATGAGTAAGTCTCTTAGAATGTGTGTGTCTTCACATAGACCAATGATGATGACACCGAACAGCCGTTGGACGCGCAGGGTGTTGCTAGACCATCTTCGAGTTCCTGCTGAGGGCTTCGAGCACGCAGCCCCGTCAGGAGAGGCCGTTTTAGAGAAGAAAATTTAGTTCAGGAGTAGCAACACTACGACCATAGATTACCACGACGACCTACATACGGAAGGCGGCTGGCGGGTCTTGTCTATCTTTTTTTGGCGGGAATCACGGTGTGCGGAAGCTCTGCCCGAATAGTTAGCAATCGTCATTATTTCTAATATTTTATTATGTTTGCCTTTTTCTCTATAATTGTAATTTGTTTGGCCGAAAGTCAATAAAACCTTTTTAAAAAAGTCATCTCGTGTTTCCATTTGTAACAATATAGATACCTATATTATCTCACTTTTCTTTGAATGTTTAGAATATGTACCTACATTAAAATAAAGTGAATAAATATAATCATATTAAGGACCGAACACAATAGGTCTTTGTGGTGCGCTTTCTCGTCAGCGATAAATCTACTTCACACTTTAACCTGGCACCGGCGAATATGGAGAAACACAATAACCACAAATTGGGGGTTTAGCTCCCAGCCACAATATAGGTGCATGCATACAGTACCCACCTAAGTACCTATACCAATCCAAAAGAGGTGATTCATGCTACATAAAATTAAAAGCGTATTGACAGTGTAAAAAGGGTTGATTTAAACTTTTAACCTTCCTATACTCGCGCGTTGGTCTCTGAGACCGACGAACCATTCACAATTTCATTCAATAGTCTTTTTTTGAATTTCGAACACAGAATTTAAAGAAACAAAAGACAATGTGGAGCCTGTTTGTTGATATCAAACAATCGAATACTAAGAAAACTTGGTTTTATTGGTTTACTTGGATTTAATTCTTGAAAAAGTGATTGATATCTTTGGTTTTGCAACAAACATTACTTATTCTTAACATTAAGGTGAGGTTCTATCAATCATCTATGGATAATTCACCTGAAGTCGCCGCCTAAGCTGTGGCACTTATTCAGGCCGGACACAGCCAAAGAAACGTGAGTGCTCAACTTAATTTAAGTTGATCTGCGGTCCGAAATGTTTTTCGGAGGTACCTAGAGACTGGCGGCTTTGTTCGTCGCCAAGGAAGGCCACGATCTCGGGTCACAACTCAAAGCCAGGATCGATTCATCGTGACGACCAGCTTGAGAAATCGTCACCTTACCTCCATTGAGATACAAAACCAACTTCGCGACTTCCACGGAGTATCTGTGAGCGCTCGAACTGTTCGGAGAAGGTTAAAAGAACGCGATATGGTACCACACAAGCCAGCTAATGGGCCCAAACTAACGCGAGCCCACCGAACAGCGCGCCTTCATTTCGCACGCAGTCATTTAAAATGGACACAGCAAGATTGGAGCCATGTACTCTTTTCTGATGAGTCTAAAATTGTGTTACATGGCAATGATGGAAGGAAGAAGGTCTACCGACGTAAGGGAGAGCGTTTCGCACAATGCTGCTTTGAAGAGAGGGTTGCTTATGGCGGTGGCTCATGGACTGTCTGGGGCGGTATATCTGCGAGCGGCAAAACTCAACTTGAGGTTGTTACAGGACCACGGCTGCCAACATTAAATGCTGAAAGGTACATTCGTGAGTACTTAGAACCTCACGTGATACCATACGCGGACTATGTGGGCCCAAATTTCCTTTTTATGCATGATAATGCAAGAGCCCATGCGGCCGGCATCGTCAGGGAATATCTTCGGAATGTGAACATCACAGTTATGGACTGGCCAGCCAGAAGCCCAGACATGAACCCCATTGAGCACATGTGGGACGAGCTAAAAAGACGTGTTAGGGCTCGTCAGCCAGTTGCCCAGACGATGCAGGAGTTGAAAACTGCCATAGAAGAGGAATGGGAGATGATCCCTCAAAATTTCATAGAGCGGTTGTTAAACTCTATGCCTAAATCGTATGAGAGCTGTGGTAGATGCCCATGGAGGCAACACGCGTTATTAAATTAAACCTTTATTTGATAAAACATGTTTTTTATTCAAAAATCAATTGCCTTTAACAAGGCGCATATCTGACTTGTTAGGCGTAGCTCCATGTCGTATGGTATTCTGAATTCAAATTTAAAACAATACGATCGAAAAAGATGGTAAAATGTATCAGGTTTAAAACTGCATCAACAGTTTTTGTTCAATCTAGCAATCATATTTCGGTAGGGGCCATCGAAACCTAAACTCTAAGGTGGGCCAATAGATGTGTCCAGAAGTGTATATTATATTTTTAAGTGACTTATTTGTTCAACTATTTCTTTAAAATACTTTATTTTCAAAAGATTAAAATGAATTTCTAATTTTTCATTAATAAGGCTGAATTGCCGGCCTTATGAAAAAAAAAAACAAAATGGCGGGAAAGTGGCAATCAGTCGTTGGTTTTTTCGAGTTTTGTTTACATTTCCGTACAACAGAGATTTGTATTAACACGTTAAGTTTATCAGATTAAAATAGTGATTTAATGCCTAATTTCATAAGAGAAGAGGCTAAAGCAGTAGTGGAATACCTTTTACCGCTCAAATCAGAAGGAAGATACCTACTTAAAATCATAGGTACGACGACTCAGGTTTTACAAACTTTTTATTTTATTTTTAGTTTCCTCGTATTCGTAATGAAAAGCACAGTGTTTACCTCGGTGTGAAAGTAACCCATTTAACCCCTAAAATTAGCGACCTCGCTTCGCTCGCCCGCCAACTCCTTCTCGGGACGAAATGAGTTACTTTCACCCCTAGTGTAACAATGTACTATTGTTTAAACGTGTAGTCGATGACTGACTGAAAAAAAAGAGGGAGGGGATGTATCCAGCTGATCTGATGATGGAGCCGGAAGGTACATTAATGTAATTTAAAAATGTTTGGGATTATTAGAATCGTTATGAGATGCCTATGGCCATAAATAGGGCTTTCAATACCGGTATTACGGGATCCCGTAATACCGTGATCACGGATATATTATGGTCTTTTTTCAATCACGGTATTGACGAGCCAATACCGTGATTACGGTATTACAATCTTTAATATATATTATTGTGTTTTGTTGTAATAAGTAGCAAGAAGTTGTATTATATAATATAAATTACGATGTAATATTATTCTCACACTTGTATTAAGCGCCAACTCTTCGCGATACGCCATACCATAGATTGAAATGGTCTGAATAACGCATAATGTGATAGGCCCTATACGATGTTATTGTTTTGTTGGTCAGTATCGCAAAGGTGCCCGGGTAACATGTGCATGTGAACTTGGTCATTGTGTATTTTTGATAAGTTTGTAATCTTGACGAGCAACATGGTACATAATATTAATACTTGTATTTTATGGGGTTTGTCTCAATTCTCAACGGATCACGCGATCGTATTTTTTTTTTGTAAAAACTAATGACGAATTACGAATTCACAACAAATTGAAGCATCTAAAATTGTGTCATTATCCACTTTGTTTAATATTATTTTTCCTTTAACGAATTACGTTATCCGTTAGATCTACAATTAAAAAGTAAAAATTTAATATTTGAGCGGTTTCGATGTAGCTTTCTTTTTTAACTTCAAATATTTTTAATTTTGCCTAATTAGTACTTATTAACTATTTTCGTGTTCGAAGAAACAATTCAAAATTGTACATTTAATTGGTAGTTTTGGTACAACAAGTACATGTGAAATATTCTCATTATAATAAGAAAAACACGAGTCTTGACGCTTGCTGACCTCTAAGGGCAGTATAGGTACGCATCGAATGTATCAGCCAGTAAACTATAGGTACGGCAGCGCCATGCTTACTTGAACCTTAGAACTGCGTTTTAACCTTTTTAGAAATGTCGTAAAAAATTTACAGCGTCAAGTAAGCCTAAACCTTACGCAGGTATATGGTTTTAATCTACCTTATTTGCTAATCACCGGTAAACAATCAGTAAGGTAGCGCCATGCTTACTAGAACCTTATTAGAACGGTTAAAAGAGAATAAACACTGATCCGAAAATAAAAATACGTATTTAAATGGTTTTATTAATTTCCTAATTAAAGTTTCTATGAGACGGGGTTACAGTCAAGCACAAGTTAAAAAAAAGCTTGAGTTCAATACCGTAATCACGTGATCACGGTATTGAATATTCTAATACCGGTATTGATACCGGTATTGAAAAAATCCGGTATTTGAAAGCCCTAGCCATAAAGTATTTAAGTATGGCTGAGGTGTACTTTTTAGTGGTGGTACCATAACTAAAAAGTTTAAAATAAAAAACTTTTTACAAAAAAAATAAATAACCGACAATCAATATTAAAAAAACACTAAAAAGTACTGCAGTTATTTTCTTAACAAGTGTATTAAAAAACGTCATATGATACACGTGAGTAACTCTCGGCTCTCGCCTCGACCAATAATATTCTAATAAAATATCATTAGCCTCGACGGTAATCACTAACATTACACACTTACATCATAGATAATGTACTTTTACAAAACTAACGTGTGTGTGTACGCTCTCCATCCGCATACTGGAACAATATATCTGTTATTTCTTATGTTTTAGTTTTGGAATTCCAACCAAGTACCTATATAATTAGTAGGTACTTGGATTCCAATAATTGATCTGAATTAAAAAATCTTGCAACACATGTTTATGTACGCAGGGCGGGGACTTGCTGAGATTTCTATAATTATACGGACATAAGGTATGAGGAACGCAATGCAATTAGTTCGAACTTTAAATTTGGTCAAACCGCGGCCATTACTCCATCAAGCGGGGCCGCGGGATGCGACACAAGGAACTCTCCCAAATGAGCCAATTTGTTCTGCACCACCGCTTTTGGGTCGGCTTGAAATCTCGTTATTTATTAAGCTCTCTCCTTGTTTATTTATTAGCTTTATTTTTAACTTGTTAGCATCTTTTTATCTGCGTAAAATGTACATTTACACTTCGCTATATGAAAAGGAAGTTTGTGGGATTACAGACAGATGACATTCATTTAGAATAAGTTCTGGTTTTTTAGGCTCCGTCTTGTTGGTATACTACCAACTAGATAGCTATAGGCTATATATCTAGGAATGATAGTCTTTCGTCTAAGCCCCTTCATACACAAGGCTACACAAATCTTCGATACTAATGTTGTAAACCACATTAGTATCAAGTCGCGAGTATCGAGTAGCGCGTGGTCCGTACATCCGACGCGACTCGTGTGCGAACTTCAGTGGATTTATATGGCAGCAGTCGCTTGAAGACTAAAATCGTTGAGTATCTAAGATTTGAGTAGCCTTGTGTACGAAGGGGCTAACAGTGCTAAAGGCACTAAATTAAGTATGCAAATGTGATGTATTCTAAGGGGCGATTCTACTCTATTTTTATCCAGCTTAACGGTGTAATTCAGAGTCTAATGGCTCGTGGCTCATAGTCTTGTGAAGCGAAGTGAGAGAAATGTCGTGACGTCCACTTTGCTGCTTTATAAAATCATTCTGCGATGAGATTCGACTCACAGTTCGGGATCAAGCGTCAGATAAGGTTTGAGAACAATTGTCTCTACCTACCAATTTATCATTAAAACAGTCTGATGGTAGTTTCTTAGTGATCAATTATTCTTCTGTGCATAATTTCTGTTTTACCCTTACTATTTTGTTTAATTATAAATAGTAATTAAGTAAAAGTACCTAATAATTATAGTATTTTTTTTTTACAAATTCAAACAATCGCTTTTATTTTTATCAGACGCGGAAAGTGCTTATTACAAAATCATCCCAGTGTCGGAAATGTCAGGATTCATTAGAGGCCTGAGTGCCAGCACCCTGACGTTGATGTTCTGCTGCTGTGTGCTGACCTGCACTGGCGCATCGATGACTGGGCGCTGCAAGATCAAACGTCACACGCACAAGGCCATGCAGACCGACCTCAACGGAAGACGCTGCTGGGATGATGTCAAGATTTTGGGTTGCGGGGGATACTGTCTTTCATATGAGGTAACTACGATTTGTTTTTCGTAGGTCACTGTATGCCTTCTGTGTAAAGTTCGCCCGTAAGCTGCATGTGTGAAAGGATTGTCAGTAAGTTTGAAAATTAACTTGCGACGTACAACGTGGAAACCTGAGGTCCAACATGCCACACCGAACAGTCAGCAACCTGCGCACCCTCTCCACATCTGTGTTATCTCTCAGATCTGAGACCTAGTGACCCAAGTATTTAAATATGACAACTCTTTTTAGCGGTGTATCGCATAAAACAACTGGTGTTACATTGGTATTTGATTTTTTTGGTAATGCCTTAAATATTGCCGATCCTCGATTGTAGTCAAATTACAGCCATTGAAATGCCGGACCGATATTTCAAAGGTTCATTAACGATGTTGAGTCAGGATTCCATCTTCCATTCGTTTAGAAAGATAAGAACGTGACATTTTTAAACCGACTTCGAAAAGGAGGAGGTTCTATGTTCGGCTGAATGTATGTTTTTTTTTTATGTATGTTCACCGATATCTCGGTCAATTGTGGACCGATTTTAAAAATTATTATTTTTCTTGAAAGGTTATGCTTCCAAGTTGGTCCCATAGAAATATTGTTGTGATCATGAACTTCGAAGATATGTAACAGAATTCGTCATAGAATCACAGCAGAAATGTGGTTACAAGTAAAGTTGCTTTGTTTATACGTGTAGTCGATAACAGACTGTCAGAAAAGGGAGGGGGAGATGTATCGAACTATGTACTGTTGATGAAGCCAGAAGGAAAAAAAAAAATAATGTAATCTAATCGTGTTTGGGATTATTAGAATCGTTATGAGATGCACTGTGGCTATAAGTTATTTAAGTTTGTCTGAGGGGTACGTTTTAGTGGTGGTATAATAACTAAAAAGTGTAAAACAAAAAACTTTTTCCAAAATAAAATATAACCGACTTCAATGTTAAATAACATACTTAATATAAAAGTTCTTGTAGTTCGTTGTAACTTTGATCGATGTTTTAATAATAGTGTAAGTACTTTTTTTTAGATCTAAGACGTATTAAAAAAATACTTACTAGATCTAGTTCAAACCAATTTTCGTTGGTAGTTTATATGGTTGTACAGTAAGGCCCCAAAAGTCCATAGGAACGTTAAAGATTACATTGCTACGAACCAGCGAGCGCGATACTTCCGTGCGTATGTGTGCGCATGTATGAGTATCCACATTCCACAGATAACACACACTAAGGAACTGTCGTCGCACTAAGCTTAAAAACATTATTATTTTTCTGTTCTTACCATAGCATTGATAAAATTCGCGCAAATACGTCATGTGCTGGCAGCCGTGTGAACTAAGTGTTGGATTCGCAAATCACGTAACCCGAGTTCAAATCATGGTCGGTCCGTTGCAGTTATTTCTTACTTTGAAAATTCCCAATCTATATTGATATAGTTGTTTTTTTATATTTCTATGAAAAATACTATTGCATTTTTTGCACTAAATAGTTGCTAATTACGAATGTGATCTATTAACCACAAGAAGAATCACATTCGTAATTTGCAATTATTTAGTTGTTACATCTTTTCGATGTTATAAGGTGGAAATAAAAAGACTTGTGTAATAAAAATGTTTATTCTTTATATTTACAAATTCAACATTTATGAGAATTTTAACGTCGAATTGTTACCTAGACAAAAAGTTATCTTGTAACCGTTATCTATGTTAAGCGTAAGATTGTTTGTTGGAAGTATACCCACTTAGACCATTCATAATATGAATAACGTAACAATGAACGGATATTCAAATTTTAATAAAATAAAATATAGGTAATTGTTTATATCCAGTTATTTATTGAAAAGTGATATATGATTTGGACTTTGTAAACATTTTATTTTTGTGTAACGTCACAATGAATGTATTGAGGTCATAGCTTAATTGTTCATTTTCTTGACGAAAAGAAGATTGAAACTAAACCTCAATTTCTGTTAAAAGAACTTTAGTTCTCACAAGATAATCGTCAATTAGATGAGAAAAATAAATTGATCTATAGTATTATGTTAAAACAGTGCGGGTAGAAGAATAAAAAACGAAATAGACTCATGATTATTGTCAACAAAATTGATAGCGAGTTCACTGCATTCTTAAGATGAGGCGATAGCACAAGTTAAAAGATATAGCTGTTTTAAACGAAAGTAAACACAATATAATACAGTGTTTGTTAACGAATAATCACAGATATTAGTAGTAGTAGCATTTAGTTTAGTTAACATTAAACATTTAGTGCGAAACGTAATCGTTCTTGTTTGTGCCTCTCTGTCAAGTACGGCTTTTTAGCAGGTTTTCTGTGATGCACGCCTTCAGCCTGAAGTGCACGGCGAACAGTATCCATCGAGGTGTCATATAATTCCGCAAAATGTCTCGTTGGTGCGAAACCATTCGTTTCGTATACGTCCACCATATGTCGTCGCTGCGCCTCGCTAATAAGCTTCGGTCTCCCACTTCTCTTTCGACTAGCAAGGCTACCTTCATCCTCATATCTTTTTAGCCAAAGATTTACAGTATTTTTCTAAAATAAAAAAAATATATATATTAGGCAGCTATACCTACTTCACTTCATTTTCATTATATAAAATGTTAATAATCATAATGATTGAATATAATTTTAAAATAAAACTGCATTTATTAATCCAATAACCAATCCAATAAACCCAACGATTTACGTATTTCTCTTTTAAACCTCATAAAGATACGATGAATGGACTCATAAATGGCATACGTTTTAATTAGAAGATTAATTTGTAATAATGTTACAATTCATTAATAGCTATTATACTCACATTCAGTCCGGTTTCTTCAGATATGTGTTTTATTAAGACCACTTTTATGCAGCCCAATGATAGTCGCCCTCACTTCAATACTAATATTAGCCTGCATTTTGCGAATATTAAAATACTGTCAACCACACGTCACTAACCAACAACTACAACCAAAAGACAGTTCATTTCGGTCAAGTTAAAACTCATGTCTACCTCGCAGAAATCTAATTCTTTATTTAGTTTTTTTGTGATCTACCTTTCTAACTCTAAGAAATGTGTGAACAAGTTAAAGAATAATTTAATATATGTAATGCAAATACATAACTTCCAATCGAGTAAGAACTTACAAAAAGTCAATAATTGCGTGGGATTTGAACTTGCGGCACACTGATTTGCGCTTCAATCTGTGTGCCTATACCACTGGGCCATCTTGACTTATGCTAAGTTGATGAAATTGTGGATTTCAATCATTTGTTGGCGAAACTTGAAAATAAAAGGTCGTAAGTCAAACTAAACGTTTAACGAATACGTTTTAAGAATTCTTATCGACTTTTGGAAGTGATAGTACAATATATGTATATATTTTTTTAGTTTTATCATTCTCTTATTTTAGAAGTTACAGGGACACACACACACACACACATTTTACCACTTTGGAAGTGTCTCTCGCGTTGACTATTCAATTTAGAAAAAAATGATAATAGAAACCTCCATATCATTTTTGAAGACCTATCCATAGATACCCCACACAGATGGGTTTGATGAAAAAAAAATTGTTGAGTTTCAGTTCTAAGGGTCCCCATACTTATATGGGGACCCCCAAAATTTATTGCTTTTTTTCTATTTTTGTGGGAAAATCTTAAAGCGGTTTACAGAATACATCTACTTACTAAGTTTCAACAGTATAACCCTTATAGTTTCGGAAAAAGGTGGCTGTGACATACGGACGAACAGACAGACAGAAAGACAGACATGACGAATCTATAAGGGTTCCGTTTTTTGCCATTTGGCTACGGAACTTTAAAAACACTAAAAAGTTTAAAATAACTTTAACTTCGGAAGTCGGTGTTAAATAACGAAGAGACAAAACTATTATAGCAAAACACCGACTTCTGAAATTAAGTATTTTAAACTTTTCAGTGTTTTTAACATTGAAGTCGGTTTCATATATTTTTTTTTTTTGTAAAAACGATTTTTATTTAGTTAGTTTAGTTTTATTTATTTAGTAACTTAACATCCTAATGTCTAACTGTTAGACATTAGGATGTTAAGTTATAATTTTATTTTATTTTCAGATATCCGACTGGCAGTTCCCTTACAAGCAGTCCCATCACCCGGTATGCGTGCACGGGGACCGCAAGCACGCCTCCGTGAAGCTGCGGAACTGCGACCCTGGAGCACAACCTGGAACCGACACCTACCACTACGTGGAGGCCACGTCCTGCAGGTGTCAGGTCCGTAAAGTATTTCCTATTATATTGTCTGATAGCACAGTAGCTCAACTAAACTAGAATTTTGCAGACTACGACTTTCAACAACATAGGTGGGTTTCAATACATGGACTCACGTCTTTAAAAACGTAGGTACCTACCTAAATATGTAGGTACTTTCCCAAGTTTTCAATAATTATTTTTTTACGTTTTTTTTTTCACGAAAAAAATAGTTTACGTCCTATAGGGGCCGACCATAAGACCTTAAAGCAGTATTGTTTTAATATTACTTAGGCTTTTCGTACCATGACGCCTTCAAAACAACCTTATTACAATATTAAAACAAGATTGTTTTCTTAGCGATTTTGTGACGTCACTCTTAAAAAGTTCATTCTTTTCGTACTCTGACGAGATTTTTGACCGCTAGCAGTATTGTTTTTACGTCAAATTAGCAGGAGTAAAAAAGTTGCTCGGACGCAGCGGATTTATTATTGTTTTCCAAATAAGTACCATTTAAAGGGTTTTTGGGACATATAAAGTATTTAAAACTTATTTCGATGCCTAAAAGAGCCCAGTTAATTGTTTAATCTAGTGATTTTTGTCCTTACGTGGGTTATTAATTTATTATTTTATTCTAAATAGCGCACATATAATATGATTTTTTGTTTTTGGAAGCAGATAACTCTGACTTCAACATTGCACGAACAATAACACAAACAACAAGTTATTTCACTGTTTAACTTTACCTTGATTCCATGACGTCCTTAGACAATAAGTTTCAAGGATAACATACGCACTACGTGGGTTCAATTATCCGCTTCGAACACCAACCACTTGAAGACAGATTACCTACTTTAAATATATTTAAGCACTTGAAAACTATTTTAATATTTCAAAATCGGTTCGCACTCAACAAATCAACAATGATAAGAATCTTGGTTATGTAAACATACGCTCCGAATTCTGAATACGATTCACACTAACTTGTAACTAAAATTAAATGTTAACGTAGTCGCTTGCAGCTTTTTGTTTTTCTACTTTATTAATGTAAATTCTTAAAGTTATTACGTCCTTTTTATGAAAGTTACTTAGATCGTTTTAAAAATATATTTAAAAGGACATTTTTTGAGTTCAATGTGTTCTATTGGTTCACAATGAACTAGCGATTCAAACAAACATGTGAAAGAGACAACGCTATACAGATCTATATAGCGCGTATCTTTTCTTTTTAGCAGGGAATAGACAAAATCTTTAAAATCGTTCATTCTTTCCCAGCCCTTAGCAGGAATACAATCATACTGAGCGATTAAGTTCATGGTACGAAATGAAGTAATATTACTTTAAGATGGAAACAAAACGTTCCTGCAATAAGATTGTTTTATAAATGTTTATGGTTGGACCCCTATTCTCAGTCCTACTGATTACAAAATTTCATAAGAATCGGCCAAGTCGGCAAGCTTTCGAAAGAGTTTGGCAACAAACACTGTGACACGAGAATTTTATTAATTTATTAGACCACATTGTGTCACGGGCTAGAGATAGGTATGTAGGTAGTCCCATAGAAATATAAAAAACAGTATATCTATGGGTAGTCCACTCCATCTCTCGGAGAAGAGTCCTTTGTGCTGTGTATATGTATTATATGATGATTTTACTTTATGTGTTAAAGAACGGGCACTTTCTTGCTCTAGTTTGTACGGTAATCGGTGCACTCGGTAACCTAGGTAGGTATCTACTGTATCAAATAATTTTGTGGGCATTGAGTATTTATCAATTTTGTCGGCTAAGTGTAAACTGTAGACGTGTGTTTATGCTACAAACACCATGATCACGACCAACAATTTTACTGACATCGAGGCCAGTTCAATCCATACTGGGAAATATACTCTTACTACTTTACGTGCTAGAAAGTTTGTAAATAATGTAAACAGCAGCTAGGTATACCTACAGATATAGTAGGTTGTCTTGTTACCTACTTCTACTTGATTACGAACTATGTGAAAGTCATTTAGGTAGTGGCAATTCCTCTTAATCTAAATGTAGTGCCAAAAGATTATATTTTCATTTTCAGGCATGCTCTTCTGAAGACACCAGCTGCGAGTGGCTTCCTCCAGACTCTTCACTTCTTGGTGGACTTGTTCTAAGAGAGGAAATAGAAGAAACACTGGAAGAAAATACTGTTTAAACTGCCTGATTCAATGAACGTACAAAATTGAAACGAACCTATGAACCTTTTAAAAATGCTGTCTGATAAAGTTGCAAGTTACATTATTTTTTAATAATTATAATTTTAAAATGTATATTGTTTCAATATCAAGCACGTACCACCGCGGTCATTTCTACCTGATCACTTAAGGCCTAAGCGCCCGAAAAGTGCCATAAAACAGTGGCTTTCTGAAGCCTACTCCTCGATAACGGCCAGGTTAATAGGTTTGAAAAAACCGGCCAAGTGCGAGTCGGACTCGCCCATGAAGGGTTCCGTAGCAGCAAGTAACATAATATAAAAGTTCTTGTAATGTGTTGTAACTTTGATCGATGTTTTAATAATAGTGTATTTTTTTCGGTTTATGACGCATTAAAAAAAAACTACTTACTGGATTTCGTTCAAACCAATTTTCGTTGGTAGTTTTTATAGTAATGTACATCATATATTTTTTTTAGTTTTATCATTCTCTTATCTTGGAAGTTAGAGGGGGGGGGACACACATTTTACCACTTTGGAAGTGTCTCTCGCGCAAACTATTCAGTTTAGAAAAAAATGATATTAGAAACCTCAGTATCATTTTTGAAGACCTATCCATAGATACCCCACACGCATGGGTTTGATGAAAAAAAAATTTCTGAGTTTCAGTTCTATGTATGGGGACCCCCAAAATTTATTGCTTTTTTTCTATTTTTGTGTGAAAATCTTAATGCGGTTCACAGAATACATCTACTTACAAAGTTTCAACAGTATAGCTCTTATAGTTTCGGAAAAAAGTGGCTGTGACATACGGACGGACGGACAGACAGACAGACAGACAGACAGACAGACAGACAGACAGACAGACAGACAGACAGACAGACAGACATGACGAATCTATAAGGGTTCCGTTTTTTGCCATTTGGCTACGGAACCCTAAAAATATATGTTTATAAAATTTGATTTTTTCGTAAAAAAAAAAAATGATCAATTTTGCAACTTTTCGCAAATTTTCCCTACTCCTTCGAAACGGCTTGGATCTTTAGAAACATTTTTACACATAAAAATTGGTGGTTAAATATTCTTCAAAGTGAACATTGCATATGTAAATCAATCAATATTTTGCAAAGTAAATGGATTTAAAGGCCAGCCGCGCGCTTTTCGGGCGCTGTTGGCCTCAAATAAATGCACAGATTTGCGTACTGCCGCCTAGGCGGGTGCGAGAGGTGCGTCCATATAATTTTAGCCAGATGGTCCAAGGGACTATAAGCCTTAAGGGCCAAGCGCCCGAAAAGTGCCATAAAACAGTGATTTTCTGAGGCCTACTCCTCCGTAACGGCTTGGTCAATTGGTTTGAAAAAAATATATGTTTATTAAAGATTCATGAAAAATAATATCAACATTTGATATTTTCGTGCATTTAATACTTTTGTCTAAAAAAAACATTTTACGAATTTCGCTACTTTTCCCTACTCCTTCGAAACGGCTTGGATCTTTAGAAATATTTTTACACAGAAAAATTGGTGGTTAAATATTCTTCAAAGTGAACATCGCTTACGTAAATCAATCAATATTTACCTACTAAATAAAATTATCAATATTGATATCGAATATATGTCTTTTTTTTATGGTGGGAAAAATCATGCATTGACATCCCCCGCCCTTGGGCGGAGCGGGAGATAGTGTCAGACTCTTACTGACTAAAAGACCCACCCCGTTCCTTCTAGCCTTCATACCGGGGCTCGAGCGCCCTTTCGGATAACCCTGGCCCCTGTAGGCTTCGACCCGGCTGGGTCCCTGCTGTTGCTGACAACTCCTTGAGGCGCGCGGGAACAGTGAGCGCCGTCGACGACTTGGGCTTGGTCCGGACAGTTACCGGACGGCCGGACAGTGAGCTACCCATTGCTCACTGTCCGCAAGCCCGCGTCTACGTTGGCGAGAAATCGGGATCAGAATTCCGCCGGCGGCGGCGGCGATAACGCCGTTGCCTGATGCGTTCGGCCTCCTCCTTTGCGAGCCATAGATTGTCTTATAAATCTATGCACGCACTATTTGGATAGCGTCAAAAGTATAGGTAGACTAACGAATATTCCAGAAAAGCTAATAACCGAGAAAAGAAAATCAACTTTGTTTTGATGTGACTAAGGACTAGTTTTGTTTGTATATCCTGCGCAATGTTTCACGTAATTTTATTTTTACATTTTATTAAAATAAATCCGAAAATAATACTTTTCGGTGGTATGATACACCTCCATGAGTTAGATTTTTAATCCGACTATGGTTTTTAAAGTACAGTTTGGGACAATGAGGCATTTTAATATTATTTTTCGTTAATAATTATGTTGCGCAGTCTAGTTAGAGAATGAGGGCGCTTGAACAGCAAGTGCGCAACGCGATTCTTACTAGCGGCGACACGCCTACTTACTTCTTCCACTGTTACTGTTCCGTGGCCTCAACTAAGGCCCGGCGCGAGAGGTCTCTGCCGCCGATCGCCCCCACGAGGGCACGGCGATATATAAGTCTGTGGGGGCGCAGGCAGGCGGCCAGTCCGCCCGATCATGACGTATGCCTGTGCAATCTTCGCACACGCCAAGGCCCGTCACCTCCACCGCATGCAGACCCTCCAAAACCACACCCTCCGAAAAATCCTCGGAGCCCCCTATTACATCCGAAATGAGAATCTACACCTAGATCTCAGAGTCCCCACCATCCAGCAGTTCATGAAACGCTTGTGCAAGCGTTTCTTCGATATTGCTGTGAAGCACCACAACCCTTATCGCATCGGCAGCCCGATACGAACCCTCCTCCTCGAATTATTTTCTATGTGCATTTTTTCAAATACTTTTAGTAAAGGATGCCGTAGTAGTGAGGATTTATTTATACCTACTCACTCATGCACTTAAATAAAATAATTTTATCGGCCGTAAAAATAAGTTTGTATTTCCTATAATTTATCGAAAAATATATGATACAAAAATAATTTCTGCGATCGTAACCGCTTTCAATTACCTACAATAAAATTGTTGACTGAAATAAAAAAAGTCATTTAGAAACAATATTATTTTTATAAACAGTACTATGAATTATTAGTTCTATTATGAATTTCAACAGCTCACGTGGATATTTTATCCCTTTAAGTAGTGATGGGATTTTATCCGATTAAATACTCAAAATGAATAAATACTCAATAAATAATCGTTTTTCATCGAGTATTTATCCAATAAAAACGAGTATTTATTGAGTATTTATTCATTTTGGTAAAAATAAGTGAATGTTGCTGAAGCAAATACTATTGTTTTGTTTTTTATAATTGGTATAAACTAGTACTTGACTGCGATCCCACCTGTAGCCCGATTCACGTTATGAAAACCGTAACGACATCGTAGCGATTTAGTCGTTTAGACAATTTCCGTATTCACATCCATCAATCGAGTTTGAACGACACCGATTTTATAGTCGTTTGAAATTCGCCGATTTAAATAAAAATCTGTATTACATTATCCTCATAGAATACTTTATTAATGTAACTGGAAATAAGTCGATAGATCGTTTGTAACGCTTTTGGATAGGACTTCGATCGAACGGCTATAAAACTTCAACGATATTTGGCTTGTTTGATTTTACGTGAATCAGGCTACTGATGGTAAGCAGTGATGCATCATTGATGGTGAGGCGCACTGGTTTATTAAATTAAAGTTAAGAAAAAATTTAACCGACTTCTAAAAAAGAAAAAGATTCTCAGGTTTTATTTTTATTCTGATTTATTTGTTTTATTTTTATTCTGATTTATTTGTTTTATTTTTATTCTGATTTATTTGTATCTTGTTCAGCGATACCTTCGCTAAATATCACAACTCTACAAAAACAAAAACCGACCAAGAGCGTATCGGGCCACGCTCATTGTAGGGTTCCGTAGTTTCCCGTCCGTCACAATAAGTGGACCCACCAATGAGTTTAAAAAAATGCTTGCATATACGATTATACTACAAACTTAGTCCAAAAATTATTTTGTAGAACCCTTTTGTCTTTTTTGTACAAAAACTGTTCTTTCCATCAAGTTCAAAATAATTTTCCTAGAAAGTCCCTAAAAAGTTCTACTTTTCAGATTTTTTTCATATTTTCTAAAATTATGGTTCTTATCAGATCTAAGCATCACGTGATCAAGACAGCTAGTATTACGAGTAGGGAGGACATGGGCAGGAAGAAATCCGTTATAAGCCATCTGATCTAGATAAGTACTTTATTTAGTGTCTTTACTACTTGGGGAGATATTAATATTAATGTCTCCTATCACAATTACTGACTTAACTGCCTTCAGTAATGCAAAACACTGATCGAGGCAATCACAGAATCTACTTTTATTGCGACATGGCGGCTTTATTATTTTATGGCTAATCTCAGATTTAACGTAAATTAGAACGCCATCATTCTGATTTATGAAGTCAGAAGAATACGATGTGTAGCCAGAAATATCAGGCACTGACGGGGATTTACTTAACCAGCACTCGCTTAGTATGATGATGTCACACTGTATACTGATTCTTTCAAGCAGAACTTTATGGCTATCAAAGTTACAAGTAATGCTACGAATGTTGGTGTGCATTACATTTAAAGCTGTTTGGGACAAATAAATATGATTTACCAAGCTTTCGGGGGAGCAAATCTGAGAAACTGATACTTGAAGCGAATCAATGTCATTCAATATGTTATCCATGGCCATCACTATTACGTATATGATTTTTAAGGCGTATTTTAATGTGCAAGTATAGTAGATAATTGTTTCTCATAATTACATGTGTTACAAAATAGTATCGTACTAGAATATTGTTTGAAGTATATCCTCTAAGTATTTTGCGGGAACAGTTTTGTGATTTTGTAAGCAGTGATACTGTATTACGTTTAGTGTTATAGATTGATAGAGTTAGTGCTTGGGGTAGGTACTTGAGATACAAAATGGGTGAAATTTATAAATTTGTGAAATATGACATGGCAATATGTGTACTTTGAACAAAAATTAATTAATAGCATGCAGCAGATAAGAAAAAGATAAAGGCATACAAAGTTTCCTAGTCAGAGGTTAGATTGAGATCGCAGTTTGTCCAAATCAATGTCAGTATCTATACGATGCGATGCGGCGCCCACTTTCTGGCGGAGGAAAATCTTCCCATGAGTAGTCCAGCAAAACTGATAGCTATTCTGCTTACAAAACTCCCTAGCCAGGTAAAACAGTTTTCTTGCCTTTTGGGTAAGGGTCAACTCACACCGAAAGAGCGGCGAAGGGCAGCGAAGCGGAGCGCAGTTTCAGTTTCATATGAATTTTAACTTTATTATCATTACGTTAATACTTATTATCGCATGAGAAACTCGAACGAGTCGCGCGGATGCCCGCGGCGCCGCAGGAATTCCGGGGAATTCTTTCGTTCGTGTTTCTCATGCGATAATAAGTATTATAGAAATAAAAATAAAGTTAAAATTCATATGACACTGAAACTGCGCTGCCCTTCGCCGCTCTTTCGGTGTGAGTTGACCCTATGACATTCAGTGAGATATATTGTTTGAGGGCGACTGTCGAGTTCCAAATGAGATGTATTTAATTTGTTGATTTTATTTGCCTGATTATGTTTTTTCATGAAAGTTAAAGTTAAAGTCCGTTCTTTTAATACTACTGATGAAAAGTCCACTATGATTGGTCTACTTCCACCTTTGTCAGCAGTTAAGCGAAAGACATCTCTAATGTGAGCTTCATTAACAGCTAATTTGGTTGCCAGTCCTACCCTTGACACAATCTTCAGTAAATCCTCCTTTGTTTCCCTTTTTTGGACAGGAATATTCCTAATCTCAATGCTGGTTTGGTTTGCTTTTGAGACCTCTCAAGGCTTTCCACTCAAGTGTTTGTATGTAGGCTAAATGTGTACGTCTCTCAGTTTCCATGAAAATAAGTTTGTCTTTCATTTCCTCATAATGTTTTTCCATGAATTTTGTAGATTTTTCGATTTCGCTGTTTTGTTTCTGGATCCCATTAATACTTTCCTGTATGAAGTTCTGTTGTAATTTAAAAGATTCAAGGGTTTTCTTGGTGTCTTATATGGTTACAGTCGGTTCGTGGTCAAAAGAACGCTTACGAGGCCGATTTCTGGCGTGAACCTGACTTGAGCTCTCGTTATCGGTGTCAGTGGCTGGTGCTGGACTATGATTAGTATCCATCTTGGAATTGCCCTTAGAAGTAGGTATATGGAGGAGTTCTTTTCAGTGACATAGCAAATAGTCAAAAGCAAACACAGTACCCCAAAGTTAAACAATTGGCCAAAAACTTGATTAAAAAATGCAAAAAGATTGGCGGGACTGGGGATTCGAACTCAAGTCGCCTTGCTTCTGTAACGAACAAGTTTCTAAATCGGCTATTTGGACTTTGCAACGAGTGACGAAATAGGGATCTATCTTTACTAATTCTGCCATGCTCAAAAAACAAATGAGTGGGGGGTGTTAGCTTATTTTCGTTACGGAATTTCTGAATTTCTAGATTCGGTCTCCACGATCAAAGCCTGCGATAGAAGCTATGCAATAGCTTAAAAAACATTTCTTTTATGTAAACCATTTTTATTGTTATCTTTATTTAATTTAGGTTGATATTGAGGTGAGAATTGAAATATGAAATTCGCAGTGGTACCAAGCTGGCTCTCGCCATATTGGCGAGAGCCAAAAGACCACGTCAGTGATTGATATTTTGGCGTAGTGATTCCTGCTAAAAGACGTAAAGGCAAAAATGCAAAACCCATCGAATATCTTGCTTCGTCTTCAGCTCCAATTTCTCATAGCCCACAACTTCCAGTACCTATCCGAACCTTCTACGAAATTGTTTCAATCAAGTTCAAATAAAAATATTTACTAACATGTTAGAAGATTTTAAAACTATTGGCTGCAGAATGTTTTTAAAGGTACATTCTTAGGGTACATTATGCTGCATTGTGCTGCATGGTTATTTAAATCAATAATTAATACCTAAGCAATTATTGTTGAAAAATAAATATCCGTTTCCAAAAACTGACAATTGCAATTGACTTTGACGTTGACGTGACTTTGACGTGATTTTTTTGGGCAGAACAATGTTGCCAATTTAATTTTTTTTAAAAACTCCAGGTTCGCTTTCAGTACAGTCTGTCAAGAAAGTCATAAAAGAAGGGAGGGCGCCACCATCATTAAACATGGAAAGTAAACCATCGTGGGATTTGAGGGCGCTGCTGTAGATAAATATTGTTTTTGTTATGTAAGCAACATTATGACGTCATTATAGTGCGACTGTTAAATCTTGATATTTTGAAACTATGTTAGATTAGCTTCTTCCAGCGGCTTCACCCTATAATAAAAATTATCCTATTGGCTGCATTTGCTCACTTAATGAAACTGCAAAGTTTTAGCTTATATGCTATATTATGGCAAAGTTTATGATTAAGTTCATCTGTCTAGTAGTTTTTGCGCGACACATCCATACATACGAGTACCTCCATCCATCTTCACAAACTTTCGCATTTATAATATTAGTAGCCTATTTATTGAACTTGCTCACGTGATGAAACTTAGCAAAATTATAGATTATAAGCTGTATTATTGCAACGTTTGTCATTAAATTCATAAGTTTTTGCGTAATGCCGTTAATTTTGGCGACACCTAGGGGAGGCCTATGTCGAACAGTGGACGTCTTTTGATTGTAATGATGATGAACATTTAAATGCAAACACGAACCGGTAAAGGAAAATAGCGTGAAGAAACTGCTGTACTGCCTATCTAAGTAGGTTCCACCAAAGATCACTTACCCAGTTCCAACGAAAATGGTTCTATTACTTTGACTGGGATCGGTCTATTATCACTGACTGGAATATTGTAGCTAGCAGCAAGTTTATGTTTACCCTAGTCAAATTTAAAGGTAAAAATGGGACACACTACCACTTTCAGGTTGCCTTCCTCGGTATATTTTTCCCTTTTGCTAATCAATGAAAAATATGAACTTAATGACTATGAAAATAAAGTACACTTCAGAATTTGTAATGTTGCTTCGTAAAAAATCTATTTAGTCTGTAAAGGACCATCTCGTATATAAGATCCTTGGGATCACTTGGTTGTTCGTCTCTTTATCTGTTAAGATCCTTTAACTCGACGCTTGGAGGTATCGAGTTAAAATTAAAACCACACACTCAAATCTGCGGTCTTTTGAAGTTGTAAAAAAATCAGACTTCTGAGTTAACGAAAAAAAAAGATACGGCCGTTTATGTCGCAAAAAACATATAATAATAATATAATAATATAATATAATATTCCACAACTATCACACAACGCCGTCTAGTCCCAAGCTAAGCAGAGCTTGTGTTATGGGTACTAGACAACTGATAAACATACTTATATATTTCTAAATACATACATATTATAGATAAATTACACCCAGACACAGAACAAATGATTGTGCTCATCACACAAACATTTGTCCTGGGTGGGTGTGGTGGGTTATATATTTCGATACTCAAGGAAATGAAAGTTCAAAGGGGTGACGTTGACCTAGAATCCTGAAATTTGGCATAAATCAAGGTCTCATAGAACAAGTACAGAGAAAAATCTGAAAATTTTAAATTTGTAGATCAGCCAATCCGGAGAAATCTTCGAATTGATTTCATAGGTAAATTTGTACAGAATCTTCAGTGCGCCAGTCCGACTCGCACTTGCCCTTTTTTATTTTAGTTACTGTATCCTTACTCAAGCCTGAAAAGAAATATTCTAAGTTAGTCGAAATGCATTATAAATTTAAAGTATCAATACTCTTTATACTAGCCATCGAAAATATTGACCAAAACAAAATAAACAAATATCGTCATGTTTAAATGAATTTCCGTTTAATTTATATATATTTGGAGATAACAGGGATAGGAGTTCACCTAGGAAGTCTAAAAACATTAAAATAAAAGTGTTACGTACCAAAAAAACAGCATACCAATGTTTCCCAAGTTCGTGACTTTGTTTTGATCAATAATGGTGTGATTTGCCATTTGTTATCTTTGGCAAAACTGTAATATATTAAATATTATTTCCCTTGCAGCTCAGTAAATTTTTTTATCACATTTCTGAAGATTTCAATTAAAACTTCACAATAAAATAACATAATAACAAACCCTCTGTCAACATTTTAAGACGTTTGGCATTTGACGGATGGCTGGGTTGTGTTGCTACTTAAAATCTTTAATGTTGTTTTCACTTTACGCCACGACGGTTCTTTTATCGTACAGAGAATAAAAGATATTGATACTTTTATTTATAAAATAAAAATTACCGATTTACGGTCCCTTTACTGCCGTGTAGGTACATTATTTTACCGATCTATCTGACACTCGTCTATCTATTTAATACATGCTTGCAAACGAGTTTTGACTTTCATTGGTAGTGGCTCCCTATAAATAAAAGTACTAACTCTGTCGTAGTGGCGAACAACATTTTTATTAGAACTAATTTTCATTCAAGTGACGTTTAATTTTAACTGATACATAATAGTTATAGTAGTTCTCATTTATTTATTAAAACTACATCCAACACAAAAGTACAAATGTCTGGTTTGATCAACCTTTGTTTTCGTCCTTTCAGCTGTGTAAACTGTGTAGCTGTGTAACAAAGTGCAAATCACGATGTTTTGCCTTTCTGCACTGCCGTCAGCATGGCGCTGAGTATCGATAGGTATGAGCTCATTGCAAAAATAAAAAGTTTATGAAATAAATCTTTATTAATCCGAATCCAAATAATCAGAGTCGAGGTATTCGACTCCAGAAATGTTGCCTAAAAACTTCTTTTTAAATGAAACCGGCCAACATCTGACTCGTAGTTTGTTTCGTAGGTCGGCCTTTCCTGTGTTTTCCAAGCGTTGATTTATCTCCATTCTTCATGCCTTAGTCCACAATGTGCCGAACTGTACTTTCGGAAACACCTGACGTCAATAAAGATAATTATGTTAAAAATACAAATACATTTATCATACCTAAATAAAAAACACCAAAATATCAAAACCGTTAAGTGGTAGTATAATAAATCGTAGGTAAATTTCATAACCTTAGCAAGACATAAACAATGTTAAATATAGATAAATTGTACTTAAAAACAGAAGATTGTTAAAACATTATATTTCCGTTAGTGTGTTAAACTTTAGAATATATTTACGTATCGGTTAACTTTGCTGTTCGACCATAAACATCGTCTTTGTTCGTCCCAGCACTCCCACCTTGAATTTTGGCCATACACCTTTGAAAAACTTTAAATATAATTTGTCTCGCACCGCTTTTATAAACATTTCGATTCATTTTTTGAATCTTAACGCTTACACTATTAAAAAAACTCGAAATAGCACCGAAATATTATAAAAAATCAACCACACAGTCACTGTCACGTCGTATCGTGACAGTTCAGGTACTCAGCTTAACAATTATTCAGTGTTGCCAGTTTTAGCAAAAACAGTAGTTCCCAAAACATTCTTTTCATGACTTTCTTGACAGACTGTAGACGCACTCTAATAGCCAGTTTCTTCATCTAAAGTAACAGCCAAAGTAACGTCATAAAGTAAAAGTAACGGTCAAATTCGTTTCTTCACAATTTTAACTGTTGGTTTAACTGTTACTTTTGCCTTTAACTTTTACTAGTCATTAGGGGGCTGCTAAAGCTAAAGTCACTGTCATTTTGATAAAGTTGTAGATTATTTAGTTTTCACTAATATGTTATCACGAACTTCGTCCAGTTGGTTGAGGCCATGGTCCGGAGCGAGGAGGAGTGGCAGGCGGTCGCCGACTTCTGCAAAGCAGTAATGCTCGCAAAGGAGGAGGCCGAACGCATCAGGCAACGGCGTTATCGCCGCCGCCGTCGCGCTTCGCCGAGATTCTGATCCCGATTTCCGGCCAACGTAGACGCGGGCTTGCGGACAGTGAGCAATGGGTAGCTCGCTGTCCGGCCGTCCGGTAACTGTCCGGACCAAGCCCAAGTCGTCGACGGCGCGCACTGTTCCCGCGCGCCTCAAGGAATTGTCAGCAACAGCAGGGACCCAGCCGGCCTGCTGTTGCCTAAGCCTACTAGGGCCAGGGTTATCCGAAAGGGCGCTCGAGCCCCGGTATGAAGGCTAGAAGGAACGGGGTGGGTCTTTTAGTCAGTAAGAGTCTGACACTATCTCCCGCTCCGCCCAAGGGCGGGGGATGTCAATGCATGATTTATTAAAAAAAAGACGATGAACTTATCGTTAGTTATTTAACGCGTAGACGTAAAAAGTTTAATGCTCACAAAGATCATTTCGTATGGGACGACGCTGATTTTCTGTTCCGATACAGAATTTCAAAGGAAACAGCTTGACGCCAACCATAGAAAAGTAAGTTTATTTTCAGTTTGTATTTAATACGACTACGTTAAATTTAACTAATGTACAGTACGGCCGTTCTATCTTGGCGAGTGTGAAGTTAGGCTCTGTGACCTTTAGCGCTTGTGTACCTAAACGTATAAAAATAACGGTTAAAAAAAAAGCCAATAACAGTTGTTAATAGCAATAACAACAACTAATAGCATTTATTTTTTTAAATCATATAATTATGTTATTATTTATCAATTCAATTCTAAAAACATTCGTTCATTGGCGTTCGTATCCTCCTCCTTGCATCGTATTCCTCAATGCTGAGGGTCGTGACCTCCCTGCTTCATCACTTTAGCTTTTATGATGTTCTTCCATCTGTTTCTGTCTCTGGCGGTGTGAAGGGCATTGTACATGACTCTACGTCAAGAGCGGTGCGGATCTGGTCGGACCAACGTAGTGGGCTGCGCCCGCGAGGCCTTTTCCCATCCACTTTACCGGTCACAATGAGCCTTTCGAGGTTGCCACCATCCTTTCTTGCAATGTGACCGAATTATTGCAGAACCTTGCGAAGACACTTGGACGATAGCCGTGAGGCGATTTTAAGTTCTTGTAAAATGGATACGTTGGTCCGAAATGCTGTCCAAGGGACACGGAGCATCCTTCTCCAGCACCACATCTCAAAGGCGTCGATGCGTTTGCGGTCTGCAGCTTTTAGCGACCAAGTCTCAGCGCCATACGAGAAGATCGAGAAGACTAGTGTCCGTACCAGTTTGGTTTTGGTCTTTACGGAGATGTTGCGATCCCTCCAGATTTTACTAAGCTGAGACATAGCGCTCTTAGCCATGCCAATTCTCCTGCGAACTTCCCCCTCGCACGACCCATCGTTACTAATATTGGAGCCCAGGTAAATAAAGTGGCGTTCGTATAAACAGAATCCAATGACATTCGAGTTTTTGACACTACTTGACAGAAGATATTGCGATGTTGTCATGCGTAAAAAAAGCTCCCCACGTTTTTTTGGGGTAATTATGCCGTTTGTGTTATGGTAACTCTGTTGACTTTTAGTTTAGCTGTTACTTGAATGAAGAAACTCATTTGCTATAATATCAGTAATAGTCAAGTAAAAGTTAATACTTTTACTGATAGTTTTAGTTGTTGATGAAAAAACTGGCTGTTAGATAATTTTTATCTACATCCGTCGTGTGCCATAGGTAATGGCAACTATTTAAAAATGCATTTGACAGAAAAACCACATCTGGCAACACAGTCAGTTTGTCATTGATATTGGTTGGTGTTATTTGCTGTCATTCGTATTCTTAATTTTTAGCTATACAGAAAGGTTTTATTGTAAATATGTAACTTTAAACATGACATAAAGCTAATTACATTAATATTTTGTTGTGCCACGCAAACGAGCAACTTTGTTTATAAGAAAAAACACTCAATTTAAAATTGTGGTAGGCATTGGTGTTATGGGAAGTGTTAGTCATGAACTACTGCAGTGTATTTATTGTTTTGTGCTTTTATTTGTGTGTAATTAAATCTACAAGATCTGATCGAACAGATTCTATCTCATTACTGAAGTTAAACTCTACATCGGAACAGAAAGTATGGAACATAAAACTTGACATTTTCTTTTCGAAAATCTTGCCCCCCATTATCACCAGAGCGCCCAAAAGTGATGTACGCTTCAAATGTGAAGCGATAATGAATTATACAAAAGTTGAAAAATATACAAAGAACAAGGAAGGCATTGCTACTCAGTTGAAGGAATCCCCACCTGATCATATTCAACAGAAATTGTTAGAAAATGTAAAGGTATATTGGTTAAAAGATAATAAGGTTATAGATGATAACTCAACCCAGAGAATGAAAATAACTACCAAAATTGATAAGACTAATGGCACTATAGGTACAAATTTGAGGATCAAAGACTTAGCTGTAGCTGACAAAGGTAACTATACATGTGTAATCAAACAAAACTATGAGAAAAAGCAAACAGCACAGTTAAAAGTTGAACAAAGTGTAGAAAACTATGAGATTCCTACATATGCATCATTATTTCCTAATACTGATATCTACAGCCAACTGGATATTAATGTTCAATCGACTCCTGTAATGATATCAGAGAATATACAAACTTTGAATGCAAACATTACTAATTCTACTGTGTCCCAGAAGTTGGAGCCCTTATGCCAAGAATACTTAGGCAGAGTATGTGCAGAACATTTAAAAGGTCAATTTGTGTTTATTCCCTACAACACAAGTCAAGCAGCTCTTGAAGACAAATTGTTGAAAGCTTTCCAAGTCACAAAGTATTCCAATGACATCAGCCCCCGCTGTGAAGGATATGCGGTGCCCAGTCTCTGCTATTCAACATTTCCTATTTGTAGGGATCCTTACATCACTAACAGCAAGTTCTACAGGGAGGCTAAAAAACTTTTCTCTATACAATCTGATTCTTCCACTAAAATGAATGAAGAAGACTTGCCAGAAATTGTTTTTGAAAATTTGCCTATTGGAAAATTACCTAGTATGTATACAGACTCAAATAGCTCATTTGCAGCCATGTTTAATTTCCGATATAATTCAACTGTGCTGAGACGTGTGTGTAAACAAGATTGTGAGATTCTGGAAAACGAATTGTGTCAGAAAGAGTATGCCATAGCTAAGCGACATCCTCATATAGGCCAGCAGCTGACACTAGAGGAATGTCAGGATTTGCCTGTAGATGATCCCGATTGTTTGAGAATCAGCATTGGAGCAGTCATGGTATCTGATGATGAATGCTACTGGGAAAATGGCAGTGGGTATCTTGGCAGAGTGAACATAGCAAATAATGGCGTGGCATGTATTGAATGGTCCAAACAATTACATGTTCGATTATCTGATTTCCCTGAACTTGCTGGGACACACAGTTATTGTAGAAACCCTGGAGGGGTGCTGGAACAGCCCTGGTGCATTATAGAAAAAGATGGCAAAACAGATAAGCAATATTGTGATATTCCAAAGTGTGCACATAAAATATGGATTTACATTGTTATAGTCTTTCTTGTTTTGACCTTATCAATTATCGGTTTTATCATCTGCTTATGTTATAGACATAAAAACAAGAACAACGCTGCTGCTATAAGGGATATAAATCTACCAAATGCTGATAAAAACATCTATGGGAATTCTAGATTGAATTCACCAATAGAAATGAGTGAGTTATTGACAAACAATTTTGCCAATCAACCACATCTGACGAGAAATACCCGTGGCAATGGGGTGCTACGTATACCACAGTATTCTCTTTCACAAATTAAATTCTTGGAAGAATTAGGCGAAGGAGCATTTGGTAAAGTGTACAAGGGAGCTCTGAAAAAGAATGGTGAAACACAATTTGTGGCAGTAAAGGCACTGAAAGAGAATGCCTCTGCTAAAACTCAGGCAGACTTCAGAAGAGAAATAGACCTGATATCTGAGTTAACTCATGACAATATAGTGTGCATTGTTGGTGTGGCTTTGAGAGAAGAGCCATTATGTATGTTGTTTGAGTTTATGGCTCGTGGGGACCTCCACGAGTTTCTGATGGGACGTGCACCACCATCAGGGAAAGGACTGCCGCCAATGAGATTGCTAAACATTGCAAGCAATATTGCATCAGGCATGCAATATCTTGCATCCCATCATTATGTTCATAGAGATTTGGCAGCTAGAAACTGTTTGGTGTCTGATGATTTTATTGTTAAAATATCAGATTTTGGACTTTCTAGAGATATCTACAGTTCGGATTATTATAGAGTGAGTATATTATAAAAGAAATCAACTTGCATAAAATAATATCAAACTGATTTCACCATAATTATGTTCTTAGAGCATTTTATGCATGAGTAAAAAATTTAATGAATGGTTGCTGATTACCGTGAATGGTTGGCATGCAATATTTTTATGTTGCATGAGAGATTTATGCATATTTATCGAAGATCTCAATGCATCACACATTGGAATTTGTAATACTGCTAATTGTGCATAATGTAAATTTTCTATTGTTTCATTTAACTTATTGAAAGTTGTGATACATTGATAGCTATTTGGATCATGATATTTCTTTGGTAGGTATTTTTGATAAGAACCTATAAACCTAAAAGCCCATTTAAAAAAAATAATTATATGTTATAGGTACAGTCAAAGAGTCTGTTGCCTGTGAGGTGGATGCCGCCGGAGTCTATACTTTATGGGAAATTCACCACTGAGAGCGACATTTGGTCGTATGGAGTTGTGTTGTGGGAAATATACAGCTATGGATTACAACCATATTATGGGTAAGAAGCTAAGAACATAATACGAGGACGACACTGATAGTTTTGGCCACTTTTAAAAAACATAATAAAAATGTAAGTTTAAATTTTGAAAATAGAACTCTTTGCTAATATTATTGAGTACTAATTTCATTCATTTGTCATTTGTTTTACGATTTGGCGGCAAATTGAAATTTGTCTGTGTCACGCCAGTATGAATTTAATGCGAGAAAATTTTCGTACTATGAGTTTTTATTACTTTCAGTGTCATTTAATTAAGTCTACAAGAATGTTATGACAGACTTCGACTGACCTTTCACGATGAAGCCCCTTCTCGGGCCACTGTTTATAACTGGTTTAATGAGTTTAAACGTGGTCGCACCAATCTCAACGAAGCCCTGCGTGAAGGACGGCCTTCTACGGCGACGACTGAAGATAACATCAGTGTTGTGCGGTGTATGATAGAGACTGATCCAAGAATAACCTATCAGCAGATTCGGACAAGCTTAGACATCGGTATGAGTCAAGTGCACAAAATCCTCCACAAACATTTAGCCGTTAGGAAGTTTTGTGCCCGGTGGATACCTCATTATTTGACCGAGGTATTAAAGTAAAAGATTTGGATCGTAGTCATATGATCTTTTAGGAAAAAAAAAAAATATTTTTAGAAATGACGGTTTTGACATGGAGTAGGCACTACAAAACACTACAGAGGTATTAATACGTATAAGAATTAAACCTTCTTTAACATCCTCCCTTTTTGCGTAAGCAGATCAGCACTCTGTAGGTTGGCCCCTACATGCTTCACTTTGAGCTTCCCATCTGCAACGAGTTCTTGGACATAAAATGTCTGACAGCAATATGTTTTGTCCGTCGGTGCAGCTCAGATTTTGTGCCAGCTTTACCGCAGCGACATTATCTATCTTTACGACCGGTATTTCCTTTAATGCAGTTATCTCGTAGAATAGTTTCTCCAGCCACACTACTTCACGAGCTGTCTCGCTGGCTGCGACTATTTCTGCTTCAGTTGTCGAGATCGCAACTGAGGACTGCTTTCTGCTAGCCCAAGCAATAGCTCCTCCTGCATAAAGGCATAGGATGCCACTCGTTGAACGCCCGTCCTTCGGGTCGCCTGCATGGTCAGAGTCACTGTATGCATCTAGTATTCCACTCATATATCCCGATTTGTATGTTATCGCATACATTAAGGTACCTTGAAGGTAGCGTAATATACGCTTCACTTTAATAACATCCTCCTTTGAAGGGTTTGCTAAGCTTCGGGATACGACTCCAAAAGTATACCGACCATGAGGTAGGCAAGTGCTCCTACCGCTTGCCTGTAAGGGAATGACTTCTCGTCTATGACTTCTTTGTCATTTTTCCCTTGTTCACCATCTCTTATCGTGAAGTAACTCTTTTGCAGTTAGCCATGCCAAAACGTGCTAAGACCTTTTCAGTATAATACTTTTGACTAATGCTTATGGACTAGCATCTTTTGCGTTCGTAGCAGCCACTAATCCATCATCCACGTAAAGCAGTAGGATTATCAAGGTCTGTTCACGTTTTCGAGTAAATCGGCATGGATCCGTTTTACTCTGTTGAAAGCCTATGCTTCCCAAGTAGTCCACGATGCATCTGTTTCAGCATCGTGGAGCTTGCTTTAGTCCGTACAGGCTTTGCTTTAGCTTACACACTCGATTGGATCCATCATGCGTGTCCTCAGGTTGCTTCATATAAATCTTTTTTTCAAGAGTGCCGTTGAGGAAGGCTGTGGAAATATCGACCTATTGGAGCATCAGGCCTTCGTTAGCTGCAACAGTTATGACCGATCTGATCGTCGTCATCTGCGCTACTGGGCTAAACGTTTCATCGTAATCGACACCTGGTTTTTGCGAAAAACCACGGGCATATAGCCTCACTTTATATTTATCGATGGTACCGTCGGCGTTGGTCTTTAACTTAAAGAGCCACTTGCACGAAATAGCTTTTCGACCCTTAGGTAGATCGACAAGTGTCCATGTTTTGTTCTCTTTTAAAGAATTTATTTCATCATCCATCGCTTTCATCCATTGATTTTTATCGTTACTCTTTATTGCATCTTTATAACTTGAAGGTTCAGTGTATTTATTTATCTCGTCAATAACTGTCATAACAAAGTCGTTGAATCTGACAGGTGGTCGCAGTGTGGCACGATCTCGCAAATCATAGCCTTCTGCTTCTTCTACATCCTCATATTCAGATTCTTCATCATCACTAATTTGTATTTCGTCATGAATGTTTATATCACGCACTCCTTCGTTTTCATTTGCAATTTCTTGTAATGGGAAATCAGATGTCATTTCATTCCGTTCTGGAGTTAGAATGCCAGCTTGTTGTGTATCAGCTGTAACGTCTATAGGATTTTGGATTAGACGATCTAATTCTATTTCATTACTATTGGTTATGTCAGAGTTTCCTTCATTAATTTCATCTGATAACGATATCTCATCAAAGGTTACATCTCTTGATCGTATGAGTTTGAAAGTTTCTTTGTTCCAGATACGGTAACCATCGAAACCATCGTACCCAATCAAAATAACTTTTTGAGCTTTCTTACTCATTTTTCTACGTCTCTGTTTTGGAATATGGGCGTAACATATGCTTTCGATAATGTGCAAACTTTAGATTTATTTTTTAGGAAAAATATTTGTCTGAAGCGTGTAAAGTCGTCTTTCAAAAAATATGAAATAACGATGTTTTCCAATCGACATCAAAAACGGCCCGCATACGTCTACGGACTCTCTCTCGAGTTTCAAATTTGGCTCTATGTGCTTTACCGTAAACACAGCCTTCACACAGTTCATTGTTTAGATTAACTTCAGTAGCCAGTTCTTTTTCAATCATTTGCTTAACATGTCTGTTATTCTGATGTCCGAATCTTTCATGATAGAGTTTTAATTGGTTAGATGTGTTTGTGATAATTTTTAACTCAGGACTTGGCATGCGCATTTCATGTTTATTATGTCAAGCCCTCCATGTCTTTTCCTGTTTGCGACAAGTGTTACTTCGCCATCTACCTTTCTCCAAACGACTCAAAGACACTATTTTTTAAACGATCTTGAGCACCTAAAACGGAAAATAGGTTTCTCTTTATGTTAGGAACATACCATACATCATTCAGCAATATTTCGTGTTGCTTTCCATTAACTTTGTGTCAACACGTAAACATCCTTTGCCAAGAGCTTGTACTCCTTGCCCATTAGCTGTCAGGACTTTAGTAACAGTATCAAAATGTTCATAGCTTTCAAATAATTCTCCTCTACAACTGACATGGTTCGTAGCCCCATTTTCTATGTACCAGTTTTCCTTATCCACAGCTATGTTTTCGTCGTCAACTGCTAAGATTGACATGTTCATGTTAATGTATTTAACTGGTCTAGAAGTAGTCGGTGTCGGTTTGGGTGGCTTTCCGTCAGCTATCCATTTTTGACAACTTTTAATTCTGTGACCATTCTGTTACAATATGGACATATCGTTTTGCGTTGATTCCACTTTCCGTCTTTCTTGCTTGTATGAAACACTTCTAAGTCTGATGGATTAAGTACCATTCTTACTTAGTAGCGCCTTTTCATATGCGCATAGTTGTGATGTTAGATTTTCAACTGCACGGTTTTCTTTTGACAATAAGCTCCAGCTAGATTTAAAGGCAAAGTAATTTTCTGGTATGGTGTCCAATATTTTGCACATTAATAAAATATCTGGTAACTCAACTGTTTCAGCTTTGGCTAAATCTGTCTTAAGTTCAAACCATATCTGCTTTATTTTTGAAATATGAGTGGCCATATTGTCACTACAATTTAGTAGCTAAAAATTTTCATGATTTGGCAAGAGCTTTCTTATACGTCTGGACTTCTTCAGAAGTTGCACTAAAGCCAGGGGCAGTAGGCCTCTGTAATCGGCCGTTTAAAGCATCTTCTGCGCCATTTGCCATATCTCTTAAAATTAAATTTACCTTAAATTTCTAGGTAGGCCCATTCGAAGCACCTTCTAGTTTGCCGATATCAATTTTGAGGTTTGCCATTGTTGTTACTAGTCGGAAGTTCTGTATATTTTGGTGGCGATTTCGACTTTATACTTTCGAATTATCAAAGAATAACCACGGACCTCTGATGCGAACACACTCTGCTACCATATTAAAGTAAAAGATTTGGATCGTATTCATATGATCTTTTATGCAAAAAAAATATATTTTTAGACATGACAATTTTGACATGGTCATTCAATACAGTTTTACTTTTCAGTAGGCACTACAAAACACTACAGAGATACACGTATAAGAATTAAACCTTCTTTAACACGAGGCCCAAAAACTCCGTCGTGTTGATTGGTGTCGTGAAATTATACAAAGATTTAATGGAGGTAACTCAGAAGCTGTGTTCGACATACTTACGGGTGACGAAAGATGAATTTATTGATATGATCCGGAAACCAAAAGACAATCAGCTTAGTGGGTCTTTCCTACGGAAGAGTTGCCAACTAAATTGAAGAGAGGTCGAAGTGTAGGAAAAACGGTCATTATGCCACAATTGTTTTAAAAGATCAAAAGTCAGTTCCTGCAGAGTGGTATACTTACAAATGTTTGCCACTTGTCTTGGAAAAAGTTCGAGAGAAACGACCTCGCAGTAGGATCCTGCTTCACCGCGACAACGCCTCCTCGCTCACCACCGGGCGAACGACTATTTGGCGTCGTCAGACGTGGAATTGCTGGGTCACCCGCCATATAGCCCCGACCTCGCACCGTGCGATTTTTATTTATTCCCGAAAATAAAAGAAAAACTTCGAGGAAAATATTTTATCGACGCCAAGGAAGCAGTGGCTGCGTTCCAGAAGGCCATCGAAGAGACCCCTAAGGATGAGTGGGCAAAGTGCTTTTCTCTGTGGTTCTATCGAATGCAGCGATGTATTGATGTGAATGGAAACTATTTTGAAAAGATTTATTTTTATATTTATTTGTTTTTTATTTTCCAAGAACTTTCAGTGTCACCCTCGTATTACTATTGTAGCTTGTAGCAGACGTAATTATGTGTCATTTGTGTTGAAGGCTAGTATGTGATTAAGTTCAAGGTAGTTTTTTGTTCAATGTTACAGTAGACTTACATATTTTAACGAGGTTTTTATACCCAGTGATCGATTATTTACGACTTCCTGGTGAGATATACAGAAGCCTAACCTACCAATAACTGTGATCCTCAATCTTTTATCATCTTAATATTTTTGCTATCTATTCCCAACAGGTATAGTAATCAAGAGGTGATATCGATGGTGCGTGGTGGCGAACTGCTAGCGGCGCCGGCAAATTGTCCGGCACCCATGTACTCACTCATGAGGGACTGTTGGAAACACACGCCGCAGAGGAGACCCAACTTCGAAGAAATTGTTAATAGGTAGGTAATCTTAGATAACTAGCGGCCCGGATGTGTATGTGTCGCAGTCGTATGGTGAACGTATCGCCACTACAATCCGTCTGAACGTGAGGTAGCCGCTTAATAACAGCGACGTTTTTCAATCCGGCGCGCCAACTTGTGATACGGCTGTTATATCACTATGCACTTCCCTGAAAGATGCAAGGGTTTAATGTACTAAGACTATTTGCAATCTCGTACCTATTTAGCATTTGATACTCCCATTGGAAGAAATTGTTGAATTAAAAATAATACCTAGTTTTTTTTTTGTTCAGAATCCAAGAATGGATAAACATGGGCGGGTGTCCAGAAATCGCAGTTTCCGAGGCAGGAACCAGTGGTTTCGGACATCGTCCGTCGGGCTCCAGCCGAGACTTGCAGGAGAGAGTACCGCTACTACCTCCACATTGCTCCTCTTCCAACGGATCACTCGCTACCGGCAGCCTGAAGAAGTTCAGCGCCGCTGGATCCAGCTCCAAAGCCACTGATGATAACTGTTCCACCTGCAGCGAGGTACCGCCTCTCGCGCCCAAAACAAAGAAACATAGCTCGGGATCCCTCATCGACACCGACAAAATAGGTACGAAAGACACAGTTGTTAGGATACTACCCAACACACAATTTGGAAACGAAATTTAAGATGGTACAAATCACGGAGAAGCCCATGAATGGAGTGATCGAAGTAGCGCACCTCATCTCATCACTCAATATCTGCACGATTTCTTATCTACACTCCACGAATTTGATGGCTGATTCTGGAGATAAATGTGTGCATTGACACTCCACTTGTATGCTACTCCTTGGTAAAATAGATAGCCAATATTCGACAAGTGTTTCTTTGATGCTTTATGCATTTTATTACACTAGAAAAAGTGTTGTAGTTAAGGATAGGTTTGTAAAAAGATGTAGTTTTTTTAACACTTGTCTTCATAAATGTTATTTGTATGTGAACTGAATGTGTCACTTCCAACCTTCAGCATTTACTACAGACATGGCGCGAGTACTCCATGCTTTGTTTTTACTTCCGATTGTTCCATAATTATTATGTTATCCGACTTAACCTGTTGTATGCCGGAACGCAGATCTACGCGAGATACAATGGCTTTTTAATTGTGTCTCTAATTACGGCATACGAGAGGTTAAGTCACAATTAATGTCTCGTTTACCTGACAAAATACTGCCAAGTACATTTAGCTAATAAGAATACTCTATCTATAGTCTTGAATAGGTTTCCCAACTTTATTAATTTCCATTAGTTCCTTTATATGTGTAGTTTTAAAAATGGTTGTGTACTATAATGTAAATGAGTACCTTATTGTTTTTGGCTAAACATGAATGAAAAACAAGTAAGTACATAATGATCCAATTGGCTTTACTTATCTATTTAGTTCTTAGTTCTTAGTCCAAATAAGACCGTATTGAAGTTACAAGTTTATTATTTCGTTGTCAATTATTTATTTTATATAATTTATACATTTAGGGATAAGTACCGAGTCATTATAACAAGAAATTCTACTTTGGATGTGTTTATTATTACTTATTGGTGTTCCGTACCAGTTGACGTCCTTAGAATAAGTAGGTACATTACTAGTACATAAACTTTTAATGTTTGATGTAAGTAATTCTGGAAACCAAACGCGTTTCCGAGAGGAAATTATGGTCACTGTTTCCCCTTATATCAATGAATCGTGTATCCGCGAATGAAGTCTCGATGAGCAACATTTTCTTTTAAGTATTTACTTGTAAACTTACTGCCGTTATCAGTTCAATTATTTGTTTTGACGTGCTCATTAAGTACAGAATATTTGTTGTAATATAATTTCATCTAGTTACTTCAAGATTAGAATAGTTCTGTTGGAGGTAATGGAGTATCAGACCTTGATTTTATTATTATTAAATAGCTCCAAAATTTTATTGTTTACATTCAGTGTTAAGTAAATATGGCAACGGCTTGCATTTCCTCCTAAGCTCATAAATATTCTAGTTTATTGTTATTCTAGTATATTTTACCATTATTTTGCAAATATGATTATATAAAAATAATAGATGTCTGAATCTGTGCGTGTTCCAACTAAGTATTTCAAAATTCAACTATTGTATTAGCTTATAAGACTGACTGAAAATATCAAAACTAAACAATAATTGTCAATATTGTATGTACTTATTTTAGAGAATTAAACCTTCACATCGAGTGCACATTTTACTGGTTTTAAGATTGTAATGTATCATGATATTCAATTAAATTGGCAGCATCATAATACGATCTCATTGTGTGAACAGCAGTATGTTTTAAAGCACAGTGTTGCCAACTGATCAAAAGTTGATCTTCCAGTAAAGTATAAATGTTGAAGTGAGCATGTTGGCAGCTTATTTACTTAGTTTATTCAACTGTGTGATCAGATGATAGTTGGTGGCACATGTACGCTTGCCTGTTAGTACCTAATTGTAATCTAAGTATAAATTAACACTTATTTTTTTCCAAAAACTATCCAATTGCTTTTGTAAAATTTTACCGTTTATCCATTTTATACGTTTTTTAATGAATATTTTTATTATATATTAGTACTTTCTGTACTTGCCAAAGACTTTTTTTTGTATGTGATACACTTAGTTTCTTATTTAGATGTAAATTGTATTTCTATAATAAATCATTTTTAAAAGTTTTCTAAAAATAGTTTATTTTTAATAAGTACAAATACATTTTGGAAGAATTATTATAAAAATAACAAATATAAATTTTAGTAAACTCAACTACCTCCACTTGGTAACATTAAATTTAGTTAAATCCTCTTGTTCACTATTCTTTTTAACAATCAAATATTCCCCGTGCACTTTCATATGTACTTTGAGGTTGTGATTGCCTGTAAATCCTTTGCTGCACACCTTGCATACGTATGGTTTCTCACCTGAAATAAAATTATTTTAGGTTATAAAGTGCAGTGTATTTTGTCAAGATTTATATAGTGGGAGTGAGGTTTTAACTTAGGCTGTCTGTGACTATCATGATGATACGGGATGCCCACTATCGCCAATCGGTTATAAATTCGGGTAAATATTAAAAAAAATGTACTCAATACAATTATTACCAATTAGCACCAATGTGCTAATTTATACCCTTACAAAAAAAAAATTACCACTAAGTTTTGAGAAAACGACTTCGTAGGTGGGCCAGTGACGAAAGTCAAACCCCCACACAATGATATCTCTACAAATACTATAAGTAGGTATATAAATATATCTTTTTTGTGATTCACAACATATTGAAATCGTATCTAACTGTAATAATCGAGTAGGTACTAATTAATTATTTTTTTAAATCTATTTTCTAATCTACAAATCCACAAAAGCATTTCAATACGTGGGTTGATTAATTTAGAAACTTAAGGCGTATAGTTCCTTGAACCATCTGGCCGAAATTATGTGAACGCAACTCTCGCACTCGCCTATGCGGCAGTACGCAAATCTGTGCATTTATTTGCGGGCAGCAGTGCCCGGAAAGCGCTTTAAACCCATATTCTCTGCGAGATATTGATTGATTTACCTAAGCAATGTTCACTTTGAAGAATATTTAACCACCAATTTTTATGTGTAAAAATGTTTCTTCTTCGTTGTTGTTAAAGGTCCAAGCCGTTTCGAAGGAGTAGAGAAAAGTTGCGAAAAGTTACCCTTAAGGGCCAAGCGCCCGAAAAGTGCCATAAAACAGTGATTTTCTGAGGCCTACGCCTCCGTAACGGCTAGGTCAATTGGTTTGAAAAAAATATATGTTTATTATAGATTCATGAACAATAATATCAACATTTGATTTTTCGTGCAATTAACTTTTATCAAAAAAATATATTAAGCAATTTCGTTCAAAACAAATCATAGGCCCAATCGTATGTTGAGAGTACTGCAGTCACACATGATCTGGTGCTTCAAAATGTTACACAGCAGCTTTGGACTCAGTAGAAAGGCATGCGAAGAGTTTAATTGGTGATCGCCTATTGTTTGGTATAGACTATACTATGATCAATAATTTTAATAACATATTTTATATTATAAAGTTCTATCATAGCTACTAAGGAAATCGAAAATTAATAGGTTCAACAGAAATAGTAGCAAAAAGCATACATACCTACCTATAGATATTGTGCGAAATTAGATTCAGACATAATCATTTACTTTATAATTGAGCAATTTTGCAAGTTCAAATGAAGAATCAATTTGTATTGCAAAAGCTCAAAAAAATGACGTGGTAAACTGCTAGCTAAATTGAAAATACTTTTTCACTAAACTCGGAGGTCCTAGATTCGATATACGGGTCGTGCTATTGGGTTTTCATTTTGGCAGTTACTATAGCCGGAGTTGGTTTGGTGGTAAGACACCACCGTTGTTCCACGGAAATCACGCATAGCTTGATTTTAGCTGTCATTAAAAACCTTCGACAACCAGTCTTCTTAAGAATATCGTCTATAACCAGTTTCCCAGTTTTGAACTTAGACAAGCAGTTGCTCCATGTACCTTATATTCTGGTAAGGCATTGGTCAGCATTTGTTTTTAATTCTAGGCATAAGTGTACGAAATACTAATTTAATGAAACCTATTTTTTTTTTATCCACCATGTCGTTCAGCCAACAGAGCTGGCCAAATAACGTTTTTTGTCGTTCATACACATTTTAGTTAAAGGAATCCTCTCGTTTTTATTCCTATTTTTCTAAATTCTAGGTTATTCCGCTTGTTGCTGTGGTGTCTTGACGTCCCGTTGTTTATCTGTGGATATTAGTCGAGATAAAGCACTTCGGCAAAGAGTGCTGTCGGTTGAACGTCGGCATGGCGTTGAGTCGGCCAACAGTTAGTCGATCTAGTGTTTTGTCGACCAAATGACTGTCGGTATAGCGTTCAGTCGAGATAAACTCCATCGACTTACTGTTCTGTCGATATACTGCAGGTCGGGATAGTGATCTGTCGAAATAGAGTTCGTCGAGATTTCGATTGTCGGAATAGTGTGGTACAATCAATTCACCACGCGGGCCCAGTGTAATTTTTAGGGTTCCGTAGCCAAATGGCAAAAAACGGAACCCTTATAGATTCGTCATGTCTGTCTGTCTGTCTGTCTGTCTGTCTGTCTGTCCGTCCGTCCGTATGTCACAGCCACTTTTTTCCGAAACTATAAGAGTTATACTGTTGAAACTTTGTAAGTAGATGTATTCTGTGAACCGCATTAAGATTTTCACACAAAAATAGAAAAAAAGCAATAAATTTTGGGGGTCCCCATACATAGAACTGAAACTCAAAAATTTTTTTTTCATCAAACCCATGCGTGTGGGGTATCTATGGATAGGTCTTCAAAAATAATACTGAGGTTTCTAATATCATTTTTTTCTAAACTGAATAGTTTGCGCGAGAGACACTTCCAAAGTGGTAAAATGTGTGTCCCCCCCCTCTAACTTCCAAGATAAGAGAATGATAAAACTAAAAAAAATATATGATGTACATTACTATAAAAAACTACCAACGAAAATTGGTTTGAACGAAATCCAGTAAGTAGTTTTTTTTTAATGCGTCATAAACCGAAAAAAATACACTTTTATTAAAACATCGATCAAAGTTACAACACATTACAAGAACTTTTATATTATGTTACTTGCTGCTACGGAACCCTTCATGGGCGAGTCCGACTCGCACTTGGCCGGTTTTTTGGTTCTAAGACATGTCGGTTTCGTCACGATGTTTTCCCTCACCGTTTTGAGAGCAGTGGTGATGAAATAAATTACACAAAGTAATGCGCCTGACTGGGTTTGAACCCGCGACCTACAACTTGTAAATTGGGGCCGTTATCACTCGACCACCACTGCTCATCAATTGTACAGATTCATTTTATTAATTTGGATGCTTTGTAGTCTTAGACATAAACAATACGAAGTTTTCGTGTTCGGGCCTTAACATTACAAATCCGTAATCAAGGTATACCTGTATGTATCCGTCGATGTTTGATGAGCACACTGGCAGTATAGAACTTGGCGGGGCAGTATTCACACTGCTTGGTTCTTAGGCCGTCGTGCCGATTCAGGTGAGCTATCAACGCGCCCTTCGACTTGTACTTAGCAGGACATCTGGTGCACTCATACTCTTGAATGTCGCTGTGTTTCCTCATATGCTGCGATACCTGAAACGATACAGAGTACAATCAGTAGAGCCAGAACTAAAGTACTTAGTGCTGGACACCTAGCTTAACTGACGAGAATCGCGACACATGGTTTCACTGAGGTAGTTAATTCGTACTAATTCAGTAAAATACAGAAAATTTAGATGCCTCTGTTCACTTACAGCGAAGGCTTTGTAAAAATTTCTCATACAAACATTTAGAGGAATGTGCGTCGGAATTGCATAACACAATTTCGCCAAACCCATTTCATCATCGGACCACCAAACTTACAGTGATGTGTCACCAGTACATGGACATTCCACCCATACGCACATAAAGTTTTGGAAAAATATGCATTGTGCGTGAAGGCGCTAAGGAATGGAATTTCATGTCAGAGTCAGTGTTTCCTCATAGCTTAAGTCAAGAGTAAATAGGTTACTTCTATGCAAGCATATTCCATCGTCGACCGCTAACCATCAGGTGAGATAGTGGTCAAGCGCCACACTATCAATAATAATAATAAAAAAAAACTAAGTGACAATGATTATCGTTTACTCATATTTTAGAAATAGACGATCGTTGACAATGCTTTCTGTTTGAGGTTTTTTCTCAAAACCCATCAGTGTTCCTTCAGGTGCCCTTTACGTTACAGAGCTACGGTAGCTCTCGAACAATTCCGTAACTCTGGCTGGCATAGGTCCTGGCGGAAGCCGTCTAAGACATTGCCGATCCTGTGACGTGTGAGAGAAAAAAGATGTGGCGATTCACTTAAATCATAGTATTGTATTTATTTCACTTACTCTAACGTTCCCAAGCTGGAGGCCACATATGGGGCATATCTGTGACTTGCGTGTACATTTATGTCTATCATGGTCCTCTTGATTAGGAAACGGCCTCTTGCACTTTTTACAATACACTCGTTTTGGATTGTGTCTTCTTATTTTATGGTCCTATAATTTACAACATTTTTTTATTATTCAACTTGAACGCAATTGCGAAGCCAAGCGGCGAGAACCGAACAAACAATTAGTACTATATATTCGCTCGAACTCTTGCGTTGCAGTGTCGCAGCAACGAAGACCTAGCGCGCACGTAGAACATAGCCGCGCCACGCCGCGTTGAATTCGCAAGAATCGCGTCCACGTAGAGAGCCGTGAAGTAAGGATGCGCTTACAAGTGTGGAAAGTTAATGAGAACGTCAGCCACAATATACTGTACTACATTTATTGAGACTAATCATATATATTTTTCATAAGAATAACGGGTGAAAGAAAATGATATGCAAAAATTTTAAAAAAAGATCGATAAAAATAATAACTTACTTTTAACCCACCACTATGTTTGCAGGAGAATCCACACATATCACAAACATAAGCTTTATTTTTACCATGTGACCTTATATGCGACTTCAAATTCACTTTACTTTGGAAACTGAAAATAAATGAGAATTTATTATTCTCTTATTGCATACCTATATCTGTATTACTATAATATATAATATAATAATAATAATATGTTTATTCAGGGTAAAATTTGGTAAAATGGTTACATAAAATCTTAAGAGTAATTACAAAGGTAAATGCTATGTTATGTGCCTGTACTAGGATAAACCTGTATCACAGGCGGTAGAAGCTCTTATATTGTAGTTTTTTCGGACAATCCTATTGATAACAATATTTAAAACATCTATATGTAGTGAAAAATATAATTAAATTATTTATAATGTTATATACCTAGTTTACTTAAACACTAAAGGTCACAATATGTTATTTTGTATTCTAAAACTGTTTCTTGCACTTGCATTTTGCGTCAGCAGAATTAGTAATTGGGTTAATGTCGAGGTTGCGTTAATTCTAAAGAGTTATGTTTACATTGGACAAATATGCTAAAATAATAAGAAAAATTATGGTTTGTAGGTCAGTAGAATTTTGAATCAGCAGTAAGCGTTACACAGAAGTCTGGCCTTGAGTATGACGCTCTAGGCGCCATAATCGATAGAGTTAATGTATCTATATTCCGCTATTTTTCTAGCAGGACACTCAGCGTCTCCTGTTTTATGGTTGTAGGGCTTTTTGAAAGGAGAGCAAGTTGCACATTTCGGTTTGTCCGCCTTCTTTGCACATTCGGACATCGAGTGTCCTGTCTCACCGCAGTGGCCGCACGTCAAGTTGACCTCTCTACAGGTTTTTGCTGCATGTCCATACTGCTGGCATTTGAAGCATCTCGTAACCAGAGTGAAGTCCCTGACAGGGCAGGAAGTCCAATTTATGAAAATCCTTGTCTGGGAAATTAGAGCTCTTCGTATGTTGGCTGGAACTTCACCCACGTAGTTACAAGTATGCGAATCTTTCTTCCCCGATTTGTGTCTTAATTTAACCATGGTCAAAAAAGAATCTATGGAAATCGTTGGAAACTTTTCGGCTACATTCTGTTCGTACATACACTTGAAGACTTCAGTTTCGGTCAAAGAAGACGGCACTCCTACAGCTACAATCCGGCGATTGCGCTTGCTGGGTTCGTCGGCGGTAAGGCCAGATTCAGATTGCAGGACTGCGTGCTTAATTTTATCCGCGTTATCTTTCGTCTCCGTACTAATTATGACGCCTCCGTTTTTAGTTTTATGGACACCACGTATATGCAACTTGACTTGATCTGGTCGTATCATCTTTTGCACGAGGACTTTTGTTTCGTCACTGGACTTTAATTTGTTGTTGGGATATATGGCCACGGAGTTTAAACTGGTTGGTCGAACGAAATCATTTGTAGGGGACAAATGATTTCTTCACCATGTCGGCAAACGAAACAGTACCAGAGTCCTTAATAGTCTTCGTGAGGTCCAAGATGTGTTCTGTCAAGTTGCACTTTTCCATCAGATCTTCATTGAGGATGCGCTCTTGGATTGCTTTCTGTTTCAAGGATTGATATAGGACTGCCATCTGTGAGGTGCCAGATCCTATTTTACGGCACAAGGTTGAAATTTTCAATTTCTGCTCCGAGTTGAGTTTGCCATCCGAGGCTATAGTACAAACCTCGTTTAAATGGTGCTCAATGGCTGACATCTAACTTTGTATCTCGGATGTTGCAACAGGTTCGATTGAGACATCAGATTGGGCTGGATTTTGCGTCATCGTCTTCGCTGGAGATGCGGAGAGATTCCCTCGATCTCTTGAGAAGGGGCTGTTGTCCATTTTATTTATATCTAGTTCACTTATTCTAAGTTTCCATTGTATTTACTAAACTACACACTAGGCAAAAAATGTATGCAAAAAGAAGATCACTGATATTATTTTATAAAATTAAATATTGCTACCGAGCACGTCTGTATGCTACGAGTGCGAATAGGAGACTATATAAAAAGCAAAGTCCTGACTTATCAACGCCCAGCCCAAACCGTTGGACAAGAACGCTGAAATTTAGCAGATTTTTTTTATTGTTGTTAGGCATTAAGTCCGCCTTTATAACTTTGTGTTGCATGAAATTTTAATAAATAAACAGGCTCGCGTTCGACGATCATCTCACTTGATGAAAAGCGACGATGTGGTCGACGATAATGATATATTTATTCAGAGTTAAAACTTGGTAAAATAGTTAGGTACATAAAATCATAAGAATAATTACAAAGGTATGGCTATGTTATGTGCCTTTACTAGGATAAACCTGTATCACAGGCAGTTCCTATTAAGATGTATAATATTAAAGTTGTCAAATGCCCGTTTTGACATTTATATGTTGGCTACCTAGCGGCTTGTTCGGGGTAGTGCAGGTACACCGGAACCCTAATTATTATTTTATTGTTTCTTTCAGTTTCGTTCCAAGTTATATTTAAGGGTCTTTCTCAAATGCCAAAATGGGACTTTTATTTTTAACGAGTTTATATTTAGGGAAACACAAAAGATTTTTCAAAATTCAACCTCTATGGGGATTAAAAGAGGGTTCGAAGTTTGTATAGAGAAATATACATTTACGCTGGCGAGGTCGCCGAGTTCTTGACGATGGTAATTCTTGTTTTTTGACGACAATCGTTTGTCCCCTCGAAAAACATTAACGACGCTAGATATTTTTAAGTTTTTGAATTCACTTTAATTTTATTATTTTGTAGAATGCATAAACAATATTATTTAAGGGCTTTAAATCGGATAACAATATTTATTTTATTTTATTTAAAGCGTGACAGTTGGGACAAATATAACTCTATAACATTTTTTTTAGAGACCGTGATTGTTGAAAAAAAAGAAGGAAGAATGCCCTATAAACGAACACGACATAGGTGCGTTATGCTAAGTCTGAAACGCACGTGGGTACACAGACAGTGCGCAGGTAACAGGAATTCTATGAGCTAAAGCTAATACCTGTTGAAAACCGTTGTTTTACGTTTTTCACTTTTTTTATACTCCTGACTTTTCATCTAATCAATGGAGGTTATTATTCATTTTTTTTTAGCTAAAGTGTAGGTGACTTACCCTTTAGAACAAATGTCGCAGATGTATTTTATACTGGAATGAACTTGCAGAATGTGACTGCTAAGTTTTTTTGGTGTATTACAAATCCATGGACATTCACTACAAAAAAGATTTCTGTCCTGAAAAAAAGGATGATTATCATTAAAAGCATTTTTATTATTAGGACCTAATAGGCTGACCTGTTTTTTATTTCGGGTTCCTTCTGTTTGGGCATTGTGTCAAGTTTAGAAAGTATTTAGTTTTTAGTCACTGTAACAACTAAACACTAATACTAAATACAAATTTATATTAAGCGCCCGAAAAGTGCCATAAAACAGTGATTTTCTGAGGCCTACTCCTCCGTAACGGCTTGGTCAATTGGTTTGAAAAAAATATATGTTTATTATAGATTCATGAACAATCATCATCTTCCTGCCCTAGTCCCGTTTTATTTGGGGTCGGCGCAACACGTTTTTTTCTTCCATTCTGTCCTTTTTCAGATTCATGAACAATAATTGATTTTTTCGTGCAATTAATACTTTCGTCAAAAAAAATATTTAGCAATTTCGCAAGTTTTCGCAACTTTTCCCTACTCCTTCGAAACGGCTTGGACCTTTAGAAACATTTTTACACATAAAAATTGGTGGTTAAATATTCTTCAAAGTGAACATTGCATATGTAAATCAATCAATATCTCGCAGAGAAAATGGATTTAAAGCGCTTTCCGGGCGCTGCTGGCCCCAAATAAATGCACAGATTTGCGTACTGCCGCCTAGGCGAGTGCGAGAGTTGCGTTCACATAATTTCGGCCAGATGGTTCAAGGAACTATACGCCTTAACAAGGTAACTGAAAAGAACAAAAAAAAAGAAAAGCCGTAGTCACATGTTATTAAAGTGTTTCGGTTGGTGCCCATAACGTGTGAATACGGCTTTTCTTGTTTTTCTGTTTTTGTTTTTCCAGTTACCTTGTTTATTTCTGCATCCGGAAAAACTTGTTTCATACTTTTTCAGTGTTGTTTTTTTGTCGTAGTTGGGTTTTAGTTTTTTTACTTTTATTTATTTAAACAATTTTGGCGTTAAATCACTGTGCTTCTATAATATTTACGTGAAGCCTTTTCAAATGATACCAAACACGACGTATTTATCTTTTCTTTTTTAACACAAAACTTTTTGTCCACTGATATTTTTGATAAGTACCAGTGAAGCCCTTTCAAACGATACCAAACACGGCGTATTTATCTTCATTTTTACTTTTAACACATTAGTTTTTGTCCGCTAGATTTTTGTCACTTTGAATTTGAGCAATACTTTAGAAATGTACGACTGAAGCCCTTTAAAATGGTACCAACCATGGCGTATTTATCTCCATTTTTATTTTTAACACATTACTTTTTGTCCTCTAGGGGGCGCCATATCAAGTTTTGTGAAACATCACGAAGAGAAGAACAGAATGAAACATCTTAAGTTCAGCGGACAATGAAGGTATGATTCCGAACTACGCTGCACGCAGCAGTGCTGCCGCAGCAGTGCTGCCACTAAGGTGCTGCCCAGCAGTGCTGCCTGCCGCGCTGATTCCGAGCAACGCGGCAGTGTCGCTCTGTTCGTGATGATGCGTTGTTGTGTATTCGTTAGTTTACTTTGAGTTGACAAGATGTCGATTGATGACCAACTTTTATTTATACTATCGTAAAGGGCTGGATATAAAGTCACATAGTTAATTAACTGTTCCTCTTCTGAGTCAGAGAAATTCATCCTTTTGTTGTCAATTTACGTGTCAACATTCAAGTAGGTACTCTTGCTGCGGCGGCATACGCGTCACTACTGGTCTGTCGCAGCGGTAAGGCGACACTGACGCGCAGCAGTGCTGCCGCTACATTGCTGCCGCGACATTGCTGCCTAGCTCGGAATGTAATCTCATATAAGCCAATAGAAATTGTACGGGGACCAGTAGTGTCGCGGCAGCACTGCTGCGGCAGCACTTCTGCGTGCAGCGTGGTTCGGAATCGTACCTTTAAGACGGTTCTAACGATATCTCTTAAGTCGATTTCAGATAAGTAGATTAGGAGCTATGAGGGAACAGATGAACATACTCACGTACGTACATACACACATACATAGCCTATCAAAATCATAACCCTCCTTTGGCTTTGCCGTAATCGGGTAATAAATACATATCACTTCATTGCATTCTAAAGGTTACATAATAGCTAAGACAAATTCAGAGATTTCCCCGGAACGAGTCAACCATAAACTAATAGGACGACCACGGAATAAAGAAAAGTAGAGGAAGTGCCCCTCAGATATCGCGCGCGTGTCAACATTAGGTCGAGATGCGTAACATTTAGCTTATTCGCCGTCAGACACTTGTCGCGATTGGTTCTCTCAGAAATACGCGAAATATTACAAATTATGCCTGGTTTTTCGGTTATGACCTGCAAAAACGAAAGCAGAAAAAAAAAATGTTTCTTGTGGAGGTGTATCGTATCATCTTTAAGTACCTACTAAACTTTGTTAATTTTTAATAAAATTGATTTTAAATGACAATACCACATTTTATGACTTTAATGCAAACTATAAACAACCTTATATTCATAATTACAAAGTCTAAATACACTTGGCCGTCATCTACAAAATCATAACATAAATTCTAGAAACTTCGACGCTACTCAATTAGGGATGGGACACATCCGTAAAGTAGGTCGGTATCGATAATTTTTATTTATTCTAACTATTTATTTCATGGCTGGCACCATCATTCAGAAAATTTGTGTCGGACTTTTCATGTTATAGTATAATCTATAAATATTTAACTAAGATTGCACATAAATCACGAGGTTTTAAAAACACGTAACCTGCATCCGTCCGAAATAGGTGCGGGTTGCTAATCACTTTCTTAACTTCTTCACGCTTGAAAGACTGAATATTACATAATATTGACCGTAATACATTAACTTCACAAAACAAATATAGATATTTAAACGATAAAGCAATACCTACCTATCAAGACATTTAAATAAAAAAAAAAATTCAAAGTCAGTCTACCAGACCGAGATATCGGTGAACAAAACATACTTCTTTAACATTGATATTTTAAAGATAATCAACCTTATCCATTATTATGTATTTGTATGATGTTAACAAATTATTACATTGCTTACCTACCTGAATAAATTACGTAACATCAATATTAAAATATCGATATATGTCTACATCTCTAAATGAGTAGCAAAAGTGATTACATGTGCAGGTGAATATGGCATCTATTTCATAGCGTCTACAGTTCTGAATAGAATGAATTGGTTACAGCGCCATCTAGCGTGGAGTAGCTGAACTCGTTGTAAATTGGTTATAAGACGAAAAACATCTTTATTGTTTGTGTCATGTCAAATAATAACAACTTTCACTTGTTGTAATATGACTTAATTTATGAAAGCACGTAGAAGATGATTAGTAAAAGTTGCGTTTTTAATTTTAGCCAATCATATTACTATTTTTTATGTGTATAATGGACAATTTAACATACAAATGTGTGAGTTTGGCGACACTAGTTCCCGTGCTTTGCCAGGATAGGGGCACTTCTACCTGTATTTTCTGTTCTGTGAGGACGACCATCATTCTTGATTAATAACACAGACTTATGGGTGGCTATGATTCTCATTAAAAGACATTTTTTTTTTGTGATTTGAGAATTTTAAATTAGCTTGACTCTGAAGTAGCCTAAAAGACACCTAATCGCCTTTCTCATATTTCCATCGCCAATTCTTGTTCTGGGTAACCTTAATGGCGACAAATCGGCTACGTTGCACGTTGGCCACACTCGCCGCGATTGCTCATGGTGGACAACCAGCGGATGCGGCTGTTAACTTTGAAGCAGTGTTTGGAGCAATTTAAGTGAGATCCGAAGGACTTTTTGCGACGAGTTGTCACCGTTGATGAAACTTGGATTCATCATTACACACAAGAAACTATACAACAATCCAAACAATGCGAAGACGGTCCCACCGGCCGGAAAGGTTATGGCGATGATTCTATAGGATGCAAAGGGCGTCATCTTCATGGATTTTTTAGAAAAGGGGAAAAACGATCACTGGACAATATACAGGGAGTTATTGGACCACTTTGATAAAAAATTAAGGAAACACGGTCGCAATTTGGCGAAAAAAACCGGCCAAGAGCGTGTCGGGCCACGCTCAGTGTAGGGTTCCGTAATTTCCCGTCCGTCACAATAAGTGTACCCACTTATGAGTTTAAAAAAATGCTTGCATATGATTCTAACTAAGGATTATAGTGAACGTGAACACGCCATATCTCCGAGAAAATAACGAGTGGCACGTAATAATTAAAACGCATTGCTGTTCGAAAGGTCTAGAGTAGTTGTGCTTAGCTAGACTTAGAAAAATCTCGAAACATCCACAAGGTACCTACCTACCAAGGTACATGTAGTAATAGATATCATCTAACCGATAAGGGAAATGGTACTTTCCGTTTTTAACAATAGAGTCGAAATTCGCATGAAAGTGACTCGTTATTATTACGAGCAATAAAAATAATTTATGACTTCGAGAAGCGATTCAATTGTTCTGGAATTCTGGATAAATCCGGGGACGTCGGTATCTAGAATTTTCTTGGCTCCGCATATAAATACGAGCCCCCGGCCGGAAGCGAGTCAGTTGTGATTTCGACTGCGATCAAGAGCGAACTACCCTAGTACTCGAAGTGATTTTTATCAACGACTAAAGCGATAGTGTAACGGTACTCTAGTGTTGATTGCGATTCGGATTATTGTTGACTGGACTAATTTGTTATTGTTTGTGGTAAATAAAGTTCTCTCGTCAGTAAATCGGCATTTGATTACCCACGTACGTAACAATAGTTACTTATTCCAGAAATTATTTTGTAGAATCCTTTTTTCTTTTTTGTACAAAAACTGTTCTTTCCATCAAGTTCAAAATAATTTTCCTAGAAAGTTCTTATAAAGTTCTACTTTTCAGATTTTTTTCATATTTTCTAAACTTGTGGTTCAAAAGTTAGAGGGGGGGGACACATTGTTTTTTACTTTTGGAGCGATTATTTCCGAAATTATTGACATTATCAAAAAATGATTTTAGTAAACCCCTATTCATTTTTTAATACCTATCCAACGATATATCACACGTTAGGGTTGAAATTAAAAAAAAAATCACTTCTCACTTACATATAGGGGGGCTACCCTAATAAAACATTTTTTTCCAATTTTTATTTTACCACTTTGTTGGCGTGATTGATATACATATTGGTACCAAATTTCAGCTTTCTAGTGCTAACAGTCACAGAGATTAAGCGAGGACGGACAGACAGACGGACAGACAGACAGACATGGCGAAACTATAAGGGTTCCTAGTTGACTACGGAACCCTAAAAAAGGTGTTGTTTCATCACGATAACGCACCAGCACATTCATCTGGAGTTGTCGCTGCCAATTTTTTGGAGGGGTTAAAAAAATGGCCGGAACGTTAAACAAAGTCTACCTTTCTAAAAGGGACTGACGTTGAAAAATTAAAAAAAAAAGATTTTGAAAAAACTGTTGTCTTCATTTCTAACACGGGTACTTATTAAACCGCCCTCGTAGTTTATCTACATATAAGCATCCGAGCGCACATCGCATCACACGCACGTGATACTTCCTCCTACCAACTTATAAGAAAAAATAAGACATCGTCAACCCTCCTCCCTAAATCGTGTTACGTAATATATGAATGGTACCTTATTTTGAGATAAGAATAAGGATGTGATACATTCTAATGTTTTTACAGTATTTGGCAGCTAATATATTGAGTCAGCGGTTTCTGCAAGCTTTGATGAGGTAGTCAAAACTATAACTAATTCTCAGCTCCATTTTACCGAGATCCCGCTTGTTTCAACGATTCCACATTATTGCCCAATTGTGAAGACACTTGACAAACAAAACTGCAATGATTTTACGTTACAATACTCACTAATTAATCAATAATTGCGAATAAATAAAACAGTGACTGAACAGTCGAAAAAATCTCGCCAAAAACTCTATAAATGGGTGATTTACACATTTTTCAATTTTGGTGACGATACATATTATAACTTATATATGATGACTTTTGTGAAAATTAGGGATCCAAGACCCTAATTCACGCGAAAACCGAGGAGATATAACTGAAGAGAAGAAACTTTTTGCTCAGTTTCCTCTTTCTTGAGGGACCTGGGTTCCTAATTTTCGCGCAAAAGCTGAAGACAAGTTTTGCCACCAAAATTGAGAAAAATATATTCACCTTACTCCTATCTTTTCAATAACAATAAGTATATAATTCTTCTTCTTCTTCCTGCCCTTATCCCATATTACTTGGGGTCGGGGCAACATGTTTTCTTCTTTCTAAATTAATAATAATAAAATAAACCGGTAGGTATAGAATACTTACATCCTCTTCAATATGGAAATTCCTATAGTGATGTTCCAAATAAAGACATGATTTGTATTTCTTCTCACAAATGTGACATTTACGTTGTTTTAATGGGACATGGATCAGTCTATGAGCAAGGAGCTGAGACAAGCTATTTAGTTGCTCTCTGCAAAGATCACATTGTCGGTCCTTGTTATGACTATCTAGGTGATTATTCAGGTCTATTTTGTCTTCAAATGTCTGAGGGCAAATACCTGGAATTAAAACATCGTAAATTGAGATAGTGTTTGATGCACCGCATAGCTATATAAATGTTTTTATCGTTGAAAAATAAATATACAAAATAATAATTTATATTTTAATTAAATATTGGATATTTGAAGGAATAAACGAAAATAATAGTAATTAGCCCTCTAATTTGAGCCAAGGAACATAATTATAGAGTAATGTGATTCTGGTTATGGAATACAAAATAAACGATTAGAAGGAAACAGAATGCTCCTGGTATAGGCCTCTAACTACTACCTCAGTAATATTACTGCTCAATAATTCTCAGTATAATAAAACTCAGTTTTTTTTTACATTTTTATACTGACTAAGAATCGAAACAAAGAAAAAACAGTGTAATGAAATAAATAAAACATACCACAAAACCACTTGTTCTCCAGTCCATTAGTAAAGTCTTCTAATAATTTTGATGTTTTTACTTTGAGCTTCCTATGTTTATTTTTATTTATCTTCTTTGGTTTAAATTCTGAAGTAATAATGTTTTGTTAGCACTAACATGCATCAAAATGAAATTGTTGCAAAGAGTCAGGGTAATCTTTATATGAACCATGGTTGTTTGCTTTGTTCAGATCATAGAATCATCAAAGCAATATAAGTTAAAGTTCTTGAAAAAATGTTTTATTGGTTACTTAAAAAAAAAAACAGGAATAATTCGAAGACATGATACGCCTGTGTGAAGCTTACATACAAAACTAAGAAACTCTTGTGCCCTAAGTCAACAGTAGGCCGTAGATAGCTATGATTTTTAATAATGGCTCTTAGTTATTAGACCAGGGTAGATGCCTTCAAAAATAATAAAAAGTGAAAAATAATAATAGTAGGATGAAACCCAACACAAAAGGAGGAGAATATTATAAAAATGAAAGGAAAAATAATTTACGGGCGATCTGAGGTCGGGAAGGGGGTGGGGGTGACTTTTTAAGGGGAAAAAACGGTTTATCTCGATTTCCGGCAAAACTAAAAGTCCTATGGAAAAAAGTCAAATGGCAAAGTTGTAGGTAATAAGAAGATCTAAAACTTTTGTATTAACACTTTTTTCACATAACCTCAAAATTTATGTGAAAAATTCAAAAAACCATGTTTTTGGTTTTTTATTTTTATCCCTTTCAAAAAACAATATTTTATCACGAAATTTGGTGAAAACTTACCTTTTTATGTCCCAAATACGCTGTAATTTATTTGATTAGAAATATTTATTTTTTCACCTTATTTTGAATAAATATCGAAAAATCACCCTAATTTTCAATCGAAAAATCACCCGTCAAAATATCTTTTTTTTTCAAAAAGTTTACGTGGTGTCTGTTCGTTGAAATCTCTACTTTCCGATGGTGAAAAAAAATATATATGTTACCATAGTAAATCTTCTCAGAAAATGCAAAAAACCGAAAAAAACTCGAATTCGATTTTTTTTTTTCAATTATTATATTGAATGTAGAGCTATTTATTAAAATTTACACTTTAATTACTCGAAAAACGTAAAATTACATGTTACATAGATAACAAAAAAAATTGCAAATCAAAATATAGTACTATAATTAACAAACAAATAAGTTGATAAAATTAATACTTAATAAGACGTCTACAATATTTGGAGAAAGGAGTCGAATCTTCTTTAAGTTATATGCGTAGATGCCTATTTAGAACTATTTTTAGATAACTTATATTTATCTGAGTGACCTACGAAAAATTTTAGCCCATCAAAAGGTATTTCATAGAGGAGTGGGGAAGGGGCTAGGCGGGTCCGGGTCTTACTACATACATACCTAATATATTATTTCGTAGCAGCTGTAACAACCGTTAGCCTAGCCAGTATTCGAAATACAGTATAGTATACAACATCGTTTAAAAAAATACACGTGCACGTTGAGTTTCTTGAAGATAATTGTGACAAGTTTACAAAAAAACTAAGAAGATTAAAAAAATAATAATCTCCTTTATTTTGCACAAACAAACTTAGTTACTCCCATAAGATATATAAAATACACATCGTAAATATATTTTTACTAACTAACTTTTGGTCGATTTTCATATATATATTATACATTTCAAATATATTTCAGATATATTCAATTTTTTAATTTTATTTTTAGCTATGTTTTTTATGTCTTTTAGGATATATTTTGAATGTATCTAAAATATATTTAAAATATATGAAATATATATGAAAATAGGCCATAAGTTAGTTATTAAAAATATATTTACGATATGTATTTTATATATTTATATATTTTATGGGAGTAACTAAGTTTGTTTGTGCAAAATAAAGGAGATTATTATTTTTTTAATCTTCTTAGTTTTTTTGTAAACTTGTCACAATTATCTTCAAGAAACTCAACGTGCACGTGTATTTTTTTAAACGATGTTGTATACTATACTGTATTTCGAATACTGGCTAGGCTAACGGTTGTTACAGCTGCTACGAAATAATATATTAGGTATGTATGTAGTAAGACCCGGACCCGCCTAGCCCCTTCCCCACTCCTCTATGAAATACCTTTTGATGGGCTAAAATTTTTCGTAGGTCACTCAGATAAATATAAGTTATCTAAAAATAGTTCTAAATAGGCATCTACGCATATAACTTAAAGAAGATTCGACTCCTTTCTCCAAATATTGTAGACGTCTTATTAAGTATTAATTTTATCAACTTATTTGTTTGTTAATTATAGTACTATATTTTGATTTGCAATTTTTTTTGTTATCTATGTAACATGTAATTTTACGTTTTTCGAGTAATTAAAGTGTAAATTTTAATAAATAGCTCTACATTCAATATAATAATTGAAAAAAAAATCGAATTCGAGTTTTTTTCGGTTTTTTGCATTTTCTGAGAAGATTTACTATGGTAACATATATATTTTTTTTCACCATCGGAAAGTAGAGATTTCAACGAACAGACACCACATAAACTTTTTGAAAAAAAAAGATATTTTGACGGGTGATTTTTCGATTGAAAATTAGGGTGATTTTTCGATATTTATTCAAAATAAGGTGAAAAAATAAATATTTCTAATCGAATAAATTACAGCGTATTTGGGACATAAAAAGGTAAGTTTTCACCAAATTTCGTAATAAAATATTGTTTTTTGAAAGAGATAAAAATAAAAAACCATAAACATGGTTTTTTGAATTTTTCACATAAATTTTGAGGTTATGTGAAAAAAGTGTTAATACAAAAGTTTTAGATCTTCTTATTACCTACAACTTTGCCATTTGACTTTTTTCCATAGGACTTTTAGTTTTGCCGGAAATCGAGAAAAACCGTTTTTTCCCCTTAAAAAGTCACCCCCACCCCCTTCCCGACCTCAGATCGCCCGTAAATTATTTTTCCTTTCATTTTTATAATATTCTCCTCCTTTTGTGATGGGTTTCATCCTACTATTCGTTTTTTTTGTTTTAAAAATTATCGACACTGGTCTATATAGCCACTGAATGTGTTTAGTATGATAATATTGCATTACCATCTTCTTTTTTTATAATAATATTGTTGTCATCCTCTTCATATTCAGAAAAGGCCTCATCAAAGACATTGTCTAAAATTGAAGCATCATCATGATAATTTTCTTCCTTTATTTCTGATTTGATGGCTAACTTCTCGTTTGTATGTAATGTAGTGTCCTTCTGAATTTCTACACCAAGTACTTTATTTTCTGCTTTTATTTCCTGAAAGAAATCATTTTAAAAGCTTACAAATATATATTATATGATAGCAAGTCAATTGGCCTTTTAAGCTACATCAACTTTTTTGGATTTGAAGCACAATGTAGGGTAAATAAAATATACAGAGGTCAAAAATGATTGAAATTAGGATTGGTTAAAAGCCCCCCTAATCTTTGTTTCTTAATATGATTCTTAGCTGTACCATTACCTACTTATACTCACAGAATAAATAATCTCTCTCAAAGTAGTTTCTGCTCTTATAGACTTTTCTCTAAATTCTATAAAACATTTGACTGTGTCAATACACGTCTGACATGAATATTGTGGCATACCATCTAATAAAGTTATCTGAAAAAGCAACAATTATAATTTTTCTTTCTTTAAAATGAACAGATAAAATCAATAGCACATGAGATAATAATAATAATGTAAATAAATAACATACTGGTTAGTTTACTTTACGCAGTTAATAGTGTTTGAATAGTTTAATAACAACTAAAACTAATAAAGATAACGAGTATTGTACTCACATTAAGATTTGTTAACAAGTTATAGTTGATAATGAAAGTTTCATCCAGTGGAAGCATTTCTTTTTCTGTTGATAAACACACTCTACACATCTCCATGATTATTAGTGTGTGAACCTTGAAATAAGAATAAACGGAGTAGCTTAAATTAAATCAACTAAATTATAATCAACTTTTCTCATTAAAATTACAAAACACAACACAAACACAAGCATTACGTCCAACAAGACGTCAAAAATGTCAATTGTCAAGTCAACTTTTGACGTGACAACGTCTTAAATTAGGTTGCGGCTGGGAGTCACTTATGAAAAAGTGTAACGCTCGGTAACGTTACGATGAGTCACCGAACGAGAGAGAGGCCCGCCGAATGCCTTGCGTCTCTCTCCCACTCAACTATGATCGGTCTGCCGCGCGCGCAGCACTAGAGAGTTCCTATTGTGCAATTTAATTATATTCATATCAATAAATATTCTACCGAGAAAAAGACGTTGTCACGTAAAATCTTCGCCCGTAAAACCGACTTTACAGGCAACCATTTTTTTATTTAGAATGATTTTCGCTCAAAGACATTAAATGTATACTACCTATAGACAGGACATAGCGAACAAAAGTCCAAGCCGATACTTGTTACTTAGTAGTAACAAGTCGCTCAGTCTAGTATGACACCCGTAAACGTCAACTCGTGTTTGTATCCGCTTTAGGCACTAAAAGAAAATCATTTTCTGAGAAAACATGTTGAGTTGCGCATTACGCTATTGCAAATCTTGTTATGGTAAAATTATTAGACCTAACTTCGGTTTATTTTCGTAAATATTCTTGGTATTTACGCAGTAATTAATTAAAATTCAACAATTTCCATGAATAGTTCTAGAACATTTGTTGATTTTATGATAGCGCCATCTATTTTGGAAAAGTTTAACCTTACCTAGCACAACACCAGTGACGTAGCGTGAGTTTTCGCCACTTGGGGTCGACCAGAAATACGCCGCCCTTTGTTGTTTATTATGTTTAAGAACACCAGTATTAAGAACGACTGCAGGTATTCCGTCGGGCCACTAGCTTTATTCTTACGTACGTCTTTCTGATAGATACGAATATCCGACATACTCCTCACGTACCCATCAGGAGAAACAGGGGGCGGTGCGTCACCGGAATTCAGACGCGAAGATTCCGCAATAAGAGATACAATTAAGTTTGCTTTCTCCTCAGCGATGTGAGCCAGGGACCTGTCGGGTATCAGCAGTGGCGGAGGTGAAGGACGGCAGAAGTTCGATTCACTCGAGTTTGCCAGGGACCAAAACGCTTTACTACCAACGAGGTTTGTTCCCTATTCGGCCAATGTGGTCAAACTGAGAACTCTACAACACCTTAAGAGTCACTTGCCTTGCGAGTTTTGGCCCAAGGTCGGTATGCGCGTGTTTAATCGCGTCAGCGTGAACACGCTCAGTGCCAGTGGATTAATAAAAAGCAATATACCTGCTGCAGCACGCAGGGTAGATTTAACATCGACATCAAAATTTGCTTGGCACGTACGTAACATTGCGCTTGCAATTTCGAATATCTAAGATTTTTCCAAATAAATAATTTGGCGCTTTCTGCCGCCTCCTTTCGTATGCCGCCTGCGGTGGGGACCATGACCCTATGGCCCACACCGCCCTTCCCTCCCCAAGCTACGTCACTGGCACACACTGAAGCTTCTACCACGAGCTCTTAACGTGATCTGTTTTACGACCTAAACCGAACTGTTAGATCCTTTTTCGGTCGTACTACTGACATTTTAACATATAATAGTAAAGCTCCTGGCCACCTACCGAGCAATAGTTGAATTTATACAAATTTTGACAAATTTAATTCGCGTGATTGCTATTCAAAGCTAAATGGCGTCACTGAGAGATAGGATGACAGTTTTTCTAAGACATTTCTCCTGATAGCCGCTCTATTGTATCTCTTTAAATCTCTTTGTTTTCGCTTGTATTAATAGCATATAGAGGTCGATGACTGTATTCTAGTATACCTAATATTTTTTTTCTATTGTTGACTTGTTGTTATTATTCTGCTAATAGGTTTTTTTTAAAAATACTTCTATTTTTCGTCAATTTAAACTAGAAGAGACTTCAAGAGACCGATGATTCCTAGCTGACTACCGTCCGTGTGAAGAAACACTAACACAATTCAATTAGTTCAAAACCGAAACCGCGCTAATTTCAATGATTTTACTATTGTTTATTTTGTTTGTGGAGACACTTGATATAAAAATCTACTCCAATTTTACATAACTGTATTCATTAGGGATTATTTTGCCATTATCTAGGACAATCATTAAACTTTACTCGTAAAATCCAGCAGAAAACTTAAAAAAGAGTGAATTATCAGTAAAGCTAAAGACTACCTAATATTCGATAGTCAAATCGACTAAAAATTTTACTGGATTTCACTACATGAGTGGTCACTTACCTACCATATTTTAAGTCTGTGTGTGGCATACGCGACTACAGGACCTATACCAGGTCCGGAATAAGCGTTTCGCCTCGTCATTTATACCTACTTATACTACGAAGTATAAGTACTTCGAAGGACTGGAACAGTTTGCCAGCTGCGGTCTTTCCGTCTGATTATTATTTGGATGTCTTCAAGGCTAGAGTGAATAGGCTCTTAATAAACTAGTGTACCTCACCCCTCACCATCAACGATTAGGTACATCACTGTTCACCATCAGGCGGGATCGTAGTCGAGTACTAGTTTATAACAGATAAAAAAAAAATTACACTGCGCAGGCGCTGAGTATTTAATCGGATAAAATCTCAACACTACGCGTAGTGTAATAGATCCATACCTAGGTACGCTACGCTCTCTAATCTGTGTACGCGACATGGACCACAGAGCATGTAAAGGGGCGTGCGGACTGTCAAGTCGAAATTGTATTACCTATCGATTGTGCAATAAATTCGTGTTTTATCATGTTAATTTAATAAACTGCGTTTGTTTTTTATGTAGCAGTAAGTAGTCAATGTCTAGCCATAAAATTAATTAAGCTTTATCAAGGGTAGCAACAGTATTGTGAATGTCTTAATTAAAGTCGCGGTTAACTCATATTTCTTGTTGTTTGTTGTGAAAACAAGAGAAATTATGGTGGAGAACGGAGCCTCCAGCGGGGGCAGCGATAGCCCCAGTGCAACCTGCGCACGTTCAGGATTACTAGAGACCTTGGTCCGCGGCGTGTGGTATCGTGTTCATTGTACGCTCGAAGAGGATTATCTAAGTGTGTGTCTTGATGATGGCTACGACGCGACTACCACACTGAATGGCACCCTGAACAACAATAACGTAGAGACTCCGAACAGTGATTTTACAGAGGTTCCAGAAGCGATCGCTAATCAAAAACGTCTAGTACAAGTGGTGAAGTCTGACAATAATGGGTTGGGAATCTCAATAAAGGGTGGTATAGAAAATAATATGCCCATATTGATATCGAAAATATTCAAAGGCATGGCAGCTGACCTTACAGAACAGTTGTATGTTGGTGATGCCATACTATCTGTCAATGGGGAGGATTTAAAGGATGCAACTCATGAGGAAGCAGTCAAAGCATTGAAAAGAGCTGGAAAGATGGTCCAGTTGGAGGGTAAGTGATCACAAGTCATGCAATGTTTGAGGCATGGCTAGTTATGGGGCACAGGCTAACTAAATTGACCTTAATTACTTCAATTCAGTGGTGCACAGTGGTTAATTGAGCTATTCTGTATATCATAGATAGATTTAGGCTTTTTCTAATCACTAAGAAATTACACTTAAATGGGTTATGATTACCTAGTTATAAATGTATGGTTTTTTATTTATTATAGCAAGATTTTATGTAATTAATTCATTAAACCCTAAGCGTATGCTCACATTTACTCACTTCATTGTTTCACTCTCTCATTTTCTTTCTATTGTGTCTCTTATTACGTTAATTCAAAAGGTTGAATTAAAATATCCATTTATTTCTAAGCTTTGGGGTAATGCATTTTGTGTTTGGGTTCTATCTTTAGTGCAGGTTAAAGCATATCCCTCAGTGCAGTGCCTTTTGGTATAGATCTCTTTCAACTGCTTCCATTGGACTCTGTCCGCAGTTACACTTGTCAGGTATGGATCCAAGGACAAGTGGGTTTCGTCTTCCCATTTTCTCATTGGGTGACCCTGTTTTCTGATACCATCTTTTGGGTACCATTTGGTTACCTGCTTGCTCCATTTGTTGACCTTGCAACAAATCATGTGACTTGAACAGAACCATTTTATACGGTTGATTCGGGTTACAATGTCTAAACCCCTTGTTTGTTGCCTTATTCCCGCATTGCTAACTCTGATGCTTCAACAAAATCTCATAGATTTTAGATGAATGAATGTCTGTTTTAATGTATGTCAGCCTAAGATTAAGTAGGTCTTTTTAGGGTTTCGTAGCCAAATGGCAAAAAACGGAACCCTTATAGATTCATCATGTCTGTCTGTCTGTCCTTTCGTATGTCACAGCCACTTTTTTCCGAAACTATAAGAGCTATACTGTTGAAACTTAGTAAGTAGATGTATTCTGTGAACAGCTTTAAGATTTTGACACAAAAATAGAAAAAGAGGAATAAATTTTGGGGGTCCCCATACTTAGAAATGAAACTCAAAATTTTTTTTTCATTGAACCCATACGTGTGGGGTATCTATGGATAGGTCTTCAAAAATGATATTGAGGTATCTAATTTTTTTCTAAATTGAATATTTTACGTGAGAGTCACTTCCAAAGTGGTAAAATGTGTGTGCCTGAAACTTCTAAAATAAGAGAATGATAAAACTAAAAAAAATGTATGATGTATGTAAACTACCAACGAAAATTGGTTTGAATGAGATCTAGTAAGAGTTTTTTTTAATACATTATAAATAAAAAAAAATATACTATTATTAAAACATTGATCAAAGTTACAACAAACTACAAGAATTTTTATATTATTTGCTGCTACGGAACCCTCCATGGGCGAGGCCGACTCGCACTTGGCCGGTTTTTTTTTTCGTGGGTAAAGTCATCCAAATGACATCTTGGGCGGAGCGGGAGATAGTGTCAGACTGCTGACTAAAAAACTCACCCCGTCTTATGTCTTATGGCTGAGTATGGTTTCCGCACTTAATCCTATGCGGACCATTGTACGTGGGCCATAGCGGCCATAACCTTGGGTGGGCTTATTCCACCAGCCCACCTCTCTCCAGAAGCAGATTAGGCCTCTCAGGTTTTTCAGGGCATCTATAAGGGAATTCGGGGATCCTATAGTTCGTGTGCGTATTTCAGTGACACCTGTGCAGTCTAGGAGCACATGCGCGACTGTCTCCTCCCCCTCCAAGCATGCTCTGCACAGGGGACTGTCTGTGATGCCTATTGTGTGAAGGTGCTTATTTAGTGTGCAGTGCCCGGTGATGGTCCCCGTCACCACCCCGTTTCTTCGTGCCTTTCATACTGGGGCTGAGCTACCTTTCGGAGCTAACCCTAGCCCCAGTAGGCTTCGACCCAGCTGGGCCCCTGCTGTTGCTGACAACTCCTTGTGGCTTTGTGCAATGCTTTTCCTTATAATAGTTGTTCCTAACCTGTGGACTGTGAACCACTGGTAATCCATAAGAGCTAAAATAAAGTCTGCAAAAGGACTAACATACTCAAACTTTCAGACTGAAAAGTTATATTGATGCAAACAATAATTATAGAAAAGTTATATTGATGCAAACAATTGTAACTTTCTATTAGAAACATTGATATTTTGACGGGCTTGTTGGTCTAGTGGTTAGTAGCCCTGACTGCTATGCCAGAGGTTGTGGGTTTGATTTCCACCCAAACACAAACAAGGACAAATGTTTGTGTGATGAGCATGATCATTTATTCTGTATCAGTTGTCTAGTACTCATAACACAAGCTCTGCTTAGCTTGGCACTAGACGACGTTGTGTGATAGTAGTGGAAAAAAAAAAGTGTATGGCAAGGGGCACTGGGGCAGTCCAATTTTAACATAAGATTTACTTAAACAGATATTTTTTGTCTACCCCAGACCAACAAACACACCACACTACAAATAGGCCATTTTTTTTCAAAACCAACATTTCAATCCGCAGTAAAATATCTCCGCGAAGTGACTCCATATTTCCGCAAGGCGTCGATTATCAGTGAAGTGGGCTGGGAGCTGCAGCGCGGGTTCATGGCGGATGTGCCGCCTTCGCCTCCATCACCCCGGCGCCGCAGAGCCGACACGCGCTATGTGCCTCTACTGATGGCGTGCATCGCTAAGAACTTGCGTCATCGTGATCCAGGTAAAAATATGTTGAATGACTATTGTACCGGCGTGCCAACTAGCAGCAACCTACAATGCGTCAGGCTCAGAAGGTGCCAGCAGTTCAAACATGGAAGGAGAGAAGTGAGGTGTTTACTCTTCAACAGGGCAGAAAAGGCTAATAGAAAGAAAGAAAGAAAAAAGGTAGATCTACACTGCATGTGTACCACTCACGCTGTTCTGGGTGCGTCGTTCTCTATACATTTTATATGGCATCTAGACTTGTAGAGCTACACTTGATATACACGCCACGCGACTTCGGTCTACGTACAAATAAGACATTAAATCGACGCACACGTGTAACATACGTATGCGTCGGTCTAATATAGTTCTAGCATTGATATACAAAAAACCCAAGATACACAGTCAGCGTCTCAAAAACGTCCGCGAAAAAAGAGCGCAACATTCGATAAAGTGCGCTCTTTTCAAATAGTCTCGCATCGACCGCGTCACTGCACGCTCGTTAAAAATGGCGAAGTGTTCGTTAAGAAATTGTAAAAATATTACGTCAAAAACGCTAAAAAAGGATGGGATATCGTATTTTCGGTAAGTAAAAGTGTTTATTGAATTGTTTTTGTTGTTTTTATGACTTAATTATATACACTGTAATATGTGATTTTGATTTAATTTGTCAGAAAATTTCACTCATCGCTCCAAGTATAATACGGCAAATTTCAATGACCGCATTGTCAATGTAAGAACCATGTTTACCAGCCTACTATTATTTTGTTCGTATAATACAAATAACCCCTGTTCTTAATTGTGGAGTCGATTTTTTTTATTGTGTTTAATATTTTTTTTAAATAATTTTGAACTTATTTTTAATAAAGTTTTAAACAAATATTTATTGCTTATATGTATATACTATATTATTGTATATAGTATATATATATATTTAAAATTGTTTTTTTTTTACTTAAGTTTAAGTTATTGCTACGAACACAATATAAGATTTGCTCAAATTAAAGATTCTTATTTATTATCAGTTCATAAATGACGGAGTTCTGTGGTAATAAACGTAAAAAAATACAACCAAATTAAGAACCTACTCCTTTTTATGAAGTCTGTTCAAAATAATTATATTTTCTAAGTTTTATTTAAGAAAAGAATATAAAGAATATTGAAGAGGAATGCCTAGTAGATTATACCCTGACAATTTTGTTACCTAATTACCTTCTACTAGATACCTAACATTACATATTTACTGTATGGACCTTAAAAGAGACTTTGACCCCTGAGTTTCTTTCGGTGTTTCTTTTCAGGGTAGCCAGCTAGGACACACCGGCCTCATCTAGCTTAAACCGACGAATAAAAAATTTTACGTTTAAAAGTGTTTTTTAAACCTATTTGCAAAATAAATATCATTTATCATTCACCTACTCAGTTTCACCTTTGAACCAAATAATTAAATAAATAATGTTACCAGTTAATATTTGTTTCATTGATTTATACACATATCCTACCGAAAACATATTTACGCTCAGATAAATTTGTTTAGAACGCAATTTAACAATCTAATTCAATATCGTATAAAAATAAAAACTATATAAATATTCGTCCCCACTCCATGATTTGTTCTGCCGGCTAAATTCGGTCGTAAAATTTTATTGCTTTTTGTATACTGCTTTGTAAAAACAACTTAAAGTAATTCGAGTAAGGTTGAATTTGCAAAAAATATGTTTGTTTTGATTATACTACCTACATAGAATTTTTGAGTATTTGGTGACAGTTTCGAGTGTTACTTTTGTTCGAGACTGTGCTTCTTGGGTTTTTATAATTCAATGAGTTCTAGCTATAGAGTTTATTTACGACAAACATGGCTCATACCTTAAAAAAATAAAACAAATAACAATAACCACTCTATATAATAGTAAGATATGCGTCACATCCGCGCAAAACGGCCAGCACTCACGCTAATCAATCATAATAATTTTCGTACGAAGCCAGTCATATGGAAGAAAAACTGTTGTAATTTTTTGTTGTTTCTTGTTTCTATACAAGTTGAAATAAGATAGTGACTACAGTTTATTTGAATACAAACCGAATAAAAAACGATGTTAGGTCATCAAAAATGTCTGAACTAAATGGTCTCTTATTTCCCATTGTAGAAGAGCGAACAATTGAGATCTACTCTCCGGACGGCGTGCACGCTCTAGCGTTGCGCGCAGGCAGCGCACAGGGCGCGACGGGCTGGCACCGCGCGCTGCACGCGGCCGTGCGACGCGCAGCGCGTGCTGCCCTGGCACGCGCTCGCCCGCGACTGCGGCCACTGCTAGGAGATGTGCGGTATGCTGGCTGGCTGGCGAGGCGACCTCCTCAGGATCATGTAAGTTTGAATTTGGGATAGCTAGTTATTATGGGTTATATAAAAACTTGTGCTTTTAATCACTTTTTGCCTTTTTTAGTGTTAGCTTATGTGAGAAACTGAAGAATGTTACTTGCTTGTGGTTTTCACAGATGAGTGCTTCCGGTGGGTCTGATAGTTCTGATGAAGCGGATGGTTGGCAGCCGACTTTCGTCGCGATTACAGATAGAGAAATCAGGTGAGCATCGTGAAGAATTTCGTTGTTTATGGTAAACTTTATAGTAGTCCAATTTGGTTAGATGTTTCAAGAGAAGCCTATTCTCTTGAAATTTTAGCTGAATTGGACTGAATTTAATGATTGGTATTTTGTTAAGTTTTTGGAGGTATGCTGAACAGAGAGTAAGGTCCTACATACTGCGTTGGAAAGGGAGGATCCTCTGCTCAGATGGATGTTGTCTGGTAGGCAACTGCCTGGCAGATGATTTCGGGTCGGTGATTGTTGTGTTGTGGCCGGACCTTTGATAGTGAAAATGTGGTGCACCAGATTGTACGAGGCGGCGCCGTGGTCGGGGTCGGCGTGGTGCGCGGCCACGGAGTGCTTCAGCCTGGCGGCCACGCGCCTGGCGTGGTGGCGCGCGGCGGGCGGCGCGGCGGCGCTGGGGCTGCGCGCGGGCACGGCGGCGGGGCTGGCCGTGCGTGCGCTGCGCGCCGACACGCCGCACGACCTGGCCGCCGTGGCGGGCGCGCTCGTGGACGGCGCGCACCACGCTGTGCGCGAACAGCCCGAGTTTACCTTCCGTGAGTCATCTATATCATGCCGCCTTCGCTGTTTAGTTTTTAATACTTTAACTCGAAAATCCGCTCTTATCTCTAGCGCTTTTAAGCACGCATTTTACTGTTTTTCACACTAGTGCGGATAAATTTCAGGCTAAAATGTTGATTATAAAACGTTTGACTAGGATGTCGTTTCCGCGGCGCGTGCGCCCGGCTGTCCCTGGGCGCGGGCGGCGTGTGCGTGTGGGAGGCGGCGGGCTCGCTGGGCCGCGGCGGGGCGCGCGCACTGTACCGGCGGCCGCTGCACGCGCTGCGGGCCTCGGCCGATGACGACCGCTCCGCTCTGTGGCTGCATTTTGCTGATGATGATACGGTGGTAAGTAGTCTAAATTCAAACCTAAAAAAGCTCAAAATATTTTTATTTCTCATAGGTGTCCATGGACACTTATAGAACGTCAGAAACTAGGTTCCAATTTATCGTTTTCTATTGTGAAATACCGACAAGAAATAATGATTACTCTTTTTTTTTTATTAGTATTATAATATTAATAGGAATGTGAGGGCAGTGTAAACCAGTCTTGTGTTTCAATCAATTATATCGGATAATGATGGCTAATTTATCCGACATAATTCTATTTGCTGATGGGGATGTCTTGCATGTCAACGAGTGTCTGGCTGTCCTTTCGAAATGGTTTGCAGCTAATTATCTCTTATTAAAAGCAAATAAAACTGAATGTATAAAGTTTTCATTGCCAAATGTCCCACAAGTTGACGTCAATCTAATTCTTGACAGCAAAAAACTGGATGTTATTACAGAAACCGTGTTTTTGGGTATAACTATCGATTCTAAACTGCAGTGGGGTACTCATATTAGAACTCTCTCGGGAAGACTAAGCTCAGCTGCATATGCAGTAAGAAAAATAAGGCAATTGACAGATGTAGCCACAGCTAGGTTAGTTTACTATGCTTATTTCCACAGTATTATGTCTTATGGCATTTTACTGTGGGGACCTGCAGCTGACGTAGACTCAATTTTCATATTACAAAAGAGAGCAATCCGGGCTATTTATAAAATGGGCCCTCGCGAATCCCTCAGAAATAAATTCAAAGAAATCTATATACTTACTCTGCCTTCTCTTTACATCTTGGAAAGCATTTGTACGTAAAAACTTAGGACTCTTTAAAATCAGAAGCGATTTTCACAACAAAAATACACGTAGTAAATACGAAATTGTCTTACCGAAATGGGGACTAGCTAAGACTAGCAAGTCATTCTTAGTAAACAGCATTCGCTTTTATATTAAGCTGCCAAAGGCGGTAACAGAACTTAGTGAGGGAAAATTCAAAAGTCATATCAAGCGTGTCCTAACCGAAAAAGCATATTACAAGGTTAAAGACTATGTTGGAGACACGCTTGTTTGGCAATGACTACCTCTGCACATGTGGCCCCCTGGTAAATCATCAATATTTTGTCTATTAACTGCTCCACCTTTGTTTTAATAATTATATAAGTATACATTTTTTTTTTCTCTGACAGATTGCTTTTGCAATATTTTTATTTTTATTTCAACTGTCATAAATTTGTTAGTCATTTATTTTGTTAATATTTTATTGATAGAGTCTGTGCGGAAAGTAAACCATCGTGGGATTTGAGGGCGCTGCTGTAGATTAATATCGTTTTTGTTGTGTAAGCAACATTGTGACGTCATTATAGTGCGACTGTTAAATCTTGATATTTTGAAACTCAGTTAGACTAGCTTCTTCCAGCGGCTTCACCCTATAATAAAAATTATCATAGTGGCTGAATTTGCTGACCTAACGAAACTGCAAAGTTATTGTTTATGTGCTATATTATTACAATGTTTATGATTAAGTTCATCTGTCTAGTAGTTTTTGCACGACACATCCATATATACGAGTACCTTCATCCATCTTCACAAACTTTCGCATTATAATATTAGTAGCCTATTTATTAAACTTGCTCACGTGATGAAACTTATAAAAAAAATAGGTTATAAGCTATATTATTGCAACGATAAACATTAAATGTTAAACATTAAACTCATCCGTTTATAAGTTTTTGCCTTATGAGTAACAAACCGTTAATTATAGCGACACCTGGGGGAGGACTATGTAGAACAGTGGACGTCTTTCGATTGTAATGATGATGGACATTTAAATGCAAACAGAATCGGTAAAGGAAAATAGCGTGAAGAAACTGCTGTACTGCCTATCTAGGTAGGTTCCACCAACGACCACTTACCCAGTTCCAACGGAAATGGTTCTATCACTTTGACTGGGATCGGTATATTATCACTTTTTTTTTTATTATTATTAATGATAGGCTTGCGTTTGACCACTATCTCACCTGATGGTAAGCGATGATGTGGTCGACGATGAAGCACGCTTGCCTAGAAGAAACCTATTCACTCTCGACTTAAATACTCCTAAGTTGTAGCTATCAGGAAACACAGATTCCGGCAGGGAATTCCACTCCTTGGCTGTACGCACAATAAATGTGTTCGCAAAACGTTTTGTGCGTATGGGTGGGATGTCTACCATGTACCGGTGGCGCAACGCTGTACGTCGTGTGGTCCGATGATGGAACGGACTTGGCGGAATTAGATTGTGCAATTCCAGTGCACACTCCCCGAAATGTAAACGATAGAAAACCGACAGACTAGCAACTCGGCGGCGATGCTCAAGGCTTTGGAGCTTCGACTCTACAAGTGCATCATTGCCGATGATTCTCTTGGCTCGCCTCTCAATCGACTCCAGCGCATCAAGCTGGTATTTGGCAGATCCATCCCAAAGATGAGAACAGTACTCCATACACGATCGAACTTGGGCTTGATAAAGATTGAGCAGCTGTTCCGGCGTACTAGAATATTGTAGCTAACAGCATGTTTATGTACTCCCTAGTTAAATATTAAGGTAAAAACGGGACACACTACCACTTTCTCGTTGTCTTCCTCAGTACATTTTTCCCTTTTGCTAATCAATGAAAATAAGAACTTAATGACTATGAAAATAAAATACACTTCATAATTTGTAATGTTGCTTCGTAAAAAATCTATTTAGCCTATAAGGGATCATCTCGTATATAAGATCCTTAGGATCACTTGGTTGTCCGTCTGTTTATCTGTTAACCCTTTAACTCGAGAACGCTTGGAGGTATCGATTTAAAATTAAAACCATACACTCAAGTCTGCGGTCTTTAGAAGTTGTGAAAAAATCAGACTTCTGAGTTAACGAAAAAAAATACGGCCGTTTATGTCGGAAAAAATACGTATATTTTGATACTCAAGAGAATCAAAGAAACCCGAACCCCGTTGACCTGAAAGGCATAAATCAAGGTCTCATAGAACAAGTACAGGGAAAAATCTTAAAAATTTAATTTGCAATTCGGAAAAATCTTCGTAACACAATTCGGGAATTGATTTCATAGGTAAATTTGTACAGAATCCTCAGTGTGCGAGTCCGACTCGCACTTGCCCTTTTTATTTTAGTTACTTCCTTCCTTACTTAAGCCTGAAAAAAAAAAATCTTAGTTAGTCGAAACGCATTATAAATTTAAAGTATCAATACTCTTTATACTAGCCATCGAAAATATTGACCAAAACAAAATAAAGAAATATCGTCATGTTTAAATAAATTTCCGTTTAATTTATATATATTTGGAGATAACTGGGACAGGAGTTTACCTAGGAACTCTAAAAAGATTAAAATAAAAGTGTTACGTCCCAAAAAAACAGCATACCAATGTTTCCCAAGTTCGTGACTTTGTTTTGATCAATTATGGTGTGATTTGCCATTTGTTATCTTTGGCAAAACTGTAATATATTAAATATTATTTTCCTTGCAGCTCGGTGAAATTTTTTATCACATTTCTGAAGATTTCAATTGAAAATTATAACAAAATAACATAATCAACAAACCGGTGTCAACATTTTTTGACGTTTTTCATTTGACGGATGGCTGGATTGGGTTGCTACTTAAAATCTTTAATGTTGTTTTCACTTTACGCCACGACGGTTCTTTTATCGCACAGACAATAGTTGTAATTATTATATTATTCCTGTTTTTTTTTTTTATGTTGCTCTTTTTGTATTGTGAATGTGAGAAAACTGTATACTCCACGAACTCTTAGACTACTTCCTATTACGACTTACTTTGTTTTTTACTGAGAAATTTTTATTGTGCTTTTGTGTACAATATTTGACTGGTCTACACTGTTCTTACATAATATCTATCAATATTGTAAAACAACCACTTTTTCAAAGAGTAATCATGGAGTTTCTTGCCGGTTCTTCTCCATAGGAAACAACCAATTTGGAACCGTGCACTAGCTTCTGACGTTTTATAAGTGCCTATGTAATAATAATAATAATAACGACAATAAATAAATAAAATATACCAATACTTAGAGATAATTATATAATAACATGCATACACAATTTAATTTAAATAGATAGGCACATAATTTATTAATAATGATGACAATAATAAGTGAAATATCTTTATTTTATTAGCCTTCATCCTCTCTCCTAGCTTTGCTGTGCCCGACAGGGTCCATATTGGTCTTATCTATATTTTTATACCATCTATATTATGTACATATGGAATGCAATAAAGTATTGAGTATGTAGGCCTATGTGAAATAATTTTTTTTTTTTTTTTTTTGAGTCAATATGTACAAAGGCACAATAAAAATAACAATAATAAAAAAAGTACTATGCTTGTTCAACAGAAACTGACAAATTGGGCGTGATAACTAAAACCAGTAACGCATTACAAAATGAACCAGGATCAAGTCGTTGTCAGTCACACTGTACTACATTTAAATCTGACTACTATTATGACCAGAGATGTTACGAAGGTTGGATACCGATTTCAAAAGTTCGGAATTTCCGATTTCGATTCCGATTTTTAATCGGAAGTTATATCGGAGGTACAAACGAGTGTACTTATCGCGCCCGGAACCTCTCGGTCGACTATTCTTTCACTAGTTGTTCTGTTTCGTATTTAGCATGTTGCTGAGCCGAGTTTTTTATTAGTTTTATTTGACGTTTCTGTCTCCACCTTCGAATTTGGTTCCGATAAAACCACATCCGTTTCATCATTGATAATGAGACACAGCAGTGACCCATTTTTATCATAGTAATTTTTTAGTCAGTATGGCGTTACAAGCAGCGTTCATTCGTTTCTGTAAAGCCCGATCATCATGGCACGCGAGACAACGATATCAAATTTTAATAGCCATAAAATACGGACGAGTGATTCGTTATCATAGTTCCTAATTGAACATGATTGTCCAGGAGTTGGACATGGAAGGCAGCCCGAAGCCGGCCGTGTTCATCCTGCACAACCTGCTGTCGGCGCGCGTGCACTCGCTGCCGGCGGGCGCGGACGCGGCGCCGCTATAGCCGGCCCAGCCGTGCGACGGTAACCACTACCCGGCCTAACTAACGACATGATTCCTCTAGGACTGATGTCGCCGTCTATTTAAAGATCGCGACCGTTATTGTAGACCTGTGGACGTGTTGGAAACAGTTGGAGTTTACCTTTAGGTAATCAGCGAGTTTTGCTTCAAGTTTTCTTTACGTGCATTTTCATACAAAAAAAAATGTATGGCAATAGAGTCTGAAAATGCACGTAAACAATAATTTGTAATGTGAGTCAGCCGTAGGATTCTTTGGAATATCTATTGTATAACTATCACTACACCCATTCCTAGACAATTATGTTTACTGTCGAAAGTAGTACCATAATAATATAATTTGTAACTTCTCATCGAATCTCTTGTAACTGACGTATCTGTGATGTTTAACAATTTATCATGATCCCTTCATATCTGACCCGTATCAATAGTCATATTTTGTAAACTTATTTAGTGACTGATGTGATGTAGTTCATAGAACTATTTCCCAGTGGAAGTCAGTGATGATTACATATTCAAAGCACCTTTTTATTATCTTGTAATTGAGTAAAACTTAAGTATTGCTAGGGCAGCCAGTAAACTCAAGTATTTTTCTAATCCCCTTCTTGATAACACCAAAATTCAGTAATCATTTTGTTGTATCTGTAATATTGCCAAAGAGTTCAAAGCATAATGGACAATACTTTTCTAGACTTGTGTCTATGGTTCCCAGCGTGTACATAGCTGCCTCATCTCGGCCCACATCGCGCTCGGTGTCGGCAGGCGTCGTGCTTCGCTTGTATGTGGCTGTCATTGTTCTTCCAAAGATATTAATTTTTGAATGTTTTGTTTTGTTTGACCTTGTAGCTTAATGTAGCTTAGTGAAATGTAATTATCGTTTGAATGGATCATAATATTTCTTTATAATTCCCGTTGTAAATAAATAGGTATACTGTTTTATAAATGGTACATTCCCAGAATGTAGACGTTTATATTTGCTTTAATATTTGTAGCGTTTATCTCAGTAAGGTTAAGGTAAGAATTCAATAATATATGATGTATATTGTGTAGTGTAATAAGAAGGCAATATGCGAGGTGATATCTAACATATTAATATTATTTATTTTGATATCGAATCGTACAGCCTGTGTTGTTATTGGAGAAGCCTCCAATTTTTAATTAGTACTCATTTATGTACTGCATTATTAGGTACACTAATATTAATAATCTCGAAAAGTTTACCTCAAGATTGTTTATATAATCTCATTAACATTCCTTAATCGTGATTACTTTTACATTCTTAAAAAAATACTTAAAATATGCTTACTCGATTTTTATAAATAAGAACTATAACACTAATTTGTATTTCACTAAATTACTAAAACGAACATTTACTGTAACTTGAAAACGAATGTATTTAGTAAATAAATTGTATTTGTTGTTTATAATATCAATTGTTAGGTTTTAAGATGGAGTGAGGGAAAGTTATCGGCTTTACGGATATGTTTAGTTATTTTTGAAAGAGAAGGATCTCACCAAAAAGTTGACTAAAACGTAAAGGTAACGGACGTAAAAAGACGCAGTGTGCAGATATAAAGCTAAGTTCTATAAAAGACAACTCATATAACATAGTTACCATGATTTTAACTTATTTAGGAGCTATCAGGAATCTCTGTGCTAATACAGTTTCCGAATCCGTATTATAAATTAAAACTAAGATACTAATCTTGTAATCTCTTAGAATTTCTACTGGTGACATTCCTTCATACTATGATATTCCAGTTCCACGGAGCGCCGCGTATAGTCGCCGCATCTATAGACTGTATAGAAGTAATATTGTCTACTGGCTTTTTATTCTACTTATGAATTTAGTCCTATTCGCATTAAAGTTATGCAATGTTGCTGCAAAAATTTTTCGTGTAGCTGGTAACATGATGTTACAAACAACATTGGTTTACGTGTTTATGCAACAATGTTGCGCATCTTTTGTGTATCTTGAATAGGAGACAGTCCCTTCGAGTAAGTTTCAATAGATTTGCATCAATTGGAACTCACTTTGAACATTGCTAATGTAGCCCATTAATCGGTTACTAATTTGCTGTCACGTTGGGTAGTATTTTAACAACTTTTCTTATGATGTATTTTGATTGTATCCCAAGTGAGTCATTTTGTTATTATTAAATGTTTTTAATATATTTTACAATTCCAGTTATTATAATTAATTGTTATGCAAGACATTACGATGATTTGCAGTTTATATCCTAGTCTTGCACTATGAGACTGAGTTTTATTTTCAAATTATATTTTTATGTTCAGGGACATAATATTTCTACACCGTCTATGTAAATCGCTAGATTACGAGTCATAATAAAAATCATAAATAATTAGTCATTACTGTATTCGGTTATAATGTAAGGCAACTGTTACATAATTTCTTGTGCGGTGTAAGTACGAATAACTGTTGAAAAGCATCGCGTGATCTGAGACTTGTGTCACAAATCCCATACGTATACGTATGACTGTCACACGTCACAATAGAGTGTGCCTTTGGTGCTAGGTCTCTGGATACGTAGAAGTCTACGATTCAGGCTAGTCATACACTAAGAACGCTATAATAGACTTATAGACGAGTAATGCAACACAAGTCAGTTGGGAAATACTTCTTTCGCTGTGGGTGGAGCGGGAGGGAGTGTCGGATTTTTACTAACTAAAACCGACCTGAGTTTCTTTAGTTGATTTTTGCGTTTCAAGACCACGGGTAACTTGTTGGAACAATCCCGCTCGAGTCCCTAAATAATATAAGCCTAAAAGCATTTATTAATCGCAGGATCTGTGCTGATCACTCTCAAAAACACATTTTTTTGTCTTTAGTGTCTCCAGTAAGCAACAGTGTTTCGTAAATACATCCCCACAGTCGCGCAATGCTATAGTTGACTTGTATGATTTTCAACTTTACTATAATAAGGTTTTCTAAAATGTGTTTACAATGCTAGTTGACTTGTTTCATAATACGACCCATTGGTAGCTGTTATAGCATTCATCATCTGTAGTAAGATCTGTCATTCTGTCATGCATTAAAAACAACGAAGAAAAATAGTTGTTTATTTTTAACCCCATTTTCCTGCCTGTTTACGACTTCGGTCTCAGCGGCGAGCGGCGCGGCAAGCGGGGCGGCAACGGTAAGCGGGCGCCGGGCGCTATGAGCGGTGTCTCGTGGCGTGCTTCAAACATTGTCATACTTTTGTTCTTACCGCTCGTCGCCCCGGGCTTAGCTACCGCTCACAGTGGCAACGTCATAAACGGGCCGTTATACCTAGTACTAGTCGATCAAGTCAATTCGACAACTGAAGTCGTCTCTCTATCGCTAAGCGTGTTCTGTACTCCTTAACCGTTCATTCGTAAATAAGTATATAAAATAATAAGCGTTATGTAATTTACTTGGTAGACTAGAACATACATTATAGTTTCATGGATAGGTAGATCAAACTAGGGATTACGGAGTTTGACTTCGATTCTAATATATCGATACCTGCGATTGATATAAGATCTTCGATCTTGAGTTCGGCTCCCACACTAAGAGTGCGTTTACACTGAGGCAGAGCTTCAGCTTTCCGACCGAAAGGAGCGAAAAGAGCAGTGTAGCCTAGGGCAGCTTGCCCTCCGCTCGGCACCACAACTTGGTCGACTTCGTGCTGTCTGGCTCGAGGCCGGGTGTTCATATGTTATTTGAAAATGCTCAGCTCCATTCCGCTCCACTTACACTGTTTCCACTGATGCAGTTTGGAAATTTCGAGCACTGTGATCGGCTTATTCACGGTCCACTCCACTCCACTTTACCCAGCTCTCCTTGTGTGGAAATGCACCTTAAAATCTGATGTGTACGGGCGCGCACACGGATGCGCGCCAGCCGCCATTACGGCGAGTCCCAACACTCGAATAAAGCAGTGCGTTACGAGCTACAGAACGTTTCACTTGTGTCCCGTTCCCGCGCATCCGCGTACTTAACAAAATCGCTCAAAGCATTGTAGCGGCTGTCATCGTGCACGGACAGTTTTCTGCATATCACGCTGCAAACCCCCTTCCCACATACTTTTTATATCGATTAGGAACTGTTTTAGTACCTACTATGTTATTTTATTAGGCCTGACCTTAACAAAGATGTGTTAAAGGAGAAGATCTCTTCTGCCACCACTTCCAACTCCACCTTAACCTCCGATTCCGACTCCGATTTCGATTCCAATAAATCAAATTTTTGAGTTCTGAGTTTTAGTACCTACTTACGAGTTGCGATCGTCACGGTACTGACGTCCGGGGCGCTTCGATTGGCTCGCGCCAAGCTTTTCATCAATCAGAGAGCCAGTCGTGGTAAATGCTTCGATTGAGTTATCGTAAAAACAACTAGCAGTCAGCACTCAGACTGCAACTTTGGTTCTAATAAAACCCACTCCGGTAATATTACCGGAGTGAATATTACCCAATGTGAAGGCTTGGAGTTAAGTTAAGGGATATCCCTTAACTCAACTCCAAGCCTTCACATTAGGTAGTTCTTCATTCAACAGCATAATCGGCAAGATATAGCAGGTACCTGGTTTTCCTGTCATTTATTCATATTAGGAGCACTAGGTATAAATAGCACTTTTTGATACAAGTGGGTAAACATCATTGGAACCGAGGTGGAATATACCCCTGAGCTGAAGGCGAGATCAAAAGGGGCAATATCAAATGCCTACATGTATCAAACGACGTTTTTTAACACACTCGAAAAGAAAACACCAAATTACTAAATTAACAAAAAAATAATATTTTTTCTAAATAGTACAATTTAAAAAACTATTTAGAAAAATAATTTAACATTGAAGGAACCATAGACGTATATCAATTGGCAAAGTAAAATAGGGACGTTGGAAAAATAGCTTAGTTTTATTTCAAATCCCATTCTGAATGTAAGAGGCGAAACAGTGGGTAATGAATCGTGATCTTACACGAAGTAATAGAAATCCAATAAAATTGTATTGAGCTGCATCTTTTCTAAAAATAAATACACTTGAAATGGTCTGTCCTGTCGTTTTTCTCGTCTAGGCGACAAAGTGTAAGAGAGTCGTGTTGTTCCGATGAAGTCTACGTTTCATTAGGTCGAGGGGCAGGCTGGGGCAGTGCTCGCCGAAGAGCCCTACAACCTACTTCAATACTCGCCTTATTACTATATATACAGTACTTTTCGTCATCCCACATTTCACTACATTTTCAACCCTGTTCTCTAAACAATAAGACTTGATATACCTTACTACCCCCTACATGTGAGCCTCGGTATGAATAGTCGTGTCTGGGCCATTGTCTCGCCTTTCTATTGGAAAGCTGACAAAGAAATTAGCTATGTCTGTGTCTAGTAAGTAAAACGAATGATTGTTTTACATTTTACAGAAAATATTTGCCGTGGATTGATTTAAAATAAATTTACTATACTTAGGCAACTTATTCGCAGTTTTTACTGCGTATTTAAACTAAAAAGAGGTGTTAGGACGCACTTGACGCCTATCACGTAGTTAAAAAAAAAGGATTTGTGGGAGTCCTTTGTCCGCAATGGAACAGAGAAAGCTAAATATGAAATTCAGTAGCAGTAAGAGCCTGGTGGTAGATAAGGACCCTGTACCCCTAGCCAAGTTGATAATCTGCAATCGTTAGCGCTAGTACGGGAATGACGTCATCTTAAAGCTCAAGTGGTCAGAACAAAAGATTCGGAGGCTTGGCCAACTGGAGGTGTTCGACGCAAGAGAAACGTTTGTAACTAAGCTAGGGGGGCAGATTTACGAGAAGTACGTCAAAGTCAAAAATACTTTATTTCACATAGACCTACATGGGTACTTAGAAAACGTCGCATGTGCAAACCCATACAGGCACTTTAGGTAGGTACTTGGTGTAATTTGTTTCATCATCATTATACCTACTCTCAAAAACGGTGAAGGAAAACATCAAGAGGAAACCGGGTGCTAGACACCCGGTTTCCTCGTGTCATAAGTTCCAAGACATGTGACGTCCACCAACCCACACTAGCTCCGCGTCGTGAGTTTCGGCCCATTCCCTCTTCTAAAGAGCGTGCCTGAATCCAGGAACAATCCTGGGATCATTAGGTATAAGGCTGAGTTTGTCATTATGCAGATGATTATTAGGAATTGAAATTATGAGCTTCCAACACAGACAGTCACGACAATAGCGGTAGCAGTGCCTCGTGCCTCTGGAAGATACCCCTTATCTCCCAGAGGAGCCACGCATCCGGAATGGGTTATTCATAAATCGAAGATTTTTAACAAATCGCTGATTGTCTACAATTCAGTTAATGCTCTATCCAAATTCAGTAGGTAGATATGTCGGAACATTGGAGTAAGAAGGTTTCCGTTACGAAAGAAAAACATCTGTAGATTTCAGTCAGTTAGGGTTTACAATTTTGGCGGTAAGTTCCCCCTGGGGCGTGGCTGGAAAGACTTCACGGCGTCCTCACTTTCCGCATGACGCAGGTTCTCACCGGACATGGTAAGCTCGGGAGGTTCCTGCATCTGATTCGTGCGGAAGCAACGCCCGGGTGTCGCCACTAAGCGGAACGCCCGGTGGACACGGTGGAGCACACTCAGGTATGCTCCGCTTGGGCAGAGCATCGCCGTGCACTCGTGAGGGCGATCGGTGACGGCGATCTCGCGCCGGGCCTTGGTACAGGCCATGGTCCGGAGCTAGGAGGATTGGCAGGCGGTCGCCTCCTTCTGTGAAGCAGTATAATGCTAGCAAAGGAGGAGGCCGACCGTATCAGGCAACGGCGCTCACAGCGCCCGAGCTGCCACCGGGCTATAGCTAGCTTTCCGACCGTCCGGTAACAGTCCGGACCGAGCGTAAGTCGTCGACCGCGCGCACTGTTCCTACGCGCCTCAAGGAGTTTTTAGCAACAGCAGGGGCCCAGCTGGGTCGAAGCCTACTGAAGCCAGGGTTAGTTCCGAAAGGCAGCTCAGCTCAGGTATGAAAGGCAAGAAGGAACGGGGTGGGTTTTTCAGTCAGTAAGAGTCTGACACTACATCCCTCTTCGTCTAAGGGCGGGGGATGTCATTTGGATGATTTTTACCCATAAAAAAGGGTTTACAATCGCTTGACAAATTTTCAGGTCGTTTAACTCATTGAATGTCGTAATTAGAGACACAATAGAAAGACAATTGCTTATGTCGAACTGTGTAACTTAAGACATTCGAAAGGTTAAGGCGGAGATGGAAGCTCTCAAAGCTTATCTGTTGCATAATCATTTTATTTTTGAGAAAAATAATAAGCTTGTTTAGTTTTACTTGATGTTAGACTTTGCTTTTCATGACCCGTTATGCTGATGACTTTTTTTATGTATACCTAAGTCAGGGTAGGGTCTCGTAAGTTTAGGTTAGTTACTACAACCCAGAATCTTCGATGCCGATAATACTCGCAAACATCCATAATTACATCGATGTTTATGTACCTACTGTACTTATATTATGTCAATGCATAATTATTTTCCGATCCCAAGTGTCATTAAGTTTTACTTTCAGGAAAAATCTCTTAAATATCCGACCATCAAAACGCTTTCACTTTTAAAACCTTCAAAGAAATGAAAAACGCAAAGGCGTACTTGAGAGTGTGAAAGTAGGAGTGTCTTTACAACCGTCTATATCTCATAGGGACTAAAATAAACCAGGAAATTCGTGTAACAGCGAAATCTAAGTTAAATAACATCAGTACGACGCTGTGCCATGAATAATTTTCAGGAGATTTGAAGCTGCGATGCCGACGTATCTCGAGTCGCTTTTGGCAAAATGTAGCTCTTATTTTGTTGTAGCTATTCTCTGGAGGACGACAGCCTTGCTGGTCAGCTCGCGTATCTTATAAAGTGGGCTTATCTGCCTTTAATCATTGTAAAGAAATACGGATACAGTTACAGTGAACATTAATGGTACCTAAATAAATAGATATAGGTAGCTACTCGTAGGTAAGTAGGTACCGACTTTTATTTTAAATTTTAGTTTTCAGGTGTCTTTAAGGCTCGAGTGAATAATAAACTAGTGCGATTCACAATCAATGCTTGCATTACTGCTTACAATTAAATAGTTTGGACGGTAGTTAAGCACTAGTTTACATAACTACCATAAAAAAACGCAGAATATACATAACCGAAACCACCCTGGTGATGACCATCAGCACCAGAATGGGGCCCCCCTCCTTACCGCTTAAGAGACCGCTTCGGATCTCTCTCTGTGCATGACTTTTTAGGGCGCTCTCCTGACGAGTCTAAAAGGTCTTCCCTGAGCCTGCCTTCTGTGCACAGCAGGACGTCATCGCTGGGTCGTCGTCTTCTTTGGTCTCACTCATCCGTGCCTCCCCGGCGCCTTTCTATTACGGTCATCACCTAGCATCATTATTTAATGACTAGCTGTGCCTGCGAATTCATTCGCGTGGATTTTGAATTTATTTTTTCTAAAATAAAAGTAGCCTACTCCTTATTACATCAGCTACCTGCCAAAAAAAGTCCCGGCAAAATCGGCCTAGCTATTTCAGAGATTAGCCCGGACAAACAGACAGACAGACAAAAATTTTTGTGTGATTTTGTGGAGCGGGCTCGCTAGTGGGATGTCGACTGGAGAGTGTTCGGTGGTAGCAGGTGGAGCAAATAAAAACACTTATCTTCAGAGTTTTCTTCTATTTATTTTCTTGAGGTTTTCTTCTTACACTGCTGGATTTGGAATGCCAGTGAATTCCTGACCACAGAAAATGCCCCTTTTTTATAACCAGTTCTGACCAATCAGGGCCCTACAATTTTGCACACGGCACCAATTTTCCTTCTATTGACCAATCAGAGCGCAGGTGGACTTTGTATGGAAAACTTAACTTTGCTGTTTTTCTGTGGTAAAACAAGCTATAAAATATTTTCTTATGTCTTTAATCTTAGGACGGTTCTATTTTAATTATTTACATAGAAAACAGTCTTAAAATCCTTAATTTACACGTTAAATAATTGAAAAACTGAAAACGCTTCTCGTTAAGGTAAAGTTTTCCCGTAGCTAGGCTCACATAACTAATATGTTACAAGTGGCGCCTCTAGTGGCTGGAATGCAAAACACTTAATGTAAAAAGAAGAAAATCAAACTAAATAATTATACATTTTATCTGTTTAAAAATTGATAACCTAACGTCGCTAACACTTAGAATCTTATTAGAAAAAATACCATTATGAGATGTAGACTAAACAAACTAATTAGAACTTATAACAGGTAAATACTTAGGTAATTAAATATCGTCGCTTACACATGTAGTGAAAAGCAGTTATATCAAGATTTCAGACACTCCAATTTTATTTATATGTATAGATAGATGTATAGATGTATAGATTTGATTAATTAGCAGTTCCAATAAATATTGATTATGAAGGCCATTAGAAATTAGTCCTTACCAAACCAATGATGAAGAGAACAGCTGTCACTTGGCTTGCCAATTTATTAATGAAGTAGGTTCGTATATTTCGTAGATTTTGCTCGGAGCTCTAGTGCGATTCATTTCGTCGCTATAAATTTAGTTTAAACGTCGTGTTCCCTCCTTCCGCATGATTAGCGGATGTCTGCCGGCGACGTTTTCAATTGTGCACGAATTATCGCACTTTGATGTCTAGTAAAGTAGAACTGATTATTTCAGTTATTGGGTTAACGTGATGGGGGAAGGTTGAGTCTTCATTGGTCGAAAATCGTTGACACATGAGTCTCGAGAGCCTCATTCGTTATTCTACTCCGTTGATCTTGTGGTGTCAAGCGGGGGCTGTTGAGTTTCGTTCGTTGAAGTTCGTCGTTTCCCAGATCTCGCGATCTGATTTGGACTTTCTAGTTACATCTCAGAGTCTGGATTATTTACCAGAGAGTCCAAAGATTGGTTGGGTTGGTCTCCAGTTACTATTTATTATTCCACCGGTGTCGGGAGCAGGGACCCATGGGATAGGGTCCCAGAGAAAGGAAGCTCTTTACGGCGCAAGCCGTATCGAAGAGCCTATAATATACCTTCTGTATCAGGCTGTTGATCCAACTGTGCGACGACAGTTTCGATAAATGATCGTCGAGGCTTTTCATCATCAGGCTTTCGGAAGTAACGACAGTCGGCTGATTATGTTTATTTGGTATATATACACACAATAGTGGTAATTAACTCATGCGTGTGTTTCAAATGGGTTGGAGACATTAATCTTAAACATAACTGTCAACATGTAAATGTATTTATTTATTTAATGTTTATCAATTTGCTCACAAGGGAAAGGGATCTTTGAGAGACAGGTTCACTGTACTCCCGTAATCGCAAGAGCTATATTAGCCGCATCGTATCACTTAAGTAGTATTAAATGTTCATGCAACACAAAGTACATAGGCGGACTTAATGCCTTAGGCATTCTCTACCAGTCTACCTAGGGTGGCGAAGAGACAATATGGTAGGCGCACAAAAAGAAAATTTTGGTATTAAAACAAGAGTAAAAAGTATACATAATTATAGATAAAATACACATACATATATATTTAATATAGGTAATATATACTACATATATATATGTAGCGACATTTATGGCGCCACATAAGAACTACGAAGAAAGTACGAAATCCTGTATCGCGCAATCAAAGTTCTCCGCGCGATTTGAACATATACGACAACCCGAAATCATCTATTGGGCAGTCGCCCACCAGACTATAACACCTGTCTGGCCGGAGGATCCTCCCTTTTCAACGGAGGCATGCGGGACTTTACTCTCTGTTCCGCCTACCTCCAAATATTATATATATTTATAAAGTAAGGACACACAAGACAAGTTTTGAGACGATTGTGCTATTGGTGTAAAAAAGAATGATGCCGCAACTTCCGCTTAAATGCCCACCGACTTTCATGTACCTGAATCTCTTTTTTTTTATTTGGAAAATCTTAAAGTAACTTTTTTCCATCTGATTTTAGCGAGAGGGCGCTGGACTTTTGATCCACCTGTGTCCTTTCGGTACCTTTGCGACCCAGAGCCACGCTTTCAAAAATTCTAGCAGCCCTAGGTACTACACGGGGAATTTCTTAACAAGTAATCCGGTGGTTCTATAACGCAAAGGACAACTGAAGGACACAGGTGTAGTATAAGTCAGTAAAAGACTGATACTGCCCTCCCAGAGTGGGAGAAGTCATTGATGATTTCCTACCTCAAAAAAAGCCTTAAGGGCCAAGCGCCAGAAAAGTGCCGTAACGGCTAGGTCAATTGTTTTGAAAAAAATATATGTTTATTATAGATTCATGAACAATAATATCAACATTTGATTTTTTCGTGCAATTAATACTTTTGTCAAAAAAAAAAAAATTAGCAATTTCGCAACTTTCTGCAACTTTTCCCTACTCCTTCGAAACGGCTTGGACCTTTAGAAACATTTTTACACATAAAAATCGGTGGTTAAATATTCTTCAAAGTGAACATTGCATATGTAAATCAATCAATATCTCGCAGAGAAAATGGATTTAAAACGCTTTCCGGGCGCTGCTGGCCGCAAATAAATGCACAGATTTGCGTACTGCCGCCTAGGCGAGTGCGAGAGTTGCATTCACATAATTTCGGTCAGATGGTTCAAGGGACTATACGCCTTAAGTATTAACACAGTACTGGCTTACTTTTCGAAGAATTAAACGATAATGTTATTTTACACAGATCCTTAGCCATTCTAGATCCATAGGCCTATACGCCTTAAGTATTAACACAGTACTGGCTTACTTTTCGAAGAATTAAACGATAATGTTATTTTACACAGATCCTTAGCCATTCTAGATCCATAGGCCAAAAGGCCGGTCGTGTCCCTGATACAGTACGAACTAGTGACGTTTGACCTTTAGTCTTAACTAGAACCTACCGATAAGTTAGATATATAGGCAGCAGCGTAGTTAGGCTTGGGCGAAATGGGCCCTTGCACCCAAACGGACCTCGCACAAGCGAGGGCTTTTTAAAAACGAGGGTTTTTTTATAATTGGTGGGCTCATATTTGACCACTAATTCACCTGATGGTAAGTGACGATGTGGTCGGGCACTGGATTGTGACAGTCGCTGTCTCGAATTTATGAAAGAAAGGCCTCGAAATCAGCGAAACAGTGGTAGCTTTGTGTTACCATTTGGCATTACGCTGAGCAGAGGCCTTTTTGGCATTACTCAATGTACCATGTGTTTAATTTTTAGGTGTTTCCGTTTTTGCAATGCTAATAAACGCAATATTCTTTCTTTCTCGCTGTTGTGCATTCACCCACGTCTAAATTAGTCCACGCTGCGCCTTTGTATAAAACCTTATTTTTAGTATACCTATACGAAACCTAAAACACCTGTCTAGTATTTTTATGTATATAAAGAATCTAGGTACAAAATTTCAGAACTGTATTATGAAAAATCACAAAGTTATAAGCCAGTTACGGGTGTGCATCAGAATGGCGGTGTAATTTTCAGATTTTGTCTAATTTTATTACAGTTATTTGGTACCTTCTGTGTACCTTTACGTACCTCTTTTGAAAATCTGTGTACCTAAACCCATACAATGATATTTTAAAAATTAGGTACACCCGCCATTCTGATGTTAGAACCGCGGGTGTACTGCTAACAAATATATGTAGCCAAGCATACTGTATAAGTAAATTTGGTACCTCTTGTGTACCTTCACGTGCCTCTCTTGAAAATCTGTGTACCTACACCCGTACAATGATATTTTAAAAATTAGATACACCCGCCATCCTGATGTCAGAACCGCGGGTTTACTGCTAACCAATATATGTAGCCAAGCGTACTGGGTACCTCTTGTGTACCTGCAAATACAAGTATTAAATAGACGAAATACTGTAACGTTGCTGCCAAAAAATTCTTTCTTTGACGTAATTATCTTTCAAAATAACAATCTACGTAAGTAATATTAAAGAACGTACATGTAAACATAAGTACATGGTTGGCGACATAAATACATGGTCACCGCACCACCCGGGCGACTGAGGGGTTGTTTTGTTTCCGCATCCAGCTGCGAGCTGGCGCCTAATGCCGGCTATGACCTGCCGTGACCGTTTTGTACTTAGTGTCGGCGGTGTCCAACTTGTGACCGTTTTTTAAATATTTTTGGAATAAAATTTAATATGGTGTAAATAAGTAATATTGGAATCGATTCAGTAACTGATTCTGAACAAACTATATTCAGGTTTCGCTTAAACTAAAAATAATGTTGTATAGGTTATAGGTACCTGTGGAGACTTACTCCTTGACGACACCCACAGGAAGTGAGAATGGCCTAACCGTTTCCGGGAACTCAACAAGACCGGCCGTCTTTCCTCGCTTTTGTGGAGCAGTACGTTTGCGTATGTACCTATTATACGCGCATGTAGGTACAGTTGTAACCATACAATTACTTACAGCTCGAAGTTTGGCAAACAATGGTGCAAGTTTAACGAGAGCGTTTGGGGAATCATTAGATAAGATGCATACAGAGCTGGTTTAGTAACACATTGTGGGTAGCTGCGGTAATTACTGGAAACTTTGCGGCCTTTGTCAGAAACGTTACATCTTCAAAATTTGAATATGTCAAAAGGAATAGTACATTTTGATACAAGTGCAGAAAGTTTGCTGCAGTGACAAAGCAAAGCACGGGTATCAAACTATATTTTTCAATATACATACTTCCAACTGGTGGGGATTGACGCACGTCTAGCCTGATATGACAAATGTAATAAAATTGTGGCGGGGCGATCATGCGCTCACACGTTGAAATTTGTCATTGTAGCCCTCGCTTCGACTCCATAACACTGCCGAGTATCGCCTCGGTCACAATGACAAAATTTCTGCACTAGTATCAAAATTACAATTTAATTCAGCTAAGGCGCCCCGGGGCAATTGCAACTAGAAAAAATATGGTTCCAACTTTGATTTTATGCAGTGTCTTTTTTATTGTAAATTTTCTTTATTCGATAATTCTACTTGATACACAATTTCATAAATATTACATATCAACTATTTTTGAAAAAAAAAAGTCCGTATGGAATTGAAATAATAAAACGGTTTTTGACTAGAGGTAGGTAGAAAAAGTGGCATTTACCCCTGATAAGGGCTAAATGCAACTAAATGACATTTGTAGGGTATCTGTTGTTCTTAAAATTATTATAATCAGAGGTTTTTTAACACAAAGTGATATCCTATGCGAATTTGAAACGTAAGTTCACGTATCTAAGCTCAGTTTGGAATAATTTAAATATTTCTTATACCCAGGGGTAATTGCAACTATTTCGTTAATGGTTAGTGTAGTGAATTCACTTTTCACTTTTATCGATAATCGTATTTTATTGAGTATTTGTTATGAGGAATAATAAAAGCAGGATATATGAATGATATATTGATTTAATAAGAGGGAAAATAAACTTGAGAGTTGTCAGTCTTAATGAGAAGGAAAACTTAACTGTCACAGTATAAATTAAAAAAATCATAACAATATAAGAATTTCTTGTTTCTAAGAATGAAACCTCAAAGAAGACCTCGGAATTTCGTAAACGTCAGACAATTCATTGTTTTTAAAAGCTTCCAATGCTTTTAACAAATTGTCCTGGCAATATTTACAAATGCGCAAAATTAGCCTGCATTTCGTTTCTACTTTTTTTTTTTGTAATGTTTCATCTTTGACGGTCGTGTAATTCCATAAAAATTATGATTTGAATAAATTAGGTAGCCAATGTCCCTCGGGGTTCAAGCTATCTTCATGCCAAATTTCACAAAGATCGGTACAAGAAAGTTGTGAAAGCGTACACACAGATTAAAATACACTTTTAAAATATTGAAGATGGATTATGTTCAATGTAGCTGTTCTTTGAGTCTACATATCTAGTCTATATTATATCAATATGTAATTCAGTAATGTACACGATATCAATAAAAAACCTAACATCGACATGGCACATCACTATTGCTTCATAGTTCCATACATACCGATACGGGGCAAATGTAACTACTCTCAAAGTTACAATTACCCCATTTTATTTTATTATCGGAGTAAATGTAACTATACAGATATCTTATTGTACCCTCAACCAACCTTAAATAAAAAAATATTGTAACTTTTTACGCTTTTCAACTATGCATTCCACTTGAAACACCAGCAATAAAACACTTCGTATTTTTTGTCGATTTTTGTAACCGCGTACTTTCATACAAAATTGCTTCAAAATTACCGTTTGACAGATCAACCTGTTTTATCCAAAGATTTGTTTTATCTTCATTTTCATCTGTAGTGCTTTCGTCTATTATTTCCGCGTAACAATATGCCTATGCTCCGTAATTTCTAGATGCCACTATATTTAAAAATCCTATCATAACGGACTTCAGTTAGCTTTAGCCCCGGGGCACCTTAGGCACCTATGTGTACTTATTGAAAAATAAAAATGTTGCTTCTATTTTGTACCTTTTTTGGTGTGCCCAATAAATTATTCAAACCTAAGTAGCCTAGATTTTCTGAGAAATCTAGACTGTGACGAGACATAAAACAAAGGTAAAAATACGTAAACAGTATTGTGTCTTTTTGTGGAAAATAATAATTTACGTAATTCTAACCTATTTTTAGATAAATACATTTGTTTCGACATCTATCTATCAACATTAGTTTTAGTTTCTGCGGAACCTGAAACACGTGTTTAGTATTTTTATGTAAAGAAACTATGTACATCTCAAAACTGTATCATGAAAAATCACAAAGTTTTATGCTTGTAATGTCAGCAAAAATACATAGTCACCGGGCCTTCCAGGTGACTGAGGGGTAGTTTTGCATTTGCACCCAGATCTTTGCTGGCGCCTAATACTTGCTATTAGTGGCATTCGCGAATATTCGCAGAATTCAAGAAACATGCGAATATTTGGCATCGCCTATAGAATGATAAACTGATGTAAAGAATGTTAAATTTTGACGAATATTCGCGATCAATATTCGCGAATATATTCGCGTTTGCGAATAATATAAATCAAATATTCGCACGTTTCTTGTGAATTCGAATGCGAATGTAAAAATGTGCGATTATTCGTTACATCACTCACTACTTGCTATGACCTGCCGTGACCTGTGTTGTACTTAGTGTCGGTGGTGTCCAAATTGTGACTTTTTAAAAATATTTTTGGAAAAAAAATTAACATGTGTGAAAACTATTGGAATCCATTCGGTTAAATGATTCTGAAAAAACTATGTATGAATAATAATATATACATAGTTCAGAATCAGGTTTCGCATAAACTAAAAATTTATTTAATACAGTAATAACATGGAGTATATAAGATGGAATCAAATTTTTAAAACTGCTTCCCACTTCGAATTTGGTATAGAAAATGTAATAATTATTTATTGCCCAGCAGGTTTGTAGACGGTGAGCAATGACTAATTCGTCCGGTAACCGTCCGGACCGAGCCCGAATCGTCGGCGCCGCGTAGTGTTCCACGCGCGCTTCAATGTGATGTCAGCAAAACCGTAGGGGCCCAGCAGGGTCGAAGCCTACTGGCCATGGGTTCGCTTCTGAAAGGAAAACCCAGGCTCTGGAATGCAAAGAAAAGAGAGAATATAGGATTGGGATCTAGTCAGAGTCAGTCTGACATGCCGTCCCGCTCCACCCATGAGCGGTAGATGTCGTTGGATGATTTCCAATCCAAAAAAATGGGCATAAGCAATTCTTAAAATATGATTACATTCTTTCGTTACAACCTGTGCATTATTGTTTCAGTATACTTAATTAATATGTCGTCGCATGGGTCACTTTTGGCAAAACCACTCTTTTACCCTTTTTAATATTTTGAAGCTCCATCGAATGCAAAAACTCTCATGTGTATGCGACGATTTAATCATCATTTGTTAACCAATTTCAGGATCAACAATATACTTCCTAATAAAATACTACTTATACCTTTAAACTGTTTTTTTTTATTATCATACTACTTTAAATTTCAACTAAAACTAGTAAACGGCACGGCGGAGAAAATCGATAAAAACAGCTCAGTAGACAGTTTTTATCGATTTTCTCAGAAAGTAGAATTTTACGCATAAGACGTCTTAAAGTCGGAACGATGATAATTATGTTATTGTTACAAAACAGTACCTTCGTAGCACCGTAGCAGTTCTATGAACTCTAGCGTAATATTTGTAGAATTAGCGGCGCCGCGCCGTAGACGCTACGGACGCCTATGACGTAGCACATACCAATGTTAGCAATTAATGCCGCATAGTGTCGGCATTTCGTTTCGAATACGTAGCAAATGTGGCATACGAGTATGCTACATTTGTTACGTATTCGTTGGTAATAATAATATTGCTATTGTGTTCTAGTCAACGGTATTATTAGGAGGAATATCAATTTTGTTGTGGTTGGAATGGACATCTTAATCATGCTGAAATAGTATTGACATTCTCGTTGTGATTTGTATATTATTCAAAGTTAAGACTAGGGCGGTAGTTCTTCTTCTTCTTTTTCCTTACCTTATCCCTTCATTCGAGGTTGGCTCTTGCCGTCGTTTAGGCGCCAAGATTTGTCTGTGTGTCCTCGAGCTCGCTCCAGGTTTCTGGATACGGTTGTCCACCACGTAGCTAGATGGCGTCCTCTACCCTTTTTCCTCTCCGGGATCACTAAGGCCTTCTTTACCGGGTATTCAACGTCCCTTCTCATTGCATGTTCAATTGCGACCCTATAAATAATAATAATAAACCAGCGCATAATTATGTCTCTCAGACTAGGGCGGTAGTTACTCTATCAAATAAAAAAGTCTGCGTAACATATTACCAATTATTTCAGGGTTGCCTTTCAGTCTAACCAGAAATAGCTGGGTATCCTGTACCTATCTGTAGTAATCACAACGATATTATTTGGCATAACTGATATCAAGCTTTCTGGCTTCCGTCACGAAATTGAAGATATTTTTGAAAGATCTATAACTACACCAATTTGTTAATGTGCCATAGCATTTTTTATCCACCCACCTAAACCCACCCTTTTCCCCAACTCACCACACCAATCCACCTCCGAGCCATGGTAACTAACTAATACATACATCCGACCGAATGCCAGGCACTTGTGCATTGCCTGCCTCTTAAATAAAACTTTCACGAGCGCACACAGCACACTGTAAATCATAATTTCGTGATGCACTGCAGCCCGACGCAGCGTTGCGAAGTTACTTTGCCGTAAAAGTAATTTAATATGTAGGCAGAATAAATACGTTGCTCGGAGGAGCTCGCATGACGGTGAAGTGAAGCCAACTTTAAATTAATGCCTGTCTATGGCAACGTCATCTACCGCATCATTTGGTTTTTGATTTGGTAGTTATTAGCTCAATATTTTGGTACTCATTATCATGATCTTCTTGCCCTTGTTCCATGGTATCAGGTTTTTTTCTTTCATTATGTCCTGTCAGCCGTCATGCTATCTCTGACTCCCTTTTCTTTCGTATCACTTGGGTGAAAACCCTCATAAATACAGATAACGTTTACTATGAGATCAACTCAGAAATGGCACGAAAAGCATATTTAGCATGCTTGTTAGTCGTACTAGCTGAAAATCTTGACAAATCGACTATAGATTATTTTCACAACCTTAATTATTCAAAAAAAACTTTTGAGATCTTTGTGAATCTTTTATTGAATATCTTAATAAATTAATTAGCACTTTTAGCAGCAGAATCCACGCTAGTCTTTATCAGAATAGTCGGATGACTCCATTGTCAATTTGTCCATTTTGAGATCCGTTTTCTTGTAGAGATACATTCTGTTATTCTTCTGGTGTTACGGTAACGCTTGCGCTTTTTTACTGTCTCTTGTAGGGGCTTTGTTTATTTATGTGCAGTGGTATGATGCATTATAAATTATCCATTACTACAATACAATTCGGTTGTAGATTTGGCACTATTTGTTCTTTCATGGATGAAATTTGCAAAATACATATCGTCATGATAATCACTTGATTAAGATTTAAGCACATAGTAGAGTCTGTATAATAAGTCAACCGACTTGGGTATCTATTGGGGTAAAATGAAATCTGATGTAGTCAACGCTGGTTCAACAATCAAGGTTGATTATGAGATATTGATCATTGTTTACTAATAGAAGAACCTTATAAAAAGTATCGAATATAAGTATTTTTTAAATAATTAAATATTATACAAAATTCCCAAGTCGGTTGACTTTTTAGACAGACTATAGCAGTCTATTTTCAACAAACTTTGTGGTAAACCGACTTCAATGTAAAAAACCTGAAAAGTACAAAATAACCTTATTTATTTATTTATTTATTATAATCTTTATTGTACACCAAATAAACAAAAATACAGGACAAACATTTAAAAGAATAAGTGCACAATGGGCGGTCTTATCGCACAGGGCGATCTCTTACAGACAACCTTTGGATGGACTGAGAGAAAGGAGATAGATTAAGGGTTGTCAGTGTACAAACATCAGATATAATACTAACAAGATACATTAACACAAATACATACATACAATACAAAAAAAATATATACTAATAAATATCAAATATATAGTTGAACCAGGAGAAGAAAATAAATCAAAGAGAAAGGTAATGCTCCTTCACCATCTTTTTAAATGTTGGTAGCGTTTGAGCACGCCTTACTTCTACGGGTAACGCATTCCACAAACGTGCAGCTTGAATTGTGAAAGATTTGTCAACGAAGGTAGTGGAATGCGCGCGAATACTTAATTTTAGGTTTTCCGATGATCTCAAGGACCTACTATGTGTGTCACTAAGGAACTGAAAACGTTCTTTAAGATAAAACGGGGTACAAGGATTAAATAGCACATTATAAAGCAAAGAAAGTATATGGGCGTTCCGGCGAAGGCGAATAGGAAGCCATTTGAGCTTAGTACGAAATATATTTATTACTTATTTTTATTATTTATTTTTATTTACTTATTTCGGAAATTGGTGTTTTTATAGTAGATAGTTTTGTCTCTTCGTTATTTAACACCGATTTCCGAAATTAAAGTTATTTTGTACTTTTCAGAGTTTTTTTACATTGAAATCGGTATTCATTTTTTTTGTAAAAAGTTTTTTGTTTTCACGTTTTAGCTAGGGTACCACCACTAAAAAGTACCTATCAGCCAAACTTAAATACCTTATAGCTAGAGTGAGAGTCTCATAACGATTCTAATAATCCCAAACACGGTTAGATTACATTAATTTACCTTCTGGCTTCATCACCAGATCGGTTCGATACATCCCCCCCCCCCCCTTTTTCTTTCAGTCAGTCATCGCTTACACGTATAAGCCGAGTAATTTTACTTGTTACAATTCTGCTGTGATCTTGTGAGGAGTTTTGGTCCATATCTTCGAAGTTCATGATCAGATCATAACAATATATATACATAAATATGGGACCAACTTGGAAGCATAGGTTTCAAAATCGGTCCACAATTGTTTGAGATATCGGTGAAAATACATAAAAAAAAACATACATTTAGCCGAACATAGAACCGAACTTTTATAAGGGTTAAAAATTATACTGGAATAGTAGAATTAAACTGCAAACGTTAAAAAAGTCGCCGTGTATGTGCTACAATATTATGCTAGAGTTTATTTGAAATTAAGAAGGTGACTCATGCAGGGATTGTTGTGGTTGAGAATAAAGAGCTTAGTGTTAGGGTAATATTATAATACACGAGCAGTAGAGAAAGAATATGGATGGAGTCATTTATGATAGTATATACCTAAATATGTATCGCAACCAGTTAGCTTGCCGCAATAGGTCACGGCATGGCAGACAGAGCTCCGGCGGGATCTTATGGTGAAATGGCGTCAGCGACTATCGCAACCCAGTGCTGGACACGCCATAATTATGGCAGTAAGTTCTCTCTTTGAGGAGTGGCTGGAAAGACCTCACGGCGTCTTCAGCTTCCGCATGATGCAGGTTCTCACCGAACATGGCAAATTCGGGAGGTTTTTGCACCGGATCCGTGCGGAAGTGACGCCCGGGTGTCGCCACTGTGCAGAACGCCCGGAGGACACGGTGGAGCACACAGTAGAGGTGTGCTCCGCTTGGGCAGAGCATCGCCGTGCCCTCGTGAGGCGGCGGCGATCTCTCGCGCCGGGCTTTGGTACAGGCCATGATCCGGAGCGAGGAGGAGTGGCAGGCGGTCGCCTTCTTCTGCAAAGCAATAATGCTAGCAAAGGAGGAGGCCGACTGCATTAGGCAACGGCGGCGCTCACAGCGCCCCGGCCGCCGCCAGGATTCCAATCCCGTTTTCCGGCCACCGTAGGCGGACGGCGAGCAATGGGTTGCTGTCCGACCGTCCGGTAACTGTCGGGACCGAACTCAAGTCATCGACGGCGCGCACTATTCCCGCGCGCCTCAAGGAGCTGTCAGCAATAGCAGGGGCCCAGCCGGGTCGAAGCCTACTGGGGCCAGGGTTATCCGAAAGAGAAGCTTGGTCCCGGTACGGAAGGCACGAAGAAACGGGGTGGGCTTTCAGTCAGTAAGAGTCTGACACTATCTCCTGCTCCGCACAAGAGCGGGGGTTGTCATTGTATGATTTTCCCTACCTTAAAAAAAACCAGCTAGCTTAATTTGTTGATTTTACAAAACAGCTGCCGCCCAACCACTATTTATATAGCCGCCCTAATATACAACCTTATTTTTAGATACTTCTAGCTTTTGCCCGTGCGGCTTCGATCCCGCTCTTCCCTACTCCACCCTGCTATACACTACTCTACCCTACTATACCCTACTCTATCCTACTCTACCCTAATCTGAAACACCTGTCTAGTATTTTTAGGTATGCAAAGAATGTTTGTACAAATCACAAAGTTATAACCCTGTTAATTCAGCAAAAATATAAAGTCACCGGGCCATCCGGGCGACTGAGGGCTTGTTTTGCACTTGCACTTAGCTGTTTGATGGCGCCTATCAGCCGCTATGACCTGTTGTGACCTGTGTTGTGGTTTCTGTCGGTGGTGTCCAACTTGTGGCCTTTTTAATAAATTGGGAAAAAATATAACATTGTGTATCCATTTATTTACTGATTCTGAACAAACTATATTCATGTTTCACATTATCTACTAAAAATAATGTTGTATTCAGCTATTCAATCAAACAGCTCAGCTAATGACTTAGTTGGATAACGTTTAAATTATTTGCCTAGCCCAGACATTTTAGAGAGGTTGTGGTGAGCCATAAAATTAATTTTCATTTACGTTCAGCCGGTAATTTGGTGACAACGCAGCGACGGTCGTAAGTAAAATAACCTAAAGTGCTGTTAACCCTGTTGCAGGGTTAAAGGAACCTAACGTGAAAGAGACGATGAGAGCTAAAGTGAGCGAGCAAATGACGTTCCCGTTACCTCCTTTGAAGCCATTCTGTCCGTGTCCAGCCCCTATAACCAGTTACGACGGTTTCGTTTCAATTCTCTTGCGTTGATCGCTTTGAGTCAGCCATGCCTCCGATTAATTTGTTCTGACCACGAAAAAAAAGAAAGAAAAAAATCCAGATAATTGAAAATCATTCAGGCCACTTGTTGAATGGTACCGTTTAGTCATCAGGCTATTTTGTTAGCAGCAAAATGGAAGGGGCTCATTAGGGACGTTGCCTGTCAGGGATGCAGGATTGTTCTTGCGGCGATTGGCTGCCGCTAGAGTTACCGTGGCCTTTGAATGCAAAGGGTAACTGAAAGAACACAGGTTAGTTTTATTCAGTAAAAGTCTGACACTACAAAGACTTGTCATTCAAATCTCAAAAAAAAAAAACTGGCAAATTAATTTAGTTGGTTGTGACAGTATTTAGGACGATGAGATTTTAAGAAAAGGGATCATTTCACGTAAAAATAAATGGGTTAAGGTAACGAGGTCTTCTATGTGGTGAACACCGGGGTGATTTTAGTGAAGTAAGAATCCCACACACTTTGGCCTTTTTTCACTAAAAGTCCAGGCGTCTTTTGAAGGTTACTCCCCGAAAACAAAAATAATACTAATGGTAAAGTGCAAGGCTGCATTGACCTCTGAACAGCGGGTCCTAGTTACTAAAAATGAGCTAGATAGTTTATGCCTATGTATAGATTTATATATATATATAAAATATATAATAGTAATAATGTGTTAAATAATAATTACAATAGATATTTGAAAGATAACGTTTAAATTCAAACTAAAAACCAACGTTCAAGCGGTAACAAGCAAGTGACTCATGGTTGTTTGTTACCGCCTATAAAAGCCGCTGCGCCGGCCGTCCTGAGTAATTCTCGGTTCAGACGTTGGACGGTGCGGAGCTCTCTCTACAAAAATAAGTTACAGAGTTTGTGTACAAGTGTGGAAATTGTGAGTTAAAAGATAAGTATAATTATTATTTTATTAAATTAATTGTTGTTGCAATATTATTATGGTTGTAAAATATCTAAGACTTTGTCTACGAAAATGTAAGAAGTTGTGTGTTGTGCGACAACCTGAGATTTGTAGAAGGTGGAAGGATATTTGATGTTTGAGTGCCACAGGTTTGACACTTAAACGTCAGGACTTTCCTATAAATAAGATTGGTTTCTATTAAAGTCCTCTTACTTGCTGTTCAGCTCTAGATCTTTACGGACTGCCTAAGTTCACGTAAGTTATTTAATATAATAGCTTAATATTATTGCTAATGTTGTTTTGATTCTGTGTATTTGTAATACTGTGACTTATGTTTCTAATTATGTTATTGTGATGATAAAATGCTTCCGAGGTGTTTCTTGGCCGTTCTTCACCTCGAAAACTTAGTTTCCGAACGAGCCAGTAGTTTATTCGAATAATTGACAAGCCTATTTGAAATAAATACTTAGTCTTGTCTTTCTGTGCTTTTCTTCATAAAACCCCTTCCTTACACACCAGTCATAGGAACTTTGATACACAGTAAATAACCGTTATCCATCTTGACATTTTATTATGATATATAGGTAGTTATAAATATATATATATCAATAAATATATAGTTTTCACCCAGTTCATTTCTAACAAGCTCATAAATACTTTATTTGTCGATCTTGTAACCGTTGAGGCGCGATCGCAAGGGACTTAATGCGAATTTAATTTCGTACTTACGATTGATTTGGATCAACTTAAATGTCGAGTGCCGTCATGTCGCATCGAGTAACACTCGAACAAGCTCCGATACTTATCCAAGGGTTCGTGTCATTACACACAAATAAAAGAGCTTGTAAAAAGTAATAGCGATTTTTATATCTAAAGGACTTGTCTGAAGTTATGTTCTTATTTTTCACTAACTGATGCCCGTGACTTTGTCTGCGTCGGCCTCATAAAACAGCACAGTGCCATTTGGTCACAACTTCAAGAAGATTTTTTTTTGGCTCAGAATACGAATTATTTTTTCTGGAATTAAAGTAGCCTAGTTACTTCTTTAACAAGGCGGACCGCGACCGCATTGATGTCTTCGAGATGTGGTGCTGGATGAAAATGCTTCAAATTCCCTGGACTGCTTTCCGTTCAAACCACTCTATCTTACGTGAACTGAACATCAAGATCAGACTGTCGACTACCTGCATGCGCAGAGTACTGGAGTCCACTCAACCTTGATCAACTGGCATGATTGATGGCAAACGACCAAGAGGCCGCAGCCGGATAAGATGGGCAGATCAGGACCGCTCCACACTGCACTTCATGACGCTAAGAACCGTCACAGATGGCGATCGATACCATCAAGCTAATCCAACGGGAACTTTACGACCCTCGGTAATTAGGAATACCACTCGAGGAGGAGGAGTTACTTCTTTTAATATTAGCTGCCACCAGTGAAAGATCCATCAAAATTGGTTCAGTCCTTTCTGAGATTAGCCGAAACAAACAGACCGATAGGTCGAAAAAATGTTAAAAATTGCATTTAGTAAAAATATTATTTTGACATTACAAACAGACACTTCAATTTTATTTTTATGTATGTAGTTATAGCATTGTGAACGGGATAATGCTTTCATTGCAGAATTAGTGGGATCACCACGGCAATTTCTGCAAGAGACACCGTGAAGTCCACAGGTGGTTTTAGTCAGTAAAAGTCTGTCACGCCTTCTCGCTTCCTACTATAGCGGGAGAAGTCATTGAATCATTTCTCACATCAAAAATAACAAAATCGGCCAAGTGCGAGTCAGACTCGCACGAAGGGTTCGTACCATTGTCTATAAAACTAAAAGTTGTATACAATTTATTTTATTCTGCTTTTAGTGCCTACTTGTTGTTATAGCGGCTACAGAAATACATTATCTGTAAAAATTTCAACTGTCAGCTATCACGGGTTCATGAGGTACAGCCTGGTGACAGACAGACGCGCAGTAGAGACTTGGAAATAGGGTCCCGTTTTTACCTTTTGGATACGGAACCCTAAAAATGGACACATAAGTCTAAGTAGCTAGGTAGGTAGAGAATACCTAAGGCATTAAGTACTACGTCTTTGTACTTTAGATTGAATAAGTAAATAAATAAGTACCATGGTGAGAAAGACGATGACTGTTCTTTCGACGGAGTATGTTGGTTGAGACTTAATTAATATAGGACCTTAGCGTAATAAAGGTGGAGTATATAGAAGTACATAATCAACATGATTACTTTATTCTCATCGCATATGAGAAGCATCGGTGTTGGGTAATTTCATCCGTATTTTAATCAAAGGTGTGGCTATAAACAATGTGATAACACATTTAAGGTATATTGTGAAAGGTACGTGTACCTAAATTGAAATTTGGATAATATATTGTTCCTGTTTAAAGATTTATAAACTATATAACCACTAAACTCGTTAAAAAATAAAAGTCCCGTTTTGACATTTGAGAAAAACCCTAGAATGTAACATGGAATGAAACTAAAAGAAATAATGAAATAGTAATTAGGGGTCCGGTCTAGTAGTAGCTATTTAGCTTTTGGAGGTAAGAGAAACAGAGGGTAAAGTCAGTTCGATAGGATAGATCCTCCAGCATTTTGGGCAAGCAATAAATTATATATAAAACGAGCTCGGAAAAATGCTCCAGTTACCTAGCTCTCGTGCTTATTTGTATTCTACATGATTACGTCAGGTTAGTCGCCAGGCGGTCCTCACATTGGTCAGTCGATGGGCAGCGCTAGGAAAATCGACCTGGCTACTCCGATAGGAATCCACGAATCTCATGATAATTTATTACTAAATAGTACGAAGACATTAATTTTTGAGTAAGAGTGTTGAAAAACTTCGTTTGATACATGTTTACTTTTTTCATTTCAGTGTCTTGGTATATTCCGCCTTGACTGCAATGACAACGTTTGCCCACTTGTACGAAAATGTACTTACATAAGAACTATTTAAAAGAATTGATTATTTTGTTCTCAATCACGTCTATCATGATCTAACAACCTTAAAAAGCAGTATCTTAACAAGCATTAAGTTTTATTAATAGAAACAATTTACACTAAATAACACGTAAATCTATTACCCCAATTCAGGTAATTACATGTTATAATTAATATTCCTGGTTGGTTCTATCAAAGAGCCGTAAGCCCAGATAGACATGGCGGTGTACTGGGTAGGTACGCTAGTTTGCAATTTTCCGCCTGGCTGGCCACGACTTGAGGCAGCGGCACAACCCTGCATCTATATGACGCATACAAAGATTTATTAGTATTACGTTTTGCATGTAAAAATGCTATGGAAGCTAGGCTTGTTGTACTCTAGATTTTGCCCCACTTTGCCCCACATTTGCGCGCGTTACGCCCCGAGCAAGTACGTTGTTGCTTTTTATAATGTAATACCGACACTCGCCGGAATTTGTTCACGATATTTACGTGATACGAGTGCGAACGGTGATGGATAAAGTAAAACGGTAGATAATTTTTACAAGCTTTTATTTTTTGTCTTTGATGTTTTCTTCCGATGTAACGTATAAATAATTCTGTTTAAGACAGTTACTTCGTTTTGTTTTATCATTGTGCCAGTTTTTTTTTTGACAAGATTTTATTGAGATAAAGCGTGAGCGGATAAAGAAATAAAAAATCGGCCAAGAGCGTGTCGGGCCACGCTCAATGTAGGGTTCCGTAGTTTCTCGTCCGTCACAATAAGTGTACCCACTTATGAGTTTAAAAAAATGCTTGCATATACGATTATACTACAAACTTAGACCATAAATTATTTTGTAGAACCTTTTTTTTTTTGTACTAAAACTGTTCTTTCCATCAAGTTCAAAATAATTTTCCTAGAAAGTCCTTATAAAGTTCTACTTTTCAGATTTTTTTCTGAAAATTCATAGTTTCTAAACTTCTGGTTCAAAAGTTAGAGGGGGACACACACGTTGTTTTTTTACTTTGGAGCGATTATTTTCGAAATTATTGACATTATCAAAAAATGATTTTAGTAAACCCCTATTTATTTTTAAATACCTATCAAACAATATATCACACGTTAGGGTTGAAATTAAAAAAAAAATCACTTCCCACTTATCTTTATTAGGGTAGCCCCCCTATATGGCTACCCTAATAAAACATTTTTTTCCAATTTTTATTTTACCACTTAGTCGGCGTGATTGATATACATATTGGTATCAATTTTCAGCTTTCTAGTGCTAATGGTCACAGAGATTAAGCGAGGACGGACAGACAGACGGACAGACAGACATGGCGAAACTATAAGGGTTCCTAGTTGACTACGGAACCCTAAAAAGGAGTATTTTATATACAACGCTAAGTTTTGACCTGATAACCTGAAGGTAGTTTGTACGCGACGCCGACTACTACCTGCAGGTCATTGGTCTCGCTCAGCTGGCGTATTCTTAAAAAAAATATTTCGTAAATGCGTAAATTAATACGAGTTTTGAAAAAAGGTACTTTATTTTTTAATTTTATCGTAACAAATCGATAGTGTTTCATGTACCGGATCGACCCTCCACGGAATTAAAACGATCAAAATTTAAGGGTATATATCAAAGGCCCAGCTCTACGTACACCATGTACAACGGCACATCAAGGACTGTGTGCGGAGACCAAACTCCAAAAGAGAGATAGGTCTCGTTCTATTTTTGGACCTTTTGTTTTAGTGACCTTCCGGGAAGTCTTTGTGCTTCAATAAATCGTTCACCATTTACGTAACGATATAATTATCGTACGTGACGTTTGACTGAACTGTTGGTCTAGTGGTTAGTGGCCCTGACTGATATGCCGGAGGTCGTGGGTTCGATTCCCACCCAGGAAAAATTTTTGTGTGATGAGCGTGAGCTGGGTATATTTTTTCTATAATATGTATATATTTAGAAATATATAAATATGTTTATCAGTTGTCTAGTACTCATAACACAAGTTCTGCCTAGCTTGGGACTAGACAGCGTTGTGTGATAATTGTGGAATGTTATATTATTTTATTAATTCCTGTTATTTCTCAATCTCGGCTGTGGGAACTGTCGCCTTTCAAACGTAACTGTGGTCCTAGAATACAAAAGGCAACTGAAGGAAACGGGTGGGTTTCAGTCAGCAAAAATCTGACACGCCTTTACGTTCCGCCCAAGAGTGGAACAAATCATTTGATGACTTCCCACCTCATAAAAGGTAATAATATAAAAGAGAAGTACGTAGGGACTAATCTCTGAAACTATTGAAATTTTTTAATCAATAGAATGCTACTTTAGTGATATAATTATCGCGCGGGAAAAGCCGCTAGCAAAAGCTAGTTTACAATATAAAGATTAACGCAGGTATTTTTAAGAATGGAGCATGTGTGTACAGTGCGTTTCACTTATGAAGTTCCTTTGCCGTAATGTTGGCAATACGGAAAAACAGTGTTGCTATATTTTTAGCAATGAATTAATTTAATATTAGGGAGATTTACTGATATTTCGTTACTTTTAACAATTGCTTTATAATTTTCTTTTTTTTTTCTTTTAGAATCTATAAAAAACTATTTTTGAATAAAGTATACAACGATGGGCTCCCTTTTCGATTGTTCTACAATTCTTTAAAAAATACCGAAACCGCCACGCCACAATGTCGTACCTCTCCAGTGACAATTTTCTTTTAAACATGCTTTGTTTTAATAAAATCCCATTTCCTTCATCCGTCCCTAAAAAGATGCGATTACCATTAAAATCGATTTTGTTTCGCATTTCGTGCAACAATTTTGGCAGAGTCTTCGCAACTCTCTTCTTTATTCCCTTCTTTTTCTGTAGACAGACAGGGGAGCAAACATTACGGCGAAGGAACTTCATAAGGGACCACCATCTCGACATACATTGCCACTGTTTTTCATACAACCACTCTTATACGCGATTATGACGTTATTACACATTTTTCATCAGATATTTTGGAAACACAGTATCTTGTGGATATTATCTAGGTTTCTATGGAAATCAATTTATAAAGTGTAAAACTAATCTAGTTAAAACCTCTGAAAATCTGCTATTTTGTATGAACTTGACACTTCAAAATTTACTCAAAAATTTAAAAAGTCAAAAAGTACAACATACTTGACTAGCAAATTTTATCAAGAATCTATATAATGACAAAGTTTTTCAGAAACTTTTAAGTGTTTAAAAAAAACACGTATTTCCTGGAACAAGTTTTGTAAAATATTCAAGTTTACGGAATTACTGAATGTCAATAGAGTTTTCAGGTATTACCTATCACTCTTTTTTCGCGTTGCCTTTTCGTCAAACATCACGTTGGATTGCGTTAGATAAAGTAACAAGCTTTTAAAGCATGCTCGATGTTGACGATAGGCGAGTGGAAAAGCAAACACCTAAGTGAAACGCACTGTAGAGGTGAACATCGCAACAGTAGCATTATGGAGAGCGACACATGGAACGAGCGAGCGAACGGAGCTGCGGAGTGTTGTAGGGACTAGCTGACAAAGTGACGTTTATTGACGCCGACTAAACGTTAATTTCGCTCATTAGCACATCAAACTGGCTGGCTGTACACTGTGCCTGCTGTACTCTACTGTGCACACATTGACGGCACACGACGCAGCACAAAGCTAACTTTTGTTAGTTAACGAGCCTCGGAAAAACTGTGACTGTAGTTTGTTGGCTTGATGGTTTTACTCCTAAATTTGATGAGTTGGGGTCGTTGCTAGTTTATTAAACTCGTATTCGACTGATTTCGACCACTGCTTTTGTCCGCAAAACGCATATAACACCCAGCAATAGTGTAGCTACACATAAGTGAGAGAATTCTCAGAATCGTTTCAATAGTTTCAGACCAGTTTGAATAGGAGATTTGAATAGATACCTATATCTTTATTTCAATACTAGCTCTCAACAGCGGCTTCGCCCATAAAAATTGGTTTCCACACACAAACTTTGGACTCCCGTATCGTCCCCCATAAGAGATTTATTTTGGTGCTTTGTGCTCTTAGTGCTCGCCTACATTATAGAAGGAAACCTAAGAAAATGTCACATGCCTAGTCCCAGTAGTTCGTGCTGTGCGTTGATGTGTCACTGAGACAGTTTCTCCGTTTATGTATGGTATGTATATAGATTAGTATTGATGTTGACTTCTTCTTCTTAGCGTATCTATGTCAAAATTTAAGCGTAGCTTCTTTATAAGAGCCGGTTTTCAGGCCAAAGTAGATTTTGAATAAACCACAATCCAGGTAGACACTTTCCAATGAGTAACCTTTTATTTTATTACCACTGCTCTCAAAATGGTGAAGGAAAACAGTGTGAAGAAACCGGTATGTAGAACCGAAAATTTGAAGTTATATGACATCCACTAAACTGGATTAGGCCGATGTGTTGGATTACAGCCTATTCCCATCTTCTAGAGAGGAGGCCTGAGTTCCACCAGTGGGGACGTTATAAGTAATTTTAAGGCTGCATAATTATTGTTTTTTTTTTAGGTACGGTATACTTAAGTAATACCTACCCAACGTAAGATGACCTGCCAGGGCCGTCTTTTCTTAAAGTGCAGGGTGTTCGAGGCACACGGGCGCAGGGTCTTAGGGAGCGCCGAGCGCCGCTCGAGACAGTGAAATAACTACAAAGTTGTACTTTTTAATTCGTGTAAACCGTTTCTTCCTAAAACTTCCCGACATCACTGAAAATTACACCATTCGCACCCGGATTTCCGTTTGAACCCAACCGTAGAAAAAAGCAAAAAAAAAAAACGAAATAAGTCACTTTAAGCAGTTAGTGGAATTAATTTTAGTTCAATCTTAAATCTGATACAATCAACTAATTTTTTTTTATGTATATTTGGAGCACCATTTTTTAATTCTGATGAACCCAGTGTCACTCTCACAACTAAGATAAATTTTACGATACCTCTTAAGCAAAATGTAATAAGCCATTTTGGCTCTCGGGCGTGATAAAATACTATACATACATACAGACACTCGAAAAAACACAACCCTCCCTCTGGCCCGGTGAGAAACTCCGTTGCCACGACAAGTCGCAGCTTGGCGGACAGAGTTCCAGCGAGATTTCATGGCGATCTGGCACTTCACGATTGCGGCGGTAAGTCCCTGTTGTTGTGTCTGAGGAGTGGCTGATTACAGCATCCTTACCTTCTGCATGACACAGGTCCTCACCAGACATGGTAAATTCGGGAGGTTCCTGTTCCAAATTTAGGTGGAAGAAAGAAATGCCCCGGTGTCACCATTGCGGGGACCGCACGGAGGACATGGTGGAGGTAGAGGTGTGCCCTGCTTGGGTGGAGCACCGCTGTGTCCTAGTAGAGGCGATCGGCGGCGGCGATCTCTCGCGCTGGGCTTCATGCCATGGTCATGGTCTTCGAGTCGTCGACGGCGCGTAAATTTTCTCGTGCACCTCAAAGAGTGTGTCAGTGTCAAGTGTCAGCAAACCGCGTCGTAGGACAAAGCTTACTAAGGCAATGGGATCCTAAAATGCAAAAGGCAACTGAAGCAACATAGTTTTAACATTAGTCACTAAATGTGACACGCCCTCTCGCTCCACTCCGGAAAGCGAGAAGTCATTAAACGATTTTCCACCTTTAAAACAAACTCTCCTTCTAGCGCAAAAGGGTAAATATATAGTCATTTCATTCTAATTTTTATTTTTATTTATTGACACTTCTTGCACAAAAAACTGTACAAAGGCGGACTTAATGCCTTAGGCATTATCTACCAGTCGACCTTAGGGTGGTGCAGAGACATAACATGGTAGGTGCAACTTCAAGTCAAACAAACAAAAAGAAAAATTAAAATCAACATATATACAAAAATATATAAATAAATACTTATATAAATACATACAAATAAACAAGATTATTATGAGAGATGACTATAACAAATCACTGCTGTGATGATTCTGCCAACTTCTTGCGAATGTGTTCACGAGCCATTACCTTAAAGGAGAACCGGTTGGATGCCATCCTGATGTTCAACGGGAGCGCATTCCAAAGAAAGATCGCTTGAACAAAGAAAGAGGATCGGATAAACCCAGAGCGGTGTGAGGGACATCGTAGAAGACGATTATTCGTTGATCGGAGATTTTTACAATGGGCAGAGCAAATGAATTGAATTTGAGAAGTCAGATAAGAAGGAGAAGAAGGTTTGTCTAGAAAAGAAAACAGGGTAGTCAAGGCCCTTAGTGCTCTACGCTGACGAATAGGTAGCCATTTCAAAAGCGAACGATGTTCAGATACATGGTCATACTTACGGAGGTTGAAGACAAATCGAATGCAGTTATTTAGAAGGCGGTCAAGTTTATTGAGGAGATCTGCATTCAGGTCATAATAGCACACATCACCATAGTCAATAATGGGAAAAATTAGGGACTGTACAAGCAATACCTTTATGTGAGCTGGAAGAAGATTTTTAAGGCGATAAAGCGACCGTAACGTTCCGGTTACTTTTCTACTGACACTGGCAACCTGCTTGCGCCAGTTAAGGCAGGCGTCGACATGTAGGCCCAGATCCTTAACCTCAGAGCCTAACGGAATGACCGTGCTGTCAAATATTACATCTGGAATAGTTTGGTTATTAAGCTTTCTCAAACTATGGGGGCTCCCTACTATGATAGCTTGACATTTAAGCGGGTTGACTGCCACACCAAAACGGTCTGACCAGCTTTTTATTGTTTTTAAATCTTGGTTAAGCTTCTCGATCGTATCAGATACGTTGTCAACACCTGACTGACAGTAGAGCTGCAAATCGTCGGCGTAAAGATGATACATACGAAGCTCGGGGGTTATGAGATTGATGAAAACGGAAAACAAAAGAGGAGATAAAATACCGCCTTGAGGGACGCCAGCTAAAAGGTCACACCACATTGATGAGGAGTCACCAGCACGAACTGACTGCTGACGTCCCTGAAGATAAGAAGAAAACCACTCCAGTACCTCCTGAGAGACCATAAGATAAGAAAGGATGGACAAGAGGACTTCGTGACTGACGGTGTTAAAAGCATTGGAGAAGTCGATTAACACTAAGGTAGTAACTTTAGTATCTTCCATTCCCCGCCTTATGTCGTCAGTCACTTTAAGGAGAGCTGTCACGGTACTGTGCCCGGGCCTGAAACCAGATTGAAAAGGGCTGATGAGGGAGTTCCGATAAATGAAATTAGATAATTGTTTGTGGACACAGGCCTCGAGCACTTTAGACAGGAATGGAAGGATGGAAATTTGACGAAAGTGACTGGAAAGAGTGGGATTGGAAATCTTGGGTAAAGGACGGACATAGGCTTTACGCCACAGGGAAGGAAAAACACCAGAGTAAAGAGAAAAGTTGACGATGTGGGATATAGCAGGCAGAAGTTGATCCAAAGCCGACACGATCATATGACGACTGATGTCATCGCAGCCCACGGCTTTGGATTTGATGGATAGGATAATCTTTTTGATCTCTCCGGGATCAACTGGAGTAAAGACAAATGGGGCAATATTGGGGCGCGTCAGACTAGCAAGGTAATCAATAGTTTGACATTTGGTTAGACTATCAAGCGTAGGAACGGTAGAGAAATGACAGTTAAGCTCGTCTAAACCAATTGTATTAGGAAGGTCTGAATATCGCGATTTACCGACACCTAGAGTTCCAAGGAATTTCCAGATATCGGCAGAAGAAGACGAAGTTATATTATTAAGAATGTGGCGGCGTTTAGCGTTGCGTATCATCAGGTTACATCGATTCCTAGCAGTCTTGAAGAAAGTCCAGTTGTCTTCAGAGCGATCCTTCTTAAATTTCCGAAACGCACGGTCTCTCCTTCGCATTGCCATCCGAATTTCAGTGTTCATCCATGGTGCAGGTGGACGCTTCAGCTTAACTTTCCTGATAGGCGCATGTGTGTTATACAGATCGATCACAATTTTGTTAAAGACACAAACTTTGTCATCCACTGTAGCAGCTTCCTCCAGGGGTGTCCAGTCAATAGCTGATGCATCTCTTATGAGTTGCTCACTACTCATACGTGCAAAGGCACGCCTGTACTGGAACAAGGGTTTGGGTTTAGGGGGTTTTAGGACATAGGATAAGTAAATAAGATCATGATGGGAAAAGCCGGGAGCATCAAATTGACCATGTGAGGATGTTAAAGAAGGATTAGAGGTAAGGATAAGGTCAAGCCAGGTATCATCACAGTCTTTATTATGATGAGTTGGCTGGAGAGGCAATACATTTAAACTGGCTGACTCCACAAGATGCAGGAGTTTACGGGACCGAGGGGAGTTTTGGGCAAGGAGGTTGGTGTTAAAATCTCCCATGATGATGTGATGTGCATACTCCGAACCCAAAGATTCAAGTACCGATTCGAATTTGGTGAAAAAATCAAGAGTAGGGGGACAATAGACGACACCTAGAACGACCTTAGCTCCTTTGACACAAACCTCAAGAAAAAGAAACTCAGCAGTATTAATCGGAGAAGAAGTAGTTAGAATTTTAAAAGGAAAATCACTGCGTAGGTATATAGCTACACCACCCCCTCTCCTACCGATCCGATCATTCCGAAGAAGAACGAAGCCAGGGAGAGAGTAGGAAGTAGACAGAAGGTCAGGTTTGAGCCAAGTCTCGGAAACCAGAATGGCATGAACGTTGTTGCTAGTAAACGTATCATACAGTTCATTATAGTGACTAGGGATACTTTGGGCATTAATGTGGCAAACGTTTAACAGTCGGTCTTGGTTTAGATTGAATTTTTGGCTTAATAAATCGCCAAGAGTGTCCGTCAAAGAATCAAAACTGGCATCACAAGAAGAGGCAGTAGAATCGTGAGCAGAATAAAAGGATTCATTATCTGATAACATAAAAAAAGAATAATAATAAATAAATAGATATACAAGCTACACACACAGGCTGGTTCGGCGTTGGCATTTCTGCACCACCCGCCAGCTAACATCATTTCAATGCAGTATTCAGAACGCACTTTACAATCTGTGAGACTGATGACTTTTATCCCAAAATACTTACAGTTTGTAAGTATTAAATTTTTCCCATGTGTCTACTAGAGGCGCCAAGCTACTGATTGAACACGGGCGCTCCTACAGAAAAGATGAAAGAGCACAGCATAGCGTAATCGCCCATAGATGAAAGAGGATAGAAAGGAAATACTTTCCGATTTGTACTACAACGATGTACTATAGCGGGTGTCGCTGCTTGATAAAGATAAAAATAAGATAAAGATGGTTTATTTGTTATAACATGAGTAAACAGTACAAAAACATATACTACTGTTAGTTCTTTAATGGGTTTTGGTATTTTGTTATTGTATATCACCGGTGCAAGGCAGAAAAAACTTTTTCATTACTCATACTCTGAAAGTAGGTCTGAAGTTGCCTGAGGAGCGGGCTGAAAGTAATACTTTTCATCCCTGGGGAGTTTTACTTTACAACTGAGCTGTCAAATTATAAAAAAAATAGTTCTATCTTCACATTTCTATTGAACCATGTTCCAATTTTCCATACAGCCAGTCAATCACAGCACGATATAAAATTGAAATAACTTAAAGACAAGTATTAATTAAATAATGTTATTGATTTATTTGTTCAACTATTTCTTTAAAATACTATATTTTTAAAAGTTTAAATTTAATTCCAAATTTTTCATTAAAAAATGGCGGGAAAATGGCAAACAGTCGTTGGTTTTTTCGAGTTTTGTTTACGTTTTCGTACAACAGAGATTTGTATTAACACGTTATGTTTATCAGAGTAAAATAGTGATTTAACGCCAAATTTCATAAGAAAAGAGGCTAAAGCAGTAGGGGAATACCTTTTACCGCCTAAATCAGAAGATAGAGACCTACTTAAAATCATAGGTACGACGATTCAGGTTTTACAAACTTTTTATTTTATTTTACAAACCCGACAACCCGACGTACGGCGAATATTCACCCTTACGTTGTTGAAACCTCTACGGTCCGGACTAAGCGTTTCGCCTCGTCGTTTATACCGCGTACGTCGAAGGACTGGAACAGTCTGCCTTCTGCGGTCTTCCCGTCCGATTATAATTTGGGTGTCTTCAAGGCTAGAGTGAATAGGCTCTTAATAAACTAGTGCGCCTCACCATCAAAGATTGCATCGCTACTTACCATCAGGTGGGATCGCAGTCAAGCACTAGTTTATCTCAATTAAAAAAAAAAAAAAATTTTTAGTTTCCTCGTATTCGTAATGAAAAACACAGTGTTTACCTCGGGGTGAAAGTAAGCCATTTAATCCCTCGAATTAGCGACCTCGCTTCGCTCGCCCGCCAACTCCTTCTCGGGACGAAATGAGTTACTTTCACCCCTAGTGTAACAATGTACTATTTCATTACTCATACTCTGAAAGTAGGTCTGAAGTTGCCTGAGGAGCGGGTTGAAATACTTTTCATCTATAGGGAGTTTTGCTTCAACTGACAACTGTCAAATTATTTAAAAAAAAAACTAGTTCCATCTTCACATTTCTATTGAACCATGTTCCAATTTTCCATACACCCAGTCAATCACAGCGGCAGCGCAATATAAAATTGAAGTAACCTAAAGATAAGTATTAATTAAATAATATTATATTAAGCTATTGCATAGCTTCTATCGCGGGCCTTGGGCGTGGAGAACGAATCCAGAAATTCCATAACGAAAATAACCTAACACCCCCACTCATTTGTTTTCTTATCGGCCACCACGCTCAAAAAGTGTAACTTCAATTAATATCAAAGAAAAATAAACAAAGGAAAAAAATACTGAATAAATAAAATAAATAAATAATTATAATTGCATAAGTTGATAAAAAATGCTATGCAATAGCTTTACCGCGGCAGTCCCCGAGTGCCACACGTCTTTTTTTTTTAAGTGATTTATTAGTTCAACTATTTCTTTATCTCTATCTCAATCTGCCACTTCTATTGCATTACCAATCTCCATTCTGTTTTCCAAATCCTTATCTCAAGGTGTTGTCCCCAGAGTGTGGAAATCTGCGTTTATTACACCGGTCCATAAGAAGGGGTCCAGAACTGAAGTTACTAACTATAGGCCCATATCGAAATTGTGCATTATTGCTAAATTATTTGAACGTATTATCTATGATCAGTTATATCCTGCTCTTGCGCCCTTGCTTAGCTCCTTCCAACATGGTTTTTTGAGAGGACGGTCTACCACTTCTAATCTGATATTGTTCAACGATTTTATTACTAAGGCTATGGATGATGGTAGCCAGGTCGATGTGGTTTACACTGATTATAGCAAAGCATTCGATCGTATTGATCACTACACTTTGATCAGGAAGCTTAACTCTATAGGCATTCGTGGGGACCTCTTGAGATGGTTTTCCTCATATATTAATAATAGATCGCAAGCCGTAGTGATCAACAATTATATATCTAGTTGGGTCTCGGTGCCTAGCGGAGTGCCCCTAGGTTCGCTGCTTGGACCCTTCTTATTTGTGATCTATGTAAACGACATCGATCTGTGCCTGCAATCATCCAAATTATTATGTTTCGCCGATGACATGAAAATCTTTGCCAAAATATCATCGATTGAAGATGGATTGGCACTTCAGGCTGACCTGTACCGTCTTGAAGACTATTGTAAGGCTAACAAACTTGATCTGAATCCGTCAAAGTGTTCAGTGATTACTTACACGAGGAAACGTGCCGCTTTAGCCACCAACTATATTTTATCGGGCCAGACTTTGCCAAGGTGTGATACCATCCGTGACTTAGGCGTTCATCAAGATAGCAAATTAGTTTTTGACACCCACATTGACACCATTATCAAAAAAGCCTCTAAACTGCTTGGGTTTATTATGCGTCTCTCTAAGTGCTTTAATAACGCTAAAACACTAAAAATTTTGTATTGCACCTTTGTTAGAAGTCAGCTTGAGTATGCATCTCAGATATGGAACCCACGTTATCACAATTACATCGATCGCATTGAAAACTTCCAAAAGCGTTTCATTAAATATCTTTGTTTTCATCAGAAAATTCCTTATCACTCCGTCGATTATCTTCGAATCTGTAAGAAATACCATTTATTACCTCTCAAAGATCGACGTGAGATTGCTGACTTTCTGTACGTTTTAAAAATCTTCAATAACAGTATTGACAGCCCCGAACTTCTATCCAAATTTCACTTTAATGTACCGCAAAAATTATTCCGCCATAATCTACCATTACGTGTGCCTCTAGCATCAACTAATTATAGACAGAATAGTTTTATTATACGAGCGAGTTGACAGTTCAATAAGATATGTATGCAGCATGACTTTGATCCCTTTATGACTAGCTTGACGTCGGCCAGACGACGCATAAGCCTCAGGTTTTTTAAGTAATTGTTTCGCTAATTTTTTTTTTGTAATGTTATTCTAATCGTTACCTACTTATTTTTTGTTTTCTAGTTCTACTCGTTAACCCTTGCAATGAACTTGTTTATGTAGCTGTAAAATTTAATCATTATGTAAAGGTTGGTATGCTCATTTTTCAATTTTAAGTCTGACACTATACGTGAGGACTTGTAATTGGCTTTCTGCGTTTATATTTATTTCTATTTTTAGTTTGTCTAGCTGTAAGTCCTCCAGGCTGTAATAAAAAATAAAATAAAATAAAAAAATAAATTTAGAATACTCTATTTTTAAATGATTACAGTTAATTTCTAATTTTTCATTAATGAGGCTGAATAGCTGACAGGCCACAGAAAAAAAAATCAAAATGGCGGGAAAGTGGCAATCAGTCGTTGGTTTTTTCGAGTTTTGTTTACATTTCCGTACAGCGGAGATTCATATTACCACGATAAGTTCATCAAATTAAAATAGTGATTTAACGCTAAATAACTATTTTAATCTCATGAACTTATCGTAAAGGCTAAAGCAGTAGTGGAACCTTTTACCGCCTAAATCAGAAGAAAGATTCTATCTAGATAAACTATCGAAAGTGAAAAAGCTTACTTTACAGGAGAGCGGTTTGAAGATTATTTTATGGATAACTTTATCATTAATGACTATAGATTTTCATATTTAGGTTGGGTATAAGAATCATTAGACAAATAGTAGTTTATGTTTATTAACTCCCTCGCAGTGCTCGGGAGTTAATTTTATAAATCCCTCACTGTCGTTCGGGATTAAAATCAGCAACCTTCGTTTCGTTCGGAATTAAACATGCCGCCCGCGACTTAAAGACACTGCTTTATCCCCGTGTTGCATACTCTACTTTTTACACCATCTGAGAGATAATCAAAAGACAATTTGGTCGACCAAATCATATATTAGAGAAATATAAGTAGGTAACAAGTTCATCAAACAAACAAAATTCACTACTCCAAGATTCTATAGTTTTAATTTTCTATAATGCTCCCGTGTCGTCAGTACGCACGTTTTATTCTATTTTCTTTTTTTTTGTTAGTGGCCAGTTTGAATCATAGTGATTACATACTCTTTGGTTTGAATTTCGAGTCAACTTGTTCGATGCGCCTACATTTTAATTCACAATGTTGACGATTCTTGATGCTCCAAATTCAAATATCATTATTCCCTAGGGATTGGCCATACTGCATTATCTCCCTAGGCATAATATAATGACTTGCTTTAAGTGAGGTTTGTATGACGTGTAAAACGACATTATCGAGCAGATGGTGTAATAGTAGTTTATGTGACTAGGGGATAAAGCAGTGTCTTTAAGTCGCGGGCGGCATGTTGAATTCCGAACGAAACGAAGGTTGCTGATATTAATCCCGAACGACAGTGAGGGATTTATAAAATTAACTCCCGAGCATCGCGAGGGAGTTAATAAAGAAACCTGAGTGAAGTGAGGAATTCAAGCCGCCCAAGACAAAGACAGCTTTATCCCCGTGTTGCATACTATATTTTTTACACCAATTCTGTGAGATAAATAAAAGACAATTTGGTCGACCAAATCATATACTAGAGAAATATAAGTATTAGAGTCTGTCTAATAAGTTAAACGACTCGGGTAATTATCAGAATTTAATTAAATCTGACGTAGTCAACACGGGTTCAAAAATCAAGGTTAATTAAGAGATAGATCATTGTTTAGTAACAGAAGAATCTTATGAAAAGGGGTAGCCCTTTCTGGGAGCGAGGGGGAGTGTTAGACTTGTAATGATTAAAATTCATCTGTGTTTCTTCACTTGCCCTAGGCGTTCCAGGGCCACGGTAACTTTTTCGAATAATACTGCAGTCCGCTACAGCTTGGTTTAGCAAACCTTGGCTTGAATAAGCGAAAACATTTCTTAGGCGACCCACCCGCGTTATATTATTTAATACACTAGATTTGTCATAAAATACGTTTCATCCATTAAACAGACCTGTGATGGTCGTATCCTCTACTGATATTATTTAGTATATTATATATATGGTTTGTTTACCTTTTATCTCATAGCTCTGTGACGTAAATATTAATTTGGACGGAAAATTGAAATAAATTTTAATTTTTGATTTGATTTCAATTTATTTTATTTATATTTTATTTGTTTGGCATTTTATATTATTTGAAATTGTAATGCAATCATAAGTTAACATGTAATTTAAATATTTTGTATTGACTTGTAAGAATCTCTTACCAATAAACTACTATGACTACTAAAGGGTGTAGGTGTCTTGACTAAAAACTTGCAACTTGTGCTTGCAAGTAGCAGTATCAACAGAATCGTCATGGCACAGTGTAAGCACTGCCGCTGTGTTTGACGTAAGCCGTTCAAACGTGACCCTTCCGTTTGGCTTTATAGATCAAACGTGTGTTCGCCGAATTTCTAGATCAGACTGTAGATTTGTATCGGAATTCGGAACGTCAAACATAATTCCGTGTTTGTTAATTAAACTAGCAAAGTACAAGGATGTACAATTATTTGAAGATAAAAAAAAATTGTTGTTGATTGTTAAAAGTAATTGATGTAATAAAATATTTTTAAAAGCTAGTTTATGAATATTAAATTTACTGTGGTGTATTTTTTAAACAGTGTTCTTTTCGGCCACCGTAGGCGCGGGCTTGCGGACGGCGGGCAATGGGTAGCGCGCTGTTCGACCGTCCGATAACCATCCGGACCGAGCCCAAGTTGTCAACGGCGCGTACTGTTCCCGCGCGCCTCAAGGAATCAGCAACCGTAGGGGCCCGGGCCCCTACGGTTGCTGACAGCAGGGTAATAACCTACGGAGCCAAGGGTCTGTTTCTGAAAGGGAGGCTCGACCCCGGTACGCCCAGGTGTCGCCACTGTGCGGAATGCCCGGAGGACACAGTGGAGCACACAGTCGAGGTGCGCTCCGCTTGGGCGGATCATCGCCGTGCCCTCGTGAGGGCGATCGGCGGCGGAGATCTATCGCTCCGGGCCTTGGTTGAGGCTATGATCCGGTGCGAGGAGGAGTGGCAGGCGGTCGTCGATACTGCGAAGCAGTAATGCTCGCAAAGGAGGAAGCCGAACGCATCAGGCAACGGCATTCTCGCCACCGCCGCCGCCGCCGGGATTCTGATTCCGATTTCTGGCCACCGTAGGCGCGGGTTTGCGGACAGTGAGCAATGCGTAGCTCGCTGTCCAGCCATTCGGTAACTGTCCGAACCAAGCCCAAGTCGTCAACGGTGTGCACTGTTCCCGCGCGCCTCATGGAGTTGTCAGCAACAGCAGAGACCCATACTATATCAGACTTTTACTAATTAAAACCCAGGTTCTTCTGTCCTACTATGCGTTCCAGGGCCACGGTCACTCTTTCAAACGTTCCCGCAGCCCTAGCAGGCATCGGCCCTACTAGGCCCCTTCAGTGAAGCGCTGTGTCACAAAATAGACAGGTACAGAATTCAATCTACATACAAAGTGCGCTCGAGCAACGCACACATAGACACCGCTCACGGACACGATATCTCGAAGCATCTCGGGCCACTCGTTGAACATTTCCAGCTCAAACTCTCATTAGTGTGGTCCCACCGAGCGTAGGTATACAAATAATAGTTCAGAAGTCAAAATCACAAATAAAATAAAAAAAAAAGACGTGTGGCACTCGGGGACTGCCGCGGTAAAGCTATTGCATAGCATTTTTTATCAAATTATGCAATAGACCGCGCCAACAGCTGCTTTACCCCACCCATCCAAAACCAGACCTCGCCAACAGCTGCTTAACCCCACCCATCCAAAACCAGACTTCGCCAACAGCTGCTTAACCACACCCATCCAAAACTAGACCTCGCCAACAGCTGCTTAACCCCACCCATCCAAAACCCGACCTCGCTAACAGCTGCTTAACCCCACCCATCCAAATTGAGACCTTGCCAACAGCTGCTTATTCCCACCCATCCAATACCAGACCTCGCCATCAGCTGCTTAACCTCTTCCATCCAAAACCAGACCTCGCCAACAGCTGCTTAACCTCTTCCATCAAAAACCAGACCTCGCTAACAGCTGCTTAACCCCACCCATCCAAACACAGACCTCACCAACAGCTGCTTAACCTCTTCCATCAAAAACCGAACTCGCTAACAGCTGCTTAACCCCACCCATCCAAAACGCCGACAGCTGCTTTCACTCATTTGTTTTCTTATCGGTCACCACGCTCAAAAAACAAATGAGTCCCCGGTGTTAGGTTATTTTCGTTACGGAATTTCTGGATTCGGTCTCCACGCTCAAGGCCCGCGATAGAAGCTATGCAATAGCTTAAAAAATCATCGTCAAAAATAGATTAAATTACATCATAAATTTGTCAAAAGAATAAAAAGCTTGCTGGATAAGCCATTTTTTCAAACGAGCTTTGAAGCTGCCTATGGTCGGGGCACCAGAAATAACCGCAGGCAGCTGGTTATAAACTGTCGGGCCCATAACATGAGTCGTCTTGTAGGACTTGGCGAGGGATCTCGAGACCGTCGGCGTCGATAACTGACCCCTGCTTCTGGTGCAATATGAATGACGGCTCAAGGTGTACAGGTCGAGGTTCATCCTTACGTACAAGGCGACCTGATATATAAGTATAGCAGGTAACGTGAGGATGCCTAGTCTAGTAAAATGTGGTTTAGCGGACATGTCCTGCGGTATCCCGACGATGGCCCGCACGGCACGCTTCTGCATTCGGAAGGCGCGCTGCCAGTCGGCAGCACGTCCCCATAGCTCAGCACCGTATTGTAGTAAAGAGTGCACCGTCGCGAAATAACAAGTCCGCACATCGCGTATAAAAAGTGAAGTACATACATGAGATTGTCTTCTGTACCTATCTATTTTGTGGCCATGTGTCATTTTGAAATGAAGTGATGCGAATGCGATACAGGTTAATTTATTGTAATAATTATGGCTTTAATATATCTTTTGGTTTATCGGGACATTTAGCGTTCCGATCATGTGCAAATCGGGACGCGTCCCCAGACCCCTACAAATCGGGACATCCCGTCCAAATCGGGACGCCTGGCAAAACTAGTCCCGCCCCGCCCAAAGGCGGAGGATGTCATCTGGATGATTTTTACTCAACGAAAAAAATAAACCAGTTTTTTTTTCAACAAACTGTTTTGGATTTATATTGACATCACTTAGCTAACCATTTCAGTTCAATCGATTACGGATAATTTGAAATTCCTATGATTCTTTCATTCCCATTTGACTTAAAAAAAACTCATACGTAAAAACATTGCAAATTAAATAAAAGCGAAATGCGTTCTGCAAAATTTCCGTCGCAAGCTCTAAAGATATTGTGAACCGCTATCAAAATTAAATAAGCTAGCATTCGATTATTTAGACGTTCCAAAATATATAAGCGTTTAGTTTTGGGTGACAGACTTTATTAAGGTAGATATTGTTGCTAATAACCATCTTAATAACTCAAAACTCTTGGGTCCTAGGGTATAGATGGAGGTTACAAGCAATTCCAGAAATACGTTTATCTTAAACAGTGTTCTGCCAGTACTCGATTAAAAGAAGAAAATTATCCCAAGAGAATATACCCCTGGGATAATGTCCTATTTTAATTTTAATTTTTTTTTATGAATCGAATTCTATTGTATGTCTCCCACATACGTACGAATAAAAGCTTTTTCTTTCTTTCTTTCTATTCCTGGACATGGTCTATAATGAGCCAAATTTCATTTAAATCCGTTCAGATGTTGGAGCGTGAATAGGTAAAAAAATACCTAAACACTTTCGTCTTTAGAATATTACTGTGATAACCAACATTTTGGTCGGTAGGTCAATTTTTAAGACGTACAACGAGGAACCCTTATCGACAACAGTTTGTCAAAAAGGAAACCTACACTTTATAAATCCGGATACATGTAACACATCAGCAGGCCTAGCCAAGTTACGACCGTTTCGTTTCGAATCTCTTTTACAGTCGGTAATGTCTTTGATTCCTTTGTTCTGAACATGTTACTTAACGTTGAGTTGATGTCATTTTCATACATTTGAAGTTTTCTACTAGCGTTAACGATTATGGATTATTAACTTGGCTAAGCCCTCTGAGCGCATCACAGCAAAATCCCAGTGGCAAGTGGGAAGTTGGCTCTTTACTGAACCGACTCACTGTTGCGAAACATTTTAGTGTTCCGAAAGATTAAAGAGACGAACACTGAAACACTTTACAGCCTTTTTAAAATTCAAATTAAAACGTAAATAGTGTAATATAAATAACGACCTGAACCAAAACATCTGTTTTAAATTATTCTCCAAACAAAATTAAATAAAACTTATAGTGTGACTGTGACGCAACTTTCCCGATGACGATTCATAACATTTGTATCTTGTGAGTCGATGTTTCAAATGTTCCGTTTGTATCTTTTGAACCGAATGTTACAAATGTTGGACGATGTTCCAAATGTTCAGTTTGTATCTTGTGAGTCGATGTTTCAAATATTCCGTTTGTATCTTTTGAACCGAATGTTACAAATGTTGGACGATGTTCCAAATGTTCAGTTTGTATCTTGTGAGTCGATGTTTCAAATGTTCCGTTTGTATCTTTTGAACCGAATGTTACAAATGTTGGACGATGTTCCAAATGTTCAGTTTGTATCTTGTGAGTCGATGTTTCAAATATTCCGTTTGTATCTTTTGAACCGAATGTTACAAATGTTGGACGATGTTCCAAATGTTCAGTTTGTTTCTTGTGAGTCGATGTTTCAAATATTCCGTTTGTATCTTTTGAGCCGATGTTTCAAATGATACATGTCACTGTTTCGGAACATTTACATGATTCAGGTGTAAATGTTCTAATAGCAAAGATGACACACTTTCCACGCCTCTTACATAGCACTCGCTTATAGTTTTGACCTGTGCCTATTAGGTGGCCTGGTGGAGTCCTGCCGCAGTGTAATTCCAAGAATTAAGTTCTGCCAGCACACCGAGTGAAAGACGAAAATTATCTTAAGACAATCATCATCATCATCATCATTTCAGCCGAAAGACGTCCACTGTTAGACATAGGCCTCCCCCAAGTGTCGCCACAATGAGCGGTCCTGTATGTCTTGCATCCATCGAATTCCCGCAACTTTTAACAGGTCATCGGTCCACCTTGTAGGGGGCCTTCCAACGCTACGTCTTCCGGTACGTGGTCTCCGTTCCAGAACCTTTCGGCCCCAACGCTCATCTGTTCTGCGAGCAATGTGCCCTGCCCTTTATCACTTAAGTTTGGCGATTCTTCGTGCTATGTCGGTAACCTTGGTTCTTCTGCGGATACAATACCGTGTCCTATTACGAGACACGGTCTACCGATGTGCAAAATTTCACCCAATTATCCGTTAAGACACTTGTGTGTAAAAGAGTAAAATCATACATACATACAAAAAATTTAACCTTTATAATATAACTGGGATATGTTCTTAAAAGACTTTTACGAGACCCCTAATCGACAACAGTTTGTCAAAAAATAAACCTACATTTTATAAATCTGGATGTAACATAACCGCAAAATCTCAGCGAACGGTAGTTAAAGTAGTTATAGCACGCGCATATACCTACTCGTAGGTCCGTTCTGTGCCTATTTGGTGACAGAGGCCGGCCGCAGTGCCGTATCGTGCCGAGCCGCACCGTGCCGCTCCAAGCCCCACAGCACTGCTGTTTGTATTCCACCTACCCCTTCGTTAGACGCACAATTGATTATCGTTGTCTTTGAAATCACAATTGTGTGCACGACACTATCCAATTAACTAATGGGCCTGCTAAACCTAGGACTGTCGCACTTTGAATAGAAACACGTGCTTGTTTTTGTGAACAGATTTATAATGCCACTAATTATACTAACTAAATTGGCTGAACTGTTTCTTTGTTCGTCTCGCCTTGGTTTTGTGGTGGAGTTGTCATTGATATGACTTAGAGAGGTTGGTATATGAATATGAACGAGACAATAACCTTTTGAAGAGCAAATGAAAGTCATATATGAAAAAAATCAAGTAAATAATTAATTAACTCCCTAGATAATAATGATGTAACTGCTAAATATAGGTCTTGCCTAAATACAGCACAAACTGCTACTAATGGAACAGTTTCATTTCAGGAACACGAATTAGCCTGTTTCGTAAATACATTCGTCATCATACTTTGCGAAATTGAAAGCCTGTCTTTTCTATAATTCATGACGGCTCAATTAAAATTGAATCTATATCTACAAATTGCCTGTTTTTCTCTAATTAGAATTGAAGCTTAACTGGATTCGGCCTATTTGTAAAATAAATATTTGAACAGGGATAGCGGAAGATTGTTACTGCCATATTTATTACGCGGAGGCTATTTCAAGCGTTCACTGATTGCTTTTGTTCAGTTTTATTCTCGTTTAATAAATACATAGTTGTATTGTTAGTATCAGTTAGTATACATTTGTTTTAATCCAATTACTTAAATATAATTATCTACATAAATATATTAACAGGTACAATCGTCGAATTAATTTCAGTTTAGTTTATAAGTTTCTTACAAAAGTACAGTAGTGGTACATAGTGAACTTAATGCAATAAGGCATTCTCTACCAGTTAACTTTTGGGTTAAAAAGACTGCACTGTGGTAGGTGTGTACTATAAATATCCTACAATAGATATTAAAAAAAAAATGAAGTATCAATAGTAATCTACACTGATATAATAAAGAGGTAAAGTTTGTTTTTTTATTTATAGCAGGTAATCTGTGGAAGTACGGTCCGATTGCTAACATTTTTTCACCAATAGAAAGCTGCTTGATTCCTGAGTGACATAGGCTATTGTAGTGACCGAGTATATAGTTATTTTATGTACGCGGGCGAAGCCGTGGGCAAAAGTTATGCCAAAATTATAAACAAATAAATACTAAGATAAATATCAAATCATTACAAGTAAGAGAACATAAAGTGGACTAATATCCCTGTTTTTTATATAGGCTCTCGTTTGACTACTATCTCACCAGATGGTAAGCGATGATTGGTCGAAGATAGAGCATGCTTGCCTAGAAATAATGGAATCTATTATATTATAATGTTATTATTATAATTCCACTTCTCAGCTGTACATACAATGAATGTCTCCTAGAATTCCTAGATTCCACATATTATATTTTATATTACGGCAAATAGATTTTAGCATTCTAGAATATTTATAATACTAAGTAAATCTAGCGAAACAATGTTTCTGTCGCAATTTGTTAGGCCGTTTAGCCGGTAGTGCTTCAGATGTTGTGTAGTTATGTTGGTATTATGGCCCCGTTAGTTTCTAGTAGTAGAGCAGTGATTCCGGTTGCCGCTCCGGTATCCGGTTGGACGGGAACCAATTGGAAATACACTGTATTCAGCTGCAAGGTTCTTGATTTTCAGATGAAAGTCTTGTTTGTGACTTCGGCTTTTTGGTAGAGTATCAACAGTAGGAGTAGGATTCATCTACGAATGATTTCAAACGAATAGTAATATATAAGTTTAAGTTTCTATACTAAAATAATTGTTATCTCATTGTGTGTACCTATGTGCCAAATAAACGTAATTTCTTTCTTTCTTTCTTAATCGTCTCTTTCTCTTATCGTGTTTCGAAACACTATCAATTTTACTGTATAGTTAATACCTGGCCATTTGTGAGCAATAGAAAAAGGGATAATTATAATAAATTAAAGAACTTTTCAACATAAAGTCTACAATAAGGCTACAAAAAGTTTGTCAAAGAGCATTACCTCTCCACTACTTTATAATGTTATAGATAATTAATTGTAATAATGTAAGTTATCTATTTATGTGTAGGTGCAATTGTTTATAGTGATTAACTTAACTAAATTAATCATTAAAAATAAAAAGCCTATTTTAAGTTTTGTAACCTATTTACAAACACTGTATCTACATCTTTCACCCAACTCTCCTGTCGCAGGTCTGTTGGAAGAAACTTTTGAAACAAGCTGCTGTGCTTTTCTACCTGTCTTTGTTCTTTTTGGTCATAAGTGTTTGTATGTTTCTGTTTCGATAGCCTACAAATCTATTTATAGGTGTGTCGAATAATACAACCTAGGCGATCGATGATGTAACGGTACTCATTCGCCTGAAAGTGTTTAATTTTTTTATATTGTGCTGTATGTAGGTGAGACAAGCCTGCTGACGGCTACACCCGTGTTTAGGAAGTTCGTTTGCGACGTGTCCAAGTGGGGTCGTTAGCAATCGGGCTCGAGAGCAATACTGGAGTTTTGAATTAATGCCTTCCGATCGTGATTACCTGGGCCAAGGAAACGGGCCAACAGCCACTGTGACGTTCGTGACTTAATTAAAGCGAACAAAAATCGTTCACCATTTTGATCGGCGAGTGTATCTTGGGTTTGAGTGGACGGAATTAGGACAATACTGAATTGACGACGACGCCGTAGTTCGGATTGGTTTTTAATGGGCAGGAAAACTTTGTTGTTGTTTATACGTGTTTTTTTTAGGCTGCTGAAAAAACTTTAGGGCTACGACTTTTAAAATAAAGAAAATATTTTTCGATGAAAGGAAAATTGTCTTCTACAAAGCGGACCTAAAACTTAATTCTTTTTGAATTTACAATACCGTTGTGTCTACAGATTTTATGACTTAGCCCTGGAAGATTCTTTGACATCCTAAGTGTTTGTCAAAGCCGAACTTTCGACAATCATAAAGAAATTAACAACGAATGTTGCCATTAAAAGTTTTCTTGAGCACTGAAAGTCGCCCTGTCGCCTGAATAAGTCGTATAAGAAGTTTTTCATTAGATTTATTTGAAATAATTATATTTCGTATAGGTGCTACGGTTATCAGCAACAATAAAATAAATTCCAGCTTAATCTTGATGTACATTAGGTCACCGATAACGGCCTTTTGGAATTCTTAATGTTTGGTTTTATGGTTTCGTTTTAATACGTCTGAATTTTAAAGTATTATCGTACCTATATGTATAAGTATATAAAAGTAAACCTCGTAACATAAATTCTTTCAATTTGTATTTGCATGCTATATTTAACTTTTAACGCGTGGTTGCAGATATTATAAAACTAATTGCAAGACTAATGATAAAATTTCGTCGCATCCTTTTTGATCTTTTTAAAAACAGCCAGCTCCTGCCGGCTTCAACCGCGTGATAGTCGAACATTATCCCGGAAACTGGAACTTACTCCTGGGATACAATCGTAGGTACCTATATTGTAGAATACTGTGTATTATTCCAGGACATGCGGGGTTACCATGACGTTCAAAGTAAGATTGTTTGACGCTAAACAACCTGTATAGCTCTGTCTCTTACCACACTGAAACAAGATTAAAATAATCTTACTTTAAACGTCATGGTCCAGGTCATAGTCTAGTCGTGTGCGTATATTACCAACTGTGATATTTACTCAACAGATATTTTTATATAGTTAAAAACATGCAATAAGGACGCCATCTGGTAATTACAGTAGCGCGTAGTGTAGTGTTCCACGCGTTCCTCAAAGAGATGTCAGTAAGAGCAGAGAGTAGGAGCCAGTAGGTTCGAAGCCATGGATTTACTTCCGGAAAGGAAACCTAGGGTCCTAAACCGTAAGGTAAAGAAGGAACATTGAAGTGGTTTTGGTCACTAAAAGTCTAGATAGACACGCCTTCCCACTTCAACATAGAGCGGGAGAAGTTATTGAATAATTACCCACCTTAAAAAAAGTCACATAAAATAAGAACAAGAAGAAAGAAACAGAAAAATGATGCTTGGTGTTGTTTATTCATAATTAGATACTTATACTTACCTACAATTATATATTTCAAAACTCTACGTAAGTTAAAGTTAATGCAGGAAAGTTGTTAACGAGTCAACTTACATATTATTTATATTTGTGGCGAGGTTAAGTGCGAAGTTTTCTTTAAATTTGTGCACTTCACGTAAGTAACTGTTAAGTGCTCAAAGTTGGTGATAGTGCGCGAATCGTCGGAGCCTAGCGACAAGAGTTCTTGTGTACAGAGGTTCTGTGATAAATACCTAGCCATGTACTTCACTGTGACTGGGCACAGTATTGCGATGTCAATGTTTATTGTTTGTGAAGATTATATATAAATATGCAAATAAATACATAAATAAATAGATTTCGCTTGTACTTTTACGGTTCCATAGCCCAGCATGAGTAGGCCAGATTAAATAAAAACTTTTTTTTTACTTTTTCAAATCCCCTGTAAAATATCAAAAGACTAATTGGTTCCCGAGTACATAAAATATAGCCTTTGTCACTCAGGAATAAATTAGCTTTCTATCGGTGAAAAAATTTTAGCAATCGGACCAGTAGATTAACCTCCTACAAACAAAAAAAAACAAACTTTAACTCTTTATACACCGTTAAATTTTAATCGCTTTAATCCCGTGGGGTCGATCCGGTACATGAAACACTATCGATTTGTAAAGATAAAATTAAAAAATAAAGTACGTCTTTTTCAAAACTCGTATTAATTTACGCACGTACGAAATTAATTTCTTAAAGAAAAAGTCAGCTGAGCGAAAACAATGACCTTTAGGTACTTTGTACGCAACGCCGACTATTAACTACAGGTCATTGAACTATAAACATAAAACGATTAAAATTTAGCGGTGTGTTAGTGTAGATATGTGTATATTAAAATAAAGTTGGAAGAGATGAAAAACTATATTTTAAACCAATTCTTAGAAAAATAATGCCAACTGGTTCGCCTTATATTAGGTACCTATATGGTACTTATTCAGTATACCTGGTGAAAATACACGTATTTTTTTTGCTTCAGGAAATACATTGTTTTCTGGTGTGGACCTTAGCTGATAAAGCCGGAAAAATCAATGACTTTTATAAAAATAGTCGATTCAGCACGATCGCCAATTTTGGTCCTCGAACCCAATTTGGACCCCGTCCGCTTGTTTTTCACAATGCTAACGCAAACTATTTTTGAGACCTCGTATCTAAATTTTAGAGCTTAGCAGGCATGTTTAAAAAATTGCAAGACGTTGTTAATTGCCTCAGTAAAAGTGAAGAACACAAAAAAAAAATTCAAAATGTTTAATGTGAGTTTTTCATTTATATTCAAGTATATTCAAGTGTATATTACGTATTAAAGTATATTGGTAAAATTGTATGTTATTCTTGCCTTATAAAAACAATATACATACATTAAAAATGATTATCTAATGTTATAAGTAGTAAAATACCAATATTGTTTCCGGGAAGGGTTTTATTCTTATTCAGATAATGAAATAAAAATACAGCTATTCTTTATGTTCTGACATTGTAAGCAAAAAAAATACTGTGTATGTCATTAAGGAGCAAAAATATTTAAATTACATTAAAACTATTTAAAACCTAAAATCTGTACGTCTTTTTTTTTTCTTAAAAATAGAAATTTTGTTTTTGATAAGTATAATGTGTCAAACAGATTATTTATAGTTAATGTATTCCATTATTCATCATTTTGATCTCAATATGCCCGAGGGGGCAAAATCGGAAGCCTAAAATATTTTTCAGGAGAATCGGACTCTTTTGCAAAAGTTAGTTTTCTAAACTTTGTTAAGATGATTATGAATAATTGATTATTCCTTGAGGTGCCTTTACATTGAACACCTTGTGAAAGTCGAACAGTAAGTTTATTTTCCTAGCTAAGTTGTATGAGTCCTCCTATTTGTCTAACAAGGACGAATAAACGTAGTCTGAAATTCCTCTGTACACTTTCCTTTGTTTATACAGGAAGTCTTGCAAGCTCTCTCGGGATTTACTTCGATTTTTATAACGTCTAATAGATTCCCTGAGCTCCGAAAGGGATAAGTAAAATTTAACAAAATGGCGAGCGCTTGACTTCATTCCATCAGTTTATGTGTATGATAAAATAGAATTATTGATTAAAGGAAATTTTATGGAGACTGATATTTTATAAGATCAGTTTTATATACGAGCATTATTTACCTTATTAAATTTAATGATTTTTAAAGCTGAAACAAAATCGCTTTGTTTCGTCGTATAACGCAAACTACAGAGGATTTTTTATTGTGAAAGCTCGCAGTGTTTAATCATCTAATGCGTTACATTTAGCCAGGACCTGCCATGGCACCAACCAGGAAAGCGGAACCAATGAATGCGGAGCTCGTAGAGAACTGAAAAAGTTTTTCAATTCAAAATTCGAAATTGTATTTACGAAATAAGTTTAAAAATTTTAGGTACATAGACTTTTTAAAATAAATATAACCCCGTTATTTATTGGAAAGGATCGCAACGAAAATAAAACGGCGCAGACATTATTATTTGAATCGTTGAAAATTACAGGTTGCGTATATTTGCCGGCAACTTAGTGTAAACATCATTTGCTTAGTTTCGGTTAGTTATTAGCATAACATTGTAACTTTGTGATCGCGATCCCTTCACTTTGTTATAGGTACATAATATTAAAACAACTTTAGAATATCATCGTGCCTTATGAATAAATATTATAGACTGTTGAAAAATACACGAACTACTGAGTAGCTAATTTATTTAGATCACAGGTTTTTTTTTTCAGCTGAGTAAAGTTATAATAATGGAGAAAACTTGTAATATAAACGCGATGTAAAGCGATGACTCTTATTTGCCTATCTGTTTACTTATTTATTATATTTATTTCATATTTCTTAAAACACTTACCAAATAATTATGTAGTATCTATCTACACTTCGGTGTCTAACGTGATCTTGCCCCGGTTTTAGTAGGTATCTCCTGCCCTGGTTTTTTTTTTTTATGGCGGGAAAAGCATCTAATGACAACCCCCGCTCTTGGGCGGAGCGGGAGATAGTGTCAGACTCTTACTGACTAAAATCCCACCCCGTTCCTTCGTGCTTTCATACCGGGGCTCGAGCTACTTTTTCGAAACTAACTCTGGCCCCCGTAGGCTTCGACCTAGCTGGGCCCCTGCTGTTGCTGACAACTTGTGCTCGGTCCGGACAGTTACCGGACGGTCGGACAGCGAGCTTCCCATTGCTCGTCGTCCGCAAGGCCGCGCCTACGGTGGCTGGAAATTGGGATCGGAATCCCGGCGAGAGCGCGGTTGCCTGATGCGGTCGGTCTTCTCCTTTGCTTGCATTACTGCTTCGCAGAAGGAGGCGACTGCCTACCACTACTCGCTCCGGACCATGGCCTGAACCTAGGGCCGGCACGAGAGGTCTCCTCCGCCGATTGCCCCTACGAGAGCACGGCGATGCTCCGCCCAAGCAGCGCACACCTCAACTGTGTGCTCCACCGTGTCCTCCGGGCGTTCAGCACAGTGGCGACACCCGGGCATCACTTCCGCACGAATCCGGTACAGGAACCGCTCGAACTTGCCATGTCCGGTGAGGACCTGCGTCATGCGGAAGGTAAAGACGCCGTGAGGTCTTTCCAGCCGCACCGCAAAGAGGGAACTTACCGCCATAATTGTGGCGTGCCCAGCACTGGATTGTGATAGTCGCTGACGCCATTTCACCATGAGATCCCGCCGGAGCTCTGTCCGCCATGCCGTGACCTGTCGCGGCAGCGGACTTTCACACCGGCGTTGCATCTCCACGCGCAAATCGTGCATGTGTGCAAGGACTGCTCCTGCCTCGAGATCCCATAGTGGTAGGCCAGAAAGAAGGCTCCCCGCATCATCTGGAGCATCGTCGTCGTCGTCGCTATTGCGGTCCGCGTCAGACACCGCTGGTGGCGGAGCCATGGGCAGGGAGGAGTGTTTCCCTCTTGCAGGGAACAGAGTGCTCACTACACCCTCCATGAGCTGGGGCCGGAGACTGAGTCCGCGGGGGAGCCCAGGGGCAGAGTTTTTCCCGTACCATTTCACCACCCGCCCCCACGGGTCCGCGTTCAGAGACCCCAGCCACTTGTTGCGGGCCTCGAGTTTGGCCTGCTTTATCTGCGCTCGGAGGGTGCGTTTTGCCGCACTGTATCCCTCATACAGCTCCGCCTCTCTGCCCTCCGTATCCGGCGGGCGGATGCAGCGCCTGCAGTGTCTGGCGTACCGGCCACGCGCGTGATTGCACGCGTTGCGCAGTGCAGCGATCTCCGGCGACCACCAGTACAGGTGTAAGCGCGTCCTGGACGGACTCGGGGCATTGCTGCATCGCAAATTTGCGACACGACACAAATTTGGCGGGGGGGTCGCAGGACCTGCGGGAGGCCGGTGGTCGGCCGGTTTGCCTGCCGCCGCACATGCTTAGCAGTGCATCTTGACTTAGGCCAAAACCCAACCCACCAAAAACCTTCGGCCCTCGGCCGCGATGGTCTAGCCGCAGACACGGGGCCGCTTACCGTAACGGCTCGCATGCCCGTGCTGTCAGCGCGGATGGTGCCCGTCAGGACCTGATCGGTCGTGCACCCTCCCGCCCTGACGATGGCGGCCACCACACCACAAAAACCCGATTTATGTCCTTTAGTTGCCCTTTGCGTTTTAGGTTTCCTTTTCAGAAATTCCCCGTCGCCCTAGTGCGCATTGACCTTGCTGGGCCTCTACGGTTTTGCTAACATCTATTTGAGGCACGCGTAAAACACACGCGCAGTCCGGACTGTTCCCGGACGGTCTGACGGCGTGCAACCCATTGTTCGTCGTCGGTAAGCCCACAGCTACGGTGGCTGGATATTGAGGTCGGGATCCCGGTGGGTGGGGCAAGAGCAATTCCGTTCCTTCTCACGTGCGGCCGCTTCCTTTGCTAGGATTACTGTTGCGCCGAAGGAGGTGACTGCCAGCCATTCCTCCTCACTCCGGACCATGTACCAGGGCCCGGCGCGAGACGTTGTCGCCCTCATGAGAACAGGGGCCGCCAGAATGATGCCAACACATTCCACCTGTTTAGTCGGTGTTAAGTTTTCCTAGCGGTCTGAATATTTTGATATTGAGAGACTCCAGCTCCCATTCCAGTGTCTGTCTGATCCATCAGTGTAGATTTTCAGCCCTTCTAAGCCTGAGTAGTCATACAATCCTTCTGCTCATTATATTTTGTGTTTTGCGCTTACCTACAATTTATTTATTTATTAAAACCTTTATGCACTAGTACACAACATAAATGCGGATTAAATGCCTTAGGCATTTTCTACCAGTCGACCTTAGGGTGGTGCAGAAACAACATGTGGTAGGTGCAACTTAGAGACAAACAAACTAATAAAAAATTAAAACCAAAATAAATATATAATTACGAGTATATAAACACAATCAGTTTTGTTTTTTTTTTGTCACAAAAATCTGGTTGTTGCTCACGATGCCATTTTGATTGACTTTAGCGGGGAAATATTGGGCTTATGTATTATAAAATGTTTTAGTTGTTTTATACATTAAATGAGAGAATAACAAAAAATAAATTAAAAAATAATAGTTTTGTGGTACCTAATCAAAAAATGATCTTTAATCTCAACGTATGATTACCTCGTTAAATTTTCCCCTATCTATTTGAATCGTATACAAAATGTTAAACATAGTTTTTTATTTTATCAAACTACAAGGCTTCTGAAAGGCTGACAAAGTTTATATCAGGTACTATCAAATCTCAGAGAGGCACGCTTTTGTAGGTAATTGGTTGAGTACAAACTAAGTATTCAATCAATTACAGAAGTTATCTTAATTTTGCTAACAGATCAAATTAAAAGACCCTCTAAACTTGACATTGCTTTTCAATCTGAAATAGGTATTCTACGTCTAACCTCTTTATAAGAGAATATGTCAAATTGTAGAGCTAACTAGAAATGCAAAGTGATGAGACGAGTTCCTAGTTGCACCGTTCTTACATAAACTACCATAAATATCGATTTTCCCTGTATTCCTGGTATATTTGACGTAAAAATCTAGAAAATATATTCGTTCCACAAACTATTTCCGTATTAAAACTATTCCATAACTATAGCACGTGTTACATAAATGTAACATTAGTTTTTGCGGTGAACACAATAAATGTCGGTACGAACAGAAGTGTAATGAAAACAAGTGCCTTATTTAAATGTCTGCCCCCTTATTTGAGTTAGGGCGATCTCGCACCTGAGCACAGGGGCTTAAGGAAAGGATGCTAAATAAATATTTTCTAAATGGAAAGGATAAAGGGCCACGCTTCAGCGATAAGTTTCTCGAGGTAACGTGAACAAGCAAGCCAGTTTGCGTAGGTTCCGACAACATTTCTAATTAAGCGATTCCTTGTTATACGGTATCGTATATTACTTTGTTCAGCTACGCACCTAATTGTGTGTGCCCCGATTTTGTACACAATTTTAAGACAGCCGTGAAGTTTTTGTTCGGTGAAACTTTTAAGATTTTTATGAAATCGATCCGAGTTTGCAACTCGGTCATGTTCTTCTAACTTCTAAAGTATTCTTATTAATAATGATTATAAACTTGTTTTTATCATATATTCATTTTATTAACGGCATACTTTGTGAATTAAAAAATATGGGCGAACTTCTTAGTTAATGTGTACTCGTTTCGAGTTATAGGTAGAAAGAAATTGTTCCGCTCTTTATCCATTTCAACTAATTACAAGTTTCTGAGGCGCGCCGAGGAATGTGCTACAGCGAAACTAAATAAATTCACTTTATTGTTATTTCTTTGCATACTATTTAATTTTAATTTTATTCCATTAGTGTTTAGTTTTCCTTCTGGACTAGCTAGGTTTTGTAGCAGACCGCGTTGATGAGATTTTCCATCTCTGGAACTCTTCTAAAACTAAATAATGCTCAATTTTTGTTCATTTTTGAACAGAGAGCTAAAAACGTAAGTATACGCAGAAGTTCGTTACTAACTTTTTCACGGCTCAACTCTGACTGAAGAATTTATCCGATTTATCTGAAAGCATGATACAAGATTCTACCTTACCTGGCGTGTTTTAATAAGAAGTTAAATAAGGAGTTAGGACTCCTAATAATTTATTTTGATCCAAACCACCCTTTCGCAGTGGGCCGACGTGGAAGTTGTGAAATGGGATCGAGGGGCAGGTGAGATTTTCCTGCTGACGGTGAAAAATTGTGACGAATTAAATAAAGCTGTGAGTGAGAAATTAATCTGTTCTAACTTTTCGTTAAAAGCTCGACTTGGTTGAAAAAAAAGTTTAGATAAATTGGCTAAAATATAAATATTTAATTTCCAGTGTTCGCAGAGTTGGGCACAGCCCTAGCGGCGCGTAATCCGTGGCCGGCCTTATCTGTCTCCGTTCATCTTGTAAGCAATAATTTAATGCTGAGATTATTTTTCACTCCTGACAGCAAGTTTTAATGTCTTTTGAAATGAAATTCAGTCACACTTACCGCTCTCATTTCGTTCATTAGGGTGATTGCTGGGAAGAGATTGAAAGCACTTACAATGCAATTGAAGTTTTTAAACTTGTACAAAAGATTTTAAACCATTTCGGTTTTAAACTTTTTGTAAAGATTTTTGTAAGCGTATGTATTGTCTTACAAATAGCCAAATAACTATATAATTTTATATCTAGATATTATTTATAAACGCACATCCTGAAAGTAGTAAGTATGTTCAGCATTTGCTAGTGAATTGATTTTAGATGTTTTTAATATACCTACTCGTAGCCCGTAGGTAATATTTTTTACCCTAAAATAAAGTACTAATTATTATTTTAGGATAAAAATATTATATTACATAACTATTTTGATAAATTCTTGTTAAATCTTGATTGCGAGCATAGATATATACCAGTACTGATTCGCTACCGATGTCTCGCATATTATTTGCCTATAAATAGAATAACTAATTTCTCGAGAAAAAATATCACTAGCTTTAAATTTTAGTGCTTGAATATAGATTGAAAATTTTCTTACACAAAAAAAAAATGTGAGAAATTTTTTTTATTTCACTAAAATTTAGTTATAATAATAATGTTGTAACTATATACATATTATGTATAGGTTACTTCTGGGCAAGCATGTTTCATGGTCGATCTTATCATTGCTTACCATCAGGTAAGATAGCGGTCAAACGCGACTCTATCAATAACAAAAACCGGCCAAGAGCGTGTCGGGCCACGCTCTGTGTAGGGTTCCGTAGTTTCCCGTCCGTCACAATAAAGTGTACCCACTTATGAGTTTAAAAAAATGCTTGCTACGATTATACTATAAACTTAGTCCAGAAATTATTTTGTAGAACTCTTTTGTCTTTTTTGTACAAAAACTGTTCTTTCCATCAAGTTCAAAATAATTTTCCTAGAAAGTCCTTATAAAGTTCTACTTCTCAGATTTTTTTCATATTTTCTAAACTTATGGTTCAAAAGTTAGAGGGGGGGGGACACATTGTTTTTTACTTTTGGAGCGATTATTTCCGAAATTATTGACATTATCAAAAATGATTTTAGTAAACCCCTATTCATTTTTAAATACCTATCCAACGATATATCACACGTTAGGGTTGAAATTAAAAAAAAAATCACTTCCCACTTTACATATAGGGGGGCTACCCTAATAAATCATTTTTTTTTCCAATTTTTATTTTACCACTTTTTCGGCGTGATTGATATACATATTGGTACCAAATTTCAGCTTTCTAGTGCTAACGGTCACAGAGATTAAGCGAGGACGGACAGACAGACAGACAGACAGACAGACATGGCGAAACTATAAGGGTTCCTAGTTGACTACGGAACCCTAAAAATGTACTTACATTTGCAGCGGTGGGAGCCTTCCCACTAGGTGGATCAAAGACCTGAGGGTAGCGGAGTCCCATGCACAAGATCGGTTGTTGTGGCGACACTTAGGGAAAGCCCATGTCCAACAGTGGACCTCTTTCGGCTGAAATGATGATGGTGATGACGATGTGTGTTTTTATTATTAAAATGAAATTTAATGTTTGATTAATTTACTAGCACTGCAGACTACCGTCTTTTTATTTTAAGATCTTAAGTCTACCCTAAGATCTCAGGTTGTCTGGTAGATATCATTGACCGCAATAATACTCAAAGATAAACATGAAAAACAACATGAGCATGGAAAAAAGAAATTTAAGGAATGAATTGATGTACCTAAGTAATAGGAAAACCTACATTCAAAGTAGATGAGGCTGTTAAAAGTTACTATCGAGTACCTATCGATATTGATAACGTTACTTCAGAGTAGAAACCTCATAAATTATGGAAGAAAGATAACTTTTCAGGAGTAAATAGAAATTTCGATTTGTAAAATTTTAGTTCCACAGGTCCCCAGTTTATTCTGACGACATGTGAAATAACTAGCAATTCTCTTTTTAAATTAATTTTATTTATTTACTAAAACTTCATGCAACACAAAGGTCCAAAGGCAGACTTAGGGTGAGTTGCACCATTTAACTATAACGATAACAAAGCCGTTAACAGTTGTCAAATTGACCAATAGGCGGTCGTTTCACAGCTGGTTATGGTTTGGTTATCGTTATAGTTAAATGGTGCAACTCACCCTTAATGTCTATTAGGCATTCTCTACCAGTCAACTATTTTTTTTTTATTATTTTATTTAATTAGATACATAAATGGTTATAATTTAATTTTACAAATTGTGATTTTAATAGTAATTGATATAACTTTTTAAAATATAAATAACTAGCTTTTGCCCGCAGCTTCGTCCGCGCACATAAAATATAGCCTATGTCTCTCAGGAATAAAGCAGCTTTCTGTTAGTGAAAAAATTTTTGCAATCGGATAAAGTATTGGTCCGATTGCTTCCAGAGACTACCTTCTACAAACAAAAAAGCATAAAAACAAAAACACTAACTTTAACTCTAGTATATTAGTGTAGATTTATTTATATATCTGTATTTTAGCTTGCAATTCGGATACGTTTTCAGTTGAATATAATTTATATATTTTAAATTATTTTCGTGAAAACGTCAAAAGATTTTTGTAATTGTTTCGAGGTCCTCAGTAATCATTATTAGAAATAAACTTTATATTTTTTTTTTTGTGGGATTAAGGCGTGAGTCTTGAAGTTTTCTTTCTAAGAATGTGTTGAAATAAAAATTACCAAAATTATATTTCCAGAGCTTTTCGTTATAAGGCAACGATATGGTAAAGTAAATAACACCTGGTTGTGAACCCTTAATTACTGTCTTATAAATATCAATTTTCATTAAATTAACTCTTGAACTTTTAATATTAAATTAACCGAGACAAAATTAAAAAACTTGTTGAAAACAATTTACCTTTGACGCACGTATATTCGATTGGATGAACTTATCTGGAAAAAAGGGCTGATTCTACAGCATCCCACAGGGGTAGATGCCACTCGGCAAAAAACTTTCCGAGTAACCTTCGAAGGAGGAAACCATATCAAAGTTGAATCACTAGAAATTGATGAATGAAGACGTGTTCCCAATTTTTATATGGATTTTGTCATGGAATTTGATATAGGTTAGATAGCTCCTAGCTTACTTTTAACTCGTCGATATCTATAGGTATACTCCTATATAGAAAATAACGGAAAAGTTTGCTAATTTTCGATATTTATTTATTTATATATACAATTTTAATAAAGAAAAGCCACATCACATATATATCACATTGACAAGATGATCTCAAAACAAAATGACTTATGAACAGACAATTAAGGCGTACATAGCGCTCGCTGCAATAATTTTGTTGCCTTAAAAACTATTACATAATCGAACATTTAATATAAACTCATAGTATAATCTGATTGAGACAAAATAACAAAAAAAAAAACTTATATAAAGTCGAACAAGTCAAATTACGTGTACGTTATAAGACATTAAAACTTAATTATATAAATTGAAGTGAAACAAAAACATTAATACTTATTAAAATTAAAAAAAAAAAACATTAAAATAAATAAAAAAAGGCAAGGGCTTTAAAAATCACAAAAGCATAATACACATTAGCATAAATCGCATTAGAATGTACCTTGAATGAATTGTAAAAATTTTCTCCTAAACCTCGGCAGCTTATCGCTAAATATGTCTAATTCACGCATGCTCAATACAGCACTGTTATACGCATTGGTCATCCTTATAATGGGAGACTGTAGGCCTCTGGATTCGTTTTGACAATGGGTGTTTGAAAAACCTTCTTTTTAGGGTTCCGTAGACAAATGGCAAAAAACGGAACCCTTATAGATTCGTCATGTCTGTCTGTCTGTCTGTCTGTCTGTCTGTCTGTCCGTCCGTATGTCACAGCCACTTTTTTCCGAAACTATAAGAGCTATACTGTTGAAACTTTGTAAGAAGATGTATTCTGTGAACCGCATTAAGATTTCCACACAAAAATAGAAAAAAAGCAATAAATTTTGGGGGTCCCCATACATAGAACTGAAACCCAAAAATTTTTTTTCATCAAACCCATACGTGTGGGGTATCTATGGATAGGTCTTCAAAAATGATACTGAGGTTTCTAATATCATTTTTTTCTAAACTGAATAGTTTGCGCGAGAGACACTTCCAAAGTGGTAAAATGTGTGTCCCCCCCCCCTCCAACTTCTAAGATAAGAGAATGATAAAACTAAAAAAAATATATGATGTACATTACTATAAAAACTACCAACGAAAATTGGTTTGAACGAAATCTAGTAAGTAGTTTTTTTTTAATGCGTCATAAATCGAAAAAAATACACTATTATTAAAACATCGATCAAAGTTACAACACATACAAGAACTTTTATATTATGTTACTAGCTGCTCGCACTTGCACTTGGCCGGTTTTTTTTATTCGTAGGTAAATTCTTGGAACTGCTAAGGAAATGCTTTGTAAAAGACAACTACTGTGAATATTTCTATTTAAGATTTTATAAAGGAAACACAAATCCAAGAGACGTCTTTGCTCGTGAAGGGAAATTATTTTGAATTTTTTCAAACGCTCAGCATAAGGCTGTCTATATGAAAACCCTTTTGTAGAGAATGCAAGATGTCTCGTGAAAGCACGTTGTATACTTTCTACAAATTGCGAGTGGACTGTGTAAAAAGGATTCCATACATTGCTCGCATACCTACTCAAGGTTGCTGAGCACCGGGTAATTTGTAAAAACACTGACAACCTTGCAGGACTGTATTACTAACAACATAAACAACAACTTTTGTTCTATTACTTTTTATGAAACATAATACATTTACCAAAAACAAACCTTTAAGATTTCGTTGTTCTATCTAACAAATTTCAACTCTGTATATTGTCGTATTTACCTTCGCCTCCCACGCACTGTTCTCGTAGTAATAGTAAGCAGGCTTTCGAAACATCTAGCAAGCATTCGCATTATTTCCGTGTACTCGAAATTAGAATATTCATACACTATCTTGCAAAGATAAAATTACGGCTGCACTGCCGAATTTCGCTACAAGAACATGTATGACGCGAGCGCATCAAAGCGACCGACTGACTAGTGAGGGACTGAGGGTTGTCCGTAAATAGGCAAAGTTTTTATGAAGCTACCTTCCGTTATAGTACTATCGCTTGCTTCGCATAGACTTCGTAATATTTAGAATGTTCAATTTAAATATTTTTATTTTTGTATGAAAATCTGATGAACATATGAAAATATGTCAAATTTTTAAAAGTCTTAGAACAAAAGTGGTTAGTTATGATGTAAGTAAACATAATTTTACTAAATTAATTGTTAATAATTTTGTCACTTCAACATTTTATATTAATAGATGCTGTAATTTTATTAAAGTGTCTCTCTAACACTTATGTTTATAACTTCTAGTTATTAGTTTCATAAGAGGTAATTGTGAAATTACTGACATGTTGGTTTAGTTAGGAGGTATTTCCGCATTTTAATTAAAAGTAGTTATAGCAAAAAATCACCTCGGAGATTTTAATAAAACACGAAAAACCTTATTAAAGTCATATCCGTAAATTATCTTGAAAAAATATTTTTAGAAGTAAGGAACTTCTTATGTGACACGCACTATACTTCACGGCCAGTATAATATATAATTATGTTAGAGGTTGTAATCGTGTGTCGTGAGTGCTAGCAGTCACTTTGTCAATCTCTCAAGATTGACAAATGTTTGAAATATGTTAGACAGAAAAGTATGCAGATTGATTGATTGATTGTCTGTCGATACGGTGAACTTTCTCTAAAACGCCTATTACACTACGCGTTATTTAGCATACGATATTCAGACTGTCACTAAATTCACGCAGGCTCTGACTCATTTCATACAAAATCACGCACGACACTACGAGACTCAGCGTGCCATACCTTGCGTGTCGCCCCGCACCCACGGGCTTGTGTGCATGTTTTTCCTCATGTACCAGGGCGGCTGATAAGTCCATGTCTCACTACTAATATCACTAATAGCGGGACTCATTATTGTTATAAAATGCAGGTATTTTAATAATTTAGTTCATAAACAAATTACTTTAGGAACAAGTAACACCTTACCAATCATCAGCCTTTTTAATGTTCCCACTGCTGGGACTCAGGATTCTTCTCTAGGTGAGGGAATGGACTGTAATCCATAACGCGGGCCCAGTGCGGATTGGTGAATGTCACATGTCTTCGAATTTTTGGTTCTAGGACATGCACCATGTTTCCTCACGATGTTTTCCTTCACCGTTTTGAGAGCAGTGCAGTGGTGATAAAATAAATTACACAAAGTACGCCACCATGTTGTCCCGATGTAATATGCTCTTATAGACTCGCTAATAGAACACATTAATGATACTTTAAAGTAGAATGCTGTTGCTCCATAGAAAAAAAAACCCAGCTCCGGCAGAAACGAGATGTATCTCTAATTATCAATAATGATATAAGTGAGGCGTGCCCAAACGCTACTGAACTTCAAAAAAATGGTGAAGGAGCACTACCTGTCACATTAATTGTTCTTCCCCTTTCTCTATTGTATTTTTTAATATTATTAGTTTATTATTTGGTAATTTATTTATGTATTATATTTTTTCTTTTGTACTATATATTATAGACATATATATATTTATTCACATAATTTATGTTGTACACTGACAGCCCCAAATCTTTTCCTTTCGTTCAGTCCATCCAAAGGTTGTCTGGTAGAAATTGCCTTGTGCAATAAGACCGCCTATTGTACACTTATTCTTTTGTAATTGTTTATCCTGGAATAAGCTAAGGTGTGCCATAAAGTCATAAATAAATAAATGATGTTATAAAACAATAACCAGCTATTATCGTGATCCTTACTTGCAAACATATAAAAATTGCTAGTTTTATTAATCACCGTCGTACCGGAAGACGCAGCTTTGGAAGGTCTCCTACAAGGTGGACCGATGACCTGGTGAAGATAGCGGGAAACCGATGGATGCGGGACGCGCAGGAACGTTCGATGTGGCGACGCTTGGGGGAGGCCTATGTCCAACAGTGGACGTGTATCCGCTGGAATGATGATGATGATTAATCAGGTGTCCATGTAAAAATCGCTTAATTACAATTCATTGTTACCTCGGAACTTCGTTGTTTGTGGACTGATTTGCATTTTTTTTTCTCCTAAAGGGATATGGTTCCAGAATGGTTCCATTGTTTTCAAAATCCAGTTATGATGATGGAATCCAAGAGGAATCGAAAGAAATTCTCAAATATTATAGGCAACCATTTGGTGATTTTGGTATTTTCATCGATTCTCCTATAATCAGTGTTTTATGTTGTTTTGTTATTTTTTGTCTCATTTCATTTGTTTTGTTTACTAACATTAGCTCATAAGTATTTTCGTGTTACTAACAATTTATATGGAGAAATTTGAAATAAATTGTTATATAACAAGCACTGCCAGGAAACATTGTTTTATAATAAAGTTCGAGTGCCTACCTTCCGGCTCCATCATCATCATAAGATAACTTCAATAATACCATTTTCAACAATACTATTCAGAACCATTTATTTATAGTATTGTCGTTAGTTGCTTAATTATCTTCATTGTGATATCTAGCTCCGTTGGCCATTCCTGGTCTTCTTCATCAGTTTCACTTCATGAAATGTTACTTTCTGACTGTAAATGCTTGAGTTCTTGATGAAAATATCAAAATCACCATATAGTAGCCTATAATAGCTGATTATTGATAATTTGAGGGACATATCGTTTCTGCCGGAGCTGGTTTTATACCTCTGTAAAACTAATTAATTACCTATTTATCAACTTTACCATTTCTTTACAAGGTTTAATATACCTTCGCTCTTTGATGGCTATTGTGCTCAAACTTGTAATATTTCCATTCAGGGCTAAAAATAAACGTGCCCAGCATTATCTATTGATAACGCAAAATAATTATGAGTTTATTTTTATATGAATGAACGATGGTTTTTTATTGGCTACCTAATAAAGTAATTAAGGTTGATGAAATTTTTAATTTTAGTTCATTGATGAAGTAATAGAGAAAAGGTCTTTTATTGGCATTTTTAGTTAGATAATTGCGACATCACGAACATTGACCCGAACGGTTAAACTCAAAACTCTTCGGGTCCAACGTCAAATCCGTGATACTTTATATACGCAGAAGACCATCAAAGCCCTGCGCGTTCTGTATAACAACGCGTTTAGGATGCTGATGCGGCTGCCGCGGCACTGTAGTGCATCTGGCGTGTTTGCCGATGCACGTATGGGTGGCTTTCATGCCTTCCTTCCTAAGAGGGCCGCATCTCTGCAGGGTCGTGTCCGTGGCAGTAGCTTAGCGTATTCTTAGCGTTGTGGTCGATCGACCAGACTGCCCAATATTCACGCATTGTATTCAGATGCATGTGAAAAAGTAATAATTACGCTATTTTAAGTTTAGGTTACTAACTTAATTTTTAAGCATAACTACTAACAAAAATATGGATCTGCTTTGTATCTAAGGCAAATAAAATTATTATTATTATTGTATCACGCACTACGCTGCGTGGTGCAATGTGATAATCGCCTTAGTAAAATATCCTAAGTTTTTTTTTTTGGTTTTCCCGTTTCACATACAGTTTGGAGTTATTGGTACTTTTCTACAGCGTGTATAGAGTACAGGTACAGGTACAGGTAGGTGTAATAGGAGCCTGTGCAAATCGTATTCGACAGCAAAGCGAGGCAAAGTTCAGACTACGACGTCGAACAAACAAAGCTGGACAATACACATGAACTCGAACATTTTGGCATACAGGCATACAGCTATTTACTGCTCCACGGGGGTTTGTCAAATTATCGAAATATACTTTTTATTACCTCCCATGATTTATAAAGCGAAGGGCTGCCCAAATTTATATTGCAAACCTTTTAACTGGCGATTCATACACTTTCGGGAACATTAATAATTTGGATTTTATGACGAATAAAACGACTCGTTTACGACGAATAAAATGTCCGGTTCACTTTATCATAAAGTTAAGCCTGTCCCGGTCCTCCGAGGTCCTATTTTTTCTAGGCGATGTAAGATACAATAAGAAAATATGGTAAAAGGTCGGGTTATATGGCTCACAGGTGATTCGTGAATTGAGTGAATTTTGTAGTTTAAATAAATGTTATTTATAGTGGACATTCTTTCCGGTTTCTAAGTTCCGTGGCTTTCTTTCTTTCTTGATATCATTTCCCTGCAACCATCTCACAAAACAACATTATATTATTAATCGGTTAACAAATACGACAACTTGATGTTTTCCATAGGAATTGGTAAGTAGTGGCCCAAAGCTGGGTATAATGCAGGGAGGCCTTTGTCCAACAGTGGGAAAGTACACGCTAGATATAATAATAATGCTTTATTCGCTGATAGATTTATTAATTACAGTTTCTTTTTAATTTTACATAACAATTGAGATATTCACATTTCATGTCTAGATGTCGAATGCGGTGAACGCTTAAATCAGTTACCGTATAACATAGTTAAGTTTTAGTCAGTAAATGTCTGTTATGCTCTTTCGCTCCACCCTTGAGCGGGAGAAGTAATTTGATGACTTCTCACCTCAATTTTTATTTTACTGAATTTCAGAAAACTGATTTCTTTTAATAAAACTTATCTATATACAAAACTTATATATATTTTTTATCAATGGAATTGTTCATCATCATCATCAGCTTGGGCGGAGCATCGCCGTGCCCTCGTGGGGGTGATCGGCGGCGGAGACCTCTCGCGCTGGGCCTTGGTTGAGGCAAGGTCCGGAGCGAGGAGGAGTGGCAGGCAGACTCGATTTAAGAAAAATATGGCACAAAGCGCCCCACGCTTTTTTCACAATGATATTAATAGTTTTCGTTCATTAATATTATTTTCTACCCATATTGAAAATTTTTTAAAAACATTTTACTTTGATATGCTATGAAAGCGTGTTTTTTTTTATTTTTTTTAAATTATATTTTTTATGTTATATTTACCTTAAAAATGTCTATACGCCTTCAAAGCTATTTTCAGACGGCTTGGGTGGAGTAGGCGGAGGCCCACGTAGACCTCATGTTTCTGTTTGTGATGTCTAACCTAAGCTATCACGAAGGGGAACAGTGGCTTCACTCGCTCGCTTTGCTTGCTCATTCTAGCTCCTGTTATCTGCTTTTAACTTAACCTGTCCGTGTGGCGGTGCCCAAAAATTTGAGTGAGCAATTATCCGTTTCATCATCATCAACATTTCAGCCTAAAGATGTCCACTGTTGGACGTGTGTCTCCCCAAGTTTCGCCATAACGAACGGTCCTGTGCCTCTCGCATCCATCGGATTCCCACACCGGATCCTCAATAGTTAGGTTATAAGTCCACCTCGTGGGAGGCCTGCCAACGCTGCGTCTCCCGGTACGTGATTGCCACTTTAGAGCCTTTCGGTCCCATTGACCATCTGTTCTGCGAGCAATGTGCCTTGCCCACTGCGATTGAAAATATTGGGTTATGGAAATATCCTTGTGGGTTCTGGTTTTGGTAATGGTTCGCAAGACTAAAGTTTGTAAAGAAACATAGGCCTGTATTTTCATAATCTATACTAATAATATAAAGAGGTAAAATTTCTATTTTTTTTGTAACGAATAAACACAAAAATTACTGTGCCGATTTAAAAAAGTCTTGCACCATTGGAAAGCTACATTCAATCTGAGTAACAGGCTATATTTATCCACCCGTGCGAAGCAGGGACGGACCGCTAGTACTCATATGTATTTAGATACGCGAATTTCGGTCAAATGAAAAAAAGCAATTAAACAATGTGTTTAATTGGTTTTTTTTGCAGCCAATTAATGACAACAAAGAAACATGAGTTTAAAATAGATTCGCTGATTGAAACTGATTCGCCGGAATCTCGTTTTTAGCGTGAATATCTTATTGGGCGTTTGTGTCTGCTTTGTAGAAGCCTAAAGCATTCGAAGAGGTGTAGGTATTTGTAGATGCAGGCTTGCATAGATAAATCGCATGCATTCGCAGACTCGTAGGCGTAGCGAAAAGAAGGCGTAGGTACACGCGTAGCTGCAACATGGTAGTTAGTACTTGTGGTTATTCGTAAACGCATATGCATCGTGTTCATGCCGAAGCGTCATTCGTAGACGCGTACGCATCGCGTTGATGCCGCATAAACACTGTAGACACTAAAATTGTTATAGAATTCGCTTAGATTTTCGAAGAAGCTATTAAGCCGAGAAAGCATTTGTAAACGAATAGGCGTTCGTAGACGCATAGGCTTTCGTAGTAAAATTGTTTCGATGAAATATAAATATTATTATGTTTATCATGCCACCCATATGTTGGACACGTATGCACTGCCCTGGACCAACAAGATTTTTCATATTTTCATAATTCTTTCTTTTTCCCACAATAATTTTGATATTGACAGAACAGAGATGGCTATAAATAGCTGGTGCCACAAAACAGACACGCCAGTCCCATCAAAAATTACAAACTCAAATCAACGTTTCTCGGAATAAAATGACAAGTAATTATTTTGAAGGCCCGCCGTGTCGGCTGTGATAATGCAAAGGAAGAAGTGGTTCAATTAATAGACCCCATGTTCGACAGAGTCTGCTCCGTGACCCAATTAGGTCGGCTCGTTTCTTATATTGTTCTGATTCGGCAGACTTCGTGCCCGATGGAAATTCGTCAACGATTAATTAGATAATATCCAGATGAGTTTTTTAATTATTTGTCCTGACAAACGTTTCCCTTCAAACAATGTCTAAACATTGAACAATGTAAAACTTGGTATGGTCATGTAAAGAGGTGGGATGAAACCCATGTTGCTAAAAGAGTTATGAGTATACATGTGAATGGGTAAAGAGGAAGAGGGAGGCCAAAGAAAAGATGGTAAGATTGTGAGAACAATGATACGATAGAAAAGGAAGTTAGTGTTAGCATGACGAGTAACAGGGTAGAATGGAAAAAAAAAAAACGTGTTGTGCCGACCCCAAATAAGTCGGGCCAAGGGCAGGAAGATGATGAAATTGTTTGAGGTTGATGATATTGCAATACACACATCAGTGGCGGTCTGACGGTAGCAGCCCAGTTGTGGGTTCAAAGTCAGAGTGCGTTTGTTTCCACCGATTTTCGAGTTTTAATATGAATATTTTTTAAACTCTAGCGTACTTAATGCTAAAATTTGGAAGATTTTAGCCAGCAAACCTTTCAAATCATCAATTAGTGCGCTTCACCATCAACGATTGCATCACTGCTTAGAGGTTAGGTGGGATCGCAATTAAGCACTAGCTTATATAATTTAAAAAAAAAAAAATATAGTACCCCTTTGTGTAATTCATCACTAGTGCTCTCAAAATGTCGAAGATAAACATCGTGAAGAAACCCAATCCAAGCCATGTCCAACCCGCATCGGGGTCGTATGGTGGATCAAGGTACTTTCTTACCTGAAGAGGAAGCATGTGTCCCAGCAGTGGGAACATTATGAGGATATTCTTCTTGATGTTCTATGTTTTTGCTTATAATTTATTTATTTAATTTTCATGCAACGCTAAGTATAATGACGGGCTTAATGCCTTAGGCATTCTCTACCAGTCAACTTAGGGTGGTGAAGAGACAATATGGTAGGTGCAAAAAGTAAGTGTAAATGTGCACATGTAGTTAAAATATTAACTACTGCTCACTTGTCTAACCTGAGGTACAACCTCAAGTATCGGATTTCCGCGACCCCATCCACGAACCTTTGGGACCTACAGACTTTTTGTAACGATGCTGTCGCGCGTTCGCATCGGTACAGTTGCGATGCTGTAGCGCGTTGGCATATTTTCTATAGCGCTTGCAAATGCGACTTACGCGCGCTAGTAGCGATGCTGTCGTACGTTTATGAAACGCGCGGCAGCATCGCTACAAAGAGTCGCCGTGGGCGTTAAGTTTAGCGATTCCACGGCCTACATTGGTAATCCTATTTGAATAACAGAAGTTATTTCGCAAATGACTTGCATGTTTCCAAGCCAAACGGGCAACAACAACGCATTAAAAACGAAAACGATTCAACACGAATTTGACCAGAAAAGTAAAGGAAACAAATCGTGTAAATACAGCTTGTTATAAATCATCCCTCGACAGCTGTGCACCAATTTATCTCTAAACGATACCTCTTACAGGACAGTTCTGCTGATCCCCTGGCGAATGATTGTGTTTGATGGTTTCCTTAAAGGTTGGGGTCAGAGGCAGTCGATCCGCGTTACTCTCGCGTGTCGTGGATGGATGAACTTCCTGCGGGGTTGGAGCAAGCACGACTGACTGCGACGATAGATCAAGAAACGGAACTTATTATACCAACTGTCCCTCGCGGCTTCACCCGCACACTAATATAATTTTTCAATTCAAATTAGTAGTTCCCGAGATAAGCACATTCAAACAACCGAACTCTTCAACCTTATAGAAATTGCAAGTAATGAAGTTTGTTCAATAATATAAAAGAATACAAAATATGTAGATTGTGTGTTTATGAAGCACTTACTTTGTAAATAATTTTCCTGTTTGTCATCATATCTACTAACGTCTGTAGGTGCCCGCGCCTCTTTCAATAAATATTAAATATTGTCTAAGCGACGGCGATGTCGCACGTGTTTCTTATTCTGAAGCGTCACAATGCGACATGCCCATCATAATTTATTTAAACTGAAGATGAAATAAAAATATCTTAATTTCTTTGTGTTTGCATTTGTTCAGGAGCAGTTTTTCCACGTGTTATATTATATAATCCTTTGTTTTGACCACCGTTGGGACTGTTTCATTACCACATGCGACAATGTTTAATCACGGTGATTTATTATATAACGTGAATCTGATGAGGTGACATTGGCTGAAAATGAAATAACTCACTTTGACGTTTACATAAATTTAAATAATGTACTACATTAATGTTATTAAAATTTACATAGAACTATCGCAGCTGGTTGAATACACAATGAGGACGAGAAATGGCCGCCGCAAACTGTCATCGATAAGATGAAAAGGGCAACCTTAGTTCTGAGTGAGACGAGCGTGTGAGCGATGAGAGATTGACGACACAGATATGTACCTACATCCATATAACATAAACAGAACTGGATCGAACACGAAAATGTATACAGAATTCTGGATTAGCTGCATGCCATCTAAGTTTGATTGGGAGCTACGGGTGACGTGTCCGTTAATGGGCCAATAAATCAGTTCTGATTAACCAGGCGTTGTGTTCCTTAAATGGGACACGGTATAAGAGCATAAGCTTCAAGCAGTTTCAATTAACTAACGCAAACATACAAACAACAATGTAGTGTAAATTATTCACACAGCGCGATTGCCTTCATCTCGTCTATCCGTCTATTAACAAAATCCATTAACATTGTAATCAGCGTCTCTAAATGCTGGTTGATTCCCGGTTGTTCAGAATATTTCCACGCTTGGCGGCAATGATATCGCACGTACGTTGTTTTCCGGTGACAAGAGGGTTTATGGTACAAATCTCGGCGGTTTTCCTCATCTTAGGCGGGGCCCGTCTCACAGCGAAGGGAGATCCGACAGGGGGAATATTTATTAGACCCTATGTTTCACAGCGGTCGAGAAATCTGAAACGGAGCATTTGCTATAAAGGTTTTTTAGTTCTATTTTAGTAGTGGGATCGGTAATAAATACCTATGTATCCCATTTTTCTTGCCATTGAGTAGCTGAGCCCTGAATAGATGGTGCTGATTTTGTATCTATTTGTGCAAACGTTTGTGTTCTGTATTACCTACGAGTCTTAAAACGCAGAAGTTGGTTCTATGTATTCATTAAAAAGTTTAACTTTTTTTTAATACTACTCAGTTTGCATAAAATAATGTTTTATTTTTGATCACATAAAGTGCTTTTAATTCTGAAAAAAGAAGCAATATTAACAACAAATCACTAGGGGGCATCGAGATCAAAGATGACGTTCATAGAATCACCTGCGCTTCATATTGTAAGTCACGTAAGAGTATTGGAATTCATCAAGTAGTTTGGGTGTTTGGATCCCCAAATGGAGTAGATATTTCACTTAAAGTACGCTAGCCAGAATAGTACATTGAAATTTATGAGTGACCCCAGCGGACAGCGTATGGAAGTGGGTTTTACTCTTGAATACGAGTAGTGCTTTCAGATATATAAAACGCATTGGGGCATTTACTTGAGGAGTTACGGCTGGGCGATAATATGTCGCCGACAACATAATTACTTCATATTCCAGAGCTCCTGATATATAATTACCTGCGGTGAGCCACGGAGGTTCACTGAGAGTCCAATTTCACAGTTATTACGTTAAGGCTATGAGATTTAGCGAGCTTGTTACATTCTATTATTTTAAAGCTCTTTTCTCCCGTGAAGCGCTCATAGAGAGCTTAACGACAGTGCAATAATACTAAGAACTACATACCACAACAATGAAGTATCCATATATCTGTTTCGTGCAAAAACAAATGATAAAAGTATAATTTGGCAAATTCTGTAGGGAATGACTGCATTGGACGCCGTTGTTCTTCGTCAAAAAGAGGGCACATTAGTATTCAGATAACACGGCTTCTAAGTAAGTTATAAAGTCATCTTCGTTATATAGAATCAGGCTACGTGGTCAACGTTTAAAATATCTGTGACATTCAAACGAACGGTTTGGTTCAAGCAAATAATTTGTAACTGAATTAAACGAAATTTTGAAATTAAATTGACTAATGGAAAAGTGTTATTTTAGTCTATGTAATGTCTATATTTATTTGGTTGATTAAAGAATCGGACTAATATTATAAAAATGTGTATATTTTGTACTTATGTTTCATTACTTTAGCAAGCTCGAAATAAATGATGATATTTAGCACTAGGGTAGACTATGTCCTGATATTTCAGGACATAGTTGCATATAGGATATTTCTTATCCCGGGAGTATGTTATCTTGGGATAATTAACGATTGGCCTGTTGGTGTAGTTACTAGATCTTCTTGTACAAATATACATTACCACTAGACTCTTGTGGCAATGTAAAGTGCAAGATTAAAAGCCGTAATCATTCCTGAAGTCAGAACGATAGCGTCTAAGCAAACACACTCAATAAGGAAATACCAAATGTTTTTCAAATTTCAACTTACCCCCGAGTGATTTCATAAAAAGAGATTAAAATAAAAGTGTTGGTCCGCTCCACCGCCGCGCCGCAGCCGCGCCGCAGCCGCACCGCGCGCCGCTTTACATTATGATTGTAACCGAATTCTCCGAGATTGAGAAGGGTAAACGTCCCCAACCGCGGCGCGGCGACACCGAGTTTGTTAGCACACACTTGCGAATGAAGAAAAATGTCTTGGCTTAAGCCTTTCCACTCGGCGAGCGCGGAATTGTAAATAGAGATTTATTAAAACGGGACATAGCGAAATTCGCGCAGTTATGTACACCCTTTTGCGAAAATGTTCAGAATGGGACAAAAGTTTCGCATTTATGTGTCTGTTATAAAAGTAGATATTTTTTTATTATAAGAGAGTTAGGTAAGTAGGTATATCTTATAATCTTATCACTTAAGGTATGTCATCTACGTACTCTACAGCCGAATAAGAAAATTAAGTTATGGCACTGAAATTTTATTTACATTCTTAGGTACTGTTGCTTTAAGAAATTAGTAATTCTAATTGTAGTCAAATAATATGGGCATCGAGGCCCTACAAATGTTCACTTGACATGCAACGATTGACAAAAACATGGTTTGTCATTTCATCATTATAGAACAAGTTGTCCAAATAACTAGCCACTTACTAGGAAATTAAAACCTATAATAATTAGTGTACTTCCTGTTGATCTAGAATTCGGTTTGACATGAAGCAAGGTCTCATAGAACTAATATAGGAAAAAGTCTGAAAACTGTAAAGACACAAAGAAAAGTATTTTTGCGATTCGAAAAAATCTTCACTACTCGATTCGTGAATTAAACTACATTTTACATAGGAAAGTTTGTACGGGATTCTCGATGTGCGTATCCGACTCGCACTGAGGCGGGTTTTTTTATCCTTTAGGATAAAATTATACTTGTATAAAAAATAGCCGAAATTGATTCAGTAGCCGATTCTGGACATACACTTTCAGGCCGTGTTACATTTTGTAAATCCAGCTTAAGGCTATAGTCCCTTGAACCATCTGGCCAAAATTATGTGGACGCACCTCTCGCACCCGCTTAGGCGGCAGTACGCAAATCTGTGCGACTAAAAGCGCCCGGAAAGCGCGCGGCTGACCTTTAAATCCATTTTCTTTGCGAAATATTGATTGATTTACATATGCAATTTTCACTTTGAAGAATATTTAACCACCAATTTTTATGTGTAAAAATGTTTCTAAACGTTTCGATGGAGTAGGGAAAAGTTGCGAAATTGTAAAATATTGTTTTAGACAAAAGTATAAATAGCACGAAAAAATCAAATGTTGAAAATGTTGTTTATGAGTCTATAATAAATATATATTTTTATCAAACCTATTAACCTGGCCTTTACCGAGGAGTAGGCTTCAGAAAGTCACTGTTTTATGGCACTTTTCGGGTGCTTGGGCCTTAAACCCTTGAACCTAGAAAGCTGATTTTGTTTTAAGATGACTAAGAATAAGAATGGATTTTGACAAGAAAGATGAAATGACAAAAAAGGGGTAGATGAGAGCGAAGAACGGGCATAACCTAGTCTATCTATACATATAAATAAAATTGGAGTGTCTGTTCGTAATATTGAAATAACTGCTTTTTACTACATGCATATTTTATATATACGCTTTTTTTTTTTTTTTTTTTTTTTTTTTTATGGTGGGAAAAATCATGCATTGACATCCCCCGCCCTTGGGCGGAGCGGGAGATAGTGTCAGACTCTTACTGACTAAAAGACCCACCCCGTTCCTTCTAGCCTTCATACCGGGGCTCGAGCGCCCTTTCGGATAACCCTGGCCCCAGTAGGCTTCGACCCGGCTGGGTCCCTGCTGTTGCTGACAACTCCTATATATACGCTACATACACCAAAATGACATTTTTTACAATTTTTGTCTGTCTGTCTGTCTGTTTGTGCGGGCTAATCTCTGAAATGGCTGAACCGATTTTGACGGGACTTTTTATGGTAGGTAGCTGATGTAATAAGGAGTAACATAGGCTACATTTATTTTAGAAAAAATAAATTTAAAATCCTGTAGTCTACGCGAACGAAGTCGCGGGCACAGCTGGTCTTTAATATTACTGTACTCTGTAGAACTACTTCCTTTAAAGAAGGCAGTGAGTAACCTGTAATGAACTGTTCATGTTATAATATTTAACGTATCGACGCTTCAAGGTCTTGAGCGTCTACGCCGAGCGCTAGTCTGTCGTTTTTCTATCGGTTGCATTTCGGGGAGTGTGCGTTTTTTTTGTTGGGAAAATCATCCAACGACAACCCCCGCTCTTGGGCGTGTGTTTCCTGATAGCTACAACATAGGGATATTTAAGTTAAGAGTGAATAGGTTACTTATAGGCAAGCGCTCTCCATCGTCGATTATATCGTGGCTTTCCATCAGACGAGATAGTGGTCAAGAGCAAGCCTATCAACAATAAAAAAAAAATATTAGCCTGTATAAAATTCTTTCTGTAATTTCTTTTTCTGTGCTCTTTTCTCACACTAGGTTTTACCCGCGGCTTCGCCCGCATACATAACATCCTATCACTCAGGAATAAAGCAGCTTTCTATCGCAATCGGACCAGTACTTACAGAGATTAGCTCCTACACACAAAAAAAAAAACATAGAAACAATAAAATTTACCTCTTGATTTGATAATATTAACAAATCTACTGTTTTTTCATTGAAAACGTTGCCCTTAAGTGTTCTAATCTCAATCGCGCCTAGAAGTAAACAGGGAAGAATTTGAGTGTCAAAATTAAATATCGTTTGGTGTTCCTTAATACCGAATTAGGTAAGCAGTTATGGCCGATGCAACGTGATACCTGTTTTATGCAAATGGCGTACTCTAACGAGAGCGGAGACTCCCAGGCAAGGAAGCTGTTATGTCATGGAAGCTGAAGCTCCGGAGTACTTAGCATTAGATATTATTATAACCTTGTTTAACGATAGCACCTATCCGTACCTAAATTAAATCTATATGTATATATAAAAAAATTAACAAAAAAAAAAAAATTAAAATGAATTCAATGTGAAAAAACACTGAAAAGTTGGAAGTCGGTGTTTCTATAATAGATAGTTTTGTCTCTTCTTTATTTGACGACTAATTCCAAAATTAAAGTTATTTTGTAGATACTTTTCAGTGTTTTTTTTTGTTTACGTTGAAGCCGGTTTAATTTTTTTTGTAAAACGTTTTTTATTTTATACTTTTAAGTCTGGAAGGACTTGAGGGAGGCCTTTGCCCAGCAGTGGGACAGTAATGGCTATTAAAAAAAAAAAAGTTTTGGTACCACCACTAAAAAGAACCCCTCAACCAACTTATATATCTATATATGTATAACCTTATAGCCAGAGAGCATCTCAAAACAATTCTAATAATCCTAAACACGGTTAGATTACATTAATTTAGCTACTTACCCGCTTCATCACCAGATTAGTTCGACAAATCTCCCCCCTTTTTCTTTCAGTCAGTCATTGCTTACACGTATAAACAAAGCAATTTTACTTGTTACGGACAATTCTGCTGTGATCCTACGAGGAGTTCTGTTCCATATCTTCGAAGACCAACTTGGAGGCATAACCTTTCAATAAAAAAAAATCAAAATCGGTGCACAATTGACCGAGACATCGGTATAGATACATAAAAAAAAACATACATTCAGCCGGACATAGAACCTCCTCCTTTTTCAGTCGGTTAAAAAGGAGAAACTGACTGACTGAAATCAGAATTCAGAAACGTTTGTTTCAATTACATACAGGCACTATTGAATTGACAAAATGTCTGTCAGTCAAAAAAGTGAAGCTAAATTGCACATTCCAAAGCGTAGATCTCTATGGAGAAAAACGTGCAAGAAACTCCATGGACACTATTTTAATTCATATTAAGAGTTGCATAAATCTTGGTTACATATTTCTTATCGCTTCTATTATATGAGCACAATGTAGATAAGTAATAAAAAAAATGGTATTAAGCCACTGGGAGCTAAGAGATCCAGTCTTAACTGACGACGTCCGTTCACGAGCATCAACGCACACCCAAAACTGCCGGGATCAGAAGCGTCTCTCCTCTAAATACAATTAGCTGCTGCCAGCGACTTCGTAGAAAATTATCCTAAGGGAACTTACTTCCCGAATAAAATGCATCCTACATATTATTCCAGGATATATTTTATCAAAATCCTTTCATCCGTTCGAGCCTGCAGATGTAACAACATACAAACAACATAGACGCTCACAGACTGTCGTCTCAACAGGTATCCGTTACTGATTGATTTATCAACACGAGCTGTGTCGATAGATCAGTGACATGATCAAACCACTGAATGGATTGCACTGAAAGACACGCGGACAGTTATTATGACGAAGGAAGGCGGAGGAAGACGCAGCGTTAGAAGGCCTTCCACAAGGTGAACGAATGTCCTGATGATTCGAGGGTCGCGTCGTGGGTATCCGATGGATGCAGGTCGTTGTGGCGACGCTTGGGGCAACGGCAAGCCTATATGTTCAACAGTGGACGTCTTTCGGCTGATGATGATGAGACATGCACTAAATAAGGATTTTACAAAAGTCACCCCTACGAGAATAAAACGTCGCGATGGTCCATTTGTATTGAGAAATCTGTAATCACGCGGGCGAAGCCGCTGCCAGCAGCTAGTTAAGTTTCTGATAGTTGTGTCGTCGATTTTCAAAGTTAGTTCGTAGATGGTGGACAAATCCATTCCGTACTGAGCTTAGCGTAGGCGCGAGTTTGCGGACGACGAGCAAAGATTAACTCGCCGTCTGGTAACAGTTTAAATAGTGTAATTGGCTTCGGCCGTTCTATTTAATTAAATAAATAAATAATAAAAAAAAAACAGTTCGAGCCGTCGACGGCACGTAGTGTTCCACGCGCGCCTCAAAGCGAGATGCCAGCTACGGTCACAGGGAATTTCTGAAAAGGAAACCCAAAGAGCATTTGAAGGACACAGGTGTGATTAAGTCAGTAACAGTTTGACACGCCTTTTCGCTCCACCCTAGAGTGGGAGAAATCATTAGATGGTTTCCTTCTCAAAAAAATAATAATTCCATACTTAGTTTCCTCATAACGGAATAAGGAAGCCAAAATGTGCTTCCATTAAAAAAAATATAATAAACAATGTTTTTTTCCTGTTTTGTTTTCGCACGGTTTGAGCTTTTTAGTATATAAAGTTTTCAGTATTTACAGTCACTAAGCGAAACTTTGAGTACTAGTAGACTTCAAATATTATATCCGGCTGGACTGGAAGACATATTGGGGTCAAAAAGTTCCCAAATATGACGCAACGCCCAATTTACGTGACGCTGCGAGGATGCTCAGTGTCCTGCAAACTGTCCCCTAACATTGTACAACGCATTCGTTTGAGGCGGGACAATATGTTGTTGAACAATTAGACAGCGGGCGCGTCATGTTAGGGGACATTTTGTCCCCTAGTGTATGCAGTCGAAGAGCCTGAATCATCATCATCATCATTTCAGCAGAAAGAAGTCCATTGTTGGACATTAGGCCTCTCCAAGTGTCACCACAATAAAAGATCCTGTGCGTCTCGCATCCATCGGATTCCCGCAACCTTTACCAGGTCATCGGTGCACCTTGTAGGAAGCCTTCTAACGATGCGTCTTCTGGTACGCGGCAGGAGACTGTATGTATGGTGTTCTAGTAGTTATATTAACTTTAAAATTTGTACATTTTAAGCATAACTGACTAAATACTTGGTCTTACAGTTTTGCCCCGCTTAAATAGCTTATAAGCTGAAAGTGAAGCATGCCAAAAGTTTGTATCTTCCCTCCACCGTCCATATGTTACGGAACTAAAGTTCTGAATTATGTAGAACAATTCATTAGCTCCTAGTTTATTGTATACCTTACGTATTTATTTGGTGGTCGAGGCAGGATAAAAGAAAGTTGGTAACTTGTGAAATTTTTATGAAGATTTTTGTTAACCATTATTAAGATGACATAGTGCTGCTCAGTGCTTCAGTCTGTGGCCTGAGGAAACTTGTGAGTATATGTGGGAGGTACGCCAGTACTCATGGCCTAGTGTACAATGTGCAATAGAGTGTTCTAATGGACGGTATTTGGGGCTGGTGGAAAATTCCCAGTAATGCTACCTCCAATAAAAATAAATGTGTGCCGTTATCGAAAGTGCACTCAATAAGGTACCTTGGGATATCTTGACCACTAGCCTTAAGGACAATGATGACATTGAGAGCTGCTCTGACGATTAGAGGATTAGAGCGGACATGATTACCCAAAGTTTTAAACGTGCTCCTACAGAGGTTAAGAAAACACTTTTTAGAAATTTCTTTTGTAGAACGATGTTACACTTGCCTGTGGGTACGTTTTACAAAAAAAAGATCGTACAGTGCCCTTCGCGTGCAGTATAATAATTTTTTAAGGGTGTTCATGGGTCTGCCTCGCTTCTATAGTGCATCAGGGATATTTGCTAAAATGTGTGTTGATTGCTTTTATGCATTAATGCGTAGTGTGCATCCCTGGTGGGCAGGGTGCGAGTCAGTCCCAGCGGCATCCTGGGCCTGATTGCTGATAGGCTGAACTGATATGTTGTGAATCGTTGCTACAGTACTTCAGCTCGAGTGCTGAAGCAATGATTATTGTGTATGTTGATATTATTTGTGGTTGTATTTGTGTTACTAACATAGTTTATAAGTGCATACATCCTATAGGAGCCTCATTGTTACTCAGAATAAAGAACCGCTTGACCACTATCATACTTGATAGTAAGAGATGATGTGGTCTTCTATGGAGTATGGAGAACACCTAAGCCTAGTAGTCACTCTTGACTTAAATACCTACTGGTTGTAGCTATCAGAAAACAGATTTCAACAAGGATTTCCAGTCTCTAGCTGGACGCACAATGAAAATGTTTCCAAAACGTTTTGTGCGTATGGGCGCATCCCCGTACGTCTGGTAGTCCGATGATTGAAAGGGCTCGGCGGAATTAAGCTATGCAATTGCACACACTCCGAAGTGTAGCCGAAAAAAACCGACCGGTCAGCAACTTGGCGTCGTTGGAGAAAAGTGCCTTGGATAGTGCGTAGTTCCTTAGTTTCTTATAAGTAGGTAAATCCTTTTCACATGTGTGCTTTGTTACATAATCCTTAGGTATATGATATGGGTATTTTAAGTACAATAAAATAGCAAAGTTCTACGTTTCATATATTGGTATGTTATGAAATATCTGTGACTCGATTGACATCAAAGCTCCTTTTGTATGTTTTACTGACAAAGGGGCCCAATGACCACAAAGGCCTGTTGTCATGACAAACATTTTAGGTATGTCGACATCGCGATACGCTTTTAATGTAGTTGGCCCTCGCGGATTAGACACGACATTTTTAATGTTGAGAATATATTATATATACATGCTTAAACATTGTTTGGATTCAGAAAATTAAGATGAAAAAAGTGTCCCATAATATACTAGTCACTATATGGCAGGGAGCAAACGTGTGTTTTGTGTTAGATACTAGCTACCGATGAATATTTGTTTTCTATAGAATCCGCATGAAATCATCCACTCCCTGCGCATACCAAAACATTTTTTTTGCGTCCAGTTTCTTGCACTTAACACGTACTCATAACGATAAAAAAATGTTCCGTGTCAGTAACTGAAAACTAAAAGTGTCTATATTTGCGTAGCGCCTTATGTACCTACTATAGGCATGGGCCTATAGTATAATGTATACTAATTATGGAACACTTTTTATGTTCGTACGCTTTTCGTTTTTATGAGTTTTTATAAACAGAATGGTAGACCATGGCGTTCGTATTACCATATTTATTCAAATCTTTTGGTTGGACAAATATAGTGGTAAAGTATTAACTATAGGTACCTACACACTTTGAGAGAGAGAGAGGAGAAAAAATATGGAGATACAATTGCTTTCACAACGATTCAACAACATAAATTCGCATTATTAATCCAAAGATGCTTATAATAAGACTAACTTCTGCCAGCGTCTTCGACAGCGTGATAGTCGGAACATTATTAAGGCTATAGGAGATACTCAAACTTGTTTCATTCATAAATTTCACATTTTCTTATAATATTATAAGAAAATGTGGTTCAATTTTTAGGGTTCCGTAGTGAACTAGGAACCCTTATAGTTTCGCCATGTCTGTCTGTCCGTCTGTCCGTCCTCGCTTAATCTCTGTGACCGTTAACACTAGAAAGCTGAAATTTGGTACCAATATGCATATCAATCACGCCGACAAAGTGGTAAAATAAAAATATGGATTTTTTTTTATTAGGGTTCATGTAAAGTGTGAAGTGATTTTTTTTTATTTCAACCCTAACGTGTGATATATTGTTGGATAGGTATTTAAAAATGAATAGGGGTTTACTCAAATCATTTTTTGATAATGTCAATAATATCGGAAATAATCGCTCCAAAAGTAAAAAAGAATGTCGCCCCCCCTCTAACTTTTGAACCATAAGTTTAGAAAATATGAAAAAAATCTGAAAAGTGGAACTTTATAAGGACTTTCTAGGAATTTTTTTTTGAACTTGATGGAAAGAATAGTTTTTGTACAAAAAAGACAAAAGGGTTCTACAAAATAATTTCTGGACTAGGCTTGTAGTATAATCGTATATGCAGGCTTTTTTTTAACTCATAATTGGGTACACTTATTGTGACGGACGGGAAACTACGGAACCCTACACTGAGCGTGGCCCGACATGCTCTTGACCGGTTTTTAAAACTTTTTTCTACTCATTTTTCATTTTTCACACCCAGCCCTATTTTTGCATAAACAGATATTATCCTTAACAAAAAAGTACCTAGTCAATACGAATAAAATTAAACAGAATCACTGCTTAGCGACCCAGTCATCGCTGAGCGGATGGCACTCAGCGGGTCCGCGATAAGCCAGCGTTTCACGCCAGATGACAGCGCGCTAGCCCGGCTTTTAGGCGCCATTTTTAGCTTTCGTGAACTAAGCTTGTATTGGCCTATATTTATGAAATTGGTCGAATTTAAATCGATGTGTAGGTCTATGCCCGTTCCGTATGGTGTTCGGACGTAAAGAATAACACCATCCCATCTCTTCCCGTGGGTGTCGTAAGAGGCGACCAATGGACATTTTGAGACCGTGCGTACTGTTTAGCACCTGAGGTCACCGCGTGGTGGCGGGTAAACCACCAACTAAAGCATTCCTAAGGAGGGTTGGTGACAAGCTGGCGGCCGACTTTAAAAAAGTAGCCAAATCCCTTTGCAACAAATTCGGTTCGCCCCACAGTCCACGCGCAGGAGCAGCACCCGGCTCCTGTGAGAAATGGACCAGAGTTATACTACCCCGGGCCTAGAAGGGCCAGAGAGTTAGCGGATGTATTGAAAAGAAGACGGATGAATGGAGAGGAATAAAAGCGAGAGAAATTGGTGAGGAATACAAGTTTACTATTGTGGAAGTGATGGAAAAAGAAATGGTGTTAGACAGTTAATTGAAAGAAAGCATGATGGAAGTACAAAGGATTAGTGATAGGTTTATAGTTGTGAAAGTTATGTTAGAGAATGTGATGTTGAATGTAGTTAGTGTGCATGCACCACAAGTAGGATGTGATGAAACGGTAAAGGAGAAGTTTTGGGAGGATTTTGATAAAGCTTTAATGAACATCCCTGTTCATGAAGAATTGATAGTTGGAGGTGATTTTAATGGACATGTGGGAAGAATGAAAGGTGTCCATGAAAGAGTACATGGGGGATGGGGTTTCGGTAGTCTGAACAGTGATGGAGAGATGCTGCTGCAATCCGCTACTGCATTTGACCTGGCAGTAGCCAATACGTGGTTCCAGAAAATAGACGAATACATGATCACATATAAAAGTGGTAGTCATAAGACCCAAATCGACTACTTTCTAGTTCGGCGCAACAACTTAAAGCATGTCTGTCATGACTGCAAAATACTGCCAGTAGAAGACCTAGTCTCACAACACAGACTCCTAGTTATGACCTCAGTGGCCAAAATACTGTCGAACAAACACAAAAAGCATCTTGCCCCAAAAATAAAATGGTATATGTTAGAGAGGAATGATTGTGCGAATAAGTTCAGAGAACGAGTGGTGGACAGAATGATAGAGATGGGAGATATGAATGATTAAAGTATAAATGAAAGCTGGAACGAGATAGCTGGGTGTATCAGGCATGCTGCGAAATATATTTTGGGAGAGACGAAAGGAAAGGGCATAATAGATTATTATAGATAGAAAGAAAATTCAAGGAATGGCAGCGAGAAAAAAAGAGTAAGTATGACATTTGAAAGAAGAAAGCGAAGAAAGCCGTGGCCATAGCAAAATCAAAAGCCCAGGATAAATTATATGACACACTGGACCGTCCTGCAGGCCAAAATAACTATATCGGTTTACTGGAATAAGAGAGAGAAAGACGAGAGATGTTTGCCAGGTAAGATGTATAAGAGATGAAACTGGAATGGTTATATCGGATGATGAGAAAATCAAAAAGAGGTGGAAGGACTATTTTGAAAGACTGATGAATGAGGAAAATAATTGGAGTAGTGTGTTAAAGAATAAACCAGTGAATGTGGGGTTAGTGAGAATGGTTGGTATGGATTAAGTTAGGATTGCAGTAAATGGAATGAAGAATGGTAAAGCCATTGGTCCAGATGGGATACCAGTTGAAGTGTGAAGGTTATTGCGAGTCAATGGATGGAAGTGGTTAGCTTTATTCTTCAATAAGATGTTGCAGGAAGAAACCATACCTGATGAGTGGTGCAGCAGTTCTTTGGTGCCCATTTTTAAGAACAAAGGTGATGTGCTTGAGTGCAACAATTATAGAGGAATAAAGCTAATGTCATATACTATGAAAGCCTGGGAGAAAGTTATTGAAAGGCGACTGAGAGAAGACAGTGAAATTTCACAGAACCAATTCGGTTTTATGCCTGATAGGGGTACAACGAATGCCATTTTTGCTATACGCCAGCTGTGCGTGAAATACAGAGGTGCGCATAAAAACTTGCACACGGTATACATTGACCTCGAAAAGGCATTTGACCGGGTCCCTCGTGAGGTTCTGTGGTGGGCCCTTAAGGAGAAAGGTGTGCCTGGGAAGTATGTGCAGTTGATCCGAGCGATGTACAGTCGATGCAGTAACCAAGTCCGGTCCTCAGTGGGCACTACTGGCAACTTCAATGTGGCTGTCGACTTACACCAAGGGTCGGCCCTCAGCCCTTACCACTTCCTGATGATAATGGCCGCTATAACGTCGGACATTCAGGAAGAGGCTCCCTAGTGTATGTTGTTTGCCGATGACATTGTGCTGGTTGCCGTGAGTGGTCTAGAGGTCCAGCCCCCCTAGCCAAGTTACAACCGTTTCGCTTGCGCCGAACGCTTCGATTTGGCTGCGCCGCCAATTCTTTTGTTCTGACCACGTGACTGAGCGTTGAGATGACGTCATTCCCATACATTTGAAGCTTTCTGCAAGCGGTAACGATTGCAGATTAGCAACTTGACTAGGGGTACAAAACAGATTGGAGGTGTGGTTGCACAGATGCCCTTAGCTCTCGCCGGAACGCCCATACCGATCTGTTTCGACTTTCAATACCTCGGGTCGGTCGTCCAAGGGGATGTTGAGGTAGACCGGGACGTAACACATCGGATCAACGCAAGATGGATGAAATGGCGACAGGTCGCGGGAACAACCTCAAGTTGAAGGGTAAAATCTACTAGTCCCTGATTAGGCCTGTCATACTAGCCCTACATATGGATCAGAATATTGGGCTGTGAAAAAGTCGGATGAAAAAAGATTTCATGTAGCGGAGATGAGAATGTTAAGATGGATGTGTGGTATGACGAGAATGGATAAAGTGAGAAAAGAGTATATTAGGCAAAGTTTGAAAGAGGCGCCAGTGACTGAAAGATTGAAGGGAAATCGTTTGTCTTGGTATGGTCATGTAAAGAGAAGAGATGAAAAGCATGTTGCTAAAAGAGTTGATGAATTTACATGTAGATGGATGGAGAGGAAGAGAGAGACCAAAGAAAAGATGGATGGATTGTGTGAGAAGTGATATGAAAGAAAAGGGTGTTAGTTATAGCGTGACGAGTGATAGGACAGAATGGAAGGAAAAAACGTGTTGCGCCGACCCCAAATAAAACGGGACAAAGGCAGGAAGAAGTGTAGGTCTATGCCCGATTGAATCAGAAATAAAGATATACGCATGAGGTCCAATGTTACTGATATAGCCCGAAGAATCAGTGGCAGTGGGCTGGACACAGTGTTCTTAGAGTGACTGGTCGATGGGGCCGAATGATTTTTGAGTGGTAACTGCGTATTCAAGGTCGCAGGAATCCGATGGATACAAGACACACAAAACTAGTTGTTGTTGTGAACACTTCCGGAGGCCTACGTCCATCAGAACTGGTGTGATTGGGTTGTCTGTGCGTTTTAAAAGTCTTAAAATATTTGATCTCAAGAATATCAAACAAAATGAAAATGATGTGATTCGTTGACAAAAACCAACAGTATGCCATATATAAATAACCGACTTCACTAAAAAATACACTAAATAATAATAATTATAATAATAATTTATTTAAAAGACAACTTTTGGTCCACATTGTATGTTAGTAGCACTTAATTCTATGTTAGTTCAAATTTACACGAGTATTAAATTCAATTACACACTAGATCAAAATGTCATAAATTACAATTACAATGTCAGTTAAATATTAAAATGATCAAAACAATAAATTAAATTAATATGGTCAGTTGATTAAAATTTCAAATTAAAATGTTAATAATATAATAATTGATAAAATAATAATAAAATTAAATGCATAATTGAAACTCAAAGTTACCTGCCCCACGCCTGATTTACAGGTGCGTGCAAGGCCTGCCAGTGTAAAGGGCACATCCAACCTAGAGGCAACGACAGCAAGAAGACTGTTGCTGCTGCCCCGCACTCTACTCGCTAACGAGGTCGCTCTCTTGCGCATACTGGTATAAAAGCAATCAGTGTGTACCTCTGCGAACATTCCCGACGCGCTGCAGAAGCGAGGCAGCCGCAACAGTGCCCTAAGCGAGTTATTGTATTGCACGCGGAGAGCGCTGTAGGACTTATGCGCATATGAAACCCACAGACCGCACGTATAAAAAGATGTACAATAGGCTCGAAACAAGGTGATTTTGACTTCCTTGGAGCTACGGGCAAATCTACGCGCAATCATATTCGCCCTCACCGACAGCGCCCTCCTTTCTCGCTCAATATCGGCGTCATCTCTAAGGTCAGACGTCAGAATATGACCTAAGTATTTAAAACTTGATACCCGCTCTAAGGACACCCCGCACAACCTCACTGGTGGAATCTCCGACGGACATTTGGACCCAGCTTTGAAGACCATAAGCTCACTCTTTTTAACATTATATTTTAAGCCGTGAGTAAGAGCATACTCCTCACATATGCCTATGAGCTCCCTGAGCCCACCTATCGACGCACTCAGCAGCACCATATCATCAGCGTAGCTGATGTTGTTAAAACAAACGTCATCAACATGGCATCCAACATGGCGGCTGCTGAGCTCGGCAACAAGATCATTGATGTACAGATTGAAGAGCCTTGGTGACGTCAACCCCCCCTGCCTCACCCCGCACTCCAACCTGTACTAAATCGATCAAAATAACTTTAATTTCGGAAGTCGGTGTTATTTTGATCGTTTTAGTGTATTTTTTTTTTTAAAGTTTTTTATTTCACACTTTTTAGTTGCGATACACTTGTAGCCAGAGTAACTTTTTCTCATGAAAATTCCAATCAACCCATGCCCTGGTAGGATACAATGTTTTATTATGAAGTTCCCGTGTTCACCTTCCACCTTCCGACTCCATCATCAGATCAGTTCCATAGTACCTTATAGGCAAAGTGCATCGTATGACAAATCTCTTATTAGGTTTTGCCTAAACACGGCTAATATACATTGAATAATTACGGAGTTCCGGTGCCTATCTTCCGGCTCCATCATCATCATCAGATCAGTTCGATAGTACCTTATAGCCAAAGCGCATCTCATGACAACTGTTATAAGCCCAAACACGGCTAGGATACAATGATTAATTACGAAGTTCCGGTGCCTATTTATTTATTAATTTCTTAAGACTTCATGCAACATAAAAGTACATAGGCGGACTTAATGCCTAAGGCATTCTTTAACAGTCAACCTAGGACCTATTTTCCGGCTCCATCATCATTATCAGATTACTTCGATGATACCATTTCAAACATAACTATTGAGAACTATTCATTTATTTGTATTGTCATAGTCACTCATCAAATATCACTTTTTCACTGTAAATGCATAAGTCAGTCAATGGTAATACCAAAATAACTATATGGTTGCCTATAATATATGAGGAGTTCCCTCGATTCCTCATGGATTCCATCATCAGAAACGGATTGAAAAAAATGGGACCAATCTGGAAGCATATCATGTGAGGGTAAATAAAAATTTTGCAAATTGGTCCATAAACGTCGGAGTTCTGAGGTAACAACCATATAAAAATAAAACATACAAATGAATTGAGAACCAAATCCTTTTTTTGGAAGTCGGTTAAAAATTATTTTAAATTAGAATTTTTAAACACAGAAAGTTACTTAGTTTAAGTTTTTTTTATTGTTTGTTTATTTTGAATCCTATTCTTCCCCAGTAAAACTAACTCTACAGGTACTGAAGCAAATTCAGCAACGAGCAGGCGTTCCATTACGAATGCCCCATTTATTTGCTTGCGATCTATCGAGTTTGTGTCGAACATACCTCTACGCCTTTACATTTGGAACGATTTGCATGCTGAGGTTTTCCCGTCCGATATTATAATTTAAATAAAAAAGGCTAATCGTGACCGGTACAGTAAATGGAAAAGACCTCGCGGGCTCGGCCCAATACGTTGGTCCGATCAGATCCGCACCGCTCTTGACTCCATAGCTAGCTAGCTTTCACACCGCCAGAGATAGGAATAAATGGATAAACATCATAAAAATGAAAGTGATGAAGCAGGAAGGTCACGAGGAGCATTGAGGAATACGACGCAAGGAGGAGAATAAAAGTTTCTTCAAGGCTAAAGTGAATAGGCTCTTAATGACTACTGTGCTTGAATATCAACGATATATCAATCAAGCAGTACTTTATATCGATTAAAAAAAAACAAATTAACACTTCTGAAACGTTCCTACAATTTTCCAAACACTATGTTGCAAGTGGCTATCTGAGACTTTGCTCTTTGTTTTAACTCAAGGGACATTGCTTATACTCGTATATACGAGTACGTACAGCTTTTCCTAGTCTGCAATATTTTACAACAAGTCTTGTATGCGGTTCTTTAGATACGTCACGTCCCTTCTGAGAGTACATGTAAGTACACAAAAATGACATGAATAGTTTACAATCAGTTTCCATCATCGGACCACCAGGCGTACGGTGATGCGCCACCGGTACATGGTGGACATCCCACCTATACGCACAAAACGTTTTGGGAACACATTCATAGTGCGTACAGCGAGTTTGTGTTTCTTGGTGGCTACCACCCGGGAATCTTTAAGTCAAGGTTACTTACAGGTAAGCGCGCTCCATCATCGCTTTCCATCAGGCGAGATAGCGGTGAAGAGCAAACCTGTCAACTATAAAAAAAAGTATCAAAATTAGCGTTATTGCATTTAAACCAATAATGGCTACTATAAGGCTTACTATTTGGTTTCCGAATTGAAAAACGTCCATGAATTTTTATTTTTCAATGAAATTGGTTCATCTGTTTCGGCTTTATTGATTTACTCGTATTAATGGAGATCTATCAGAATGTTTCGTTTTTAAACGAACGTTTGTTTTTCGAACCTTTTAAATAAAACGAATGTATATATTTTTACTGTTTATAAACATAATTTATAGGCATGTGCGGCGGCAGGCAAGCCGGCCGACCATCGGGCCGGGAGCAGGTCCTGCGACCCCCCCGCCAAGGCCAAGGGCAAGGTCCGTAGGCCTATCCCCGCCGAAGTCCTCACCGCCGCAGCAGCCTCCTTGGCCGCCGCCGCTTTCGCCGCCGCAACCACAGCAGCAGTGCCCTCAAGTGGGGCTCGGAAAGAGACAATGGATTGCCAGTAAAGGCCCCATTACGTCTCCTGCAGGTGAATATTAACCACTGCGCCTTCGCTCAGGATTTGTTGCTCCAGAGCATGGCGCAGTGGTCGATTAACATCACCGTAGTCACCGAGCCGTATTACGTCCTGCCCCGTGGTGACTGGATTCAGGACCTGGAGGGCTTGCTGACTCTAGTTTCGTTTCCGAGCAGATCTCTCGGCAATCTCTACATCTTCTTCATGGAGCTGAACGCCGTCGTCGCTGGGTTTGGTTCCCTCTCCGTGGTCGTCTGCGGGGACTTCAATGCCTGGAACTTGGCTTGGGGTTCTCGGTGGGTCGGATGGTGGAGGACTGGGCCCTGGAGTTGGGCCTGGTCGTCCTGAACCGGGGTTCTGTCTCTATGTGTGTACGGATGCGGGGTGAATCAGTGGTGGACATCTCGTTCGCCAGCTCCGCTTTGTCATCGCGAGTCGTCGACTGGCGCGTTGGAGGACGGAAGAAGAAGAGAGGAGGAGACGTACTCAGACCACCGGTACATCCGGTTTGACGTCTCCGCCCAAACCTCGGCCGCGCCGGTCCGACAGAGCCCTTATGGTCTGCGGTGGGCGCTGAAGCAGCCGGTCCGGGAGCTCCTCCTAGAAGTCGCGACGGTATAGGCCTGGGTGCAAGCACCGGACAGGCCTGTCAACATTGACGTCGAGGCGAAGTGGTTCCGGGAGGTCATGTCACAAATCTGCGACGCGGCAATGCCTCGAGTCCGTCCAGGACGTGCTAAGCGCCAGGTGTATTGGTGGTCGCCGGAGATTGCGGCATTACGTAACGTATGCAATCACGCGCGGCGCCGGTACGCCAGACACTGCAGGCGCCGCATCCGCCCACCGGATACGGAGGCCAGAGAGGCGGAGCTATATGAGGGATACAGAGCAGCGAACCGCACCCTCCTTAGCGGAGATAAAGCAGGCCAAACTCGAAGCCCGCATCGTGTGGCTGGAGTCTCTAAACGCAGACACGTAGGTGCGCGCGTACAAGATGGTATAGGAAATACTCCACCCCTGGGCGCCCCCGCTGACTCAGAATCTCTGGCCTCAGCTTGTGGAGGGTGTGGTGAGCACTCTGTTCCCTGCGATATGGGAACACTGCCCCCCGTTCATGGCTCCGCCACCAGCGGTGTCTGACGTGGACCACAACAGCGACGACGACGACAATGCTCCAGAAGTGACCAAGGTAGAGATGAAAGTGGCGGTATGAAGGCTGAGTGCGAAAAATACCGCCCCAGGACCCGAGGACTCACCGGGGAAAGCCTGGGTCCTGGCCATGGAGGCTCTCGGGCCTCGACTAAAAGGGCTCTTCAGTGCATGTATGGAGAGGGGCCAGTTCCCACTACGCTACAAGATCAGGAAACTGGTCCTCATCACGAAGCCAGGGCGCCCTGGGGACTCTCCGTCCGCTTACCGGCCTATTGTGCTGCTCGACGAGGTGGGCAAGCTCTTTGAAAGAGTCATTGCAAACCGCCTCGTCACGCGCCTAACACGAGTGGGGCCGGACCTGTTCGGCTTTCGCAGGATGCGCTCCACGGTAGATGCCATCATGCATCAATCACGTAATCATGCGTTATCATCGTCCAATCACGTATTAGTGTTTTTGCCATAGTGTACGAAATTACCACAGATTACTAAAACGAGTTGCACAAATTGAGCTATGGCTGCATTGTAGTGTTGCCATTTTATACAACTTTATAAAATTGTATTTGTCACCTTATCTATTTACTTTATTTTTATTTATAACTTTTCTATACTTATTTTTAGTTACTTTTATGTACTGCACCGTTCCAGCGTCTTCTTTATGTCGACACAGCGACCGGCTCACGCTGAAAACCAGCGCTGTGAGCTCAACGCATTATGCGTGAGGCGGCAGTTTTATGCTGAGCGTTCGGCCGTTTTGCGCGGAGGTGACGCATATCTTCCTTAATAATTAATTTATATTATGTTCTGTTACCTACTTTTAAGATTGCGTCTTTAACGCGTAAACAAACTTTTTTCCTTTCGTTTTCTTTCTTTCTTTCTATGCGCGTGCGAACCCTTATGAGGGGGATGCGGTGACCCAGGGCAGGTGTGTCGTGGCAGTGTCCTTGGACATTGCCAACGCCTTTAATTCCCTGCCCTGGAGTACGATTCAGAGGGCACTCCGTACCACCGGGTGCCCGAATACCTCTGTCGAGTGGTCGAGGCTTACTTGTCGGAAAGGTGCATCATAGTCTACCCCGGTCACCAAGGAAAGACGCCGAGAGATGTCGTGCGGTGTTCCGCAGGGTTCGGTACTAGGACCACCCTTGTGGAACATCGGGTACGACTACGTGCTACGCGGCGACTTCCCTGACGGGGTCAGCGTGGTCTGCTATGTAGACGACACGCTGTTTCAAGCGCAAGGAGAGTCGTACCGGGTGGCGGCCGATCTAGCGACATGCGAGGTTGCGATAGTCGTTGATAGGATCCAGCATTTGGGACTTGGGTGGCGCTGCACAAGTCCGAGGTTATGTGTTTCCATGGCCCTCGGAAAGGCGGCGGCACCATCGGGTTCCCAACTAACGGTAAGTTAATTAGTTTGTACGCAAAGCCCACTACTACCTACGGGTCATTGAACTCACTCAGTTGACTTTTCTAAAAGAAATTAATTTCGCACATGCTTAAATTAATACTAGTTTTGAAAAAAAGGTACTTAATTTTTTAATTTTATCGTTACAAATCGATAGTATTTCATGTACCGGATCGACCCTCCACGGGATTAAAACGATTAAAATTTAATGGAGTAAATCTGTATCACGGTTCGCCATATTTGTTTTTTTCTGTATCTGAAGTATTTATTTTCGGTATGTGTTTGAGTATATTGTTTGTAGAATTGAGTAAATTTTTATAGCCTACTCACTTCTGTTTACATAAAGCAGGTACAACTAGTAAAATACGCAGACACACTCAGGTACGCAGACAGATAACCCTAATCTTATGCCGGCCAAACACCATCCTACCTTTCGTTTGAAGCTACAGGTTTGATTGTGTGTGGTAGAGGATTATACCTGTTTTTTATATTACTATGACTCATACCAATCCACTACTACTACTAATAATTACATACGGAACTACAGATTGGATCAAACCTGTAGCGTCAAACCGATTGGACGATAGGTAGGATGGTGTATGGCCGGCATTATCCACAACTTGAATGCTGATTTTTATATATTTTTTTGTTTTTCTAATTTAATTTACCAACCCACACTGGGTTTTGTGGTAGATTACGGCTCATTCGCCCAGCAGTTGGAACATTAAAAAGGCTGATGATGATGAATTTAATTTTAGTTAAATTTTATTCGTGTGCAATTCATTCCAATAATTTACTTTTATTTAAAAATGTGGAGGCGATACTTTTTATTTGAAGTGGGAAATCATCTAATGACTTCTCCGCTCAAGAGAGGAGGCGGCAGAATTTTACTGACTAAAACCAGACCTATATTGTTCACTTGCTTTTTGCACTCTAGGACCATGTGTATCCCGGTTTTACTTTTCCCCATGGGCCTAGCCGGCATCGGTCCTGCTGGGTCCTTACGGTTTGCTGACATACCTTTGAGGTGCGAGTGGAAGGCTACGCGCGGTCGGCGACTCGGGCTCGGTTCTTATAGGAGTGACGGTGAGCTACTCATTGCTTATCGTTCGTAAGCCCACGCCTACGGTGCATGGCGTTACTGTGTTATGATTCATTATTAAGGTTTTGACTGTTTGTAACCCGGAAAATAATAAAAAAGAACATTTTTTTTAGATTAAGCAGTCAGTGTGTCTAAGTATAGAAGAGCTCGAAAGCATACAATAATCGACACTAATATTAAAAAGAGGTGAAGTTTGTTTTTTATTTGTAGGATAATCGTAGTAGGGTAATCTCTGAAAGTACTGGTCCCATTGCTAAAATTTTTTCACCGATAGAAAACTGCTTTAATCCTGAGTGGCATAGGCTATAATTTATGTACGCGGGCGAAACCGTAGGCAAAAGCTAGTGTAGAATATTGCAAAAAGTGAAAGTACCTAGTCCTTTTTTCAGTACTAAATCTAGGCAGATATGTAGACCTCTTAGGTATCCTGTCCTTTTTTTTACGGGTCGTTTGTTTTATCTCTGTCGTTTTCACGAGTATTGCTTCAGCGGTAAAGTATAGGGTTATTGAAATACCGAGTGAAGGTAGACTGTAATAAGCTATGTACATTCAGACAACCTTTTTTATTGTAGGTAGGAGAGAGACACTGGTGGCGAAGGCATTTATTTATTTATTTAAATTTTATGTACAATATGTTGAAAACTAGCAGCTTTTGACACAGTGGAAATGCACCAATGTATACAGCTTGAAGCACAGGCGTAGAGTAGCTAGCCTTTAGGTATTTTACAAGATACAATGCAACAGCGTGCCCAGAAATTACATGACTTAATTCGCCATCAACTTTCTGCCTTCGGACAACCCGACCTACGGCGAGTGTCCACCATTACGTTGTTAAAGCCTCCACGATCTCGACTAAGCGTTATGCCTCGTCATCTATACAATTTGATTGCTGAGAAGCAATTGCAGAGAAGCTGACGAAGTCCAGGGTACGGTATTATAGACACATAATGTAAAGATCCGATAATTATGCGGTGAAGAAATGAGTTTCTATGGCTTACGTGGATGACGAATGTCCCGATAGACATAAAGTTGCTGGGTCGGTCTGTGACGATGCTTACTAGCAAAGTACTTGGCACCTCAAGATTAAGAAAACCAACTCCGTGTAACGAGAAGAGGCGAGGGCAAAGAAGCAGTAACGGTAGCGAAGGAGGCGGCTGCACGCGTGGGGTACGTACATCCTTCGCCCCAGCCGCCACAAGGAGATGCTACGGGCGTCGAGACTAGCGGGACGACTACTGGGCACCGTAGGCGCGGACTTGTGGACGACAAGCAATGGATAGTTCGTCGTCCGGCCGCCCGGTAACCGTTTGTACCGAGCCTAAGTCGTCACCGGCGGCGGTGCGTAGTGTTGCACCCACGCACGCCTCAAAGAAATGTCAGCAAAACCGTAGGTGCTATAGATTTAAGTTTTATGGTAGGTGGCCCGCAGGGCCGATGTCCGCTAAGCTACGGGGAATTTCTCGGTCCACGGTCCACGGTCCTAGAACGCAAAAGGCAACTGAAGAACACAGGTGTGGTTTTAGCCAATAAAAGTGACAAGTAGAGCGCCATTGGACTGCTCTAGTGATTGGATGATTTGCCACCTTTACGAAAAAAGCGCTTAAGCAATCGGAAAGAAAAACATGGTCAACGTTTCGATCGTGCTAACTTACAAAAACTCACACTCAGCGCATCGATCAAAATTCAAAAATTCTAAATTCAAATATTTTTATTTCACGTAGGCCTACAAGGGCACTTAGAAACCGATCGTATCGTTTTTTATTTTAACACTAGCGACACGCCTCAGCTTCGCACGGGTACAATGCTGATACCACTGTAGCCGCCATGTCCGTGCATTTCAAATATGTTGTCTTTAACAGATAGACATTTTTTTTTTATTTGATATAAACGAGTGCTTGACTGCGATTCCACCTTTTTTTTATTGTTGGAAAAAAACATGCATTGACATCCCCCACTCTTACTGACTAAAAGACCCACCCCGTTCCTTCTAGCCTTCATACCGGGGCTCGAACGCCCTTTCGGATAACCCTGGCCCCAGTAGGCTTCGACCCGGTTGGGTCCCTGCTGTTGCTGACAACTCGACGACTTGGGCTTGGTCCGGACAGTTGCCGGACGGCCGGACAGTGAGCTACCCATTGCTCACTGTCCGCAAGCCCGCACCTACGGTGGCCGGAAATCGGGATCAGAATCTCGGCGGTGGCGGCAGCGATAACGCCGTTGTTTGATGCGTTCGGCCTCCTCCTTTGCGAGCATTACTGCTTCGCAGAAGTCGGCGACCGCCTGCCACTCTCCATCCTCTCCATCTCGCCATCTCGCCATCAAGTCATGCAATTCCTGCGCAGACATATACCATCTTAGAGTTTTTTGTAGATCTTTTTAAGGTGTACAATAGTGTAGTACATAATTTTGATCTATCTCGTAGGGTTCAGCCAGCGTTTGCAATGTAAGCACAAAAAATGGTTCATTTACGATATCACATTAGAAACTTCTATAATTATCAATGTTTCTCTACTAAACATTTAATAAGCATGTATTATACATATAATCTTCCTCTTGAATCACTCCATCTATTAAAAGAAACTGCACTAAAATCCGTTGCGTAGTTTTGAATATCTATGTATGCACATAGGGACAGAAAGCGGGAACCGCCTTTATTTTATATACTCATACTATGTACTGAAGTGTGTTTTTCTATATTCTACATCCCACTGATAACAAAGCTAAGCTTGCTCAGTTTTATAGACAAAACAAAGTTCTATTTTGATAATATCTGTTCGTTCGTTTTTGTGTTGTCACGGAGACGTAATGATATTTGAAATGTGTAGTAAAACTTGTCTCCAGGCACATGTGAGTCAACAAACAAACAAAAAAGGGACGTTTCTTCAAGCGATTCTTTACCTTCTGGCTCATTAGTAGAATAAATAATTGTTTTATGTAGAATGCAAAATAAACTTAAATTGTATATTGTTAATCGAAGTGATACCTACATCACTATATTCACAGTTGAAACAGACATGAGTATTGAAAATAACATTTTTATAATAAAAATATATTTGAATGACTTTAATTCATTAAACCCCAAGTGAACGCCTCGATCTATCATTGTCTTTCTATTGTGTCTCTGGAAAGGTTATTTTCGGAAGTCGGTGTTTCTGGTTTTGTTTTAACCGACTTAAAAAAAAAAAAAATTAAATGAATTGAGGGCCTGCTCCTTTCTTTTAAGTCTGTTAAAAAGATGTTGATTGAAGGATATTTTGTGAAATTCATACTATTCATACACACGAGATTTAGATTTCTACTGACAACTTCACTTTTCAATAAAAAAGAACAATTTCTTTTTCGTCATTCACTTCGCTGGTAAGCTTTAACAAATAAATTTGTGGACTTCTATAACGTGCACGTCCTTTGTTTGTATGTTTGATTGGGTCCCTGGAACTCGGTCGATGGTGCTGTAATCAGGTATTTTTTTTTTTTTGACATAAATTAGCCTACGGTCTGGAGAATGTTCGCGGGCCCGCTTGTGCAGGTTTAATTTGATTATTAAAGATATAACCTTGTGAACCAGTAGTCGATGGAACCGAAAGGTTTTGTAATAAATATTGTTATACTTTATGTTCTCTTAATTTGATTTGATATATTTATCATTATAGTACCTATTTATTAGTATAAAAGACTAGCAAGAGAGCAGTGGTGGCCGAGTGGTAATGGCCCCGACTTACGAGTTGTAGATCGCGGGTTCAAACTCAGCAAGGTGCGTTAGGTGCTTTGTGTAGTTTATTTCATCACCACTGCTCTCAAAATCGGTGAAGGTAAACATAGTGAGGAAGCCTGTCCTAGAACCAAAAATTCGAAAACATGCCATCCACCAACCTGCACCGGGCCCGCGTGGTGGATTATGCTAATACTAAAAATATACATATGTATTTTATTATTATACACAACTTAATGATACTTCATTCTGTTTGAAATATCTGTTATTTATTTAATGTTTTTCATACCCACCACAGTGTTGTTTCTGTTATTTAACCCGAAGGTTAACTGGTAGAAAATGCCGTTCAAATCAAACCAAAATCATTTATTTAAGTAGACCATTTTTTTTCAGACACTTTTGAATAGTCAAATGTCGGTCAGTCCAAAAAAGTGAAGCTAAATTGCACGTTCCAAAGCGTAGATCTCTAGATGGAGAAGAACCATATACAGTAACATATAATCGCTGCATTGAGTCCTCTGTATCACTACTGCACATGAAGTTAAAATAAATTTGGCCACCAGTTCGGCGAATGTGTTGTGTTGTGGCACGTGTTAGCGACACGTGTCGACAGCACAGTGTGTTGTGTTGTGATCGTCGAGATACCGTCGCGCCCGACAGCTAGGAACGACCGCGTTGCTGATGTAACCTTTTTAATTTTGCACAATTTCAACACCTACACATAAAATATTGTCTAGTGTTGTACGCTGGCTGCAGAATTGGAAAGTTACCGCGAGTCTTGTACGCAAAGGGCAACTGAAGCCTGACTTTTTTGAGTTTTATCTAAGGAATAATATGGTGGTTTGATATATTTTCCATATAAAGCTATCAAATGGTCATTTTTATTCCTATCTGGTTATTGAAAAACCAGCCATTATTCACATAGACAAGAGAAATCAAAAACTGACCTACCTCGTCAAACAGACTTCAAAGACATCAAACTTAAACGATTTCGAAGTAAAGAGCAAACCGTCCGTACCGGCCTCAACCCTTTTATTTAAAGGCCGTTGTAAATTCTATTATAAAACGTGAAAAAATAATAACAATTAAATTATACGTCTGTCGTAGCGGAAACCAGCCGAAAATTTGTACAAAAATGAATTAAATAATTAAAAATCCCTTCCCTTATTAAAAAAGGTACACCAATTTGTGTTGGTACGAGTATGTAGGTAGGTGTATTTTTACTGTAAATTGTGTGAATTTTGTGGGGTATTCAGGTTGGCTAGGGAATACCCGCGGATATGTTAATTCACGACAACGTAATGTAAATAGGCGGCGGCAATTTATGTCGCTAAAACACTCGGCGGGATAAGTTGGGCCGGCTCGGGTGGGCGGGCGACGTCTGCCGTGTATCAGCTGTTTATAAAAGGAAAAACTAACTGACTGATATATCAACGCCCAGCTGAAACTACAGGGCCTAGGAGCATGTTTTACTTTGGGCTTTCTTTTTCCCGGCTACGGCAAAGCCAAAGGAGGGTTATGATTTTGACGGGCTATATATGTATGTATGTGAGTATGTTCATCTGTTCCCTCATAGATCCTAGTCTACTTATCGGAAATCGTTATATGAGGTATCGTTAGAACCGTCTTAATCGTCCGCTGAACATAGGATATTTACCGTGTCACAAAACTCGATAATTCAATAAAAAGTAATGTTTTAAAAATAAAAATGGAGATAAATACGCCGTGTTTGGTATCATTTGAAAGGGCTTCACTTGTACATTTCCAAAATATTGCTCAAATTTAAAGTAACGTCCTCTAGTGGACAAAAAGTAATGTGTTATTTTTTTTAAATTGTTTCATACTTTTACAGTATCGTTTTTTGTCGTAGTTGTATGACATAGGCGAGCACTAAGAGGGGTCCTCGTTTCAGCCCCTGAGACCTAAGGGGATGAAATGGGTCCAAAGTTTGTATGGAGAAATCAAAATGAAGACGCTGACAGAAGCTATACAGCCACGCTGCCACATTTCATTCGGATAGTTATCGATTCCTTTTTGTTTGCACACATAAAACGTAGATCTCAGGAGAAGAATGTGTAAGAGACTCCATGGCCAGCACGCAAGTGAAAAATGTAAACGAACATGACGCATAATATGTCAGCACCACTCAACTCAAGCATTTTGATGGGAATTGAATGATCCAACACACGCGCTACCATCAACTGAGACATTTGAGTGATCATGGCTAAATCCTATGCGTGTTCCTTCGTGATCCACGATTAGGTACTCTTTCGAACTTGAAGCCAGTTGCCGATGCCTGCGAATTGAAAATTGATTATTCAGTCATCCGTATGCAAAGTCTCCTATAATACAGAAGTGTTTAGGATCATAACACTCGCTACGATTGGGAACATTTGAAAGTCTCGGCGGTTGGAAACGATTGATAATTTTATTGAAATAGATATAGGTTAAGTGTTTATTATACAACCAATTCTCGTTACTTTGCCTGAGAGGATTCAATTCTTTGCAAACTTGAGCACTATAAAGTGTATAATTCGACGAATAATCGGATCCCAGTTCAGTGAATATTGGTAAACGCTATCTCTTCAAAATTGCGCAATTACTTTAAAGTACTAGAATATCATTACTAATTAGTTTATTATTGCAGATTACATTAGATGCAGTTTAAAAAAGAAGAAGCCTTTTTCCTGAAACCTGTGTGGTACCGCACCGAGTGGTCCGAACATGCTGCTGCGTCCTACTGTACTAACGACGCAGGTATACATATCGCGCCTCATCACTACACGAAGGTTGAGGAAGCCGTGGAGTATTCGAAAGTGAAGACCAACTGGACTCTGAGGGTCGTAAGTTTAGAAGCGCGCCACGACGTCAACTTTAAAAGTCGTTCGTGGTACGAGTTCCAACCCAACAGCTACCCCGCTTGAGCAGAGCATCGCCGGGCCAGCCGCATCTCTATCGCCGGGCCTTGATACAGGCAATGGTCCGAGGCAAAGTGGAGTGGAAGGCGGTCGCCTTCTTCTGCGAAGCAGTATTGCTAGCAAAGGAGGAGGCTGACCACATCAGGCAACGGCGCCAACTCCCCAGCCGCCGCTGGGTTTCCTATTTCCGATTTTCGGCCAGCGTAGGCGCGAGCTTGCGGACGGCGAGTAATGGGTAGCTTGCTGACCGACCGTCCGGTAACCACGGACACTATCTCCCACTCCGCCTAAGAGCGGGGGGTGTCATCTGGATAATTTTTACCCACCGAAAAAAAAAACTCAACAGCTACAGACCTTCTTGAAAGTGGACTTCTGGTCGAAGGGTGTCAGATATCGCCGTTTCCGAGGACTCTTACGCGACACGTGGCGACACTAAGTAGTGTAACACGACACCGATTACATTGTGTGTATAGTTAAATAACTTTTGTTTTTGCGATACGTAGTAATTTATTATTGTTTAAGATTATTTTATGTATTTTTTTATGGGTCTCTCTGGTATCCCTGAAAAAAAAAAATGTTTATTATTAAAACTATTAAAAGTTACGCCAGTGACTGAAAAGTTTATCCTGGGTCATGTTTTAAGAGAAGGGATGCAACGTATATTTCGCCTGGCATGGGCTTACGTCACGCATAGCTCGTCGTCCAGCCGTCCGATAAGGATTGAGCCCGGGTCGAACACGTAACTCAAAGAGATGGCCGCTAAATTGTTGGGGTCCAGCCGGGCTGATGCCCGCTAGTTCCACGGGGAGTCTTCAGTTCTGAACTGTGGTTTTATAATGTAAAGGGCAACTGAAAGAAACAGATGGATTTTAGTCAGTAAAGTCTGACATACTCTCTCTCTCCAAACAAGAGCGGATGAAATCAATAGATGATTTCTCTCTTCAAAAAAGAAGCAGTTGGGTAATGGCACGTTGATTGACTTAGTTACTTTTTTCCGTTAAAACAACGTTTTATTTACATCTTGATGTACAAGTATTTGCGATGATTACATCGCAAATACTTGTACAAACGATACAAAGGATAGGAGACGATTCAAAGGACACACAAATATTAACTAATGTTAATATTTGTGTGTGGATCGTTGATACCAGCAACGATATTGATTCCTGGAATATCATATACTCTTTTTATCTATTTGAGACGACTAACAATTTCTTATTTAATTGCCATGTTTGCTTTTAGTCTTGTCAAACAAGCACAGGATAACGATTTTACTGGCATTGATACGCAATTGTCTTGAATAAAATAACCATAGCTAATACTATATAAACTTACCAAAAAAAAGCAAAAAAAAATAAGCATCACCCATGTACCTATTTTTCTGTTTCTGTCTTCTTTTATTATTTAAGTTAACTGTGTACATACATGAATTGTTAAATAAATAAATAAATAAACCTTGGGGTTTTATGGCCCAGAGTGAATTGGTTGCTTCTAGGTAAGCGTGCTCCATCGTCGGCCACATCATCGCTTTCCATCGGTTATTATCGCTTTTCATCAGGAGATTGTGGTCAAACGCGAGCCTATCCATAATAGAAAAATCCCTTTATCTCGAGAACGTGTGGAGGTATCAAGTTAAATTTAAAACCCTTTACTCAAGTCTGCAGCCCCTTGAAAATTTATTAGAAAAAAAAGATAGATGAAAGATAGAATGATGTCATTTGATTGTTTTTTTCCCAACATAAAAAAGGGACCCAGCCTGGTCGAAGCCTTCTGGGGCCAGGGTTATCCGAAAGGGAACTCGAGCTCCGGTATAAAGGCTAGAAGGAACGAGGTGGATCTATTAGTCAGTAAGAATCTGACACTATCTCCCGCTCCGCCCAAGAGCGGGCGTTGTCATTGGATGATTTTTCCCACCATAAAAAAAAGTAGTATCCTTGGGTATACTCGTATGATGGATACAAGCTGTCATTGCTGTCTATTGACAAATACGATATTTGAACACCTACGCTACTTACCTACATACCCTACCTACCCTACCCACCCTACCTACCCTACCTACCCTATCCACCCTACCCACCCTACCCACCCTAAACCTACCCTACCGACCCTACTCACCCTACCTACCCTACCTATCCCACCTACCCTACCTACCCTAACTACCCTACCTACCCTAACTACTCTACCCACCCTACTTACCCTACCTACCGTACCGACCCTACCTACCCTAACTACCCTAATTCTTCACCTGTGCTAATGAAAAACATTGAATCACAGTCACTCAGGAATAAAGCAGCTTCGGTGAAATAATTTCAGCAGTCGGACCAGTACTTTCATAGATTAGCTTCTACAAACAAAAAAAAACAAACTTAATAATATTAGTGTAGATGTAAAACTACAAATTCAAACAAGTAATTCAAATTCTGTTTAATACAAAACAAACTTTCTACAGATAAATAAATAAATCAGAAGCACCTGCATGCGGTGCACCTTGCCGCGGCGATGTTTGGTTGACCGACAGATGGCGAAATAACCATTCAATGTAGGATTCGTATGCTTTCACAAATGTAAAGTCTCGGTTATAAAAGGCACATTTTTTGCCAAAAGAAATACTTTGACATTTTGTTTGTATTGCAAACCAGTGTCATTACGGAGCGAGGAAGAGTGGCAGGCGGTCGCCTCCTTTTGCGAGGCAGTAGTGCTAGCAAATGAGGAAGCCGACCGCTTCTGGCAACGGCGCTCGCGCTCCAGCCACCACCGGGATCACAATATTGACGATATTTGATGTTCCAAATTCACATCTCATTATTCCCTAGGGATCAGCTAGTTTTATCTCCTTAGGGATATAATGACTTGCTTAAAGAGTATTTTTGCTCTTCGATCATCATTATCATCATTTCAACCGATACACGCCCACTGTTGGACAAAAGGCCTCCCCCAAGCGTCGCCACATCGAACGTTCCTGTGTGCTCTTCGATATCTGAGAGCAAAAGTCGTTTTTCTTCTTCAGAGAGAGAAAGTAAATTGAATTAAGAACATCGCGTGCACTAAGTTTATGAATTCAAAAAATCATTAAACCTGTTTACTTATACCTCTGTCATACAACTTTTAAGCTATTGCATAGCTTCTATCGCGGGCCTTGAGCGTGGAGACCAAATCCAGAAATTCCGTAACGAAAATAACCTAACACCCCCCACTCATTTGTTTTTTGAAAGTGGTGACCGATAAGAAAACAAATGAGTGAACAATCAAGCAAAATTCAATTCAATGTGTGAAAGTGTAACTTCATTGGCGAAATCTGGTTTTAGATGGATGGGGTTAAGCAGCTGTTGGTGAGGACTGGTTTTAGATGGGTAGGGTTAAGCAGCTGTTGGCGAGATCTGGTTTTGGATGGGTGGGGTTAAGCAGCTGTTGGCGAGGTCTAGTTTTGGATGGGTGGGGTTAAGCAGCTGTAGCGAGGTCTGGTTTTGGATGGGTGGGGTTAAGCAGCTGTTAGCGACGTCTAGTTTTGGATGGGTTGGGTTAAGCAGCTGTTGGTGAGGTCTGGTATTGGATGGGTGGGGACAAGCAGCTGTTGGAAAGGTCTCATTTTGGATGGGTGGGGTTAAGTAGCTGTTGGCGAGGTCTAGTTTTGGATGGGTGGGGTTAAGCAGCTGTTAGCGAGGTCTGGTTTTGGATGGGTGGAGTTAAGCAGCTGTTGGCGAGGTCTGGTTTTGGACGGGTGGGGTTAAGCAGCTGTTGGCGAGGTCTGGTATTGGATGGGTGGGGATAAGCAGTTGTTGGCAAGGTCTCATTTTGGATGGGTGGGGTTAAGCAGCTGTTGGCGAGGTCTGGTTTTGGATGAGTGGGGTTAAGCAGCTGTTGGCGAGGTCTGGTTTTGAATGGGTGGGGTTAAGCAGCTGTTGGCGAGGTCTATTGCATAAGTTGATAAAAAATGCTATGCAATAGCTTTGCCGCGGCAGTCCCCAAGTGCCACACGTCTTTTTAGGGTTCCGTAGTCAACTAGGAACCCTTATAGTTTCGCCATGTCTGTCTGTCTGTCTGTCTGTTAGCACTAGAAAGCTGAAATTTGGTACCAATATGTATATCAATCACGCCGACAAAGTGGTAAAATAAAAATTGGAAAAAAATGTTTTATTAGGGTAGCCCCCCTATATGTAAAGTGGGAACTGTTTTTTTTTTTTAATTTCAACCCTAACGTGTGATATATCGTTGGATAGGTATTTAAAAATGAATAGGGATTTACTAAAATCATTTTTTGATAATGTCAATAATTTCGGAAATAATCGCTCCAAAAGTAAAAAACAATGTGTGTCCCCCCCTCTAACTTTTGAACCATAAGTTTAGAAAATATGAAAAAAATCTGAAAAGTAGAACTCTATAAGGACTTTCTAGGAAAATTATTTTGAACTTGATGGAAAGAACAGTTTTTGTACAAAAAAGACAACAGGGTACTACAAAATAATTTCTGGACTAAGTTTATATAAGTGTATAAGCAAGCATTTTTTTAACCTCATAAGTGGGTACACTTATTGTGATGGACGGGAAACTACGGAACCCTACACTGAGCGTGGCTCGACATGCTCTTGGCCAGTTTTTTTTTTATTTGTTAAAAACTCAGACTCGAACCTCCTTGGTATACTTTTTTTGCAGTTAGTCATTTCCTCGCTGGGGTGGGATGAAAAGTTACGTGTTGCACTCGACTGCAAAGATTTTTCACCTCGTGCTCTTTTGATTCTCTCGCTAACGCTCAGGATTCTAATTTTTTAGAATCCTTCGCTTGCTCGGTCATCAGAATTGAGCACGCGGTAAAAAAGCAACTCTGCACTCTTGTATAACTATTAAGGAGCAGATTTTTTTTATGAAGAAAAACTTCTTCATGCATTATGACGAGGAGGAGTAAGTTTAAACGTTACCTCAGTTGACGTAGAGAGATCTTTTTCCATGAAAAATACTTACAAATGTTGTAGATATGTTAGTTATCTTTGTTTTATGTGTCCTAACTATCTCTGAGGTTTTTATTATTATTTATTTGTAATATTGTTGACCACACGGGTTTTTTCATTCAAATCCTGGGAATATTCATATTATCAACATTTTGATGCAAGTACTAAAATAACTCTACCAAATTCTGACCTCTGGTCATTAATACCATAAAATGAATGGACCCAGAATAGATCCTTGTGGTATACCAGATTGTGTTGTATCTTAACATAGTCAACCATATAAGGTCCCCTCTGCTTGGACCCAGGCCTTCTCTTCAGAAAAGACAATTGACCGTAATCTAACACACGAGTCCGGTGCGAATTGGTGGATGTCACATGTCTTCGAATTTTCAGCTCTGGGACATGCCGGTTCCTCAACGATGATTTCCTTCAACGTTTTGAGAGCAGTGGTGAAGAAAAAAGTTATAAAAAGTACTATGGCTGGATTTGAACTCGCCGCCTACTGGCTCGTAAGTAGGAGCCGTTACAACTGGGCCACCTCTGCTCCCACTGCCTTACAATATGAGAATCATTTTTTACCGTGGCAACCAAAATCTCAGCTTCATAGTATTACTATGAAGTATTAATTAACATTAACACACTTACAAACTTACACTTTTATTCCGTCCCGGCTTCAAAAGGGTTAATATTATAGACTAACGGCCCGTCCTGGCTTCGCATGGTGACACTACTTAGGGTGAATGTAGCTTTCCAATGGTGAAAGAATTTTTGAAATTGGCCCAGTAGTTTTCGAGTTTATTCATTACACAAAATACAAATTTTCTGTCTTTATAATATTAGTTTAAGATAGTATAAAGGCGAATGTTTGTGTATCAATATTGGTGTAGAAAAAAAAAATTATAGTCATGCTCAAAAGCCTAAACGGATTTCGATGAAACTTGTTACATGAGCTGACCATGACCCGGATTAGCATATAAGATTTTTATATAAGAAAGACTTGTTTATCCCGGAGGTTGGATTACACGGGTGAAGCCGTGGGAGCAGCTAGTATACTATATTCCTTTGAAGGTCCTTGTGTAGGGTACTGAAAAGTTTTAAGACCCTTAGCCTACAGTTAAGCTTTGAAAGCCTCAATTCATATTCCAATATTCCTTTAAGCATACCCGAATTTACAAAAACCAGTTCAAATATCCTGAACACTCGACTCGTGCAAAGGATTATTATTAGAAGCATTCAGTTATTTCACATTTCCATATCATATTACTGTATATTTGTATGTATGTTTGAGCTGAGTTCGACCGGCTTTGAAAGAGCTATCTTGTACTTGGATTAGTAAAGAAAACTATATTCTGAAATTAAACCCAACATACCGTCTATTACATAAATGTGCTAATTTGCATTGAAATATAATGCCATCTATTTTCAGATTATGTTGAATTCTAACGTACCTATAATTAACATTTTCGGTGGCATATTGAGTTATTATATCTATGCATTGCATTCATATATAATCATGATTGCTAAAACGTACTATAAAGTACCTAATTATAACATCGTGAGGAAGCCAGCAAAAATAATAAAACAATCAACCAATCCGCACGGGGCCTGCGTGGTGGATACGGCCCTTTCTCTCTTCTAGACAGGAGGCTAGTCTCAGTAGTAGAAACATTATACAACATACTCGTAATTTTTAGTATATGCGAAACCTAAATATAGTTCTTGCAGAATCAGTAACTGAATGGATTCTATTAGTTTTTATACCATGTTATATTTTTTCCCAAAAATATTTGATAAGTTCACAAGTTGGACACCACCGACACTAAGTACAACACAGGCCACGAAAGGTTATAGCGGGCATTAGGCGCTAGCAAACTACTTAAATAGAATAGAATAGAATATTGATTTATTTGCTCAGCTGCTAGCTGGGTGCAACTGCAAAACAACCCCTCAGTCGCCTGGATGACCTGCTGATTCTGTATCTTTGTTGACATAACAAGTTTATGACTTTGTGATTTTTCATGATACAATTATGAAAATTTGTACATAGATTTTTTAATTTATACATAAAATTACTAGACACGTGTTTCATTCTTCGCATATACAAAAAAAAAAGTTTTAGATAAGTGATATTGACTTGCAAGCAATGTTATTAGTCAAACAGAGTATGTGCAATATACGCCGTAGAAACACAAATACAGATAGATATGCTGGCGGCTATTATGTTCTGATTCTCAGTAATCCAACAAGAAACACAAGCAACGTTAAGTATAAGCTTGTATTGAATGTCAGTACTCGTTAGTTGTCTGGTTAAACTTACCAGAGAGGCATACTGGGTGGCTTCGAGTAGTACACAAAACCCACTCCGTTTCTTCAAGCCTAGGGAACTCGAGCCCCGGTATGAACCCGGTACCCCTTTCGGATAAACCTGGCCCCAGTAGGCTTCGACCCGGCTGGGCCCCTGCTGTTGCTGACAACTCCTTGGGGTGCGCGGGAACAGTGCGTGCCGTCGACGACTTGGGCTTTATCCGGATAGTTATCGGACGGTCAGACAGCGAGCTACCCATTGCTCACTGTCCGCGAGCCCACTCCTACGGTGGCTGGAAATCGGGATCGGCAGTGGCGAGAGCGCCGTTGCCTGATGCTGTCGACCTCCTCCTTAGCGAGCATTACTGCTTCGCAGAAGTTGGCTATCGCCTACCAGTCCTCCTTGCTCCGGACCATGGCCTCAACCAAGGCCCGGCGCGAGAGGTCTCCGCTGCCGATCGCCCCCACGATGCTCCGCCCAAGCAGGGCACATCTCGACTGTGTGCTCCACCCTGTCCTCTGGGCGTTCCGCACAGTGGCAACACCCGGGCGTTTTTTCAGCTTTAATCCGGAACAGGAACCTCCCGAACTTGCCATGTCCGGTGAGGACCTGCGTCATGCGGAAGGTAAGGACGCCGTGAAGTCTTTCCAACCACGCCTCAAAAAGGGGACTTACCGCCATAATTGTGGCGTGCCCAACACTGGGTTGAGATAGTCGCTGACGCCATTTTACCATGAGATCCCGCCGCGGAGCTCTGTCCGCAATGCCGTGACCTGTAGCGGCAGAGGACTTTCACCCCGGCGTAGCATCTCCACGCGCATATCGTGCATAGCCGAAAGTCGTCCACTGCTGGATATAAGTATCTCCCTAGTTTTACCACAACGGCTGGTCCAGTGTGAATTTGTGATGAATTTTATTTTATGTATTAAAACCAAACGGTGGCACATTTTGTAGAAAATAAAATATAAAAGAATATGGTTAAAAAAGCCAACAACATTTTCCACGAAGTAAACCCAAAAAAAAAATCCTAAAAAACTACGAACAACAGTTCAAACTAAAACATTATTTTGAGCTGCTTTTTTTAGTGCTTTGTGAGTGACTTTAACATAAAGCCAATAAAGGCGAACAAACATTATGAACTATGATTAATATAAAATAAATTCGTTTACAATCTTTATCTCTTGCTCTGAAGATAATTCTTTAGAGCTGGTGTACGCATTATTACTTAGACGTAGTAGTATTATTTAGTTTATTTTTATACTTTAGAAAGTGAAGAAATTGTTGATTACAGTGTTTTCGAATGCAGAAACTACAATGAAAATGCCCAACACCAAAATAAACTCAAACGATAGTAGAACGTTGATTTCATCCCTGTTTCAGAAACTTTAATCATTGGCAGTTTCATGTTTTTGTCATTCGTTTATATGGTTAAAATTTGCTATTTTACTGGTCCTATTGTTTCCTGGCTGATACTGACATGAAAGGCTAACAGAGAGCACAATACAACATATTGTCCCAGCTGATGAAGCGGCAGGGTAATGGTATTTGATAGGGAAGGGAGGCGGACACGCATTAAGCAACATTCCAGTTCAACTATTGCTATATTTAGTTCTACGTCAGGTAATGATTTAGTTATTGTATCGTACTTTGCATGCAAAATTTAGAATTTCCCTTTAACTGGTAATTTAATAACTAAGAGATTCAACCACACTATTTTTAACCAGGTAAAATAGAAATTAGTAGACAAACACGTAGAGATTTTCGAGCGTAGACTTATAAAATACCGGGTGAAGTTGTTACATTTTGTGAATAGTAGCCATTTCAAATAAAACATACCGTACCTGCCGTGAGTGTGGGCAAATTTAAATATGTACCGATGGAGCCCGCGGTAGTGTTTGTTAAATGTAGCTAGTGAGATTTATAACAAAAGAAGTTTAAATAGCTTATTAGTTGGGGAGTGCGGACCGTAATAGATACTTGTAGCGTGGCCCCTTTTACGTGATTTAAACATCAAAGTTGAGTAAATCTTTTAAGTAAAAGGATTCGAGCTCTTAACCTTCAAATAGCTGGTTTTCTGCTTTTTTGCGTAGGTACGTCTAAAAGTTAATAAGCGGCTTGTGTGGGGAGCGGCGGCGGGGCAGGCGCCGCGGTGCGTGTGCAGGATTACAGCTACAGGTGCGGGTAGTCGGCACAGTATTACGTCGCCGGCGCGTCACGGCGCAGCTTTTCTTGTCATCAACTCGTTAAAACGGTGTTTATTAGGATGTTTCTTCCGCGGATTATCCGCAGACGTGTCTTTTCAGGATTTAATCGTTGCTCTGTTAGCATCTATTATTATTCATGACATAAATTTTCTTGGCAAGGAAGGCATTAGACGAAAACTCATTAAAACGGAGACGCGGTCTGACTTTTCAAACTAGACACGTTAAGTCCACGCGTGACGCAAGACGGAACTAATTGCTATTCGCAACAAGTAAACTCGTTGCTTATTAAAACTCGCTGTCGTTAACACTAATTTACAAACTTTCACTGTTTACTCACTTCTGTACTGCTTTATTAAGAACACACTGAAACACGAGTAAAGCGATGCAAGGTGAGGCGGCCGCGGCTCTGGCATCAACGCGCGAGCGAAACGCTTCCATGCAAATGAAATTAAATGACAAAATAACATGTTCCTCATATGAATAAATACCAGGTATTGTAAAGATTATAGGGACCGCGTTGTATCGTAATTGTACCCTTTTAAATATGTAATGCATGCCAAAGTTTTTTGGTTAGGTTAAGCAATTGAGTCGGTTATAGAATCATGTAACCAATTTAATTTAGTATTCGATAACCTTAGAGGCAATTTGGACAGCTTGTTTGTGCGGTAGATTAGATGTTTACCCTCGAGCCGCGATGTCCCGCCTGATAGCGAGGGTCGGCCGCGACGTGCCGACCGGGACCCAATATGTGAAATCGTTACATTGACGACTCCATTGCTGCATACCTTATCTTTTTTACAGTCCAATTCCAGATAACTGGCAGCGCGTAATATCTGCGGTATACATCTGTAATATTAAAGTGTTAATTTTAGCTTTTTATTAGCAGTTACAACAAGAAGTGTAACGGTTATGGCTTTAAGTAAACTTGCTGCTGTATAACTATTGCACAAACACGTTTGTTTTTCACTGCGGCCTCTTACTTTATTTAAACATGGAATCAGGTCGGATGGAGCTCGGAGCCGTCGGGCGGCGCGCGGCGTGCTCTTGTGTATAAACAAGTTCGCTATTCCGTAGTTGTCCGCTAATCATTGCGTGAAGTCGTGCGCGGGGCGAGCGAGTGCTGAGGAGGCGCGCCCGCCCCGTATCTCCCGCCGATACATTAATAAAGAGATCAGCGCGGCTCTCTCGGTCGAGTCGAGCCTGCTGCGCGTGAACTGAAGAGTGCTCTGTCAATGTGTCGTCGTGTTCCAGTAATTTAGATTGACTTGTTTCGTGCCGGCGGAATTGTTTTCAGGTTGAAGTCTACACAAAACAACCACTGTGGCACATTGTTGAAGTACGCAATTTATTATTCACAAATAGACTACGGAAATTGAGTTTTAACGAAGACAAATTGAACTAAAGCGGAATCAATTACGGGAGATTTATTTTCACGGAGAGAAAGAATTAAGTAACTGCGAGGCGAAGAGATGTAAATTGAATTTTTGTCGTAGCCCCGAAAAGAAAGGAGTTCGGGAAACAAATAGAACGATGCGATACATTAAAAAGTTTGCTGGTACCGCGTTTTGTAATTTTTTGAAAGGAAATAAAATAGGAACAATAGGGCAGTGTGTCTCCCCAAGCAATTAAGTCAGCTCCACCCTGTCAATATTGGATATAGACCTATGCCTTCATTAGAAAAGTTTTGTTCATAATTTATTCACAACTCAATTGAAATCCTTTCGTATCGATGTGTTCAGAATGATATGCTTGTTGTGACTAAACACGGAATGTTCTGGACTGATGAGTCTGGACGGAGGGTGATATTTGATACACTAAAATTATCGCACGGTTATTTCGAGTCAGTGAATTCTTACAATTCACAAATGTATTATTACTAGAAATGACATTCACTAGTGCGTTCTTTAATAAAATTCATGCTTCCTTGATTATTATAGAGTAGGTACGCAGTCGAGCTATTTTCCTAGCTCAATTTATCTATTTCATTTTTTCAGGAAAAACGGTTCCCTGTACTACGATTTACTCCTGTATCGTGGGTGCATTTGCAAACATGTAATAGTACATTATGATATAATATATTATATATGGATTATGTGAGAAGTGAAGGAAGAAACAAACGTGTTGCGCCGACCCCAAATAAAATGGGACAAGGACAGGAAGAAGAAGAAGAAGAAGAAGAGTACATTATGATATAAGTGTGTAATGTTAGTGATTACCGACGAGGCGGTATTTAGACACGAGCCGTGGCGAGGGTCTTATGAGAGCCAAGAACGATATATAATCACTAACATTACACACTTATATCATAATTTACTATTACATCATACATGTTCATAAATGAACGTAAACGGTAAACGACATTTTTCAATACACTTGTGAAGAAAATAACTATAAAACTAGTAAAATTTGTGGCGGGAAAAATCTGTTTTCATATGCACGCCCATATTTTTTTTATTTACTTTTCAATACACTCACTGAAATGAATAAACGGAGGTTGGCTTATGACTCGTGAGAGACGACTTACGCCCAGCCTGGTACGATAATGTATTAAAATTATGGCGGGGGACGATCGAACAATAAGGTTTTAACTACATTATAGCACTAGTGCGTAATGATAATCAAAATGTCACAGTTTGGGAACAAGGGCCATTATGTACCTAAGTGCAGTGCAATAAGATTCAGTTTCTGAGCACGTGTAGTGAAAATTAACATTACACGAGACACTAAGACCAGGAACTACTATCTGTAGACTTTACAAATATTTGATCAGTGTAGGAATCTAACCTGCAACACGCAGCGCAGCAACCCGTCGTTCAATCACTGCACCAACAACACTATCAAAGTGAATCGTCACCGTCCAGCCCAGGGGCTTTACTAAAGCATGCGAGTGACAAAGAGGGCTGGAGTTATGACACCCTATACAGCTCCATCCCATTAACAGTTCAGTTTAGGTCGTCAAGTGGATAGAGTTAAGACCTCGTTGTAGGGCCTAAGTACCCTTCAATCATATAAATAAGGCTGTTTTTAACATCGTGTGGCATCAGGCATGCGGGCTTGCTTCGCATACAGAAAATTTCAAAATGCAAAAAAAAAAAACGCGGCCCACAATTTTTTTTACAATAAATACTTGTATGAAATGGACATTTGCAGGGGTTACGCGTGCGGGGCAATCCCGCATGCGTGATCAAAACCGCACGATGTTAAAAACACCCAGTGTGGTTTACGGTTCGTAGTTTCGATAGTAAAGCGATGTTCCGACTGTCGGAATGACATTACAATGTGCGAGTTTACTGTTTACACTTACTCTATGTATGACCTGACGACTAAGGCCCTACCATGAACTCTAAACGCGATCCGTTTGACGACCTAATTATAAAAAAAAATATATTAAAAGGATAAATAAATATTAATATCAACATTATTTAATTAAACAATTTTTTTTTAACCCATTCTCTATCTGAGTAGTTAACTAAACGCAAACAATCTCGATATGTTTTTTTATTTAAAACAAATTGTATAAAAGACATACAAAGATTATTTAAATTTAGTAAGTTATCTAACATATTTTTAGATTTAGGTAATTACCTAACTGTAAACTTTTATAGATAAAATTTTTAGAATTATTTTTTTTGCTAGAAGACGTGTTCGATTGTTTACATTTAGTTAAGTAACTAAGCAGATGGAGTATAGATTGAATATTATTTAAAAAAAAAATAACATGCGAAAATATTGAGAGATAACGGAAAACTGTACTGTGTTGCAATCGACAGCATCTTCCTCCCTGTGTAAATTACTATTACAATATTGTTAAACACAATATAGCTTCTACTTCTCTTCTTCTAGAAAAATAATTAAAACTAAAATGTTAAACTTACTTACAGATATTACCATCGACTTATATTCTGTGCTTAGTACAGTTGCCATCACGGATCTTGAGCGGTTGCGGAAAAGTCAAATATTCGGTCTCTTGTTTTACTACGGTTTACTGGCACCTGATGCCCGCTGTGACCTGCCGTGACCTGTGTTGTACTTCTTAGTGTCGCTGGTGCCCAACTTTTTTAAATATTTTTGGGATAAATACAACACGGTTAACAAAATTTTATACAATGGTACCTACATTTACCTGTGTGTTTGGTTTGGTGTGAATAGGCACTGTATTCGAAGTTTCGAATATTTGAATTGTAATTGAACAATTCAAATATTCATCAACTGTTTCAAATATTAGAATAAAAATGATGAAATATTGGGATGGAGGTATATAGTGTGTATAGCTCCATCGCTCCCTCTCGCTCGCACGACTGACACGCCATGGTAAGGGCACGGAACTGAAAAAACAGATCTTTCTGTCCCGTGGTAAGGCCCCTGACGCCGGAAGCGTGACGCTTGACGCTACAAAACGCGTCGACGCGCGTTGTGCGATCGTGTGAACCAACCATTATTGGTTTGGCAGCTATTGTCACTGCTCGTTTATGCGTTCAAACGGGAATTAAATCCTTATTTAAAATTCAAATAAGTGTAGTTGTCATGTATCCTCATTGTTTCGTACAAGGCAAAGGTAGTTTATCTCTTCTGCAAACCAGTTCTGTGATGGAGGGCAGTGGCAGAAGCGTAAGGGGAAAGCAACCTCCCCGGCAGCCTCAGGAGGCGTTAAAAGTCGCAGATGGATAGCGAGCAATGGATAGCTTGCCGTTCAGTGAGGATTAGAGATGTGCCGTTGCCGGCAATATTGCCAAAAAGTGGGAATATTGGTGGCAATATTGCACGCCAATAATTCCCGAAGTATGAATATTGGTGGCAATATTGTCAGCAAAATGACCACTTTTTTTATTGTTGATAGGTTCGCGCTTGACCTCTATCTCACCTGATGAAGAGCGACGATGTGGTCGACGATGGTACGCGCTTAACTAGAAGAAACCTATTCACTCTCGACTTAATGATTCCCGGGTTGTAGCTATCAGGAAACACAGACTCCGGCAAGGAATTCCACTCCCTAGCTGCACGCACATTGAATGTGTTCCCAAAACGTTTTGTGCGTGTAGGTGGGATTTCCACCATGTACCGGTGGCGCATAGCCGTACGTCTGGTAGTCCGATGATGGAACGGGCTAGACGGAATTAGGTTATGCATTTCCGACGCACACTCGGGCAATATTGCCGGCAACGGCACATCTCTAGTGAAGATTGGGCTCGGGGCAATGCGATGGTGTATTGTGTTCCACGCTTGTTTCAAAGAGTTGTCAGCTTCATTGAGCGGGCCCGCTAGTGTCGACACCTGGGCTGCGGCGTTAGCTGGTAAACAGATAACTGAGGTGACTTTTTAAACTGGCTTTTGTCTTTGGCTTCGCCCGCATACATAAAATATAGCCTATATGTTACTCTGGAATAAATCAGCTTTCTATTGGTGAAAAAAATATTGCAATCGAACCAGCACTTTCAGAGTATATACCTCCTACAAACAAAAACACATAAAAACAAACTTTACTTATTTATACTCGTAATATTTGTTTCAAATATTCACCATGATCCAAAACTTTATAGTCATAATTCCAAAAATCAAAGAACCCATAAAGGCAGTTCCAGTAATATAAGCAATGTTCGTCTGTCCGACCGCGGCAGATGTTCCCGTTCTCACCTGGCGGCCGGCGCGCGCGCCTGTGACCACCCGCACGCGACTCCTGCGCATGCTACGACTATACGAGTATTATTAATATCACTGTATCGATCACTCACCCTCGCTAAGCCGAATTTAATTTATGTTTTATCATTACACGCTGCATTGACACGCAACTTTATTCTAGTTTATGTTTTTTTTTTGTTGAGAATTTGATGAGCGTATTATATTTTGGTGATTACAGTTTTTTACCTATAAATTTTGATGCCTTTCGGATTAGAGTTTTTTGTATGTTGTTTTGCAAACTGCTTCATTCAGCAAGCATGAGAAAAACCACGGGATTGATGCAAAAAAAAAAACAATCTAGGGATTTTTTATAAAATTGGGGCGAGCAAAAAATGTCATTGGTCAAATAGTGCATTGGTGGGGCGAGTGGGATTGTCACACTTTTACTTTCTATAACCCAGCTGTGTTCATTTATTTGTTCTTTTTTTTGTTTATACGTTTGCGCTTTTCGCAGTCCAAGAAGAAGCCACTGAAGTCCAAAGATGGTCAGCTCATTGTGACGTCAGAGAAGCAGCTGCTTCGCTGGCATCAACACTTTGAAGAGGTCTTCCGTTCGTCTGTAGCATCGACCTATGACACATTACAGATTGTATCTCCACCAGCTCAGTTACTCGACATCGATACGGAACCACCATCAGCCTCTGAAGTTGCTAAAGCAGTTCGTTCTTTGAAGACAGGTAAAGCACCAGGATTCGACCTGATTACGGCGGAAATGCTACAAGCTGACGTATCCCCTGCCGTCGATGTTCTGATTCCCCTTATTGAAAAGATCTGGAACGCCGAAGAGCTCCCGGACGAATGGAACAAAGGTCTTTTAATCACTGTGCCCAAAAAAGGTGATCTTAGTCAGTGCAATAACTGGAGAGGTATTACGTTGCTCTCAGTTCCCTCAAAGGTGTTCTGCAGGATTATCTTGGATAGACTGTCTAAGGCCGTGGATCCTCTCCTACGCAAGGAACAGGCTGGTTTTCGTTCTGACCGCTCGTGCACGGATCAGATCAACACTCTTCGTATCATACTTGAGCAGGCATCAGAATGGCAGCGGGAGATTTACTTAACTTTTGTCGACTTCGAAAAAGCCTTGGATACGCTGAAGTGGTCCAGCATTTGGGCTCGCCTAGTGAGCATTGGCGTGCCACCGAAAATTATCCGTCTTCTGGAGGCTATATACAGGAAGTATTCTTGCAAGGTTACGCACGACGGCCTCGTGTCTGATGACATCGCAGTGCACGCTGGTGTCCGCCAGGGCTGCCTACTTTTGCCGCTCCTTTTTCTTGTGGTTCTTGACGGAATAATGCTTCGCATCTTGGATAACAGGCGCCGCGGGATTGAGTGGGGATTATCCAACGTCTTGGAGGACCTTGATTACGCCGATGACCTATGCCTCCTGAGTCATACCCATGCCGACATGCAGGCAAAGTTGGAAGATTTAAGTCAGGAGGCTGCAAAAACTGGTCTTAAAATAAACATCCGGAAGACATAGGAGATGAGAACGGGTGTGAGGAATCCCTCACCGTTGATGTTGAACTCAGAGGTAGTGGAACGCGTACACAAGTTTACCTATCTAGGAAGCGTCGTTTCAGAAACCGGAGGTAGTGAAGAGGACATCACTTCACGAATCGCCAAAGCCTGAACAACCTTCGCGCAGCTGAGACCTGTTTGGCAGTCGCGGAAACTGACCCGAAGAATAAAACTTAAAATTTTCGGGTCAAATGTCAAATCTGTGCTGCTCTACGGGTGCGAAACGTGGAAGGTCACAAAGGACATCTCACACCAAATCCAAGTTTTCGTCAACCGCTGTCTGCGTCGCATCCTCGGAATTTACTGGCCCGAGACAATATCCAAAGTAGAGCTGCTGGAAAAATGCCACGAGATCCCAATCGACCGCCAGATCAAGCGTATCAAGTGGAGATGGATTGGCCACACGCTCCGAAGGAATTCTGATCACATACCCAACCAAGCGTTGGACTGGAATTCACAAGGAAAAAGAAAGCGTGGCCGTCCGCGTCAGACCTGGCGTCGCACCGTGTTGGCGGAAGGAGCGAGCATCGGGATGACGTAGAGCGAGGTGAAGCGTGAAGCTCAGGACCGTTCGCGATGGAGGATTACTGTGGACGCCCTCTGCCCCATCTAGGGGACATAGGACATTAAGTCAAAGTAAGTCAATGTTAAAAAAAATCAACCTCACCATACAAAATGATAAACTTGATTGGACAATTTGTGTGGCGAGGCTGATTTTTTTTTCGTTTAAATCTATATCTACTTTTTATATATACACTGCTAAATTTTAATCGTTTAAATCCCATGGAGGGTCGATCCGGTACATGAAACACTATCAATTTGTAAAAATAAAATTAAAAAATGAAGTACCTTTTTTCAAAACTCGTATTAATTTACGCATGTGCGAAATTAATTTTTTTAAGAAAACGTCAACTGAGCGAGTTCACCTGTAGGTAGTAGTCGGCGTTGCGTATAACACCGCGTACAACACGGTTGCGTATATATATATATATATATTATTATAACGAAATAAAGTTTGCTTTTCTGTTTTTTATGTTTTTTAACGATTTGTTTTTGTTTGTTTTTCACGGGCGAAGCCGCGAACAAAAGCTAGTGGATAAATAAAGGGGGTGAAAAAGGACTTGAAAGTTTGTATGCAAGCAAAGACGCGAGTAAAAGCAACAGGTTTTTATAGCAGCACTAGCTGTGCCCCGCGGTTTCACCCGCGTTTTTCTCGTTTCCGTGGAAATACCGAGATAAAATATTGCCTATAATTGCCTCCCTCAATAAATGGACTATTGAATATTTAAACAGTTTTTATATCAGATCAGTATTACCCAAGATTACCGCGTTCATAAATGTATTTATTATACTCTTCAAAGATCTTATACTACAATCATCAACAAATATATTTCGAAAAAGATTATCACAGGATTTTATGTTGGTAAAAAACTCTATGGCCCATAACTCATTAATAGGTACCGACTCTTAACATCTTACACACGTGATAACTTTTAAACGAAATATCCGATTGAGATGAAACAAAAAGTATTTTACTTCTACATAAATACTCTTGATAACATAATGCTTAATTTCGATAAAGATTAATATTACGATACATATTTAACGTAGTTTTTTTTTCTTCACACGATTTAATAATTATTTTGAACACAAAATCGGTTATTGTGATTAAACCATGTTGAGGAGCATTGCGTCAAATAATCATCGTCATCGTCGTCCAATAAGATACCACAAATATCACGCGATCTCGGTTCTGATTGGTTGCCTATATTGTTCCCACACCCCTGCTCCTCGAATATTGTAAAAGACGCCATTACAAAATATACTCGCTTGACCTCTTGAACGGAACATTGCATTTTATTTCAATAAAATTCCTAAATCCAAGAACCATCAAGAAATTATTACAAATTTATATGGAACTATATCACGCAGTTACATATTTGGTCCTTCAGAGCCATATTTCAAGGAATTGAAGCAGTGGAACCGACTTTTCGAGAGGAGCGACCTTTGGAATCACGTGCTACGACTACAAAAACACACAAAATTGCACAATAGAAGATTCATAGGCACATTTACGCAAGTATTTCAACTGATATACGATAGTTGAAGACAATCAAGGATCTGGAAGACTAATTTGAACACTAACGGTGCGTCTATCAGATATTTGTTCGTCAAGACCTGTTGAGTTCTTTGGTGTAATACCGTTTGTGATCTGATTCCAGTGAGTTTCGTGTGGGTTGCCCATTGCAGAGCGACATTCCAGCTGCATTTTATAGCTGAATTACACGCAGGCACTAGCTGTTACACGTGAGTACCCCTCCTTTTGCAAGCCATCATTATGTCTCTTAGTGCTAAAGACGGAGAAGGTAGTAGAACCCGCGATAGATCACCTTATAAAGCTGTAGATGATAAGGCTGAGCAAAACATTCGTGACCTAGTTAGAAAACGTGGAATAGTTAAAGGTAGATTAACGAAATTTTCAAACTATTTAAATACTATCGATGTTGACACCATAACTAGCCAATTTAGAATTGATTTAAAATTACGCATACAGGGCGCAGGTATTTTATTTGCTGAATTTAACAATATACAGTCCAAAATTGAGGAATTAGTGTCTGACAGTGACATAGATGATCAGTTAGACCAGCGCCAGTATTTCGAAGATTCGTACTACAGCACTCTTGCTCAAGCTGAATCCATTCTTAGCGATAGTAAAGAGGTTACTAATGATTCTAAATCGTGTTCACATTCTAAAGAACATTTATCAATAAAACTACCTGTCATTACATTACCGACGTTCGACGGTTTATATGAACACTGGCTACAATACAGGGACACATACGTATCACTAGTGCACAAGTCTACTGATATAAGTGAAATCCAAAAATTTCATTACCTAAAAGCTTCACTAAAGGATAGTGCACTTGAAGTTATAAAAGCACTTGATTTTTCTGCAGATAATTACTCTGTTGCGTGGGAGTTACTACTTAATAGGTATGATAATTCTAGGTTATTAGTGCACAGTCATGTTAAGGCATTATTTTCAATGCAGGTACTACCTAAAGAGTCGTCGTCATTAATTAGGAATCTTATAGACACAATTATTAATAATTTACGTGCTTTAAAAACGCTCGGTGAGCCAACAGATGCGTGGGACACGTTGATTATTTATGTTGTAGTTTCCAAGTTAGATAAGACAACCGAACGAGAGTGGGAAGAGCACAAGGGTTCATTGTTGTCTAATTCCAACTCTAAAGTTATCTTAAAGACCGATCATTTAATAAGGTTCCTTATGGACAGGGCGGATTTGCTGGAAACATTAGCACAAAACAAAGATCGACTAACAAAAAGTAAGTTTAAAAAATCTAATCCAGCTGTTAAAAATCACACTTCACACTGCAATGTTTCCTCTAATAAGCCACCGAGTCGCAACTCACATAGATTATGCGTCGTGTGCAAAGGTAAACATCCTATTTATTCATGTATAAAATTTATAAATATGGATTTACAGTCTAAACTTAAAATTATTAACGACCATAAGCTGTGTGAGAATTGTTTGCGATTTGGACACACGTTAAATAACTGTTTATTCGGGCCTTGTAAACAGTGTAATAAAAAACACAATTCACTTATTCATAATCCTAATGACTCGAATCATACCGCCAGCAATAACGCGTCATCGGCGACTGAGGCGAGCGCATCTTGTACGGTTCAGCTGCCGCTCGCGAACTCCTCGCATAGTAGTAAACAACCATTCATTCAAGTCAACAATGTTCACACCGAAACTCACACACATACGCAATGCATTAACGTAGAACCAGTTTTGTTATCTACGGCTTTAGTCGAGATTGCCGATAAACATAATAATTATCATACGGCATGCGCTTTACTCGATAGTGGTAGCCAATGTTGTTTTATTACACAATCTTTTTGCGAATTATTAGACATTCCATTACTACAGTCCACTCATGAAATACGAGGAGTAGGTAATTTTATTTCACATTCGACACAATCATGCAATATAGAAATTAAATCACGCGTTAATGCCTACTCGATGCAAATTCAATGTTTTGTTTTACCAGAAATAACGTCCACATTGCCGGCTGTACAGAAACAAATCGCACAGTTCAGGATTCCTGACCACGTACAGTTAGCAAATACGCAATATTTAGGACCACAAAAAATAGACGTTTTAATAGGCGCGGATCGATTCTGGGACTTGCTTATCGATGGCAAGATGCGTTTACCGAATGGTCCGTTCTTACAAAATACGAAGTTAGGTTGGATAATTTCGGGTCCAATTAAAAACATACGCACTAAAGGGCATATCCAATGCAACTTCACTCAATCTATAGACGCTCAGTTACGTCAATTCTGGGAATTGGAAGAATTATCTAAGCCACGGGATACGCACACTAATGAAGAACGGGCTTGTGAGCACTCTTTTACTACCACAACTACACGCAACAAGGATGGTAGATTTTGTGTAAACATTCCGTTAAAAGAATCACCCGAGGTACTAGGCGAATCATTCGCCATGGCAGAACGTCGTTTCTTGTCATTAGAAAAAAGGTTATCACACGCACCTAGTAGTTATAGGAAATTATATACAGACTTTATGCAAGAGTATATTGATTTAGGTCATATGTCTCGTGTCGATAATTATCCTAATACGCATTATTTTATGCCGCATCACGGCGTTTTTCGAGAACACAGCACGACAACAAAACTACGCGTTGTGTTCGATGCTAGTGCTGTCACAAGTAACGGAAAATCATTCAATGACATACAGTTGGTAGGTCCAGCTATTCAAGGAGATTTGTTAGGCATATTATTACGCTTCAGGCAGTACAAATACACGGCTATTGCTGACTGTGAAAAAATGTATCGCCAAGTTAATGTGAACCCTGACCAACGCGATCTACAACTAATCATCTGGCGTGACGAGCCATCGAAGCCGCTCGGGTTTTATAGGCTAAACACTGTTACATATGGGACAGCATCGGCGCCGTTTCTTAGTGTTAGATGTATGAAGCAGCTAGCAGTCGAATGTACGGACCCTGAGGTCAAAAGAGTCATAAATGATGATTTTTACGTAGATGACCTTATGTATTCGCATGATGACAAAGTCGAATTGATAAATATTTGTAAGAAAACCAAAGAGGTTCTAAAATCTGGTTGTTTTCCGTTGCGAAAGTGGATTTTAAACTTGACGGTGAAGTGACCTCAGATGATCACACATTTCGCGATTTAAATTTAGGTGATCACACTCAGTGTAAAACATTAGGTCTCGGTTGGTGTAACGTCTCTGATGAGTTTAATTATAATACACAAATTCAAATAAATAACAACTCAGTCACTAAACGCATAATATTATCTACGGTTTCTCAAATATTCGACCCGATGGGTTTATTGAGTCCGTTGATTATTATAGGCAAGATATTGTTGCAAAAATTATGGTTATTAAAATTAGAATGGGACGACTCGCTTCCCACCGATATTGAACATACTTGGAACCGGTTTGTTATCAGCTTAGTTCACTTAACGAGCATAAGAGTGCCGCGATACGTTTTTCAATACAATTCGGAACGTACTGAATTGCACATATTTACAGACGCTTCACAGACTGCATATGGCGCATGCGCCTATGTACGTACATTATGTAATAATGAGGTGTTAGTGAGATTATTAATTTCTAAAGGTAAAGTAGCTCCACTAAAACCAGTTAGCATACCTAGGTTGGAGTTGTGTGGCGCAGTGACGGGTGCTAGACTTTACGATAAAATTCGTGGCTCGCTGACCCGTAAGTTTGATGACGTCATGTTCTGGACGGACTCGACGATTGTGTTGGGTTGGTTGCGTATGGCACCTAGTTTGCTTAAAACGTTCGTACAAAATCGAGTCGCTGAAATACAAGAATTGACCAATGATGTTACCTGGCGACATGTAAGTGGGAAGGAGAACCCAGCTGACTTAATATCGCGTGGAGTCAGCCTTGAGGACCTGTCTTTATCTAGTTTATGGTGGGAAGGCCCTAAGTTTTTGCAAGACTTAGATTTTAGTAATAACTATTCAAGTTCATTATCAAGTCCCAATAATATTACGCATCAGGAACTACCTGAAGTCAAATCTAATTTAAGTTCGTTTATAGCAAAGGGCACAAAACCTACATTTGAATCGTTTTTTCCATTTGAACGGTTTTCTCAATTTAGGTTTATGAATCGCGTTGCTGTATACGTATTTCGTTTTATACATAATTTAAGCATTCGTGACAAATCTAGTCGGATCACAGGCGCGATCACTGTCACTGAATTGAGAAAGGCTAGTTTTAGACTCGCCAGGTTGTCACAAATGGAAACATTTACATACGAATACGACTTGCTTGTGAATGGAAAAAACATTAAGTCAAGTAATAGACTATCTAGTTTAAAACCGTTTCTTGACGATGAAAGGCTAATACGAGTGGGTGGCAGAATAAGGGCCTCGCCTAACATTAGTTATAATAAAAAACACCCGATTCTGTTATCAAGTAAACATACATTTACACTTCTGTTGTTTCGTCATGAACACATCATATCTTTACACTCCGGGCCTCAAGCATTATTGTATCGGGTGCGCCAGGATTGGTGGCCGCTGGCAGGCAGAAACCTGGCTCGCAAAGTAACTCATGAGTGTATTGTCTGTACACGCAGTGCAGGTAAAACGTTGACACCACTCATGGGCGACTTACCTGCCGAAAGAATTACAGCTAGTTTTCCTTTCTTTCGTGTAGGAGTAGATTACGCAGGGCCGGTGTTTATTTTAAACCGAAAGGGCAGAGGTGCGCGACTTAGTAAATCATATATCTGTCTATTCGTCTGTTTTGTTACACGTGCAATTCATTTAGAGCTCGTTAGTGACCTCTCTTCTGACGCATATTTACTGGCGCTCAAACGTTTTATTTCCCGGCGTGGCAAGCCGTTAGAAATATATTCAGACAATGGTCGTAACTTTGTAGGTGTTAAAAACGATTTTGCTCAGTTTTTATCTACATGCAGTAAAGATATTAGTGAATACACAAATAGTCAAAACATTAAATTTAATTTTATACCTCCGTACTCTCCGCATTTTGGTGGTTTGTGGGAGGCAGGGGTAAAGTCCTGCAAACATCATCTGCGTCGTGTAGTGGGCAACGCACACCTTACTTTCGAGGAGTTAGCTACGGTTTTGACACAGATTGAAGCTGTGTTGAATTCACGGCCACTGATGCCATTGTCATCGGACCCTCGGGATGATTTACCTTTGAGCCCTGGGCATTTTTTGATCGGCCGACCTCTTACTGCACCAGTTTGTGACGAAGATGTACGAGAACTACCGATGCACCGCCTAACTCGCTATCAGAGAGTGGAACAGCTCCGACAGTTGTTTTGGTCACGCTGGGCCAAAGAATACATTTCGGAATTGCAGACTCGCACCAAATGGAGGGAAAATACAGCTGACCTAAAACCAGACACGCTCGTCTTAATCAAGGACATCAACTTACCACCACTGAAGTGGCCATTGGGTCGAGTCGTGAGGACGATACCTGGCAAAGATGGTGTCTCAAGAGTAGCAGATATCCAAACGACATCAGGCATCATAAGACGCGCATACACGAAGATCTGTCCACTTGTGGAGGCTGACTAGAACTGTTGTAAGCTGGTGCTTTCAAGGCCGCGGGCATGTTGAGGAGCATTGCGTCAAATAATCATCGTCATCGTCGTCCAATAAGATACCACAAATATCACGCGATCTCGGTTCTGATTGGTTGCCTATATTGTTCCCACACCCCTGCTCCTCGAATATTGTAAAAGACGCCATTACAAAATATACTCGCTTGACCTCTTGAACGGAACATTGCATTTTATTTCAATAAAATTCCTAAATCCAAGAACCATCAAGAAATTATTACAAATTTATATGGAACTATATCACGCAGTTACAAACCATGATAGCTAGATATATGTTCTCGCGGACTTTTTTGTAGGTCTTAATGGAATCTACAAACCCGTAGTACATCATTTTGTTCTATTGTCAATAGTTTTTGCAGCGCACGCAAAAATAGGTTTTCGATTTTACACCTTGTGTTACAAAATAGCAATTTTATTGCGGATCCCTAATTTTGAAAAAAAAAAACATAGCCTATAGCCTTCCTCGATAAATGGACTACCCAACACTGAAAGAATCATTCAAATCGGACCAGTAGTTCCATAGATTAGCGCGTTCAAACAAACAAACAAACAAACAAACAAACTCTTCAGCTTTATAATATATATAATATATAATATATAATAATGATTCAGATATATAATAATAATTCAGCTTTATAATATATTATATATAATATATATATATAATATATAAGTATAGATTTGAGGTCTGATTCAGTCAACCTAATGAGGTTACACATGTGGGTGTCAGAGGCGTAGCGCGGACAGATTTAGACGTGGGCGAAGAATCAGCGAGGCCTTTTTTGTTTTCCTATACTCGAAAACGAGATAGCGGCTGTTGCAACCCAGCGACTGACTGCATTGTCGCTTACTATCAGGTAAAATAGTGGTTAAACGTGAGCCTATCAATTATACAATTACCCTCGTTCTTACAGTGTCGTCGTATAAGCGAGGACTCTTTGGGTGCGAGGCCGTGGCCGAGTGAGAGCCCACTTCGCCCACGCCTACCTACTACTAGAGTAGATAGTAGTAGTATTGTTAGTTTTATTCGCGAATCGCGCTACACAAACACAGCTGCCTCCTTAGAACTAGATTTGCGAAACAGAATATGATTCGTTACTTACAGAATTGATGTTACATGAGCGATAAAACGTGGCGGTTATCACTTAAAATGTATAAGCATGAATTATATCGCATGGTTATTACACCTCCCCTTTTAAACTTCTTCCACTACTTAAACAACTTTTTTATTAACTTTTATCAGTCGGGCATGAATAAATTTTCCAATTAAGAGATAAAAGAAAAGTATTGTAAAACTTTTAAAGAAAAATATTGGCAAGAAAAGATATCACAATATTTTAGTTATAGTACTTATTTAAGGATAACAATTTAAATAAAAAAAGAAATTATAATTTGCTCATATAATACAGCTTGGAAAACTTTATGTAGGTATGTCTAAATATGTAGGTTTTATCTTTGTGAATGAATTTTCAAAAAAAAATATTTCAGTATGTAAAGTAAAGAATACAAGTTTCTTCAAATAACAACGTGATTGCTAAAAGTTTCGGCCGTGGGTGTAACTGTGAGAGAAACGATTTTCTAATATTTTTGTCTGTCATTGTTTTTTCGTCCTTACGTAATGTTTTGTCAGTCAGGGAATGGAAGAGTTCAGCAGATTTACACACCACGTCAAGTCACCGAGTCGGTCAAAGCCTTACAGTTATTTGTATTAGTGACGAGGACTAAACTAGAGTTCATTATTTCTTATAATTATCAGCACGGATCCTGAGCACTCGGCGTCAGAGTAGAGATCGCTTTGCGCATTCCTTACATTGGGAGGTGGCTAATGGAACCCTGAACTGCCTGCTAGTAAACACGTCAAGCTTGGGCTTATTAGACTCATCTTTACCAGTTCTTTTACTTTTTATAGATTTAATGCGACGGGGGCTTTCAATTTTTTTTTTAATTTTGCTATTATAGTTCAAAATCATAATTGAATTTAGCGTATAATTACAAATTTATTTATTTTGTATTTGAAATTTTGATTCCTTGAATCACTACCGTAAATCATATTTTAATTCTAATTTAGATTAGTTAGTTATTTAAATAAAACTATAAGAGAGAGAGCCCTGGCACCCATAACATCACTTTACTCTTAGACACCCGAAGGTATGTCCATGAACGAATTGTACAACTACGTAGAATTTGTAACTCGAACAAATAATTTTAATTTTATTTGGTTATTTGTACTCAGTACCCGCTAACTCCTTATTAGTTTTCGCAAATTATAATAATAATAATATAATAATAATAATATTCCACAACTATCACACAACGCCGTCTAGTCCCAAGCTAAGCAGAGCTTGTATTATGGGTACTGGACAACTGATAAACATACTTATATATTTCTAAATACTATATTATAGACTAGCTGCTGCCCGCGACGTCGTCTGCGTGAAGGCTCTACAGTACCAAAAATACCTAAGATGTCAGTGTCGCTATAGTATTATAAGTAAACAACTTTTGAAATAGCATTAAAAAATAAGTTTTTTTTTTGCAAGCGAAGCAAGTGAAGAGAGTTATATGGGAATCCTGCTGAGTTCAGTCATAAGATGTGACTGAAGGAAATAGAGAAAATAATGCAGGCATACATTCCAGGACACAAAAGAATAAAAATACGTACAACACTTCCCTATAAACTACGTTGGTAGTTATGCTGCCAGGAGCCAAAATGTAAAGTGAGGCAGGACTGGTGAGGCAGGACTGGTGACGCGGGACCAAGCGACGTACAGTTGCCCGTGTGAGAAGCAACACGTCCTGAGGTCGACACCCGCTGCCCTCAGTGTCTGCCCCTGCGACTTATTGATGGTCATCGCGAAGCAAACACTCACGGGGAACTATACGCGCTTGGACTGAAACGGGAATGCGTGGTATAAATACTGCCTCGCCTACGCCACAACCCGTAAGAATTTCCGCCTCAATGGTGTGTCTGTGGAGAGAGAGGCAGGTCCCGTTACACAATTTCGGAGGAGAAAGGTTCCGAAGAAGCATAATCGGAACACCGACCATCAACTTGATGGTATGCGCTGGAAGTCCACTTGCTGACAGGGAGTTCAGAATTCCGCGGGATAATGTGTGGCGTCATCTTGCTCGACAACAGTGTTTATCGAGTTGTAGACCACTTCATTCCCCTCAATTTCAGAGAGAATGCATTCGTTATTTGCTGCAGCCTGATTATTTTTAGGCGTCGGCGTTATCGCTCACACATCCAAGAAGCTGGTGCGGTATACGACTGATGTCCCCGTACACACAGCGAATGAGTTCTTCTAAGCTGGATACCACTCTACTGAGAGACTCTTGTAGCACCACCTGTCAGAGTGCTTTCGCCAAGACTTAAAAGGACATCGGAGAATTCTTGCAATGCACGTGCATTGCCGCCGAGCCGAGCTCTCATATTAATGGTCAAGCGCAGCTAACAAACTCGTGACCACAACGAAGATCGTTTCAACGAAGCATTCATCTCGTCAGCCCTCAATACCCGCGTCACCACGGGAAGTGTTTGCTGGAAATCGCCACTGAACAGAACTGTGACACCACACACCAAATGTTCGTTCCTGCGGATGTCCTGCAGGGTTCTGTCCACGGCCTCAACTGCCTTCCTATAGGCCATCGTACACTCATCCCATACGATCAGAGAGTAATCCTTAAGCACGTGTCCCTTATCGCTGTTACGTGACACACCACAAACAGGTGTTTCGGCGCTCTCTAAATCGATGGCAATTTTAAACACGGCATGTGCTGTCTTGCCACCCGGAAGCAGTATGGCAGCGATTGTCGACGACGCTACAGCAATAGCAATTTTGCCTTGCCTCCTGACCTCTGCAAATATGTCAGAGCTAACAAATGTTTTTCCTGTTCTACCAGGAGCATCCAAGAAAAACATGTTACCCTGGTTTTACCCAACGCTTCCAAGGACGGTGTCATAAATTTGTTTTTACTCTGAAGAGAACAAAGTGAAAAGGTCATTTCGTATGGTGGTCATTTCGCCCAAATCGTAATTTAATAATAATAATATGATAATGGTAACCCATATTCGATCAGCGGTTTGCTGCCGATAGAAATGACCACATCTTGAAGTGAACTGAGACAGGTATTCAGCACGCGTTCATCAGTTACTTCATCTTCGTCTCCAGTAGCATGTCTCAAAGCTCGTAGAAAGTCTTCAGACAGATGATGGTGATACTTTTCCCACAAAGCTACCGAGTTCGCGACTCCACAAAACACCAACCGAACCCAATTTTGGTCACCGTCGAGAAGGTGACGTGCTACGCAGGCTGCGCGATAAGTTGGATACTCCACGCCATCAAATGTCCTCTGGAAGGCGAAAGACGTCGGGCCTCGGACAGTGGGAAGTATCAACCGCAGAAAATAGCATTCGCCATTATTCGGATGCACGGTAGGTATCCAATGCGGTGTCCTTGAAAGTTCCCGGAAAACCTTCCACAGCACCTCCTCATCGACGTCGGTTAAATACACCCCTTTGCTTGTCGTACGTGTATTATGAAGGCACCTCGTCTTACGTAAGGGATCTCGCAAACTGGTCGACTTCACAGAGCTGGAAAAATGTTAACACCGCATTTTTTTAAATTGTCTTCCTCAACTCTGCCAAAACGAACTATACGATACAACTTTTATGAAGAAAATGCACATCACATCACACCACCATCTATGAATTTTAAGAATAACTAACTACTAACCTCGCCAACATGATCAAATTTAAATTATTAATTTCCAAAAAGTGTTAACATGTAACTTGATTTGATTTTTATGAAATCTCATAGATGGCGCTGCTTCAAAATTGTCTTTATACTACTAACATTCATTAAACTATGTTTCTCTGCCCAAGTTACTGAAATGGGGTAGTTGTAAAGCTAGATAATAGCATGGCTTACTCAAAAACAACATTTAAATATGCATCGTTAGATTACACGCTGTCACAGAATGCGTGAGAAAAATAAAGATTCACAGCTCCTCCTCCGTAGGTGATAGCGTGATAATATGTAGCCTATATGTTGACCCGACCTCTTAGTAATATTCACGCAAAATTTGAAGTAAATCCATGCAGTACTTTTTGAGTTTAGCCCGGACATATATACAGAGAAACAGACAAAAATTCTAAAAACTATATTTTTGGCTTCGGTATCAATTGTAGATTACGCCCCAAATATTCTTTTTAAAAAATATTCAATGTACAGTTTTGACTTTCGTACGATTTTATTATATGTATAGATTTAATTTAATACACTTTGAAGAAATGCCTAATGATTAAACACGATATTGTGGCTAATTTATAAAAGATAGATATATACCATTGAGGACTTTTTTGTAGATCTATTGGAGACCATCATCTTTGTAATACATACTTTTAGTGTATGATCAACGTACGCGAGGATAGGAGCTCGAAAGCGCATTTTCATCCGACTTGCTTCAAATTTATCGTCATTTCTCTGTTCCTATGTATCTTATCGTTATGTTATGTAGTCTATAACCTGCCCAGAAGTATGGACCACAATCGTACTAAGTTTGGTTAAAATCCCTTCCGTAGTTTTTGACCCATGCGTGCACATACAGACAGACAGACAGACAGACAGACAGACAGACAAAAAATTTACTGATTGCATATTTGGCATTAGTATCGATCACCAATCATCCTCTAATATTAATTTTTAATATTTATTAAATGTACAGAATTGACCTCACTACAGTTTTATTATAAGTATAGATATAGATATAGATATAGATAAATTACACCCAGACACAGAACAAATGATTATGCTCATCACACAAACATTTGTCCTGGGTGGGAATCGAACCCACGACCTCCGGCATAGCAGTCAGGGTCACTAACCACTAGACCAACAGGCCAGTCAATATTATATCTGAACTGTTACCTTTTCATTTATTAAAATGGTCTATTAATTATTGGAAGTACGGCGTATCATATGTGTGGCTATGTTTCCTGAATAAATCGAGCCATCACACAGTTTTAAACTCAGGCCAGCCATGTAGCTCTGGTTTGTGGAGCGAGTGGTGTGGTGTGGGTAGCCGGGTAGCGGGTAGTGCACACAGCTTCACGCTTCAAGCCCCAAATTCGTGCATTTTGATGGAAATTGCCTTTGTGATGATAAAAATTGTGCTCGGCCGGACGAGAGGGGCCGTCGCTCGGAAATGAGTTCATACATTTATTTCACAATCGATTTTGTTTGATTTAATTTTATTGCTCAATTCAGTGGTCCTACAAGTAAATGAGAAAATATAAATGCATTACTATTTTTGAATACGTACTTATTTTGCAGGCACGAGTAATTATGGGATTGTTACCAACATGTAATGTTAACTGGGATTAATACGCATACGCATTGGAACTTCGATTCGAACATACGAGTATAGTACGTTTTGCGTGAAAATCTAAAAACGAGCGTAAAATTTAACCATTATATAAGTATTTACGTACATTCGATATTTAGTTTGCTTACTCGTTTGCGTTGTGTAAAATAACCCGAATGGATTACAGAGTCATTGCCGCGGCAATTAAAATAATGTAATAAACAAGTACACTTAGTATTCAATAACCACGATTATGCAAATAGCATTAATTAGACATAATGTATGTATATTACTACACATTAAACAAAAGGAGTAAATAGCTATTGTAATGTTGTATACCTACGAAGCTTTCAGTAAACCAATTGACTAAATTGAACTCGTTTAGTTATTTATATAGAGTCTACAATAGAATGTATAAATATTGTGAATTTAAGGGCGATTTGGTTATGTAAATGGCATAACAAATATCAATTTTTCGCTTGGCTAGGTTCAGATAATGGTGAGGGCGGTGTCGCACGTGACGAACTGACGACTCGCCGATAAGTCGCGGACTGATATTGCTAGTAAACTTTAAGGGCGCAATCACATATGCTTCGGTTGGCAGCTGGGACGCTTGCGTCAGTCGCAGCGTTCGCAGCGTCACGTCGTAACAACCTAAGAAGTTTGCCATACATATATCCGTTTTAGTCAGTGTGATTTTGCATCTTTTGTCGAAATTGCCTCTATACGATTGAATCAATGTGCGTTTAACAGCTGCTGTTAATTTGAAATTGGCCATTTCGATCGATATATGGTCAGAATGGACCAAATTACCGGACATACCGAATTAAAAGTTTTACTTTTGATTCTGCTAAGTTGTTTGTAATTTTGATTAGTTTTTGCTTCAGGGCGCTAACATAAAATTCCGTTCTTTTATACATTCGAAGTTCGGATGATAGGCCGCAACGTATGTTGTAACATTTTACGTTACGTTGAATTTCCAAAAATCCCTTTTTAGTGCTCGCCTACATCACAAAAGTATCTTTGTGTAAAATTCTAGGTCCCTGTTACCAGTAGTTTTGGGTGTGCGTCAATTTATTAGTCAGTCAGTTTCTCTAAAAATATATAGTAGATCATATTTCATCAAAATTTTTACTAGTAAACCAACATTTTTTTTCTAACATAGGTACATTCTTTATAATAATACTATTAATAGTAGTACCTAATAAAAAATAAAAATAAAAATATAAAAGATTTTATTATGTATATGTTTTTTCGTTTGCTTAATATAAGTACTTAGTAGCTTAAATCCACGAGTTCGAAAGACTTTCGTTTTATTAACAACTTATTCGGAATTTTGCCTTTAAACAGCATTATTTTTAGTATATGCGAAAAAGGATTATAGTTTTTTCAGGATCAGTAACTGGATTGATTCCAAGAATTTTTACACCATGTTATATTTTTCCCAAACATATTTAAAAAAGGTCACAAGTAGACACCACCGACACTACACTACTGGGTGCGGGAGTAAAACAACCCTCAGTCGCCAGGATGGCCCGGTGACTGCGTATTTGTGCGGACAACCGGGTAAAATAACAAGCTTATAACTTTGTACATAGATTCTTTACATTAAAATACTAGACATGTGTTTTGGGTTTCGCATATAAGTACTAAAATTAATGTTGTAAGTATACTCGTAAATAGATATGAAAAATTTTGCCGCACTCTGCAATATACTAATAACTGTGCCCATTCAGCAAACCAATAAGATATCGAACTCTTCTAGTTTCTCTCGATGAGAAAGCAAAAGTTGGCTATGTAATGCGAAAATTACGCAGGTAATGTCCTCATCATAAAGCTCTTAAAAAACTTCAAAAATATGTTTCGCCAGAAAATACCTTTCTTTTGTTTGAAAAAAAAAAAAACAATATGAAACAAACATGAGGAGCATTATTCCAGAGTAATAAATTGCAAAATATTATTCGTTTGCAAGCTTTTCCCTAAGGTGGTAAGAAAAACTGAAAATCGTATAATGTTAATATTTTTAAGGTAAAATAAATATTTAGAAATCCACACAATTGTACCAGATGGTAATGTGTTCCCCCGCGAGGCGTACGTATAACAAAATGCATATGAATCTAAAATTGAATTTTTAAAATAAAATGTTCTTCATAAGAGTACTCACAATGAATTAATAATGTAGATCGCTACATCGGAGAATGTGATACAGTTACGTAATAGACAGTCTCTTTTATTAAAAAAAAAGTTCTTATAGTATCACCGAAGAAAGGACTAAAAGAGATAAATGGTCTACATTTTTTTGAGAAAATAATGTAGTTCACTTTGGAAGACAGAGTAGAAAGGTTTTATGGAGTCCACTTAGTGGAATGAGTCCGTACCTACGAGTCGTACATATTGACATTTACGTACGCCATTGTATGTGCTTCTCCGACAGCTAGTTACGGAAGCATAGTTAATCGGAAAAGGGCCAGCAACATGGTTAAACATTAAAACGAAATAATCAGAGGAGTCGTTACTATTAGAGTGTCCTACTCGGTAAAGTTTCGACCCCGCTGTGCGCCTGTCAGTGAGTCGATGGGGCTGAGCCTTTGTTTCAGCAATGTCAATAGCTATAGAGCCTTAGTCCGAGTTGATTTTACGTTAACGCAATCGAAACGTTAATAGCGTTTAGCTCTCGGATTAGTTAAGAGCTTGGAGCGGGCCAATCGGAGCACTGAACGTCATAAACGTGTTGGTCACGTTATTGCAAAACCAACTCTCACTAGCATACTTCTGAGATGTGCCTCCTTCCTATTTCCCTAATCAAACTAATAAGTAAAGGCGAAAGTTTGTTAGTGTGTGTGTGTGTGTAGTAAGAAGTAACAAACTTAGTTTTTTATGCTCGAACGGCTGAACGGATTTCGATGAAACTTAGTACACGGTTAGACCATGAACTGGAATAGCACATGAATAGTTTTTTTTATCCCGGAAATATGTTCCCTTGGAACAATTTTCTACATTTACGCGAGAGAAGCCGCTGTCCACAAATTAACTAGCTAGTTGTCTACAAATTAACAAATAAGTTCTTTTAGATTAGATACCTAGTTAGGTTTTATTCTGGACTTTTGATCCCTGCTAACAGCTTAGAATCAAAACTAGTCTTAGGTCAAATAAGGTTGGAAAACACTGTTAGAGAGTCATGAAGCCATGAAATAGGAACATTGATTAATTCGACTCGATCATTAAATTCGCTAGAGTCGTCTCGAAGTGTAATATACAATTTTTTGTAGAGTTATATTTAGAATCGGCGAATTATCTACTATTATGTGAACACAATGTGACATACTAGTAAATTAATTAATGCATAGTTACACATTAATTATGGGGCAGTTTATAAGAAATTGATTGCTATCCACCAACCCGCACTGGTCTCGTGTGGTGGATTACGGATCACTGTTTCTTCTAAAGAGGTGGCCTAAGTCCCAGCAGTGGAAACAAGCCGATAATTGGCTTTTTTGTTTATATAGTTACGCACACGATATCTCTCATCTGAACTCATAGCACTCAGAGAGCTTCCATACACCTCCATAAGCGACGCATGCGGCTTTTCAGCGATAATACGTCAACGTCATGCTCCTATTGAGACATGGTTCCGAGCTGTTCTCTCGAATATATGGTCAGTTTAATGCATTACGATCTACAAATTATACGTAGGTAGGTATACTGCTACTTCTTGTAACTGTATTTAAAGTACCTACCTACTTACTTCTAAAAACTCAAAATTATTTTATTTCACAGATGCCTACATGGGCACTCATAAAACGTTAGACTCCTTATAAAACGTTAGCGCCCTTAAGTTTATACTAACTAGCTTTTGTCCGCGGATTCACCCGCGTGCAAAAAACGTAGCCTTTGTCAGTCTGAAATAAAGCAGCTTTTTATCGGTGAAGAAAATTTAGCAATTGGACCAGAACTTTCAGAGATAAAAAAAGAACAAACTTTACCTCTTTATTATATTAGTGTAGATGTAATTGCTTATTGATCAAGTGTCCTGATTTTTCATACAATGCTTGTATGTGTTCATTAATTTTATCACCATTACCTCCTTCCTTTATCTCAATTTATTTGTCTTCTTCCTCACCTACATTTCTATTAGCCGTTAATAATAACGCTTAAGCTGAAATTGAATTTCAAGAAATATATATACAAGGTAACGTTGCTTATCTATTACACAAATGTTAAAACAGCTCTAAGGAGTAATTAGTAATTAGAGAAGGGTAATTAGTGTCTAGAGTGAAGTTGAAAACCCGATATGAATACCGTTTGTGCGAGGCTGCTGACATTTTACAGGAAAACCATTAGGAGTAATGAAATGATCACGTATATTTATTATATATCGTTATATTCGATGACATATTTATTCCTGCCAAGGCTGAGAGCTTATTCGAAAGAGTTACCGACTGTAAAAACACTGGCTTTTGGGGGAAGGCCTAAGTCCAACAGTGGACGTCTGTCGGCTGAGACGATGATGATGATTTCCGTAACGTAAGATAGAGAGCGATATGAAAAATTTACCTTAACATAACATCTTAAGTTATTAAATATATCTTACCTTAATGTGTTAAGGTACAAAATGCGAATATTGCGAATACAGGTTATCAAAATCCCGAAAGTTCATAATACCTGTGATTGAAATACCGACGTCCAAAACATCGAAATTCAAAATTTACGTAGTAACTATTCAGTAATCTGTGACCGAATATTTTAAATGCCGATAGTCGTTATATCGAAATACAAAATACCGATGTTCAAATGCCCGAATGAACGAAACAACTTGGACGTAGCTTGGTCACAGTTCTAACCTAACCTATTTCAACCACTTCGAAGTGCAATCATAATATATTCTACCTGCGACTAGACTATTAGATAATGGTAAACACATTTTTACGAGAGATTGTAGGTATGATTTTGAACTGGCTGTTGGTCACAATTCTAACCTAACCTATTTGTTAGGTTAGAATTGTGACCAACCGCGAGCGAGCCGAGCGAGCGAAACGAGAGGTGCCGCTGCAGCGGCCGGCGAGTTTTGTTTACTTCTCAAAATAAAACAGACCGGGACCTTAGGGCACGATTTCGTCCATCGGTATTTTAAAATTCGGGATTTTGTTACGTACCCTCTTTCAGACACATAGGTAGCGTAGGTCCTATAATACTTTGGCTTATATTATACATAAGTCATACTTTTAAAGATATACATTGGCGCATGTTTGTATTTTGTTTCTGTAACTAAACTATGAAGTGCGTTGAAAACTTCTCTTGAGATTTTAAAATACTCATGAAACTTCTTAGGAAGTCTGTGGTCAATCAATGTGCTCGATTTTGGTCGCGCGGGTCCACTTGACCACACAATTTATTTTTTGTATTTTTATTGATTAATTCATTAAACCCCAAGCGAACGCCGGCGTTCGCGCACCTATTGTCTTTCTATTGTGTCTGTAATTATCACAATTGAAAGGTTAATTGGACCCGCATTCAAATAAAAAAAAAATATTGTTTAACGCTACTGGTGGATACAGTCAAGCGCATAAGTGGGAAGTTAAAATATTATAAAACGCAATACATAAAGTGCGAAACTAGGGACGGTAATAAACACGACAAAGATTAACATCATATCCAATTTTTAGCTGACACATGAGGAAGGACACCGGCGGGATTTAGTCAGTAAAATTCTGACATAGCATATCCACATGAATTTTCACCTCAAAAAAAAACTGACATATTTTATCATGCTAAATATTCAGCAAATATATACTAATTACATGAAATAAAATCTAGACAAATTTACCTGAATGAATGGTAGCTGAAATATGAAAAAAAAGAGCCGAACGGAAACCTGTGACGGATTAAAAACCTAATTGAAGCTAAAACAGAAAAATGTTATTTAAAGTTTTAAAAAAAATATGGAAGATAAAATCTATTCATAATTTTGAAGAAGCATTTAGTTGTGCGCGCATCACGTAAAATGTATGAAAATGATGTAAATAACTTTTATACACTAAAATTGTGTGCAACTTCTTAAAGAGTGAATAGGTTACTTCTAGGCAAGCGTGTTCCATCGTCGATCTTACCATCACTTACCTACAGGTAAGATAGTGGTCAAACGCGAGCCTATCAATAATAATAATAAAAAAAAAATATTACTTAGAGACTTTTTTTCATCATAATCCGTTGGCTATAAAAGGCGGTACGAAGTTCGCCGGGTCAGCTTAATACTATAAGTAAAGTAAAAAAAGTATATAAGTAATTATATGCAGTTGCCACAATCGACAATTCTGTTTTGCAATAAAATAAGATAGTATTGCAATTGCGTGACTCAATATAATCTATATAACATTAATTTTAGTTTATGTAGAACCTGTTCAGAATCAGTACCTACTTAACTGAATGATTCCAATAGTTTTTATACTTGTTATATTTTTTCTCAAAAATATTTAAAAAGGTCACAAGTTGGACACCACTGACACTAAGTGCAACACATGTAATGGTAGATCATAGCGGGCATGAGGTACCAGCAAACAGCTGGGTGCAAGTGCAAAACAACCCCGCAGTCACCTGGATGGCCCGGTGACTATGTATTTTTGCTGACATAACAAGCTTATAACTTAGTGATTTTGCATGATTCAGTTATAAAATTTTGTACATAGATTTTACATTAAAATACTATACCTACACGTGTTTCGGATTTCGCATATACTAAAACTAATGTTGTATATATATAAAAATAATCCCTATTGCCCTTGGTCACGTCATCACGTGTTAACGGCTGAAACCATTTTGCTAATTCTTTTTTGTTGTGTTTGTTATTGTTGGGAGATGATTCTTATGAAAGAAAAAATAAGAAAGTGGCGTAAAACATTAAAAATAAATAAAAAATCCGAATGACTATGCATTTGACAGTTCACACGTTTAACCGTTTACGTAAACATAACTAAGATAGGACAACGTGTCTGTTAGTCAACTAGTTTAATATAATAATGTACTTAATCTATGGGATACTGCATGTGAAACTATTCATTATATACTATATTTATGTAATATGATTATTATACAACTATGTATGCAATAAATAAATACTTATATCGGTGTAAACTTGCACATGGTATTCGTTGACCTCGAAAAGGCATATGACCGGGTACCTCGTGAGGTTCTCTGGTGGGCCCTTAAGTGTGCCTGGGAAGTATGTGCAGTTGATCCGAGCGATGTACAGCCGATGCAGTACCCAAGTCCGGTCTTCAGTGGGCACTACTGGAAGCTTCAATGTGGCTGTCGGCTTACACCAAGGGTCGGCCCTCAGCCCTTACCTCTTCCTAATGATAATGGACGCTCTGACGTCGGACATTCAGGAAGAGGCTCCCTGGTGTATGTTGTTTGCCAATGACATTGTGCTGGTAGCCGAGAGTGGCCTAGAGGTCCAGAACAGATTGGAGGTGTGGTGGCACAGATTGGAGAGTGTTGGCCTGAAATTGAGTAGAACTAAAACGCTTCTGCGATTTCGGCGGTCTCTCTAATCCTGTGCCCTTAGCTCTCGCCGGAACGCCCATACCGATCTGTTCCGACTTTCGGTACCTCGGGTCGCTCGTCCAAGGGGATGGTGAGGTAGACCGGGACGTAACACATCGAATCAACGCAGGATGGATGAAATGGCGACAGGTCACGGGAACAACTTGTGACCCACGGATGCCCCTCAAGTTGAAGGGTAAAATCTACAAGTCCGTGATAAGGCCTGTCATACTGTATGGATCAGAATGTTGGGCTGTGAAAAAGACGGATGAAAAAAGATTGCATGTAGCGGAGATGAGAATGTTAAGATGGATGTGTGGTGTGACGAGAATGGATAAAGTGAGAAATGAGTATATTAGAGGAAGTTTGAAAGTGGCGCCAGTGACTGAAAGGTTGAAAGGAAATCGTTTGTCTTGGTATTGTCATGTAAAGAGGAGAGATGAAAAGCATGTAGCTAAAAGAGTTATGAATTTACATGTGGATGGATGGAGAGGTAGAGGGAGACCAAAGAAAAGATGGATGGATTGTGTGAGAAGTGATATGAAAGAAAAGGGAGTTAGTGATAGCGTGACGAGTGACAGGACAAAATGGAAGAAACAAACGTGTTGCGCCGACCCCAAATAAAATGGGACAAGGGCAGGAAGAAGAAGAAGATCGGTGTAAACTTTTTATTATCTTTACACTTCTGTATGTTTACACGAATAATTTATATTTTAATGTTTAACTAACCATAACTATAGTAAAGTAATAATAGTACATAGTAAATTATTAATAAAAACCCAAAATTAATTACAACTAGTTCAAAACCAACTCAAATTTGTATAAGCTGTAAGTCCTCCAAGCTGTAATAAATGAATAAATATGGCGTTAAAAAAACTCTTCCACATCGCTGTCGACTGGTAACGTGCCCAAAAGATTGTTAGCATTGCCACACTATGTACATATACATGCCACATTATCCTCGGTCCGAGGTAAAAGACAGCCCTTGGGTCACGCGAAGTGTCAACAAGATGTATCGACAGATCTTTAATCTTAAATCTTCTCCCAGTCGTCACTGTGATATTCTAATCTACCAAAATTGCTTCCAAACTCAACGAAACCGATCTTCGTGTAACCTTTGATGTACGACGATTGCTTCCAAATCTACTCGAATCCGAATAGAAAAGTAAGTGAGTCTGATCGATGGTTGATGGCGTTAAAATGCTTGAAATGTTCCTTGTGTGACGGTTGCTGACGCGACGTGGCGCACTTCCTTAAGGACCATCTCCACGAGCGAGAGACTCGCGACGATTCCGTGCTTATATCGTCGGGTATAGTCTCCACGAACGAGCGATTATTCCACCAGCGTATCGTCGCGACCTGTAACGGAATCGCCGCATGTCTGCGACAACTCGTTATGGAATCGCTGCGTTTCCACGACGAGGTGTTGTGCAATACGTTACCTAGTTGGCAGACAAGCAATGCAGAAATGATCTGTGTTTGATAGCGCGCTCTAGTGGCAACAGGCGCGCGGTGATACGACGACGTTTCCTCGCATTCAGCCACTCGTCACATCGCCGCCAAAATATCGCCGTGTGGAGACACGTTCTAAGTATGTATAGAAATACGTGGCACGACGATAATATCGCCGCGATTCTCTCGCTCGTGGAGACGGTCCCTTATCCCGGTCCCGAAGCGCCATCCGTTTGCACAGCCGCGAGCTCGCGACCGCTGGCTGCCCTGTTAATTCGGCACGAAGCCAATTATGTCTATCTAATATTTCATACAGTGCATAACGCACTTTATTACGAACAATCTTATAATAACGTCAACGTGGTGGTTTAAATGATTTAGAGACAAAAAAATTGGTCCTGAAAAAATCTGAACCGTAAACAGGTACAATACACACACACTACAACAGGCTTCCGTTTTCGGGGTGGGATATCATCGAATAACTTCTGATTATTGCTTTAGCATTTGGTCTAGCTTTGCTAGGCTTTCTTTTAGTTATTTCTTATAGTGCATCATTATAACTCTCTTGGCTTTCGGTGTAGTGAAAGGAAGTGTCAGATTTTTCCTAAAGGAATACAAAGTTTTTTTGTTAGAAGGGCCACAGATCTTATTCTTAAAAGGCGTGTGGTGGCCTGGTGGCAGGTGGCGGCTTGTATTTTCTACCTACCCCAAGGAAAACAGTCATGTACCTGTGCATGTAAAAATGCAATGGATATAATATGTACTCTGTATTGATTTTTTTTTAAATATTTGTTGGCATTGTTGGAGTAAATCTCCACAATACACTTGCGTCTCCAAATTACCCCCTATATTCTCTAAGCATTCAAGAAGCTCCAGCAGCTCCGTGTCTAGATGAAATCTCATCTGCATAACCATGCATAAAATCTTATTTTATGAACAATAATAATTTGTTACAGCTTCGCTTTTAGCTGGACTTTATGTAGATGATACGAGTGCAACAATATGAAAATTAACCTGTCTGCGAGCCGGAGATATGCGGCTGCTTTACTTTCATTCGCCGCGAGTGCACAAAACTGAGTTTGGATTCGTTAATTAGTGAAAAGGCTAAAGCAAATTTTTAATAACAGCTCATTGAATTTACTAGTAGGTACGCGAGTGAAATATGAACAAGCTGGTCGAGGCAACAGGAGGGTGGAACTGAGGCGTATGGGCGGTAACGGATGACCGAGTGATAGCTAAAGCTGGCGCTTTGCCGCTCGGCGTTCGGCGACCGCTCGGCGGCTCGGCTCACTCGCGCGTCGTCGGCGGCCGGTTCCGCACGTCACTCCCGCACGCCATTGCTCGCTAAACACGTAAACTTTGCCGAACTTACGAACTACGAAAAAGTGCGCAGTGCCCCCGGACCAAATTGGATGCAATTTGTGCAATTTATTTCATGTGTGCTGTGACGTAGAATAATTTCTGTGCATTTACCAAGTTGGAAAACTGTTTGCGCTGAATATTTTGGATATAAGCGCTTTTATTCGGTATTGGATGACTTTTGATTACTTTATGGGTAAGTTAAAATACATAGTTTAAGGAATTTAATCTACAATACATAATAAGAAGAATATAATAGTTTGTAATTTATAAAATTACTTTAAAAACAAAACAATGGACTTATTGCTGGTTACCACAATAAATATTTTTTACACTGAACAATGGTCTACTTCTAAAATATTTATGAGACATAAACCACACAACCGACCCTACAACTTTTGTCATAAAGCAATTATTTCATGAAAAATGTATACCTAACGCAACGAAGGGGTATAATGTTTGTAATTATATTAATTAATCTACCTAAACGCTAGGTGAGGCCTAAAGGTAAGTAATAATGTAGTAGGTATGCATGTATGCCGCGCATGCATCATATTTATAAATAATGGATTACTTTACATAGAATATATTATTAGGGTAACCTGGTTTAAAATTAAAATACTTCGGCAAAAATCATTTATTATTTATTTTGAAAGAATTATTATTACATATATCTACGCCTTCCGTTTACACTAATACCAAATTAAAATATGTATTATAGGTACCGTATCAAATAATTTTTGTGCATTCTTCCCGTCCGATTATTATAATTTAGATATCTTCAAGGCTAGAGTGAATAGGCTCTCAATAAACTAGTGCGCCTCAATATCAACGATTGCATCGCTGCTTCCCATCAAGTGGGATCGCAGTTAAGCATTAGTTTTTATCAATTAAAGAAAACTTAGCAAAGTTTGTCATTGCAATCGAAACTGAGATTGTTTACGAGCCGAGAAACTGCAATAACCACTACGCACGTGAAACAAATGACAATTTTTAACACATTCGAAATTAATATAAATTACGTTAAACTTCACAAAACTGAAAAAAAAAATACTATAACTTCATATACTTAAACACAAATTATGTGAAAAAAAAAATGGTTTCATGCGAGCCTATCAATAATAAAAAAAATGCGCCTTGGTGAGGGCTACAGCGCGACCAGCCTCATATCTCCAATAAATGTAATAAATTGTAACGGGGGCTGGCTGCTGCACTTTAACGCACTAGTACAAAATACGCTACATAGTAAGCTTGCTTGAGAGCGGAATTAGAAAATCTTTTAGTAATGTATGTTGATAAAGTTATTGAAAATAGTATTTAATAATCGCTTATTTGTGCTATAGAATGTTAAAATAAATAAATAAATAAAACTCTTCTCATCACGGATATGATAATAGCATCCTCCAATTAAAAAATATATAAGAAATCTGCTTAGTTCTTAGAGAGCCGAGTTCGGGTGATGCTGATCACCAATATTAAAAATCATAGGGTTACCTAATCGAATGAAATGGTTATCGTATCAAGAATCGATCGATGTATCGTCAATTGTCACACAGGACGAGCTGCAATTTTATTTCCCGACTGCTTCGAAGCTCAAAGGTGGGTTATGTACCTATCTAATCTGCAGAAAAAAAATCATACACTTTATTGTACACCAAAATCTCTAGTATTGAGTGCTATTCTAAGTTCAAACTACATAGACTCCAGATTGAGGGTTTCAGAAATTGTATCTATACGATATTTTTATTTTTCCAGCCAATTCCCACCCACTGCCGTGTAAGAATTACCTCGTAGGAGTGACTGTTTAGGGCGTTTATATAAATAGTTATTTTTATAGTTTAATGTGGGAGTAGTAAGAAAAAAAAAAGCAGCCAAGTGGGTGTCGGACTCGCCCATGAAGGGTCCCTTAGCAGCAAGTAACATAATATAAAAGTTCTTGTAGTTCGTTGTAACTTTGATCGATGTTTTAATAGTAGAGTATTTTTTTTTTTTAATTAATACGTATTAAAAAACAAAACTAATCACTAGATCTCGTTCAAACCAATTTTGTGTGGTAGTTTGCATGGTAATGTACATCATAATATATATTTTTTAGTTTTATCATTTTCTTATTTTAGAAATTACAGGGCCCAACATTTTACCACTTTGGAAGTTTTTCTCGCGCAAACTATTCCGTTTAGAAAAAAAAAATGTTATCAGAAACCCTGATATCATTTTTGAAGGGGTATGGGTTTGATGAAAAAAGAAATTTTTGAGTTTCAGTTGTAAGTATGGGGAACCCCAAAGTTTAATTCATTCTTTAATTCTTTATTGTACACTAAAACAACACAAAATAAGTGGATAACAAAGTTCATGTACATGGGCGAGCTTAATTCAAAGTTGAGTTTTCTTCCAGCAAACCATTGAGCGATAGAGAAAGATGACAATAAATCGTTTAATGTTTTTTTTTTTTCTATTTTTATGTGAAAATCTTAATGCGGTTCACAGAATACATCTACTTACCAAGTTTCAACAGTATAGTTCTTATAGTTTCGGAAAAAAGTGGCTGTGACATACGGACGGACAGACAAACATCGAAGACGAATCTATAAGGGTTCCGTTTTTTGCCATTTGGCTACGGAACCCTAAAAGCAGCTACAATTATTTGAAAATGCAAAGATCGCTTTTATACTATCGTAATGTATACTATCATCATAATTTCTGCCGAAAAGTCTTGAGTCTAATTGTATTTTAAAATCATCCAGAGACTTATTACACACATTCATTCAAATCGATCAAGCCCTTTATAGGACAAATAGACGTACAGAAAAAAAATATAAGTAAATATATTTATTTCTAACATATAGAAGTCCTTGAATGGATTGCAGTTCTTATGAATCATAATCAAGTGGATAAGCATAGACACAAAGTAAGCATAGACAAACACAAACATGGGCGTTTCAAACGTAATCGAAGGAAACACGACTAATGCTATCAACAACTCAAAGGTACGTGCCTTCTAGGAAACGCTACCTTACCAAGAGCATACTAATACTAAATCTAAAAGATTTAAAGCTCTGTATAATCCATAGTGTTAGTGCCTTAAGATTTCCTTTTACAGTAGAACGTGGAGATCTCGCTAAGTCTAGACCGTAAGCTAGCACTAAACGCTTCGCACTACAGCCTCGTTTAGATGCACTTAAAGAAGCAAGTCACGTGCGCAAACACCTAGATTTCGGACAAATATTTAATAGTTGAAATATTTTAGCATAGTGCGGACTTGCGGGCTCGTACATGTGACCAGTGGTGCTTTGTCGTTTACTTTTAGGTCACACTGAACTTTTAAGTTTTTAAAGTACCATTTTATAAGAATACCTGATCCTGGAATAATAGATTTTTAATGGTTGCCAGGTTCTGAAACTAAAAAGCCGGACAGACTATTCTATCTAGCCAGACATTTGGACACAAAGAGCCCGATTTTTTTTTAACTCTATCATTTTTTTTAATAACAATAAAATTAAGTTATATAATTGCTAGACTAATTACATGTTTGATGAGATGCGGTACAAGGTACGACAATACTTAAATGACTATTCTAAACAAAATGGTGAAATTTAAAAAGCCTAACAAAAGCCAAAAATGGTCAAAGGCCTTCTTGATTTAGAGAAGTAGATACAGTGAATGAATTAATATTAGTACGTACTACTCCATATTGGTGAAGATACAACAGAGATATTTTTAACCTATGGCTGTCAATAAGACATTAGCAATCTGGTAGAAGTTATCAGGCCATATTCTCGCTGCATTAAGCTCATCCAGATGTGGCTTATATTAGCGGTTACAAGGAGTGACTAATACAAAAGCAATCTGCTTCTAGAGGCATAGCTATTTTGCGAAATATCACATGTTACTTGTAAACAATGATGCGAGTTGTCTACGTTGACGCAATCGAAACGTTTGCAGCGTTTGGCTTTCTGATTGGTGAAGAGCTTGGAGCGGGCCAATCGGAGCGCCGAACGTCATAAACGTGTCGATTGCGTTAACGTAAAAACAACTCGCAGCTCGCTTTCGGCACTCTGAACTACTCATGTGCTCTGAACCGCGGGCTTGCCAGCGGCGATCAATGGATAGTTCGCCCTCCGACCGTCCGGTAACCGCCCTGTCCGAGCCCAAGTCGTCGATGGCACGTATTGTTCCACGTGCGTCTCAAGATGACAACAAACCGTAATGGCTCAGCAGGGTCGAAAACTACTGAGGCAATGGGTTCGCTTCTGAAAGGAAAACCTGTCCCTGCTATGACAGGCAACGAACCTGACCTGCGACGACCTGCTGTAGCACGCCCGAGATGTAATTGAATGATTGAACCTTGTAAAAAAAGAACTAGACACTTTGAACCAGATTTATCTCGTACGATTAGTAGTAGATTTATCGATAATTATAAGGATTTGCGACATGGCCAGCCATCCAAGACCAATCGATATAAATGAAGCATCCAGCCAAAAGCTCTCGTTAGGTAGTTGTTAAGCCGTTTCAAAAAGTTTAGATGACTCAGAAAACCTAGAAATGTAACAAATATTTCCCATCCTTTAACGAGATCCCTAAACCGGACGTTCCACGTTCCGCCGCTGCGCAGTTTGGGTCGTCCAAAGTGTAGCTATTAAAAATGGCTCCTCCACACAAGAGGCCGTTTTAGAAGCACTTAATCCTACATTGACAAATTACTATTGTACCTTGACATGCCTCTTTTGCAATTGGAGCAATGATATACGTTTGTTGATCAACAGCTGGGCCACAGCATTCTCACGGCGGCGGCAGTGGGACTTCAGAATGCCATAGTTTTTACTTCCGTCAAATAAGGGAATAAGGGTTGCCTATAAAGAACTTGACGCTGGCGGATGCATAAAAGTGCTAGCCATATCTTCTGGCGATGGGTTAGGAGAAAAATAAATGTTTCTTTATTTGTGGTGAAAGCTGAATGTTAAATCAATATATTGGTTAATTAAAACCGTATTGTCGTTGTCTGTACTGTGTTCCCGAGTTTACAGTCACGATTTATTTCATGTTTACAAAAAGCTTGTTCGTAGGACAAACGATTCGTTTTCGAATTTTAAGACTCAGTCTGCCAGCATATGAATCTGACTTCTCTAGGAGAGGAAATAGGCCGTATACACTACGCAGGCACAGTAAGAGGTGGTTAGTAGTAGACCCAGCCTTAACTGATGTAATCAAAATACTATTTTTTTACCTGTCTATTTATAAATATCAGTTGTTAACCCTTTACTCCTTTAGAAGGACCCACTCCTTCTAAAAGAGTAAAGGGTTAATTCAACGCCAAGGGTGAACCAGTTCGTTCAAACTTCCCCAATTACATACCGCTGTTTGGAGTTAAAATTAATAAGGATTTTGAAATAAGGTTCATGTCCATCATTTATAATAGGTAACATACAAGAATACTTTTGTTTCATTAATCTAGATAGATTAAAGTACTCATAAATATGAAAAACGAAAATTTCAAATACGCCTACAAGGGCACATAAAAACGTCAGAAGCTAGTGCATGGTTCCAAATTGGTCGTTTTCTATGGAGAAGAATCGGCAAGAAACTCCTTGGTTACTCCTTTAAAAAAAGTGGTTGATATTACAATATTAATAGGTATTATGTAAGAACAGTGTAAACCAGTCAATTTTGTACACAAAAGCACAATAAAAATAATCAAAGTAAAAATAAAGTAAGTCGTAATAGGAAGTAATCTAGGATTTCGTGGAATATACAGTGTTCTCACATTTACATAACAAATAGATGTTCTCTACTTTTTCTCATACTATGTGAATATGATCGTGCTGGATAGCTGATTATTTTATTTTCAGTATTGCCACCGTGAAGGTGTGTATTTTTGAGTCCTCGCACTACTTGCCGAAAGAATGTCAATGAGTGAAAAGTCCTCCAAGCCTCTATATTACAATATTAGAAAAATCAATACATTTATTTACACACTTTTTATACAAGTAATTATTTCAAAATAGTTTAAAACAGAGGCTCTTCGTGTCATTTCTCTAAAACAATTTTCTCTTTTCATCAGGTGTAACTCATGGCCAAACGCGAGCCTATCAGTAATAAAAAGAAGAAAATAAACAGTAATATGGTTTTCTACCCTAGTTATATTAGTTTAGATTAGCTTATGCTAGCGGTTTTGTTATTGGAAATGTCGATATTTATCTCACGAGTACGTGTAAATAATAACGAGGTAAAATAATCCGATGTTGTAATCCATCATTGCGATTCTGTAAAAATCTTACCGCGAACATTTTAGGGAAGTAAACATGAAGTGAGCCGATAAGACACCCGAACAAGCAGGAATGGCAGTTCGCTTCACGTTCGCATCATGTAGATTTTCACGGTGAAATGTTTGTAGACAGGCAGATTATGTTCTCCTTTGTTTTAAATATTGTACAAATCCATTCAGCCAATACGGCATTAAATACGCCTTAGAACTTTGTGTTGCTTATATATTTTTATTATTGAAATCAATTTCTAAAGTGTAAAACTAATTTAGTAACTAAGACGTCTCAAAATCGGCTTTTTTGCATAAATTTGACCCTCCATAATGTACTCAAAAATTAAAAAAAAATATAACAACACAAGCCTTGGAAATTTAATCAACATTTTTCATCATCATCATCATTTCAGCCGATATACGTTGTTGGACATAGGCCACCCCCAAGCGTCACCACAACGAACTTTTCTGTGCATCCCGCATCCATCGGTTACCCGCAACCTTCACCAGGTCATCGGTCCACCTTGTATGAGGCCTTGCAACGCTGCGTCTTCCGGTACGCGATCGCCACTCCAGAACCTTTTGGCCCCAATGACCATCTGTTCTGCGAGCAATGTGCCCTGCCCATTGCCACTTAAGTTTGGCTATTCTTCGTGCTATGTCGGCAATCTTAGTTGTCCTGCGGATATCTTCATTTTTGATTCGATCACGCAAGGAAACCCCGAGTATAATCCTTTTCATTGCTCTTTGGGTGACTTTAAGCTTTCTGATGAGGCCCATTGTGAGCGACTACGTTTCGGAGCCATATGTCATCACTGGCAACATGCACTCATAGACTTTCGTCTTGAGACACTGTGGTATGTTGGACGAGAAAATACCGCGTAGCTTCCCGAACGCTGCCCAGCCGGATGGATTCGACGGTTGACGTCTTTCTCGAAGTTAGAGCTACTCGTACCCAATTGGACTGTCTGTCCAAGGTAGACGTAATCGTCCACAACTTCGAGTGTAGAGTCTCCGACCTTTATAGGAGTGCGCTACATGGTTGTTAATCATGATTTTGGTTTTATCCAAGCTCTACTGTTGTCATTGAGCATTGTGCTGAGCTTCACCATAGTCTTAGCCATGACCACTATGTCGTCGGCAAACCGAAAGTGAGTGATGTACTTGCCATTGACATGTCCAGAACCTTGAAGATATCCTCCATTGCGGCCGTGAACAGTTTGGGAGAGATGACGTCTCCCTGCCTCACACCCCGCTGCAGGAGGATAGGTTTCGAGGTCTGGTCCTGGAGTCGGACTGACATGGTGGCCTTTTCGTACAAACACTTCGATGTACTTCGATGTACCGGTAGTCAATTTGGCACCTTTGGAGAGACTGCCGGACAGCCTAAGTCTCGATCGAATCAAAGGCTTTCTCATAGTTCACAAACGCTAGGCAGAGAGGCAGGTTATACTCCTCGGTCTTCTGTATGATCTGTCATAGCGTATCTATGTGGTCTACGGTGCTGAAACCTTTTCGGAATCCGGTTTCTTCGGGAGGCTGGAAATCGTCAAATCGAGAAGGTTCGTGATGACCCTGAAAAACAGCTTGTAGACATGGCTCCGAAGTGAGATGGGCCTGTAATTCTTAAGCTGGGTATTATTACCCTTCTTAAAGAAAAGTACCACCACATATCTGCTCCATGGCGGTTTAGTTTTTCCCTCGAGTATGTCGGCATCGAACAACTTCTAAAGGGCCTTTAGGACCGGTTTTCCACCCGCCTTCAGGAGCTCAGCCGTAATTCCGTCCTCACCCGACGCCTTGTTGTTCTTCAATTGCTTCAGAGCTATCCTAATCTAGTACAGGTTGACGTCCGGGACATTTTCAATACAGTGTCGAGTCAATCTAGCTCTTGGGTCGTTTGCCAGATTTGTAGTGGGTTCGGAGATTGCCGTGTACAACTGTTCATAAAATGTCTCAATCTCTCCCAGAAGCTCCGATTTGGCGGATATGACTCTGCCATCGTCGGTCTTCAGTTTCATTAGCTGGCTCTGCTCAATAGACAGATCTCGTGCAAAAACTTTGGAGCCCTTATTCCTCTCAATCGCGTCCTTAATCCTCTCGGTATTAAATCGGCGAAAGTCGGGTTTCAAAGACTTCGAGATCCGTTTATTGAGCTGCCGGTACGTGCACGCATCATTTGAAGACTGCAAAGTCAGTTCACGCCTCTTCTTCATGAGTTCGAGAGTTTGATCTGTGAGCCTCTTAGTCTTACTTGTACGAGTCTTAAAGAACTGAGACCCGACTGTATTGACAGCTTCAACGAACCCATCATTATAATTGTCCACGGAGCTTCCTAGATACTCGAAACGATTTTGAATTTCGAGTTGAAAGCTTTGTTTTGTGCAGAGTTTTGGATCTGGATCTGTGCAGGACGGAGCGTAGACTTCATCAGTCGAGATCTTTCAAGCTTGACATTGATATTCAATGGCCTCTTACCATACGGTGATCATTCCTGGTTATCACCGCATTGATCACAGAGACATCATTGAATATTTGCTTCTTCGTCGACATGATGAAGTCAATCTCATTTTTAGTTACACCATCAGGGCTTTGCCAGGTCCACTTCCTGAACTCACGCTTTCTGAAGAAGGAGTTCATCACATAGAGGCCCTTCTTCTTCATAAAAATAATCAGTAGGTGTCCCCGGCGGTTCCGATGTCCAAATCCAAATTGCCCCCCTCGCAGCTCATCACCGTCTCGTTTGCCCAGTTTCGCATTAAAGTCCACCATGACCATGGTGAAGTGAGTCTTAGAACCATGCATGGCTCTGGATATATTCTCATACATGGACTCCAGTTCGTCATCGGGGTGTGTCGAGGTCGGGGCGTAAACCTGTATGACCTTCACTGAATATCTTGATGATATTCTGAGTATAAGGTACGCCACCCTGGTCGACACACTCTCGATCCCCACCACATTGTTCACGAGGGACCTGTGGATGATAAACCTAACACCACCCCGGGACTGCTGATCGGGTCCCGGAAGTAAAGCAAGTTACCGGATTTGAGAATTATTGTGACCTCCCCCTGTCTTCGGACTTCAGATAATCCCACAATACTCCATCGTAACCCGCTCAACTCTTCCTCCAGTTCGGTGATCTTCTCGTCGGACCGGAGTGTAGGGGAGATCGGGGTTGGAAGTCACATTTTTTTTCTTTTGCATTTTTAAAACTATTTTAAATTATAAACTATTTTATATTATTTTTAAATTATATATTAATGGATAGTCTATTTATCTTAGTTTCAAAATAGATAAATACTTTGTGGCCAATATTGCGTATGGAAGAAATATTTACATTTTTATGAAAAAAGATAAGTGTGACAATTAACCCAGTGTCAGGGATGGTTGTCACAGGTGCTGGGGTAGGTAGTCACATAGCATTTTAAGAGAGAAAAACAATGATACACACATATTTATATCAAGTAAGTTTTTTTATTGAAGATAAAAATGTTTCTAAAAGTGACTGTAACTTAAAGTAACGAAAGACCTATTCGTAATTAATAAAAAAAATTAAACAACAAAATTAGTTTTCAACGATTAATTTCTATAAATTTAAATGTTGTATAAATATGATTTTAACCAAGAAATTAACAAAACACTTATTTGTAATGAATAAAAATAATTTTAGCAGGGTGTACCACGTGCAGGTGAGGTTGGCTTGGGTCCCGACAGATGTTGGTTGGGACCCCGTATACACCCCTCAACATTTTTAATGATGAAAATTTTGCCCGAAAACTTTTATAGTTTGAAAAAAAAAAAACTTTTTTCCTGCAACAAATGTAACATATTCGAGTTAATGAAGGTTTTATTGAGTGCCAGCAGAGTTTACAGGTATTATCTCTCTGTTTTCGCGTTACATTTTTGTCAAATATTGCATTGGATTGCGTTGGATGATCCGGCAAGCTTTTAAACCCCGTTCATGTTGACGATAGACGAGTGGGGAAGGGCTCTCTTAATCACACTTAAATATCATAAAGGCCAAAGTTGGTGAGTGTGTGTGTATGTTTGTTACTTCTTCACACTTGAGCGGCTGAACGGATTTTAAAACTTGGTACATGGGTAGAACATGTCCTGTAAAGCACATTGGATTATTATTTACCCCCGGGAGTTTTAGTTAGTCTGGCAGCGGCTAGTTTTACAAACGAGAAAGTAATTCTGTCTGGCTTTTACGCTTTCACGATTAATTTGACACGGAATTGATCCTCAAAGCAGGACATAAGTCACTGACTATTTGACTTCGACTTCGCGTCCGCAATAACCGACATTCACGATAACGAAATCGAGAGAAAAATCTAGTAATAATGCTATAAAGCGTTGATTTTTGTTTGGTTGAACGCACATGTCTTAAGCACTATTGGTTTTAATTTTAAAAAAATATTTTGGTGTAAGATAGCCCATTTATAGAGAAAAGTCAGGGTTGTATATATATTGTATAACCTTAGCCTTCCATAAGGTTATACAGCATTCGTTTTAGTATATATCAAACGCGAGCCTATCAATACTAATAATAAAAAAATTACAAACTCAAAACATGGGTTAAGTATTTCAAACAAAAAACAAAATCATAACTGTATCATGAATCACAAAGTTATAGGCTTGCTATGTCAGCAAAATACATAGTCACCGAGCCGAGAGGTTTTGCACTTACACTCTGTTGATTGCTAGCGCCTCAAACCCGCTATGACCTGCCGTGACCTGTGTTGTATTTAGAACCGGTGGTGTCCAACTTGTGACCTTTTTAAATATTTTTGGAATAAATATAATTATAATATGGTGTAAAAACTATTGAAATCCATTCAGTTACTGATTCTGAACAAACTATATTCAGGGTTTGCGTAAACTAAAAATAATGTAGTATAAAGTAACCAAAGACACGGGTGAGCGGGACAGCTAGCGATGGGAAGCAGGATGTCGCAATGTTATTGGTTCCTCTCCAATAGGAAAATATTAACAATAATCAAGTAAACTGTAACGTATACACTATCTGTGTAACGCCCCACTCTCCGAAATGTAATGCAACTTAGCGAGGGATAACAGGCTTTAAGTTAGGGCCGTAATGAAACTCTACAGTGTCCCTGTAACGCATGCCCTTTTCCTTGTCCCATTTCGGACGCAACTACGTAAGGGCTCCCCTTAATTCACAAGTCCTCGTCAAACGTCTTTGATTATAATTGTGATGAAAATTCGTGTTTTAATTTAATTATATAGAAAGGTGAAGGAAAACCTCGTGAGGTAACCTAGATTTAGTAAATATAAGGGCCCATTACTGAGGATTTTCAAGAGAGCTTCTACGTAGTCGACCATCATTATCATCACCAGCCTTTTTAATGTTCCCACTGCTGGGACTTAGGCCTCCTCTCTAGGAGAGGGAATGGGCCGTAATCCACCACGCGGGCCCAGTGCGGGTTGGTGAATGTCACATGTCTTCGAATTTTTAGTTCTAGGAAATTTCGGTTTCCTCACGACGTTTTCTTTCAGCGTTTTGAGAGCAGTGGTGATGAAATAAATTACACAATGTAATGCGCCCAGCTGGGTTCAAACCCGCGACCTACTACAACTCGTAAGTCGGGGCTATTGTCACTCGGCCACCACTGCTGCAGTCGATCGCGTTTACATTTGTTTATGTCAAATAGTATGGAAAAAAAGAAGTTTTCCGTTATTGTAGGTGTGTCCGGTATGGAGGACATCTTTCCAGCCACTTCTCAAAGAGGAGACTTACTGCCATAATTATGGTATATCCAGCACTGGGTTGTGACACTCGCTGTCGTCATTCCACCTTGAGATTCTGTTGGAACTCTGTCCACCATGCCATGACTCAAATCGCGCAAATTGTGCATGCGTGCAAGGACTGTTGCCTCCAGATCGTATGGTGGTAGCTGGCCAACCACCATACGATCTGGACAAGACAATCTGGCCAAGGAGGCTCAGTGCTTCCATTTTTTTCTACAATCTTCCGTTTGCGCACCATCCGGATAGCTATGACCCTCTAGCATGCGTTCAGCTTAGCCGCCGGTCGCTTTTGTAGCGATGGCGCCCATACCGGAGCCCCGTAAAGGGTCATTGGACAGAACGATACCCGCGTACGCTAGCTGTTGGTAACGTTATCAAACATCGACTGATTTTGATGGATTTTTGTGTATAAATAGATTGGAACTTGGAGAAGGACATAAAAAGATTCTTGTTTCGGGATTAGGTACGGTTCGTTGGGATAGTTTCTAACTTTGACTTTTTTTTTTCTAACTTTGATGCGGGCGAAACAGCTGGGAGAAACTAGTTAGATCTTCTAATTTATCAAAAATCTCAATTTTTATGAATTTTACATGTACATCCTACTCCTACACCATCTTTTTCTGACCAGTTATTATTATTATTGGTTAAAATTAGTAGTTTCACTACTCATTTTTACGGTCAGAGAGTCAGACCAGGCCAAAATATGATTAGTTCAGGATCGAGTAGGAAGTAGTTATTAATATTTATTTTTGAGGTTAACAATTAGTGATATTAAATTCTATCGTAATAAGATTGCCCAGATATTAAATAAAGCATATACCTAGATATTATTTAAACTCTCGTTTTTTAAAGGGAATGAATTGAATAGACATTTCGAGAACTTTAATAGACACATCTTAGAGTTAAAATGATAAATTCAGGCATATTACATTGACTTTTATTAAAGATGATGATATAAATATAAGGTTATATACAAAAAAAAGGATCCTCATGACACAAATTAGAATTAAATTACCTCACAACACTTTATGCTCGGATAACAAATAGACATACACATTCTCATTTCTCTCTTTGTTTTTACGCAGCCCTATCGGGCTCCATATCCGTATCCGGAGGAACCTGTCACAAATCCACGGATTTCATTTCCCTTCCATATCTTTTCTTAATCTATGGCAAACATAAACAGACGGGAATAGCATAAATTTTATTTATTTGAATGTGTGAGAGAAAATACATAAGGCTCACTTGAAGCCCATTTATAACATAAATGAGCGCCGAGTAGTACGACTTTACGTACATATTTTTCGTTCTTGTTCAAGAACTAAGAAAGTACTTCGTTTCAGCGGCGAAACGCTGAAGCTTTACAGGGTTTATTTCAGTAGAGTAATTTTCTAAAATTGACGATTTTGATGAAGAATTAATTTTCATATGGCTTGAAGACGTGGATAGTGTAGAGCCTTTTATCATTGGTACCTCTCTAGAGAGTTTAGAACGAATGGCACATGGAGCAGAAGACGACCCGGGCGTTGTCGGGAGTACCGGGCTCCGTAGGCGCGAACTTATAGACGGCGAGCAATGCGTAGCTCATAATCCTGCTATTTGGTAAGGACCAAGCCTGAGGCGACGGCAGGCTGTGCTCCACGTGCGCCTCAAAGATATATCAGCAAACTGGACGGGCCCACCAGGGTACCTCTAAAGTTATCCGAAAGGACGCTCGAGCCCCGGTATGAAGGCTAGAAGGAACGGGGTGGGTCTTTTAGTCAGTAAGAGTCTGACACTATCTCCCGCTCCGCCCAAGGGCGGGGGATGTCAATGCATGATTTTTCCCACCATAAAAAAAAAAAAAAAAAAAAAGGTACCTCTAAAGTTCCGTGATGTTCGAAAGAGTTACCGAGGCCGTGGAATGCACAGGGTAAATGAAAGAACATAGTGTAGGTTTTAGTCGGAAAGTTTTATTCTCTCTCTTATTCCACCTAGGGCGTTATTAGGCAAGGTAACGCTATGTTTTTATGTGAATGTAGAAGAGTGATATCGTGGGACTAAATAATACATTAATACACGAATAAGATGTTTTGTATCTCCGATTCCCACAGTATTGTCTAAAATACTGCTCAAGGATGGATTAATATGTCGCAGTGGCCAAGGCACGATGAACTACCTTACCCTCGTCGTCTAATTTTGTTTATACTAGCTGCGTTTTCGGTCAAGTGCATTTTTTAAAATTGCTGTTTCTTTTTCAATCAAACCTTGTTCTGAAATACGAATACAACAAAAAAATAATTAGTCAAATAATTGCGTTTCTAAATTAAAGCGTTCACATAAATGGTCGAATATATGGCAATTATTTTTTATTTATATAGAACATGTCAGAGTCATGGGGCTTTTTGGACCGGGACTGCGGTCCCAACTTCCACTTGTAAAAATAATTATTTATTATTTTGACTACAAAGAAAAAAGCATTAAAGTACAGCTACCAAAAAAAAAAACATGTAGTTTAAAAAAAATTGGGACTAAAAAACATAGGTAGAAATTGGGACCGCGGTTCTAAAAAGCCCCAAGACCCTATATGACACTCTCATATATTGCTGGCGCTATTTGTACCGTACTTGCGAAAATATTTTCGCTTAGCCGTTTATTATAAATTTAAACCCCAAGCGAACGGCGGCGTTCGTTATCTATTGTTTTACTATTGTGTCTCAAATTGATGGTATCTGAAAGGTTAAACAAGTTTTTTAATTAAAATATATTTTTTTCATAACAAGCTTTTATAGCACTTTAGATATATAATACCTCTATAATTAATACTCGTTATGACGAATCATACGAGTCCAAACTCGTTGGGGTTGTGTCATTTAAATACCAAACTCCTATAGCCACCTTCCGGTTCCATCATCAGATCAGCTCCATATCATAATAATTTTGCATTGTAATCTGATTTTCACATGCATGCAAAGTTTCATGGGAAGTGGCTCAAAATTTGCAAGATTTGATTACAGGCATGGCAAACATCGGGACAAGTGAAACTAATTAAAAGCTTGTAAAAAAATATCTTATCCACTTTTAATGGTTCTTCCTCTCTTATTAAGCATAATGAAGTACTAGGCTTTACCTCTAATAGTAAACATTGAATGGTTTCCAACTTGTTACTTTCAATTCACAGCGGTTTATGCATTTATTATTTCTCAAGCAGCGCTCTTTTAGTTTGCCAAAAATAGCTTGCAGCCAGTTTAACGTTCAGTGAAACTAACTTCGTTATGAACTAATGTTCTACGTAAATTATTAACACAATGTTAAAGTGAGTTATTTTCGACGTGTCAACGGACTAAATTGATTTTTATTCTATGGGTAGGTACCTGCTTGGTAAATAGACCAACCGGAATTATGTCGCCTTAAAATTGAAAATCCATTAGATTATAATCTATCTCACGAGATTGTAAACTGTCGAAAGATTGTGACGTGGAATTACTACTTACACGCGTTAATTTTCGGTCGATAATAACACAGACTATTATTATTTTACGGCGACATATTATACAACATCGTTATACAATGAAATTTTTCCAAAAAGTGATGCTGTTAAAGGTGTTAAAGCCGAGCTCTAATTCGTGTAGTGTCGCTCGTGCTCGGCTCCTCTGGAGTCGGTCCACACTACACGAATTTATGTTTGGCTCGTGTTCTGCTCGAAATCGATTCAACTAGCGTTAGGGTTATCAGATGAAAAATCAACGGTAAGTCCCCTCTTTGATGCGTGGCTGGAAAGACCTCACGGCGTCCTTACCTTCCGCATGACGCAGTTCCTAACCGGACATGGTTCGTTCGGGAGTTTCCTGCGGATTCGTGCGGAAGTGACGCTCGCGTGTCGGTACTGTGCGGATTGCCCGGAGGACACGGTGAAGCACACAGTCGAGGTGTGCCCTGCTTGGATGGAGCATCGCCGTGCCCTCGTGGGGGCGATCGGCGGCGGAGACCTCTCGCGCCGGGTTTGGTTGAGGCCATGGTCTGGAGCGAGGGGGAGTAGCAGGCGGTCGCCGCCTTCTGCGAAGCAGTAATGCTGGCAAAAGAGGAGGCCGAACGCATCAGGCAACGGCGTTAAAGTCGTCGACGGCGCGCACTGTTCCCACGCGCCTCAAGGAGTTGTCAGCAACAGCAGGGACCCGGCTGGGTCGAAGCCTACTGGGGCCAGGGTTAACCGAAAGGGAGCACGAGCCCCTGTATGAAGGCTAGAACGAACGGGGTGGGCCTTTTAGTCAGTAAGAGTTTGACACTATCTCCCGCTCCGCCCAAGGGCGGGGATGTCAATGCATGATTTTTTCCCACCATAAAAAAAAAATAGTTTTCTATTGTGTCTCTGACACGATTGAAAGGTTGATCAGAGTCAAAAAAAAAAATATTATGCTTATTGGCCGATACTTGATGATGATGACATTTTTAGAGGATGTGCGACAGAACACGATGCTTTTTTATTGTAGACTAGCTGTGCCCCGCGGTTTCACCCGCGTTTTTCTCGTTTCCGTGGAAATACCGAGATAAAATATTGCCTATAATTGCCTCCCTCAATAAATGGACTATTTCATATTTAAACAGTTTTCATATCAGATCAGTATTTCCCAAAATTACCGCGTTCATAAATGTATTTATTATACTCTTCAAAGATCTTATACTTACAATCATCAACAAATATATTTCGAAAAAGATTATTACATGATTTTATGTTGATAAAAAACTCCATGGCCCATAATTCATTAATAGGTACCAAATCTTAACATCTTACACACGTGATAACTCTTAAACGAAATATCCGATTGAGATGAAACAAAATGTATTTTTACTTCTACATAAATACTCTTGATAACATAATGCTTAATTTTGATAAAGATTAATATTACGATACATATTTAACGTAGTTTTTTTTTCTTCAGACGATTTAATAATTATTTTGAACACAAAATCTGTTATTGTGATTAAACCATGATAGCTAGATATATGTTCTCGCAGACTTTTTTATAGGTCTTAATGGGATCTACAAACCCGTAGTACATCATTTTGTTCTATTGTCAATAGTTTTTGCAGCGCACGCAAAAATAGGTTTTCGATTTTACACCTTGTGTTACAAAATATCAATTTTATTACGGATCCCTAATTTTGAAAAAAATAAAATATAGCCGTTAGCCTATCTCGATAAATGGACTACCCAACACTGAAAGAATCATTTCAAATCGGATCAGTAGTTCCAGAGATTAGCGCGTTCAAACAAACAAACAAACAAACTCTGCAGCTTTATAATATTATATATATAAATTATAGTATAGATAGGTTTGCGCTTGACCGCTATCTCATCTGATCGAAAGCGACGATGCGTGCTTACCTAGTAGATAGACAGATATATTCTTTATTGTACACCAAAAATAAAATTACATCAGAAACTTAAAATTAATAGGGTGTCATAATGGGCGGTCTTATCGCTAAAAGCGATTTTTTTTACAGACATCCAGGTTTTTTAGAAGAAACCTATTCATTATTGACTTTTAGATTCCCGGATTGTAGCCATCCGAAAACATAGACACCGGCAGGAAATTCCACTCCTTAGCTGTACGCACAATGAATGTGTTCCCAAAACGTATTGTAAACGTATAGGTGGACTGTCCACCATGTACCGGTGGCGCATCGCCGTACGCCTGGTGCTCGCTTTCAAAAACTGTTTCAATGGAATACTCGAAAGAGTTAGCGTAGCAGTGCAATGCAAAGGGCTTCAGTTAGGAACAAGGCTGAGTTTTAGTCCGTAAAAGTTTGACATCCCTTTAACTCCATTCCGAACGGAAGAAGTTACTTGATGATTTCCACTTAAAAGAAAGAATCCTATCGACGTGTTTTTATTATTTTTTACCCTTATCTATGTAGGGCTAGATAGCTATAGACAACGCAAAAGCAAGTAACGTGGCGACATTAGCCGTATTTCTAAGAAAAGTATCAAAAGAGTGATTTTCAATTCAAAGTTAATCTTTCAAGAAGTGAAAATTCCTTATTTTGAATATAAAAAACACGATACACGTGATAGCATCACTGGAATCGCAGAAACAGAATTTGTCTATTGAACAACATTTTTTTCATCTTCCATTTATTTCCACACAGTGATTTTATCTTCAACTGTGAGTATTTTTTATTCAGAATTTGTCGCTTTACTAGTGCCAATGATAAGGCTAGGCAGGCCGACGAAAATATATATTTTACGTGTTTTAATATAACCCAGAAGTAATCGGTACATGTGTAACAGTTGCAGTTGTTCTTTATAAACGTGGATCTATTAGTTCACGACCGGTTTTTTTTTTTATATACAGGTAATTTTCTGGGAATAAACAGTCGCTAAAAGGTTTAATTCAATACCTTTGACGTTATTATCGCTTAAACTATAAGTTTCAGATGTTCGATTGAACTGCAGAGTTTTGTGTAGGTACTAAAACAAGTCGCTTTTTCTTGAGGTTGCATATTTTTAGACTGGTTTTGTTTGTTAAAACAGACCTTTAATTGCTATGTGGAGTCACTGGCTTCTATTCTTAAAAAAAAGAAAACATTTATACCAAAATTAACAGCAACAAGAGTCACCTCACTATTTTGTTTAATTAACATAGTAACATAATCTACAAAGTTAAACATCATAGCGTAAGGTTTGAATTAACCCTATCTGAATTTAAATTCAAAAACCGTAGTAAGTTATGTAGACTTTTCAGAGTTCTGTGGTATTATTTTACGTGGTTAGAAGCGAGTAAACTTTTCATTCTGTAAATGTGGTTTATTTGATTTAAACGGTGGGTACACGAGAGAGTAGGTATGCAGGCACAGAACCCACCCAATTGAAATCCCTCAAACTATAATGTTAAGTGAGATTGTTGCCAAAGTACGTATTTGCTCATGAGGTTGTGTGAACTCTATTTGTAGTACCTACAGGAGTGTATATATTTGTAGTACAGGAGCGTATGTATTTTACCTGTAGAGTAAATGCAATGAAGATGTAATGGACAATGTACAGCACATACTTAGTGTTAACGAGAACCGGAACTATTGCTTATAGACCATTCAAATATTTGTTCCGTGCGGGAATGGCTCTATTACGGCATCAATTGTGCGTAGTATAATCAGCCTTATAATGTTCCCTCTGCGGGAACTCAGGCCTCCTCTCTAGGCAGGGGATGGGCCGTAATCCACCACGCGAGCCCAGTGCAGTGGGTGAGACGTCACGTCACGAATTTTTGGTTTTAGGACATGCCGGTTTCCTCACGATGTTTTCCTTCACCGTTTTGAGAGTTTAAATCAAATCAAATCAAATCAAAAATATTTCATTTCACATAGGCCTACATGGGCACTTATAAAACGTCAGAAGCTAGTGCACGCTTCCACATTGGTCGTTTCCTATGGAGAAGAAACGGCAAGAAACTCCATGGTTACTCTTTTAAAAAAAAGTGGTGGGTTTTACAAAATTAATAGATATTATGTAAGAGTAGTGTAGACCAGTCAAATATTGTACACAAATGCACAATAAAAAAATTCTCAGTAAAAAACAAACAAAGTAAGTCGTAATAGGAAGTAGTCTAAGAGTTCGTGGAGTATATAAAAAAAAAAACAAGATTAATATAATCATTACAACTATCAATAAAATGTTAACAAAATAAATTACTAACAAATTTATGACAGTTAAAATATAAATAAAAAATAAAAATAAAATATTGCAAAAGTCAGAGAAAAAAAAATGTATAAATAATAATTAAAAAAACAAAGGTGGAGCAGTTAATAGAAAAAATATTGATGATTTACCAGGGGGCCACATATGCAGAGGTAGTCATTGCCAAACAAGCGTGTCTTCGACATAGTCTTTAACCTTGTAATATGCTTTTTCGGTTAGGACACGCTTGATATGAGATTTGAATTTTCCCTCACTAAGTTCAGTTACCGCCTTTGGCAGCTTATTATAAAAGCGAATGCTGTTTACTAAGAATGACTTGCTAGTCTTAGCTAGTCTCCATTTAGGTAAGACAATTTCGTGTTTACTACGTGTATTTTTGTTGTGGATTGGAGTAATGGTGATTAAATAAAATTCACAAAGTAATGCTCCTGACTGGGTTCGAACCTACGACTTAGAACTTGTAAGTACCAACACAGGCGGATAAAAGGCTTAAAAACCACTTCTAAAGATTTTATTTTTTAGGCAATTGTATGGAAAACTGATAGCAGTCGCTCTGACTGAAATACAGATGTTTAACTAACTCTGGGTGTTTGAGTAAAGGTCAACGACAGAAAAACAAAGATCGCCTTTATTAGTTTCAAAAATTTTCATAGTTCCTGTCTTTTTTAAATTTAGTAGATATATATTCAAGTGAACCTCAATAAGTTACAGCGGCAGGGAGCGCTCCACTATTATAATAAGTCCCGCCGTTTGTCCCGACAAACTTTCGTTGTTTGCGGCACCTGCATTTCTCCTTTCCAGAGACAGTAATAAGCCACTTTAGAATTATTACTTCATAAGAGCGCGCCGAGCCAAAACGTGCCAGACATCCTTTGATTGTAAAAATCGCACAATTATAATCAGCATCTCTAATTAGAATAATCCCAACACCAATTTATACGATGTAATTGAAGCCATATACTATTATCGTAAAACCACACGCTTACAGAAGATTAAGTGTATCTGAGATTTGGTTTCATGTTACTATGAAGGTACGTAATGTCTTAGGAAATGTTAATTAACAGCATCCCTACACATGCCGAGGTAGTCTGAACCCGAGCTCGTTCGATACTAGTTAGCAGCGCAACCGAGCTGGATTAACAATAACTCCAGAAATAGTTGAATCAATTGTCAAGAGAATGTGTGCGGCTGTGACATCGATCACAGGCCTTAATGCGAGCTGTCGTGATCGAAACATTTCCCGCGTTTGGCTCTCTGATTGGTTAAGACCTAATCGGAACGCCGAACGTCATTAACGTGTCGATCGTGTTAACGTAAAACAAACTCGCAATAAGCACTCTGAATGCGAATTGTCTTTACGTTAACGCTACCAAAAAGTCTACCCCGTCTGGTTCTCTGATTGGTTAAGTGCTTAGAGAGGACCAAACGGAGCGCCGTACGTCATAATCGTGTCAACTTAAAAAAAATCGCACTAGGCTCTCAGACAACAAATAGAGGATGTGCATTATACGTGTAACTCACGCAACATCTACTTTTATAAGTGGAAAATAAACGAGAATTTATCTGAACGTTCAGTGGTCGAGTCTTCCGAGTCGCATTAGTCTGGTTGTGTCCGATGTTCTGATGTTACAAGCCAGTTTTATCCCTTCCGTTGAGCTCTGTCGATCGTTTAGTCAACGCTCCAGTAAACGCATGTTGTGTTTTCGTAGATTTACAGCAACAAAGTTATAGAGAAAGCGTGTTCTATGGCGAGGTGAAGTTATTAAAGTTTATCGACTTCATACACCACTACTCTATATCCATCGCGTTTAATATGATGATGGTGGCATAAACGCTTCAATATAATTTGGTAAGTAACACACTGTTTGTATAGGCGTGTTGGTAGTGCTTTAGTCTCTATTCTTAGGCTAAACAGGACAAAGGGATCAGACAGGTTCGTTTTGGAACTCGAGGACGAAAAAAGGAATCAATAGGCTTTGATAATCAGCTTTGTCATTGATGTATTGTACTGTGCCTGGTTCTAACGAGGACGCAGCTGTAACCTATTTATAAGATTCACAAAAGGTACTCATTGAAGTTAAACCAATTCAAATGTAACTAAAGGTGCATTGAATTTGCAAAATCAATTGGACAAAACTAAGTTGAAATGGGTGAAATATTGGCTGCCGCACAAGCTAGTTCGTAGTGTATAGATTACTATTCTTGACTTGGATAATTAATGTAAGTTTCGCCAAGTTCAGCCAAGCGTTCGGCCAGTGAAAGCAGGAACAACAGCAATGCAATCAGAAGCTCTGCAAATATTTTGAATAGCACGTTTTAAATGCGACCGTCTTTTATTTTAATCCACCGTTATTCAGGAAATATAAATTAAGCTTATTCCTCTTTAGCCTCGGTATTGGGTTAATGTCTCGCGCTGATCACTACGTAATATTGCAGCGTAGTTTAAATTGTAAACCCAACATGAACTGAAGCCCTACCACGAGCTCTTAATGCGATCCATTTGATGTCTTCAACTGAACTGTTATAGGTATAGTTATACAGGGTTATTTGTAAAACACTAACAACATTGCAAGACTGTATTACTAACATAATAAACAAAAACTTTAGTTCTATGACTTTTTACAAAACACAAACAAACCTTCAAGATTTCTTTGTTATATCCAACATATTTCAACACTTTATTTTGTTATACCTACCTACGTCTGTATGACGCTACGCAAGCGCATCAAGCACCCCCGCGTCGTTCAACCCCGCTCCCTTTCGCTATTGTACTATCGCTAGCTTCACACAAACTTCGTAATATTTAGAAAGCTCAATTTAAATATTTTTATTTTTGTATGAAAATCTGATGTAGTTCATCAAATTTTTTTTTTAATGTCATAGAACTGAAGTTGTTGTTTATTTGTTGTTGTTAGTGTTTTACAAATAACACTGTGCACCATCTCTCTCTCACGACTGACATTTCAACACGTCATGGCAAGGGCCCTGAGCTAAACCCAAGCGACGACGATTCGGGACCAGAAGTACTTATTAGAATTTAATAGCAGCGGCGGAGACATGTCAACGAATTCGTTAATAAAATGTCGTTTAACTGGAGGATTTATTGACCCGGGGCTGTTTACTAATAAATAAGCGAGTAGCGTCCGGGGACGGGGGCACGCCGGAGCCGGACTGCGTTTCTCAAGCGGTCAATTGATTAAACGAAGCAATTAAACAATCAGTCCTCAATGGCCGCGGCGATTGTCGCAAATGAGTGCGGGTTCGACATCTGCGTGCTTCACCACATTCGTTAGCGCCATGACTCCATGTATCACACCATAAACTTTGTATTTATGTGTTCATGTGGACGTGCGTCGTATGTTTGTAACGAAGCTCCTAAAAAACTCGTGTAAACAAAGTTTCAGTCGCTAATTAATGACACAGTCAAAGTTAATTTAACGAATGTATTGACTAAGTTCCTGGAAATATATCATCTAGACACGATACAATTTATTGCGAAGTTGTTTGATGTTTACAGTACAAACGTTATTTTATGAAATTTTAATATCAATCTGGCTTTGTTTTCTCATTTCAGAAAGTCTTTAAATAACAAGAACAAACAAACTACACTACACCGAATATTGAACAGATACGTCTAATTCTGTGTTTATAAATAGGCAATATCTGTTAACCCACAAAGAAACTATCAAAGTTAAGTAGTTATTGCTCACGATCACGATATGACATAGTTCGTTTATGTAAAACGTCTCATTTTATTTCGGCGCCCCTTTCCGGGCGTGTGACACGTTACATTTGTATTATAATAAACAAGTCGCAAGATAACTTTATAGAGCCATGAATCGTGGCTCTCTGGGTAGCTGTAGCGAATTATTCTAAAATTAAACTGTATTTATTGGTGGACAGTTTGGCGAAACTGTTCGAAACGACTGTGACATCCGGGCCGATCAAAGTGATCGAGAACGAGCGTCGGGTCCGCGTTTTATTGCGGACTGTGTGTGCCGTGGACACAGGCGCAGCACCGCCACACTCCGCGCCGCCATACCGGGTAATTGACTCCGCTCAGCCATCTATATGAATGGTAATGCCAAATTTAGTTGCAATCCCTGCGATCGCGTGCTGCTCTACGTAAATTGAACCTACAAAGTTGACGATCGTAATATAAATTCAAAAATGTTAAAGTCGTTGTAAATAATGTAGCAGTTAATGCAAACAAGCTGTGTTGGGTTTAAAGATGGCTATTATGCATAAATTGTATGGCGTGGCTTGTTAGCATCCTTTTGCTACTTATTCACAAAGGCGAGCTAAGAGCATGTAGTTGTAGCTTTCATAATTTCACATTCTGTTTTTTGTATCGCTATCGATTAATAAATTATGTCACAAATTACACAACTAAGCGGGGAATTTACAACAAAGAGATGCTGACGCATTTATCTTGAATAGAAAATTATGCTGACACAGAATAGTAATTTAGTAAACAAAATAAGCGTTCCAGTTTTTTATTTACGACTGAATTCATGAAATTAATTCCTTATAAATATTTAAAAATTCAAATTAGGTCGAAACTCCTTACGGGATTTTATTCGGAAAAGTTTTTTCGTTAGTTAATTACAATAACCATAAATTAACAGGGCTGATGTCAGTGGTGACGAGCGTGTCGGTGAACAAGTGGCTGACGTGGCCAGCGTGTCGCGACGTGACATACAGGCGGCGGAACAGAGGTCACGTTGTTGCCGCGACAAGTTTTCCATATGGTCGGGGCTGATGTTATAACAGTTAATCCCCTGCCCGAGCCCGGCGGGGGCCACATGTCACCGGCCCATTAAACTCGACACCCTAACAAAAAATAATTACTTCACCATACAGCTCCACAGTCCACAACTCGTTCAATTTGTGTTTTTAATCTTCTTAAAGGGCGTCGGACGTAATGAAATTAAAAACTCACGAATAAAATAATGAACTAAACAACCCCTATGGGACGTATGAGTTTGTTACAACTTATTGTGAGACGATCGGAGATAGCAAGGAATGTTCGTGTGTGATCAGGCGTGAGAGAGGGCAATTACCGTCATATTCAAAGAAATGTAGTTGTAAAGTGAACTATGTAAATTATAAGGGTTGGTAAATAAATTGTTGGTAATTGGTATGGGACTATAATTGTAATATATTTTTGATTATAGACTGTTTACTGTATAGGTATCCGACTGTTAGTCTACCCAAAGTGTATCGCATTGCCTATTATATATATTCAGCCGCAGCCGGTTACACTGGAAGCTTATCCCAAGCTAGTTGGGAAAAGGTTAAGGAGATGATGACTATACAGGTATCAGGTGTCTGATTAAGAACACAGTCATTGGCAGATAACATTGACTACCAGCTACGGTAGGTGCAGACTTGCGGACGACGGGCACGCTCGTCATCTCGCCGTTTGGTAATCGTCCGGACCGAGTCCAAGTTGTCGACAGTGCGTAGTGTTCAGGCGCTCCTCGAAGAGATGCCAGTCCAATGGGGCCGATGTCCACCAGGGCCGATACCCCTTAGAGCCACTGGGATTTTCTAAAAAGGAAACTCGTGCTCCTAGAAAGCAAAGAGCTATTGAAGGATGTGGTTTAGGTAATCTGTAAAAGTCTGACATACCCTTCCAATTCATCGTAGGACAGAAGATGTCTGTGAATGTTTTTTGTATCACAAAAAAAGTCATGGGCATATAAATTTAAACTATCAGTAGAATAGGAATGCTTTATTGGCAAAATGCAATTAGTAGATACTATTATATACGGATAAATGGAGTGTTCGGGTGAAAATGTTTGGTGTACGCACGTACGAACAGTTGCGTTGCATGATATGCAACTACTTGGTTCGCAAGTGTGTACCTGTAACGAACATCAAACTCTCGTTTCGTCAAACATGTTTGCGACAATCCTATTAGTATATTCTGTATGGATGGTGTTCTTTATGAATCGATGCGAACATCAAAAAACTTTGCTTCTTCTCAGTCGCACACTTCCAACGACGTCGTCATGTCTACAGTCGCGAACTCGTTTCGAACTAGGTTCGCTTTCGTGTTCGAATATTATATAAACAAACTAAATGTTTAAGTTTGATGTTGTTGTTCGCTATGTTCGTATTCGTGGGCTGTAGTGTCGGGCATAAGTGTTCCTTACGACGACGCGCAGAACGGTAAGCGTATCTCCATAATATGGAGATGCCCGTACCGTCTCCATCAGAGTGGTTGCATATCTATAGAGCACAGTAAGTTCGCGATCATAGTGGCTACCCGGCTTTAGCTTGAAAATATTTCCGAGGCGCAGTGATTATCGTCAGATTTCTTGGTTATGTTGAAGGTTAGGCTCGAGTTCGGTCGAGCTCTAGACAGTGTCGTTGGTGAGGTTATAATGATCGCTTTGCCTGTGAGCTGCCGAGCATCACATGTTAACTGCTGCTATCCTGGTAATTGGTCGTCGCATACGTTGGAGTGCCAATCTGAATGGTGGGTCCTATAAGAGGTACTAGTGTAGAGTGTTTATACTTATTATGCAGTGGACTTTATAGAATGGAATAAGAAGATTATGACCTTTCTTTTATCTAGGCTTGGTGTTTTATTTGTTTTTTGTTCTAGGCGGAGCGAGAGGGAATGTCTAACTGACCCATCTATGTTACTTCAGTTGCGCTTTGCTTTCCAGTGCTGCGGTAACTCTTTCGAACAATACCACAGTTCTGACAGGTATCAGCCCTAATGGGACATGTTAGATTATGATAATAGCTCTTTGAGGCGATGAGAATACAACTATCGACTCGGGCTCTGTTTTTTGAGGACGTCGAGCTACCTATTGCTCGTAGTCCACAAGTTTTGCGCTACTAAAATACCCTACGTTCGACCTATAATGGTTTGGTGTAATAGCTAAACCTTTTTTTCTTTTCAATGTTGGTGAAAGCATATTCTATTCTTTCTTTACTATGTTAATAGTAATTACAGAAAAAAATATTGGTTCACTTTAACTGCAGTGTTTAAAGGGAAGGGTAGGAAAATAAGTGAGACATAGGTCAAGATGATGATTTTTATTTTATTATTATGTATTTTCTTTGTTGTACATTGAAGGTTCCTCAAATGACAATTTCATTCTCTATTGTGTGGTTTGCTGGAAGAAAACCCAATTGTGGGTTAAGCTCGCCAATCTATGTACATCATTTGTAATTTTTTCAACTGTTTGTGTGAATTGTTTGATAAGACAAATAGATTCAGATTGAGATTTATTTATTAGCAATAAACATCATCATCACCCTGCATAAACATGTGTAGGTAATGTTAAGATGCTTAATATAGATGTTACAAAATATTTTTTTGCTCAACACGTTTAACCATGGCAGGTGTGCAAATAAGGCTGAAAGACTATAAGATTTATCTATACATAATTATAATAAAATCGTAGGAAAGTCAAAACTGTACATTGAATATTTTTTAAAAAGAATACTCGGGGCGTGATCTACAATCGATACCGAAGCCAAAAATATAGTTTTTAGAATTTTTGTCTGTTTGTATGTCCGGGATAAACTCAAAAAGTACTGCATGGATTTACTTCAAATTTTGCATGAATATTACTAAGAGGTCGGGTCAACACATAGGCTACATATTATCACGCTATCACCTACGGGGGAGGAGCTGTGAATCTTTATTTTTCTTACGCATTCTGTGACAGCGTGTAATATAAAGATGCAAATTTAAATGTTGTTTTTGAGTAAGTCATGCTATTATCTAGCTTTACACTATAAAAACTACGCCATTAAAGTAACTTGGGCAGAGAAACATAGTTTAATGAATGTTAGTAGTATAAACACAATTTTAAAGCAGCGCCATCTATGAGATTTCATCAAAATCAAATCAAGTTATATGTTAACAGTTTTTTGAAATTAATCATTTAAATTTGATCATGTTGACGAGGTTAGTAGTTAGTTATTCTTAAAATTCATAGATGGTAATGTGCATTTTCTTTATATTATAGTTCGTTTTAACAAATTCAAGTTCCAAAATCTTGAGCAGAGTTAAGGAAGACAATTTAAAAAAAATGCGATGTTAGGTATTACATGGTGACATTTCTCAGACTCTGTGAAGTCGACCAGTTTGCGAAATCCCTTACGTATGACGTGGTGCTTTCATATTACACGTACGACAAGCAAAGGGGTGTATTCAACCGACATCGACGAGGAGGTGCTGTGAAAGGTTTTCCGGGAATTTTCAAGGACACCGCATTCGGTAGGGTTTATACCGTGCATCCGAATAGTGGCGAATGCTATTTTCTGCGGTTGTTACATCACACTGTCCCAGGCCCAACGTCTTTCGCTTTTCTGAGGACATTTTATGGCGTGGAGTATCCCACTTACAGCGCAGCCTTTTGCCTGATTGGGATGACACCCTCGCGGAGGCAAGCGTCAGTGACAGTCCCAGCCACATGCGTCATCTGCTTGCCGTCACCTTGGTGTTTTGTGGAGTCGCGAACCACCGGGTGACACCGGGAGACAGATGATGGCGATACTTCTCCCACAAAGCTACCGAGCTTTGTGGGAGAAGTATCGCCATCATCTGTCTGAAGATTTTCTACGAACTTTGAGGCGTGCTACTAGAGACGAAGTCGAAGTAACTGATGAACGCGTGCTGAACACCTGTCTCAGTTCACTTCAAGATGTGGTCATTTCTATCGGCGGCAATCCACTGATCGAATATGGGTTACCAGCTCTCCAATCATCACCACATCAAGACCGTGGAAATCGGGAGTATAACGCTACAAATTACGATCCGGGCGAAATAACCACCATACGAAACTACCATGTCGCTTTGTTCTCTTGAGAGCAAAACCAAATTTATGACACCGTCCTTGAAAGCGTTGGGCAAAACCAGGGTAAAATGTTTTTCTTGGATGCTCCTGGTGGAACAGGAAAAATATTTGTTACCACTGGCATACTTGCAGAGGTCAGGAGCCAAGGCAAAATTGCTATTGCTGTAGCGTCGTCGGGAATCGCTGCCACACTGCTTCCGGAAGGCAAGATAGTACATGCCATGTTAAAAATTCCCATCGATTTAGAGAGCGCCAAGACGCCTGTTTGTGGTGTGTCACGTAACAGCGATAAGGGACACGTGCTCAAGGATTGCTCTCTAATAATGAGTGTATGATGGCCAATAGGAAGGCAGTTGAGGTCGTGAACAGAACCCTGCAGGACATCTGCAGGAACTAACATTTGATGGATGGTGTCACAGTTCTGTTCAGTGGCGATTTCCGGCAAACACTTCCCGAGGTGACGCGGGGATCGAGGGCTGACGAGGTGTATGCTTCGTCGAAAAGATCTTCGTTGTGGTCACGAGTTTGTACACTGCGCTTGACCATTAATATGAGAGCTCGGCTCGGCGGCAATGCACGTGCTCAAGAATTCTCCGATGTCCTTCTAAGTCTTGGCGAAGGCACTCTACCAGAAGAGAGAGGTGGACAGGTGGTGCTTCCAGAGTCTCTCGGTAGAGTGGTATCCAGCTTAAAAAAACTCATTCACTGTGTGTACGGGGACATCAGTCGTATACCGCACTAGCAGAATTCTAATTTACCAACTCTAATAACGGCATACCATGGTTACGTCAGCTCTAACCTTAGATACGGCTTGATATTTTGGGGTAATATAGTGTTGATAAAGAACGCGAGTTCATTGCACAGAAACGGTGTATCAGGGCAATATTCAACTTACAGAGAACTGAATCCTGTAAACCATTTTTTTTTTTAAATGAACGTTGACATTACCGCGTCTGTACATTTTTGAGGTCGCAGTTTTTGTTAGAAATAATATTGACCTATTTAAATTTGGCTGGAAAGACCTCACGGCGTCCTTACCTTCCGCATGACACAGGTCCTCACCGGAAATGGCAAGTTCGGGAGGTTCCTGTTCCGAATTAAAGCGGAAGTGACGCCCGGGTGTCGCCACTGTTCGGAACGCCCGGAGGACACGGTGGAGCACACAATCGCGGTGTGCCCTGCTTGGACGGAGCACCGCCGTGCCCTCGTGGGGGTGATCGGCGGCGGAGACCTCTCGCGCCGGGCCTTGGTCTAGGCCATGGTCCGGAGCGAGGAGGAGTGGCAGGCGGTCGCCGACTTCTGCGAAGCAGTAATGCTCGCTAAGGAGGAGGCCGACCGCATCAGGCAACGGCGCTCTCGCTGCCGCCGCCGGGATTCCGATCCCGATTTTCAGCCACCGTAGGCGCGGGCTTGCGGACAGTTAGCAATGGGTAGCTCGCTGTCCGGCCGTCCGGTAACAGTCCGGACCAAGCCCAAGTCGTCGACGGCGCGCGCTGTTCCCGCGCGCCTCAAGGAGTTGTCAGCAACGGCAGGGGCCCAGCCGGGTCGAAGCCTACTGGGGCCAGGGTTATCCGAAAGGGCGCTCGAGCCCCGGTATGAAGGCTTGAAGGAACGGGATGGGTTTTTTTGTCAGTAAGAGTCTGACACTATCTCCCGCTCCGCCCAAGAGCGGGGGTTGTCATAAGATGATTTTTCCCATCGAAAAAAAAAAAAAAAAACCTATTTAAATTTCGAACACGTATACGTCATCAGGACAAGCTTGACATAGTTCCAAGTAAGACGCACTTCCTGCACAAAAGCATTTTCTGCTCTGCTCCGCGTATTCCAGGGTCTATAAGAGCAATTACTGAATTAAAATCATTTAAAAAGAAACTCCATGAACTGTTAGTAAATAAATGCTATTATTCTATGAAAGACTTCTTCGACGATAAATCACTTTTAAAATACAATCTGCCTGGGTCCTGGTCATGCGTTTTGTATACTTAGATACATGATGAAATTTTTTTACTGAAATTTGTAACTGCAACTAATATTTAGAAATGTAATAATATTGCAATGTATTCTAATTAATGTTGACATACATGTAAATTCACCATTATCTACCTACATTTTATTGTACGCCTTAAGGGTAGGACATAGCTGTTCACTAAATATATAATTATCACCATCTGTAATATTTACAATTACCTATGATCCACAATAAAGATGGCTTGATTTGAAAAAAAAAAAAGAATTCTTGGGTGTGTGAGCGGGCCATTTTGACGCCCAAAAATGATCAGGCTGCAGCAATTAACGAATGCATTCTCTCGGAAATTGAGAAGAATGAAGTGTTCTACACCTCGATAAAAACTGTTGTCAAGCAAGATGATGTCACACGTTATTCCGTGGAATTTCTGAACTCCCTGTCAGCAAGTGGACTTCCGGCGCATACCATCAAGCTGAAGGTCGGTGTCCCGATTATGCTTCGAAGTTGTGACGGGACCCGCCTTAAAGTCATCTCGCTCCACACAGACACACCATTGAGGTGGAAATTCTTACGGGTTGTGGCGTCAGCGAGGCAGTATTTATACCACGCATTCCCCTCATACCCCACAACTTCCCGTTCCAGTTCAAGCGCGTACAGTTCCCCGTGTGTGTTTGCTTCGCGATGACCATCAATAAGTCGCAGGGGCATACACTGATGGCAGCGGGTGTCGACCTTAGGACGAGTTGCTTCTCACACGGGCAACTGTACGTCGCTTGCTCCCGCGTCACCAGTCCTGACTCCCTTTACATTTTGGCTCCTGGCAGTATAACTACCAACGTAAACTACGTTACGTATAGGGAAGTCTTGTAAGGTATGATATCTTTATACGTATTTTTACTCTTTTGTGTCCTGGAATGTATTCCTGCATTATTTTCTCTATTTCCTTCAGTCACATCTTATGACTGAACTCAGCAGGATTCCCATATAACTCTCTTCACTAGCTTCGTTTGCGAATAAAACTTATATTATAATGCTATTTTAAAAGTTGTTTATTTATAATGCTATAGCGATACTGGCTCCTTAGGTATTTTTAGTGCTGTAGAGGCTTAACGCAGACGACGTCGCGGGAAGCAGCTAGTAAAATAATAAAAACGTAAATAACAACAATTATCATTAATATTAAATTTAATGATAATTTTTGCAATTGAATATGCAAAGTTATGACCAATAGCTCCAAAAGGAACGTACTCGTAGGCGGGGAGAATATACAAAACGTCCAAGAATATATCTACTTGGGCCAAGTAGTCTCTTTCCAGGCAAGGCAAGAAAAAGAAATAACACGCCGAACAAAGAATGCCTGGAAGAGTTACTGGTCCATGAAGGACACGTTGACCATGTCACTGAAGCCTAAGCTGATGGACAAGTGTATTCTCCCCATTCTGACTTACGGTGCATAGACTTGGTCTTTGATTAACATCCAAAAGACCAAACTCAAGGTTTGCCAGCGTGCAATGGAGCGCAGCATACTAGGTGTTAAATTAACAAATCATGTTCGAAACACAACACTGCACTCAAAAACGCAAATCGTTGATGTGGCTCAAAAGGCTGCCCAATTTAAATGGGACTGGGCAGGACATGTCTGTCGCATGTCTAACGAGCTGTGGGCGCGTAAAACGCAAGATTGGTGCCCGGACACAGCAACGCGGGGCCGAGGCAGACCTCGAAGGAGATGGCGGGACTAACTGGATAGCTTCCTTAAGAACTGGAATGAGAAAGCGAGGAACCGTGATCGTTGGAAGGAGTGGAGGGAGGCATTTGCCCGGCAATGGGACAGTGTGGGCTAACTATTAAATTTAAAATTTAGGTCAATAGTTGAGCGGTACAGAATAAATTGAATATATTCAGTCAGTAACTTTATCATTTAAAAATTCATTAATGTTATAATAGGCATTTTCTATCAGTATTATTTTAAATGTTTTCTTAAATTATCTTTTAAAATACGTTGCCTCACACTAGGAATATCTCTTAGTTTTGCAAAAATTGGTTCTGTGTGGGAATCGAACCCCACACGTAGCGCAGAAGCCAATCGCCCAACCACTGCGTCAACTGTGTCAATTTATAGAAAATTAACCTATTCTATTTACAGTCTTGCAGTTTCTATTTTAAATTATGTGACTACCAATCCATTGTATTGATTATGGAATAATCCTTTTATAGCGACTAATTGTAGGTGTTGCCAGCAATGGCTGTAGATTTTACGAGCCCTGCGGTACACGAGTTAACACCAAAGTAGGCCATAAAGTCTAAACAGAAATGAAAACGGGTCACGATTGTTCCTAATAGGTGCTCAAGTAAATTAAAGTAGATGCAGATACATGCGATGTATACGACCTACCTTCGCAAGGTACCAGGTGGCCAGTCCACCAGCCCACTAAAGACATCCGCTACCTTCATTTGACTTTTATAACTTTCACGACAAGGTGAACGGCTGACTTTTAAAGCATGTCCTTTACTCGTTAAACAGCGATCTGAATACAATTAACACAATTAAAGTCAGTACACAATAAGTTCAGGCTAATTATCGAATACTATCATTGCTAATGATGCACTCGTCGAGTCGAAGCTCCTAAGTCTTGAGCGTCGACCCCGAGTCGCTAGTCTATCGGTTTTCTAGTGCATTCAGAAACCAAAAATTTAAAAAAATTATTTTAAATAAACCAATTACAGTGGACATCCCTACACACAAAACGCCTTGAGAATACATTCGTTGTGCGTACAACTAAGAAATGAAATTCACAGCCGGAGTTTGTTTCCTGATAGCTACAACCTAAGGTTAAGTGAAGAGTGAATAGGTTATTTCTAGACAAGCGTGCTCCACCGTTGACTACATCATTATTTACCTTCACATGATGTTGAGTTCAAGCGCCAGTCTATCCATAATTTAAAAAAAATAGTAGCTGCCAACCGTGACTCCGCTTCCGTGAAATTACGAAATTATAAGACCTTTCAATCAATTAAAAAAATTTCAACTTTTTTTTTCCTATATTAAAACCAACAAAACTAAATAAAAAATATTGGAATCGATCAAGTTCAAGTAATACGTTTTTTAGTTTTAGCGAGACTAATGACCCACAATTGATTTTTATTTAAATTTAGGAAGATAAGAGATGTTAATAAGAACAACAACAATTGTCACATATTATTTGGGTACACTATTATAAAATACTTATTTCACCTTTCAATCGCAGACACAATAGAAAGACAATAGGTACGTTCGCTTGGGGTTTAATGAATTAATTGGTAAATCACAAAAAAAACTTATTAAAAACTAGTCAAAACAATTTAAATTATTGCGTCATAAGACTCGTCTATATTGCTGTCGAATGGTTCTGTGTCCAAAAGAATGGCGGCCTACGATCAACAATGCTGGCTGTATTGCTATACTGCATAGCAACACCTCCGTCTAATAACAAGGTGTTTTGAAAGGTCCTTGTACAATTTGTGAGCACTCAGACCCCACGACCCGGCAATTCAGTTCAAACTATTTAATTATTCCCAACAATAACGTATTGAGTGAAAACTGAGGTATAGATAAGATGGCACACTATTGTCGATTACACCCTCATCCCCCTTGGGTACGTTATGAAAGTTTAATAGAGTCAGCATTGAGTTCATGTCCTTTGCACAAGTCTCCTTTATGTACCTACGTTAGTTTATAGAAGGAAATTTCCATTACCGATAGACATTTTGTGAAAAGAGGAAGCCCCGCGTCTCGTGTTTGGGCCGAAAATTTTCGGCAGCCAACCGTGAAATGGTTGCGGGCACAGTTTTTATCTTGTTTACTCTAATTTAGAGTGATAATATAGACCGTATTTTTGCCATTTAATGTGGGACAAGGACTCGCTGAAATATACTTTACAAATAAAATTACTAGTTTATTTGTTTTTACGTAATTATGAGGGGTTCTGATGGTCTTAATTGTTGACAGCGGTTGTCGGCTCGCGTTTTATGCTCGTAATGGCAAAAATAGCAAAAATAAACACGTTGAAAAAGCTTCGGTCCTGGCTTCGTTTCTGTCTCGGTTGTCACCCGAAATTTCTTCCTTGTTCGAGGTTTTTGCCCTGAAGTGGAACTATAAGAATCGGTGTGATCTTTAAAATTATAATATGTTTACTAAATTAATTTGGGATGGTCTGAAATATAATTTTTGTAAGGTCCGACTGCACTCAAAAGAGTATTTCAAAATAGTTACTTCAAAGGAAGATTATTAATTATAAACATTGGTCGCTGGTTCTCGGAAGTCTTGAGGCGGTTGCGGTAAAGGTAGTTGTAGAATATCGAACGCGCTCGAGGCTCCTTGCCGGCTGCTGCCTGTACACCGGCTTATTTTAATGACGACACTATTCAATAAATATAACCGATGTCAGTAAATTTTCTTTTAAATAAAATAAGCAACGTAGGTACTGTTAAACTGTACTGTTGTACTGTAAAAAACCAGCCAAGAGCGTGTCGGGCCACGCTCAGTGTAGGGTTCCGTAGTTTCCCAACCGTCACAATAAGTGTACCCACTTATGAGTTTAAAAAAATGCTTGTATATACGATTATACTACAAACAGTCCAGAAATTATTTTGTAGAACACTTTTGTCTTTTTTGTACAAAAACTGTTCTTTCTATCAAGTTCAAAATAATTTTCCTAGAAAGTCCTTATAAAGTTCTACTTTTCAGATTTTTTTCATATTTTCTAAACTTATGGTTCAAAAGTTAGAGGGGGGGGGACACATTGTTTTTACTTTTGGAGCGATTATTTCCGAAATTATTGACATTATCAAAAAATGATTTTAGTAAACCCCTATTCATTTTTAAATACCTATCCAACGATATATCACATGGTAGGGTTGAAATTAAAAAAAAAATCACTTCCCCCTTTACATATAGGGGGGCTACCCTAATAAAACATTTTTTTCCAATTTTTATTTGACTACTTTGTCGGCGTGATTGATATACATATTGGTACCAAATTTCAGCTTTCTAGTGCTAACAGTCACAGAGATTAAGCGAGGACGGACAGACAGACAGACATGGCGAAACTATAAGGGTTCCTAGTTGACTACGGAACCCTAAAAAGCACCAATTAGTATTTGATCATAGCTATATTGTAATAACATCGATAAACTGTTGTTTTATGATGGCGGAGTTGTGAAAACGATTCTACGATTACTGGGTTAATCATCGGTATTCTATTTTTAAATCGTTTATAATTCAGTGTATTTATGTAAAAGAGAGAACAGAATATTTAGTTAGGTGCGGTGCGGTGCCAGGGTAGTTGGCTACAGTGTACAGTTGGAGCACAGTGGGCTATTTAATTCCGGTTGGCGGGCGCGGCGGGGGCACCAACTGTCGCGGGCGCTGCGGTCGCCCCGGCCGCTTCTACAAACGCCTTGAATTCCTAACTCGGGGGAGCGAACAAAAATAACATAACGAGTCGAGCTTGTAATAACATTTGTCCTAATATATTACTATTGTGACGGCTCACAGCGTGCCGGATTTATATACTACCGTGCGAACCGTCACCTTATTATTTATTAATATTAATGCTGGTTGTCTGCACCAAAATTATTTTTCATTAGATATGCGAGCTAGAAGACTTTCCTCGTGTTTAACATGTTAATATTATGTGTAAGCAAATCTTTTGATGCGCGGATTTTTCTTGGTTAATTTGCTTGATGTTTCGTGTCTTGATTTCTGTGGGTTTTACGCCGAGGTGACGCACAGGTATACGTTTTAATATAAACGGAAATAAAGTCGTGCGAGACATTATTGTTTATGATCATACGAATATAGAACGAGTGTCTAATAAAGGGGATCATTTTATTATATTGTGTATTCGACAGCAAGGTAAACAGAGGTAGCAACATTGTTTTTTGACGCCATGGATTTAAAAGCTCTGGAATATATTTCGGTATATTTTTATTTTGTTATATTTGCAGAAAGAAAACATCTACTTAACCTGTAACAATGATATTTATTCATTGTTAGGAAATATTTATTTATGAAATCAATGACAGTTCATGAGAACTTTGCAAAAATTTTAATAACTTGAAATATGTTTAAAAACTTTTTTGACTTTTATCCCATAGAGCATGTCAGCCCCAGTATAATGTAACATAAGTTTAAAATAACAACTTAATGGGTACAATAAAATAAAAAATAAAATTCGTTTATTCCAGGTACCATTATTAAAATCATTTACATTTAGATAAAATAAAATTAAAAATAAATAAACACAAAATTTCATTAATTAAAAACAATGAAAACAACTGGAATAGGGTTCTAGAGAATAAACCAGTAAATATGGGTTTAGTGAGAATGATTAGTATGGATGAAGTCAGAATAGCTGTAAATGGAATGAAGAATGGTAAGGCAATTGGCCCAGACGGAATACCAGTTGAAGTGTGGAAGTTGTGGCGAGTGGATATCCATCCATCCGGACGTGGTTAGCTTTGTTTTTCAATAAGTTGTTACAGGAAGAAGCCATACCTGATGATTGGTGCAACAGTTCCCCGGTGCCCATCTTTAAAAACAAGGGTGATGTGCATGAATGCAACAACTATAGAGGAATAAAGCTAATATCACATACTATGAAAGCCTGGGAGAAAGTTATTGAAAGGAGATTGAGAGAAGAGAGTGAAATTTTACAGAACCAATTCGGTTTTATGCCTAGTCGAGATACAACAGATGTCATTTTTGCCATACGCCAGCTGTGCGAGAAATACAGAGATGCGCATAAAAACTTGCACATGGTATTTGTTGACCTCTAAAAGGCATATGACCGGGTACCTCGTGAGGTTCTGTGGTGGGCCCTTAAGGGCCAAGCGCCCGAAACGTGCCATAAAACAGTGATTTTCTGAGGCCTACTCCTCCGTAACGGCTAGATCAATTTATTAGTTTTAAAAAAATATATGTTTATTATAGATTCATGAACAATAATATCAACATTTGATTTTTTCGTGCAATTGAAACTTTTGTCAAAAAAAAAAAAAATTTAACAATTTCGCAACTTTTCGCAACTTTTACACATAAAAATAGGTGGTTAAATATTCTTCAAAGTGAACATTGCATATGTAAATCAATCAATATCTCGCAGAGAAAATGGATTTAAAGCGCTTTCCGGGCGCTGCTGGCCGCAAATAAATGCACAGATTTGCGTACTGCCGCCTAGGCGAGTGCGAGAGTTGCGTTCACATAATTTTGGCCAGATGGTTCAAGGGACTGCCTTAAGGAGAAAGGTGTGCCCGGAAAGTATGTGCAGTTGATCCGAGCAATGTACAGTCAGTGCAGTACCCAAGTCCGGTCTACGGTGGGCAACACTGGCAGCTTCAATGTGGCTGTCGGCTTACATGAAGAGTCGATGATGATAATGGACGCTTTGACGTCGGACATCCAGGAAGAGGCTCCCTGGTGTATGCTGTTTGCCGACGACAATGTGCTGGTTGCCGAGAGCGGCCTAGAGGTCCAGAGCAAATTGGAGGTGTGGTGGCATAGACTGGAAAGTGTTGGCTTAAAATTGAGAAGAACGAAAACTGAGTACTTATTCTGTGATTTTGGCGGTCTCTCCGGTTCTGTGCCCTTCGCTCTCGCTGGAACGACCATATCAATCTGCTCCGACTTTCGGTACCTCGGGTCGCTTATCCAAGGAGATGGTGAGGTAGACCGAGACAACACATCGGATCAATTCAGGATGGATGAAATGGCGACAGGTGACTGAAACAACTGGTGACCCACGGATGCCCCTCAAGTTGAAGGGTAAAATCTACAAGTCCGTGATAAGACCGGTCATACTGATCAGAATGTTGGGCTGTGAAAAAGACGGATGAAAAAGATTGCATGTAGCGGAGATGAAAATGTTGAGATGGATGTGTGGTGTGACGAGATTAGATAAAGTGAGAAATGAGTATATTTGAGGAAGTTTGAAAGTGGCGCCAGTGACTGACAAGCTGAAGGGGAATCGTTTGTCTTGGTATGGTCATGTAAAGAGGAGGGATGAAATACATGTTACCAAAAGAGTTATGAGTATACATGTGGTTGGGTGGAGAGGGAGAGGAGAGCCAAAGAAAAGATGGATTGCGTGAAGAACGATATGAAAGAAAAGGAAGTTAGTGATAGCATGACGAGTGACGGGTAGAATGGAAGAAAAAACGTATTGCGCCGACCCCAAATAAGATGGGACAAGGGCAGGAAGAATAAGATTTGATGTATTTTAAAAAATCCCTTAATATGTAAATGTGTCGATAGCTTCCTATCGACATAATTATCATATCATATGTAATCAATTCATCATATCAGCCGGAAGACGTCCACTGTTGGACATAGGCCACCCCTAACCGTCGCCACAACGACCGGTCCTGTGCGTCACGCATCCATCAGATTCCCGCGACCCTGAGAAGGATCTGAAGGTCATCGGTCCACCTTGTTGGAGGCCTTCCAATGCTGCGTCTTCCGGTACGTGGTCGCCATTCCAAAACTTTTCGTCTCCATCGACCATCTATTCTGCGTGCAATGTACCCTGCCCATTGCCACTTAAGTTTGGCGATTCTTCGAGCTATGTCGGTAACCTTGGTTGTCTTGAGCATATCTTCATTTCTGATGTGATCACGCAAGGAAACTTCGAGCATAGCCCTTTCCAGCGCCCTTTGGGTGACTTTGAGTCTTCTTATGAGGCCCATTGTAAGTGGCCACGTTTCAGAGCCGTAAGTCATCACTGGCACACACGCACTGGTCATAGACTTTCGTCTTGAGACACAGTGGTATATTGGACGAGAAGACACCGCGCAGCTTCCGTATCGTAATCAATTGTATATTTAACTTAAATTTATCCGACAAAGTTTCCAAATTGCAAATTAAAATTTTATTATCATATGTATCGCTGTGTAATAAAAATTTTACAGGGCGTAGTTATTTATTTCTCCTAAAAACTTACCTCTTTTGCATTTATGAGGTTTGCACTCTGAGGTGATTTGCATTTGTGGGTATTCGTTTCAGCTGACAAATTTGTATGTCAATGAGCTGAGATGTGTTTTTTTTTAAGCTGGGAGACCATCTTATGACTTTTTACACCACCTGCTCGATAATGCCGTTTTATGCGTCATACAAACCTCACTTAAAGCAAGTCATTCTATCCAGGGAGATTTTACAGTATGGCCGATCCCTAGGGAATGATGAGATTTGAATTTGGAACATCAAAAATTTTTTAACATTGTGAACTAAAATGTATGTGCATCGAACAAGTTGACTCGAAATTCAAACTGGCCACTAACAAAAAAAAGAAAATAGAATAAAACGTGCTTACTGACGGAGCGTTTAAAAAATTGAAACTATAGAATCTTGAAGTACTGAATTTTGTTTGTTTGATGAACTTGTAAATATAATACTTATATTTCTCTATATGTGATTTGGTCGACCAAATTGTCTTTTAATTATCTCACAGGTGGTGTAAAAAGTAGAGTATGCAACTCGGGGATAAAGCTGTTTTTGTCTTGGGCGGCTTGAATTCCTCACTTCATTCAGGTTTCTTTGTTAACTTAATTATAATAAATCCCTCACTAACGTTCGGGATTAAAATCAGCAACCTTCGTTTCGTTCGGAATTCAACATGCCACCTGCCACTTAAAGACACTGCTTAATCCCATAGTCACATAGTCTACTATTCCTACTCTAAGGAAGAGCGGGAAGGCGTGTCAGACTTTAAGCTTCAGCCCTGCTGGGCCTCTACACTTTTCCTGACATCGGAGTACCCTCAATACTCAAAATATACTTATTTTTACAAGCTTTTATTTAGTTTCACCTGTCCCGATGTTTGTCTGTAATCAAATCTTGCAAATTAAATTTGACCCACTTCCCGGCTACCGATTGAGCTGAAATTTTGCATGCATGTGTAAATCAGATGATTGTCATCTGCAAAATTATTATGACATGGAGCTGATGTGATGATGGAACCGGAAGGTGGCAATAGGAACTTGGTAGTTAAACGACACAACCCTATCGAGTTTAGGCCTGTATGATTCGTCTTGACAAGTATTAATTATTATTATTATTATTTATTATTATACCATGCTATAAAAGCTTGCTATGAAAAAAATTTTTACAATAAAAACTTGTGTAATAACATCATATGAACTAATTTTTTTCATTTTCGGTGGTAAATCATTAAATATCTTCTCCAACTCTGGGTGAAGCAAGAGAGTGTGTCAGACTTTTATTAACCCTAGCAAAACCAGTTTTGTTCCTTTGGTCGCTCTTTGCGTTTCAGGGCCGCGCAGCTCTGGGACTTATCCTTATGTTAGATATTTATGGCGTTTTCAAAACTAATTAAGTCGTAATTAATCAACGACCATACAGCCCATAGACACCTCATGCTTGATCTAACACGCACCAAAACAATTCTGCCGACTGAGGTATGAGCCTAGCCTACTAGCCTTCTGATTCGCCCTACCAAGGTCATTACGGCACCCTATGGATAATACAGGTTTAAGTTAATTACGAATGTATCGATGTTGGTTTACAGGTTTATGTTAGGGTTCCGTACCTCAAAAGAAAGAAACGGAACCCTTATAGGATCACTTTGTTATCCGTCCATCTGTCTGCCTGTCTCCCAAGACCTTTTGTCTAGAGAACGCGTGGAGGTATCGACTTAGCGAGTTGAAATTAAAAACAGAGATCTGCGGTCCCTTCAAGCTGTGAAAAAAATCAAACTTCTAAGTTGACGAATAAAAAAGATACGGCCGTTTATGTCGCAGAAAACTTATATTTTATTTATTCATTTATTTATTATAATCTTTATTGTACACCACATAAACAAAAAATACTGGACAAACATTTAAAAAAATATGTACAATGCCGCCGTGGTCTTATCGCTCAGGGCGATCTCTTACAGACAACTCTTGGATGGACTGAAAGAAAGGAGATAGATTTAGGGTTATCAGAGTACAAACATCAGAATTAATACTAAATATTATAATAATACTATATATTTATAAATAATAATATTAATAATAATACAAATATTTTGATACTCTCAAAGATCAAAATTCATAGGGTACCACCCGTTGATCCAGAATCCTGAAATTTGACACAAAGCAAGGTCTTACACTACAGTGTAATGTTATTAATACTTACGTTAACCTACATGACTTCACAATAATTACATCTCTTTATAATATTTAGTTTGTTGATTTTCTTTGATCGATCTTATCTGTCATGTCACTAGGGGTATCGTTATAGTTAAATGGTGCAACTCACCCTAAGACTCATTTTCTTTCATTTAACTAAGGTTTTTATTAGGTACCAAAGAGTTTTTATAGTCTACTAATTATTTTGTAATTATCTTATCTGTGGATTATTTTTAAAAATTAAATTGTGATTTTATCTTTTTTTGTGAAACAGCTATACTGGCTGAAGTCTGTTTTGAAAATTTAAATAATGAATTGCTGTCAATTCATAATTAAAATTTTCAAAACAGACTTATTGTGTTTTTATATGCTTTATATTTAATATACCTCACAAGGATTCATAATTATTATTTCTCCCTCCATACACTTTCCTCTTCCTCCTATAACTTCTCTTCATCACTTACCTCACTACTCGCCACACGTGGCTTGCTAGGGCTACTCCTTGGAGGCACATACACTTCTATACCTACTAAACTATTTCACACTACACTCATGTAACACTAACTCTTTTACGTTACAACAGGTATAACAATCAATTTTATTAACAGGTATAGGAATAAATCTGAAAACAGTAAATTTGTTGTGACCAACGTCACAAAAAAAATGCAATTCGGAATAATCTTCGAGATTTTTGTAGTTTGCACGGAACCTTCAGTGCTCGAGTCCGACTCGCACTTGCCTAGTTTTTTTTAACAATAATAATAATTCTTTATTTTCAGGTAACTAAGACCCACAGACAAAATACACAGAATAATCTAGAAAATAATAAACTAATTAAGATAAAACTTATTAAGAACATATTATTATAATCTATTTATTTTTACAAACTATTAAACACGAAGTGACGAATAAAAATGAGTTTTAATGATTTCATTATATGCTATATGGTCGTTGTCAGTGGTAATGTTTAAAGTGAATTACTTCAGTCTCTCGATTACCTAAGCACGACGAATTGACGAGAGTCACAGGCAGGCAGGTACTAGAAAATAGGCCATATTCAGTTTCCTCGAAGATAAATCTCAAGTCTAAGCAATTAGCACTAACTGTAAAGTCTATTTCCAAAGACGTCTAGATATTTGTTCTAAAGGTTCAATAGACCACAAGCGTAGTCGCCGAGCTCGAGTAAAATCTAGTTTGGACTTTGACTTTTCACTTAGATGTCGGATAGGCTTGGATGACTTTTCGTTGTTATTAATACAGGGTAACAGCAAAAACACTACTTACCTAAAATAGGTCATCTGAGAATTTCAGTCGGGATAGTTTTGTGTATTTACAAATTATATGATTTTCTATTCACCTGCGTGAAAGTAGAAAATATTATAACAAAGACAAACGAAGACAAACAAAGACAACAAAGACAGCACACGACAAAGTTATGACAAAGTAGCATTTTACTGATGAAAGAATTTTTAAAATTGGTAGATACTGTATTTGATTTTAATTCATTATAAACAAAAATACAAATCTTTTCCCTTTATAATATTAGTTATTTTTCAGAATAGAACACTTATGTGCTTTAAAAACTTAGATGTTAATATTATAATCTATGATTAATTTTAGCGCCACAAGCGCCAACGAATTGAAAAAGGTTTTAAAAAGTGGTCGCCATAGCGGTACGCATGGTGTCATAAAATGGCGAACAGTATATAACGAATTGACAAGTTCTTTACACACTATAAATATGCGAGGTTAATCTAGGTTTAACATGTTGCGGTTATCGCTCGCAGCTTTATTTTTGCTCACTTTTAGTTTATTGGCGGTATAACTTTTGCCGGGCACAATGCATATTATAATAATAACTACCGATGTGAAAAATAATATCGATTTTATTTTCGAGAGAAAAGCTAGCTATCTCGCTTACACTTACTAGTCGTGTCTTCAGTGGTGAGATAATTTTCTTAGAACCACGTACGTAAGTAGGCTTTTATTTACGGAAGCTTTTACGAAACACATCTAATTTATTAGGTACATAAATACAACATGATATGTTGAGTTTGTAGTCAACTTTATTCTAACAAGACACGAAAAACTGCAAATACTACCTCAATAAAAGTTTTGTAAAATATCGTATTATAAACGTGACACCTAAGCGATTAAAAGTTTTAGTACTTGTAGGACCTCTGTCCACTGTAATGTTCTCGTACAAACACTGGCTCGCTCGCAAACGCACGCTCCGCAACAACACGTGTACTCTCGCTCACAGCGCTATAGTAACTCCGTGGCTGACATAAGCGTCGCTCGCCCGAGACAGCGTATATCTATATTTAAGTATAGATACTCCTAATACAAACACTACATCCCTTTCATGTTCAAAAATATTTATTTGAGATTAAAAGGAAACTATAAAAAATTCGAAGCAAAGGTACAGTAAAGAAATATCCTTCCACATCGATTTAAACTTTTGATTAACAGCTGATCCTTAATTCTCATCTCCGTTATTTTAAACAAATCTTTAAATGGATCTAGCTTAGTTTACTTGCTCTGCCCGTTTATAATCATTAGGAAGTCTCAGATTGAAGAAAAAAAAATTTTTTTTCTTATCCTGATTAAACCTACACTTTTTTTTTTTTTTTAGGTTACTACGTACTCTATATTGCGTAACGCATCATTTATCATGGCACTTAAATTAACCTCGGGGTTCTACATCCTCTTTTGACATCAACGGCAGAGAAAACGAAGTCTTGCCTATCGAGAGTTCCAAAGGAGCACCAGTGTTCGTCGTTTGGTTAAGTGTCTGTAACTGTACAGCCAATCGTGAGTTGGACTTCGCCTAATGGACCCTACCACAAATGGTCCCTGGTCTCTACAGTCGCTATTAGCATTGGTTCTAGCACGAACATCTCATATTTGTCCTCCTCATTCACACGGATTTGTCCCGTCGCGATGAAAGTGTTAGACAATGTTACTTGAATCACAGAACTCTAAATTATTTAGAAGAGACTACCAGTAATTTTAATCAAAACCTTCAATGTTTCAGTGTCGTTACCAATTACCAGAGAGTTATTTTTAGCTTTACCTTCTGACCAACTTCCAACTGACGGTAAATTAACTTTACGATCACGCAATGAGATACTTGACACGATCGAAAGGTTAAATCATAAAACCCGACTCTTTCATAAAAATTAAATTATTTCTTATTCAATTTTTTGTGGCGCAGTTGCCAAAAAATAAACTTTACCACACGTCAAATCGTCTTTAGAACGGCCCCATACTCGAGAAAACTTAGGTAAAAACCACCAGGAGTAAGCTACTAGACCTATAAACTGTTCTAACTGAGCTACGATAAAAAGTAGGGGCAGAGTCGAATGTACGTTATCTGTTTTCTGCTAATAGGTCCTATTTCTTCTAACTTCACCACTTGACTTTATTTCATATCCTAGCAACACGAGTTGCATTATCAAAACAACCCTTTTTTTCCACTTTTCCAAATCTAACGAAAATCCGGCTGTAGACAACGATTTTTTAAAACTACATTAAGTCTCCCGACGTCTCTCTTAATAGTTTATCAGCGAATCATTAAGCCAAATGCCTAGTCACGCCAACTATATTCACCTGTACTCTGTTCGAACATAATCATTTTGACTCAGTGGCATCAATTTGTTTTCAAAATAAACGGCTAATCAATAATTTAATATTATTCCAGTTGGCTATAAACTCTAGCCTGTTTTAGTAAGATTTCCAACACAATACATCGCTCGGTCAACCTGACAATATTATTGCAAATTGCTCTGAACGTTGAATCTTCTATTTACTCTTTTACAGATCATAGTTTAAGTCAGTGATATCAGTTATTTACTACGGACCACAACATTAAATTTTATTTGATATCAGTAACAATCACAGCTTGTAACTAAAACTGAGGGTACATTTAATTTACTCCTTCAACTTTTTTAGTTACTATTTTAAATTCTAAAAAAAATCATTTTAGTAAGACAATTTTTTAGTTTGTTTTCCGACATATCAATATCTAAAAATCATGACAATTTGAAATAGATTCTTTACTTAGTTTCGTATCAACTTTTAATTTCATTTAAAACGAGCAACTTTGAACTACCAGCACACTAATTTTATTCCCTTTATAATTTTACCAAAAGACACCCAAAGAAACCGTAGCCCAAAGACTAGTTTCTTCTGAACGCGAGAATAGTATAGAAAACCAGCTGATTCGGCAAATATTGTTTTGTCGTATAAATGTTTCTAATGAATATTATGGTAGTCCAATAAAATATAAATATTATGATTTCCTACCTAGCCGACTACTCCTGCCTAACTAACAACTACCTTAAGCTACCTAAATAACACTGAACTACTCGTACATTACCATGGATATCGATATCTATGTACATTACATTATTTTTTAATTATTCACTTTGCTTATTATTTTATGCCTATTAACTTTATGTATTTATCTACATTTCACTCAAAACCATCTGAGCGTCCGAATATCACCACAAGGATCCAGCATAATATCAGCGTCAGGTACTTTTGCCTGACACATGCTGAGCTAGACTCTCATTGGTGCAGCGCGACATGCACACCGCACCATGGGTCTATATTGCTATTTCTCTTTTTTTTTTCTTTGTACCCACATGTGTTATTATTTTTTTTTTTTCTTTCTTTTGTTGTTGTCTATGTGCTTAGTTTTTTATAATCTGTGTGCTTTATGTATTTTGGTGCATGTTTTGTGCTGTAGCCAATAAAGGATTTATCTATCAAAGGATTTATCTATCTATCTACCCGCTCACGCATTATTTTTATTGTTCCGCGCTAGACCGCTATGGTCGTCTTTTACAAAGATGAGTTAATTAAACGGATAAGGTCACTTTATGTGACACGCGTTTGTAGCATACCGATAATAAAATAGTTCAATTTCGATTTAACGCAGAAATAATCGCAGATTAATATTCCAGGGATACGTCAATGTCAACAATGTCAAAATTATCTACGGAGAAATAAGCACTGTCATAAAAGAAATCGTAACAGTATCTATTAGATCTGCCAACGCGCGACGATAGTTGAAATTACAATTGCTTACGTCGTGAAAATTGGCAATTTTTTTTAAAATGTATCGCGATCATTTTTGACGTCAACAGCATCACGGTCGCGTCCAATTCGTCCAATCACGTATTCGTGTTTTTGCCATAGTGTATGAAATTACCACAGATTATTAAAACAAATTGAGCTATGGGTGCATCGTGGTGTTGCCACTTTATAAAACTTTATAAAATTGTATTTGTCACCTTATCTATTTATTTTATTTATATTTATTAGTTTTCTATACTTATTTTTAGTTACGTTTATTTACTGCACCGTTCTAGCGTCTTTACGACACAGCGACCGGCCCACGCTGAAAACCAGCGCTGTGAGCTCAACGCATTATGCGTGAGCCCGCAGCTTTATGCTGAGCGTTCGGCCGTTTTGCGCGGAGGAGACGCATATCCTCCCTATTAATTATTATTGATGTTTTGTTATGTTACCTAATTTTAAGATTGCGTCTTTAACGCGTAAATAAACTGTTTTTCTTTCTTTTCTTTCTTTCTTTCTTTCTTTATCATACTAGCTGAACTGAGTCCTTACAACAATACCTCACGGTCTAACTTATTGCCCAAATGGAGAATTTCGGGCGTTAGCAAATTGATGATAAATCGACTTCAGGAGGTCTATTGTGGCAACTTGAAAAGTCATTTCTAAACTGTACCCTGCTGTCAATGACAAGTGTATAGTATACAGGAGAACATGAACATTTAATTCTCGCGAGCAAAATATTTCCAAGCAAGATATTTAAAGATCACAGTAATTTCCAATTTAATGGAGATCTTTAAATCACAAAAGTTCCAATTTAATGGATGGTTTTAGATCGCAGTATTTCCAATTTAATGGAGATCTTAAACCCACGAAAGTTCCAATTTAATGGATATTTAAAGATCACAGTAATTTCCAATTTAATGGAGATCTTTAAATCACAAAAGTTCCAATTTAATGGATGGTTTTAGATCGCAGTATTTCCAATTTAATGGAGATCTTAAACCCACGAAAGTTCCAATTTAATGGATATTTAAAGATCACAGTAATTTCCAATTTAATGGAGATCTTTAAATCACAAAAGTTCCAATTTAATGGATGGTTTTAGATCGCAGTATTTCCAATTTAATGGAGATCTTAAACCCACGAAAGTTCCAATTTAATGGATATTTAAAGATCACAGTAATTTCCAATTTAATGGATGTTTTAAGATCGCAAGTATTTCCAATTTAATGGAGATCTTAAAACCACAAAAAATCCAATTTAATGGATGTTTTAAGATCGCAAATGTTTCCAATTTAATGGAGATCTTAAAACCACAAAGGACTTTTTTTTTTCACACAACGCCATCCAGTCCCAAGCCAAGCAGAGCCCGCGTCACGGGCACCAGACGATCGACAAACACACCCATTCACCTTGGAGGTGAATCACACACACTTCGCGTCCATCACACAAACATTCGCCAACGAGGCGGGGATCGAACCCACGACCAACAGGCCCGTCCATTACAAGTACAAATATCAGAATTCAAATTATATCAGTTAATTATTCAAGCAGTGAAGAATATATTTCCTTGTTCTAAGTGCTCCACAACGCAACCACTATTGCAACTTTGTACACCATATTTATTTTGCCATCACGTTGTTTTATATTTCCAAGCCCAGAAACGGACCATACGTACAGTGTACATCCGCTACAATGTAGCTACATATCTCAAACAACATAACGTCTTCACGAAGGTATACAAAACAAAACGTTGTGGATTATAGAAAAATAACCGTAGGTATGTACTCGTACCTACAAAGTTGAAAGGCGTATATTATGTAGGTTGATATCTAAGAAGCTGCTTTTCCACTCACCCATCGCAAACATCGAGCATGGTTTAAAAGCCTGTTGCTTCATCAAACGCAATCCAGCGCGATGCTTGACGAAAAGGCAACGTGATAATACCTGAATACTCTGTAATAGTAATTCCGTGATTTACTCGAAAATTCCACAAAACTTGTTCCAGCAAATGCGTGTTTTTTTTTTTCTTAAAAGTTTTGAAAAACATTGTCACCATTTAGAATCTTGATAAAATTTGCTAGGCCTTTATGTTGTATTTCTTTTTTTACTTTTCACTCGTGAGCAAATTATGAAGTGTCAAAGCCCATGCAAAATAGCAGATTTTCAGAGGTCTTAACTGGATTTGATTTGAATTTGTTTTTATTAGATTTGACCGCTCTTAAGCGGTTGTACGAAAAACAGTGAAAATGCATGGGATGCATCCCCTTAAGAAAACGTTACGAGTATTGTTGCTACCAGTCATAAAATGTAGGTACTTTCCTTTCCTTCTTTTGATTTATATAATTATAAAATATTGAACATACCTTTTTACTCGTCGCCAAATGTAGGACCTCTGTCCACTGTAATGTTCTCGTACAAACACTGGCTCGCTCGCAAACGCACGCTCCGCAACAACACGTGTACTCTCGCTCACAGCGCTATAGTAACTCCGTGGCTGACATAAGCGTCGCTCGCCCGAGACAGCGTATATCTATATTTAAGTATAGATACTCCTAATACAAACACTACAGTACTTTCCACCACAAACTATAAAAAACTTTCTACAAACTACAGTAGGCACAACCGATCTTGAGCGCTCAGCGTCATAGTGGGGATCGCTTTGCGCATTCCATACATTGGTGAGCCAATCGTCTTCCTTGTTAGATACATGCAGCTACGCAGGGAACGAATGAGGAGTGACGTCTATGACGCGATGGCGAGGCGAGCCCATCACTGACACTCCCCGCTCCTGCGTGTCACTTCGCATCACTAAAGGGACTGAATATTTGACTTCTGCGCAACCGCTCAAGATCCGTTGTGCCTACTGTACAAAAAGGTTTGCGACACTGACTAAGTTTGACTCAATTTTTTTGACCCAGACACCATACTTGTGGGTCTGACTCTAGGTCTTAATGCAATCCATTTTACGACCTATACTGCACTGTTAAAAGGTAGTAACAGCTATACAACACATTTTTTTTATTAGTAGGTACAAATACTTATAGGGCTTATTAGAAAAAGTCTTGTTATTATTTAAGTAGTCTCAATAAATAATATTCAGCAAAGTTATTAGCGTTTGTTTATATCCCAAAATGTCACTCGATTTATGGAAATATGATATAGGCTATTAATGATCAAAAGCGATCAAAATGGAAAAACACTGCGCGTAGTATTTTCTAGAAGCATTTGTTATGAATGATGAATTTACGAATTATGACCAATCGCGGACAGTTTAGAGATTAAATTGTTTGTATAGTTCGCGTTGTATCGCAATGTAGGTACTTATACTTTTTTTTGGGCATACTTAACTGAAATTATCGCTTTAGAGTAGGCCTTTAAAGTATCTCTGTTTTAGTTTGCAATTTAGGACCCTGATTCAATTACGAATTTTCCAATTATGACAAATTTTCGTGGACAATATTGGAATTTCGTTTTTTTTACTTGTGACTGAACAAATGTGATTTGTAACGGGTACGGATAGAGGCCTATTTTTTTGTATTAATTTAAAAAATAAAGGTTTTAACGGCACGTTTGGCGCAGTGATTAAGCGATTGACTACCGCGTTGCGTATTGCGGATTTGATTCGTGGATAGAGGTTAAGGCTCGTGGCTATTAATTAAGTCATTGGATGCCTTAATTTTGCTCCTCCGTATATAGGTCAGCAAAGAAGCTGCTTTTTGGCTCATGACAGCCTGAAAACCATCAGAGTCCATATATGCAGCAAACATCCCAGAGGCGCTACACCGCCATGTCATAGTAAATCTAATATTATCTTATGGCGATATACTCGGCAAATCTAATTACATTATTTTATTTTGCTGCACACTGAAATATTTGTCATACATTGTAGGTATATCTATTATATGAAACGTAAATGAACGCGGTTTGCGAACAAAACCAATTGTTATTAAATTATAATTTGGAATCTATTAATAACGTGCCGAATATAGGTAATTAATTATCCTGTTGCATAGGTAACAGCTGTTTTGTTGTTTACAGCTATTCTGTTCGTATGAAATTAATATATTCAATTTTGTAGTACATTTGTGAACCAAATTTAATTAATTTGGTTCATTACATAAGTCATAAGTCTGACAATCGAATTATTTGATGATTTCATTGACAAAAAAAACCTTTTTATAAAAATAAATAAAACCGACTTCGATGTAAAAAACACTGAAAAGTACAAAATAACTTTAATTTCGGAAGTCAATGTTTCTTTATTAGATAGTCTCTTCGTTATTTAATTTAATTTATTTTTGTAAAAAGTTTTTTTTTTTGTCAATGAAATCATCAAATAATTCGATTGTCAGACTTTTAGGTTTAAAGAATCTTTATTTTTCATAAGAATATAAATTATATTCCTTCACTTACATGAGGAGAGCAGTGGTGGCCGAGTGGTAATGGCCCCGACTTACGAGTTGTAGGTCACCGTTTCGAACCCAGCCAGGTGCATTACTTTGTGTAATTTATTTCATCATCACTGCTCTTAAACGGTAAAGGAAAACATCGTGAGGAAACCGGCATGTCCTAGAACCAAAAATTCGAAGACATATGACTTTCAACAACCCGCACTGGATTACGGCTCATTCCCTCTCCCAGAGGAGGCCTGAGTCCCAGCAGTGGGAACATTACAAGGCTGATGATGATGATAATGACTTATATGAGATTTAAAATTTAAGTTAAACAACTGTCGTCTAATGACGAAGCATGCAATACACCATAAAGTGCAATTACAATAAAATAGTACCAAGGCTTACAACTTCACGTAATACTAGTATAACAAGGTGCACAATTATTGAAAACAAGCATGTAGGTACATCTAACACAATACGGCACAGCTGACTGATTAGATCTCACCGAGGCTTTTACTGACTAACACTTACCAGTTAACTCTTTCGAATAATCCCACAACCCTTTGTACGTAAACTGTCTATATCTCCATTGTCATGTTATGTCCTTGTTTGTGTACAATAAAAAATCAAAGAACCCTTACGGGCTTCGTCATTTATGAGGCCCGCGTGGAACATAACGTACCGTCCAGGTACTCGGGCCTGGTTCTTATCGGACAGTGAGCTATCAATTGTTCGCCGTCCACAAACCTTCGGTGGCAAGGAACCGCCCTGCGACTTACAAAGCCCGGGGCGTCTCTTTGAGTTTCTGCTCCTGGCGTTATTTAGGGCGTAGACACATATTGTATACCTACGAATTTTCATCGGCCTCTTGTTTTGCAATTTTTTTCATTTCCTATTAAATATGAGTTTCAATAACAGGAAAAAGCAAAATTTTATTTATAATTAATTTAATGAAGGCACTCCGGAAATATTTCATCATCATTACGGGTTTCCAGCCCGCGCATGTCTCTGAATAAATTTGGTCGTATAACAGGAATCGAAGCTTTTCAGAACAGTTTTATTTAGACAGAATTCTAGTGCTTGGTTCAAGACACCGTTAAATTAAAGCTGGATATACATTGTATTTTGTGTCGTGTCGTGACATCATTCACTAATTCCTCGCACGTTTAATCCGTTTCTTAGCTTTATTTTAGCTTGCCTTTTGTTTATATGAACTTGGCTTAATGCAAAGCCTTCTTTGTACTTTTCCAATTGTTTTTTCTGAGAAAGAAATAAAATGCTTTTTGACATCATAGTTTGGTTACAAAATTTGTGATGTTATGACAAAGGCTTATACAAAATAATTTTATTGATACATATAGGGTGACTGGTAATTAGTGACCGATACTTATACACGTAATTATACTCATGATTACAAACTACTTTCCCAAAGAAACTTTTTTTATACTCATTAGTTTTATCACAATTACAAAACAGCTGTTCGCGAAAATTCGGGCGCGCGCGCCTGCGACCTCTCAGCTGTTAGCCGCGTAACCCCGTTGTCTCATGTACCTTACCTATAATAGTGATAGTGCTCCCGCCCCGCTTGCAAACCCATCGGTGTATGGAATCAGTGTAGTACCTACATGTTCCGGTTAAATAATATAAGTTAAATAATGAGTATAAATAAAAAGTATCTTTGGGAAAGTTGCCTGTAATCATGAGTAAAATCACGTGTATTTATCAGTCTATAATTACCAGTCACCCTATATATCTCACGTCACAACCCGACATGGTAGGTCGCAGAGATGGATGCGAGACGCAAAAGACCGTTTGTTGTGGCAACATTTAGGGGAGGTCTGTGTCCAACTATGTCCAACAGTGGACGTCTTTTGGCTAAAATGTTGACGATGATGAAGATAAATAATATTATCTCTGCAAGTACTTTTCTGATAAAAACGCTTAAAATATTACTGACCTACTGGAAAAACGACTCTGAAAGGATAAGTCGCGAAAAAATACTTCCCAGATTTTTCGGTTTACTGAAGCTACCAATTCAATAAAGTATTAGGTAAAAATACTGAAAATCAATTCCGTATTGAATAAAAATAGTACGTTATACTTACATTTCTTAACTTCTTGAACGATTTATAAGAGTCAAATAGAGAGAAAATGGATTACCTACGGCGGCGGAACGGTAACCGGTGGCGGCGCTTACAAAGGCGAGCGGATATGGAAAAACTGTGCCACTTACTTCAAACATACTCGTACTCCCTTGTTGCGTACGTTTCTAGCTGGTCTGTTATTTTTTTCTGATTTTTGTACTCTATATCAGAAACGGAACGCCGTGATTTAGGTTTTCACCGAAAAAAAAAACACAGCTTGGTAGATACTTTTTACTTCCCTAGATTAGTCGAATATTAATATATTTATTTCTTGTTTTGATTTTCAGTCATTAGGTTTGAGCTCAATTAAACCCGAATTAAACACTAAAAACCTTGTTATAACCGATGATAAATAGGATACACCTAAGTTTAACCACCGGTGTTAATTAACTAGTTCCATTAGAATGCTACTTTATTTCTGGGTGACATAAGGCTGTTTATTTTCTGAATCTTGTGTAACATAAAAAAGTAAAGAGATTTTTTTTTGTTTGTTTAAACGCGCAGATCTCTGGAACGTCGAATTTTAAAAAGAACTTTATTTATTTAATATTTCCTTTATACACTACTACAATAACAATCATAACAAAGAATAACTTCCAGGCAAACTGAAATGGACAATAATCGCTAGCATGTTTCATGCAACAGCATGCAACATGATAGCGGTCTGTCATTACTTAATTACAATATTACAAAAGCGAAAGTGATTTTGTTTGTTTGTTACGTCTTCACGCCTATATGGCAAAACCAATTTTGATGAATTTTGGTAAAGAAATAGTTGGGACCTTGGAGAATGACATAGGCTAATTTTTTCACGCGGGCGAAGCCGCTGGTAAAAGCTAGTATATATATAATACACAGATAATACCTACATCAATACTCTTATATATAAAAGAAAATCGTGTTAGTAACACTATTTATAACTCAAGAGTGGCAGTAAAAATTGGTTGGGAGGTATGTGGCTTAGAACCAAGAGACGGACATAGGATAATTTTTATACGGAAATCTTCTTGAAAGTCTTTAATCTGTTTCTGCTGCGCCATAGAGTGGGAGAAATCATTGGATGATTTACACAACTGAAAAGAAAATAAATCTGTCCACCTTTTTTTGTTTGTAGGAGGTAATCTCTGAATGTACTGGTCCAGTTGCTGAAATTATTTCACCGGTAGAAAGCTGCTTTATTCCTGAGTGATTTAGGCTATATTTTATGTACGCGGGTGAAGCCGCGGGCAAAAGCTGCGGATACATAAATACATACAAAGCAAATATGTAAGCAATGAAAACAAAGAACAACGGCGAAGAAATTGTTGATGAAATTATTAAGTGTCTGCTTATATAAGTACTTCCTTGTATAAAGTACCATGATATTTACAACGAAATAATTGACTCTGTTTTATCTAATCAAGATTATGGCCAGTCTAAGGTCTGCAAAAAAGTCGTCATTATTGGAAACTGAATTGACTAGATTTTTTATGAAAATAAATAATCATGGCTTAGTTTTTTTTATGCTCATGGCTTTCGTGGTCCAGTAACAAAATATGCTATGCTTTATGCATTGATAATAAATACTTCGGAAATACATTTCCGCATTAAATAATAAACATAAAAATAAAAATAACGGTTTGTACTTAGAATATAGTGGCTAAAATGACACAATAAATGATGTTGTCACAACAATAAATAAATACAATATCGAGAATCACATCACCAGAAAAATCAAGGCATTAGAAATTTCAACAGGCATCCAGCATAAAGACATAGAGAAAAAAAACATAACATTTGACATGACATCTTGCCGTTCGTTCAAAAATGCGTTTTTTTTTAATTATAAGGAGGTACGTAGGTATTATTGACATAATATACGTAATCTCATCAACTTTAAACTGGAATATCTTTATTACTTGGTATCTATTAATAGTGCCGCCGCCGGGATTCCGATCCGATTTCCGGCCACCGAGCGCGAGCTTGCGGACAGTGAGCAATGGGTAACTTGCTGTCCGGCCGTCCGGTAACTGTCTGGATCAAGCCCAAGTCGTCGTCAGCGCGCAATGTTCCCGCGCGCCTCAAGGAGTTGTCAGCAATAGCAGGGGCAGCCGGGTCAAATCCTACTGGGGCCAGGGTTATAGCTCGAGCCCCGGTTTCTTAGTCATATAGTCTTTCCGGGTTTTTTAGTCAGTAAGCGTCTGACACTATCTCCCGCTCCGCCCAAGAGCGGGGGTTGTCATAGGATGATTTTCCCCACCAAAAAAAAAATCTATTAATAGTAATGTCTAAGACAAAATTGTTTAGAAATTTAATCTGTATATTTTTCATCACAAAACGCTAAAAAAATATGCCAGCAAAATTTTGCTCGGGACTTCGCCGTGATCCCTTATGTTTAGAATAGCTAGGTTCATGACGATCAGTATAACCTGACGTAGCAGTAATCACCGACAAGAAAACCACTGACTTAAACCCCTTAAATTTTCGGTACAATAAATATTATTCACCTTTTATCAGATAAAATCTCTGATTATATAATTCCCAGCCCGTCAAAACAATCACGGGGTATTCCGCTGTGATACGGAATAGATAATAAATGAAAAGGGAGGACTGGACGATGAATAATGAGCCGTGTTGAACATAAATTTGTGCTGCCGTTACTTATTTGACCCTGCACCAGTTTTGACAGCGAAATCCTCCATTTAGATGATTGGCAGCTGCAAGCCTGAAGCTTTTATAACTGAGGAAATTGCACACGTAATTGAATTTCCACACTAATTTTATAAAGGCACAAGTTTTTATACGTGTATGCGTGTGTTGGTTCCTCCTCCACACTCAAAAGGCTTAATGGAATTATATAAAAAGTAATAAGTTGGTTTATAAACATGTAACTGGAATAATATACACTTCAATTTGAAAATTAAGTTACAATCTGAGTTTAAGTACCGTAGTTAAATGCACTTATGTACATTTTTACACATGATGGATCCAATCAAGATTTGTTTAGAATTGATCAAAATACTTTTTTTTTATCCTAAAATAATCAGGAAACATTCTAGGATAAAAATACCCATTTTAAAATTAATTGACAGGATGAAACGCTTAGTCCAGACCGCAGAGCTTTAACAACGTAAAGGTGGATAATCACCGCACGTAGGTTTGTTCGATGATAGAAATGAGATGGCGGAATCAAGTAATGCAATTTCCGCACACACTCACCAAAATGAAAATGATCGACAGGATGATCGGTTAGTACGTTATATGTTGTAATATTGGGTTAATAATGTCCACATGGGTGAAGCCACTGGTAGTGTTTTTTACACCTTGAATTATACAATAATACTAGTGGTCCCGGCAGACCCGGAGAATTGTTCTTCCTAAAAACAAAGCACACTACTAGCACAGGCCTTCGCCTGTGCTAGTAGTGTGCCTATCCTACGGTAGCCAGCCTTTCGCTATTTTACAGGATACATTTTGGTGAGTGTGCGCAGGAATTGCAGTACTTGATTCCACCATCTCATTTCTATCATCGATCAAACCGACGTACGGTGATTATCCACCTTTACGTTGTTAAACCTCTACGGTCCTCGTCGTTTATACCACGTACATCGAAGGACTGGAAAAAATTGCCGACTGCGGTCTTTCTGTCCAATTATAATTTGGGTTTGTTCAAGGCTAGGGTGAATAGGCTCTTAATAAATAAGTGCGCATCACCATCAACGATTGCATCACTGGTAAGAGGGATCGCAGTCAAGCACTAGGTTACATCAATTAAAAAAAAAAAAACTGGCAGGAGAATATCGTTGGACAACCCAAGTAAGCGAACACGCGGTAAAGTATAGTTATAGTGTACGACATATCAGTTGTAGAGTTCCAAGTACTGAGTTACAGCAAGTTTAATTACTCTCTGTATTGTCGATGTTCAAAGATTTTCCTTTTTTTTCTAACTGGTCGAGCCAGTCAGTATCTTTTACGTTTGGTTTATAGAACAACAAATCAAATCACCTGATAAGAGCTTGGAGATTAAGGTTCTTCAAATAAATATTGTTCTTTTTTTTTTTTTTTTCTTTCTTCCAAAACTGGCAAACAGTAGTCCAGATCGGCAGTTGAATAATGGACATTTGGCCCATAGTTTGACCACTATACCCGATCTTCCGCCTTCCAAATCTAATCTGACCTAGTTAATCGCTTTATTAACCGACTTCAAAAAAGAAGGAGGATCTCAATTCGTCAAGTTCTTTTAGTTTTTGTGAAGGTATGTTCAATTTGGTTTTCGTTTGGAAGGGTTGGCTTCCACGGTCATCAGGTCGGAATCTGATGATGAGACCTAGGAGAAATCGAGGGAATTCTTAAAACTCTATAGGCACACTGTACATAGAATTAAGAAAAAATGTATTTACTGTATTACTTTATATTTTTTTAATCATCATCGTCATATCAGCCGAAAGACGTCCACTGTTGGACATAGGCCTCCCCCAAGCGTCGCCACAACGACCGGTTCTGTGCATCACCCATTCATCGGATTTCCGCGACCCTGACCAGGTCTTTGTCCACCTTGTTGAAGGCCGTCCAACGCTGCGTCTTCCGGTACGTGGTCGCCAATCCAGAACCTTTCGTCCCCATCAACCATCTGTTCTGCGTGCAATGTGCCCTGCCCATTGCCACTTAAGTTTGGCGATTCTTCGAGCTACGTCGGTAACCTTGGTTCTCCTGCGGATATCTTCATTTCAGATGTGATTACGCAAGGAAACTCCAAGCATAGCTCTTTCCATCGCCCTTTGGGTGACTTTGAGTCTTCTTATGAGGCCTATTGTAAGTGACCACGTTTCGGAGCCATAAGTCATCACTGGCTACACGCACTGGTCATAGACTTTCGTCTTGAGACACTGTAGTATATTGGACGAGAAGACACCGCGCAGCTTCCCGAACGCTGCCCAGCCGAGTCGGCTTCGACAATCGATCTCTTTCTCGAAGTTAGACCTACCCAACTGGACCGTCTGTCTCAGGTAAACGTAACCGTCCACAACTTCGAGTGTACAGTTTCCGATCTTAATAGGAGTGGTTGCTACATGGAAGTTAACCATAACTTTGGTTTTGTCAATGTTCATTTTAAGTCCCACTCTTTCGGAAGCTCTACTGAGGTCACCGAGCATTGCACTGAGTTCCTCCGTAGTCTCAGCCATGACTATTATGCCGTCGGCAAACCGAAGGTAAGTGAAGTACTCGCGCTTGACAATAATGCCTAGTCCTCTCCATTCCAGAACCTTGAAGACATCCTCCACTGCGACCGTGAACAGTTTCGGAGAAATGACGTCTCCCTGTCTCACATCTCGCTGCAAGAGGACAGATTTCGATGTCTGATCTTGAAGTCGGACTGACATGGTGCCGTTTTTGTACAAACACTTTAGCACTTCGATGTACCGATAGTCAATCTGGCACTGTTGGAGAGACTGCAGTACAGCCCACGTCTCGATCGAATCAAAGGCTTTCTCGTAGTCCACAAACGCTAAGCAGAGAGGCTGATTATACTCTTCAGTCTTCTGTATAATCTGCCGCAGCGTATGTACGTGGTCCACGGTACTAAAGCCTTTTCGGAATCCGGCTTGTTCGGGAGGCTGGAAGTCGTCGAACCTGCGCGCGAGACGGTTCGTGATGACTCTGGAAAACAGCTTGTAGACATTGCTCAGAAGCGAGATGGGCCTGTAATTCTTAAGCAGGGCATTGTCGCCCTTCTTAAAGAAAAGTGCGTGATGGTACGCCTCTGCTCCATACCTGTGGCGTTTTTCCCTCGAGTATGACGGAATTAAATAACTTCTGAAGGGCCTTTAAGACCGGTTTTCCACTCGCCTTCAGGAGTTCGGCCGTAATTTCGTCCTCACCCGACGCCTTGTTTTTTTTTCAGCTGCCTCAGAGCCATACTAATCTCGTACAGGCTGACGTCCGGGATATCTTCGGTATAGTGTCGAGTCAATCTAGCTCTTGGGTCATTTGCTGAATTTGCAGCAGGTTTAGTGATTGACGTGTATAACTGTCCATAAAAGGCCTCGATCTCTCCCAAAAGCTCCGATTTGACGGAAATGACTCTGCCTTCGTCGGTCTTCAGTTTTGTTAGCTGGCTCTGTCCAATAGACAAATCTCGTGCGAAAACTTTAGAGCCCTTGTTCTGCTCAATCGCCTCTTTAATCTTCTCGGTATTAAAGCGACGAAAGTCGCGTTTCAGTAATTTTGATATCTGTCTATTGAGTTTCCGGTATCTGTACGTATCGTCTGAAGACTGCAGAATCATCTCACGCCTCGAGCTCATGAGCTCGAGAGTCGGATCCGAGAGCCTTTTTTTCTTATTTGTGGACAGTTTCCACGAACCCATTGTCATCATATTCGTCATCGTTTTGAGAGCAGTGGTGATCGAGTAAATTACACAATTTAGTAGGTACGCCTGCCTTGGTTTGAACCGGTGAGCTATAAGTCGAGGCCGTTACAACGAGGGTACTACTGGTCCCCAGAGCGGTCACCATCACATCAAATAAAAAAAAAATCTCGCATATATTTTGTTGCGCCCGCTTGCTATATCAAATCTAAATGACGAGTGGTGGTGGCCGAGTGGCAATAGCCTCGACTTAGGAGTTGTACGTTGCGGGTTCGAACCCAGCCTGGCGCATTACTTTGTGTAATTTAATTCATCACCACTGCTCTCAAATCGGTGAAGAAAAACATCGTGAGGAAACCGGCATGTTCAAGAACCAAAACTTCGCAGACATGTGACATTCATCAATCCGCAGGCCCGCGTGGTGGATTACGGTCCATTCTCTCTCCTAGAGGCCTGAGTCCCAGCCGTGGAACAATTTTGAAAGACAACATGTTGAAAGCTCTGTTATGGCTTCTTACAAAGTTTTCCAGGGCACTTGTATCTGTAATTCGGGTTATTTACCCGTTGTATCTGATATCGTCGGAAGTCATACGGATGCCATGTTTACTCCAGCGACCGCAACGACACATTAACGGCGTATGCGCACGCCTATGTTATTATTATTTATTTTTACATACGCATGCCTGCCCAACGTTTGCGCAGTTTTCTTTGAAGACCACCCGAAAGTGTTTTAGTTATTCGTTCATTGAAATATGGGATTCGTGTGTAAATATAATGCAGACTGTTTGTCAAGTCGCCAAACGGAAGATTTTAAAATGATGACAGATTTTGTATTTTCTGAGCCCACACAGATATTATTTTGATCCACTCAAATGTTGCGATTGTATGATAATTGCAATTATCAAAAACGGTAATTGGTCGTAATACCCAATGTTGTAATGTGAGGTGGCCGACCGCATCAGGCAACGGCGGCGCTCGCAGCGCCGCAGTCGCTGCCAGGATTCTGATCCCGATTTCCGTTTCACCGTAGGCGCGGGCTTGAAGACAGTGAGCAATGGGTAGCTCGCTGTCCGACCGTCCGGTAACTGTCCGGACCAAGCCCAAGTCGTCGACGGCGCGCACTGTTCCCGCGCGCCTCAAGGGGCTGTCAGTAACAGCAGGGGCCCAGCTGGGTCGAAGCCTACTGAGGCCAGGGTTATTCAAAAGACAGTTCAAGCCCCGGTACGAAGGCAACGAAGGAACGGGGTGAGCTTTTAGTCAGCAAGAGTCTGACACTATCTCCCGCTCCGCTTAAGAGCGGGGGTTGTCATTGGATGATTTTTCCCACCATAAAAAAAAGTCGTGTAATGTGTTTAACATCGTTGTCGAATTGTCACATTACATCTGGTTTCATCTTCGATGGGAGATCATCAAATAACTTTTCTCGCTCTGGGTATCAAGACATATCAGAATTTTACTGACTACCCACACGTGTGTACGTGTGTTTTACCTACACGTGTTCCTTCAGTTGGCCTTTGCATACAAGAGCCACGGTAACTCTTTCGAGCAATCCCGCAGAAATAGGTACATTCTGGACTACCTTTTTTAGGGTTCCGTACCACAAAAGGAAAAATGGAACCCTTTTAAGATTGTTGTCCGTCTGTCTGTCTGTCAAGACCCTTTATCTCCGGAACGCGTGGAGGTATCGAGTTGAAATGAAAGTTATATAATCAGGTCTGCGTTTCCCTGAAGCTTTAACTTCCTATTTAACAAAAAAAAGATACGGTCATACGTAAACCACACGTAAACATACGTTTTTTACGACATAAATTCGCGTATGTTTCGACACTCTCAAGGGAATCAAAATTCATTGAAATTTCCCGTTGACCTAGAATTCTGAAATTTGGCATTAAGCAAGGCCTCATATCACAAGTCATCATCATCATCATCATCATTTCAGCCGATAAACGTCCACTGTTGGACATAGGCCTCCCCCAAGTGTCGCCACAACGAACGATCATGTGATTCCCGCTACCTTCACCAGGTCGTCAGTCCACTTTGTAGGAGGCCTTCCAACGCTGCGTTTTCCGGTACGCGGTCGCCACTCCAAAACCATTTGGCCCCAACGGCCATCTGTTCTGCGAGCAATGTGCCCTGCCCATTGCCGCTTAAGTTTGGCGATTCTTTGTGCTATGTCGGCAACTTTGGTTCTCCTGCGGATATCTTCATTTCTGATTCGATCACGCAAGGAAACTCCGAGCAAAGCCTTATATCACAAGCATAGGAATAAAACAGAAAACTGTAAATATGTTGTTACTGACTAAAATATCTAGCAGGTCCTTCAGTTGCTATTTGCGTTCCAGGGTTCCTTTGACTCGAACAATCTCGCAGGACTGGCCACCACCCTGACTACTTCATGCTCGGAGACCACCGAACTTGCAGCTAATGGAGCAAAACTATTATATTTGAACCGCTGGTTTAATATACTGTTTCCGGCATTCAAGTTTGAGTCGGTAGCGCCAGTTTACTTGCCAAATAAACTTGCTGAAACCGATGTACTGCGGAAACAAACTTGAAAGTTCGCTGGATATTTTACGGGTGATTAATTTTGTGTCATACACCAACAAGTCTGCAGTGAAATAAATGGGAATATCGTTATAGAAAACACAATTTGTGTAAAAATATGAAAAACTAGCTTTTCCCCTCAGCTTCGCCCGCGTAATACAATATAGCCTATGTTACTTAGGAATAAAGCAGCTTTCTAATGGTGAAACCATTTTAGCAATCGGACCAGTACTTCCGGAGATAATCTTAATTTTTTCCTGTCCAATCCCGAACGACAGTGAGGGATTTATAAAATTAACTCCCGAGCATCGCGAGGGAGTTAATAAAGAAACCTGAGTGAAGTGAAGAATTCAAGCCGCCCAAGACAAAGACAGCTTTATTCCCGTGTTGCATACTCTACTTTTTACACCATCTGTGAGATAATTAAAAGACAATTTGGTCGACCAAATCATGTATAGAGAAATATAAGTCTTATATTTAAAAGTTCATCAAACAAACAAAATTCACTACTCCAAGATTCTATAGTTTCAATTTTCTAAACGCTCCGTCAGTAAGCACGTTTTATTCTATTTTTTTTTTTGTTAGTGGCCAGTTTGAATTTCGAGTCAACTTGTTTGATGCACATAAATTTAATTCACAATGTTGAAAATTTTTGATGTTCCAAATTCAAATCTCATCATTCCCTAGGGATCGGCCATACTGCATAATCTCCCTAGGGATAGAATAACTTGCTTTAAGTGAGGTTTGTATGATGTATAAAACGGCATAGGGACGAAAATAGGGACACTGGACTTTATTTTTTTATACAAAAATTTAATTGTACTACTTGTCTAATCTAGTCGTTATTTTTGGTAAAAGCTCCTCATACTGTTCCCAATCATTGCCACCAACTTTTATAAACTATAAACCTATTTTATATAGTGATAACCAGAAAAATCATGAGACGATGACACTTGAAAAAAACCTAACATCAATACAGCGGAGGAGTATGATAAAAGCATTTCCCACTAACTCCAAGTGCGACTATAATTTTTATTTAGGAACACTGAAAACTGAAGTAAATAAAACGCTGCTACAAAAGTAAAGTATCAAATTGATGAGCTTAAATTCAATCAACGTCATTTCAATACACCGAAACTTCCTGTTTTATCGAATGGCCAACGTATTCATATAAATTCAATGTTTTTTCTCAAATTAATTTTACTGAATCGTTCCACAATAATATACAACTGGTTTTCGTGAATGAAAAGGAAAATAAAGCCATTTTCAAAAATAATTGGTTCTGTATTCGACTCTGGTGATAACTGCTTGCTTACGTCACGAATGTTACTAAGCCTACTATTACGTATATAATGTGTTAGTAGGTATATATGTAGATTTACTTGTACAAATGTACCATCCGCGTTCATTCACTTGTTTTGTTTGTAAACAGAACACAGTCGGGTTTAAATTACTTCAAAACATGACGTATAGATTAAAGGTTCATTTCGGCATAACGTTTAATCTAATTGAAACAGTTTTTGTAACGATGTCATCAAAATATTTACTATGTAAGTATTCGTTCCAGCAAAAAGTTGTCTTTGTATGTTCATAAATACTGAGTTAATTGAAACGCCTCGTTAATCGTCGCCAGTCGCTCGTAGATTACGAGCAGGAGCGAGCATTAACATTTTTACATTTGCTATGCATCTCTCCCGACATTCACATAAAACAAAAAGTAACAGTTCTAAAGTGTACCTAATACTTTCCGGTACATTGACTCCTGAGTAATTAAATAACGGAGAACGAACTCGGAAGTGTACATTGAAAAATTGAGGAAAAATTTGTCACCCTCAAAGATTGTTCGTTCGCATTGAGTTGCTGAAGTTCGCGACGGAGCACTGCTGCAAACTTTTTGTCGAGTCAGAGTGGACTTTCTTGAACGATCTTCAATAACTCCGACATTATCGAGGATTTAGTAATGTTACAGTTATTTATTGAGACATATATATTGCTCTACTTCTCTAGACAAATATTATAAAGAGAAAATATTTTTATTTTGGTTTGTTATGAATAAACTTAAAAATTACACAACCGATTAAAAAAATTCTAGAATGCTACTTTATCACTGGTTGAAATAGGCTTCAGTTTTTTACTTTTATACGTGCGCTGGCTGAAGCTAGACACAGATTTAAAAGAGTATTTTATTTCCTATGTCAATTCTGAGAAATATTTTTCAAACATCTAAAACTAGCTACGTTGGGAATTCCACTGGCAGCTTTCACAGAAATTTCAGGATTCCACAATATACATTTCCCATAAAATAGATTTTCTATAGAACTCTATCAAAAAACACGACGTGTATAAAGTTTGTGCGAAAACGATTTACGTCACTAGCACCACTTACGTAGTTCGTTGTACGAGTACTATACACGGAAATATCTGTTGTACTTCATCAAAAATCGGTGCCTGACCTATTTCGTCTAGAACTGAACTTAAGTAGCCAAATTTGAAAGTGAGCAAATCCTTGGGTGATGAATGCATCTTAGGCCGCGACCCCCCGGCCGCCCGTCATCCGTCACGGGGCTATCGCACGTCCCGACCGACGTAAAAATGCTCCCCCCGCTAACACTTGATTAATGTTTGAAAAAAACCCTTAATTGGCCGACACCAGAACGTTTCATTTAACTTCGCCCGTACAACAGCTGGTTACAAGGGATCCTTCCGATTTTTACCCCATTATTACCCCGGTTAAGACTCTATTTTTAGTATTAGGCATTCTTCATAATTAAGTTTTTTGTTTGAAAATTATGTTGAGAATTTGGTGAGATTTCAGCCATCTGCTGTTTGATCACGAATATCGACTGACGTCTCTTTAATTGAAGCTAAATATTCGACTGTTGGTAGTTTAGAGACCCCTAATATTGGACTTGGACGGCTTCAATTATTAATTAGTTTTAACGCAAAGGTCAACAAATAGATAAATAGGAGTTTATTTCTCGACGTCTATAGTTGAAAACATTTATAATTTCAAACGTGTTGTTTCAACAGTACTCAAAATCTCAAACAAAAATAATCGAATGATTTTCTTTTCTTTGAATCCATCCATTGGTTTTTCATCCCTCAGAGTTTTTGGGTCCAGTAGTTTGCCGCGTTCATAGTAGCATCAGTTGGCGTTTTTTAGGTCCTCCAAAGTGCAGGTGTTTGGAAACTTTGGGCACTCCAATAAGTGGGCCATCGTCTGGTCAGGAGCACCGCACTTGCACTGGGTGTCAGAGAGGCCTCTATTATCTCCCATTTTACCAATTTTGGAACAATTTGCCTGTTGCGATCTTCCCATTCGATTATAATTTGGGTGTCTTCAAGGCTAGAGTGAATAGGCTCTTAATAAACTAGTGCGATTTATCATCAATAATTGCAACAATGCTTACGATCAGGTGGGATCGCAGTCTAGCACTGGTATATATCGTTTAAAAAAATAACAACACCAAAATATAAAACTTTAGATTTAGACAGGTCAAAATTAAAAAGTTTTCAGTATACAGAAGTTATCATTATGTTTTATTTGAAGGAATTGGCTACTTATTGTTGAACTAATTAATTAGTAAGATTCTCAAAGAAAACTGACAAGCGTACGTCAAATTTAAAAGATTGAAGTTGTCTTCTAGAAATCTGTTGTTATTATGGAATAGGTTTCAGTTTTGCTTCGCTTATATTAAATTTTTCGTTAAACATTTACCGCAAATTCGTAAAATTCTGGAGGACGTTGACGTCCAAATGAGGTTATTTGTAGGCTTTAGCTGTGGGTAAAATGGATCCTCGGCTAATCGGGGTAAATGGTAAATAAACAGGTTCGGGTTTTTCCGAGCTTTGTCGTAATCATTGTGCGGCGGGTGAAAAGCTGTAATAATTAGTTTATTCTTAACTTATTGTGTTAACTCAACGCTCGGGCCCCAAGTCAATATAAAGGATGACAAAGAAAAACAAAAGCTGCGCTGAATGTTATGAGGTCATGACGCAGCTTAATCTGTATTTTATGCTATTCTTCTTATAAATAAAGCTGTAGTATCTCCATTGCGATAGTTTCTCTATAGCGATAGTATCTCCATAGCGATAGTATCAATTTGGGTCAGTGGTTAAGTCATTGGTCGCGGGTTCAGTTCCTGCATATAACAAATATTTGTATGGCCTGCAAATAGATGTTCCGTATCTAGGTGTCTTGAATATGTGAGTTTATATGTTTGTCAATGCACCTAGGATAAAAGTAACCGTCGGGATCGTAATAAAAAAGATATATATTATTTTATGCCAAATAAACATGAAAGCTTGTTAAAAATCAGCCAAGTGCGAGTCGGACTTGCGGAAAATATTATTTGTTATTTTTAATATTGGTTGATATAGTGGCACTAAAAATACATCATTAGTGAAAATTTCATCTGTCTACCTATCCCATGAAGAGATACAGCCTGATGACAGACAAATGGACCGTAGAGTCTTAATAACAGGGTCCCGTTTTTAACATGTGGGTACGGAACCCTAAACAAATCTACTTTTAATGTAAAATAAACACGATAGCCAAGCTTGTTAAAAAAAAGAAGGTTGGATGTGTAATATTCCTAATAGGGTACACGCCCCCCAATTTTTCCAAAGTTTGATGGGCAAACTTGCAACCCTAAATAGGTCTGTTGAAGGTCACAGGCTCCCTTCTGACCGTGAACCCGTTACTGGGGTTTAGGCGAATGGGGGACGGAAGACACAACTGGCATAGAAAGACGAGTGAATGGGAGAATTAAGTGAATGAAGTGGTACGGATGTTGCCTACTTGCGGGGAAATCTACGCATTAAGGCGCGACTTGCATGCATAATAAATGCTTATTTTACGGTAGAGTTGTTCAAATGGCAAGTTAACTTAATCATGTGATGAATGTAGAATGAAAATAAAAGCAAGTTAAGAAAATAATAATAAATATTAGGTCCTTACATTTGAAATTAGCGATTTGTTGTACTGACCACTTTGATTTGAAATATCTCCTCTTTGGTCAAGAATTCCAAATTCAAATTTATAAATTCATTTAGCTGGTACATTTGAACCCACCCCGTGGACGGCCGGAGACCAAAATGGAAAATGAAGAATTAGAGGCTATTGTGGAAGCGGATCCATCACAAAGCACTTCAGAGATAGCTGCAGGCTTCGGAGTAAGTGATTAAAGTGTATTAATCCACTGGAAGCCAATTGGGAATGTAAAAAAACTTGGACGATGGATACTTCATGAATTGAGTGAATCGAATTTGCAGACACGCGTCGACTGCTGTCGACGCGCTGTGCTGTGCTGGCTTTGCTCAACTGACACATTAATGAAGGGATTTTAAATCGAATCATTACTTGTGCTGAAAAGTGGATACTGTACGATAATCGGAAGCGCACGTCGCAATGGCTGAACCCTGGAGACCCAGCCTAATGCTGCCTTAAACGAAAATTGACTCAGAAAATGTTACTTGTGAGTGTTTGGTGAACTAGAGCCGGTGTCGTTTACTACAGCTTTCTGAAATCTGGCCAAACGATTATGGCAGATATCTATTGTTAGCAACTGCAAACCATGAAGGAAGAACTAGCTGCTAAACTACTGAGATTGGTCAACCGCTGTAGGCCACTGCTGCGTCACAACAACGCTACATCACACACTGCACAACAAACAACCACTAAATTAGATGAGCTAAATGTCTGCGACATCCACCGTACTCCCCGGACCTTGCTTCAACAGATTACCATTTTTTTTCCGGAATTTGGACAACTTCTTACAAGGAAAATATTCAAACAAACTGCTTTTAAAGAGTTAAGAGTAATTCTCGCCCCCATGGTTTTTTAGTAAAGGGATCAATGAACTACCTATGAGGTGCATACTTTGATTAATTAAATATGTTTAAAAAAAATGACTATATTCCTCCGTACAAAACACCAATTTCATATGTAAGGACCGATAACAATATCTTGACTTCGCTCGCGAGGTTGTCAACATGTGAGACGTGGACACGGTGCCTATTGTCCTCTCAGGAGCTTTGACCACTCTGGCTAGCTTGGGCACTGTTCTCGATGCCAGTTTCCTATAGTATAGTAAGTCCATGGTTACTCTTGTAAATAAATTATTGGTTTTACATTATTTCCATATTAAAATATTCATAACTCATAATGCCTTCGGTAAAGTCATTTGTCATTTGAATCGGTTCCAAAAATGCAGCTATTGACTACAACGAAACAGTAAACTTATATATTTCTTATTAATATTATAAATGTTTGTTAATCAATCACGCGTCAACAGCTGAACGGATTGGAACGAACGGATAATTTTTCAAATTCACGCGGCCGAACCCGCTTGCTGAAGCTATATACTCGTATGTCGGTAGTTTACCATAAATCATATTCTCCATCTTATTTCTATTATTTCCGAAATCATTTGCCCCTAAGCAATGCCTTGATGGCGTTAAACGTCCTCGGCGGGTCATGAAAGCAATATTAATGCGTTAGGAATCGAACCGCATAGCGAATGAAGGTGGGAACTGGGTTACTTTTAAATAAAGAGCTGGCCTAAAAATACAATGTTTTTTGGTCCATATACGAGTAGGAACAGTGCCCTGGGGCGTAACGAAGAGGAATGTAAATAGAAATAGATCATGGATATTTAGTGATGTAAAAGGGTTGGAAATATTCTTTAGTGGGACGAGCTGGTGGTTAAGTGGGTAACAGCTGCACGGTTAAGGAATGTTGGCTTATATCTGTCTACTACCCATCTGGGTAACCATCTTAACATACTGAGATTCTTCCGTGGGTGGAGTTTCATTAAATCTGTTCTTACCGGATGTCTACACCCCGTAAGAAACCTTCCTGCCAAATAAGTTTGTAGGTGTCATAGTTTCTGATATTTCATGATTAATCAGTAAATGGTATTTCGCTTTTATATACAAATATATATATAGACACATTATCTAAAATCTAGAAGTAACGAACCAATTTTTTTAATCGCTTCATTGAAAGATGCTACTTTGTTCTCAGAATTTCTCGAAATGCACGGTTTCTTTTTCATTAGATAACTCCTCACACTCTTGGTGAAACCAGAAGGTGTGACAGACTTTTTCTGACTAATACGAACCTGTGGTCATTTAGTTGCGTTCCAGTATAAAATGCACAGTTACTATGGTAGGATTTTAAAACTAGTGATACTGAAGATTGATTTTATTATTTGATTAAGATATTCACATCATAGTTCTGTTTCCAGGGTGTATACGATGAGCGTAGCGCGTGGTGGCGCGGCGTGCGCTTGCGACTGTCGGCTGCAGTGATTTCACGGCCGCACCATGACAGCGGCGCTCGCGCACCCCTGCCTGCTGCTGTGCGTGGCGATGCTGCTTACTAGAGGTCAGTAGTGTCTGTTACTTGTGAAAAAATCCCTTTGGTTATTTGTTAATTTTTAAATTAGTTTAGCTCTTCTCGAATGAAACACCGAATTTCTTAGTTCAGGCAAAAACAAAATCGATATATCTATTAAGAATTTTGAATAAATATTATTATTATTTAAGGTGAAAGGTACATGCCCGCGCTAGAGGGTGCTAGACTAAACATTTTTAGTTTATTTTGTTCTTAGTGTAACTATGGGAGAATCAAAGAAATGAGTTTTGCTAAAAACGGAAATTCTGCTTTATTGAATTTAGTCCAATTGCTGCGTCCCCTAAGCATCGCCGTATCTCCCAGTCCTGTTCTTCTAGGATCCAGCGGCTTCTTGCAGCTATTATTAGATTTTCTATTTTCACTAATTCAAGATTGAGAATTTGGAAACATGATCTAACTTACAGTCTTTTTAAATCATCTAAAATAATATTAGAAATCACTAAAAGTAAGTGTTTTAAACATTTTGAAAACTGGTCTTGTGTTTTATACTCCAAAGTTTTAGCATTTATATATGAGTGACACACAAAACAATAATAATTGAAAAGGCATGTGCACCTTTGATCGATATTTGTCACGCAAAATTTGATTGTAAGTCATTAACTACGTCTTTACTTAAGAGGCCGGCGACAGATGAATTTCCATACAAACGTAATACCACGCTCATTTGCAATTGGAGCATATATATAAATACGTATTTCTTTTTTAAAAAAACAATTAGAAATTTAAGCGAATTGTATTTCGTACTTTTTTACAGCGTAAATGGCAAAACATGCCATTTGGCTTTTTCTGTATTAAAAATAACAATATTTCTAATATTCTCGACGTAGGAACATAGATAAATATTGTCTATAACCGAATATCATCATAATATGTTGGAAATATGCTCCAACTGCAAATGAGCGTGGTATTACGTTTGTATGGAAATTCGTCGGTCGCCGGCCTCTTAAATCCTCAAGATCGAAGCGTAAATATCACGTGATTGTCAATAGTTCGTTTAAAACATTACAGTTTTTAGAACAATCATCATCAAGAAAGTCAATAGTCATCAAGATAAGTTAAATTACACTTGTCATCATCCCATGGCCTATCTACTCATTCAGCGGTAAGTACCCATTCTCCTCCAATTTTATGTCTCGGTTGTGTGCAAATGGCTGATACAGTTTTATGCTTTGTTTTTATTTCTAGTTTTGTTTCTTGAAGACTCCTCCGAAAAATATTACTATCGACAACTGTTACGTCAGAGACAAAGAATTTTTGAATTTATAATAAATATTACATTTTAGTATATTACATACTAAACCCATAATAATAATTATAATTATTTATTCAACATTTTAAATGTTATAAAAGCCCGTTCTTTACCTACACTAATATTATAATGAGGTAAAGTTTGTTCTTTTGTTTTAGGAGGTAATCTCTGAAAGTACTGGTCCAATTTCGAAAATTTTTTCACCAATTGAAAGTTCCTCTGATCTTAACTGATATAGGATAATGTGTGTGAACAAAGCCGCGGGCAAAAGCTAGTTAATAATAAATACAAATTTGCTTTTTCAATTTACTCTAGACACTGCAAATGGCAGAATAGTCGACAACAGCTCGAAAAACAAAAAATGGAATAGATAATAGTCTAAGATCCGATTAAAAACGACCTTCACCGGTCTGTTTAATGGATGAAACGTATTTTATGATAAATTTAGTACATTACATAATATAATGCGGGTGGGTTGCCTAAGAAATTCCTGGCCAGACTATTATTAATTAAAAATTGAAAAAATACTTTTTTTTTAGAAAGATGCACAACCGTTATTTATACCAGACTTTTTTGCAGACAACCCTATATCATCGTATCCGTAATGAAACAGCATTTATTTTGATATAGAATTTGTTGTATATTAAAATTTACACACCTGTTTATACATACCTGTTTATACCCGGCAACCCATAGTTACGCCAGGAAACAAATAGGCAACCCAACATTTTTATGAGGCTTCATACTTTCAGTTAGTACTGTTCGTTAAACACACCGGTTCATTAAAAAAAAAAAAAAATGTTAGGCCAGGAATTTCTTAGGCAACCCACCCGCGTTATATTATTTATTATACTAACTTTATCATAAAGTACGTTTCATCCATTAAACAGACCGGTGAAGGTCGTTCTTAATCGTATCCTCTACTATAACGCTCGCGTATCTCAACTGACAAATTGACAATATTTGGTTTGACTGTCTTGTGAAGGTTCCAGTGCATTGAATAATAGACATATATTGAACCACGAGCGTTTAACTTAAATCTGGATAACAAATAAAATAAATACACCAAAAATACAACATATGGCGAAAAAATATATTCATTAAGTACTTTTCTCACGAAATCTGCAATGCGATAAACACGAATGAAATATACCAACACATAATTTTTATAATGGTATGTTCTTTGTTATCATGAATAAAAACTGACTACCAATTTACTGATGAATTTACTCTAAACACAGGCAGAATAGATGACAACGACCCCAAAAAATAAATAAATAGAAAACGCTCGCACGTCTCAACTGTCAAATTGACATGTTTGTTTTTGTTTTGACGATGTCTTGTGGACGTTTCAGTGCGTTGAATACTGAACCACGATGAGGCACGACGGTTTAACCTAATTCTGGGTATTAACTCTTTGATCCAACCTCGATAACCAACAAAAACACAATAAATGTAGTGTTCCATGTTCCTCATGGTTTACAAGCTTGTGCCAATGTTATACCTTAGGGCCAAAGTTTCCCCCCCTCTTTACTGTCTCCAAAAAGTAAACTTAAGACAAAAATATATTTATTACTTTTCTCGCAAATTCTCTACTGCGATAAATACGACTACCGCAAAAAAATTATTTGCAAGCACATTAAAATGCGTTCCAAAGCCGAGAAGTTTTTAAATGGCGAAACTAATCGTGGATGACAGGCGTCTGACATTCGTAGCTCATTGAATATTCATACAGTAAGTTCAATTATAGTGGAGTACCTACAATACGTAATTAAATAGCTACTCCACAGTAAAGTGCACGTAGCTAGGAGTCAGATAGTCACGCCAGCGAGTAACAGTATGTAAATATAAACAAATTAGTTTACCTAATAGCGCGCACTGATCGCTTTCCACCTTGGATTCGCTACAGCTAATTTTCTAAGCAAGTTCCTTAACAGTACACTCGATACGGACAAACATACATTGTATATAGGTACAAGTTGCTGTACACAATGTGTTCACCGCTGAGATTACGAGTAGGTACGTAGGAAGGAGAATGGAATATATCTCGTACATATAATTATTCAAGCACGCGTCTCCAACTAATTGCCGAATTAAAGTTGTTTGCTCTGCTTTATTTACGTTACGTGAACAGTAACATAGCTTGGGTTATAATTAGCATCCTTCACGTAGAATGTTTGTTGTGTTTATTGATCGCCCATAATGTAATTAACTCGATAGGAAGAACGACACAGCACTGCACTTAACGGTGGCACTTTCACAGAAATCACGACGCGCAGTACATTTTTTTCTCATTTTTCCTTTCCCACAGACAAAATATCTACCGACTTTGCTTTTATTGAAATTACCCTCTTCGTCGCGGGAAGAACGAATTAAAATCGCATTAGGAAATCCCGTTTCCGCCTAACTTTTCCAGTCTGTGCACAGAGTCCCGGTGTATCGGAATAAATGGCCCAAACTTCGTTTATTTATATAGTCTTGCTGAATATTTATGTTTTCGTTCCTAATTTTGCATTCCCGTCACTTCAAATACAAGTTTACCGAGTTGAGAAAAACTCGGCTTTGTATTTCAAGAAAAATATGCGTGGTGCCGAAGTTTGTCTGATTGTTGTGTTTGTCTGCATTTTCTGTTTTATAACAATACAATTAAAGCAGTTATAAACATTATTAATTCGGGCGAAACCCTGAAACTTGTGGAGTCATAATTATAGGATGAATTTTATGGGACAGCTTTCAAAGTAACACTGTTATTGTTGTCACCGTAAAAAATCTTTTCCTCGGATACGAAGAGTTCATTTTATTCAAATGTTCAGAGAAACTGTGTGTGAATTATGCACGGAACTGTATGAATAACGTGATCAATAACTACTAAAACCGACAATACTATATAACATCAACTCACGAATAACGGTGTCGACGTCGTTCGGCGAAAGTTCAGGCGCAGTAAAAACGGTTTACGCTCCAACACTCGTTAAATTACTTGTAAACCTAAGAATACGGTGGACGTGTGCCCCGCTTAGGCGGAGTATTGGCGAGTCCTCGTAGGGGCAATCGGATGCGATGACCTTCTTCTGCGAAGCATTAAAGCTAGCGAAGAAGATGGCCGACACCATGAGGGAACGGATATTCTCAGAGCCTAGGCGCCGCCGAAAGGGGCCACGGGGGCCAGAAGTCGCATTGTAATTTCTGACCTCCATAGACCCGGAACTGGATGACAAGCAGAGCAGGTAGCCTGTCGTCCAGTAAGGACCAAACCGCCCAAGTTGACGGTGTGTAGTGTTTCAAGCGTGCCACAAGGAGAACAGCAAAGCTGAAGGGGCTCCGATGTCGGGTGCCGATATCTGCTCGGGCTGCGGGAACGTTTGAAAGAATAACCGCGGCCCTTGAACGTGAACGGTAACTGAAGGACACAGGTGGGTTTGAGTCAGTAACAGTATGACACGTCTTCTCATTCCACCTCAAAAAAAGATACTTGTAAGAACAAGAACTTAGTGTGGCTCTAATATGTCCCAAGTTGGTTAATATGAAAAATGCGAATGGAGTCACGCCTGTTCGTTGCTGCGCACCCAAATAGGATAATCGCGTAGTTATTGCCTGTGTCGGAATAGACACTAGCCACGCCAACCGCTCGTTTATTTACATGCTATAATCCATGCCATAATTCTGTTATGTGGAAATGTCTTACTGAGCGGCGCGACGGGTGAGCCGTGATCGATGCCCGCGGCTACATTCAATGATTGCCTTTCATAACGAATGCCAAACAAATTATTTAACTCCAGCTGGTATTTAGACCTGCGGGTACGTTTGATAACCTCAACTCTGCGTTCTAGAACCAAGGTAACCGTACCTTAGTTCTAAAACGCAGAGGGCAAATGAAGGAGCTCGAGTCGATGTTCGCTAGGGCTACGGAATTTCTGAAAGATATCGTGTACTTACCTGAAGCACAAAATTCTGTAAAAGTCTGACACGCCCTCTAGAGTAGGAGAAATCGTTTCATGATAAGGCAGGGTGCAAACGTGTCTTGTGTCAAATACAATCTACCGACGAATATTTGATTTCTATAGAACCAGTATGAAATAATCCACTCCCTGCGCATACGTAAACTTTTTGTGTCCAGTGGCTTTCACTTTACACATACTACTAATTGAATGACCTGTTGGTGTAGTGGTTAGTGGCCCTGACTGCTATGCCGGAGGTCGTGGGTTCGATTCCCACCCAGGACAAATGTTTGTGTGATGAGCATGATCATTTGTTCTGTTTCTGGGTGTAATTTATCTATAATATGTATGCATTTAAAAATATATAAGTATGTTTATCAGTTGTCTAGTACCCATAACACAAGCTCTGCTTAGCTTGAGACTAGACGGCGTTGTGTGATAGTTGTGGAATATTATATTATTATTATATTACTCATGACAATCAAAAAGTGTTTGGTGTCGGTAACTGGAGCAAAAGTGCCTCCGTTTGCATAGCGTGTTACCCATCTCAACAAACTGACACTTCTGTACACAGAATCTGGCAATCAACATTTTTAAATGCTATTGTGTAAAGAGTTCACTGCTTATCTTAACAAAGTTTATCCGCAGTAAAAACAAAGACTTCTGAAATACGTAAATCGTCGTAAGTTGGAATAATAATGGTGAAGATCTGTAATATTTGTGCGTTATTAGTACAATGGTTTTCGAGTAATAAAAAATATCCTAATACCGCTTTCCTTAGATTCGCCCATTAGTACAGATATATGATTCCTAATTGGTGCAATCATTGCGAGTTTGTAATTAATTAGGGACGGCGTGATAAACAGACCATCAAAACATTTCTTATTTGTTCGTGAGCGAGAGTTCTGGCCCTTTTCTGGCATTACGATGTTATTTACATTTTATATTTTATAAAATCTAATAGCGTTGTCTCGTAAAAGGCGACATTTCATCCAGGATGCGGCAGATGGCGTCAAGGTCTCATATTTTCCGGGGATGCTGCTTTGTTGTTGACTCGTCGAGATGCCAAGTGCCCATAATATGCACAAGCGAAGTATAGCCAACGATAAGAGAGAAGGCATTTGACGCGACCCTCCACATAAGCCTTAGTGATTATTAAAGTAAAGTGGAAGTAGGAGAATAATAACGACAAAATCCCCTACGTGTGTATTCCTCTGAATCCCTAAATTGGTTTGTGAATACCGTCTTAAATGTGTCGTTAGACGTATTATGAGTGCGGAGTTATTCGGTAGAACCACCGTAGCTCTGGAATACAGAGGGCAAATGAAGAATGGCGGGTGGGTTTTAGTCAGTAACAGTCTAACATTCCCACTCACTTTTGAAACTGGTCTTAAGATCTGAAATTATGTGCTGACGGACCCATAGAAAAAGTTACCATGCGAAAGGGAAACGGGTTTTAGTTTATAAAAGCCTGACAGTCCCTCTCATCCCACCTCTGGGTGGGATGAGAGACAGGAGAAGTCATATTTTGATGATATTCCATTCTCAAAAACACATATTTCAAGTATGATAAAGTTTAATCATTTGCTGTTTCATAACCACTACAACAAAACATACTATTTTGTACCTACCTCATATATGTATATGTTGCTCATCAAATCATGAGACATTCATTCACATTATCTTCATCGTCTTAAGATTTATCTAATCGACGTTTATCAATGACCTGATTTGTTATTTGGCTATTTTATACAATTTCTCTTTAATTGGCCATCAATACAAAATACTAATATTTGATATGGTGAGCTCTACTTTTGTAAAAATCGTTCAATCTGTTGTATTGATTATTAAATTGAAGTTTTTGTAAACTTGGGTTATGTTACTATGGGGCTGATATATTCTAAAAGATAAATGTCTCTGAAAAACATAGATTTAAATAAAATAAAAACGCTATAGATCACGGTAATAAAGGTTGCCATAATGTATTTTAAGTTAACCAAATTCGTAGTTGGATCAAGACGGTTATAGCAAGTAAGTAAGTCATGCGGCCAGTACTATCCACTAGTAGGCAAATTTCAGCCATGTCTAGATCCAACTAGATCTTGGAGATTGCTGCGTAAATGAATCAATATAAATGCATGACCCATACCTGAATGGAATACCGCATTTAGAAACTTTTTTCAAAACGTTATAACATTTGAGATTGAAAATATCTTTTAAGAAATTCTTATCACAGATTTGAATCAAATTGTAGATTCATTTACATTTGTTTAGCTTCCACAGTTATGTACTGTTGATGGCATCTATGTTGATTAAGTTTTCTTTCCTAACAATGCCATGAATCTTTGCCTTCTCAATTGTCTTGTCAACACTAATAACTCCTATCGTATTAGCTATAATCTTTAATTTCCCGTTCATTGAACTGTTAATGAGTTTTGTAGACTTAGAATCAAATAATTTATAACTTTCATTGTTCAATGAGGTGTAGTATATCGGAAACAACTAGTCGACATCTCATTGCGATCGTTGCTTTGTTTAATTAGCTGCGTCCGTAATCACGGACTTTTGTGCGATACCAGCAATTTTATTTCTGGATTCAGATTATTCCTGGAGTTTATAATTACTTACTATATATAGGTCTTGTCGTTTTGTTAGTAGAAAGTCGTAGATCGTCATTGATATTGCTTGCTCTTTGGAGTGCATAGTGTTTACGTTGGAACTCTTAATATTAAAAAACTATTTTTATTAGTTTTCATGATTATAAGTACTGCGATATTACAGAAAATACAAAACACAAAGAAACCATAACAAATTTCGAAAAAAGAATAACGTATCTTTGATTTAAAGTTGAACTTATAATTCTAAGTCAATCTAGAGATATAACACTTGAAAGTAAAAAACGTTTTTCATAGGTGAAGACTTTGGAAACATGTTTAGTTTTCTAAAAACTCTGTTCTAAACAATTTTATATACGTATTTCGTCGGTCTCCAGTACATTGTCATTTATAATGAATCCTTGGAAAACAAACTTTCCAGTGGGTGGGTACTTGCTCGTATACAAGAGTTTATTATAATGATCCGAACCCCAGTATCCCTCGCCCACAATTACACGTAGTAATGATCCTTTTAATAAATAGTGGTTCAGAGTTATCTACAAGGGTGCTTATAATAAACACCATAAATATTTTACGTCCGTTCCTCATAAAATACGTGGATTACAGTGGCATGCTCGCTACTAAGAACAAATAACTGAAGTCGTTACCATAAAAATATACAGCGATATTTTAGAAGAGCGTGTATTCCGCATCGGAGCGGTATCTCCATACTTTTCACATTACTTATGCATAGGGTACAGATTGAAACGCGTCGCGTAGTTGCGCCGTCATCGGTATTCAAAGCCAACTCCGGACGGCTTAACCGCAACCTGTCTTCAGCCCTGATTGTCTACAAACAAAGAATAACAAAAATACACGCTTCATATCCTGTGCTAACCCACTTTTAATAAATGCAATCGCTGATTGATTCGATTGTTTGCAGCACACAAAAACTTTCTGAATATACCTTTACAATACACGGTGGAAACTTTTGATGGAAGTTATTGAATTGCTCATTTTAATATTGAGTGTGAATTTAATTAACAATATGGACGTTTCTGGAACTAACATAAAATTTAAAAAAAAAATCTAGGGAAGCGTGTTCTGTTTCGTCATAATCGTCGCTGACCTGCAGGTGAGATAATATAGCCAAGCGTGAACCTATCAATAATACATAATAAAACAAAAAAAATGTTTTTGAGGTGCTGCTTATGTCACACATTATATAACCTGTAAGTTATAAATATAGGTACTTGCTACTGTCAGCGGCTTCACCCTGAAAGTAGAAAATTATCCTAAGGGAATACTCCTGGGATAAAACGTATTCTATGTGCTATTCCAGGATACCAGGTCTACCTATGTACCAAATTTTCAAAAATCAAAAGTCAAAAGTTTTTTATTTCACATAGGCCTACATGGGCACTTGCTCGTCAGAAGTCGAAAGAACGTCAGAAGCTAGTGCAGGGTTCGAAATTGGTCATTTCTTATGGAGAAGAACCGGCAAGAAACTCCATGGTTACTCTTTTGATCCAAATCCGTTCAACCGTCAAGAAATAACAAACAAAATCAACATAATTATTTTAATACTAGCTTTTGCCCGCGGCTTAGCCCGCGTGGCATGAGGTACTTAACCCCTCGAGCGCCAGAGTTTAATGACCCGGAAAATTGCCGTGTTTACGTAAATCACCAATAAAATAAATAAATAAATAAATAAAATATTTTTTTGCTTTTTTCTAGGAAAAACAAATAATATAATAAATATGGAATAATATAATATAGAAACTAAAATTTTCGGCCAAATAAGTTTCGTTCAGACGTGTGTACAAAATGAAAATTAAGCGTTTTTCAAGGTCTTCAAGTTGTACAGACGTATGTACAATCGGCGCTCGAGGGGTTAAGGAATCGGGATAAAAGGTAGCCTTTGTTTTTTTCCATGTCAAAGGCTATATGCATGCCAAATTTCATCCAAATCCGTTCAGCCGTTTTTGCGTGATTAAGTAACAAACATCCAAACATCCACACTTTCACATTTATAATATTAGTTATTAGGATAATCTATATAATGGTGTATTTGTGTAAATTGTAATTAATAATAGTGTTTTAATATGGGATTAATTTCCTGACATATAAATGTAAATGATTATTATTATATACTCCAAACTTTAGCCTTTACAATATTTATGTGATGTGATGTGATTTAGAATACAAAAGCACAACTTTGTTCTATTTCTAAAAGTGATATCTTCCAGAAGACCTGTGATATTTATAGTGTTGACATTTTATTCTCCGTATTTTGTGTATCCGTGAAGGTTTATCTCACGACACGACGTTTGTCCGAGACGCCGGCCGTCTCGTGCCGACGACGGGAAGCCGCTTTTCTTTATCGTACTGTGAAAAACGATTTATTATTTCGTGATCCCTGAACCAAATTACTGTTAGATTATCTACATAATATTTTGATTCTTTATTGCCAACGAGTGAATAGGATTTGGTACACGTCTTTTTACTTTTTTAGATTACATTTTGTCATCGATAATCTACACTAATATTATAATAGAGAGGTTTTTTTTTTTGTAGGAGTTAATGTCTGAAAGTACGGGCAGTTCTGTAGTACCGTAGCCAAGTTACAACCGATTTGTGTCAAATTCCGTTTTCCAATCGGTAACGCCTCGGTGCCAGCAATTGTAGTAAATGATAATTTGGTAGCCATGTTGACTCGCCTGAGTAGGCCGTTCGTTCTACAATGTAGCGTTTGTACTACTAAGGACGTAGCGTCAAACATTGTAGAAACGAAAACATTTCATTCAATCATTTTGAACGATGTGAACTTGGCTGCGAATTTTCTATTATTTTGTTCTGATCACGTGATTTAACGTTGAGATGATGTCGTTCGTATACATTTGATTCGTTTTCGACTAGCGTTAACGATTGTAGATTACCAACTTGGCTAGGGGTGCAGCCCCCCTAGCCAAGTTACAACCGATTCGTGTCGAATTCCGTTCTCCAATGTAGAAAACGATAAGTTGGTAGCCATGTTGACGCGCCTGAGTAGGCTGCTCGGATAATCAACTTGGCTAGGGGTGCAGGTCCGATTGCTAAAATTTTTTCACCGATAGATAGCTGGATATAGGCTATAAAGCCACGGATAAAAATTAGCGCCAGATATCTTAAATAAATGAATCTGTGGACTTTTGAGCTGCTTAAAACTTTTAATAATTTTTTTATTATGTCAAACACTTCTAAAATTGATTAGATAAATGATTGAATATTAAAAATGCCTAAACCTAAAGTTATATCATTTCCTGTCATTCAGGATTAAACACATGAAAACCAGAGAATCTTTATCATTTCACATTAAAACAAACTATTAATGACATTAATAATATTATAGTAGAAAATAATTTTGTAAAGCTTATATGAACGTGCTATAATGCGCAATGATGTTAATATAAAAGGGGGATTTATTTCAAAGATTTAATATACATAGTTTGTGTTAACTCTACATTTTGTACACATTACCGGATTATCCGGAGCAAGGAGGAGTGGCAGGCGGCCGACTTCTGCGCAGCAGTAATGCTCGCAAAGTAGGAGGCCGAAGGCATCAGGCAACGGCGTTCTCGCTCAAGATCCACTGGCCTTTTTCACTACTTCAGTTTCTAACAAGAGATCATAGAATGGTATTATAATTGGCTTTTAAAACTTAAAAAAACTTGGCAAAACAAAATAGAAAAGTACTATCATCACTACATAGTATAAAACAAAGTCGCTTTCTCTGTCCCTATGTCCCTTTGTATGCTTAAATCTCTGAAACTACGCAACGGATTTTGATGCGGTTTTTTTTAATAGATAGAGTGATTCAAGAGGAAGGTTTATATGTATAATAACATCCATTAAATAGTGAAGAAGTACTGTTATTTTTGAGGTTTCTAATGTGATGTCGTAAATAATTACATTTTTTCCGCTTACATTGCAAACGCAGGGTGAACCCTACGAGTTTTATCAAAATAATGTACTAAGTATTGTACACATTGAAAAGGTCTATAGAAAAGTCCGTGATGGTATATGTCTATCTCTTATGGATAACCCACAATAACTTTTTTTTGTCATTTACTTTTTACGACAAATAATGGCTAATTTTCGAAGCGATTTTAACGAATACAGCATTAATCCTTAACCAATTAAATACCTTGAATACATTGTTCATTTAATATAGATCTATATGGCCCTGTACACCGTATGATTTAAGTGAATATTTTCGAAGATATTACAGATTTAAAAATTGCGGGACGTAGCGTTTGCGGCGGTACCGGCCGGCCGCCCGGTGCGGCAAGAGCATTGCACCCGTGCGAAGCCGGGGCGGGTCGCTAGTAGAAATATAAAGTAGAAATTTGAAGAAAGTACCTAAACCGGTGCCGTTCTAATTATCAGGTATTCTAAGTGTGACGCGGTAACCTAAGGGCCCGCACTACCTGCCACTACACAATATTGTTAGAACCCAAAAGATGAAATATGCGGACGAACCGAACTTCCAAAAACAAAAGCTTTCCAATCAATTTTAAATTTCGAACATCGATGTACAGTCGATAGAGAAACTAATAACGTGAGTTGTAAATAGAGTATAGTGGGAAATATTGGACCATGGACCGTACAGTCGCAGTCATAAGTGCGTGCCCCTTGTTATCTCGCTCTTATAGGCGGGTAGTCGCCTCAAATAATTTATGAAATATGACATAATAGCCTTTGTAATAAAGGAGAGCGGAGCCTCTATGCGGATAAAACACTTGACGTTTATATTGTTATCGATGGATATCTTAAATACAAGAGAAGAGGAAAATCGAAAATATCCCTACAATTTTCGGTAGGTAAGATATCCGGAATTTCGTACCTGTCCGGCGGCCTTGGACCTTAAAGGCAGGAAGACAGGTGGGTTTTGTCCTCTGGAAATCTGTTATACAGAATTCGAACCTGCTTCAAACTCTAGCTCTCACAAAGGCAAGCTCTAGTTTACGGCAAAATTATAATAATAAATTAGTATTACATTGTCTAGATAGAAATCAATGATATATTTATGTTTTAGTCAGTAAAGGTCTGAAACTCACTCCACCCATTCCAGAATAGATTCAGGCAAATACAATGTTTACACTATGTCAATTTTTCCACGTAAAATTTACCACTTCTTTGAAAATATCGTGTGTATGTATCTAGGTAACATAGGGATAATAGTTTCCATTCAGTTAGTATAAAAATTCGTTCGAAATAACGCATTACGTAATCATTTTATAATTAGTACTCGTTGTCAATAGCATTATTAGGACTCAGCGGATAGATTAATGATTTAATGGGATCAATGTTCGCCATTTCAATGGTAGATACAATGTGTCTAGGCGTTATGAATACTTGAAAGGTATAAACACTTATCTGAGTACATACTCTGAATTGAGTTGTAGACGATCGGAGGCTTGATTTTTAAATTGATGGAGCAATTCAATCTCGTGGCGCGTTGTTCGCTCACGCAGGTACTAGGTGTCGAGGTGCCAGTGTAGTGGTGTGCGAGGGAGGCTGCTGCTTCATGATAATCATTCGCTCCTTACGAGCAGGTAATGCGCCCCAAATTCCTAATGCTCGATAATAATTCGATATTTTTGCTCGAGTGCTCGACGCGCCGCGGCCGCCGCCGTTCTCGTGCACACCCGCCGAATATGTGAAACAATTTTCTCATGAATAAAATTTTAAGGTGCGTATGCAAATTTCCATTACGGAGGGCTGTCTCCTGTAATGGTGTCATATGGGATGTTATTTTCTTTTCATATAGACTACGTCGCTGTTACGACGTTTAATACAGTCTCGGTAACTCTTGTTTTCTGTAAGTTCTTCAGTGTGTCGTTTGCGAATGTTTCCTCTACTGCGGTGAGGATTTAATTAATAATATAATAATAATAATATTCCACACATATTCACACATTGATAGTTATCACAAAACGCCGTCTAGTCCCAAGCTAAGCAGAGCTGGTGTTATGAGTACTAGACAACTGATAAACACACTTATTTATTTCTAAATACATAAATAAATATGTAGATAAATTACACCCATTTTGCTATGAAAAATGGCTATAATAATAATAATAAATAAATCATTTATTATCAGGCATCTTGGCCCATAGATATATACCTTACAGACTAACATATATAGAGAGTAAATACAACTTGTTGTTAGTAAATAAGACTTAGGATTATGTTAGTAACACTTCACATTGCACTAAGTTCAATTCGTGCACCTGTCCGCGGAAGCGACGGAACACCACGCCCTGCGGCCAAAAGTCTTCCTTCAGCATGAGAGGCAAGAAAGTGTTTGGGACTCGCACCACGAACGCCTTGAAATTGACGTTACGATGCGACTCCAGCAACTGTACCCTCAGTGCGAACTTCGTCTTTTGGCGCACGTACTCTACGATGTCCTCCACCTTTGTCGTGTGATGCAGGCGAGAGATGTACACGGGAGTGCTCGGCTGGGCGGCACGCAGGCTCACGCTAGGAGTTGCAGGTGCTATGCCGCAGCGGTTCTTGTTGGTTTGCGTTCGACGCTTCCTCCTTTGCACCGTAACGAAACCATCGTCATTTTCAACCTTGTTCGTTGCTTTGTTCAGCACAGGTTTCAGATTAGGGGCGCTAGGGGCGCTCGATAAAATCACTCGCTCTCTATAAAATCACTCATTCCAAATAAGACTTCAAAACATCACCTTTTTAAACCAAATCATACAAGCACAAGGTATCTGATAATAAGAGTACATAACGAACAAGTCGTCAAGCTACTCTTTTATGAATATCAGAGTAACATTTCTCTGCAGTTGACTTCACTAACTCTTACAGTTTCATTAGTCACTCCTCTAGGTTAGTGAAGTTATTGTTATGTAGCGGCTGTACGATGTTTTGTTATTGGAAGTAGTTCCAAGTTTATAAATTGTAAAATCAGGGTCCAACATAGGATCTTATAGCGCATTTTTTAAGGAGTAAGTACCTACTATCGGCCCCTATCTCGATATCTTTCTGGTAATTTACTTATTAATTTATTTTTTCTATCTTTACACAGTTTTCATATCTTGGCCAATTTTTTTTTTTTTAATTTTATATCGTTATGAACGGCCACATAAGAGGTCCAAATGTAGCCACAATTAGATGTTCCCGAAGCTTTTGATATTTTGTCATGTTATAATTCGGTTGAGGTACAAAGTAGGACCAATTTCTAAGAATGCTAAAATTATAGAATTTTAGTAGTCGGGTGAAATTTCATATCATTTGATTTTTTCCCTTTCAACGTATCTATCTCTATGTACATTATAATAAGTTATATTAGGTTTCGGTAATCGCAATACGAGTATGAGCAATCTGCTCAGTGTGCGAATATAAAGTTGCATGTAACTTGATGTAGATTTCTTAGAATCGTACTTATTAGATAGATTTCTTTCGTGGAGCATTCTTGTTACGTACGTTTCTTTAAGATTTGCTCCTTTTAACGTAGTTCTGAAGTATATTAAATTGTTGCTTAGCGCGTGGGCCTTTTTTTGAGGACAGACGTTATCAAATCTCGTTCTCTATCCATCTACTAAAGACTATCAGACTTACTGACAAAAACCCACTTGTTTTCCTTCAGTTACGGTAACTCTTTCAAAACGTCCAGCAGTTCTGGTAATGTTTAGACATAATAAATTATGTTACTACTGGCTCCTGCTAGTGGCTTCGTCCGCGGAAAAGTAGAAATCTGTCCTAAGGGAAAATAATCTTGAGATAAAATGTATTCTATGAGCTAATCCATGATATGGAATACCCGTGTACCAAGTTTTATAGAAATCCGTTCAGGCGCTCGAGCGTGAACAAGTAACAAACATACATACACACACGCACTCATAAACTTTCGTCTTTGTAAAATATTGGCTTATGTAGGTATTCTTGAACACGTTAATATCTTATTTTTGACATAGTTAGTTTTTTGTAATAACAATTAAATATGTAGTACCTGTAACTTTATTTGCATGTTACATTATTGCATTGATAATTATTTTGTGACACATGGTGTCTACATCTCTTTTTTTTTCAACTTTGCTTTCGTAGGTAAGCTGGAAGAGATTTGTTTAGAAATACCTTTGTACCTATTTTTCTGCTACCTTCTCCTTTCATTTTATGTGTGTAGCTACATACATCTATACTAATATTATAAAGAGGTAAAGTTGTTGTTTTTTGTTTGTAGGAGGTAATCTTTGAAAGTACTGGTCCGGTTGCGAAAAAAATTTCACCGATAGAAAGCTGCTCTATTCCTGAGTGCCATAGGCTATGTTTTATGTATGTGGGTGAAGCTGCGGGCAAGAGCTATCAGTTAAATAGTTAGTTAAATAAATTCATCGCATCAAGCTTCACCCTACAACTGGAATGAAAACTTCCTTCATCAAAAATCAACTATTTCAGCTGGCTATCAAATATTCGGTTTCGAGTCTGGGTTTGCGCCACGAATCGCAAACTTGCAAAGTAAACTGTGCAGCGAATAAAACAAACAGAATTATTTCTCTTTTTTAACTCCGGTCAAAAACCTTCTCTGGGTTGCCAATTAAGTCCTTCAGTGTTCATATAATATTATCTTAGGACAATATTAATTAAACTTTTAAATGGGTTGACCTCCTAATAGAGCTAAGTGCCTACGCCTGTAACATTTAATACAATCTACTGTTCAATTAACATATTATGTGAATAAAATTTTCATTGTTTAATGTTTTGTAATTGATGTTATTATAATCATAAAGCTAATTGGCTTTGTGTTTAATGTCTGAAGTCATCATCAGAGAGAGATTAGCGGGCCTAGCCAAGTTACGATCGTTTCGTGTCGAATGTCTTTCTACAATCGGTAACGCTTCTTATTTGTTTGTTCTGACCTGTCACTTAACGTTGAGATGATGTCATTTCTATACATTTGAATAGTTTTCTAATAGCGTTAACGATTGTAGATTATCAATTTGGCTAAGCCTGCCCCCCTAGCCAAGTTTTCGCTTGCCCCGAACGCTTCGAGTTGGCCGCGTCGCCGAATTTTTTGTGCAGATGACGTCATTCCCGTACATTTGAAGACTAGTAGACTTTCGGACGACGAACAACGGGTAGCTTGCCATCCTTTTGTCTGAAAAGGACCGAGCCCGAGTCGTGACGAGTAGTGTTCCACCCGCGCTCCAAAGAGATACACGTATGAGCATACCGTAGGGGCCCAGCAGGGTCACGCCCACTAGAGTTGCAGGATTTCCGAATAGGACAGGAATTTAGGTGGGATTTAGTCAGTTAGTTATCTTGTAGTTTCGATACAGAAATATGTTCAGCGATTGGATAAACGTACCTATTTAAATCCGTATCATACTCAGCAATTGAGTATAAGGCGCTTGGTTTTTACTGCTTGCCCTCGATTCTACACTTTATTTTCCCGAACATTCCAACTTAAATCTTTTTAGCACAATTCCCAAACAACAGCTAAAAACTGTATTCTTAGCAAAAAAAAAACTTGTATAGGTAGTTTATTCGTTACGGGAGCTATAAATGTCTATCTTTTCTGAGCCATCATAAACTTTGAACAAACCACATCAAAGTTAGTTTAATTGTAGTGAAGAAAAACGCTGGGAGTACACGAATTCTTTGATTTGTTTGTAGAAACTACTATTTATATGAGCCGCTCTTCTTTTTACTGGGCGCTCAACGTGAAACTGAAACGTGTTTGAAGCTCTAACTATAAAATTTAAAACGCTATTGATGTAATGACTGACAATCTAATCGTGTATTGATTGTTATAATTACTTTTTCACTAAAGGACTCATTCATGGTCATTTTAAATGCTTATTTGATGATGATATCGGATTAACACGTTGGTCACAATGTCGGACAACGGTGACCGCCAGTAAATGTTTCATTTAAGCCACGGTAGACAATGGTGATCACCAGTAAATGTTCCATTCAGGCTAGGGTGGACAAAAGTGACCTTCAATAAATGTTCCTTTCAGGCCACGGTGGAAAATGGTGACCACCAGTAAATTTTCCATTCAGGTAACGGTGGACAATAGTGACATCCGATTGCCTTGACAAACAAAAACCCTGCGTAAACATTATTTTTTAATTTTTATTATGGCAACTACTACTTTGGTGTTAAAGATCTCCCCTTCTTCCAAACCTTTCTGTCTTGGCTGATCTCTGGCCAAGTTTGCCCCGCGAACATGATCAGATTTATCATACTAATATTATAAAGACGGAAGTTTATGAGCATATATTTGTTACATCTTGACACTTAAATGGCTGAACGGATTTGGATGACGTGGTTGAAGGCGGTGCCTGCAGTTAGATAGGTACATATAAAATTGCTTCAAACTATACCATCTGTGAATTCCGTCCTTGACCGATAAATAAACTTATAAGTCTATCTGCGCCTTTATGTTTTATGAAGTCAAGTCAATGACTATTACTTGACTTCATAAAACGGTCAAACTTCAGAAACCGGTCCCCATAACCCCCGACCCCGACGGTCCAACCAAAATAACACTATAATGTTTCATGCGACATTATAGCAGAAAATAAACATCACTTATTTATTTAAGAAAAACGCTATTTTAGTATGAAAACGATAAAAGCTCGCCTCGTTCATAAATGTTAACACGAATGGACGTTTCGTCGCATCTGTTTATTTTGTGCGATTGCTAACAATAGTATCCTATTATCGTTATTTGGTGGTCTTTCCGTACTCCTCGTTCATTCGTAAAAACGGGAGGCAGTCAGCACAAATTGATACTGTCACGGCATTAACTCAATGACGACAAAATATAAAGCTGCCATTAAAACACGTTCAGATATTTTTGTGGACATCATTTCAACAGCTTTAATTACGACATTTTGTCTTAATGAGGCAGCTATAATTGCATGTTAGTTGGACGATTAAGAATACATCCCTTTCCCCCCCTCCCCCTTCCCCTTCATGTTTAGTAGGATGTTCCCAGGCTAGACTGGACTGACGGTCAGCGCCAAGTGGCTGATAAGGGGTTTATAATACTAGCTTATTGCGAGTGTTCTCAAAGTGGAAGCGGGTGCGCAACGAATACGTTACTGACACGCTACGAACATACCGCGCATGCGCAGCATTTGTTGCGAGCGCGCAACGACATCCGGCAACGAGGTAGGGCTCTCTGGCGTCTTCGAAGTAACAAAGCCAATAGCAGTGGAATCCTCGTTGGAATCCATATTGTTACTGAGTGTATTGTACGTCGTTAACTTGCTACAAACACTCGTTGAAAACGTTGCGAATTTGTCACGCACCCGCGACGTCTTCGATACGTAGCTGAGGCGTGTTCGCGACGCATTCGCTGCATGCCCCGCAGCCGCTCCTTACTGTGTTATTGCCCAAGGCGGCTTGAAGAGAATTGCTGAGTATCAAGGCGTACGAGGTATGATGGGTAAGGCGTATAATACAGTGGATAATGATGATGATTTCGTTTTATATGTGCCCAGGTAGGCCTATGTAAAATAAAAAACTTTTGACTTTGACTGGACTTGACTAGATCACAATAGCATTATGAGGCAGTTGAGGCGTCATTCCTTTAAGCGTACGGCTTTTTTTTACGAGAAAATAATCATTTCCGCGCTGGATGGAGTGTCAGACTTTTCAAACTAGAACCAACATGACTCGGAATGCAAAGAGTAACTGAAGGAACATCCTTCAATTGGTCCATGCGTTCCAACTCATGGTCCACAGGTGTGGTTTTATTTGGTAAAAGTCTGACATGCCTTCTACTACGCCCTGGTACTAGAGCGGGAGGAGTAGTTAGATAATTTTTACGGCCATGGTTACTCTTGTGAACAATCCCGCAGCCATGGATGGTGTTACCAGCTATAGTGAGTAATTAATGTCACAGCACAAAATTATTGAGTGCGCGGATGGCGAGTAACGGGTAGCTCACCGTCCGACTATCCGGTAACCGTCCGGACGAAGCCCATTTAGACAGCGTGTAGTGTTCCACGCGCGCCTCAAAGAGATGTCAGCAAACCGTTGAGCCCAGCAGGGTCGAAGCCTACTGGGGCCATGGGTTCTCTTCTGAAAGGAAAACCCGGCCCTGGAATGAAAGGCTACGAAGGAACAAAGAGTGGGTTTTAGTCAGTAAAAGTCTGACACGCCTTCCCGCTTCGCCCAAGTTCGGGATATGTCATTGGATTAATAATAATAATAATAATAATAAACGTTTATTTCAGACGTTTCCATCCATAGGTACAAAACACTATTTAAACAACACATACAGTATTAATACAACACACAACGATTACAAAAATAAATAAACATAGTTTACAATACACAAACAAAAAGAAACACATACAAAAACTACACATATTTTGTGCGGTGAGGGGGAATCGCCCAGTGCTCACCGTGCAGCGTGCAAGCGTATCCAGTGGTGCAGCAGTGGAGAGTCCCACCTGTCCGCAAACACGTTCACAATATGATTGCTACTGGCCCTAACACGGCTGAGCAGTGACGCACATTGCTTCCTAATAAGGGCATGAAAGCCATCAGTGTGCGCTTCTGCAAACATGGTGGAGGCACTGCAGAACCGTGGTAGCCCCAGCAACACCCTAAACGCGTTATTGTATTGAACACGTAAGGCGCTATATGCTCCCAGTGTGTAGTTAACCCACAGACTGCACGTGTAAAGTGATTGGCAGTAAGACTTAAAAAGAGTAACTTTCACTTGATTACTGCCATGTGCAAACCTGCGGGCCAACATATTACACCGGACAGCCAACGCCCTACGTGCTCTCTCAATGTCTGCGTTATCTCTAAGGTCTTCGGAAACCCAATGGCCCAGATACTTAAATTGTGTGACTCTGTTTAAAGTGGTACCCGCCAAGGTGACTGAGGGTACAGTCAAATAACTTTTACCGCGCCCTTTAAAAACTAGCATTTCACTTTTCTGGGCGTTGTATCTGAGCCCATGGGCTTCCGCATAAGACTCACACAATCGCACCAACTTTCGCAAACCACTTATCGATGGACTCAGCAGTACCATGTCATCTGCGTAGCTGATATTGTTGACACATACACCGTCTATATAGCACCCGACGTTGGCACTGCTGAGCTCACCGATGAGTTGGTTTATGTACAGGTTGAAGAGCTTAGGTGAGGTCAGACCACCCTGCCTCACCCCGCACTGCAACCTATATTCGTCCGAAAAAGAGCCTGTCCATCTGACACAATTTTTCTGGTTGTTGTACCAATATCTAAAAATAGAAATAACTTCCGGACGGCACTCTGTCTCAGTCTGCAGCTTCTCCCACAGCTTGTTATACGACACCAGGTCGAAAGCTTTTGAGAGATCTAGGAAGCATGCATAGATAGGAGTCTTTCGATCACTGTAATATTGTACAGTCTGCTTGAGACACATGATGGCACTTTCCGTAGACAAACCAGATCTAAATCCGAATTGCGCATCATGGAGCTTGATATTCCTGCCCAGATGTTGGTCAAGCAGACTGTCCAGTATTTTTGCTATAACCGAGGCTAATGAGATTGGTCTATAATTTAACGCATCAGAAGTATCTCCAGTTTTATTTTTAGCTATTGGTACAACAACAGTGTACATCAAATTATCAGGTAAGTAAGAGTGGCTAACACACAGATTAAAAAACATGGCCAGAACCCTCGGCAAGTGACAGCCTGCATTTTGTAGATGCTCAATGCTGAGGCTGTCATGTCCAGGAGATTTACCTCTTACCATACCCTCAATAATGTGCGCCACATCTTTGGCAGTAAACCTAACTTTAAGATCTCCAGCATTACAGTCAACATCGATCATCTGTGATGTCGTTCCCAAAGGAGACTCCACTTTAAAAAGCTGTTGAAACAGATTGGCAATCTTTTGTGGTTGATGCACGCCAGAAACACTCACAGGATGACCAGGCTTCGTATTCAACTGATTCGTCTTTTTCCAGAAACCTTTAAAATCCTTCTTACAGTGGTGGTCTGCAATGATTTCCATTTTAATTTTAAGCTCGTTTTTCTGACACCACTTCAATTTGGACTTGATAAGCTTTCTGGATTCGTACATTTCTTCATAAATATTTCCGACAGACGGTTTCCCATTTAACACCCATGTTTGATAACAAAGCCTGGCCCTCGCATGAGCCTCCCCGACGTACTTGTTCCATCCAGCTATGCTACATTTCTTACGTTTCTGTCTATCAATTGCTGAACATTTTGACGCATATGTTAATATACTGACTATTTCATCGTATAATTTATCTAAACAATGCCTATGTTTTATATTTGAACACATTTTATCGGCACAACCACTCATCTCCGCCGGAAAATCAACATTCTTCAGATTATTTTGACAAAACTTATTATATTCATAAATTTGACTTTGGTCCCTCTCACCCCAGGCCACTAGATTTTTACTAAAATTAGTTGGTATTATTTTAGGTTTAACTAAGGTAAAATCACACTCCAACAGAACAGGGTAGTGGTCGGACCAGTAAATGTCATAAAGAACTGACGCACCCACAACAGTAAGCCGCGCAGCACTAGTCACAACACAGTGGTCAAGCCAGCGTCGCGTCCCATGCGCGTCGCTTACAAAAGTATATGCGTCCGACGGCAATAGTTCCCTATCGACACACGACCACAGCTGATCGTCACAAAAATGTTTTAGTTCAATGTCAAAAAGCTCACCTGGATGCGCGTTGAAGTCACCCAATATAAACACAGACTCCACATTATTACTTTCTATTATTGCGTTAATTTCACATAAGCACTCGGTAAATTCTATCAAATTATCTGTTGAATCAGTAGGCATATACACCGAAAAAACTATAATAGCACGATCACTGAGTTCGACTTTTACAGCTACCAGACGCACACTAGTGCATGTCAACACTGATACTGTGGGGAACGCACTTTTTCTCCACAAGATAGCTACTCCTCCAAATGGCCTACCACGGAGTATGCCAGCTGAAGTATCCACCGCAGAATTACCGACAAATCCAAAGTCGCTGTCGATACTGCTAAGGTACGGAATGTCATGGGGCAGCAGCCACGTTTCCTGTAGGGCGATTATATCAGCCGACTTGCAAAGCCGCCTTATGCATTCTACTGAACGAGTCACACTCTTACAATTGTAACTTAATAATTTAGTTGGACTTATCATGATTACAGTTGGCCACATCCGTTTTCAGAGTTTGTCCCCTGCCTTTATTCTGCCGATCGAAATTTATAAAACGACGAAAAGCTATTCCCTCTGGCCAAAAGTCTGATTCCATAAACATATCCAACTTATATTTCGGGACAAATACTTTATAAGCATTATAATCTTTTTCCAATTTCATGTTCATTTTTTCAAGTGTTACAGTAATATTACATTTATCTTTAATGTAGTTTACTATGTCACACACAGTCACCTCCTTCGCCACGTAATAAATATACATAGGGATTTGTATATCTGCCGCTTTGAAATTCACTGCGGGATCTATCATAGCCTTCCCTCTGTTTCCAATAAAACGATTCTTGTATCTTTTCCTTTGAACCTCGATCCATCCTTCCTCATTACTTTTCGGTTTCCATTGCCCATCACGTACAACATCAGCAAAACACTTTTGTTTTTGTGAGGTGACATGTTGTACGATCGGGGCGCTCGTATGTCCCGTCGTCGGTGTAAATAATCGAGGCGATTGCGTCAGCGCATACTCGGCTACTTTCGTGGATGTTCGACTCGTCTGCGGTCGATCGTTGGCAACCTCGCGAACTTCGGGTGTCGCTGCGGGCCGGCCGTTTTGTTTTGAATGTACCGGTTGCGGTGTTTTACAACTACTCCCCTCACTAACAAAAGTTGCAGATGGAGATTTACGTTTGTTTTCTTTTGCCACACATATTGGTGGCAATCCAACCGGACCACTGCTCCCCTCCTCGTAGCTGTCAATCCCCGAGGCGCCTTGTTTTGTATTCATAGTACACGGAAAATAATTAACTATTGACGTATTTTTTAACGACTCAAGATCCAATTTTAACTGTTGCAATTGGTCAATAGTGGCATATTGTTCCTTTATCTGAGTCATTTCATTTTGTATTTTCAATAAATCTTTTAACAGCCTAGTAACATCGACATGGTCGAATAAAACAGGTGGAAGTTTCTGCAGGTCTCGAGCCACGAACGTTGGGATTTCTTCCGGGTCAGTTTCTTTTAATAAACAAAGTATGTCATCAATGTTTCGAAGCGTTTTCCCGTCCCTCTTCCTTATTTTCTTTCGCTTTACCGTCGGAATCGAATGAAAAAGCAGATCTTTGGCATTTTCAATATCAGACTCCGAAAAAGCACTTTTGCATATACGACTGATGCTTTCTTCATCCATAACATCCATCTTATTGCATATAAACGCAAGCACTTCGTTTATAACAACATTGCACGAGTTACACTTTACCACGTTAGAAGCCATTTTTTTTAAGGACACGGCACTACCGATCGGCAAGCGCGCGCATCGCGGACTGAAAATTAATTCCCACTTAAAAAAAAACCACTAAAATTTTCAAGTAAGTCTAACTGCCATAGTGATCAATGATATGATCCATACACAACAAAGTCTATGTACAAACTAAACCCATACTTCTTCCATTCTGTATTTCAAACGATACGAGTAGCTGTTGAATAGTTAGTTTTCAAATGAGGTGTGCGAACTTTCCTTAGAAGTACAACCCACGTATACCTACATTGCACCTCCAATACGTAACGAACACTGAAATATCGAGTAATACTAACATCAATATTTTGTTAGTACAAGTTGCCACTCAATATTTTGTATTCTATCTAAAAATGTTAAATTGCCTTGTCAGCAACAGTATGTGTCTGCAGAACATTCTCCTTTGGTAAAGTTGAAATACTTTGTATAATGGACCACATGAAAGTGTTCAGTAGGCAACATATTGTGTAAAATTACCTTTTATTTATTTATTTATTATATACTTTATTTTGGTTACATACAAACATAACAAAGAAAAACATATCTAAAACACGTAGGTACAATGGGCGGCCTTATCACTTTATTAATCCTTTTTTCTTGACTTTTCTGTTGGTCTAGTGGTTAGTGGCCTTGACTGCTATGCCGGTGGCCATGGGTTTGATTCCAACCCAGGAAAAATGTTTGTGTGATGAGCACGATCATTTGTTCTGTATGGGTGTAATTTATCTAAAATATGTATGTATTTAGAAATGTATAAGTATTTATAAGCTCTGCTTACCTTGAGACTATACGGCGTTGTGTGATAGTTGTAGAATATTATTATTATTCCTTTCGTAGATTTCCAAATAATATTGTTACCGACTTAGCTCAAAAAATCGCCAAACTTAAGTGGCAGTGGGTAGGGCACATAGTTCGCAGAACTGATAGACGATGAGATCGTAAGGGTCTAAAGAGCAGCGTTGGAAGGCCTCTAAAAAGGTGGACCGGCGGCGACCTGGTTGGGGACGCAAGTATCTGATGGATGCGAGATGCACAGGACCGGTCGTCGTGGGGAGGTCTATGTGTATGAAGTTTTAACTAACTGTAAAAAATATGACAATTAAGCACATGTCTATTTTCTATGATGTTACTATGTACTTTCGAAATTACTCTTACATCGTAGTTGCATTTACATACATGTCAATTTACATACACGAGACACCCAGATCAAGGACTAGCTGTTCTGGGTCTGGATGTTTTGTGTGACTGTAGGCAATAGAAATATTGGTTCCGTGCAAAAAATCGGACCCGCTTTACGCAGCACAGCAGCCAATCGCTCAACCACAGCGCCAATCGTTTGTTTATGTAGAAAATGTTTTACTGAACTAATGCCTTGTGGTGGATGTAAGAAGCAAGTTTCTTATCATGATGCACGTTACTGCCTCTTATCCATCATATACTCACTTTGTTTCCTACCAATGCCAATGTTGGGCACGCCATAATTATATCGGTCAAGTAAGTCCCCTCTTTGAGGATTGGCTGAAGCGGCGTCAAATGTCTTCATCTTTCGTATGATGCAGGTCCTTACCGGACATGGTAAGTTCAGGATATTTTTGTTCTCTATATAGGTGGAAGAAACTCCTGGGTGTCACCTTTGTACAGACCAACCGGAAGATACGGTTGGAGTTTACGATGGAAGTGAGTCTCGCTTGGGCGATGCTCCATCGCCGTGTCCTCGCGGGGGCGATCGGTGGCAGTATCCTCTCGCGCTGGAGCTTGGTTCGGGCCATAGTTCGGAGCGCAAAGCAGTCTAATGCTAGCGAAGGAGGTGGCCGCACGCGTGGGGGATTAAAACATCCACAGGCTGCAGCCGCTGCAATTTCCGACATAAAAAAAACCGATGTCCATGTGTGATAACACCATTTTGCCCACCGCAAATGTAGCTCTTTTATTTAAAATCACTGTCCCGCAAATATACTCGTACTACAGGATAACTGGAATATACATAGTTTCAGCTAAGCCTAGTAAATAATAGTGTTGACTTGATCATTTTTTAGAAGCCGACAAACGTCCGATTGATAAAATGTTGACTTTCACGGTGTTTTTAATTAAAAGCAATATTTTTTGGTGGACTTGTTTAAAATCTATTTTGTAGTTTTGGGCATAATAGGTGTATTTTTTGTAACGATACATGTCAAAATGTCAAAATATTTTATTTCACATAGGCCTACATGGGCACTTATAAAACGTCAGAAGCTAGTGCACGTTTTATGTTTTACATTAATGTTTTAAACAAGATAGGTGCACACCTAACATAATCAGTCTAATACTATTTCCGCAATTGGGATTCAGATCTCTTATATATGAGGGGAATGTGTCGTAATCTACCACGCTGTTACGCTGCTACGCACGCACCCTAAACTACAAACGAATGCTGAATGCACAAGCAAGTACATAAGGGTCTCTTTAAGAGTTAGTGAGTTATGTATAAGTCTAAGAAAATTCGGAAATTAAAACTCTCGTGTAAGACTTTAATAGAAAGGTTCTTCTAAGCACGTCTAGTAATTCATTACGCTATAAAAATACATGTTTATACAATTTGCCTTTAGGCTAGGTAATTAAAATTACGCTTAGTAATGAAACAGTTACTAAAAGCCTAATTAGTCATGTACCAAACTAGGCTTGGGACCTTTATTTCGACGCGCTTTGCCTTAAACCCTACAGCGGGGAGTGTAAATAAACCACGTTTATATTTTCTGGCAGCTAATGCCTACGGGTCTTTCAGTCAAGAGTGAATAGATTATTTCTAGGCAACTGTGCTCGAGCGTCAATCACATTATCACTTGCCATTGGGTGAGATAGTGTTCAAGCGCGAATCTATCAAAAATAACAATAATAATAAAATCTTCTCAATCAATTAAATGAATTTTAAGCATTGAAAAAAAAAACCTTGGCCGTCATCGGATGCCCAGCAGATGTGAAATATTTATGTTAATACATATATGCGCGCAAACACACAAACAAAGAAGTCTGGAGCGGCGGTGTAGTGGGAGGATCATGCCGTTTACCGTCATGGCACTCGAGTTGGTTTTACTTCCAAGGCACACCAATAAATGTGACACATTAAAAAAAAAAGAAGATGTTAGAACATTCGTAATTTAAGTGAGACCGTTTTAGGTACCTACATGATGTCGTACAAGCCATCTGTCAAACAAATCACAACAAATTATATCTGCGCTTATTAATATTGCAAACTTCAATTTTCGTTCTAAGAATACTTATCTAAGTCGTCGCTCCCAGAATATGATATTGACATTTGTTATTTCGTGCGCTTAACAATACATGATTCGTTCGGCAATAGGTCCTCCACCTTGTAAACGACATCTGATGTCAATATTTATAGTTCACTTAACTCTAGGTTCCATATTTTCTTCATTACTTATGCATAGAACACAGATTGGCTACAGTGAAGCAGTGTCATCAATATTCAGCCAGCGAGTGCAAGTAGGCGGCTGTTACATCAACCTTTTGATATCGTAATAATTGCTTCGCCAACTTTGTGGGGTATTGTGTGAATTGCAAATTGCGATTGCCCTTTGTAACCATATGAAAGTGAACGAGGAAAGTTTATTTGTATACTTTTCGTGCGAAAATCGGTCAGCTCAACCTACATGTGTTGTTGGAAAACTATGTTTGCACGTCTAGTTCCCGTATTCAAAGCATTTGTTGTAAACGCCTTCATAAAGTAGCTGGCTTGTTGGTCTAGTAGTTAGTAGCCCTGACCGCTATACCAGAGGTCGGGGGTTCGATTCCCTCCCAAGGCAAATGATTGTGTGATTTGTTATGTGTCTGGGTGTAATTTATCTATAATATTTATGTACTTAAAAATCTATAAGTATGTTTATCATGTGTCTAGCACTAACAACACAAGCTCTGCTTAGTTTCCGACTAAAAGGCGCTGTGTCAAAGTTGTGGAAAAAAAGTCGATATCGTTTTACGTTATTTATTAAACACTACGTTTCGATTGAGCGATCAGATTGATTACATAAAACTAAATCCGGTTTCCAATAACATATTTTCAGCTGAATAAAAATAACATTTTGTTAATCCATGAAAATCTTATTTCAGAGTAACGATCCCGCTTTAAGTACTCGTTCAATATTCATAACTGTAACAAACCTTTTATTGTAACTTTCGACATATTCAACAATCACGTAGATAATATGAGGAAAAACATGTTTGTAGAGGTCTTCGTGTTCTCGGAGGTTGAGAGGACTGCCGACTTATATCTGTAATACAATCGCATCTAATAAGAACTCTAGATGTGGGTTCGATGTCTATCGAGTGTCTGCTCTTATTAGCATAATAATTTGCATCCGATGATGCGGGTTGATTATGAAAATACACGTCTTAGTATCGAAGTCATTTTTAATGAAGACTTTTCTTTTGCTATCTGATAATTTAATCGAACCAAAACCCAATATTATACTAAAACTATGTGTTAAGGCCCTAACTCCCGAGCAGTGCCATAAAACATTAACTCTCTGAAGCCTCCTCCTCGATAACGACAAGGCCAATAGGTTTGGAAAAAATATACATATATTTATTATAGATTCATATACAACGTTATCATTGTATGATTTCGTACGACTAATGCCATAAAAAAAATAACCGCTTTGTTTTCATTATTCCTTCCAAACGGCTTTGATAGGATATTTCCACACAAAATATGTTCTTGAGAATGTACCTACGTACCATCAATAAATATTTCGCAAAGAAAATGGATTTAAAGGTCAGCAGGGCTTTCTTCTTTCTTATCCGGGTACACCTTTTTTTTTTTTAAGGTGGGAAAAAATCATGCATTGACATCCCCCGCTCTTGGGCGGAGCGGGAGATAGTGTCAGACTCTTACTGACTAAAAGACCCACCCCGTTCCTTCAAATGCACAGATACTTGTACTGCCGCCTAGGTGGTACTATGTGCCCATTTAATCGGGCCAGATGTTCAACTGACTATAAGCCTTAAATAAAACTAGTTTCATAATAAAAATAATATTCTACAACTACCACACAACGCCCTCTAGTCCGAAGCTAAGCAAAGCTTGTGTTATGAGTACTAGACAACTGATAAACATACTTATAAATTTCTAAATACATACATATTATAGATAAATTACACCCAGACACAGAACAAATGATTATGCTCATTACACAAACATTTGTCCTGGGTGGGATGGGAATCTAACCCACGACCTGCGGCATAGCAGTCAGGGTCACTAACCACTAGACCAACAGGCCAGTCTAGTAGTCAGGCAGTAGTACCTAGTCTAGTAGTAGTAGTCTCATACCTTATTTATGTTGCTGAATGAATGGCATACTGTCAATATTTGCAAATGCACCCGTTAATATTGAATTTGTGTGAATGCGCAGTAAAAGGGTCATGTTTCACTGCTTAAATTTTTAATACGGTTGATAATGAACGACTAATAGTAGCACTGTAATGGAGCCACACACTAATACTGCACGTATTCGCGTTTCATTCATTTCAGTGATGAGCCATGGCTAGGAACCTGATAATCCTGCCCCATTTGTAATATTGCTGTTATTCCAGCACAAACACCTATTGATTGATAGCAGGCAGTATAGCGAAGGGGATAATATTTATAGGGACATTTCACGTATCCTTCCGCCATTTCACAGATTAGTGGAACAGATAAGTGACCTACCTTCGAAGAAGACGCGGATAAGGTAGAATATTGCCTACCTGTACGTGATAGATATGTACGTACATATAACATAGCAGATAACTTATTTAAAATGTAATAATAAAATGTTAGTCTGCAATTTTCATATGGCAATTTTTATTTTAGCTATCCCAATCGGTAGATTGTACATCTCAAAGAAAAAATGTAGACCAAGTCTGAAGGTTATTTAGCGATGTGCCCTCTGACGTTTTTTGTCTGTGTCTGCGGACTAATTAGACGCTCCCATATGCCACTTAAAGATTTATTATTAGTACAAACAAAACGAATGGTTTGTTTTTACGTAAAATGGAAATCGCTGTTGGTGTACCAGACTACCATACATATTTACGTAACAATTTAACAATTTTATTACCAAGATAACTTTTAATTAATTTAATTAAAACTTCCCATCGCTGTTGTTAAGACCAAAAATTATAAGAAGAAAAATTTTTCTCCACTTGTTGTATTATGATTCGTCTATTCAAATGATTCGTTCGCTTTGTTTAGCTATTTGAGTAACATTTACTTAAATCAATATTGAGAAGTCTTTGCCGCTTTTGATGAGGAAAGAAAAGTATTTGTGTTGGCCTAATATTGTTAAGGAAGAATAAAATCTGTCAAATACTGGTTAATGTTTATTTATAAATATTGAGTGGTAAATATTGTTTAAGTTTTATTGGTATTATATAAGCAAACTCCTTTAATTATTATTTTTCAGTCGACAAAATGTGGGTGTTGTACACCTGTATTTAGAAGGCGCCCTTTACACCTCACCTTCATTTAACCTTCGAAGAGATTTTCTCGAAGACAATAGGAAAAAAACATAGTTATAGAACTAAATACGTTACACCTAGGGCCTAAGTCTGCTATAACACGATCCCATTATAATAATAATAATTTATTTGCCAGAATGTAGGTATACAAAGTATGATCATATCATAACATTAATATTAAGGCCCCTTTACATTCTACTATTACATGTGGTGTGCAAATATTTAATTTCAGATTAAGTACATACAATTTAATAATAAATGTCATAATATCTCTTTAGTTATTTAATCACTTTAATTGTTAGAAATGTCAGATATTACATATATTAAGATTGCGATATCCATCAATAATATTAAAATGTCAAAATCAGAATAATAATGTCAGAATAATTAAAACTTTGAATGTCAATTTAAAAATAAAAATATAAACCAAAATTGTCATTATTTTAGACATTATACAAAGATTGAGATATCGATTAATAATATTAAAATGTCAAAATCGAAATAAAATTGTCAGAATAATAATGTCAGAATAACTAAAATATTGAACGTCAGTTTAAAAATAAAAATATAAACCAAAATTGTCATTATTTTAAACATTATACAAAGATTGAGATATCGATTAATAATATTAAAATGTCAAAATCGAAATAAAATTGTCAGAATAATAATGTCAGAATAACTAAAATATTGAATGTCAATTTAAAAATAAAAATATAGACCAAAATTGACATTATTTTCTTTCCTTGCGTTCGTTATGTAACATAAATTCATTAACACTGTAAAACATTTTTCTTTCAGCCAGTGGGTTAACTTGTTTCCCCGTGTTTGCCCCGTTTTATTAGTCATTGAGGGCTATGGACCGAACGATCTCCGCATATAGCCTCCGGCAGGAGGCGTCTGGACGCCCAAGCTTGGGCAAGAGCCGCTTGAGAGCAGCCCCAGTCCAGTTCAGTTTGGGAGCCAAACGTCGGAAATGCTCCACGAAATTCCACCGGCTGTCGAGGACGAGTCCCAGGTACTTCATCGTCGACTCGACGCCGATGCGAACTCCTCCTACCGTTAATTGGGAACCCGATGGTGGCGCGTTCCGAGGGCCGTAAAAACACATAGCCTCGGATTTGTGCAGTCCCACCTGGAGTCCCAACTCCTATCGCAACCCCGCGTGTCGCTAGAGCGAACGCCGCACGGTACGACTCTCCCTGCGCTAGAACCAGCGTCTCGTCTGCGTAGCAGACCACGCTGATCCTGTCAGGAAAGTTGCCGCGCAGCACGTAGTCGTACCCGATGCCCGATACCCCTGCGGAACACCACACGACATCTCTCGACGTTTCCAGTCTCCCTGGTGACTGGGGTAGACTATATACCTGTCCGACAGGTAGGCCTCGACCACTCGACAGAGGTATTCGGATCCCTCCGGATCGTACTCCAGGGCAGAGAATTAACGGCTTTGGCTATGTCCAAGGACACTGCCACGACACACCTACCCTGGGATACCGCATCCCCTCTCGTGAGGGCTCGCACGCGCATGATGGCGTCCGCCGCTCTATATACCTCATACAGCTCCGCCTCTCTGGCCTCCGCATCCGCATCCAGCGGGCAGATGTGGCGCCTGCACGCCCTGTGGGTTCCGTACAAACTTACCTTAGTCCAATTCCGGAATGGAGTCTCGGAACATTTTTTCTAATCGCAAAAAAAACAAAATTGTGACGTAACTACTTTACAATTTTCAGATTTATTCCTTTATTTGTGTTATAGGATATCGCTTTTTGCCTTTCAGGATTCTGGTTCAACGGGACTAGATAGACAGTAACCCTATGAATTTTGTTTTGCTCGAGAGTATCGAAATGTAGGTAGATACGTTTTTTGCCAGATAAACCGCAGTTCCTTTTTTTTTGTTAACTTTTAAGTTTAATTTTTTTTACAGCTTCAAGAGTCCGCACAGTCTATGGTTTTAATTTCAACTCGAAACTTCCACACGTTCCCGAGATAAAGGGTCTTGACAGACAGACAGACAGACAGACAGACGGACGGACGGACAGACAACAAAGTGATCCTTCCGTTTTTTTTCCTTTTGAGCTACGGAACCTTTAAAATCAATTAATAATTATACAGTAGAGCCTCACTAATCCGTTCCCCGGTACTCCGGTGCACGCTTTTATCCCGACAAACGGAAAGATCGCTCTTGGGTACGTTCGTAGAGGAAACAGCAGGTGCAGTATCAATAGATACTCAATATCAATATTAATATGTCAATACTCAATCATTTTATTAGTTTCTCCGTCAACTTAGAAACCGTGCTTTTGAAATGAAGTGCAAAAATATTAAGCGGAGAAAGTCTGTCTTTATCAAGAATTAAGTTTAGTTTTTTTTTCTTATTTGAAATGCGCAAATTTGTTTCAGGTTTGTTCCTATTGCATACTATAAATCAGGACGCCTCGATAATTCTGAAGGGGTCTTGTATTTACCTAGCTAGATTAGCGAGGGCCTACTAGTCTAAGATCCGATTAAGAACGACCTTCACCGGTCTGTATAATGGATGAAACGTATTTTATTATAAATTTAGTGTATTAAATAATATAACGCGGGTGGGTTGCCTAAGAAATTCCTGGCCAGACTATTATTAATTAAAAATTGAAAATTTATTTTATTTTTAGAAAAATGCACAACCGTTATCCATATCAGATTTTTTTGCAGACAACACTATAATCGTATTCGTAATGAAACAGCGTTTATTTTGATATAGAATTTGTTGTATACATAAAAAAACACACCTGTTTATGCATACCTGTTTATACCTGACAACCCATAGCTATGCCAGGAAACAAATAGGCAACCCAACATTTTTATGTTCTAAAGGCTTCACTCTTTCGGTTAGTATTAAATTTATTCGTTAAACACACCGGTGCATTTTACAAAAAAAAATAAAAAATTGTTTGGCCAGGAATTTCTCAGGCAACCCACCCGCGTTATATTATTTAATATACTAAATTTATCATAAAATAGGTTTCATCCATTAAACAAACCGGTGAAGGTCGTTCTTAACTGTATCCTGTACTGTACTGTATTAATTATTTAAAGATACATTGTTTGCTCTATTAAATCAATTAATTATTTGTATTTAATCAATTTTAATATTATTTTGGTCACATACACGTAGTCTGAACCAAATACATTGTGCTACAATTTAGTATTGGCTGAAAACGAATTTGATATGAATACTCAAATCAAAACAATTGTTTTCAATATTAATTGATATGATTGTTTCGCGTTCATGCTGTAAATAGTAGTAATTATATTCAGAGTAATTAGGCGTTGTTTCGTCTGTCAGTCCTGCTTCGGTGACAATACGATGTAACTTGTCATTTCAGACTCGTGTTCTAAGAAACTCAAGCCTTGGAATCATTTATTAAGACTTGAGCTCTTTTTGGAGACTCAAGTAAGGGCTCAAGTCTTTTAGAATTGGGAGTCTTTTGTAAAAAGACTTGAGTGCTGCAAAAAGAACTCAAAGACTCAGTCTTTTTAAAAGAACTCATGACTGAGTCCTCCAAATCTATAGCTATAGTTTAGTTTAGCAATTAACAAATGATTGATTAATTAATTATATATATAGGTATATATATATTAATTGTATTCTTATATTAAATTATTTTAGTGTGTTGAGCTACGAAGACAGACACATTGAAGCCCTTATAGTTTTATTTCCCAAACGGTTTCGTCGTTTGGTAATTACATTTCCTGATTTAGAAAAAGGCCTGCTCGCTTCGTATATAACTTAATATTCTGGGGTGTCTTGATTAGTCATGTTGATCATTTAATATTATTTTAGTACGGGAAACAAGCTACAATTTTAAAGGGACAAAATACGTTCGTAACGAATAGTAGTTTATGTGACTAGGTGAAAAAGTTGTGTCTTTAAGTCGCGGGCGGCATGTTTAATTCCGAACGAAACGAAGGTTGCTGATAGTTATCCCGAACGATAGTGAGGGATTTATAAAATTAACTCCCGAGCATCGCGAGGGAGTTAATAAAGAAACCTGAGTGAAGTGAGGAATGCAAGCCGCCCAAGACAAAGACAGCTTTATCCCCGTGTTGCATACTCTACTTTTTACACCATCTATGAGATAATTAAAAGACAATTTGGTCGACCAAATCATATACTAGAGAACTATAAGTATTAGAGTGTAATAAGTTAAACAACTTGGGTAATTATCAGGATTTAATTAAATCTGATGTAGACAACACAGATTCAATAATCAAGGTTAATTAAGAGATAGAGATCATTGTTTACTTACAGAAGAACCTTATGAAGAGAATCGAATGTAAGTATTTTTAAATGATTAAATATTATACAAAATTTCCAAGTCGGTTGACTTATTAGACAGATTTTAAACGAGTGTTTACAAGTTCATCAAACAAACAAAATTCACTACTCCAAGATTCTATAGTTTCAATTTTCTATAACGATCCCGTCAGTATGCACGTTTTATTCTGTTTTCTTTTTTTTGTTAGTGGCCAGTTTGAATCACAGTGAGACCCTTTTGTTTGAATTTCAAGTCAACTAGTTCGATGCGCCTACATTTCACAATGTTGACGATTTTTAATGTTCCAAATTCAAATCTCATTATTCCCTAGGGATCGGCCATACTGCATTATCTCCCTAGGGATAGAATGACTTGCTTTAAGTGAGGTTTGTATGACGTATAAAACGACATTATCGAGCAGGTGGTGTAAAAAGTATATTTGCCTACCTACTCTCTTTCTGTCAAAACTGCCAGAAAAATAATCGCTCAAATCACTTTCGTCACACCAATTCAAGTTCATGATTCAGCCTAGCTCAAATAACTTAAAAGACTCGAAAAGACTCAAAAGGATTCAAGAGGACTCAAAGGACTCGGCTCGACTCATGCGACTAACAAGTCCTAGTCTTGGAACTCTACTGAAGTCTTGAAATGAAGACTAAAGGACTCGAGTTTCTTACAACACTAATTCAGACTAGGCCTTAGTATAGATTTCGTAATTTCGTCGCTAAGCGATTTTTCTCGAGAAACTATTTATGTTTTTTAATTTACGTAGCTATGAATTTTATTATTGTTAAGTGCTACGATATTAATATTAAATCACAATGTCACTACAAATAAAATGAATATTTCGCTATTAAAGGCTATGTTATTATAATTATAATCTAAGTACTATCGAGTAGTCACCACAGGCGCGGGTTTCGGACAGCGAATAATAGGTCGCCGTCCGACCGTCTGGTAACCGTCCGGACCGAGCCCAAGTCGTCGACGGCACGTAGTGTTCAACGCGCGCCTCAGAGTTATCAGCAACCGTAGGGGCTCAGCAGGGTCGAAGCCTAGCTGGGGCCATGGGTCCCCCAAGAGACCCCCGGGGTCCTGGATCAATGACAAAGAAGGAACAGGAGTGGGTTTTTAGTCAGTAAAAGTCTGACACTATCTCCCGCTCAGCCTAAGGACGGGGGATGTCATTGGATGATTTTCCAACCTCATATAATATCGGGTAAGTTGAATAATGTACTCATGGCGTGTTACTAAAGGTTAGTTCTTTTGATCCGTAGTTTACTCAAACTCTAGTCAATTATTTTAATTAATTATTTACTGACATTTTTAAATTGCCAACTCCAATTATTAAGTTTTTTTTAATTTTTTATTATATTGTACGAGTAGTACCTAATTCGGGCCTAGGGCCAGGGTCTAGTTCCGAAAGGGAGGTTCGGCCCGGTATGAAAGGCAAGAAGGAACGGTGTGGGTTTTTTAGTTATTAAGAGTCTGACACTATCTGCCACTCCGCCCAAGGGCGGGGGATGTCATTTGGATAATTTTTACCAAATGAAAAAAAAAAAGAAAAAACCTAGTTCGGACTTTCACAGTAACATTTGCATTAATGTTACTCCTGTTTCTCCTTCGTTCGTGTTCGTTGTGATAGGCAGATATACATGTAAATAATGAATATGTATAATGAATCAAATTGAAGGAAGAAAACAGTACCTAGTATGTTATCGACGGTTGTCTATGACGGTATGTAGCATGAACTTGCCAACAAATTAATCTGTAGCATTATTCTAAACAATCGTGGTAAAAATAGTTTGTCTGTTTTAAGGGTCTTGAAAATGCGATCTTTCTATATAGGTTGACTGGTAATTAGTGACCGATAATTATGAAACGAGATTAAACTCCTGATTACAGACAACTTTCCCAAAGAAACTTTTTTTTTATACTGATGATTTAATTTATATTATTTATGATGGTATGACGTTGGTACCGTGGAAGGTGGGTAGGCCTCTGGTGTGGGACGCAACCTGTGTCGACACCCTTGCGCCATCTCACATTCCATGTACGGTGGGCTGTGCTGGCGCTGCCGCTGCGGCTGCTGAGACCCTTAAACGGCGCAAATACTGTAACCTTATTGGTAATTACAGTTTTGAGCCGTTTGGGGTCGAAACGCTTGGGTCGTGGGGCCCGAATGCGCGTCTCCTTTTTAAGGAAATTTCTCGCCGACTGATCGACACCTTGCGTGACCAGAGGGCTGGCTCGTTCTTCGCTCAAAGAATTAGCATTGCCATTCAACGTGGTAATGCTGCCAGTCTTCTGGGCACATTCCCGGATGACAGCGATGTGGAGGAGTACTTAGACGCCTAAGTGCACTTTGTGTTTTTGTATTTTATTTATATACGTTAGGTATTTATTTACTTAGGTTTTAGTATAAATAGTTTAAGTTTGTTTGTTTATGTAGAGTAACATATTATTTAACCGGAACATATAGGTACCTACACCGATGGGTTTGAAAGCGGCGCGGGTGCACTATCACTATTGTAGGTAAGGTACATACATGAGACAACGGGGTTACGCGGCTAACAGCTAAGAGGTCACAGGTGAATTTGCGCGAACAGCTGTTTTATTATTGTGATAAAATAATAAAACAGCAAAAAAAAAATACTTTGGAAAAGTTGTTTCTAATCTTGAGTACAATCAAGTGTGTAAGTATCGGTCACTCATTACCAGTCACCCTATATGGCTGCATGGCTTTATTCAATAATTTCTTAGATAAGACTCTTTATTTTCCCTTAAACGTACTTTTTATTTTCTGATGACATAAATGTCTTCTAAATGTAGTCGCTCACAATCGGCCTCATTAGAAGGCTTAAGGTCACCCAAAGGGCAATGGAAAGGGCTGTACTCGGAGTTTCATTGCGTGATTGAATCTGGAAGGAAGATATCTGCAGGAGAACCAAGGTTGCCGACATTGCACGAAGAATCGCCGAACTTAAATGGCAATTGGGAGGTCACATTGCTTGCAGAACAAATGGTCGTTGGGGCTGAAAAGTTCTGGAGTACCGCATACCGGAAGACGCAGCGTTAGAAGGCCCCCTACAAGGTGGACCGATGATCTGGTAAGGGTTGCGAGACGCACAGAGGCGGCCTATGTGTAACAGTGGACGTCTTTCGGCTGAAATGATGATGATGATGATGATATACCCCTTTTCAGAATGTATTTATTCAAATAACTTCTCCTGCTCTGCTGAGAGCGAGAGGGAGTATCAAACTTTTACTGACTTCAATTGAATTTTTGAAACAATTGTGCAGTAGACTTATCCTTAGTATATGCTCATATTATATTCATTTTAACTTTCGCTGTTTTTTAGTCTTTTGGGCTCACCAGCAGGACCAAACTGCTCTGTTTTTTAAGAGTAACCCCAATGGAAAATACTTTTTCAAATTAGAAATCAATCATGTTGTAATCGGATTGGAAATGATGAAGAAATGGATTCGGTATAGTAGGTATACCGGTCAAATAGTTCGTTCAGTGAATCCAACTAGTTCGTGTTTTTTTTATTAGTGTATTTTTTTTTTTATCGACAATAACGTACCTACACATATAAAATGCATTTTGTATAGTCCAATATTGAGATAGACTCATGATAGCACAAGTTTAAATCTTATTAGTTTTTGGTTGTTATTTAATATGAATAATGCTATATTCTTTTGTATATATTATAAAAAAATAAAAAATAAGTTCAAATGAGTCCGTCCTGAGCACAGTACGAGTGGATAACCGGATTAAAATAGAATGTAATAAACTTTATTGTAAACCAAAATAGTAATAATTGTACAGAAACTTATGGATACAATAGCGGTCTTATCACTGACAGTGATATCTACCAGACAACTTTGGGGATTGTCCGAAAGAGTTACGCAAAAGGAAAACTGAGGGAACATAAGTGGGTTTTAGTTAGTAAAAGTCTCTCCCTCTCACTGTACCCAGAGCGGGAAGAGTCTCCTTTATTTAATGGTTTCTCATCTCAAAATAAAGGAGATCTCTTCATGGTTAAAACTTTTTGGGAATATCTCAATAGTACAAAAATGATCTCAGTCTGATCCTCTACTTATTTAAAAAAAAAATGTTACCCCACACTAGGAATCACTTCTTTATCGTGAGTGTGTTCACAAACATATAACTGGAACAACTATTATGTGGGATCGCAGTCAAGCAACAGTTGAAAAAAAAAAACAAAACTATCAGAAGGCCATCAATATAACACACGTTCCTTACGGGAATCGAACCCGCGACTCGTATCGTAGCAGCCAGTCGTTCAACCAACCGCCGACCGTATCTTTTTGATACCTATCTGATCTTTTCCCATTTGAAAACAAAAAGCACAATACGTGTGTTGAAAGATAGGACCGTCGAAAAGTTAGCCATAAGCAAGCAGTAACGTTGATTGTTCGCCCCCTTTCATAACTCCTGAACCCTCAAGGTATAATCTTGTTTACAAATGGCGGCAAAGATACGCGCTACAGACATGGGCCATAATATGTTAATTTGGCCCACAACTGCGGCCAACTCGACCCTATATTGAATATTTTGCTTTCACTGTATAACTTAACGAAATGAAACTTCGAAAGTAATTTAAATTATAACAATAAATGTTATTAATGTTAACATTTTCTTGGTTTTGATTTTTTTTTTCAGAAGTATTTGAATAGATTTAAATAACAGCTGCATATTTACTTGACGTTTTGGGAACACAGTCATTGAGCGTATAGCTAAGGAGTGTTTTTTTATGATATTTACCAGTGCTTGACTGCGATCCCACCTGATGGTAAGCAGTGATGCAATCGCTGATGGTGAGGCGCACTAGTTTATTAAGAGCCTATTTACTCTAGCCTTGAAGACACCTAAATTATAATTGAACAAGAAGACCGCAGCAGGCAAATTGTTCCAGTCCTTTGATATACGCACTCTCATGTCAGTGTCTGTATTTTCTGATAGTTTCAAACTGGGGAGCTATAAGTCAATGAATAGGTTATTTCTAACCAAGTGTGCTCCACCGTCGATCACATCGTAGCTTACCATCACATGAGATAATGGTCTAGTGCTAAGCAAAGACTGTCTTTTCTTCCTTCGAAACTTTTATAGTTTGCTATCTATATTAATATTATAAGGAGGTAAAATTTGTAAGATTGCACATACGGGGTAATCTCAGAAATTACTGGACCAATTCTGAAAATTCTTTCACCACTACGATACTAATTTATTTCAGAGTGATACGGCTTATACAAAATTAGTTTTAGTATATAAGAAACTCGAAATACGTGTCTTGTATTTAAAAAAACACGACCTCTATCATAAAAAATCACTAAGTTATAAGCTTGTTATGTCAGCAAAAATACATAGTCACCGGGCCATCCGGGTGACTGACGGGCTATTTTGCTTCCGCACCCAGCTGTGCGCTGACGCTTCATTCCCGCGATGACCTGCCGTGACCTGTTTTGTATTTAGTGTCGGTGGTGTCCAACTTGTGACCTTTTTCTAAATATTTTTGGGAAAATATTTAACGTGGTATAAAATTTATTGGAATCGATTCACGGGAAAAGCCGCTGGCAAATGCTAGTTTCTGACATATACATATATTGATCACTTTATTTTACTTATCTATGAGTGTCTACGTTATCTTCACGGAGTGATTCAGTCCAGGGGCTGAAGCAGAGACACGTGTCAAGGGCATTGAACTCTCGGTTACGATGGAACATAAAAAAAAATCCAGCTTTAATACATATTCTATGATACGTCATTTTGAACGCCTCATTTAATTTTAAGACAGGTCCTTCAGTTTTCGGCATCTTGTTTTTGTAGAAAGATTTTCGTAATCATGTTAGACTAGGGATTTTTTTAAATGATATAAACCAGTACTTGACTGCGATCCCACCTGATGGTAAGCAGTGATGCAATCGTTGATGGTGAAGCACACATGAGCCTATTCACTCTAGCTTTAAAGACACCAAAATTGTAATTGGACGGGAAGACCGCAGCAGGCGTGTTTCAGTCCTTCGATGTACGCAGTATTAACGACGCTTAGTCCGAACCGTAGAAATTTTAACAATGTAAGGGTGTATACTCGCCATACATATTGTTGTATGTCGTTGTAAATAAGTAGACTTGTAAGTAATAACAATACAACTAACTATTCTGTTCTTATTTAATAAATTTGCTGTTCATCTTTTAGTAGAAATTATAAAGAGTCTTGTCCCTTTTTTCAGTGGGTTTTTTTTCTGCTGTTCTGGATGGATTGAGTGGGAGACACTTTTGACTTAACTTTAACTTTTTCACTGACTAAGACCCACCTGTGTTTGCCCTGAAGGCCTTAGTGGGCCTAGTTCATTTTGCTGGGCATAGACCTCTCCAAATGTCGTCACTACAACCGGTCCTGTGCATCTCGCATTTAACCAATTCCTGCGACCCCCACGGGGAAGGCTCATCTTGTGGAAGGCTTTGCCATTGGATTCCCGCAACCTTCACTAGGTCATCGGTCCACCTTGTAGGAGGAATTCCAACGCCTCGTCTTCCGGTACGCGACTGCCACTGTAGAAACTTTCGGCCCCTTCGACACATTATTTCGATTACTAAAACGAGTCACACAAATTGAGCTATGGGCGCGTCATGGTGTTGCCACTTTATAAAATTGTATTTGTCACCTTATCTATTTATTTTTATTTGTATTTATAACTTATCTATACTTATTTTTAGTTTACTGCACCGTTCCAGCGTCCTTATGTCGACACAGTAACCGGCGCACGCTGAAAACCAGCGCTGTGAGCTCAACGCATTATGCGTGAGGCCGCAGCTTTATGCTGAGCGTTCGGCCGTTTTGCGCGGAGGAGACGCATATCTTCCCTATCTTGATGTATGTTCTGTTCACCTATTTTTAAGTTTGCGTCTTTAACGCGTAAATAAACTGTTTTTCTTTCTTTCTTTCTTCTGCGAGCAATCTGCCTGACCTACTACCACATAAGTTTGGCGATCCTTAGGACTATACCGTTTACCTTGCTTCTCCTGCGGATATCTTTATTCCTGATTCGATCATTATTATAGGCATAGAGAGAGAACACGCAATTCATGATATTCTTAATTTGGCTAGTTTGATTCCCTCCTATCATTTTGTATGGCGTCAGTTTTGCACAAGCACACGACACGATGCCTAGCAAATAAAATATTCATTTTTCTGCATATTGTCTAATCTGGGACAATAATAGCCTTTAAAACTAGCCCACCTTCAGTCCTCTCAACCATTCCGTAAAATTATTATTATAAACTAGCCGACCCGACGAACTTCGTATCACCTAACAGTTAATGAATATATCTTTCGAAATATTCAACCAATAGCGATGAAACAAAGCCTAAGTTACACACAATTTTAATGTATAAAAGTTGATGTTGTAAATACGTGATGCACGCACATCTAATAACTTTTATAGATTTATTAAATAGATACTTAAATATTATTATAACCAAAATACATTTTATCCATTTATGAGTATATTTATTTACAGTTACTTTTTTTTATGTTCAAGATAAAAACAGTATACATTTGACTTTTTATACTAAAAACCACTAAAGCCATTACTGGCTTATGCATGGTTAGTGAGTTCGGATACATTAAATGTTAGTAATAAGTTTATCTAAACTAATTCATTTTTGCAAAAAGTACTTTTTTAATTCACGCTTTGATTTTTTAGGGTTGCTGAGGTATTTATTTTGTATGTCCACAGGAAGTTCGTTAATTATTTTTGGCAGAATGTATGTGTATGTTCTCATACCGTATGTATTGTTGTATCTTACATGGGACATACCTCACCAGGAGCGTCAATCTCAGTCCCTTCAGTGCAACTCATTAAGCATCATGTCAGTGGATGAAGCGACAGTGTATGGGCTTATACTCAATCTTCGCAGTGACTGCTCCACCGGACATGACAACATACCGGCTAAGATTCTGAAGCAATCTATAACTGCTCTAACTGGTCCTATCGCGCACATCTGCAACCGTGCTATAGACTCGGGTTCTTTTCCCAGAGCATTTAAAAAAGCCATAGTACACCCAATCTATAAGAGTGGAGACAAAACGAATGTAACTAATTATAGACCTATATCTGTTTTGAGCACTCTGTCAAAGATCCTAGAAAGAATTCTTAACAACTGCCTTACTGATTATCTTGAAAAGTTTAACATAATCTCTAAAAATCAATACGGTTTTAGACAGGGAGTCTCCACAGAGGACGCTGTAATAGATCTCACCCATACCGTTACAAGCAATCTGGACCTAAACCGAAAGTGCTATGGAGCCTTTCTAGACTTGTCCAAAGCTTTCGACTCAGTTTCTGTCTCTATTCTTATAAAAAAGTTGGAGAGTATAGGAGTCCGAGGAATTGCACTTAAAATCTTCAGCGACTATCTTACAAATCGTACTCAGTGCGTGAAAATCGGTGAACTGTACAGTGATGATATGCATATTACCTTTGGAGTACCACAGGGCAGTATTTTGGGACCTACTCTCTTCCTGATCTACATCAACGATCTGTGCCATTTGAACATACCAAATTGTGACATTTTTACTTATGCAGATGACACGGCACTGATCGTTCATGGTGATGAGTGGGAGAGAGCTAGGCTAAATACAGAACATTCTCTTCGTATGGTGATGGACTGGTTTTCCTCAAACCTTTTAACACTGAATGTGGAGAAAACAAAGGTTGTCTGCTTTTCGCTTCGAAGTACAAACTTGCCTCCAATAGATTCTCTCCTGATTAACGTCCACACATGTTTGGAACAGAACACGTATGGTGCCTGCAGCTGTCTCACTTTGTCCCTCGTTTCAAATACAAAGTACCTCGGTGTGATTATTGACGAAAGATTAAATTGGCGTCCTCATATCGAGGCATTATCAGCCAGGATGAGGAAATTAATATATATTTTCAGAGAGCTTCGATACTCAGCTGACCCTGCAACACTATCTCTCGTCTACCAAAGCCTCTGTGTTTCAATTATTTCTTACTGCATAACTGCTTGGGGTGGTACCTTTAAAACCGTATTACTCCAAGCAGAACGAGCGCAAAGGGCAATTCTGAAAGTTATGCTCTTCAAACGCAGAGATTATCCTACTGCCCAGCTCTACTCTGAATCCAAAGTACTTAGTGTCCGTCAACTCTTCATTCTCCACGCTATCCTACGCTGCCATTCTACGCTCCCACTTGACAACAAACATCTTCACAGACGCAGAGGATTTCCGGTCTGCAATCCTGTCAGATGTCGAACAACATTTGCAAGTTGCCAATTTAAAGCACTAAGCTCACGCCTCTATAATAAACTAAATACAAAACTAAATATGTATACCCTGACTAAATTTCATTTAAAAACCAGGATTAGCAAGTGGTTACAGAACTTAACATATGAAGCGACTGAAGATCTTCTCACTGTTGTAAAGTAGCTTCATTGTTGTTTTAATTTTTTTTTTTTTTTAAATATCTCCTATAAACATAGCATTAGTTAGGAGCGAACATGTAAAGAAAAAAAAAATATTTAAGTATATATGTATGTTGCTGTTATAAACTTATAAATTAGTATAATTAAGACATTGTGATTTAGGAGGAATCAATGGACTTCCAAAATACAGGCATCTCTTGCCTAGTTTGGGGTCCAAATGGTCTCAACTAAAATATGCATTAACTAAAATATATTCAACAATTCTGTACACGAGACTCTTTTGACACTCTATATGTACTTAATTATAACCCGAGATTGTTTAGTTCTTGTGTGTTATCTGTATGTTATTGGATCAAAATAAATTTATTATTATTATTCCATTTATTTATTATTATGTACATATTATAGTATATTTTTAAATATTTCTTAAAAAAATAACATTAAAAAAACATTTAAAAATATAAAAAATAGTAGCCCACCGTCATCGGGAACACGGTCCAAGCTGCCGGTGGTCAGGGCTCCTGAGAGAGGAATCTCCGGACAATACGCGCCGTGTCTAGGAGTACTGCCTTCTGGATCAAGCCCTTGATCCAGCTGCCTAACGAGAGCCTCCGCAGATGTTGATCGAGGCTCTTGGCAATTAAGCCATTGGCCGTCACGACTATCGGCACAATGATTGCTCTATCCACTTCCCACATGTCGACAACCTCGCGAGCCAAGTCAAGATATTTAGTTTGTTTATCTTTCTCGGCTTTCACGAGGTTCTCGTCATGAGGGACCGCTATATCAACAATCATTGTGCGACGCTCTAGTCGATCTATCACCACTATGTCAGGCTTATTGGCAACAATAGTCCTGTCAGTGATGATAGATCGATCCCAATATAACGTGATACTGCCATTGTCGAGAACTGGGTCGGGCACATACCTGTAGTACGGTACTTCTGATTCTACAAGATTGTATTTAAGAGCAAGTTGCTGGTGAATAATCCTGGCTACGAGGTTGTGTCTATGCAAATAGTCTCCGTTAGCCAGACGAGAACACCCAGAAATAATGTGTCGGATTGATTCTCCGGGCCGGTGGCATGCCCGACAGATGTCAACCGTACCATCCTTCACAATGTATTTCCGGTAATTGTTCGTCATTATAACTTCGTCCATAATTGCAAAGACAAAACCTTCGGTTTCCCCGAAGAGGTCCCCGAAACGTAGCCAAGATACGGACGCTAATAGGTCTACATCGGGCCCATGTAAGGCCCGGTAAAAGCGTCCGTGAAGCTCCTTGCCCTGCCATACTTCCCTGCGGTCATTAGCATCCAGTACTAAAGGTTTGCGCCAGTTCTCGTTAGCTAAGAAGAGCGGGGTGAGGCCCTTGTCCACCGCCACCACATCTCGGTGCATACCCACGTCGACGGCTAGGAAATATTCCCTGAGACTGCATACCTCGCGGTTGTGCAGGGACTTGGCATTTAAGAAGCCACGACCCCCACACTTCCGCGGGATATACAGTCTCATCACCGATGACCGTGGGTGATGCATCCGATTTGCGGTAAGTAGTGTACGGACCCTCCTATCCAGGGCGTCAAGTTCTGTCTGAGTCCATTTGAGTATGCCGAAAGAATACATCAATACTGGCATGACCCAACCGTTGAAAGCGCGCACCTTGTTTCCGCCTGACAAAAGACTATTCAGTACTTTATTCAGGCGGCTAAAGAAGCGCTCCTTCAACGATTGTTTCACGTCATCAGTATTGATGCCTAACGCTTCCGACATACCCAAATACTTGTATGTTTCGGTTGAACTGAGGGATCTAAGGTGTATGGAATCCGAGAGTTGAATTCCCTCGGATTCCATAATCTCTCCTCGCTTTACATGTATGACTGCACATTTGTCCACACCAAAGTCCATCCTGATGGCACTACTGAAGGTTTCAGTTACCTTCAGTAGCTCCATCAGTTGCAAGTTGTTGGGGGCAAAGAGTTTCAGATCATCCATGTAAAGAAGGTGAGATATGACCTGACCGCCTCTTTTCAACCGGTAACCTAAGCCAGAACCCTCCAGCAGTGTGCTGAGAGGGTTCAAAGCCAGGCAAAACCACAGTGGACTCAGACTGTCACCCTGGAATATGCCACGCTTAATCCTTATCGGTTCGCTGTTCTCCCAAATCTGTCGACATCCCGGATAGTGAAGGACTGTTCTCCACTGCCCCATACATGACATCAGGAAGGTGCGCAAAGTTGCATCAACTTTATACAGTTCTAACACCCTCATGAGCCATGTATGAGGAACAGAGTCATAGGCCTTCTTATAATCTATCCAGCATGCCGACAGGTTCTTTCGAGAACGTCGAACCTGTTGGCTAATGGCAATATCGATGAGGAGCAGCTCCTTAGTACCGCGGGACCCGTTCCTACATCCATTCTGAGAGACAGACATGATAGAATTTGTTTCAATATGACTATTGATTTTAGCTCTCAGAATGGATGTAAGAACTTTATAGACCGTCGGCAAACACGTAATCGGTCTATAATTTTTGGGTTCCGCAGTACTACCTGATTTATGGAGCAGGTGGGTTATTCCTGTTGTTAGAAACTGGGGCAGCGACCCTGACTCTAAGGCAGATTGGAACTGAGATGCCAAGCGAGCGTGCGACCCTTGAAACCATTTGAGCCAGAAATTGTGCAGTCCGTCCGGCCCTGGAGATTTCCAGTTCGGTAACGGACGAACTGCACGGGCTACATCTTGGGGGCTGATGGTTATTGCCCCCATTTCTGGTAAAAGATCGCATGCGCGCTCGACCTCTCGAATCCAATCACCCTCGGTGTGACTGACAGGCGCCGACCAAATGCTGCGCCAAAATGAACACATGGCGTCATCATCCGGCAGGCGCGTATCAGTCACACCTTGGTCCGGTCGCTCCCAAGCCCTATAAACCCACCTTTCATTGCTTTGGAATGTACGATTCTGAGTGTACCGCTCCACTCGCCGCTTGTACCTACGAATACGGTTTGCCCATGCATAGATCTTCTGCTTCAGGAAGTCGATACGCTCTGTGACGCAGGGCAGATAATCTCGAGGACTAATATCAGTCCCCGCGAATGCCCGCTTCACAAAGCGCATCACCCTAGGGCGAGTGTTGCCCTCCCTGAAGCAGATAAGCTTGCCGATGAGTGCTCTAGTCTCACCGATACGCCGCTCTATCCTGCACTGCCAAGCAGGCACAGCTGGTCGTGTAGCTCTGTTACAATTAGGAAATTTAACGTGAGCTACACGACATGCTGCTACAGCCGCACAGTACAAGATTGAGTGGGTATCAGCGAGGTCTTCGCTGCTATCAAAACAAATTGATAGCTGCGAATCTAAAGCACACACCAGCGCCCTATTTCTCTTGTGCATGGGCAAACGAGGTAGGCGTGGTCTAAGCTCCGGCGGTATGGAGCGGTATTCCCGAAATGCGTCTTCCAAAGCGCCCCTCAATCGTTCATTACATTGGGTACTCACAGATATTGCCGCGTCATCATCGGCGTCACCAATGTGGTCGGGTCGCGGTGCAGCACTGGGTTGACGTTGCGCCGCGGCCGGTGGTGTAGCGGCTGAAACACGGCAACTCTGTGATTCCAGGCGCAGTCTATCAAGTACGGCGTCATCCAACATACGATTACGCTGGATGACCCGCACCTGATCCGATAGTCGTTGGACCGAAACGTTGACAGCTGGCTCAAGCACCTGAAACAGAGAGAGCATCCGACCACGGTACGCAGTCAGGTTAATTCCCCCCTCTGTAGCCCCAAAGTACGAGCGCATGACATTTTCATTGATGGATGATGTCCACCGCATGCGCTGCACACTTCCACCGACAGCGGGAACCCTGTCAGAGGCCGGCGGGCCTCGAGGTCCCAAGCTGGCCGGAGGTCGGCCTCTTCCCCGCCGACGCGCAGGTGGTGGTGTCGTCGGCGGCGAGAAGTATTCGTCGCTCGAACTCGACGCAACTGCAGCTTCCGGAATCACTGGACTCACGGCTGGCGCTGGTCCCGGCGGCTGCGAGGCGGAGTTGAGCGACGAACCCGAAGTTGTTGGGTGTGTTTCTAGTCTTCGTGCCCGGCTTCTTGTCAGCATTTGTCAAATTTATTTCATCGCCATGTCGTTGTTTATTCACTTTTGTTGTAGGTATTATATATGTAGGGGCCGTGACGTAATGTTTTTCTTATTTTTTCCTGGTAGTTTTTCGGTGATTAGACATTTTTTTATAGTATTATTTAATTAAATTGAGTAAAAAATATTGACGAGAAAAAATTTGCTGTCAGTCAATTTGACAGCCGAGCCACAGATTATTATTATTATTATTATTATTATATTATTATCTAGGCAAGGTAAAGGTGTTCATGTTCGATAACGTTCTTAGTTTTGGATGACGTGCATTCTTAATTAAATTATTTATGTTATTAAATTCATCTTTTAGTATGGAAAGTTTAGCCATGTTGTGAACTGGCAATATGTTGCAATAATGAAATAGTTCTGAGTAATCATTTTGGTATTTTGTTTTAATTTTAGGTGGTACTATATTTTTGAGAATTCGTTGTTGTAATTTGTAAATTTTATCTAAATGTGTTTTGTAAGTTCTCCCGTAGCTACTGAGACCATAGCCAATAATGGAGTCAGCTAGAGCTAGGTATAGTAGCCTTAAAGTTTTATATGGCATTTTATGTTTAAGTACGATTATTCGACCCAGGATAGATCTTAGTCTATCACAAAGATAGTTTATATGAGGGACCCAAGTGAACTTGTCATCGATTATAAGACCAATATACTTGTGTTCTTTGACGAACTCTAATTTTTCACAGCTACAACTTCCGGCACATGCAGTGTGCAGACAGTCATGGCTATGGGCTTTGATGGAAGGTGTGTAGGTAGCTTTATTATGTGAAGAATGTACGTGCATGGCTTTGGTTTTGTCAGCATTTATGACGAGACCAACGTCGTGCGACCACTTGCATAGTAAGTCGAAGTTCGTTTGAAGAAGGCGCTCGGCCCTTTCAGCATCTTTATCAGCCACTACGATGCAGGTGTCATCGGCAAACTGGTATACTGAGCCCACCCCTATTATATACATATAAATATATATATATATTTCTTATTATGTTATAGTTAAGTAATAGTGTATTTTATGTTTTCTAACGTATAAACACCTACACACACTGTTGACATCTCTCACCCAACATTTATATCGCAGGTCTGCTGGAAGAAATCTCCTTTGTGGCCCTTTTATTTATTTTTTCCATTTTTAAGTGTTTATGTGTACGTAATTATGCACAATGTATTTTTTTATCAAGTAAGTGTAAGGTAGGCGTGATAACCGACGGAATAAGTTCTGGGAATCTCTAGTAATCGCTCAACGCAGGATGTAGCCGTAAAATTCCTGTCACGTTTACCAAACCATTTGTTTTCAATAATGACCTAAAATGATTCTGGTTATGGTTATATTATTTTACTGTTTGAAACACGGTGAGGGTCCATTTTTTTGTGGTTGGAAATACTTTAATGACTTCTCCCGGTCTAGAATGGAGCGGCTTGTCAGACTTTTACTGATTACAACCACAGCTATATACTTCAGTTGCCCTTTGCATCCTAGGACCATGGATTTCGTTTTCAGACATTCCCCGTGATCTTAACGAGTATCGGCCCTGCTGGGCCCCAACGATTTTGCTGGCATCTCTTTGAGTCGCGCGTGGAATACTACGCGCCGTCGATGAGTTGGGTTTAGTCTGGACGGATACCGGACGCATTACCCATTGCTAATCATTCGCAAACACGCGCCTACGGTGGTAGTCGTCCAGTGATTCCCGACGCTTTGGCCTACTCCTGACGCGGCGGCATCGCTGAGGATCCATAAATTACTCTTTATTCCCAAAGAATGCTAGTACTTTTCCGAAGTTTGAGATAAATAAATAAATAATATTCCATAACTATCACTCAACGCCGTCCAGTCCCAAGCTAAGCAGAGCTTGTGTTATGATTACTAGCCAATTGATATGCATACAAAACATACTTATATATTTCTAAATAAAATAGATAAATTACACCCAGACACAGAACAAATGATCGTGCTCAACACACAAACATTTGTTCTGGGTGGAAATCGAAACCACGACCTCCGGGATAGCAGTCTGGACCACTGAGCACTTGACCAACAGGCCAGTCAAATGGAGTCAGATCGAAAAATAATTATGCAAGTCACTTGTGCTTTTATTGTTTCCACTTATATTTTGTTCTTATGTTTTCCTCGCGCCGGTACAAACTTCGCGAGAATAACTTGGACCGCAAACTGTGGTGTGAAACATAGTTAGTCAGCAATGTTAGTAGCGAGGTCAACTGTTTAGCTAGTAGGTATTACTAACTACATTAGTTTAGCAAAATATTAAGAGGACTTGTAGAGAACATCTTAAAATAGTAAGGGTTACTCGTAGTCGCAGGACTACGAGTAACCCTTTCTGAAGTCGACCCATGGCCCTAGTCAGCCTCGGTCTTGCTGGGCCCCTACGGTTTTGCTAACATCTCTTGTCAATTTCTTTGGAGTTTCTCGCACGTTCTTTTCAATAGAGATCTATGCTTTGAAATGTGCAAATAATGTGCAATTCACAATTCCTATTTAATAAATGAAAATTAAATGCTTTTTGTTTAAATTAAATTTTTAACAGTTCAAATCTTTGCACAAATAGATCGATTTTACGTGTTTAGTATTTCGGAGCATAAACTTGGATGCATTTAATCGCAAAGCTTAAGCGGATTAGTTAACCCAACCAAAGCCTAAAACACAGCATCGCATCAATACCCATTATCAAAATGACTGCCGACTCATAAGCCTAGATTTATGTACAATTGTGAAGTTACATACAGATATATATTTGAATTTAGAATTCGAAATTAATATGAAATAGAAGTAATACGAGTAAAACCTATTTATGTCGCTAAGATAATATCTATAGGTACACCACTTTCTTGTTATCATTTAAGTAGTCCAAATAAATAACATAAATATAAATAGCAAAGTTATTAGCGTTTGTTTGTATTTTAAAATTCTATTATTATTATTTATGAATGAATAAATGAAGATCAAAATGGAAAAATACTGCGCGTATTATTTTATAGTAGCAATTGTTACCAATGATTGATTCTATTATGAATTTCAGTCCTGACTGAATTCACCGCTTTATAGTGGGCCTTTAGAGTATGTCTATATAAGTTTGCAAATTGGGAACCATACAAAGATGTAGGTATCTTAGTTATATTTTAAGTTTTCATCGCGAAAACTTTCAATGCTACTTGCGAGGTTTTGTGGATACTTGAGATTTTTAGGACGTTCTCATGAACCGTGATTGAAGGTGTTACAGGATATTAAATTCTTTTGTGTAAAATTAAGACGTGCTTCTCAAGGAAGGAATTCTTCGTAAAAAGGCAAATAAGAAAAATGACCTATACAAAAAAAAAAAATGTGCCGAAAAAAGAAATATAAAATAATAAAATAATTAAAATAATATTTTGGGGCGAAGGAAGCATGTAACTTGGGACGAACCAGGATTTTTTTTGGAACAAAACTACCTAACGACCTAGAGATCGACTATAGATCGTATTGCATTAGTATCTATTTAGAAACGGCGGAGGCCTTGGTAGAGGCCATGGTCCGGAGCGAGGAGGAGTGGCAGGCGGTCGCCGACTTCTGCAAAGCAGTAGTAATACTCGCAAAGGAGGAGGCCGACCGCATCAGGCAACGGCGCGGGCGTTCTCGCCGCCGCGCCGCCGCCGGGATTCTGATCTCAATTTCCGGCCACCGTAGGCGCGGGCTTGTGGACAGTGAGCAATGGGTAGCTCGCTGTCCGGCTGTCAGGTAACTGTCCGGACCAAGCCCAAGTCGTCGACGGCGCGCACTGTTCCCGCACGCCTCAAGGAGTTGTCAGTAACAGCAGGGACCCAGCTGGGTCGAAGCCTACTGGGGCCAGGGTTAGTTTCGAAACACAACTCGAGCCCCGGTATGAAGGCTAGAAGGAACGGGCTGGGTCTTTTAGTCAGTCAGAGTCTGACACTATCTCCCGCTCCACCCAAGAGCGGGGGTTGTCATTGGATGATTTTTCTCACCACAAAAAAAAATATTTAGAAAAAAGAAGTGTGGAGGATTATGATAGATGTCGATTCAGAAGCAAAACTAGACAAACAAGGAACTTTCTGTTGGTTTGACTGACAAAAAATGTAAAATGTAAGGGTATACAAGCGTCAATACGAGTAAATATTGGATTTTCAGTCGTTTCTGGTTGTATGTCACTTCGTCTAGTTAAAGTCTAAAGGACAGCTTTTTAAATTAAATATAATACTAACTTACGCCAAAAGCATTGTCCATATGAAAGAAAGAAAAATTTATGCATAAGCCACTTAGTGATAAAGTACCATTCTACTTGTAAAATAATTTAAAAATCGATCGAGTTTATTCAAAACAAACATACAAATCTTTCTTCTTTAAAATATTAATAACTAATAAACTCGTAATAATATACAATAATTTTTCCACTTTTGAAATTAAGAAAGTCTTTCTTGTTAATAACAATAATAACTAATAATAATAATATACATTTCCATTATCGAAATTAAGAACGTCAATGTAAGTAAGTCAATGACCGCTATTGCCCTACTAAAACGCGACAACTATAAAGCAATTCTGCCAACTTTAATTAATTCTAAATAACTTTACGCGAATGTTATAGGCCATGAAACATTAATATAAGCCGTAACCAGCTTATTACGACCGACATAACCGTATTATCGTTAACACTTGGGTCAGTTTTGATGACGTCAGACTGTCCGTTCATCTTTCGTCTGGCTGAAACAAAAGCCTCTGATTTATCAATACATTAATCAATACATCAATACGCTCCGCTTGCGCCTCTGATAAGTTATTGTGAATAAGTAAATAGGTAGCTTCTGAATCAGGGGTTTGGTTTCCTAATTTCTGTTTGTAAGGTACTAAATTGGGTTTTATATTATCATCGTTAATCTGAAAGGTTCAAGTGTAAAGTCTGAGCGACGTTGGCCTTTTCTGTTTTTGTTTTGAGGTGGGATATCATCAAGTTACTTCTCCTGCTCTAGGGTGGAGCGGGAGATTATTCCCATTTAGCATTATGCTTGCCGAGAATTTAGGAATGTTATTTGGTTATGTATTTAATTGTTTTAACCTAGCAAATTAAGGAACACACGCATACCTCGGGCCATTATAGAATTAATTTTGTTACTGGCTGCGCACGGTTTCCTCATTTATAAGAGTTCCAGCGGGATCTCATAGCGGTATGTAGACACTTACTATCGCCACCTAGCGCTGGGCACACTATACAATCGCGGCAGTAGTTCTCTTCTTTGAGGAGTGACTGGAGAGGCGCTATGGCGTCCTCATTGTCGCCAGATGCTTGTACTCACCAGACAAGGCCAGTTCGGGATGTTCCTGTTTCGAATTCAAGTGGCAGCAACATTCAGATGTCGCCATTATGCAAATTGCTCGGAGGACACGGTGGAGCATTCGGGGGAAGTATGCTCCTATTGTGTAGTACACCACCGTGTTCTTGTAGAGGCGATCGGGAGCAGCGCTCTCTCGCGCCTGGCCCTGGATCAGGTCATGGTCCGGATCGAGAGTAATGCAAACTAAGGAGATGGCTGCAACCATGAGGAAACAGACATCTTCGTGCCCCAACTTGCCACACCATAGGCACGGGTTTTTTTTAAATTTATTTTTATCTTGGGTTTTATTGTTCCTTGTAGGACATCAAACCCATTGTACTAAACCATAAAATTCATCATTTCCTTACATTAGCCTGGTAAATACATATTCTTATATTGGCTACTGAGAGAGTCGGTGTTGAGGCTGTGGATGTAGCACGTAAAACAATTTCACCATTTCCGATAGCGGATCAGCTAAAGCGCGCTGAATGACTCCTACATCCATCCTATTAATGTTGAACTTCTTCATCACCGACTCCCTCTCCACCTCGTTCCGAACACACTCCATGAGCAAATGTTGCACGTTCTCAATTTTATCACAAATTGTGCAATTTGGAGAGTCTACCGTCTTCAGCTATCAGCGTGCAAATTTTGCTGACAGGTAGTGACCAGACCGAATTCTAAATGCTATCTTTAATAAATATCTGCTTAAAGTACTATTTAAGAACCAAGGCATTCGAGGAGGCTCGGATTGAATAGTTTTATACTTTCCAAAGATCCCAAGAGATCATTTTTTACCCGACTGCAAGAAGGGTTATGTTTTATATTTTGGTAAAATCCCACTATAAAATGGTGAAACCATTTTCACTACTCCTTCCACAGAAGCTAGTTTCGCAAGGCGGTCAGCCTCCTCGTTACCTGCTAAACCTATGTGAGACGGAACCCATTGTAACTTCAGCGATTTCCCATTTTGACTAAATTTATGTATCCAGTCTAAAATTTTGTAGGCTACCGAAACACCTCTGACAACGGAGGCGTATGGAGCCAAATATTATAATGCACTTGCACGGGCTCGCAGATGATGAACAATGGGTAGCTGGGGCGTAGCGTTCTACGCGTCCTGGGCCTGTTGGGGCTGGCGAGCATAAACGTTTGAAAGAGTTACTGTGACCCTAAAACTCAAATGGACAATAAAGGGAGAAAGGTTTTCGTCGGTAAAAATCTGACACGCTTTTTCGCTCTAACCTAGAGCGAGAGAAGTCATTTGAAAATATCTCACCTCAAAAAAACGCATACAGAGATTTAATGTTATTGAGAGATCACCAAAAAGCTTTAACGGTGAAAAGACCCCCTATAATCATTCAATAAAACATTAACACACATTCCTCCTCAAAAACGGAAGTGTGAAATAAAACACAAAAATAAAGTTGTCATCGTCATCCCAGCGGAACGCATTACACCAGTATTCATGGGCGGTGAACCAGCAAACTGTTACTGCTGGGACTGTGTGTACTGTGCGCTCCAGGGATCATTACACATTACATCGCTGCGGTCACTAAGCTGCACTAAACGCCACTAATGTATCACGAACTAGTAGACCAGCGTCGGTATAATTATCTCTCTCGCGTATTAAGTAAAACACTTTAACAGTTAAGGATACTGGGTACTGATTTATATTATGTTGGTAATTAGGTAGATACTCTACTGGTTTGTAATCATGTCTATGCATGGAAAATCACGGCATAAAGGGGTCATTCATTTATTACGTAAGACGATTTAGGAGAGGGAAGGGGAAGGGGAAGCCAACATGTCTTATTTTTTCTAAAAATGGCGTAGAGGAGAGTCTTCATAGTTCTTAGTTTTATAAACACCACAAGAAATTAAAAAAGCGCGAGCAACAAGATGTGCGCTGGAATGCGTATATGTAAACTTTTTCCATGGCAACGTACCCGCATCGTGAACCATTAACGTTCGTAAAAATTTATACTTTAAAAATTAATATCGAAATTCACCAAGCGCATCACTCTCGGGTTAGTTTTGTCCTTACTGAAGCAGTTTTGTTTGCCGATGAGTGCTCTGACCCCACCAATACGACGCTCGATCCAGCACTGTGAAGCCGGCATGGTTGATTTCGTTCGTCACGGTTTGGAAATTTGACATGAGCTACACGACATGATAAAGCAGCAAATTAATTTTTTCGTTAGTTTCTTACATAATAAATATTAAAAGGGAGGAAGGGTGGTTTTTAGGGTTCCGTAGCCAAATGGCAAAAAACGGAACCCTTATAGATTCGTCATGTCTGTCTGTCTGTCTGTCTGTCTGTCTGTCTGTCTGTCCGTCCGTATGTCACAGCCACTTTTTTCTGAAACTATAAGAGCTATACTGTTGAAACTTTGTAAGTAGATGTATTCTGTGAACCGCATTAAGATTTTCACACAAAAATAGAAAAAAAGCAATAAATTTTGGGGGTCCCCATACATAGAACTGAAACTCAAAATTTTTTTTTTTCATCAAACCCATGCGTGTGAGGTATCTAAGGATAGGTCTTCAAAAATGATACTGAGGTTTCTAATATCATTTTTTTCTAAACTGAATAGTTTGCGTGAGAGACACTTCCAAAGTGGTAAAATGTGTGTCCCCCCCCCTCTAACTTCTAAAATAAGAGAATGATAAAACTAAAAAAAATATATGATGTACATTACTATAAAAACTACTGACGAAAATTGTTTTGAACGAAATCTAGTAAGTAGTTTTTTTTTTTAATGCGTCATAAATCGAAAAAAATACAATATTATTAAAACATCGATCAAAGTTACAACACATTACAAAAACTTTTATATTATGTTACTTGCTGCTACGGAACCCTTCATGGGCGAGTCCGACTCGCACTTGGCCGGTTTTTTTTTTTCGATGGGAAAAATCTTGAGACAATTTGAATTATACCTTGGTAGTCCAACGAAAAACCTAGTCTAATGATGTCAACCTTACTTACTCTAGCTCGTTTCGGTATATGTGGAACGGCTAAAATAACTGTGAGTTAAAAGAGTGGTTTCAATGTTTTCCTTCACAATCAGTGATTTTTAAGATTTGAAAAATACAGAATATAAAAAAAAAAACTGGGCAAGTGTGAGTCGGAGTCACGCCCTGAGGGTTCCGCACAAACTTACCTAAGTAAATAGTTAAATTCTGGATTGGAGTCAAAATCACTTATTTCAAATAGACCATTTGCAGGCATTTTTGAATAGTCAAATGTCGGCTAGTCCAAGACAAGTAAAGCTAAATTGCACGTTCCAAAGAAGAACGTGCAAGAAACTTCATGGACACTTTTTTAAATCATATTATATATTACATATAATGCTTGGTTACATTTTTCTTGTTGCTTCTATTATGTGAGCACAATGTAGATAATAAGATAAAAGTCTTGGACGATTTTTCCGAATCGTAAAAAAAACTTTCTGTATTTGTTAATTTCATTTTTAAGTGTGTGACATAAATGAATAAATAAATTGAAAAAAAAAATTATAACGTAACAACCAGTTTTCAGATTTATTCCTATGTATGTGCAATAAGACTTTGCTTTATGCCAAATTTAAGGATTCTGAGTCAATGGGAACCAGAATTATAACCCTATGAATTTTTATTTCCTCGAGAGTGTCAAGTACAAGTGTAAAAGTTTTTACATTTACACTTTTTGTTTACAGAATTGAGTATACGGTTTAATTTCAACTCGATACCTTCACGCCTTCCCAAGATAAAGGATCTTTACAGACAGACAGACAGACCTATAAGGGCTCTCTTTTTATCTTTCTGAAGTACGGGACTCTAAAAACACATCAATTCGTGCTAGAAATGGAAACCAACAGCCATCTAACAGCCAATTTAAACTAATAGAAAAGCAACATAAAAGTTCTTGAAAGTCGTGACAACAGTGAATCGAAGATGAATCTTTATAAAGTAACTAGCTGAACTAACTAATTAGTCGAACTTCGTACTAACAGGCAATTAATGTAGTGATTACCATTTAGCTAAGCTTATTGACCGAATGATTGAATAATTAAGACCAACGCATTTGATAGTTGCTGTAATTTTCCGATGTATTTATTTATGTACACACAAACATTAAAATCGAAACGAAAAAATAAAGATAATATTATTTGAATGTATTTGGTGTATATTTAGTAGGTCTGAGAATAGGTCGTAGGCTACTTTTTACCCTCTTACGTGGGAGTAAGCGGGTATTCACTCATTTTTTTCTTTGATTATTTACATGGTAGAACCACGTTGTTCTTTAAATAAAATAAAAATAAAAGATGCAAACAGATAGGTAACAAACTAATCTAACAAACTAACTTTCGGAAACTATATAAATATCTTAGGTCAAAGTTACATTTCCCCTTAAATTACGAACTTTAAGTTTTCCTTGTACGGAAATCTGACGTCTAATAGCCACAGTAACTATGGGCTATGGTTTCCGTTGTTTAGGTATAAATAAAATAGCCTTTTATTCTACTACTAAATCTAACAATAGATAAACACATTCTAAAATATTTGATTATTATAAACCACATTACGAACTAGTTCATGCATAACATTGGAATTATACGACTATTAATTAATTTATCTATTTATTACATATTTTGCTTCTACTTATTAATATTTATATAAGAAAATATAATTTAATATTATTCAAATCATTTCATAATTCATTTTGGTCATTTTTAACATTATATTTTATTTATAAGAATGGCAATAAATTATTTCATTTGATAAGTAACTAATCTTTTATATCGTCCAAAACAAATAATAAAATAATCCATAATAATAACAATCCTATTACTACTAATATTAATCCATAATAATACAATATTATTATTATAATAATCAATAATGGACGCAGTGGACAAGGGACTCACCCGGTTATCCATGGCTAAAGAGGACTGGCATAAACCGGTAATAATGACGACTGATAACCGCAAGGAAATATGGAAAGGCAAGGAGCTCCACGGGCGCTTTTTCCGGGCTCTTCACGAGCCTGATGTAGATTTCTTGGCGTCCGTGGCCTGGTTACGTTTCAGTGACCTCTTCGGGGAAACTGAAGGTTTTGTCTGTGCGATTATGGACGAAGTTATCCTAACGAACAACTACCGGAGATATATAATGAAGGACGGGACGGTTGACGTGTGTCGGGCATGCCACCGTCCGGGTGAGTCTATCAGACATATTATCTCTGGTTGTTCTCGTTTGGCTAACGGCAAATATTTGCACAGACATAAGAAGTAGCCAGGATTATCCACCAGCAACTTGCTTTGAAGTACAACCTAGTGGATTTAGAGGTACCGTATTACAAGTATGTGCCCGACCCAGTTCTCGAAAATGACCATGTCACTTTGTACTGGGATCGGTCTATCATTACTGACTGGACTATTGTAGCCAATAAGCCGGATATAGTGGTGATAGACCGATCAGCGCGCCGTGCAATGATAGTTGATATCACCATCCCGCATGACGAGAATCTCGTGAAAGCTGAGAAAGAGAAACAAATGAAATATCTCAACTTAGCACACGAGGTTGTCGACATGTGGAGTGTAGACTCGGCTGTCATTGTGCCGATTGTCGTAACCGCCAATGATCTTATTGCCTAAATCTTCGACGACCATCTGTCGAAGCTGTCGTTGCGCGGTTGGATCAAGGGTCAGATACAAAAGGCAGTACTCCTCGATACGGCTCGCTTTGTGAGGAAGTTCCTGTGTCTGGAGCCCTAACCACCGGTAGCTTGGATCCTGCTCCCGACATCGGTGGACTATTGTTTTTATATTTTTAAATGTTTTTTTTTATATATATATATGAAAAATATTTAAAAATATCAAAAATATGTAATATAAGAAAAATAAAGGAGATAATCAATAATACTTATAATCATAACACTAAATAATAATACTTTTAGATAATAGTCGCCTCTTTGGCGTAGGGCTCCCCCAGTGTTTGCCACAATTCCCTATCAATAGCTTTTCTCATCCAATCTGGTCCAACTTTATGTGTAAATATCTCTCCATCTAGTTCTTTGTCGCCCTTTACTTCCTGTTTCCTCTCTTGGTAGCCATTCTGTTACTTTTTTGTCCATCTATCGTTTTCCATTCTACATAAATGACCAGCCCAGTTCCATTTCAGCAACCGAATCCTTTCTCTTATGTCTTGAATTTTCGTTATTTCTCTAATTTTCTTATTACTTATTTTATCCATCAGTTTAACACCTAACATGCTTCTTTCTATTTTTCTTTGGCAGACTGCGAGTTTTTCTTTCTCTTTCTTTTTCAGAGACCAAGTTTGACATCCATAGGTTATACTTTTTTTTTTTACATGTGTAAATTTTTGTATTAATTTAACTTTTTACATACACAACTAAAAACTATAATTACAGCAAATTAAAAATAATAATAATAATAAAACCCTACGCTAATTACAACTAACTAAAATATGGCGTCAAAAAACTCTTCTAGAGTAGAGACTCGAGTATCGACACAAGTAGCGTCCCATACTAAAGGCCTTCCCATCTTCCAAGGAAATAACGACATGCCGTCCGGTCTCTTGCCATCGTCGCGTGCCAGGCCATGGGGTTCCAATACGGCTGAAACGCCGACGGTGACAAGAGCGCGTCTGATGATATCGTTGATATTCGCGTGTCGCGCTATGCGACCCTCACTACGGCTGAATGACAGACCGTGGTGTCCGAGGCTGTTGACGACTTCGCCACAGTGGCAGTGATGAGGAGAACAGCATGGAGCACCTAGACGTAAAGCAACAGCGATGATAACACTTTTCGTGTTATCATCGAGCAAGGTGCCAATGTTCGACGACGGTAGTGCGTGAAGCCAGAGACCCGACTCCCACTCACCCACAATATATTACATTGTATATATGTATTATATATGTTTATAACTTATCTATACTTATTTTTAGTTTACTGCACCGTTCCAGCGTCTTTATGTCGACACAGCAACCGGCCCACGCTGAAAACCAGCGCTGTGAGCTCAACGCATTATGCGTGAGGCTGCAGCTTTATGCTGAGCGTTAGGCCGTTTTGCGCGGAGGAGACGCATATCTTCCCTATCTTGATGTATGTTCTGTTCACCTATTTTTAAGTTTGCGTCTTTAACGCGTAAATAAACTGTTTTTCTTTCTTTCTTTCACAAGTGCTTCCCGAGATTACCTCCTACACACAAAATAACAAACTTGACTTCTTTATAATATTAGTGTAGATTGCCATCGGTATGTATGTAGGTTAAGTATTATTAATTACGTACATGCCACTGGCCATTGCCAATATATTTAGGGAGATGGGACGTTTTATATCAATTTCTAATTTGTGGTAAAATTTGTACAGTCTCACACAGTACAAATTTTACCACAAATTAGGTTCGTATTCGTTGATAATAGTTAAATATGTTATAATTTAATTACACCATTAATCAAGTATTATTTCAACATAATTATAATTATACTAGCTTTTACCCGCAGCTTTGCCCGCGTACATAAAATAGCCTATGGCACTCAGGAATAAAGCAGCTTTCTGTCGGTGAAAAAAATTTAGCAAACGAACAAATACTACCAGAAATTACCTACTACAAACAAAAAATAAACAAACTTTACCTCTTTATTATAGAAAAATGCGTTTATTGTTTTGAATGTTATTCGTTTGGAATATGGACGAGACTGCTTATGATTTCTATCTAACCTTTTGAGGAATGTTAGTTTCCCTGGAACGCAAAGAGCGAGTTTTAGTTAGTATGTCTCGTACTCCATCTTGTTCCCCTGGGCTAGGCAATGGCCGCTTAGCTTCATCGACGCGTATTTGTCATTATACGGTTGGTGTGCGCCTGCGTGGAGCTTGCATATAAATACCGGCACGAATCTTGAGCGCTCATCGAAAGAGTCAGGATCAATTTACGCATCGTATAAATTGTCGAGCCAATCACTGTAACTACAAAGACGTACTCCCAGCTCCCGCGTCTCACTTCGTACTACTAAAGAGACCCAATACTTCACTTCTCATTCAAGTCTGCACGATTTCAAGTTCAAGTCAGCGCTCAAGATCCGTGCCGGTATTTATACTAAACTTCTGTAGAGTAGAACTGGCCCTTTAGTGGGAAAAGGAACTAGATAATTTCTCACAACAATTAAAATGATTCTCAGATCAGCTCCAGTCTAAACAGATGCGGCTAAATATACTTAATTTACAAGGAGTAACTATCATCTGACGATTAGGTCCAAACCCTTTGGGGCCGGGTCCCGGGATCGACGGTTTAACACCCCCTTGTGGGTATGAAAGGGTCTCGTTAAGTTAAAAATGGCCATCCATCCATTTGCTGACCGCGGCAAGATTTGACTAGGAGATCAATGGATTTTCGTGTTAAAAATAGAAAGACTAACACTAAGCGTCATATTTCCACAATGAAATCGTTTCTCAGTGAGTCGTCCAGTTTGATTATCACGGAATTTTCCTGGTGGTCCACCACTATTATTTGTGGACTTTAAAAGCTGCGTAGTATGGAAATATGTATGGACGGGAATGTACCTAAAACAAAATCAAATTCAAAATTGAATGGCAGACAACGTTCTTTTGTATTTTTTTTCGATAGGAAACAAATAACTCCTTTTCCTGCTCTGGGAGAGAGAGTCAGACTTTTTTGACTTAAACCCACCTACTTGTTTGCAAGTTGCTCTTTTGCTTGCAGGGCTGCAGTATTTTTTTCGATCAATCTGGCAGCCTGATGCACACTGTTCTGTGTCTTCGATATAAATTTACGTAGCTAACAATAAATTTTCCCCACTATGTTTTATTTGATATACTACTAACTGCTGTCAGCGACTTCGTCCACGTAAAAGTAAAAAAAATCCCGGAGAAACTTTTGAATAGTATATAATATATATAAATAGTATTATAACCGTGACATTCCTTAATATTTGGTCCACCCATGTCCCATGTGCAAATTTCATTCAAACCCGGTCAGGCGTTCGAGCGTGAAGAAGTAACAAATATACATACACACTTACAAACTTTCGCCTTAACTATATTAGTGTGAATCAGCCTGTTCCAGCAACAATACAATTTGGCAACAACTGTTGTATTTTAACCTAAGTAACAAACCCTACAGTCTACAAGTTCCTATCTCAAAATTATCATAAAAAGATTTGTATGAAAATATCCTTTATCTGACAGTCGGCACATTAATGGGCTATTACACAGACATATTATTTATGTACTGAGGCACTGCCATATCGTACGGAACGACTCCAACTGACGCCTGAAATATGACAACCATACATTTGCTGAATATGTGGCATTATTCCTCTGATTCTCGACGAAAAAGTAGGCCTATAAGCTAAAGTCATTGCGTTCCAGCGATGGCAGTAGTGGTCTTTAACCTTTTCATTATATCTCTCCGTAAGAACCGTTTTTTTTTTTGTTTAAAAAACTTTCGCGTAAGTGTCACAACTCATTTGTGATCACTATAGATTCAGGACGAATTTTCGATTTCATTTCAATTTTTTAAATAAAGAATATCAATAATCAGCTTTAAATAGACCAATCGATCTATTATTATTTTTATATATACTTTATTGTACACCAATATAATAAACTGAAAAATTTGAACCTTAAACTTTAAACATAAAAAGCGGCCTTATCGCATTCTGCGATCTTTTTACTATGCAACATGGAATGGAACAGAGATTGCTTGGACATAAAATGGGGTACACACTTGGTGCATTTCAAAAGTAACTAAACGATAAAAAATATCAATTTAAGTACATACTTAACATTAAAAACTAGTATTTATTTATTTAAAACTTTATGCACTAATTAAACACAAAGGCGGACTTAATACCTTAAGCATTTTCTATCATTCGATCTTAGGATGGAGACAGAGACATAACAAATCAAATGAATCGATATAATAATATAATCAAATTGTACGTAAAACCATCTGTTTAATTATATAAGTTCCAACTTTGAATTTGATGATAACAAAAGTTTTTTAATTAACGGCAAATTGCAATTCGGTATGTACAGTTTGATAGCAGTCGATTCATTTGTTGTTTTATATTAGTAAAATAAGTAAAAAAGAGTATTGTAATGAGTGCAATCAACGCACTAAAAACCTTTTCAAGGTTGATTGCTCAGGTTGATTAACGCTGCCGTACCTAAGTCTATTTTATTTTTCAAATATTGTGTCAATTATGATGCTGTTCAGTGTTTCGTTTCGAGGTATTCCCCTTTGGGCACCCATTGATATTTTTTGCAGTTGCACAAAGTAGGGGGAGGGGGGCACAATGATGCAAGGGGCACATAGATACACAAGCATTATCTAAAAATCGATTGAACATATTCGAGTGATGACATTCCTAAAACGATCATAGAAATGCTTGAACGTATCCTATGTGTTCGCGCCTACAACCTGTAAGCCATTGACGCTCTACAACTCGTAACGTGTTTTGAGTGCGGTCAACTAAAAAATAACGTGAAATGTAAAAGTGTTTCCCCGGTCTCTTATACCATCTTGTGAGAATATCTATACAACAAAGGTATGTTAAACCATCCAATTTTACGTATTTAGTATTTTTTACGAGAAAAATCAGTTAGTTTCTTTAGTATAATTATCATTTTGAAAAAAATCTTTTGGAGCACTTAGATACATCAAAGCACGGGGCACATTGATGTGTGTTAATCCCTCATATAATTTGTAAAATATATAGAATTAAAATTACAATCATATTTTTATATTGTCAACTGAAAATTATGCGGACATACAAACCCAAGAAGCAAAATTGATTAGGACTTACAGAATATGAAAAACCTAAAGAGAAAAGACTCTTGGTAGTCCTGTTCTGAAGAACTAGGTGTTCCTAATTTTATTAAACTGATTACAATATTTTCATAATAAAAAAGTATTATTTTCATGAAAATGTTCTAATTTAACAAATTTCATACAATATCCGCTTGGTATGAAAGTGCCACAGGTGACGTATCTAAGTGCCCCGTTGGCGGGGGTTTTTTTTTTTTTTTTCGATGGGAAAAATCATGCATTGACATCCCCCGCCCTTGGGCGGAGCGGGAGATAGTGTCAGACTCTTACTGACTAAAAAACCCATCCCGTTCCTTCTAGCCTTCGTACCGGGGCTCGAGCGCCCTTTCGGATAACCCTGGCCCCAGTAGGCTTCGACCCGGCTGGGCCCCTGCTGTTGCTGACAACTCCTTGAGGCGCGCGGGAACAGTGCGCGCCGTCGACGACTTGGGCTTGGTCCGGACGGTTACTGGACGGCCGGACAGCGAGCTACCCATTGCTCACTGTCCGCAAGCTCGCGCCTACGGTGGCTGGAAATCGGGATCGGAATCCCGGCGGCGGCGGCGAGAGCGCCGTTGTCTGCTGCGGTCGGCCACCTCCTTAGCGAGCATTACTGCTTCGCAGAAGTCGGCGACCGCCTGCCACTCTTCCTCGCTCCGGACCATGGCCTCGACCTTGGCCCGGCGCGAGAGGTCTCCGTCGCCGATCACCCCCACGAGGGCACGGCGATACTCCGCCCAAGCAGGGCACACCGCGATTGTGTGCTCCACCGTGTCCTCCGGGCGTTCCGCACAGTGGCGACACCCGGGCGTCACTTCCGCTTTAATTCGGAACAGGAACCTCCCGAACTTGCCATTTCCGGTGAGGACCTGTGTCATGCGGAAGGTTAGGACGCCGTGAGGTCTTTCCAGCCACGCCTCAAAGAGGGGACTTATCGCCATAATTGTGGCGTGACGCCATTCCACCATGAGATCCCGCCGGAGCTCTGTGTGTCAGAGGACTTTCACCCCGGCGTTGCATCTCCACGCGCATGTCGTGCATGTGTGCAAGGACTGTTGCCTCCAGATCCCACGGTGGTAGGCCAGCCAGAAGGCTCGCCGCTTCGCGGGAAATCGTGCGGTATCCCCGCACCATCCGAATTGCCATGACCCTCTGGCAGGCGTTCAGTATGGCCGCCGGTTGCTTTTTCAGCGACGGCGCCCACACCGGCGCCCCGTAGAGGGCCATGGACCGAACGATCCCCGCGTAGAGCCTCCGGCAGGAGGCGTCTGGACCCCCAAGGTTGGGCAGCAGCCGCTTGAGCGCAGCCCCAGTCCGGTTGAGTTTGGGAGCCAGACGTCGGAAATGCTCCACAAAATTCCACCGGCTGTCGAGGAAGAGTCCCAGGTACTTCATCGTCGACCCGACACCGATGTGAACTCCTCCTACCGTGAGTTGGGAACTCAATGGCGGCGCGTTCCGAGACCGGCGACCGTGGAAACACATGGCCTCGGATTTGTGAAGCGCCACCTCGAGTCCCAACTCCTGGATCCTACCAAGGACTATCGCAACCCCGCGTGTCGCTAAAGCGACCGCCGCCTGGTATGACTCTCCCTGCGCTAAAACCAGCGTGTCGTCTGCATAGCAGACCACGCTGACCCCGTCAGGGAGGTCGCCCCGCAGCACGTAATCGTAACCAATGTTCTACAAGGGTGGCCCTAGTACCGACCCCTGCGGAACACCGCACGACATCTCCCGACGTTTCCAGTCTCCCTGGTGACCGGGGTAGACAATATACCTGTCCGACAGGTAGGCCTCGACTACTCGACAGAGGTATTCGGGCACCCGGTGGTACCGGAGTGCCCTCCGGATCGTACTCCAGGGCAGGGAATTGAAAGCATTGGCAATGTCCAAGGACACTGCCACGACACACCTACCCTGGGACACCGCATCCCCCGTCGTGAGGGCTCGCACGCGCATGATGGCGTCCACCGTCGAGCGCATCCTGCGAAAGCCGAACTGTCCGTCCGAAAGGTCCGGCCCCACCCGTGAAAGGCGCGCGACGAGGCGGCTCGCCATCACTCTTTCAAAGAGCTTGCCCACCTCGTCGAGCAGCACAATGGCTCCGTTGGCGGGGTAGAATGATTCAAAATCCATTTTTTACAAAACACGTGCTAATCTTTTTCTTTCACATATTAAACTATATTTATCCTTGACATCATAATATTTATACATTTAGCTAAACGTCCACTTGAAAATTATTTAAAAATACGTCATTTTTTCACCTATAATTTGAAAGAAAGAAAGAAAAAGAGTTTATTCGCGTCAATTTGAGTTTAAATTTTTATGTATCAATCTACCCCACTTCCTCCTACTTTCAAATACACATTTACAGACACAAGTACCATATTTAAGTAAATTGCGTAGTCTATAGTCTGACTTCAGAAATAAGTATCTTCCTAGCATCTCTTCCTTCATAATATACTGGTTTATTTCATTCGCTCTAATTGCCCATCATACATTGTATCCTATAGGACGCCTTAGAATACAATATAACCTAGGACCGTTGACTTGATACTAAAGACAAGGCTAACAACAATAACAACTCTTTTGTGTCGTCAACCATAGCGTCAACGTCGACGAAATAATTCGACTTCAATTCGAAGGATAATAAATTCCTTTAAAAAATCAAATAAGAAAACTGGCTAGTAACTACGTTCTATTTTCAAATCGAAATATCGCATCAATATTTTCGCCAACACATTGCTTGTAAAATCTGTGCCTAGGAACCGACCGACGCGATACTAGTCCGTATCTATGAGAATCGGGTTTTGTTTCAACCGAAACAAGAGGATTCGTTAAAAGGAATCCGATCCACGTCCGTTGTGTGCATGTGTTTCTCAAAGGTTTGTAGGATATTTTTTTTTTTATTGTTGATAGGCTTGCGTTTGACCGCGATCTCACCTGATGTTAAGAAGAAGAATTATTAATCTTGATTAGAAGAAACCTATCCACTCTTGACTTAAAGATTTCTAGTTTGTAGTTATCTGGAAACACACACTCCGGTAGGTACCTCCACTTCCACTCCTTAGCTGTACGTACAATAAATGGATTCCCAAAACTTTTTGTATGGGTGGGATGTCCACTATGTGTATTTTGTGGTCCGATGATGAAACGGGCTTGGCGGAATCAAATTGTGCAATTGATTCCGCCAAGCCCGTTGACCCACCTCTCAAAATTTCTTCGTGAAATCAGTAATACCACCCTATTGTTTTATGCAAATCCATCCATCTATCGATCTTACCCTGTATTAATTCGTTCTAATTAATGTTCATATGATTCTCTGAATATAACTTCAGTGGGAGTGGTAGGCTCTACTCTAAATAACTACTTAAATATTTCACAAATGCATTTCGGTAAGCCGAGTGTGATTGGGCAGTAAAAAGGATTGCCTTTGCAGTTTGCACTAGAAGTATAAATGCGTGCACAGCACTCAAAGCTAATTTGGGCCACAACATTGAGTGGACAATATTGTTCCAATGATTGGAATTTCTCTGCTGTGCATATTTGCACAGTTATGTTCCCTTTTGTGGTTTCATTAGACAAATTAGGTTTCATCATTCTCGAGGGGCCAAAATATTTTCTGTCGGCCAATATCCGAGTCATATCCAGCACAAATGAAAGCATTATAAAAGATAATTATTTTAAAAAGTCACGTAGACACAGTGGAATTTCTTGCCGGTTCGTCTACATTGAAAATAACGAATTGGAACCGTGGACTAACTTCTGACATTTTTTAGGTTTAATGAAAAATTTAAACTGACGTAGTCAGGGAACTGTAGGACCTAATTAAATAATTAAATATTAATTTATAATTTAAAATAGAGTCAAGTAACGTTATAGTCAACCAACTGAGAAAGATATATTATTTCACAACAGCCTGCTGAGGTTCATTGAAATACTTTGAAACTGTATAAGGTAATTTAATATCTTTTAAAATGTAGGTAGTGAGTATCTATGATTGTGTTTTTATTGTTTATTATCGTCATGCAGTATGGTTAAACTATAATATAAATATGTAGTACGTGATATAATCTAAACGGTGTATTGTAGCTACTAACGCCTTCACTGGGGAACAGGCCCATTTCGGCTTGCCGCGGTATTTCACCTGGTGCGGACGAAGAAAACTATGTCCCTCTTGCTGGTGTGGAACGATTATCTCAGGTGTTTGTAAAAGTTCGACAGAGATAAATATATATTTCAGTTTGTACCTTGTCAAAATTATAGGTATTCCCCATAAAAAACATCACGACAGGCTCTTTTCGGCCTACCACGCACCGACTGAAATATATCCACTCGGTACGGCAGTGGGGGCACCCCACTAGGCCGCCAGCGACCCGATGCCACACAGAGCGAGCGCCCCGCCATTTAGTGTTGTGCTATCTAACGTAGCGTGCGTTCGATACATCCAATGATGGCAAGCAATAAAAGAAAAATACAAATTTTCGAAAACCGAGTAATTTGCCCTGCAGTTATTAATAGTGATAGTGACAACCAGCAGTGAAGAAATATTTTCCATTAACAGTACCGAAGCAAAAACCAAACATTGCAGGAAATGCAACCAAAACCTTTGCCGGACATGTTTTAATGACAGCCATAATAAGTAAATAAATAAGTTATTATTTTTTACGATTCTGTTTTATTTTCGACATACTTACTCTTATTTTATTTAGCGAAACTGAAATGCAATTTTACTATTATACCATGTAACGTAAAATTATATTAAATACTATTTTATGGATTTTAAAAGAATAATTGGATAGGAAAAAAAAATTGTTACCAGGCTATTTTAGCTGTATATTTTTTTAAATATCTAAACTTTGCGTTTTGAACCCTGAAAAAGGTATTAACTACATAGTAAAATAATAAAATTGCATTTCAGTTTCGGCGTATAGAAACATAAGTTTTCTATAATGTTCAAGATTTTGATAATATTTTTTATTTTAACATCTAAACACCGAGTGTATATTGTTACCTTTCAATTGTGGAAATTACAGACACAATAGAAAGACAATAGGTGCGCGAACGCCGGCGTTCGCTTGGGGTTTAATGAATTAAAGATAAATGATGATTCTATTCGTGTTGTTATGTTACATTATTTACAATTTACAAATTAGAATGCATCGAATTGGTTAATTACAAAATTTTTAGTGACTATAGCAATATTTTTGTTTACTTTTAATATCTTTTAATATCTCTTTTTTCTGCAATTTTCCTTTCGCAGGTGTGCTGGAAGATATCTCTTCAGAAATAAGCATCACCTTTTTACTATTCTTCTGTTCTTTTATTATTGTGTGTACACAAATTAAAATAAAATAAATAAATCAGTAATTTATTTTATGATAACGACAAACTTTAAACTTACGAATAACCGAAAATAGGACAACATGGCGAAATATAGTCCACAAGGAATTTATTCATCGAGGTCACGTCCCTCAGCATTGAGGATAAATGATGCAAGGAGGTGGAGATTTCTTAATTTCTACAAGAATTCTATAATTGTTTCCAATTTTGATGAATCTGCACTTATACAATTTCATCATATCAGCCGAAAGACATCCACTGTACTACTGCACACTGCTGTACTATGGTGTGTGTGTTGGGCATGGGCCTCCCCCAAGCGTCGCCACAACGACCGGTCCTGTGTGTCACGCATCCATCGGATTCCTGTAACCCTGACCAGGTCATTGGTCTACCTTGTTGGAGGCCTTCCAACACTGCGTCTTCCGGTATATGGTCGCCACAATTTATTATGTATTATTTTTTATTTTAAATGTTATAAACAGGTAAAGTTTTTTTTTTTGTTTGTAGGAGGTAAAGTCTGAAAGTACCTACTGTTCCGATTGCTAGATTTTTTTCACCGATGAAAGCTACTTTATTCTTAATTAGCTGCTGCCCGCGACGTCGTCTGCGTGAAGGCTCTACAGTACCAAAAATACCTAAGATGTCAGTGTCGCTATAGTATTATAAGTAAACAACTTTTGAAATAGCATTAAAAATTAGTTTTTTTTTGCAAGCGAAGCAAGTGAAGAGAGTTATATGGGAATCCTGCTGAGTTCAGTCATAAGATGTGACTGAAGGAAATAGAGAAAATAATGCAGGCATACATTCCAGGACACAAAAGAGTAAAAATACGTACAACACTTCCCTATAAACTACGTTGGTAGTTATGCTGCCAGGAGCCAAAATGTAAAGAGAGTCAGGACTGGTGAGGTGGGAGCAAGCGACGTACAGTTGCCCGTGCGAGAAGCAACTCGTCCTGAGGTCGACAGCCGCTGCCCTCAGTGCCTGCCCCTGCGTCTTATTGATGGTCATCGCGAAGCAAACACTCACGGGGAACTGTACGCGCTTGGACTGAAACGGGAAGTGGTGAGGTATGAAGGGAATGCGTGGTATAAATACTGCCTCGCCTACGGCACAGCCCGTAAGAATTTCCGCCTCAATGGTTGGCTGTGGAGAGAGATGACTTTAAGGCAGGTCCCGTTACACAATTTCGGAGGAGAAAGGTTCCGAAGAAGCATAATCGGGACACCGACCATCAACTTGACGGTATGCGCTGGAAGTCCACATGCTGACAGGGAGTTCAGAATTCCACGGGATAATGTGTGGCGTCATCTTGCTCGACAACAGTGTTTATCGAGTTGTAGACCACTTCATTCCCCTCAATTTCAGAGAGAATGCATTCGTTATTTGCTGCAGCCTGATCATTTTTGGGCGACAAAATGGCCCGCTCATACATCCAAGAATTCTGCTGGTGCGGTATACGACTGATGTCCTCGTACACACAGCGCATGAGTTTTTCTAAGCTGAATACCACTCTACCGAGAGACTCTGGGAGCACCACCTGTCCACCTCTCTCTTCTGGTAGAGTGCCTTCACCGAGACTTAGAAGGACATCGGAGAATTCTTGAGCACGTGCATTGCCGCCAAGCCAAGCTCTCATATTAATGGTTTTTTTTTTTTTTTCGATGTGAAAAATCATCTTATGACAACCCCCGCTCTTGGGCGGAGCGGGAGATAGTGTCAGACTCTTACTGACTAAAAAACCCATCCCGTTCCTTCTAGCCTTCGTACCGGGGCTCGAGCGCCCTTTCGGATAACCCTGGCCCCAGTAGGCTTCGACCCGGCTGGGCCCCTGCTGTTGCTGACAACTCCTTGAGGCGCGCGGGAACAGCGCGCGCCGTCGACGACTTGGGCTTGGTCCGGACGGTTACCGGACGGCCAGACAGCGAGCTACCCATTGCTCACTGTCCGCAAGCCCGCGCCTACGGTGGCTGGAAATCGGGATCGGAATCCCGGCGGCGGCGGCGAGAGCGCCGTTGTCTGATACGGTCGGCCTCCTCCTTAGCGAGCATTACTGCTTCGCAGAAGTCGGCGACCGCCTGCCACTCCTCCTCGCTCCGGACCATGGCCTCGACCAGGGCCCGGCACGAGAGGTCTCTGCCGCCGATCACCCCCACGAGGGCACGGCGATGCTCCGCCCAAGCAGGGCACACCGCGATTGTGTGCTCCACCGTGTCCTCCGGGCGTTCCGCATAGTGGCGACACCCGGGCGTCACTTCCGCTTTAATTCGGAACAGAAACCTCCCGAACTTGCCATTTCCGGTGAGGACCTGTGTCATGCGGAAGGTAAGGATGCCGTGGGTCTTTCCAGCCACGCCTCAAAGAGGGGACTTATCGCCATAATTGTGGCGTGCCCATGACGGGGTTGCGATAGTCGCTGACGCCATTCCACCATGAGATCCCGCCGAAGCTCTGTCCGCCATGCCGCGACCTGTCGTTGTTTATCGAGTTGTAGACCACTTCATTCCCCTCAATTTCAGAGAGAATGCATTCGTTATTTGCTGCAGCCTGATCATTTTTAGGCGTCGGCGTTATCGCTCACACACCCAAGAAGCTGGTGCGGTATACGACTGATGTCCCCGTACACACAGCGAATGAGTTCTTCTAAGCTGGATACCACTCTACTGAGAGACTCTGGAAGCACCACCTGTCAGAGTGCTTTCGCCAAGACTTAAAAGGACATCGGAGAATTCTTGCAATGCACGTGCATTGCCGCCGAGCCGAGCTCTCATATTAATGGTCAAGCGCAGCGTACGAACTCGTGACCACAACGAAGATCGTTTCAACGAAGCATTCACCTTGTCAGCCCTCGATCCTCGCGTCACCATGGGAAACGTTTGCAGGAAATCGCCACTGAACAGAACAGTGCCACCATCCATCTAATGATCGTTCCTGCGGATGTCCTGCAGGGTTCTGTCCACGGCCTCAACTGCTTTCCTATTGGCCATCGTACACTCATCCCATACGATCAGAGAGCAATCCTTGAGCACGTGTCCCTTATCGCTGTTACGTGACACACCAAAAACAGGCGTTTCGGCGCTCTCTAAATCGATGGAAATTTTAAACATAGCATGTGCTGTCTTGCCACCCGGAAGCAGTGTGAAAGCGACTCCCGACGACTCTACAGCAATAGCAATTTTGCCTAGCCTCCGGACCTCTGCAAGTAGGCCAGTGCAAATGTTTTTCCTGTTTCACCAGGAGCATCTAAGAAAAACATTTTACCCTGGTTTTGCCTAACGCTTTCAAGGACGGTGTCATAAATTGTTTTTGCTCTGAAGAGAACAAAGCGACATGGTCATTTTGTATGGTGGTCATTTCACCCGGATCGTAATTTGTCTCAGCGTTATACTCCGGATTTCTACGGTCTTAATGCGGTGATAATTAGGGAGCCGGTAACCCATATTCGATCAGGGTTGCCGCCAATAGAAATGACCATATCTTGAAGTGAACTAAGACAGGTGTTCAGCACGCGTTCATCAGTTACTTCGACTTCGTCTCCAGTAGCCCGCCTCAAAGCTCGTAGAAAATCTTCAGACAGATAATGGCGATACTTCTCCCACAAAGCTACCGGGTTCGCGACTCCACAAAACACTAAGATGACGGCAAACAGATGACGCATGCGGCTGGGACTGTCACTGGCACTCGCCTCCGCGAGGGTGTCGTCTCAATTTCGGTCACCGTCGAGATGGCGACGTGCTATGCAGGCTGCGTGGTAAGTGGGATACTCCATGCCATCAAATGTCCTCAGAAAGGCTAAAGACGTTGGGCCTCAGACAGTGTGCAGTAACAACCGCAGAAAATAGCATTCGTCATTATTCGGATGCACGGTATAAACCCTACTCAATGCGGTGTCCTTGAAATTTCCCGGAAAACCTTCCACAGCACCTTCTTGTTGACGTCAGTTAAATACAACCCTTTGCTTGTTGTAACGTGTAATATGAAGGCACCTCGTCATACGTAAGGGATCTCGCAAACTGGTCGATTTCAGAGCCTGAAATATGCCACCATGAACTCGTAATGAACCCGCTGAACTCTGCTCAAGATTTTGAGGGTTTTGTTGGAACTTGAATTTGTCAAAACGATACAACTTTAATGAAGAAAATACACATTCCATCTATGAATTTTAAGAATAACTAACAACTGACCTCGCCAACATGATCAAATTTAAATTATTAATTTCCAAAAAGTGTTAACATGTAACTTGATTTGATTTTTATGAAATCTCATAGATGGCGCTGCTTCAATATTGTCTATAAACTACTTACGTTCATTAAACTATGTTTCTCTGCCCAAGTTACTTAAATGGCGTAGTTTTTATAGTGTTAAGCTAGATAATAGCATGGCTTACTTAAAAATAACATTTAAATATGCGTCGTTGGATTACACGCTGTTACAGAATGCGTAAGAAAAATAAAGGTTCACAGCTCCTCCCCCGTAAGTAATAGCGTGATAATATATAGCCTATATATTGACCCGACCACTTAGCAATATTCATGCAAAATTTGAAATAAATCCATGCAGTACTTTTTAAGTTTAGCCTGGACATACATACAGACAAACAGACAAAAAATTCTAAAAAACTATATTTTTGGCTTCGATATCGATTGTAGATAACGCCCCAAGTATTCTTTTTAAAAAATATTCAATGTACAGTTTTGACTTTCCTACGATTTTATTATATGTATAGATATTATAATGGATTTCGGCATATGATGTTGAGTTAATGTGTTAGTAAATTTGTTTTTTTCCAAGTAAATTGTCGAAAATAATAAAATAGAATAAAATAGAAAAACTTTTATTCGATACAGACACAGCACAACGGTTATATATATAGGCTATAGTATAGACGGCTAAAAGAGCAGAGCAGTAACCAAAGATAAGTAAAGCTAGTAAATAAATAAAAGTCAAATTAATGTCGAGCAATGGATAGCTCGCCGTCGACAGTCCGGTAATCGACCGGACCGAGCCCCAGTCGTCGACACGCGCTACTCAAAGAGCTATCGGCAAACCGCAGGGGCCCAGCAAGGCCGATGCTCGCTAGGACCATGGGGATTATTTGAAAAGGAAACCGTAGTCCTATAACGCAAAGGGTAACTGAAGGCCACAGGTGCGGTTTTAGTCAGTAACACTTTGTCACGCTCACTGGCTCCACCCTGACTAGGAGAAGCCATTGGATAATTTCCAATAAGTCTATATCCACAAAAAACCTCATTTAATATCGTTAAGTGTTCATTTCTTCCTATTTTAATATTTATAAAACAATATGTTTCATTCGAACTGAATCTGACATGTTATTGCGTTCGTGTCTCTTTATTTTTGACAAGAAGTTGACGCCAAACTCTTAGAGAAGCCCTTAACGTCATCAGAAACGAAACGTTGTGGCGGAAATTACTTGTGAAAATAATTATGTTTTCATTAAATATTAGTTTCGGTTTGTTTAATAGCTGAAGGAAAAGTTAGGTGTAAATGAGATCATTCTCTAAAAGTAATGGCATCTCCATCCAAGCCCGAGTCATCGACGCTGACGGCGCGTAGTGGTCCACGCGCGCCTCAAGCAGATGTGAACTTCGCTTTTTTTTTTTCAATGATGTAAATCAGTGCTTGACTGCTATCCCACCTGATGGTAAGCAGTGATGCAATCGTTGATGGTGAGGCGCACTAGTTTATTAAGAGCTTATTCACTCTAGTCTTGAAGACACCTAAATTACTCGTATAATTGGACGGGAAGACCGCAGCAGGCAAATTGTTCCAGTCCTTTGATGTAGGCGGTATAAATGACGAAGTGAAACGCTTAGTCCGAACCGTAGAGGTTTCAACAATATAAGGGTGGATACTCGCTGTACGACGGGTTGTCCGATGGGGGCTTTGCGTTGCTTATTTTTGATGAATTAGGGGATGGGACTGTAAATGGTGATTACGTCAGCAATAAATGTTTTTTAGGGTTCCGTAGCCAAATGGCAAAAAAACGGAACCCTTATAGATTCGTCATGTCTGTCTGTCTGTCTGTCTGTCCGTCCGTATGTCACAGCCACTTTTTTCCGAAACTATAAGAGCTAAACTGTTGAAACTTTGTAAGTAGATGTATTCTGTTAACTGCGATTAAGATTTTCACACAAAAATAGAAAAAAAGCAATAAATTTTGGGGGTCCCCATACATAGAACTGAAACTCAAAAATTTTTTTTTCATCAAACCCATGCGTGTGGGGTATTTATGGATAGGTCTTCAAAAATGATACTGAGGTTTCTAATATCATTTTTTTCTAAACTGAATAGTTTGCGCGAGAGACACTTCCAAAGTGGTAAAATGTGTGTCCCCCCCCCCCCCCTCTAACTTCTAAAATAAGAGAATGATAAAACTAAAAAAAATATATGATGTAAATTACTATAAAAACTACCAACGAAAATTGGTTTGAATGAAATCTAGTAAGTAGTTTTTTTTTAATGCGTCATAAATCGAAAAAAATACACTAGTATTAAAACATCGATCAAAGTTACAACACGTTACAAGAACTTTTATATTATGTTACTTGCTGCTACGGAACCCTTCATGGGCGAGTCCGACTCACAATTGGCCGGTTTTTTAGATTTTTAAGAGAACGATGTCGATGTTCCGAAGTCATAAGAAAGTGAGCAGACACACATCACTGAGCAGTAAATATCTAATGTCATGAAGATTTAGAGTCATGGATTCATACATGGCCTTGGATTATTAATTTAATTTAATATGTCAAAATTTCAAATGAAGTTTGTGTTACCTTTATTTCAAGCCTGTACCTTATTTCTAGACTTTTAATAACAAAAGCAACATAAAGACAACTGCTTGTACCAAAGTTAACGTAAGCAGGGGGGGGGGGGGGGGTTAGAGCTTTGCTTACTTTTGCTTACATGGGCTCCCCCATGTTAGCAAATGGAGGGGAGTTAAATTTTGCAAAAAATCTGTTTACTAATACTTGAACGGCCCCCACCTAAAAAAGACATTAATCTACTTGTTTCTTTCTATATGATTTGACCATTAATGGACTTCCTCGACTTCTTTCTTCCCTAGTCTCTTTATTTGGAGGCTCCCTTGGGTTGTCAATTTAGGCAACTGGGCTTTTTTGAGGTCCTTCTCTATATTTAACCACAAGGTCGACTATCTTATGTTGCTGTATTTTTTCATTATTATGACGTCAAATATGAACTGAACAGATAAAAATCCTGCATCACGGTATTCGAGTACTCCACGCGATTAGAACATATACAAAAGCTCAAGATCAGCTTTCGGGCGGTTACCCGGACTAAATATAACATCCGTCTGGTAGGAGGATCCTCCTTTTTTCACCCTGTTTCGTGTACCCCTAAAGTAGATGTATGACTGACACAAGAAAAGAAAAAGAAAAATCAATTCCATCATCATTTATTCAAAATGCGCAACGAATTAATCAGAGAAAAACCATACAATGTTCACCCATCGGAATGTAAAAGCAGTAAATCCCATCAAAACACCCTCGAAAGCAACTTCGGAAAAATATATTGCGACTATCCAAAGGGTTTTAACACAATTCAGAGCCCTTGGACCGTTACATTACCCAGTAGAGCAAGCCTAACCGCGGGTACCCGCGGGTAGATTACTATTTACGTACACATCACTACAAAGTTGTTTTTCATTGGAGAAGGTACATTAGAGTCATGAGGCATTTGTTTTTCTTTGTAGACTAGCTTCTACCTGCGGCATCGATCCCCATTTCAACCCCTAAAGGAATTTTGAAAAGTCCTCTCTTCGTGCTCGCCTGCTTCATAAAAGGAAACCTTGTGCAAAATTTCACGCTCCTAGTTCTAGGAGTTTCGGCTGTGCGTTGATATGTCATTCAGTCTGTTTCTCCTTTTTATATTATGTTCTAGCTTTTGCCCGCGACTTCGCTCGCGTACATAAAACGATATGACGAATAGTGCCTATGTCACTCAGGAATAAAGCGCCTTTCTATGGGTGAAAATTTTAGCAATCGGACCAGTACTTCCAGAGATTACCTCCTAGAAACAAAAAAATATAAAAACAAACTTTATCTCTTTATTATATTAATATGTATAAATAGAAAAGGAAGAAGATATCACGTCCGTAATAAGCTTTGCTGATGCTTTGTACGTCTGTGTTGTCAAATCGAGTATATTTTGTTTTTGAGATGGGATGTCATCTAATAACTCTTCCCGAGTGGGAGGAGCGAGAGAGAGTGTCAGACTTTTACTGACCCTTCTACCACCCGAGTTCCTTCAGTAGCTCATTGGGTTCCAGGAACACGGTGATTTTTTCGAATAATCCCGCAGTTTAAATCAAGTTTGACCTATAGGTTTACTTCCGAAAGGGAAACCCGTGCTCCTGGAACGCAGGCGAAGAAGGATTCTAGGTGCAGCTTTAATCAGTAAAAGCCTTCCCGCTCCGCTTTAGATTAGGAGAAGGCATTGAATGATAACCACTAAAAAACAAGCCTAAATCATGTCGCCGTCGCTGAAAAAGCAACCGGCGGCCATACTGAACGCCTGCCAGAGGGTCATGGCAATTCGGATGGTGCGGGGATACCGCACGATTTCCCGCGAAGCGGCGAGCCTTCTGGCTGGCCTACCACCGTGGGATCTGGAGGCAACAGTCCTTGCACACATGCACGACATGCGCGTGGAGATGCAACGCCGGGGTGAAGGTCCTCTGCCACGACAGGTCGCGGCATGGCGGACAGAGCTCCGGCGGGATCTCATGGTGGAATGGCGTCAGCGACTATCGCAACCCCGTCATGGGCACGCCACAATTATGGCGATAAGTCCCCTCTTTGAGGCGTGGCTGGAAAGACCTCACGGCGTCCTTACCTTCCGCATGACACAGGTCCTCACCGGAAATGGCAAGTTCGGGAGGTTCCTGTTCCGAATTAAAGCGGAAGTGACGCCCGGGTGTCGCCACTGTGCGGAACGCCCGGAGGACACGGTGGAGCACACAATCGCGGTGTGCTCTGCTTGGGCGGAGTATCGCCGTGCCCTCGTGGGGGTGATCGGCGGCGGAGACCTCTCGCGCCGGGCCCTGGTCGAGACCATGGTCCGGAGCGAGGAAGAGTGGCAGGCGGTCGCCGACTTCTGCGAAGCAGTAATGCTCGCTAAGGAGGTGGCCGACCGCATCAGACAACGGCGCTCTCGCCGCCGCCGCCGGGATTCCGATCCCGATTTCCAGCCACCGTAGGCGCGGGCTTGCGGACAGTGAGCAATGGGTAGCTCACTGTCCGGCCGTCCGGTAACCGTCCGGACCAAGCCCAAGTCGTCGACGGCGCGCACTGTTCCCGCGCGCCTCAAGGAGTTGTCAGCAACAGCAGGGGCCCAGCCGGGTCGAAGCCTACTGAGGCCAGGGTTATCCGAAAGGGCGCTCGAGCCCCGGTACGAATGCTAGAAGGAACGGGATGGGTTTTTTAGTCTGTAAGAGTCTGACACTATCTCCCGCTCCGCCCAAGGGCGGGGGATGTCAATGCATGATATTACCCATCGAAAAAAAAAAAAAAAGCCTAAATCATGTACTTTACATCATACATCACTTAGGTACTTCAAATTTTATTGCAACCCATTCTGGTTGTAGGACCATTTTAATATGTATAAATGCTCACTTAAAAACATCATCAAATGTACAAAGAAAATGAAATTATTGTGTATAATTTATTCGAGTACTAGCTGTCCGTCCGCGACTTCGTCCGCGTGTATTTCGATTATCGCACTCTAAACGTGTTTTCCCGTAGGAATAAGATATTTTACCGGAATAAAAAGTAGCCTATGTTCTTTTCCATATCAAAGCTATATGCATGCCAAATTTCATACAAATCCATTCAGCTGTTTTTGCGTTATTAAGTAACTAATATCCAAACTTTCACATTTATAATATTAGTTAGGATAACTACAGCCAATTCAATTATATTATCGTGAAGTGTAAAAAAAAATTGGGGGCAAATGTGAGACAAATAACGTTTCTAGTATGGGAACCCGCTTTAATTTTTATGAGTTACACCCAATGACAGACGGACGGACGGGGGAACAGACAGTGGAGTCTTAGTGGGTCTCGTAAGCACGTTTCGTATACGTATCTCTAACAACACCAGCAAAATTCAAAAGTTTATTTCATCTTTATCTTTCAACACACTTTCTGAAAGTCAAACCGTTTTCCAGTCTGTGGTGATGGTGACTACACAAAACTGATCCATCAAATCTTCGAATCACGCGGGGTGGTGAAGCTCAATAGACTGACGCATACGTGAACCCTGCCTGATTTGTACGTAGCGGTGCGTTGTGTGGCCTGGATCTATGCTCTGCAAGTCTAGTTGCCATTATTATAAAATGTATGGCTGCCGACGCGCCTATGTGGGCCACGTTGAAACTAAACTTGTAGAGCTACACTTGATTCACGCCGCGCGACGTCACGCGACACCGTGTTGCGTGCAAATCCAGACGTGTTATACGTGTGCGTCGGTTTAGTGTTAGCTTAATTATTTTTAATTATTTTATTTCTACAAAACATCACTCAGCGAGTCCTCACCAAGTCACCAAGTGTAGTCTAGCGACACGCCCGACATTGTTTCCGAGAACTCGCTCTATATCACACACGATGCCACTGTCTAAACAACACGCTAATAAAATTGTTCCCTGACACAACAAGCACCCGCCGATGTCCTCACAAAAACAAATGATTAAATAACCGTCTTCCATCTTAAAATAAATTCTTGCTTAGCCACTCAAATCACGACGATGTTATTTTTTCAACACCGTAATGTCCTCATTTTTGTGTAAAATCCGAAGCCAAAACAAACAATGCCTTTAAGAAAACAAAGATCCTATTATTTATCGTTACGGAGAATCAAGTAGGATTAATATTAAAAAAAAAAACCTTTATCTAAGACAAGAGAAATACAAGCAATTTTTATAATTTACTTCGTTATTCCGTTGGGTTGACATATTGTATTTACGCCGTCTTCTGTTTATTGTATAGTGAATGTTAAATTGCCGTAAAATCCATTCAACCTATTTCGCTCACAGAGATCTAATTTAGCGTCACTGTGCTTTCAGATTGTTACTAGTTCTTAAGCTTCCAGTAATTTGTGTTTCAGCTGATATTACATTTTTTAGCCAACTTAGATAAACTTGAGACTTCTCCCGCATTAATCTCCATGAAAAAGTTGTTAAGACTAGGATTATTTATTTTCGACTTTCCTAATCTTGAATCCTGAAGCATAAATCCTTTCTATAATTCCATCTTGACGTATAATACGTTCATTCCGACAGCCAGTGTATCATAAAATAAAGGATGCTTTCTCCGCAGATGCACATAAACTGGAGCTTAATACGATGTGGTGTGTGCACATAAGTCAGCAGAGTATCGCAACCGCGTCTGTTACACTGTAGTGCAGGATTAATCATTTTGTGGGGGCTCTCATCAGAGTCAGCGGACTTCGATAAACAGCGGCGCGCGCCGGCCGCGTGAGCGCGCAAACAATGCGTGCGGTAATTGAAATGTACAGACCGTGTCCGACGCGTCGTCGTCGCGTTGTCGCCCACTAAACAATAATCCCATTACGATTTTTATAATCCTACGGCAATTTCGAGACAATGGCCTTTATGACTCAGTAGTCTCTGAGTGTTACTTCTTTGTTCGCTTAAGTACATGGTCGTGTTTCATTTCGCTTACTATGGTAAGAGAGCGCGGTTTAGGAGCTGATAAAATGATGCCAGCATTAATCATAATAATTTACCCTTGTGAAACTTTACAATGGTGTAGATATTGCAAGATTTACTGCCAACTGTGTTCGAAGGAAAGATTTGGACAACAGATACTTAATTATGCAATTGAAAATGTGACTTGATTTTGCTCACCGGTTCTAGCACAAAGGCAAACATTCTGAGAGACTGAGACACAATAAGGTCTCACTAACCATAAGGGTACCATTGTACATTAAGTTGCGGAATCAAAAAAGCCCACACGCACAACTGTAAAGTATCCATTTATTCATAAGTACAGAAGGAGGGCTCCAATCCGTCCCGAGAATGCAAAACGTAGGCGTTTTTCAAACATATGTACATACAAATACTTTGCGAAAGGTCTAATCGTTGCGGTGTCATTTCGTCTGCTCGGGAGAACTCCGAACTTGCTAACGCGTACGAAATCAAATACGTTTAAGTTTTTAGTAGACTGATACCAACAAACTTTTGCAGATTGATCGAAAACACAATTTTCAGCTCCAACTACATGTTGAACTGGGAATATTCATAAAAAGTAAGAACACTTCTGAACTTTGAAAATATTTTTCAAGTATCAAATAAAATTCGTTATAATATTCGGTTTCTTCGTAGTATCGACTCTCTATTAAGTTCAATACTTAATTAAGATGAAATGAACTGTCACGACGAAACTTTATTATTAGCTTTGTTAATTTTCAGGCGAGAGTTTCATTATATTCGGTCTGGTGTCTTGTGTGTGAGTTTACATGTTTGTGAACGCACTTACTGTATGGGATTAATACCTGGAGTTAGGACAGTTTGACGTGAAAACTTCTTGAGCACTATATTTTGTGGGTACTGAATTAGACCGACCGACCAATGACCATGGTCACGTTTGGCTATGTAACGCTCGGGAACGATCGACTCGAGCCGACTTTTTTTTTGGTGGGAAATCATTCAATGCCTTCTCCGTCTCAGGAAGGTGCGTGAGGACGTGTCAGAATTTTATTGACTAAAACCCACTCCTATGTTTCTTCTTTGGATTCGCTCCAGGGCCTCGAGGCCGAGGTCCCTTTCGCACAACCCATGGTCCCAGTAGGCTTCGATCCTTCTGGCCCCTACGGTTTTGCTGACTTCTCCTTGAGGCACGCGTGGAACACTACGCGCCGTCGACGACTCGAGCAAGCAATCTACGTGCATCGAACAAGTTGAGTGGAAATTCAAACTGGCCACTAACAAAAATAGTATAAAACGTGCTTACTGACGGTAGCTTTATAGAAAATTGAAACTTTAGAATCATGGAGTGAATTTGGTTTGTATCAAACATCGAACTTGTAAATATAATCCCACTAAAAACATATCTGTTAAAACGGGGGCCAAGTTCCTATCGGCTAATTGTTCACCTAAAAAAGGGTTGAAATCCAATCCAATGCCAAGTTTAGATGCACTTTAAAATCGATCATAATCATCTTCATCAACAGCCTGATCATCGTTAAATTTGAACTTGGCAGGTTTTCATGCTACATGTAACCCTTGATTAATTGTATAATTAAATTTGTTATTTATATAATTAAACTAACCTGCCAAGTTCAAATTAAGTGAAACAAATAGAGTGAAACATATAGTATACAAAACGTTGGTTATTAACTAAAAATTTTATAAAGGAATTTTGGTGAAACATAATTTACTTTGTTTTTTCTTTATAACCTTGTTACAAATGTCGTTTATGTAAAAAAAAGTCTATATTACCACTAGGGAGTTGGTAAGATAGACATCTTAAGCTGTCAGTGTCAACTGACGAAAGGTATGTTATCGCAATTCCAAGGCCGGGTTTCGCACCTGACCTAGCTCGGTAGCAAACTGCCTGCGTAATTTCCTTTACAAATCTTTACAAAGTACCGTCTACCGTATCATTTTAGTCTATCATTGGCTAGTTTTTATGGAATTTCTTGCCAGTTTTGGGAACAGGCATCGCAATTGTAGTAGAGAAGTAGAATGGCAACTTTAATAAAATCTAAACAATATAGATGTTTGCCTTTTTAGGGTTCCGTAGCCAAATGGCAAAAAAACGGAACCCTTATAGGTTCGTCATGTCTGTCTGTCTGTCTGTCTGTCTGTCTATCTGTCTGTCTGTCTGTCTGTCCGTCCGTATGTCACAGCCATTTTTTTCCGAAACTATGAGAGCTTTACTGTTGAAACTTTGTAAGTAGATGTATTCTGTGAACCGCATTAAGATTTTCACACAAAAATAGAAAAAAAGCAATAAATTTTGGGGGTCCCCATACTTAGAACTGAAACTCAAATTTTTTTTTTCCATCGGACCCATGCGTGTGGGGTATCTATGGATAGGTCTTCAAAAATGATACTGAGGTTTCTAATATCATTTTTTTCTAAACTGAATACTTTGCGCGAGAGACACTTCCAAAGTGGTAAAATGAGTGTCCCCCCCCCCTCTAACTTCTAAAATAAGAGAATGATAAAACTAAAAAAAATATATGATGTACATTACTATAAAAACTACCAACGAAAATTGGTTTGAACGAAATCTAGTAAGTAGTTTTTTTTTTAATGTGTCATAAATCGAAAAAAATACACTATTATTAAAACATCGATCAAAGTTACAACACATTACAAGAAATTTTATATTATGTTAATTGCTGCTACGGAACCCTTCATGGGTGAGTCTGACTCGCACTTGGCTGGTTTTTTTTTGCCTTTCATAAAGTGGATTAAAGACCAGATAAGGGTCACGACTGGATATGAAAAGCACCAGAATAGACTAATCGGTGAATTTTTGAGGAGGCTTATGTTCAGCAGTGGATATCTTTAATCTGGAATGAAGAAGATGATATTGAAGAGATTTCTAAAACCTACTTCAGCCTATTTTTAACAACCCTGTTGATTTTGGAAAAAAAAAATTCAATTGGCTTGAACTTAGTTGCAATATTAGAAATGTTCAAGTCTCATGCTCATGATGTGAAATTAACATATTACATTATGTAGAACATAGATTTATTACTGCCAATGTAAATAAGAACATAATAAATTATACCCAATGGACTCATCAACGTCATAACTATTTTGCGATAGAGTCAAAAGCTACGGAACGAATTTTCATGTTGTTTTAACCAATGGAATTCATAAGGAAGGTCCTAAATCTTCCTTCTGTATACATATTTTCTAACACTAGTGCGAAGCTGGAATGGGTTAGGTTAAGTCAGCATCTAATATACAGGGTGTAAGGGACAGATCTCCACAAACTTTAAGGGCTTGCTCAGTAGACGAAACTGAACAACCGTCCACAAGATATAAGACACAAACGAAAAAAAAAAATCAGCCTTACTATGTAAACTGTCCAATCAAGTTTATATTATAGTTTTATATGGAGAAGCCGATTTTTTTAAATTTAGGTTCTCTATGTTTTTGTGTATATTTGGCTGGTCTGAGCCTGATAAGTCGCCTACCTTCATCCAGAACGACCAAATAATGTTTGGCAAGTCGACTAGTTATTTTATAAAATAGACATTTTGTCACGTGTCTCTGGGTAAATTGTTATTGATATGTTTTGTGAAGATTTTCTATCTCCAATTAGGTACTTTAATAGATAAGTTAATAAAAATTAGCCACATAACTTTTAAAGTTAACGTACCACACAAAAATCTGAAATAAATGAATAACTTCACTAGAAATAATTAAAAATACACATGTCATAATAAGTTATTATAACAGAAATCGATTTATACTTCTATTGGCCTACTGACTTTTATCCTACAGAAAAAAACCCTGGATCGAGCCAAACTATACCCTATACACCCCTACTTTTTAATTAGTACACAGAAAATAGGGCTCTATCTGTACCGGTTACTGATCATATTCTTGTAGTCAAAAGTAGAAAAAACCGAAATTCTAAAATTGACCATGAAAAGGTAAATTCATCATAGAATCAATCAAACATAACAATTGCTAGTAGAAAATGCTGCGAGCAGTGTTTTTCCTTAATAATTGTCACTTATTCATTCATTAATCAATAGCCTGTACAATATTTCCATAAATTGAGTGACATTTTGGGACATAAACCAACGCTAATGACTTTGCTGTTTATGAATATTATTTAATGAGGTTTTACTTATAAAATAACAAGGGTTTTTCTAATAAGCCCTACTAATTAAAAATTTGTGGTGTATATGCTTCCTCATCTCAAAATATAGTTGTTTTTTTTAAGCCCGTAACTACTGTCCCATTGCTGGACAAAGGCCTACCCAAGTCCTCCCAGAAATTCTTCTCCCACGCCGTCTCTAACCAGTTGTCGTGGTACGCGTCTAGATCATCCAACCACCTCTTTCAAGGCCTCGAAAGTATGCCCATTGCGTGGCAACGTCTCAAAATAAAATTTTAATTATTTTATTCACATTTCGCCCTATTTTATATTACTTCAATAGCTCATTATTTTTGAATCTGCCAAACTTAGTTCATAACGTGATAAGTTTATTTATTTTAGTTGCTTACTGAGGGGAATTTTACATATAAAACAAAAAACTTAACTCGTCAACCATAAAAACATTGACGCTAGTAGAGTCTCAAAAAATGACCAAGAATCCCCAGGTCCATACATAATTTATAAGATGAGTAGAAGAAATATATTGTTCCATTTCAAGCTCACATAACTAATAAATAAAATATGGTTTACATGTATTCAATAGCCATCAATATTGTGTTGTGAATTTAATGGCTATAAATATAAACCAGGTTCAGAACTTCATGATGAAGAAATTAAAGATTAAAAGTGTTTTTCGTAACGAATTGTGCGTCTATTCAGGCAGACTATACATGTTTTCTTTCCTTTTGTTTTTTATACAATTCTTGATAGCATTATAATTGACATGACATATCGATTGGCACTTGTTAATGTTCTCAAATTGCATCCCAAACTCTTGAAAATCTATATTTACCTACCAACAAGAAAGGGGTAAGGAGTGGTATAGAGACTAATCAAATCGACTCGCCCAATTTTACACTGTCAAAGCGTTCGCCCGTTGTCCGTGGACCATAAACTTGGCAGCAGTCCATAAAACTTGCAAAAAAAACTAGCGAACAAATAAATGTCCGTCGTCTGTTTTGTCAAATCTGTGCTGTACGTGCGCTCTTTGGAGGCGGAGCAGAGCGCGAACTGATTTTATAGCGCCATAAAACCTCGTGAAACGCGCCCTTAAATCACAACGCTGCGTCGTATTTCATCGTTCTGGTTGTCAATGTTTATTTTATATCATATTTTACAGATCCCTCCTGTATAAATCACGCTCGGATTGATATACATTAAGGTCACGTACTTTTGGCAGAAACGCTTAGTTTGCAGCCCCCGCCGCGCCGATCCGCGATGCGTTGACAAGTGGTCGCCGCGCGCCGCGCGCCCCTGATCTATCGTGGATTGTTTCATGTGCCCGCCATAAGTGGGAAATATTGCGCCCGATGCACTTTCAGAATAACCGATAGAACGAGGAAAATATCGCAACAAATATTTATTTCGCATTTATCAACCGTATCTTTAGTGATAATGTATTATTATTGTGGACCAAATTGACATCAAGTGGACTCTATACACATTAAGAATCTGAAAATGTTCACTATAATGGGGTTGAGTAGTGGTCAACAGTGAGTACGTCATTTGAAGGGGATGATTGTGAGAAAGGCCCTTAATGTGACGTAATCTTGGTAGAGATTGGCCACTTTAGTGAGAGTCGGGAAGCTATTCATTGAATGCCGTCCCCATTCAGGGGCCCGTCACCCGAGTCAGAACTAATCTCGGCAACATTTTTAATTTGTCACTAAGAAAGCCTTGTCTTCGATGTCCTTTATTAAATTAGTTAACAATTTTATAGGAATGTTGTTTTAATAAGAAACCTTTGAATAAAATACTTTCAAAATACCACCCACTTAACCGAGTAATTCGCCTTTAAATTAATCGATAAATACTTGAAAAATCTAAAGTCACCAGACTTTTTAGTGATTTTGAAAACAAAGGTTATAAATCCCAGGGTGTAATACTGCGTATCAACATTATCCCACAGAGCAACACTTCCAGATTTATCAGCAATAACTATCTCCTTAATTTAAAACTTGGCTGACGCTGGAGTGGAACAACAATGGGAATAAATAAAGTGAGCTCAGCCTCAAGTCGCCGGCGTTCTTTAGCGTGAGGCGTGGTTACTGCCAGCTGTGGCAGCCGGCTCAAAACAGAAGCAATTTTAAAATTTAATTTTGCAACAAGACAAAACGTAATTTTATAATATACATAAGAATATAACTTGAATTTTAAAACATACGCAAGCATTTAATTTGAATATTATAACTTACGCAACGCAAGCATAACTAGCGGGTACCTTAATATAAAATTACGTTTTGTCTATTATAGGAGATATGAGCTTTATAAAAGAAAACCCACGTTTTATTTTTTAATCCTAAAAGCTTTCTTTTAGTTTTTTTTTTTAGGCTATACAGTTGTCTAAATTTCTTTAAAAAAGTAGCTAAGTAATCTGGACTTGATTAATTTTGTGTTTATTTTTTTGCAAAATCAGTATTTAATTAGGCTTTTCGAAGTCGACTGCGTAATGAAGTTTATTTTTTTTTGTGTGTGTTGTGCTATTTTTTAGGCATTTGTTAGTCAAAGAAAGCTTTGATTCTATAGTCACTTCTTTGATACTGTCTGAACTGTTTTGTAGAGTCATCAAGAAACGTAACATAAACACAGTGCCTTCAGTTCGATTCAGTAAACACTCGATAAAGAGCCAGTCGTAATCATGGCAGACAAAACAAAGCGATGAAAAGGATCAGCGATTATCGCTGAGCCTGGCTTGAGACGGAAACTATTGAATAAACAAGCGACGGGCGATCCGTCACTGTGCGCTTCTTGACGCGTCACCTCGTTACCACACCACAGAGGAACACGCCAGAAGGTGAACCAACGAATGGACACAGCTGCATCAAATTAGCCACAAGATCGGTCACAATTAAATTTTGTTAATATAAACCTATAAACAAATTGGTTGTATGACGCAAAATAACAAGACACAAAAATTTGGTAAACAAAAATGTTCTTTCTAGTCTATTGCCTTCATATTTTAGTGCTAAACATCGTGTCAAACACTAATAAAATGACTGTATTCTGGTTTCACAATTGGACGGCTTCCAACAAAATATGCCAAGGATAGAAAATTGGATCAACATTAACCAAAAATTGAAGGCGAAACCGTTCCAGCTTGCTACAGTTTAATAAGTGCGTACACACTGTGTCGTTATTAACAACAAGCCACGAGCCACGAGTGAGCAAACGATATTGCGATCGACAAACTCGTTTTCATACCGAAGCGACATTCATTTCATGCGGTTTCATATCGCTGGCTGCGTAGCGCTGTGCCGCGTGTAAGCAATGGAGACAATTTATACGTGTGACACAACACACGATTAAATGATAGCATTGTCATGACTCTGTTACATTTTAAAATGGGGCGGTAAGTACATGTGGGTTAACACAACACTGTTGTATAATCTCATTAAATTCAGAAAGTTAAATCTTGTAGCTTGGATCCGAGTGTATCAAAGTGTCGTCGCTCGCGAAGCTCATTTCTTTTTATGGAGCTGAACTACTGCGTGATGATTGTTTTGCGTCGCGTACTTCGGGCCGCGAGTAATCCACTTAGGATTAGCCATAAACAAGAAGGGCCATTGTCGCGACACGAGCGATCTGTTAGCGTCTAAGTGTAACTGATAAAGGGCGTCGACGGTATTGTTCGCAGCGGTATTAGGCTTTAATCCGGTGTCGCGAGCGCGCCTCGTTAGCTTGATTGTTCGGTGTCGCCGGCAGATGGCCGCCGTAATCCGAGCCGGCACACGCCTGCCCGGCAACCCTCCCCCCACAGCCGTACTCCTCCGCGGAAATATAGCCTCTTTGTGTTTGTTGCATCTGCAGGTAAATTGTGCGCCAAAATTGGACCGTACGTTACTGTACGTGCCCCGTTTTGAATGCAACCGGTATGAATTTTATTATTCTAGAAAACTTATTGTTATCAGAGCAGCTGAATGCATTGTTTATGCGAGCATATTGCATCTGGTCATTTGGTAAACATGAATGCTAAAATGCTCATGTAAATACAAAATGGATGACCATTTTACTTTTAATTTTTATAAACTGGGTCAATAAAAGATGAATGCGCTATTATGGTTGTACTATTTCTTACATTGAGTTTGACTACAAAGTTTTATTTGAGGCTTGTCAATTTCTTCCATACTTGAGCCCCAATAACTTATTCTTATAAACAGTACAAAATCACGTCAAAGTCGTAACTTCAAAGTTGACTTTAAAACAAACATGATTTTTCCCATAAAAGTTAAACCGACTTGCGTTTAGCAAGTAAGTAATAAAGTCGCCAACATCATAATAACTTTTATAATTGAAATTAATCGCTCGCTATTTTATGATGTGAAGAAAGAAAAAGTAATAAGAACCTAGTAAAAAGGAGAAATAATGGTAATGGGTTACTTCCTGCCACCAATAGAAAGTGTACAAGCAATCAGACCGAACTGTGAGTAAACACACAGTACCAGGGAATGTAGACAGTTCTCTGTACCACGCACTGTTCATAGTCATCCATGACTTGTGTAAACATAACTGCACCGTTTAATTTACTCTGTCGAAATAACATGTGTACGAGAAGTTTATATGTAATTTGAATACCAATTGATTGTAGTACTTGTGTTTATTATTCACTGTTGTATCTGGAACTCTGGAGACTTTAATATCTTGGAATTGCGTTATCTGCAAACATTTGTACATATCTAAATATTTACGCTCATTTCCCAAAGGCTTTGTGGAGCAATCATTTTGGCAGACTTTGGAAAAACTTTTATATTGTTGGGATTAATTCTAAAATTACTAGTAGACTACCAGTAGAGAAAGCAGTTCAAAAAGGTTGAATCAGATCCAGTAAACCAATTTGTTTGAAACACGTAAGGCTTTATCATCATGTCGCAGCATTAGTTATTACACTTTTAGTTATAAGATAACTGTCACAATGGGTTCTCTTCTTGAAGAAAGTAAATTTACTTCAAATTTTCAATCAGTACCATGATATATGTAATGTTATAAAACTTATGTAATATTATAAAACTTATGTAATGTTAAGATTTTAACCCTAGCTCACTAACTTTAATTTCGAGTAACATTATCACTAACCATTTGTAATTTTAAAGACAGATAAAAAAAAAACAATATTTATTTAAAAAACTTTATTCATAGTACAAAAAAAATATTTTATTTATTCATTTATGTACACACAAACACTTAAAAATACTTGCACAAATACTTCAGTTAGAAATTTTACTTTGTTCTTAATAACCTTATATAATTTATTTTAGAAATAACCAACATTTCACAATGACTACACCTCGAAACAACATGCTCTCTAAATATCGCTTATTTGCAACCGGTTTTTCTACAGAGTAGCACTGTAAGTTTTATGAGATTTGAGAACACCTTGACTAGAAACTTTCTGAGGATCATCAAGTTTCAAGATCTCTGCAACGAAGAGCTTCAGGTTTCGTTGCAAAGCTACAATCTTATATTTCTCTTGTGGCCAAGGTTTTATCAGCTTGTCTGTCAGCTTGGATTTTTCCACTTTGGATTGCATTCGAGATATCAATGACCAGTACGGGTTCGTATGTCTCGAAGTTTTGTAGACTTTCTGTGTTGATTCTTCGGAATTTGGAATGTTCGGTCTTAATTAAATGGTTGATAGCTGAAGTGGCGCATCAGGATCGAAGTCCATGTACTCGGTGCGGGATATCATCACCGTGTTATCATCTGAGTCTATGACTAACCTTCGACTACAGCCGCGGCTGCTATGGGGAATAAAAACCTTGTCACTTCCATCAGTTTCGATGTGAATTTTGGTCTGTAAATTATTATCTTCTTCTGATTCCGAAAATTGTGGATTGATTCCGTGTCCGGATCTTCTAATTATTGCGATTTTTTTCATTTTACCTATAATCTGTCTAAAAAATCAACCGACTTGGGAATTATGTGTAATATTTAATTATTTAAAAATACTTATATTCGATACTTTTTTTAAGGTTCTTCTGTTAGATAACAACGACCTCTATCTCTTAATCAACCTTGATTATTGAACTCGTGTTGACTACATCAGATTTCATTAAATCCTAATAATTATCCAAGTCGTTTAACGTACTGGACAGACTCCACTCAAATGCAGCTCAAATCGAAAACTAAATCAATTTTGAAAAAAGAAGGAAAAATAATAAATTTAAAATTATGGTTAAAACCTCTTAATGTATAAATAAAGTAGGGCAATTATTATGTATTGCAATAACATAAAAGAATATAATCTATGGAAATTATTGAATAGAATAGAGGAGTAAATAAATATACAACTTGGAAAAAAAGTTGCGTAGTTACTAGCCTTTCGTAATTTTTAAGACGATCGCACGATAATATACTGATCTAATAGGTGTACTTCCGCAATGTGTGACTGCGGGTCACTAAAAATACAATTTAGGAAGGTATTAGGAACGGGCAGGGTGGCGTGGGTCGGGATCTTGCTGAAATACTAAAAGCGCAAGATGCGCATCGTCATTTTTACGATTGGTTAGTGATCTAAGGTTAAAAAACGTATCTCAAGAGTCTCGTACGGTCCGTACAGTCAAGAGTAAATAGGTTACATCTAGGAAAGCGCGCTCAATCGTCGACCACATCGGCGCTTTCCAACAGGTGAGATAGTGGGCAAGCGCGAGCCTATCAACAACTATAAAAACGGATTAGGACTGTATGTTCTTATTTTCTTATACATTCATTCAATCAATGTGTGAGGGAAAGATATTGATGGGACTGTAAGTTTTATTAGATTTGCAAGCCATCACAATAATATCATTTAGCGAGGTGTCCCGAACGGATAAAAAATGGTCTGCCTGCCTGCCGAAATCCATAGTTACGGCGGTCCTAAGGCCCTACCTTGAACTCTTAACGAGATCCATTTTTTTGGGGAGACAGTCCACATTCGACGTTCGGTAACAAAAAAAGAAAGTAAGGAGTATTTTCTTCTCTTCTTTCTTGCCTGGCCCAAAATTCGGTCACGGCAATGCCGTTCGCTGATGCTGTCATCAGGCCCCTACGTGAGCAGGTAACAGGGCACGTGATGCAGGACGGAAGGTTCATGGTCTGCGGAGATACGCCGCACAAACACTGAAGATCAGAACCATCCGATTGTGGAGATTATCTTTGCTGCGCCCAACCTGCGTGCGGAGTCTATTTAGAGTTTTCCAGTTTCGCCATGGCAACTCGTGTCCAGGAGAGAGGTTCTCCGACGAATTGAGAATAATATTTCATTGATAGTACTTACCATCATCTTTTCAAAAATCTGTATATTCGAATCAGCAAGTGAGATGCTCACTACAACAACAGCTAACTTATTTTATCCTGTAAGAAAACCGCGCAATCTCAGGCCATTCCTTTTCTTCATAATCTTTCTTGTTCGTTCAAAACTTTTGTCAGTTTCCAACTTTTTAATTTCATTTGTTTCCATTAACTTTGCTATAAGGCACTAGTGAATTAAACCAAACTACTTGTAAGTAGTACTAGTGTCTATGATTATTACTTTTTAATGTGAAGAGAAGTGGTGGTGGCAAGGGAAGCGCTGCGATTTTTGACACGGATCTCGTTACTACTAAAGTAACGGGATCCGTGTCAAAAATCGCAGCGCTTTAGACAAAGCTACGGCGGGATGTCTTGCAGGCATAGAGACAGCGACTATCACAACCCACCGCTGGGCACGCCACAATCGTGCGATAAGTTCCATCTTTGAGGAGTGTGTATTCTCATCAGTCTGTGTGTTTCCTTGAAAAGGAGACGCGCACTCTGACCTCATGATCCATGCGTTTCGATTTCAAACGGCTCAATAGTTTCTACAAATTACAAAGTTTGATTACTTATCTCCACCACAGGTGAGCATTTCGCTCTATACTAAGTGCCAACATGTTGTTCGCACCGATAATATCATTCTGTTTAATTAATATTGTTTGTTGTTATTACGAATTGCAGTTGTGCTTACCCACTGTGAATATCATGGTGATGCGTCCTACCTCCGCCAATTGAAACTAGATTGATCATAAACTGAACATTCTACTATTGTCAATCTCTACTCTAGTCTACTGCCATTATCTACGATCTCAATTTTTGTTTTCAAGGTCTTTATTAATACGTATTTTTTATAATTTGGTTTACAAACGATCTTTATATGTTAATTATCGATATAGGTTAATTTAGATATGTAATATAGTATATTCTTAATTTTCTGACTCATTTGTATACACTGTGTCTACATCTCTCATCCAACTCTCCTGTCGCAGGTCTGCTGGAAGAAATTTCATTTGAAATAAGCAGTAACTTTGTACTCTTTTATCTGTATTTGTCCATTTCATTTTTAAGTGTTTGTGTGTACATAAATGAATAAATAAGATCTTTTGTACATACTCGTAAATCATAATATTAATTTGTTTTATAGATCTTTATGAATATTAATATGAATATTATTAAAATTTAAAACACGTCTTTATTAGAATTTTACCTTACAATGGATTGGCTAAAAATATCGAATAAAAAAATATTAGAAAAAGAAAACATCAAAAATAATAATAAAAAACATTAAAATCCTAACGTTTTTTTTTTGTATTAATTGAAAAAATAATAATGTAGGTAATGGATGTCTTTCAAGGAAGAATTTACTGTAATTTTAACGGTAATCTCCCTAAGCAAAATTTAAGGAGATTTTTTCTAAAGAAGTGCGAGTCAGACTTACACACGAAGACTTTCGTACAAATTCATTTTTTATGAAAGAATAAGGTACATAATTATGGACCTTTAAAATAATGGTCGATTTTAGACACTATATTTTAACCATTTTTTTTAGTTTCACCTGTCCGGGTGTCCATCTGTGACCACGGTTTTGTATTCGGTGGTTGTATGTGAGCTCTACTTAAATATTTATTTTATTCTGTTTTTAGTATTGTAAACATACTTATATATTTCGAAATACATACGTATATAGACATATTACACCCAGACTCAGACCAAATGATCGTGCTCATCACACAGACATTTATCCTGGGTGGGAATCGAACCCACGACCTCCGGCTTAGCAATCAGGGCCACTAACCACTAGACCAACAGGCCAGTTATTCCAAATACAACTGAATATATCTAATAAACAATTACTATACTTATAATACCTAATTATTAGCTGACCCCGCAAACGTTGTTACCATACCTATAAATTATTAAAAAATAAGGCAATGGGGCAGGGTTCGGTCCATGGCCCTCTACGGGGCGCCGGTGTGGGCGCCGTCGCTGAAAACGCAACCGGCGGCCATGCTGAACGGTCATGGCAATAAGGATGGTGTAGGGATACTGCACGGTTTCCTGCGAAGCGGCGAGCCTTCTGGCTGGCCTACCACCGTGGGATCTGGAGGCAACAGTCCTTGCTCACATGCACGATATGCGCGTGGAGATACGACGCCGGGGTGAAACTCCGCTGCCGCAACAGGTCACGGCATGGCGGACAGAGCTCGGGCGGGATCTCATGGTGAAATGGCGTCAGCAACTATCGCAACCCAGTGCTGGGCACGCCACAATCATGGCGGTAAGTCCCCTCTTTGAGGCGTGGCTGGAAAAACCTCACGGCGTCCTTACCTCCCGCATGACGCAGGTCCTCACTGGACATGGTTCGTTCGGGAGGTTCCTGCACCGGATTCGTGTGGAAGTGACGCCCGGGTGTCGCCACTGTTCGGAATGCCCGAAGGACACGGTGGAGCACACACTCGAGGTGTGCCCTGCTTGGGCGGAGCATCGCCGTGCCCTCGTAGGGGCGATCGGCGGCGGAGACCTCTCGCGCCGGGCCTTGGTTGAGGCCATGGTCCGGAGCCAGGAGAAGTGGCAGGCGGCCGCCGACTTCTGCGAAGCAGAGCATTACTACTTCGCAGAAGTCGGCGACCGCCTGCCACTCCTCCGCAAAGGAGGAGGCCAAACGCATCAGGCAACGGCGTTCTCGCCGACGCCGCCGCCGCCGGGATTCTGATCCCGATTTCCGGCCACCGTAGGCGCGGGCTTGCGGACTGTGAGCAATGGGTAGCTCACTGTCCGGCCGTCCGGTAACTGTCCGGACCAAGACCAAGTCGTCGACGGCGTGCACTGTTGCCGCGCGCCTCTAGGAGTTGTCAGCAACAGCAGGGACCCGGCTGGGTCGAAGCCTACTGGGGCCAGGGTTATCAGAAAGCGAGCACGAGCCCCTGTATGAAGGCTAGAACGAACGGGGTGGGCCTTTTAGTCAATAAGAGTCTGACACTAATTCCCGCTCCGCCAAAGAGCGGGGGTTGTCATTGGATGATTTTTTCCCACCATAAAAAAAAGACAGTGGGGTAGGGGTGAGTAAAAATAGCCTATGACTTATTCTCAGATCTACATAACATACACAAAAAAATCATAAAAATTTGTCAAGTCGTTTCAGAGGAGTTCGATAACAAACACTGTGATCAATATAAAAATACAACATTACGAGTAGTTTTAAACTTTAAACACATGTTTAGTATTTTTATGTAAAGAAGCTTTGTACAAAATTTCATAACTGTATCATAAAAAATCACAAAGTTATGAACTTGTCATGTCACATGGTAGTCCGCACAAATACATGGTCACCAGGCCATCCGGACGACTGAGGGGTTGTTTCACTTTGCTCCCATAACCAGCTGTGCGCTGGCACCTAATGCCCGCTTGTATTGGACCTACTTAGTGTCGGTGGTCTCCAACTTCTGACCTTTAAATTTTATATTTTTAGGAATTTACCATGGTGTCAAAATGATTGGAATCCATTAAGTTAGTGCTGATTCTGATCAAATTATATTCAGGTTTTGCATAATGATACTGAAAATAATATTGTATATTTCAAGATTTAGTATACAACTAAATGAGAGAGTGTCTCGTTTATGGGAGTTTACATGTTTACGATATTCGAGTAATTCCTATTGTGAGGCAAAGATTTTTCTTAAAATTAAACTTACCATCAACATAATAATATTTCAATTCATATATTAAATTCAATAACTATAAATAAATCACTCTCGGTGTGCCTATCCCCTCGATCTATTTATTAGATCAAATTTTGGTCGGAATGGAAACCAGATTTTGCCACTACGGCACCTCGAGCAAATATGATTGAAAAAAAAAAGGAAATACCCATATAACACAAGTTATTTATTTATGGTTTCACCCTTTTCACCTGGCGTTATCTCGGCTAAGCGCCAACCTCGCTTTTTGACTGTATCTGCAACCGAGTAATTTCTTGAATGGCCTGTTTCCTTCGCGTTGCCAGGTGACACTTTTAGATGAAACTAGGAATAAAGAAGGCGATCTGGTGAAGGTTGCGGGAATCCGATGCATGGAGTGGACGCACAGGATCGTTTATTGTGACGAAACTTGGGGGAGGCCTATGTCCAACAGTGAACGTCTATCGGCTGAAACGATGATGAGATAGGAATAAGTGGCGCAGCTAGACCCACAGGGTGGACCCTAGAGTGAACTCAGGAATTCTAGCCGCCCAAGACAAAGGCAGCTTTATCCCCGTGTTGGATACTCTACTTTTTACACCATCTGTAAGATAATTAAAACACAATTTATTATTTACAAGTTTATCTTAACTATCTCATAACATGTTTTGAGTTTCGAAGCAAACAAAATTCACTACTCTAAGATTTTTAAGTTACAATTTTCTATTTCATTACTTTTTTTTTTATAAACTTGTCAATAAACCAAGTTTTATTCTGTTTGTTAGGGTTCCGTAGTCAACTAGAAACCGTTATAGTTTCGCCATGTCTGTCTGTCCGTCTGTCTGTCCGTCTGTCTGTCTGTCCGTCCTCGCTTAATCTCTGTGACCGTTAGCGCCAGAAAGCTGAAATTTGGTACCAATATGTATATCAATCACGCCGACAAAGTAGTAAAATAAAAATTGGAAAAAATTGTTTTATTAGGGTAGCCCCCCTATATGTAAAGTGGGAAGTGTTTTTTTTTTTATTTCAACCCTAATGTGTGATATATTGTTGGATAGGTATTTAAAAATGAATAGGGGTTTACTAAAATCATTTTTTAATAATGTCAATAATTTCGGAAATAATCGCTCCAAAAGTAAAAAACAATGTGTCCCCCCCCCTCTAACTTTTGAACCATAAATTTAGAAAATATGAAAAAAATCTGAAAAGTAGAACTTTATAAGGACTTTCTAGGAAAATTATTTTGAACTTGATGGAAAGAAAACTTTTTGAACAAAAAAGACAAAAGGGTTCTACAAAATAATTTCTGGACCAAGTTTGTAGTATAATCGCTATTATCGTATATACAAGCATTTTTTTAAACTCATAAGGGGTACACTTATTGTGACGGACGGGAAACTACGGAACCCTACACTGAGCGTGGCCCGACACGCTGTTGGCTGGTTTTGTTAGTATTTTTTCTTAGTGCCCAGTTTGAATTTCGAATAATCTCGTTCGTTGCACGTACATTTTATAATGTTGACTACAGAGATGTTGACGATTTTTGATCTTCCAAATTCAAATGTTACTATTTCGTAAGGATTAGCCATACTGAATTATTTCCCTAGGGATATAATTAATTGTTTTAAGTGATGGTCGAATGACATATAAAAGGACATTATCGAGCAGGTGGTGTAAAAATAAAATTACTCTGACTGAGGCAGGACAAGACTTCACTGAAGATGAGCTTGTATGATACGAATTATTGTACACATCGGGACTTCTGTGGCTCGGGGGCCCCATATCATTGATGCAAGCTAGACCCCTGGTAGGAACCAATTCGGTTGCTTTGCGGAATCTCTTTTAATAATCAGGTACTCACCACCAAGTTATCGAGCTTTCGAACCTTCTTTTCACAGACATTCGGATTCTAATTATAGTTTAAAATATTTTATACACCACCTGATCGATAATGCCCTTTTATACGTCATACAAGCATCACTTAAGCAAGTCATTCTGTCCCTAGGGAGATAATGCAGTATGGGCGATCTCTAGGGAATAATGAGTGAATTAAAAAGTACGAGTATCAAAAAAGTTTATTCATAATTCAAACTAGCCAGTAACAAAAGAATAAAGCGTACTTACTGACGGGAGCGCGTTATAGAGAATTAAAACTAGAATCTTGGAGTAGTGAATTTTGTTTGTTTGATTAACTTGTAAATATAGTACTTATATTTCTTTAATAAATGATTTGGTTGACTAAATTGTTTCGTTCGGGATTCATCATGCCGCCCTCGACTTAAAGACATTGTTTTATTCACTAGTCACATAATCTACTATTAAAAGTGTAACCATGGAGTTTCTTGCGGTACCAATTTGGAACCGTGCGCTAGCTTCTGACGTTTTCTAAGTGCCCATATAGGCCTATGTTAAATAAAAAGGTTTGATTTTGAGTGAAAATACTAACAATATTTCATAAAGACATCAAATACATCCAACCCATACACGTAAGGGTTGGATGTATTATAAAAGTTTTGGGAATACATTCATTGTGTATACCTACAGCCAAGGAATGGAATTCTCTATCAGAGTCTGAGTTTCCTGATAGTTACAACTGGGGGTTTTTAATTCAAGAGTGAATAAGCTACTTCTAGGAAGGCGTGCTCCATCTTCATCGTCGCTTTCCATCAGGTTAGAAAGTGGTCAAGCGCAAGCCTATCAACAATAAAAAAAATATGTTACAAATATTTTTTTTATTGTTGATAGGCTTAAAGTTAAAAACGAATATGAAAGATGCGAGTTTCGGAGGGCTGTACGTAATCCAAAAGCAACTTGGCGCCTAATCAAACGAATTGGCAACCTGGATCAGAATAAGAATGCACCTACGGAACTAATTGAATGCCATGACGATCCCAGTTGTTCTTTGAATGAGGTCAATCAGTACTTTGCAAGTGTGGGTAGGAATCTAGCTTCCAAAATAACAAGGTCAGATTTTTATGCCTCATGCATCAGGAACAAGGACAAAACATCATCTACTTCTTTTACTCAATCTATGGTCTTGCTTGAAGTGAATGAAGGCGAGATTGAAACGATTATCCTGAACCTTAAGGACAATTGTGCTATAGGACATGATGGTATATCGGCTGCTGTCATTAAGGCTTCTCGGCATCTGATTGCCCCTGTTCTTACCCATATTTTTAACCTGTCCATGTCCTTAGGTATTTTCCCAGATGTTTTTAAGACAGCTGTTGTCCACCCAATATTCAAAGCGGGGGACAGAGGCAGTGTGTCAAATTACAGACCAATATCCGTACTGTCAACCCTATCAAAAATTTTCGAAAAAATCATTAATTCAAGATTGATAAACTTTCTAAATCAAAATAAAGTCTTAGCTCAAAACCAGTATGGCTTTCGAGCTGGTAAGTCTACAGAAGATGCAGTATTAGAACTTACAGACACGATTACTTCTAACTTTAATAATAAACTAAAAACCGTTGGAACATTTTTAGACTTATCTAAAGCTTTCGACACTGTCTCTGTCCCGTTGCTACTTAAAAAGCTAGAAAATGTTGGTATTCGTGGCAATGTTTATGATATTTTCCACAGTTACTTGTCGAATCGTAGGCAGGCAGTAAAAATTGGTAGCCACCTAAGCACCGAGGTGGGATTGACCTTTGGCGTGCCTCAGGGCAGCGTGCTTGGGCCAAGCCTCTTCCTCATTTACGTGGATGAGATGTGTCGACTATCTCTTCGAAACACCAAAGTTATCGCGTATGCTGACGACACAGTTCTTCTAACTCAAGGCAAAAATTGGTCCGACACTCTCAAAGCTGTGGAGCATGCTCTTGGGGTGGTCATGAAATGGCTCACTATTAACCTACTCACACTTAACATCAATAAAAGCAAATTTATCCCCTTTACTCCTGGTATTGGTAGCCAACCATCAACATCATTTAAAGTTATTGCACACACGTGTCTCTACAATAGTACTACTCCTTGTGACTGTGCCTCCGTTGAACGAGTAAATAATATTAAATACCTTGGCGTGTATATCGATAACCTGCTGAAGTGGAAAATTCAGGTAGACTCGATTGTAACGCGTGTGAGAAGGTTAATATATATTTTCAAAAAACTAAGATCGGTTGCAGATTTCGATTGCCTGATTACAGTCTATTTTGCGCTTGCTCAATCAGTTCTCGGATATTGCATAACTTCATGGGGAGGAGCTTTAAAAACCACCATGTTACGAGTAGAAAGGGCACAGAGAGCAGTGTTAAAGGTTATCGCTAATAAACCCATTAGTTTCCCAACTCAAGACCTCTTTCAACTTTGCAAAGTCCTTACTGTTAGACAGCTCTTCATATTCAAAACAGTTGTCAGAAGACATGGACAGCTGTTCTACGATCCAAAATGTGCCACTGTATTGCGTCGTGCAGATAGAATCTGTGCTACAAAACGCTGCAGATCTGTAGCTGTAAGTTATAGTTTTAGACACATAAGCTCTAGGCTTTATAACAGAATAAATAAGGAAATTAATATATACCCTCTAACGAGGCATGTACTTAAAAATAAATTAACCGTTTGGCTAACATCTAAAACTTACGATGAAACTGAAAAACTTATTGAAATTTAATATCACAAAGTCATAATACATACACTCTCCAAACATACACCTTTACACACCCCATCCACTCCACACCATCACTATACACTCACTACACACCACACACTACCACAGGTTAGGATTTACTTATTCTATAAATTGTATATGATAGGGAACTACTGCTTTTCTTATGTTTCTGGAGGTGGGCGCTGATAGCTGCGCCTCAGTTTCAAACTATTGCAGCTATCATCGTGCATAAATAAATTGTTAAATGTGTTTTTAGTTTCAAATAAAGATTATTATTATTATTATTATAATATTCAAATATAGGGAAAAACAAGTATTCTGGTTTACACATCAACTCGCTGTTCACCAACAAAGTAAAATATAGATGAAATGAGAGGGCTTTGAGGCCTTGCTAGCGTGGCAGCTACGCCACGCGTCAAGCCTCACGCCCGGCTTGATCCGACGTCACAGCGTGGTATGGAGTTAACACGAGATGCAACCCCGGAATACGCAACTTGGAAACTTGTGTACTTTAGTCCTTTTAACATGAAATTTTAACCTTTTAGCAGAGAGTCGTGTTGTAACATGGCCAGATAAGTAAAACGTGGCTAAATTTCAAAAGAGTGTTGTCGTTTTTTACTTGTATGTAAGCAATATTTTCTATACATCTAAATAAAATTGGAGTGTCTGTTTGTAATATTGAAATAACCGCTTTATACTACATGCTTATTATGAATATATATACGGTACATACACCAAAATAACATTTTTTACAATTTTTGTCTGTCTGTCTGTTCCGGCTAATCTCTGAAATGACGATCGATTTTGACGGGATTTTTTTTGGCAGGTAGCTGATGTAATAAGGAGTAACTTAGACAACTTTTATTTTATCCAAATCCAAACTTCCAAATTCCAAACTAATATTATAAATGCGAAAGTAACTCTGTCTGTCTGTCTGTCTGTCTTTGCTTCACGCCTAAACTACTGGACCGATTTGTGTGAAATTTGGTGCAGACATAGTTTGGAACTTGAGAAAGGACATAGGATAGTTTTTATTACAAAAAATAAAATAAAAAATAATATAAAAAATAAAATTTATTCCGGACATACAGCGCCATCTATTGGTCAAGAGTCGGCATCAATTCAGTACTATCTGCCGGAAGTCACGATTCCACGCGAACGAAGTCGCGGGCAAAAGCTAGTAAAAAAAAACTTGGTCCGGAGTAGACCATTTCTTGGTATTCCAGGATATAGTCTACCCGTGTACCTGTGTGTTTTATCTGGAGAATAAGTTACTTAGGAATAGTTTTCTACACCTACGCAGGCGAAACCGGTGGTAGTAGCTAGTTTTCATAATAAATTGCCTCATGTAAATACTGATTCTTCACGCTGTTTTATATCCAAAACCCTACATGAAAGTATAAGTACCATAGTACACGGTAATAAGCTTCTTACAAGCACGAAAAATAAACAAAAGGCTAAACGTCAACAGATGGATTACCTCTCACTCCTCGCATGTCTCTATCGAAGTGTGAGGAATAAACAATCCTCTCTTTGAACCGCCTGCGAACAATTGTATAGATACACAAATTCCCTGAAACAAGCAATCGTTTACTGATCATATATAAATTAACTAGAAAACTCTAAAATTACAAAAGAAACCTTATTTTTATTCCTATAATTTTACTTTACGAACTTCTGGTATCAAATTTTCCGGCAAATTAATACATGTACATAGTTTATAATTAAAGATTTAAGGTTTCTCGCCTTTTTGATTTATAAACCAATAGTTAATTTCAGTAATTTTATTCATGGGTTGACAGTATCTTCAGTTTTATAATTAAATATAATAACTCTAACTTATTAAAACCACACACTTACCTATCTATAAGGTCATATTAGGAATCGATATGTGTAATTAATAGTTAAGTAATAGAAAGTATTTCTGAAAGTATGGATTCAAATTGTAATAATACTGATAGGGTTAAGTTAGAACTACACTGCGCACACGTGGGACACACGCCGATTTAGGTCATCATCGTCTGATTTTCATGTATAGTTTGATCTTAATTTTTTATGGAGACCGCCGCGAATACGGAATCGAAAGTCCAAAATCAATCGGAATTTCCGGACTTTTGGGATCAGAAGCCTCCGTAATAATCTACACGAATATAGTTTGTTTTTTTTTTTTGTTTGTAGGCGGTAATCTCTGAAAGTATTGGCCCGATTACTAAAATTTTTTTCGCCGACAGAAAGCTGCTTTATTCCTGAATGACATAGGCTATATTTTGTATAAGCGGGCGAAGCCGCGGGAAAAATCTACTCTGATATAAACATGTAGGTCTCCTACTCAAACCTTGTACCTTCTGTTTATGAAAAGATTAGAGTGCTTTATCATACAGTGTAAGCGTAATTACAGGCTGATACGACATTATTATTGAAAATTACGACAAGCCATTTATACTCGTATGTTACAGCGATCAAACAAACATAGACTCGGAACGTGAGTCAACTATGAACCGCGTGACAACGGCCATCGTGAAATATTGCCAGTAACCCTTACGATGAGTTCGCTCTTCTCGATTTCAACTAAACTACTCATCTGTGAGATCTTATTGTTTGAACCACGGATTTCCAAACTGTTTTGGGTAAGAAACCCTTTTTTCTAAGTGTCCCCACACAAGGGCCACAAAAAATAGCCGCCACAAAAAAAGCTAGAAGCGGCCACAAAAAAAGCTTGAAGTGGCCACAAAAAAAGTTTGAAGTAGCCACAAAAAAATGCTTGAAGTGGCCACCTTTTTTGTGGCTGCCCACCGGACACGGGCCATAAAAAGAAGCTAGAAGCGGTTTTTTTTTTGTGGCCTGTGTGAACACTAAATGAACTAATACCTCAGTCCTTATGGTGTATTTATTTAATGTTTGCAAATAAAAATAAAGAGTAAAAAAATGCCTCAGTCCGCCATAGCCAAATTACTTCCTATCTCTAGTCATTTTCCTATTGATACTAAATGTTTGACACCATCTTCACCATCACCCAAATAAGATTGAATGAAGTATAATTGTAATTATTGGAAAGAAGTTCCTTATTGCGCGTTGTGAAAGAGGGCTAGACGGAAAAAATTCTCACGAAAAGTTGTAAGGACACTTTTTGCTATTGTAATATATATGAACTTCGTTCCATCCGGGTGTCCCTTGACACCTCTCAATTGTTTTTATCTATATATGTATGTATTTAGAAATATATAAGTAAGGTTATCAGTTGTCTAGTACTCATAACACAGGTTCTGCTTAGCTTGGGACTAGACGGCGTTGTGTGTTAGTAGTGGAAAAAAAAATTGAAATAAGTAGAGCAGGAGTTTTAGTGTAGGCTCGTCTAATGATGGTATTGATGATTATCAGTCAGTAACCTCGTACCCTATCACAATAAGTGACTAAGTATAATTACCAGAACTTTAAGCCATATTTTATATAAATACCAACCCTCATTAGATGCCCTAGAGCTTGACACAACTGTGTTATTAATCATGAAATGAATAATTAATAGAAGCTATCTAAAATAGTATCGATTGTAGAGTTTCGATTATACCGATGTTGCCTAATTAGAGCTGAGATCGTTAATGACGTGAAACTTATACCTACAAGTAATCCTATTAAATTGTGTTCTCTATTGTTCCCAATATTATTGCGCCCTATATACTGGGTATTAAATTAATGTAAGTCAAAATGAGTTGTTAATAAAAGGCAAATATTATGTTTGCTGTAAAACAAAAGTTTGTATCACACAGGAATTTCTCCTATAGAGGGGGTGCGTTCACAAACATTTCAACTTACATACACAGGATACCCTTTTTTACGTGGGATCATCAAAATCCGTCTCCCACTCTGGACAGGAGTGGGAGGGACTGTCAGACTTTTACTGACTAAAACTCACGGTGTTCCTTCATTTGCCCTTTGCTGTGAAGGCAATATAACTTCGTTCGAACAATCCGCAACCCACACAAGATACCTAAACTTGAAACAACTACGAGTATCTGTAGTTAGCCATACAAATATTAGCAGCCCAGGAATCGAATCCACGACAAGCAGCAACAGCCAATGGTTCAACCACTGAACGAACCGAGTCGTCTAATTTAACCCTCCATGTACCAGGTGACTAAAAGTCTCGTCCCATACCAGGTGGGGTGTAACAAACCCCAAATCAAAAAGTGATAAAATTAACATATTTTTTTGTTTTTTTGGTGGTTTAAATATAAGGTGTTATAAGTACACTATAATAATCAGGTTTAAGTAAAACTCGGAACTAAAAGTATGAATTAAAGTATTTATTTTTGAAAAAGAACAAAAAATCACAACTTTTGTAATTAACAAAACATAACAATCCTTTTCTTATGGACTAATTTTTAATGGCATTTTTAATTATCACAATCATTTTCATTTTACAAACTACAACATATTTTCTTAAAATTAAACATAAATTGAAAACAACAGATACACATTTTAATTGAGATCATCGTTGGTCAATTGACCACAGTCTTGAAAAAAAATCTGTGTGCTCCATACATATTGGCACGTAACATTTTTTACACGAATATTTTGTTTTCCGGTCTTTGTTTCTAGGGAAACTTAAGCATCTCTTCAAAAGAGACTCTTAATGAGAACTTAGCTGTTCGTGTCACTTCGAACACTCAAATGTTCAGATTCTGGTTCTGAACCTCTGGATTCTACGTCAAAGTTGTCTCCTTCGCCTAAAAGTGCTTTTAATATATCAGCTTCTTTGATGTGCGACATTTTTCATGTAAACTGTTATCTGTAACAAATAAAAATATGTTTAAAATGCTAATACATAACATAAACACACAAAAATAAAAAAATACATAAATAACATCGAATTAAACTCTTACCTTTTTGTCAACACGCCGCACGAGGTGGGGTGTGTGACGCCCAAGCGCACTTTAAGCGCGTGTAGCTCGCTTGACGGTTGCCGCCGGATTGATTTAGCGGCACTAATCGGAACGGCAACGTCGCAATTCCAGCTACTGAGAATTCGAGCATCAGCGCGTACACAGTTTTAAAATTATTGCGAAATTTGAAAGACTGGGGTTTGTTAAACCCCACCTGGTGCACGGAGGGTTAAATGTTAATATTGGACGCCGCACTCTAGTCTGTCAAATTTAAACGCTTTTATAGGTACTGAAAGCAATAGAGTACTCTTGCTTCAATAATAAAATATTTATACAGCTAGATCATAGAAGAGAAATAAGAGAACATAGGTTACTTAGATGTGGCTTACGGAGTAGCAGCAGTCTTAGTCAATAGGCAGTGTAAAGTTACTCTGTACAGAATTATACATCTGACGGGCGCGCAGTTTGCGGCATTCGGCCACCAGCGCGCTACATTCAGTGAGCACCATTGTTTATTCAGAAAGCTTGTGCAAGCCGTGTCTTAGTAAGCACTCGAGTGCGCCGCTCCGCTGACCGGACGAGTGATGAAAACGGGCGCTCAATGATCCAGTTTAGGCGAACTAGCGCGCCAGTCATTACCATCTCATTACCATACACAAACATTAGTCACACATCGGAAAGGCTTAGAGAGCCCGCTGTGCCAACAAGGCACGGCTCTCCCGGCCACTTCATGCACAATTATTGTACTTAGGTATTGTCTGCACAAACACGCGGGATGTTTGGAGTACAAACGTAACGGAGCACAGAACGAGATTAGCTCTTGTTTATAGTCTTACTTACTCTCCTTGTGAGTCACAGCCTCGCGGGCGCACGGCGGCATGCCAGTGCTCTGCAAACACAATGTTGGTAAAACCCTCTGCAACACAAACAGGCTGTGTTTACAGGTAATCAAATTAATTGATTTGTATTATTAAAGCACGATGTTTTCATTCATTTTTTGCGCGTCCTTCCGAACCGTTCTGTATTCTTTTTCTCAGGAAAAATAACATTGTTTTAATTAAGAATAACATTTTTGTTTGTCTATTGGAGTATTGAGGGTGATGAGGAAAAACAGTTGCCATGTGCCAATAAGGTAATTATTCTTTCCTATAAATTTCTCAAGTTCCTGAGAAAGTGGAAGTTCGTGATTCCTTAATTTTTGTTTTCATTCATAATATATACTGCATCTGGCATGTTTTTGGAAGCTTGGACTGATGGCTTTCATGCCATCATGAAAAAAATGGCGGCCTCATTGTTGCATCATCAGCGAGCAAGATCCAACGGTAACCTAAAAGTAATAACGGATAGACTAGATGGTACGTTTCTGAGACACTGGATTGCACTCACGTGTCAAATTGATTGTTGGGTGTAACTTTTATTTCTTGTGTGGTTTACTAGGATAAATATGGATCTGTATCTTTTAGATCAAAAAGGTCAGAAATAAAGGCTTAGGTATTATTATTATAACTTTTCTTATCACTGTATGTAAACAAGAACAATCCAGCTTTTCCCATGTCCCCACATGTTTCATGCCCGCCTCTGACATTGCATAAAGTATAAAAATCAATATAAGTACCAATTTGAGGGGTCGTAATCTGCCAAATCCCTCGTAAATTTGCTTGAGCCGGAGGGCCAGACGGTCTAATTTGGGTGTCATTCGATTTTCATGCGTAAAAATCTATAGCTCTCTAAAAAGCCATGTACCTATAATACTCGTAGTCGTGGCACTAGTAGGTTCGCAATCGAAAGTCCATAGTGGGTAATGTTAAGTACAGTAATAGCACTGTCAAACTATCTGAGCTATCGACACGATGTGTCGGAGCTCCAAATTGCTCTGAGTTTGTACAGAATGGAACCTCAATCAAAGTCAACATAAAGTTTCCGTTTGCGTTTTGATATTCAAACTGTAGGAGCACGTAAACTATCAACGAGTAGAATAATTTCACAAATCAAACAGTTTTACAAATCATTGAATATCAGGAGCACAAAACGAATAATTATATTCAGCAGGATGTACAGATAGCGGCAAGTCCGCAACATTGTTCAACACAACAAATTCGTGTTGTTATTAACGGCGCGCCCTAAATAATTCATGATATTATTGAAGTTACAAAGTACACAATACGAATTTAGGTTATAATTGAAAACGGACCGAGTTCGGCTTATTCTTTGTGAATTTATCACTAGGGCCGAGGTGGCAGAGCTACGACGACGCGTTGTTCAGATAAAGTTTATTTTATGACTTAAGCGAGAACATTAATATTCATTACTGGCGCGAAATGAACTAACTTTATTATTATAATAAAGATCAAAGAATGAGCGCTGCACGGGGCGCGGTTGCGGCCCTCCCGGAGGTTACATTATTATTTTTAACCTCCATATTGCACCTCAATTTGCTGAGCACTCGTAATCTGCGAGCAGCACTTGCTATGTACATGTACTGTACATATTTTTTATTCAATCCTTCTATTCCCTAGCGAGGCGGTACACGAGGTGGATTGTTGTGCCCCCACTGTAACAAAATATAATAAGTGTGTCAAAATGTCACCAAACGGATATTTTTAAATTATGTTTTGCAGTAAACAAGAAAAATACAGAGTATTTTGCAGTTATAAAAGTTGTAGCACCAAATTAACGATTGTTGTAGCACCAACTGAAGGGTGGCGGAGTTTCATCGCCACGACACTGCTCTGTTTTAATATAATTAAACTTGTAAATTATGAAATAGATCGTTTATCTACCCACAGCTGTAAACTTGAGCAGTTATTTTCACGTAGACTGGAACATCTTGTTTGTAATCACAGATTTCAAAGCTTTTATTTAAATATAAGTAGTCATAATACATCCCTATGTTTACTGTCAGACGACTCTAAGAAGCTTTTTATTTTTTTAAATAAATTAATCTCAAAGAAATGCTTTCTCCGTATTTGTTTTTGTAAGTAATCTTAGCAAACACTAACAAACCGGGACACTTGTGAGATTTTCTATCTTATCTCCAACGTTTTGTCTTACAGCGAGAACAAGTTTAAACTTTATGAAAACTAAAAGCTTTACCAATTGCTTCAAAAATATTTTTTTTCGTAAAAATGAGTTACCTTTTATATAATAAGTGATGAAATCATAAGCAAAATGAGCCTTATAATATTCCCACTACTGGAAAACAGACCTCCTCTCTAAGAGAGAGATGAGCCGTAATCAACCACGTGGACCCAGTGTGGATTGGTGGATGTCATTATATCTTCGAAATTTGCTTTTACAACTTGACGATTTCCTCACAATAATTTCCTTCACCGTTTGGAGAACAGTGGTGAAGATACAAATTACACAAAGTAAGACACATGCGTGGGTTAAACCCACGACGTACAATTTGCAAATCGAGGCTGTTACCGCTAGGTTTGCGGGTTGCGGACGACAAACAATGGCTTGCCTTTCGCTCGTCCGGCAGCTGTCCGAACCGAACCTGAGTCTTCGACGGCGTGTAGTATTCCACGAATGCCTCAAAGAGATGTCAGCAAAGTCGCGAAGCCCCGATTCTCGCTGGAGCTGCGGGGAATGTCTGAAAAGGAAAGCTGATCCTAAAACACAAAGGGCTACTGAAAGATATAGATATGCTTATTGAGTGGGAGAAGTTATTAGATGATTCGCGGAAATCATTCTGTTCACCATTTCTGTTCCATCATACTGAAAATTAATTCAATGTTCAAGGTAATTCTCAAACACTAGTATGGAATACATAATTTATAACCTAGGTTATTTTAGTTAGGAAGTTTCGAAGTAGCAGCCCACGTACAGACGGCGTCTAATTTATGATATTTTAATAAATAAATTGACAGACAGTTTACTTATTTTATGTGAAACTAGCTTTTGCTCGCGGCTTCGCTCGCGTTAAATTCGAGGTAGCGCGGTTCTCCTTTCTGTGGGGGGGTTAGTGAAGTCCCCTTAGCGAACTCCACTGCGGGTGAAGTAACCTACGACATACTTATTATTTACAGTTGGTACAGTAATCGGGTCTAGGGATCAAACCGCAAAATTAAGTTTGTTTTTTATTGTAAATTCTTTTCGGGGATAAAAAGTACCCAGTGTGGTGCCCAGGATATTAAAGAATAACCAAGTTTCATTGTAATCGAACCAATAGTTTTTGCGTGATGCCTGAACAAACAGACAGACAGACAAAAATTTTTTTAATCACCTTTTTGGGTTCTGTATTGGTCTAGTAACACTGCCATTTATTTTTTTGATATTTCCGATGTACAGAATTTTCACTTCTATAGATTTATTATATGTATAGATAAATTATAGGTATTACTTACTCATTTTCAACCAAAGTGGCCGTTATACGACATAATATTAGTTTTAATTGCGAAACACGAAAAATGTGTCTAGTATTTTTATGTAAAGAATCTATGTCCAAAATTTCATAAAACTGGATTATAAAAATTCACAAAGTTATAAACTTGTTACGTTAGCTGGTTGTTCGCACAAATTTTAATACATAGTCAACGGGTCATCCAGGCGACTGAGGGGTTGTTATGCTCCCGCAACCAGCTGTGCGCTGGTCCTAATGCCCGCTATGACCTGCCGTGATCTGCGATGTACTTAGTGTCGGTGATGTCCTACTTAGGACCTTTTTAAAATATTTTTGGGAAAAAATTTAATAAGGTGTAAAAAAAAATATTTATTTATTTATTTTACAATTTATGTACACACAAAAATAGCAGAAACAGATAATACATAAGAGACGTTAGTACAAAGGTACTAACAAAGGTACAAAATTATTAGACCGATTCCAATAATTTTTACACCACCCTTTTTCAGTTACTGATTCTGAACAAACTATATTCGGATTTCGGATATACTAAAAATAATGTTGTAAGTATACTTAAAGCAAATATTCTCTGTAGCAAAATGTCCAAATTAAACCATTTCTTTGAATGACCTGACTTTTTTAAGAAACTCGTAGCGCCTTGGAATGTCTGCGTGACTTCCCGCTAAAGTCTTGGTGTCATTTCTAGATCTGCAATTCTTCATGCGCCATATCTAAACGAGCATCGTAACGACACGCTGGTAATCTCACAATGTTACCAGAACGGTAAACTCTATCCAAACGAAAATTGACTCTAACTTCAAGAAAACAAGTGTCCTTTTTGTGAAAAAAGTCAACATAGAAGCATGAAATGAGTAATACCCTTTGAATAATAACTGCATTTAAAAGTTTTAAATCATTTTTTCACAGCTACACTTTTCGGGAATGGAATGAGTGATTGCGAATATATTTGTGTGTGTTTATTTAAAGCAGACAAAGGCTTTTGAAACTTTTACACTAGCTGCAGGTTGCTTATGTGTGCATAGTAAAGCTTTTTTTAAAAACCAGAGAAAGATCTTTCAGTTCAAAGTTTTCATAGCTTTTGTTTAGCAAAGGTTAAGTAGGTAGGTATATAGTATTTTGCGTAAAGAATACGAAACATTAAACGTCAAAGGAAGCTTTAGATCCTCTTCAATTAAAGGAAAACATGCTAGAATGACCCTTATAAGCCAAAGCTCCGAAAAAAATCCTGCCCGCTGTAACAGAGGGGTGAAATCAGCATCGAAGTATTTACGAGAACTTCCCCACCAATATTGTAGGTGTAATTTATAATTGCAATTTCAGAGCTTCATCTATTAACTGAAATGGAAGAGACCCCTACTACAATATCAATTGAATTGTTATTGAAGACCTCGGGCATTGCTATTGTTTCTTCATTTCAAATTTAAAACTGATAAACATCAAAGCGTGGCTTCAATTAGCTTCAAGTAATTTCGAACCGACACTTCCAGTTAATCAAGTTCGGGAAGTTCAAGTGAGGAGTGTTTGATAAAATCAATGTTGAACAAACGAAAACCCATTAAGTTAGAGACGCGACTAGTAGCTATCATCATAAAATTACGCAACCTACACAGCGGCGGTGAGACAGTGTGAATTATGCTCACTTAGTTACTGTTCTACGCTTAATTTCACATAATCCATCTGAGTGTCGCGTAACCCACATAATTGCGGTGTGGAATTTTGCTATGTGTCGGTCGGATTTGTGGGAGAGCAGGCGGAGAAGCGCGATCGCGCGGGCAAGCGCGCGGAGCGGAGCGGGCCTGGAACAGCGCCTGATCCCGCATCAAGTTGCGAATAATTGAGTGGCACCCTCACCCGGCACCACTCTAAGTGTTACACTTAATTAGACCACGTGAGAAGTGCTTAACGCTACTCACTCCCGCCGTGTACACATTGTTGCATTAAGCGTAAACAATCAACGGTAATTACATTACGTTTGTTCAACATATGTCGCTGTCGCTACATGATACGCGTTATTATTCAGCGTTTGTTTTCTTCATAAAACGCTGAGAGGTGCTTTTATCGTGTTTCATTGTGCGCCGGGAGGGAGTTGTATAAGTTTATTTCCACTTGAACCGTTTTAACGACGCTGTTAGATCAACATTGATGTGGCTATTAGCTGGAAGGGTGACCAATTACGTTCCGCCTCATCTTTTGTGTGCACGAGATACAGGTTAAGTCAGCAGTCGCATCTGACACGCACTTTGGCATTAGTGGCCACGGTGGAGGCTTTCAACTCGGTGATATGTTTGACTCGGCGGGCGAAAGTCGGAAAAACTCGGGCGGTAAATAGTCCCGACTTCCCGACCCCTAATCTTTTTCCTTGTATACGCACATGAGAATGAATCGGCCGTTACTCAGGCCGGGTAAGTTTTGTGTAAGCTGTTAATTTGATAACTACTCAGAGGGTCAATTAGTGTGTTAGTTCATATTACATTATTTTCGCTGACGCATGGCGGTTCCTCATCGTGTTAAACTTGGGTAGCGGTTTGTCCATAGTTTTTGTTATAATGATGACTAAGCGATAACTTTGGTCCAGTTTAACGTATTTATTTATTAAACATTAATCGACTTGGACTTTGAAAGAGTTTATTTGGAAAGATAATAATATCTAAAGTAGGAGTACATTATAGGTAGGTAGGTACATACATATAGTTTTTCGATGAATAGACCTACATACACAACCTCAAATTATTGAAATATTCAATAATTATCTTTAAAAAAAGTAAAAGTTTTGTTCGTCAATACGGCAGTGTACTTGTTCAAGTGTATTCCGATCCCGATGTAATTCTATCGGCGGGAAGACCCTCGCCACCGGCCGGCGCGACGGCTTCACCTTCAGGATTAGGGAATTTATTCCTTAACTTATGTTGGTACATACCTACAGCCAACATACCGCCTCAAACTTCAACGAGACAGTGCCCATCCTACGACATTTTTATGACATATTATGGAAACAATAGGAACGTATATCCTAGTATATTAGAAACTTTAGCAATTGTACGTGAACCCCTTATGTTTCGCTGGAGCTATTTCAACACAAAGTTTCGACTTTTACGATAATGTCAGCCATTGCCATTCAAACGCGCTAAAACTTTATCAATGTGTGTGAAAGGATAAGCGTTTGGCTCGTATCTTATACATATGTAGAGACGTAGAGCATAATGCTATAGCACATACATTCTGACAGCTTAATAAGAACAGGCGCTTTATATCTCAATAACATTATAAAGGCGAAAGATTGTGAGTGTGTTTGTTACTTCTTCATGTTCAAATGACTGAACGGATTTAAGTGAAATTTGGCACACAGATAATCCGTTTTCTGGAATAGCGCGAACAGTCTGTCAAGAACGTCATGAAAAAGAAGGAAGGGCGCCACCATCATTAACATGGTATCCCAATAAATTTCGACTAAAAGATATTGATACTTTTATTTATAAAATAATAATTACCGATTTACGGTCCCTTTACTGCCGTGTATATTATTTTACCGATATATCTGACACTCGTCTATCTATTTAATACATGCTTGCAAACGAGTTTTGACTTTCATTGGTAGTGGCTCCCTATAAATAAAAGTACTCTGTCGTAGTGGCGAACAACCTTTCTATTAGAACTAATTTTCATTCAAGTGACTTTTAATTTTAACTGATACCTAATAGTTATAGTAGTTCTCATTTATTTATTTATTAAAACTTCATCCAACACAATAATACAAAGGCGGAGTTAATGCCTTAGGCATTCTCTACCAGTCTGAATTTTGTTTTATAAACATTGCGACGAAACCAGACTTCTTCATTTGCTTATTAGGATAATTATATATTATGTTTATCCTACGTACCTACACGCAAGAGTTTATTAAACCAGACATTCTTCTGAATATCTGGTTTTATATTCATAAGAATGTCTGGTTGGATCAACCCTTGTTTTCGTTATTTCAGCTACTAGCATTTATGTACTTACTACAACGTGCAAATCACGATGTTTTGCCTCTCTGCACTGCCGTCACCATGGCGCTGAGTATCGATAGGTATGAGCTCATTGCAAAAATAAAAAGTTTATGAAATAAATCTTTATTAATCCGAATCCAAATAATCAGAGTCAAGGTATTCGACTTATCCGACTCCCGAAATGTTGCCTGAAACTTCTTTAAAATGAAACTGGCCAACATCTGACTCGTAGTTTGTTTCGTAGGTCGGCCTTTCCTGTGTTTTCCAGGCGTTGAAAATTTACCTCCATTCTTCATGCCTTAGTCCACAATGCGCCGAACTGTACTTTCGGAAACACCTGAAGTCAATAAAGATATGTTATATATATTATACAAATACATTTATCATACCTAAATAAAAAACACCAAAATATCAAAATAACCTTAACAAGATATAAACAATGTTAAAGATAGATAAATTGTACTTAAAAACAGAAGATTGTCAAAATATTATATTTCCGTTAGTGTGTTAAGCTTTAGAATATATTTACGTACCGGTTAACTTTGCTGTTCGACCATAAACATCCTCTTTGCTCGTCCCAGCACTCCCACCTTGAATTTCAGCCATACACCCTTGAAAAACTTTAAATATAATTTGTCTCGCACCGCTTTTAATAACATTTCGATTCATTTTTTGTATCTTAACGCTTACACGATTAAAAAAACTCGAAATAGCACCGAAATATTGTAAAACATCAACCACACAGATATGACGTGACAGTTCAGGTACTCGGCTTAAGAATTATTCAGTGTTGCCAGTATTAGCAAAAATAGTAGTTCCCAAAACATTCTTTACATGACTATCTTGACAGACTGTACTTTTTATTTTGGGAGTATGTTCCTTTCGGATAATCTTCTTCTTTGACCCGGGCGAAGACGCTATTATTAACTAACATACAACATTATTTTTAGTTTACCTACATATGTAAAACCTGAATATACATAGTTCGTTCAGAATCAGTAACTGAATGGATTTCAATGGTTTTTACACCATGTTATATTTGTTCCCAAAACTATTTAAAAAGTTCAGAAGTTGGATGCCACCAAGTACGACACAGGTTGTGGCAGGGCAAACAGCTGGGTGCAAGTGCCACACCTCAGTCACCTGGATGGCCCGGTGACTATGTATTTTTGCTGATATAACAAGCTTATAACTTTATGATAATTTATGATACAGTTATGAAATTTTGGACATAGATTCTTTACATAAAAATACTAGACACATATACTAAATCGCATATACTAAAATTGATGTAGTAGTAGGTACAAAGTCACGTGTAGTTGGTTGGTTTCTGCATAGTTCCATTGTCCCAGTCTTAGTATTCAGTGGTTGCAATGCAAGTCGATAATGCAGCCATTCTGATTTCCCGTGAGAACAATAAGTTTTCTGGAAATGTTGCACAATAGTACATGTCCGTTTGTGCTGGAATAGTACGCGCTGTGGATCTAGTACACGACGAACTAGCATTCGTAGTAACATAGACACAGAGGAATATCAATCAGTTAAATAGAAAGTAATTTTAATTTCAAATCAACTGCAAAAATTGGTTAGAAAGTAGTTTTTTTTTAGTTTAGTTAAAATTACTTTAAAATGATAAAGATCTACTCAAAAACCTGTAAAGTTGTAGGTTTTTTTATTATGATTTCGTTTTTTTACAGAATATCTACAATGCCATAAAAAAACCGTAGAAAAATATGCAAGGTATACAGAATAGTCAGTAAAAATAATTAGACAAACATAACATACTCGTACAAAATCCACACAAATGTCAACCCTTATTTTAATGTGATTATTTTCCCAAAGTACGAACCTTTGTTAAGGTATTAATATCACTGGTTCTGTTATCAGAACCTCGCAGGTCCCTGGTGAGAGCCTACTAGTTGGGAACTCGACCGGGTCACTAAATTGTCGTCTTCTCAGCAGGGCCGTAACTAGTATTTTCTACGCCCGGTGTTAGTTTCTGTATATGCGCCCCTAAAAAAAAGTCCGAGCTGAGTAAGTGTAATCCGCCGTGTAATCGAACATGAATATTTCGGGAGATTGCGGATTACCCAGAGATGTTGAAGCATAATAATTTTTATTTCAGTCGATAAATGTGCACTGTTCGACATAGGCCTCTCCCTAGTGTCGCCGTAATGAACGATCCTGTGCGTCCCACTTCCATCGGATTCGCGCAACCTTCACCAGGTCATCGGTCCATCTTGTAGGAGGAATTCCAACGACCATGTATTCTGCGAGCATTGTGCCCTACCTATTGCCACTTAAGTTTGGCATAAGAATTTTAATAATAAATTTTATTCGAAATAATTCGAATAACGTTTACAAAAAATTAACAAAGCCAGTAACAGTAACAAGGTTTCACATACAATTATATTGCCTAAAAAGATACTAAAACTAAAATATTATAGGGTGACATTAATAATAAGAAAAACCAGAACCCTTATAGGATCACTTTGTTGTCCGTCCGTCTGTCTGTCTATCTGTCAAGACCCCTTATCTCAATTATATATTTATATAGAATATATCGCATACTCAGGTGTACGGTCCTTTCAAGCTGTGAAAAAATAAAACTTCTAAGTTATTGTATATATATTTTGATACTCTTAGAGATCGACACTAATCGGGTACTTCCCGTTGACACAGAATCCTGAAATTTGACACAATGCTAGGTCTTATAGCACAGATATAGGAATAAATTTGAAAATAGTAAAGTTGTTATAGTCCGTCTAATGAAAGCGTGACCTGAGAAAAGGAGGTTACAACCAAAAATTTTGAATGAGGTATTATGGAAATAGTAGGACAAAAAAACAAATGATACGGATCGACTTGTGAGACAGAAAGTTTAGCAGCTATCTCTCTCAAACTTGAACTAGGATTTCAGTCACTATTTCCTTCACTTTCGCGATTTTAACTTCAGTTGAAGACTTTGATGCACTACCAGACAGAGTGAGGCATATCTTTCATTACATCTCAACCGCTTTTGAATGCATTCTGCCACTCATTAGCATGTGTTTTTGATTAAGTCGATTGACCAAAAGCCTTCTTTGTTCGATGTTTTTGTCAAATCTAGAAATATAAGAAGAAAAAAATATCATTACATTGTAAGTATAACTATCTAATAATATTAGTCCCCAAGGATCAAGATTATAACGTCATACTAACTTAAAAATTCAGAGATTGTATATAAACATTGTTGGTTTTCATTGAAAACACCTTCTTTCTCTTCTTGTTTTTGTTTGAATTTATTAACCATATTGTGTAGCAGTTTTCGCACGTTACTGTTTATTGTTTTTCCCATAATTAAGCAATTATTCTAGAAAAATAAATATCTGTTCCAAAAACTGACAATTGCAACCATAGACTTTGACGTGATTTTGACAGCAAAACAATGTTGCCAATTTAATTTAAAAAAAAACACCAGGCTACGCTTTCAGTAGACGCACTCTATATACATTACAAAAAAAAAATCAATTCGAAAAAATCTTCGAGACTCCATTCGGGAATTGTAGTATGCACGGAACCCTCAGTGCACGAGTCCGACTCGCACTTGCCCAGTTTTTTTTCTCGTAACCTGTTTCCTTTATTGACCTCTGTTTTACGTTTTGTTTCACAATTGTACAAAAAACCTACGTTAGCAACTAAGCGGTAAACTGGCATGTGCACTGTAAATATAGTCTTTACCCGTAATTAGCATGTACCTATATTAGAACAGTACCTATGATTTATTTGTATATATGTGCCGTGGGTGAACCTAAATAAATAAATTCCTGCGCCCCATGCCTGGGCACCGCCGGCACCGCCCTATTTACGGCACTGGTTCTCTGTGAATAGAACGATAGCCACTAGCCACTCACGGCAGTTTGTTTTAACTTTCCATTGCTCATTTTCAACTATTTGTAAGTGCTTGTTTTACCGTTTCTCACGACTTTTACACATAGCCTGCGAAAATTGTCAAGTTCATTATGTTTTGATTTTCTCGAAGTGTTATGTTTTACCAAGAAGAGACCATCTTTTGTATGTGAATTAGTGCACAGTCAAAAGGTTTAGGTAAGTATTTAATTTGTACGCGACGTCAATTATTAACTAACAGGTCACTGAACTCACTCAGCTGACGTTTTCTTAAAGAAATTAATTTCGTACATGCGTAAATTGATACGAGTTTTGAAAAATAAGTATTTATTTTTTAATTTTATCTTTACAAATTGATAGTGTTTCATGTACCGGATCGACCCTCCTCGGGATTAAAACGATTAAAATTTAACGATGTATAGAAATATCAACACACAGCCGTAACTATTGGAACTAGGAGTGTGAAATTTTGCACAAGGTGTTCTTTTATGATATGAGAACTAAGAAAAGATTTTCCAAAATTCACCCCCTAAGGGAAAGACAGGGATTGGATCCATTTTTATAGAGAAACCTAATTTCACGCAAGCGAAGCCACTAGTAGAAACTAATTTATATACAAATAAGTATATGGGTTCATTATTATTATCTCCTTTATTTTTCATTCTAACATATTATTTTACATTTTTAAACATTTCTTAAAAAAAATATTAAAAAAAAAAACATTTAAAAATATAAAAAATAGTTGTCCAAAGGTGTCGGGAGCAGGGTCCAAGGTACCGGTGGTTAGGGCTCCAGAGACAGGAACCTCCTCACAATACGAGCCGTATCGAGGAGTACTGCCTTCTGTATCAGGCCCTTGATGCATCCGCGCAACGCCAGCTTCGACAGATGGTCGTCGAAGCTTTTGGCTATAAGGCCATTGACGCTCACGACAATCGGCACAATGACAGCCGAGTCCACATTCCACAAGTCGACAACCTCGTGTGTTAAGTCGAGATATTTGATTTTTTTCTCTTTCTCAGCTTTCACGAGATTCTCGTCATGTGGGATAGTGACATCGACTAACATTGCGCGGCGCGCTAATCGGTCTATCACTACTATATCCGGCTTATTGGCTATAATAGTCCGATCAGTAATGATAGACCGATCCCAGTACAACGTGACATGGTCATTTTCGAGAACTGGGTCGGGCACAGACCTATAATACGGTACCTCTGATTCCATAAGTTTGTATTTCAAAGCAAGTTGCTGGTGAATCATCCTGGTCACTTGGTTGTGTCTGTGCAAGTACTCGCCATTAGCCAGACGAGAACAATCAGAGATAATATGTCTAATGGACTCTCCAGGTCGATGGCATGTCCGACATACGTCCACCGTCCCATCCTTCATTATATATCTCCGGTAGTTATTCGTCAAGATGACTTCGTCCATAATTCCACAGACAAAACCTTCAGTTTCGCCGAAGAGGTTGCTGAAACGTAGCCAGGCGACGGACGCTCCAAAATCTACATCAGGCTCATGAAGAGCCCGATAAAAGCGCCCGTGTAGCTCCTTGTTTTTCCATACTTCCCTACGGTCATCAGTTGTAAGTACCACAGGTTTGCGCCAGTTCTCTTTAGCCATGGACAACGGGGTGAGTCCTTTGTCCACTGCGACCACATCTCGGTGCCAGTGGCGTGCCTGATGCCTTTACAGGGGGCAAGCCAAGGAATCTTGACCTAACTACTACTTACCTATTAAAAAAAATCTCGTGCTACCACGTGTCATCAGTGCAGTAATGCTGATTTTTCTGAATTGCTACACTACTATTAACAAATATAATGTTAATAGTAAGTAATAAATAATGATAACAAAAGCTTCACCATAACAACTTTATCATCATACCAATAATCGTGAAGTTTGAATACATAAATGGAAAAAAAAATTGTATTCTAATTCAAATTATCTATCTTTATTTAAAAATGATTTTATTACTTACACCAGCGTAAAAAGTTTGTGAACGTTTTTATTCTACCAACAGCTGATTTTCAATTGCAATCAAACATAATTCGGAAAGCCGCTCTTGTTGTCGAGTGCCGGCCGGCCGGGATGGTCAGCCAATACTATTGAAACGATTAATTTGAACTTAATGAATATCTAATTTAAGGTTGAGTTGAGTGTGAAATAAAACAACCGAGTACTAGATACTGATCTAATGTTACTTTTTTGACGCCAACGCCATCTAGTTATGAATTTGTTACTAAAACATATATATTTTGAAATCTTGGTGTTTCAAACACTTTTTCTTTATAATAATATGTAATATTATTGGCAAATACTCACAATTGAAACAGCGCCAGCTTTTCGTTGTTCGCTTTTTTAAAACACACTTATCACTTAACCGTCGAGAAAGAGAACCAACTTTCTATAGGCGGTTTACCAAAAATAAAGAATGAAATAACAGCGTTCAAGTACTTTAGAGAATTTTCATGGCACTAGCGAAGTTATTTGAGTCATACCTGATGTATTTCAAGCATTGTTATTAATTTTTGTTGAGATATATTCAAAATAGTAAAGTTACAAGATTATATTTAACTCAAACCCAACCTGGCCAATATCAATTCCACACATAATGATATCCACACACAACCACAAGTACAGTTTCCGAATTCATAAACTGTTAAATCTCAAATCAAAACAATAATTACGTACAACATGATAACTGATCAAAGCAAATTTGAACTGAGTACTTTTTAGTTCGTACAACTTTACGCGTCATAGAGGGCGCCTCGTATTATAATATGCGTAAAAAATTATGTCAAAAAAAACCATTCATAAATTTACCAAAGCCCGGTTTTTTTTTAGAACAAAATGTTCGACGAGCATTTGCACACAATAACAAATTACACCCACACACACTCAAAATTTGACGTTTTTATATCAAAAGTAGAGATAGAAGATAAAGCCTCATAAAAGCCTTTGAGGCAGAAAAAGACAACAACACATTAGTGTTCATCTCTTTCTTTTGTTAAGTGTTAGAGTGAGATCGGAGACATTTCGCTCAGAATGGCATCCTCGCTTCGCCCTGGTATCGTCTTATGAATGAGTTTTGAATTCCGCACAACACAGTGGCAACTTAGCGTAACCGCGTAAGCGCGCGAAGTTTGAAGTTTAGATTTTTGTGATAATTAATTGATTGGTCGTGTTCTATGAATTAGGTGAGGTTTTGGTAGGGCAAGCCGGGCTTTTTGGCTTGTATGGCGGGCACGCCACTGCTCGGTGCATACCCACATCGGTTTTTTGAAAGTATTCTCTGAGGCTGCACACCTCGCGGTTGTGTAGGGTCTTCGCGTTTAGAAAACCTCGACCTCCACACTTCTGCGGGATGTACAGTCTCATAACCGACGGACGTGGGTGATGCATCCGATTTGCGGTCAGCAGTGTACGGACCCGCCTATCCAGAGCGTCTAGCTCGGTCTGAGTCCATTTAAGTATGCCGAAAGAGTACATTAAGACCGGCATGACCCAACCGTTGAAGGCGCGCACCTTATTACCACCTGACAGAAGGCTGTTCAATACCTTCTTCAGGCGGCCAAAGAAGCGCTCCTTCAACGATTGCTTCATGTCAGTAACGTTAATGCCCAATGCTTCCGACATACCCAAATACTTGTAGGTTTCGGTCGAGGAGAGTGATCTAAGGTGTATGGAATCCGAGAGTTGAATCCTCTCAGATTCCATAATCTCCCCTCGCTTTACATGCATCTCTGCACATTTATCCACACCAAATTCCATCCTGATGGCACTACTGAAAGTTTCCGTTACCTTCAGTAGTTCCATCAGTTGCAACTTGTTGGGGGCAATGAGTTTCAGATCATCCATGTAAAGAAGGTGAGATAGAACCTGACCTCCTCTCCTTAACCGATAGCCTAAGCCTGAATCCTCCAGCAATGTGCTTAGAGAATTCAGGGCTAAACAGAACCAAAGTGGACTTAGACTGTCGCCCTGGAATATTCCCCGTTTAATCCATATAGGCTCATCCCCCCCCCCCGGATCGATCGACACCCTGAATAGCGAAGGACTGTGTTCCATTCCCCCATACATGACTCAAGGAAGGTGCGTAGAGTTGCATCTATTTTATACAACTCCAACATCCTCATGAGCCATGTATGTGGAACAGAATCATAGGCCTTTTTATAATCTCTCCAGCATGTCGACAAATCCTTGCGGGATCGACGAACCTGTTGACTTATGGCCATATCAATGAGGAGTAGCTCCTTAGTACCGCGTGACCCGTTCATACATCCATTCTGAGAGACAGACATAATTGAGTTATTTTCAATGTGGTTGTTAATTTTAGTTCTCAGAATGTACATCCATTCTGAAGAAGTTTAAAGACCGTAGACAAGCATGTTATCGGTCTATAATTCTTGGGTTCCGCAGTACTACCTGTTTTATGGAGCAGATGGGTAACGCCAGTTGTTAGAAACTGAGGTAGCGACCCAGACCCTAAAGATGACTGGATTTGAGATGCTAAGAGCGCGTGTGAGCTACTATATCATTTTAACCAGAACTTTTGCAGTCCGTCCGGTCCTGGAGACTTTCAATTCGGTAACGGACGGACTGCTCTGGCTACATCTATTGGGCTAATGAATACTTTTTCCATTTCTGGTATAGCTTCGCACACGCGCTCGATATCACGCATCCAGCCACCCTCAGTGTGACAGACGGGCACCGACCAAATGCTGCGCCAGAATTCATTCGTGGCGGCAACATCCGGGCGGAGCACGTCAGTCACACTTTGTTCAGGTCGCTCCCAATCTCTGTATACCCATCTCTCATCGCTCTGGAACTTGCGATTCTGCGAGTACCGGTCCACTCGTCGCTTATACCGTCGAATACGGTTAGCCCATGCACAAGCTTTCTGCTTCAGGAAGTCGATGCGCTCCGTGACGTGAGCTAAGTATTCTCGAGGGCTAACTCCAGTCCCCGAGAACGGTCGCCTCACGTAGCGCATCACACGTGGTCGTGTATTGCCCTCCCTGAAGCAGTATAGTTTACCAATGAGTGCTCTGGCCCCATCGATATGCCTCTCAATCCTACATTGCCAGGCAGGGACGGCAGGCTTTGCTCGAGTAGCTCCGTCACAACTTGATAGTTTAACGTTGGCTAAACGACATGCCGCAATAGCCCCGCAATAGAGAATCGAGTGCGTATCAACGAGGTTTACGCTGCTCTCGAACACATTCTCAAGCAGCGAGTCCAGAGCACACACTAGCGCCCTATTTTTTTTGTGCATAGGTAACCGGGGTAGACGAAGTCTAAGATCGATTGGAGTCGATCTGTACTCACGGGGTGCATCCTCCAGCGCGTTCCTCAGTTGATCGTTGCACTGGGTACTTACTATGACAATCCTATCATCTGCTTCATCATCACCATGATTGGGCCGCGGCATGATTGCATCCGTAGCCCGTGGTGCCGCAGTCTGTGTCTGAATTGGAGTCGAGATGATACGGTTGCTCAGTACCTCTGAGCGCAGCCTATCAAGTGCGGCGTCGTCCAATCTGTGATTCCGTTGGATAACCCGCACCTGATCCGACAATCGTTGGGTCGTGACGTTGACGGATGGTTCTAGTTCCTGAAAAAGAGACAGCATCCTAACACGGTACGCAGTGAGGTTAGTTCCCCCCTCTGTAGCCCTGTAATATGCGCGCATGACGTTCTCATTGATAGATTGAGTCCATTTCATGCGCTGCACACAACTACCGGCAGCGGGGACCCGGCTCGGGGCCGATTGGCCCCTAGGTCCTAAGCCGTTCGGTGGTCGGCCTCTCCCCGACCGACGGACAGGTGTTGGCGACGTCGGCGGAGAGAAATACTCGTCGCTCGAGCTCGACGCAACTGCAGCCACCGGTGACACTGGTGATCTGGGGTCCGGCGGCGGTGAGGCGGAGCTGAGCGACGAGCCCGTGGGTGGATGGCGTGCGCGTCGTGTTGCTGATCTCGTCAACATAGTGTTTTCATTCCGAATTTATTCAATTTCATATTATGTTTTCTCGATGATGACATATGTCATCTGTCCGGTAGGTAGGCATTTTTTCTTCTTGATGGTTTTGATTTATTGGTTTCGGTAAGTTTTTATTATTAATCTATTTTTTGTTACTATTGCAGTAAAAATATGAAAAAATGGGTCCAGAAATGAATATATAAAGGAATAATATTTGTGAATGAAACAAAAACAACTTTGATGACATCTGGTGTTGCCAGCTTATTATTATTATTATACATCTTTATTGCACACCTTAACTGTTCAACTGTTCATTCTGTATTATTCATCTCTTTTACCTACTTTATGTTTTTTGATGTTCTGTTGTGTCTATGTAGAATAAATATTTTACATTCTATTCTAAGTTAGTTGACAAAAATAACTCTTCGGCATTTAATTTTATTTTAAACCTGGAACTAAAATAAAAATATGAAATAAAGCAGCCTCAACTGCTGACGGGTTTGGCCCAGCATTTTTTGACAATGAATAGAGATTTTGTAAATAAAAATAGGTTGTATTTAAATATCATCGTTAAAATACGAATCGCAGTTTTACCCATTTGAATAGTACAAAATTAGATTGTTGACGCAAGTTAGTCGAACGGTGGGTAAAACTCAAAATTGATGCACTAAAATCGCGAGGCAGACCCACGGCAGACCACGACAGAGATGGCAGTACGATTTAAGAAATTAAACCTGAGAAATGATCAGGAAGTGGTCTAGAACTGGGAACAATGAAAGGATCGATAAACGGAGGCCTTCACCCTGAAGTGGGATAGAACAGGCTAGATATTCCAATAAATTAGTGCACTTCACTATTAACGTTTTTGCACAACTGCGTGCCATTAGGTGGGATCGCAGTCAAACATTAGTCTACATTGTTCAATATATATTTTATTATTATTTGTTGAAATATATTTTTTACGTAGCGTTTGGTACGCTAACAAAAAGCCAGCAATGAAGAAACCTGTCATCTATCTCACATTAAAGGCTAGAGTCCTACATATTAGTGTAGAAGCGGGATCCCTTCCAGCTGTCTCATTGAATATACAGAAACTGTGCAGTCATCATCCGTTCACTGGGAATATCTGAAAGTGCTCTATATTGTCATCGAAGGTCGACATCGACAATTTTCGATAACACGCGCTAGAAACCACGGTAATAACCTTTGGTGGCATTGAGTTTAATTAGTACTTATGTAAAAATCATTTCTGTTTAGCTAAACTAACCTATTATTAAATATTTACTAACTAGCTCAATTGCTTTACCCGAGCAAATGTAGAAAATATAGGAGAACACGGTGGAGGGATGCCCCGCTTGGGGGAGGACCGCTGTGTCCTCGTGGAAGGGGCAGCCTGTCGCTCCGGGCCCTGGTTTAACCCATTTCCCGGAACGAGAGCGAATGGGAGGCAGTCACCTCATTCTGCGAAGCAGTAATTCTTGCGAAGGAGACGGATGCACGCGTGAGTGAACGGACATCCTCACACCCCTGCCGTTTGTGACCCTGACTCCAAGAACCAACTACGATAAGCGGGCTCTCAGATGACGAGCAATGAGTAGGTTGCCGTCCGTTGGCCGTCCTATAACCGTTCGGACTAGGACTAGGCCCAAGTCGTTGACGACGGCGCGTATTTTTTAATAAACATTTCAACCAGCTCATTATTTTGTCGAGAATTTCCCATCTCCTTTATTTATCTCCAAGATCATTATAATAATTTCGTCATTATTTATGTACGTACTAGAGTATTTATTAATACCCTCCATTATTATTGCATAAATTGATTGAGTCAATTACGTCTTGGAAATAAGCAGATATCTATTGCTGATTGACGCAAAATCAGATATACAAGGTAAAATAATCGTCTTTCCAAGGTTAATACCCGTATTTTTACTCATTATTTTTAAAATGCTTCAGGATTTCTTACTATTTTTTTGCAGGTTGCCAGTAGCCTAAATTAATAGCAGAATATAAAATAAAGATTTAGAAAATACAGACCAAATACCTACCCCAAAACCCTGAATATGATTAATTAAAAACTACTCATCATCATAATTTCTACCGAAAGACGTCCACTGTTGGACATAGGCCTCACCCAAGTGTCGCCACGACGAACAGTCCTGTGCGTCTCTGTCTCTCTCACCAGGTCATGGGCTCACATTGTGGGAGGCCTTCCTACGCTACGTGTTTCGGCACAGAAAGAAGAAGAAAGAAGAAAACATGTTTATTCTGCCCGTAAAGACACACAAATAATTACAAAAAAGAAAAACAAAAATTAGTTGCCTTATCGTCAAATGTGGACCAGGCCTAAGTGACTTGAACCATAGACAACTTGGTTGTCTAAGTTGTCTATTAAAACAAGCATAATAATAAGCACAGCGACCATCTGTTCTACGAGAATGTGCGCTTATTAATCAATTTTTCGGGCAGATATCTTCATTTCTGAAGCGATTACGCAAGGAAACGCCCGCGCCGAGCGTAACCCTTTCCATACTCAACGATTGTGTTTAGGACGGTATATATGCAATTGGAATTAAGTTTATTTCTTGTATAAAAAAAAAACATACATTCAGCCGAACACAGAACCTCCTCCTTTTCGAAGTCGGTTGAAAATCACTAACGAAACTAGTAAATCAGAAATTACATTTCAAAAATATCTTTGTTCCTAATTCAATTATTAGGAACACAGATATTAGAGTGATCATTGAAACTATTCTACAGTATCTATAGGTACTGTTACTGTAGTATGGTTTTAAAGTTCACTCTAAACAAGCTCTTGGCTACGAAGACAAAGTACTGGACTTAAAGCTGCTTAGGTACAAAACGTGACGTCACCAAAAGCTTGAAGAATTTGAGTATGTAATACCTAGGTACTTATTTATTTTGAAGAAATTGTACTTATTGTTATTTTTTGATGGATCAAAAAGGTCATGAATAATGATGAGCGAGTTTGATCAAAATAGTTTTGTTTTTTTTTTTGCAATTAAGAAGACTACAACTACTACTGCCCGGTCACAGTCGGACAGCACACAAAAGAAAGAGATGTGTCTTTGCGCATCATACGTATGTCATGTTTTTTTGTACGCGCTATAAGCGTTATCTCTCTACCTACACTATAACATTGAGGTAAAGATTGTTTTTATTTGTATGAGACATCTCTGAAAGTAATGGTCCGATTACTAAAATTATTTCACCAATATAAAGCTGATTTATCCCGAAGTGACATTAGCTATATTTTGTACTAGCTGTGCCCCGCGGTTTCACCCGCGTTTTTCTCGTTTCCGTGGAAATACCGAGATAAAATATTGCCTATAATTGCCTCCCTCAATAAATGGACTATTGAATATTTAAACAGTTTTCATATCAGATCAGTATTTCCCAAGATTACCGCGTTCATAAATGTATTTATTATACTTTTCAAAAATCTTATACTTACAATCATCACCAAATATATTTCGAAAAAGATTATTACAGGATTTTATTTTGATAAAAAACTCTATATGGCCCATAACTCATTAATAGGTACCAACTCTTAACATCTTACACACGTGATAACTTTTAAACGAAATATCCGATTGAGATGAAACAAAAAGTATTTTACTTCTACATAAATACTCTTGATAACATAATGCTTAATTTCGATAAAGATTAATATTACGATACATATTTAACGTAGTTTTTTTTCTTCAGACGATTTAATAATTATTTTGAACACAAAATCGGTTATTGTGATTAAACCATGATAGCTAGATATATGTTCTCGCGGACTTTTTTGTAGGTCGTAATGGGATCTACAAACCCGTAGTACATCATTTTGTTCTATTATCAACAGTTTTTGCAGCGCACGCAAATTAGGTTTTCGATTTTACACCTTGTGTTACAAAATAGCAATTTTATTACGGATCCCTAATTTAAAAAAAAAAAAATACATAGCCTATAGCCTTCCTCGATAAATGGACTACCCAACACTGAAAGAATCATTCAAATCGGACCAGTAGTTCCAGAGATTAGCGCGTTCAAACAAACAAACAAACAAACAAACAAACTCTTCCGCTTTATAATATTAATAATAATAATATATATTATATTATATATTATATATTATAATAGTATAGATACGTGGGCGAAGCCGTGGGCAAAAGTAGAACAATATACCTAATAAAACAACAATAACCACAACAATGTAATGCTTTCATACGAGGGATGCCTTTTAAATTTTGTCGTTTGAAGAAAAAAACACAACTAGAACCTTATTTTATTGTTTTTCAAAGTATTCACCTCGAAGTTTTATACATTTTTTCATTCGCTCGAACCAGTTATTAAAACACATATTCCACTCCAAAGTCGGTATTTCCAAAATGGCCGACTTTAAGGCGTCGACTACTTCTTCACTTGACTGGAACCTTTCCCCGCGAAGAGTTTTCTTAATTTTAGGAAATGTTAAGAAATCGTTAGGGCTTAGGTCAGGACTGTATGGGGAATGGTCAAGAATTTCTACCTTTTCAAGCTTCAAATAATCAATTGCTTTACCAGCGGTATGTGAGTTTGCGTTGTCATGGTGTAGGATGATGCGTCGCTTTGGGTTAGATTTTCGAACTTCGGCGATGACTGGTGGCAAACAAATAGTGGTATACCACTCACCATTAACCGTTCTACGATCTTCAAGTGCAATTGTTGCAACGTGACCGGCTTTCGCCACGATCGTAGCCACTATCTTCTTCGAAGTGCTTCGAGAGCTTAGTTGTTAGCTCTCGAAGCACTTCGAAGAAAATAGCGAAGAAGATCGGCTTTGGCTTTCGGAAGACCCAGGTTGTGAAGTGCTCTTAGGAATCAGGGTCGTAGGCATAAATCCTAGATTCGTCACCACTGATAATGTCGTAGACGTGATCTGACTCCTCGCTTGAACCTTTGGAAAGTTTTCTTACACCATATGACATGGGCTGCCTTATGATCGTCGGAAAGCAAATGCAGAATCCATCGGCAAACTAGCTCTCTCACACCAAGTTCCTCATGCAAGATCCTTTGAATGGTTGCCCCTGAGATGCCTATTAATGCTTTCATCTCCCGATATGTCACACGACGATCTTCGAGTATCAGTTGTCTCACAGCAACTTGAAAAATGTTTTCTTCAGTAAAGGCGGATTTTGGACGTCTTTCATGAGATTTTTTATTAATACTAGTATTTCTACGCTGAAATTCTAAACACCAGCGTTCGACAGTCCGTAGATAAGGAGCTTCATCATAAAATACTCCTAATTCCTCTTAACTCCTCGAAACATTGAATCCAAATTAGGCCTCTCTGTAAGTTGTAAAAAATTATAGCACGAACGTTTACCTAACTGTCCCCGAACACGGGCCACAAAAAAACGCCGCTTCAAGCTTCTTTTTGATGCGGCCTTTTTTTGTGGCTCGCGTGCGGCGGAGCCACAACAAAAAAAAAACGCTTGAAGCGGCTTCAAGCTTCTCTTCAGACACAAGGTGTCGCGCGCTTCAGCTGTTTTTTGCGACCGTTTCTAGTTTTTTTTTTTGTGGCCGCTTCCAGCGTTTTTTTGTTGCGGCGTTTTTTTGAGGTCCGTGTGCGGGAACGCTTAGAGAGATTAATTTTTTTAAGGCTCGCGTGCGGCGGAGCCACAACAAAAAAAAAACGCTTGAAGCGGCTTCAAGCTTCTCTTCAGACACAAGGTGTCGCGCGCTTCAGCTGTTTTTTGCGACCGTTTCTAGCTTTTTTTTGTGGCCGCTTCCAGCGTTTTTTTGTGGCGGCATTTTTTTGAGGTCCGTGTGCGGGAACGCTTAGAGAGATTCATTTTTGTGCACGACTTGATATATTATATTCAAAACAACGCTGTGACTAAATAGTTGCGTCAATCCTAATTAGTTTAATTGTTTTGCCATTCTAAATTCAAACAAATTTGAAAACTGAGCAATTCTAAATTCAAAATTAGCAGGAAGTATTTAAACGACAGAACTTAAAAGGCATGCCTAATAATAAAACTATAACGTAGAGGAGGCGCCAAAGGGAGTTGAGTATGTAAAATATGAGGACCGCCTTCTGTGAATGGTTTCGGACTCAAAAAAGCATGCAGATTATGATTCTGGATGTTGCCAGGAGGCATATTGGTCCATGTTTAGGGTTCCGTAGTCAACTAGGAACCCTTATAGTTTCGCCATGTCTGTCTGTCCGTCTGTCCGTCCTCGCTTAATCTCTGTGACCGTTAGCACTAGAAAGCTGAAATTTGGTACCAATATGTATATCAATCACGCCGACAAAGTGGTAAAATAAAAATTGGAAAAAATGTTTTTTAGGGTAGCTATGTAAAGTGGAAAGTGATTTTTTTTTTAATTTCTACCCTAACGTGTGATATCGTTGGATAGGTATTTAAAAATGAACAGAGGTTTACTAAAATCATTTTTTGGTAATATCAATAATTTCGGAAACAATCGCTCCAAAAGTAAAAAACAATATGTGGGGGACATATTGTTTTCCTTTCCCCCTCTAGCTTTTGAACCATAAGTTTAGAAGATATGAAAAAAATCTGAAAAGTAGAACCTTATAAGGACTTTATAGGAAAATCATTTTGAACTTGATGGAAAGAACAGTTTCTGTACAAAAAAGGTAGTACAAAATAATTTCTGGACTAAGTTTGTAGTATAATCGTATAAGCAAGCATTTTTTTAAACTCATAAGTGGGTACAGTTATTGTGACGGACGGGAAACTGCGGAACCCTACACTGAGCGTGGCCCGAAGGATTTCTTTCCAGCCACGCCTCAAAGAGGGGACTTACCGCCATAATTGTGGCGTGCCCAACACTATCTACCTAGCATTGATCCTAAAGAATAACATATTATCTAAGCGCATGAAAATGTGCAAGCCAAGTTCCAGTAACAGGCCGCGCGCATGCCGTGCACTATTTACGCGAACCGTTTCGACTCACTTTTGACCCCCCTGTATCTCAGTGCCTATTGCAAGTACAAAGATAAAATTGTACCTACGTAATTATATACTAGTACTAAAGCAGTATGCTAAATTTCATAGATATAGCTTCAGTAGATCCTGAAATATGACCCTGTGAATATAGTTAATTTTGGCACTGACTGACTCACTGACCGGTAATCAAAACCTTTAGGCCACTTACAATTATCCTAGCATTATGAAATTTGGCACACAGGTCGTGTGTTATATGTAGATTAACAAAAAATTAAGAAATTTGAGAAATCGGTCAAGCGTGAATTGGCTCAATCTAATATCGAATTTTTAATAAAAATATTTATGAACCAGTGATATGAGAATACGAAGAGGAGGGGGAGGGAGGAAAGGGGGAGGGGTATAAAATATGGTTAAAGGAGTATTTGATTTTGCTGATTGGTTACTTGTTTGTGTTGAAAGCACAAATTCACTCTATTACTATTCTACTATTTATTTACCATGTCAGAAAAGGTTGTAATCGTATCGTGAGTACCTACTGGCAGTCTGAGAGATTGACGAATGTTTGAATTTATGTTAGACTGAAAAGAAAAAAGAGTGTGTCTGTCACAATCGGTGTTTTACTCTAATTACGATAATTTGTGTTTTTTACAAGAAATGTAAAAGTAAAATAAATTTTCTTGAAAAAAAGCATTGAAATCCCACCAAAAACATACCAGTTAAAAAGGGGGCCAAGTTCCTATCAGCTAATTGTTCGCCTAAAAGGATTGAAATCCAAATCAATGCTAAGTTTATATGCACTTTAAAATCGATCATAATCATCTTCATCAACAGCCTGATCCACTGGTAAACATTTGCCATTCCCAAGACTCGCCACCGCACCCAGTCCTCCGCTTGTTATGAAAATACGTAGACTTAGTTAAAAATATCTAAAATTATAATAAATACTTCTAAATTTGAACTTGGCAGGTTAAATAAATTTAATTATACAATTAATCAAGTGTTACGTACAGCACGAAAACCTGCCAAGTTCAAATTTAGAAGTATTTAAAAAGTGCATCTAAACTTGGCATAGGATTGGATTTCAACCCTTTTTTAGGCGAACAATTAGCCGATAGGAACTTGGCCCCTTTTTAACAGGTATGTTTTTGGTGGGATATATTTTTCTGATCTTGTTTACTTGCCGTGTCTCACATAATTTTGCTCATTATAAATAAAACTCGCGATTAGCTCCTGTAGTCCTCATTTCTTTACATCAATGTGTATATTTTCCGCATCTTTGTCTATAGTATACTAATGTACTAATAATTATTGTGAAGCATAGGTATTTTTATTTTGTTTGTAAAGAATTAACTCAAAAACTACTAAACGATTTAAAAAATCTTTCACGCTGGCATAGGCATATATTTTCTACGATCACGCTAGCGGTACCGCTGGCATCAGCTAGTTATAAATAGATAAAAGATACATAAAGTACACGGCACATTATGAAGTTGAAATTCTCCACAAAACACTTGTTAAAAAAACGACCAAAGTGTTTTGCGGTTAAAAGTCCAAGTTATTCTGCTGAAGTCTATTACTCTTGTCTTTACAGAGAAAAATCTGGCTTGTGGTCTTAGAAAATTAATGGATGCCTGGCTAAAAGCTATTCACACAACTTGTGAAATTTATTTAGTCTGTTTAGTCCGACCGAAATATGAATTCCAAAAAAAGATCAAATAGTACACATTTATTCATTAAGGATTTACTTAATGAGTAGGTACCTGCTTAAATTTTCCTACGTAATCATAAAACCTCCTCAAACTCTGTCTAAATTAAAACAAAGGTCATGGCCATATAAAAGGTTACAGGTCATTGAGTTGTCTTTGTTCAAAGATAAAATTTCCAATACTACCTAGTATAACATTAAACTTGTAGTTTTATAAAGTTTGTGGGACATCGAACGCCAGCCGTAACTAAATAAATTCCTGAAAGGAGCTGGGGCTCCAGCCAGGGCCCTCGGGCCCAACTCGTTAATTACACATAAAATGCACAAACTGCTTGTTTACACCGTGACATTTATCGAGCACTGAACGGGACTTTTATTGACACATTCACTTGGGTATTAGGGTTGCCCAAACGTTTAGTAGAAGGTACGGAGAGCTTTTATTTTAATCCTACTTGAACCTACCTACTAAAATTGTGTGCCTGTATATTTAAATGTCTATGTTAATCCAATGCGTAGACTGTGTTTTGTGTAATAATTATTATATTGAAGGATTTTTACTGGTGGAAGTGTGGCAAGATAAATAAAAGAACGTTGCCTAATATATTCACATGCATAAGAGAAACTTTAGATAGATAGATAAAAAAATTATTCGTTGCAACACAAAAGCATAACTAAATTATAAAGAGCCAGCACCTACACCGATACAAACAACATGACACACACACTTTAGTGAAATAGCGGTCAAGCGCGAACCTATCAACAATTAAAAAAAAGAAGAGCTTTACTGTTGCCAGTTTGAACTACGCAACATAGTCAATCAAGCCTCAACGACTGAACACATTTGTATACAATTACATACAGGTATATCATGTCCAAACACGCCGTCTGATAAGGACCAATCTAAGTGGACCGCACATATATGAACTCCACTTCCACGTGCACTGTCAGCAAAATTTACCGGTTCTGCCCGGGTCGAAACCGGTCAGTGTTGCAGGATATTTAAAACAGCGTTACCATGGCCCAGGAACGCAAAGTTGAAAAAAGCTTGTACCTAATCAGCTACTGATTCCACCTCTCGCACTATCCAAAGCGGAATAACTTAGGTATTTGATGATTTCCTATTTTAAAAAGGTAGACCATGTCCTGAATTATGACCAAGGATAGTACGTGCCTGTAGGATAATATTCAATTTTATCGCTGGCGAAACCGCTAGCAAAGCTTGTAAATTATAATATCAGACTAGAGAAGTCAAGCCTTTATTGAAAAATCTTTAATATTTAGCGGAGAGAGAAACTATGACAACTAAAATACAATTTAAGTAATCGTTTTAACTTATAAAAGTAAAGGTTTTATAAAAAGTCAAATTTTAGTTTTAAGTTTTATGTAGCTAGACAGATAAATATTTGGCTAACTGTTGGCTATTGTGCGTACTGAGAATTATTTCAAAGGTCACCAAAATAATTTTTAGCAGTAGGCAATCTTGTTTAGGTCGGGCGGAGAACACAATACATAACGAGAGCTGGAAAAATACAAAGGAAGTATTTGTCATGTCGTGGGCTAAAGTATTATTTACCTGCAGTAGGTCAAGACCAACCCTTTATTTTTGTATAGATTTAAGTAAACAGGTTTATGATTGATTTTATAAATCTTTATATCATTTATTCATTTCATCAACAAATTTTAATATTTTGGTGAAAAGTTTAATATTGAACAATGTGTAACACGGCAATATTGAAAAACCACAATTAAAAAAACAAACTTAAAATCAATTTTTAAAGACATGTCAGTGTAATTGTTTAAAAAGGAAATAAAGTAACATTCCACATAATAAAAATTAAAAAAAAAACGAAATGTCAATAATAATAAACCATCAACCATCTGTTCTGCGAATAATGTGCCCTGCTCACTTTGGGCTATATCGATAACCATGGCAGTGACGTCATAAGGCTTTGTAACGTGGTCGCTCACAATGAGCCACAGCAGAAGAGTTTAAAGTCACCCAAAGAGCAATGTGTTGGAGTTTCCTTGCGTGGTCGGAATGAAGATATCCGCAGAAGAACCAAGGTAGGTACCGATATATTCCGAAGAATCGCCAAACTTAAGTGGCAGTGGCAAGGCACATAACTCGTAGAACCGATAACCGTTGGAGCGGAAAGGTTCTCTATTGGCAACCTCGTGCCGGAAGACGAAGCGAAGCGTTGGAAGGCCTCATGGGATCGTTCAATATGGCGACATTTGGAGTATGCGTATGTCCAATATTGGACATCTGTCTGTCATGATGACGATATCTAATGATGAAAGGTCTATTTACATATTCGCCGCCGTTGCTCTTTTTTTCTTGCGCGTTCAGATTAGAAATCGGAGATATTTATAGAAAAACTCGACATTATTTTAATTAATTTACTAACATCTAAAGTCAACAGTCGATTTCCGAGCCAGCCCTATCAATAGTCCCAGATTTCACAACTACTCACAGCGTGTTTGTGTTAAATGTTAGTACTCGCACTAAGTATGTGTGTCTGTATGTATTACCAACGAGTAATGATCGTTACTACTGATGTACACACGACTAGCCTTGCCCCGTGGCTTCGCGATCGTGGCGTTTCCCATTAGAACCTTAAAATTTTCAATACTAGGTAAGGGTGTAGCTTAAAGTTTTCACAGTCAGTTCCTACACACATTCGCCTAGATATTACTTCGTAAAACAAACTTTTAAAACATTTTCCTCTTTTCAGAATTTATTTTAAAAAATCCTTGCGTTCCATCTTTGCTTCAGAGACGCCACAGAGACACACAGTCTCTGTGGCTTAGGAGTCAGTGCAAAAAGTGATCACCTCCTTCATCCTTCGAAGGAGATGGCTGCACATGAGGGAGCGGGAAATCTTTAGGCCCCAGTAACTGGGTCCTGAGGATGTCCGGCTGGGGCTCAGACTTCGCCGCTCCAGCAGACGCCCTGGGGCGTATATGGAGACACAAGGCAATTCCCAGCCACCGTCAGCGCGGGCTTGCAGACGGCTCGCAATGGGTAGCTTGTCGTATAAATAAATAAACGGAAATATAATAATAAAATTTGTTTATTAAAGCGCCAAGTCTCAATTTCACAATTACACGATTGCGACCATTTCAAATTAATTAATTTATCTAGCCAGCATTGCGATGTTGGCTAACAATAACTTTGAGTATTTAAACAAGAGCCGACTCCACAAAATACATCAACAACTCTGCGAGATCTTTAATTTGCAAGTAAACAAACAGGTAATCGATACAGGACTGTTTACAGTCTGATCCAGAACAAAATTTTCCGACGAGGAATAGACGCTCAGAAATATCTTACAAAATCGCTTGTAATTTAAAATATTTTCTTTGCGAAATTAATAAAATCAACAAAAGGTTTTTTGAGTATTTAAACAAGAGCCGACTCCACAAAATACATCAACAACTCTGCGAGATCTTTAATTTGCAAGTAAACAAACAGGTAATCGATACAGGACTGTTTACAGTCTGATCCAGAACAATATTTTCCGACGAGGAATAGACGCTCAGAAATATCTTACAAAATCGCTTGTAATTTAAAATATTTTCTTTGCGAAATTAATAAAATCAACAAAAGGTTTTTTGAGTATTTAAACAAGAGCCGACTCCACAAAATACATCAACAACTCTGCGAGATCTTTAATTTGCAAGTAAACAAACAGGTAATCGATACAGGACTGTTTACAGTCTGATCCAGAACAAAATTTTCCGATGAGGAATAGACGCTCAGAAATATCTTACAAAATCGCTTGTAATTTAAAATATTTTCTTTGCGAAATTAATAAAATCAACAAAAGGTTTTTTTTTTTTTTTTCGATGGGTAAAATCATCTTATGACAACCCCCGCTCTTGGGCGGAGCGGGAGATAGTGTCAGACTCTTACTGACTAAAAAACCCATCCCGTTCCTTCAAGCCTTCATACCGGGGCTCGAGCGCCCTTTCGGATAACCCTGGCCCCAGTAGGCTTCGACCCGGCTGGGTCCCCCACTCCTCCTCGCTCCGGACCATGGCCTCGACCAAGGCCCGGCGCGAGAGGTCTCCGCCGCCGATCACCCCCACGAGGGCACGGCGATGCTCCACCCAAGCAGGGCACACCGCGATTGTGTGCTCTACCGTGTCCTCCGGGTGTTCCGCACAGTGGCGACACCCGGGCGTCACTTCCGCTTTAATTTGGAACAAGAACCTCCCGAACTTGCCACTTCCGGTGAGGACCTGTGTCATGCGGAAGGTAAGGACGCCGTGAGGTCTTTCCAGCCACGCCTCAAAGAGGGGACTTATCGCCATAATTGTGGCGTGCCCAGCACTGGGTTGCGATAGTCGCTGACGCCATTCCACCATGAGATCCCGCCGGAGCTCTGTCCGCCATGCCGCGACCTGTCGCGGCAGAGGACTTTCACCCCGGCGTTGCATCTCCACGCGCATGTCGTGCATGTGTGCAAGGACTGTTGCCTCCAGATCCCACGGTGGTAGGCCAGCCAGAAGGCTCGCCGCTTCGCGGGAAATCGTGCGGTATCCCCGCACCATCCGAATTGCCATGACCCTCTGGCAGGCGTTTAGTATGGCCGCCGGTTGCTTTTTCAGCAACGGCGCCCACACCGGCGCCCCGTAGAGGGCCATGGACCGAACGATCCCCGCGTAGAGCCTCCGGCAGGAGGCATCTAGACCCCCAAGGTTGGGCAGGAGCCGCTTGAGCGCAGCCCCAGTCCGGTTCAGTTTGGGAGCCAGACGTCGGAAATGCTCCACGAAATTCCACCGGCTGTCGAGGACGAGTCCCAGGTACTTCATCGTCGACCCGACACCGATGTGAACTCCTCCTAACGTTAGTTGGGAACTCATTGGCGGCGCGTTCCGAGAGCGGCGACCGTGAAAGCACATCGCCTCGGACTTGTGCAGCGCCACCTCGAGTCCCAACTCCTGGATCCTATCAACGACTATCGCAACCCCGCGTGTCGCTAGAGCGACCGCCGCCTGGTACGACTCTCCCTGCGCTAGAACCAGCGTGTCGTCTGCGTAGCAAACCACGCTGACCCCGTCAGGGAGGTCGCCCCGTAGCACGTAATCGTACCCGATGTTCCACAAGGGTAGCCCTAGTACCGACCCCTGCGGAACACCGCACGACATCTCCCGACGTTTCCAGTCTCCCTGGTGACCGGGGTAGACAATGTACCTGTCTGACAGGTAGGCCTCGACTACTCGACAGAGGTATTCGGGCACCCGGTGGTACCGGAGTGCCCTCCGGATCGTACTCCAGGGCAGGGAATTGAAAGCGTTGGCAATGTCCAAAGACACTGCCACGACACACCTACCCTGGGACACCGCATCCCCCGTCGTGAGGGCTCGCACGCGCATGATGGCGTCCACCGTCGAGCGCATCCTGCGAAAGCCGAACTGTCCGTCCGAAAGGTCCGGCCCCACCCGTGAAAGGCGCGCGACGAGGCGGCTCGCAATCACTCTTTCAAAGAGCTTGCCCACCTCGTCGAGCAGCACAATGGGCCGGTACGCGGACGGAGAGTCCGCAGGGCGCCCTGGCTTCGCGATGAGGACCAGTTTCCCCGTCTTCCAGCGAAGTGGGAACTGGCCCCTCTCCAAGCATGCGCTGAAGAGCCCTCTCAGTCGAGGCCCGAGAGCTTCCATGGCCAGGACCCAGGCTTTCCCAGGCAAGCCATCGGGTCCTGGGGCGGCGTTCTTGGCACTCAGCCTTTGCATCGCCACTCTCATCTCTACCTCGGTCACCTCTGGAGCATTATCGTCGTCGTCGCTATTGCGGTCCGCGTCAGACACCGCTGGCGGAGGCGGAGCTCCAGGAGGAGCTCCCGGTCCATCTGCTTAAGCGCCCACCGCGGACCGCAAGGGCTCTGTCGGACCGGCACGGCCGAGGTTTCGGCGGAGACGTCCAACTGGATGTACCGGTGGTCAGAGTACGTCTCCACCTCCTCCATAACGCGCCAGTCAACGACACGCGGCGACAGAGCGGGGCTGGCGAACGAAAGGTCCACCACTGATTCACCCCGCCTCCGCACCAACGTGAGGACAGAACCCCGGTTCAGGACGACCAGGCCCAGCTCCATGGCCCAGTCCTCCACCATCCGACCCCGTGTGTTCGTGCGCCGGGAACCCCAAGCCGTATTCCAGGCGTTGAAGTCCCCGCAAACGACCACGGGGAGGGTACCAAACCCAGCGACGACGGCACTTAGCTCCATAAGGGAGACATGGAGTTCGTCGGGAGTTCTGGTCGGGGACAGGTAGACGCCTACCACTGCAATGTCCCCGACCCGTGCTGCCGCGCAACCCCGTCCCCTCGCAACAGCCTCGAGGGGCGGGGTACCGGCGGCGGCCGACGAAATTAGCGTCACCGAGCCGTCTAGGTCCTGAACTCAACTGGGATGGACGTAGTACGGCTCGGAGACGACGGCGACATTGATCGACCACTGCGCCATGCTCTGGAGCAACAGATCCTGAGTGGGAGCGCAGTGGTTGATGTTCGCCTGAAGGAGACGTAATGGTGTCGTTATTGACATTCCATTACAGTATCCTCCTGAGCCCCCTGTGAGGGCACTGCCGCGGCGGGAGCGGCGGCGACAGCGGCGGCAGCCAAGGTGGTGGCTGCGGCGGTGAGGACGTCAGGGTGGATGGGCCTGACCTTGCCCTTGGCCTTGGCGGGGGGGTCGCAGGACCTGCCCCCAGCCCGGTGGTCGGCCGGCTTGCCTGCAGCCGCACATGCGTAGCAGTGCGGCTTTGCACGGCATTCAACGGCCTTGTGCCCGGGCTGTCCGCACTGGTGGTAGCGGTCACTGCGGTCCTCTGCGGCGCAATAGGCCCCCAAGTGGTGCCCCACGTGACAGCGGTAGCACCGCAGAGGTTTGGGTTCCAGCATCTTGACTTGGGCCGAAACCCAACCCACCAATAGCCTTCGGCCCTCGGTCGTGATGGCCTTGGCCGCCGACACGGGGCAGCTCACCGTAACGGCTCGCATGCCCGTGCTGTCAGCGCGGATGGTGCCCGCCCGGACCTGATCGGTCGTGCACCCTCCCGCCCTGACGATGGCGGCCACCACTTCCTCCACCCTAACGGAGTCGTCCAGACCCATAATGCGCATGTCGATGCACTTGGTTGGTCTGGACACTCGGGCCTCCTTGACATCTAAGGACACCCTAATCCTTTCGGCCAGGGCGTCAGCGGCTTGTCCACTGTTCGCACCTGGGACCTCCAGGATTCGGGCTCCGGTTGCGGTGCGCCTCATACGGAAGCCCCCTGAGGCTCCGTATTCGTCGAGGTGGCCCACCACCGCCTCTTTCGCCTTTGCCATGACCATGTCATAGTTTCTTTTCCGCAGCTGGCTGCAGTGTGATCACTACAGCTGCGGAAGTCGGGGCGCGAAGTCTGGCTGCCATGGCCCGCTTCTTGCGATCTTTTCGCCGCCTTCTTTTCTTGGCCGCCCTAGCCGCCTTGCTCGCCTTCTTTTTGGCGCCGACTACCGTCCACTCGGTGCCAGCCGAGGGGTCTTCGGGCGGAGGAGGCGGCAGGCGCGACCTAGTCGCCGCCGCGGCGGGAGGCCTCGCCGGTTTGGTGGCAGCCGCCATCCTTCGGGGGAGGGGCAGGCTTCCCCTGCCGCTGCCGCTGCTTGGCCGCTGGGACCGGCCTCGCAGGCTTCGACGCCGTAGCCATGTGCCTGGCCTGCTCTGACGGGCTCGCCCTGGGTGCTGCAGCTGTGGCTGCGGTGACGGCGGCGTACGATGCCGTCCTCTTCTGGCCGGAGGCCGCGAGAGGGGGGCGCAGGACAATGCCCTCCAACACAGAGAACTGGCTCTGGATCCGTTCCTGGAACTGCTGCTGCTGTTTCTGCTGCTGTTCCCGGAAGGCAACCAGCTCCTGCCGCAGCAGGGAGACGACGTCACTCCCCGCCTGGGGCGAGGGCCGGGATCGGCCCTGCTCCTGCCTGCTCCCCCCTTCGGGAGGAGAGCCCTGGAGAGCGGCCACGGCTGCCTCGAGCCGGCCAAACCTCCCGCCGAGGGTGCGCTCGTAGGGCTCGAAGACGAGCCCCAGTGCCCCCTCAATCGAAGCGTTGGCCAGCTCGACGGAGCGTTTTTTGGCCACCCTCTCCCTCTTATTGGCAACGCTGGTGATAGCGGCTGCCACGACCTCCCGAAACCTTGCCAGCGCCTCCTCCATCCCTTCTGGTAACTCGTCAGGGAATTTCGGCACCAAAACGCTGGCCTGCTCTTTCGTGACCTCCAGGGGTCGCCGGGACGCTGCTTCAGCGCTCCCTCTCCCTTTGCCCAATTTTCGGGCTTTACCCCGCCCCGACGACGAGATTTTCCGTGCAGGTCCCGTCTCGTCGTCGGATGCGGAGCGCATGGCGCGCATGAACGCCCTCCTTCTGTTGGATGCGGATTCTTCCACTTCCATCAAAAGGAGGGGCCCCCGCACCTCCTCCTCCATCTCCTTCCCGTCTGAAGTGAGTGAAGACGCGGCATCTGAATCCGACGCCGCGTCTTCACTCACCCCTCTGAGGCCGAACCTACGCCCGGCCTCCACCGGCGTCGCGGACGTGCTGGGAACTGGTCCCAGAGACTCCGCGCTGCCGAATCGTGAGCCACCCTGGCTCTGTGCGTCCACGGAGGACGGAACAGGGTCCGAAGACCCGAGGCGATGATTGCCCCCCCCCAGAATACGAGGGGCAGCCCGAGCTCTGCTCGGGGAGGGATTCTCCTGCAAGCAGGTACCCTCCTGGGGTAGATATATTTTTATCGGTCGCGCTCATGGTGGTGCTGGACACAGCTTTGCCTTTTTGTTTTAAATGGGGTGGGGTCCCCATTGCACGTTCGCCATCCTGGTCATGTCTGCTGAGCAGACATGTACTGGAGGCGAACCCTATCTCCCCGACATCGCTTTCCAGAAGGCGCCAGCAGCTGTTGTGCCAGCGCTTCTGGACAGCGCACCCTCCGGGCGGTCCGACTGGACTCCGCCGTATGTTCCTCTTGGTCTGGTCTCTCGCTTGAAGCCTTCCGGCATGAGTAGCTCTACCGGCATAGCCCTCAAGGTCATTGAGACACGCAAGCCCCACCACGACGACAACGTGGGAACACAGTTGGTGGGGATCAACAAAAGGTTAAGTTTACACAAATAATTCATATTCAAAATACTTTATCTATTTTCACATAAGCACTGATCAAACTTCAGAAGTTTGTGCACGATTCCCATTAGTCACTTCCTGCGGAATAGAACCGGCTACAGATTCCACGGTGACTTAGGTACTATACAGGGTTATTTGTAAAACACTGGCAACTTCTCGGGACTATGTTACTAACATCATAAACAACAATTTTTTTTTCTACGACTTTTATAAATGTATCCTATTTTAGTTCATCAGATTTTCATACAAAAATAAAAATATTTAAATTGAACGTTCTAAATATTTCGAAGTCTGTGTGAACCAAGCGATAGTACAATAAAGGAGGATAGCTGAACATGAACTTGACCTATTTACGGGCGACTCTCACTATTTGGTCGGTCACCTTGCGCTTGCGTCGCGTCATACGTGTTATTGTAGCGAAATTCGGCAGTGCGGACGTAATTATCTTTACATGATGGTGTATCAATATTCTAATGTCGAATACACGGAAATGATGCGAATGCTTACTAGGTGTAATAACAATGTTTCGGAAGCCTGCTTACTATTATTACGAGAACAGTGTACGGAAGCCGTGAATAGATACAGCAAAATATAGACTTGAAATGTATTAAAGAGACAACGAAATCTTGAAGGTATGTTTATGGTAAATGTGTTATGTTTTTTAAAAAGTCAAAGAACAAAAGTTGTTGTTTATGATGTTAGTAATACAGTCCTACAAGGTTGTTAGTGTTTTACAATTAACCCTGTATATAAAAAACATCAAGTTTTACATTTCTATATTACAATATGAATAGGTATGAGAAGGCTGTGTAGCCCAGTCAACCTAGTGTACTCATTAGGTAAAATAATAAAAAGTGGATCGATAGAAATAGAAAATTTTAATAATGTAAGTTTGCGGCTGTAGTGTTCTCACATTCACATTATATTATTAAAAGAAGTCTATATAAAATAAACCTATTAATTAAAGGCATGACTGTCTATAAAAAATAAATCACTAATGAGTATAGGGTATTAATACTGTAAAAACATTGCAAAAATAAGTTAGAAAAAGAGATGAAATAAATACAGTCAATAAGTTTTTAATTACTTAGCACTAATTAAAGTTAACCTTTTAAATACCGTAATTAGAGACATAGTCTAAATACAATGAGAGAGCGAACGCCGGCGTTTGCTTTGGGTTTAACGAAACCAAGTAACAAATGAGTATAATAGAAAACAGTTGCAAAGTGACCAGTGACTGAGAATTTTGAAAGGGAATCGCTTGTGTTTGTACGTCTTCATGTAAAGAGGAGGGATGAAACACTTGTTACTGAAAGAGTTATGAGTATACAAATATGGACGAATGAAGAGGGAAAGGGAAGCTAAGGTAAAGACGTGTATGGATTGTGTGAGGAGTGTTGTAAGAATAAAGTACTCCCCTTTTGTTTACGGAACTTCTCACACAATAGTGCGTGACGGGTGACAAGGTCCAAATGGAAGAAAAAAACGTGATGCTCTGACCTTGAGTAACATAAGACAAAAGAAGAAAGACGAGATGATGGTGACATACTTCGCGCTAACTAGACCAACAAGACGATGGAACAAGGAAAGACGATGGAAACCTCGAAAGGCTAATCGTAAAGTTGATGGAAAAAGGCCTATCAGGCGCAGCCCAATGCGTTGGTCTGACCAGATCCGCAGCGCTCTTGACTCCACAGTATACAAGGCCCTTCACACCGCCAGAGACAGGAATAAATGGAAAAGCACCATAAAAAGTAAAGTAATGAAGCAGGGAGGTCACGACCCTCAGCATTGAGGAATACGACGCAAGGAGGAAGGATACCAACATCATAGTAACATCAAAGAGACGTCAACTTAAAAGACGGGTCCGTTAGTGCCCTAGAACACAAAGGGCAACTGAAGGAACACAGGTAGGTTTTAATCATTTATAGCGAAATCTTTGGCGCCGCCTGCTTAGCCCAAAATCATCTATCGAGCAGTTGCCTACCAGACCGGTATGTGGGACTTTACTCTCTGTCTACTATACCTCTTAATACTTCTTCTCGCTCCACCCTGAACGAGAGAAATTACTTGATAATACCCACCTCCAAAAAAGAGCAACTTGAAATTCTGAGTGCACACAAGACGGGTAGTTGTCGTAGCCAAAAATCTTCAAATCAAACACATTGACAGGTTTCACAGTTAAAATAACAATGTAGTTATGTTTCTTCGTGATACAAATGGCTCGTATCTGCAGTCGTTGCATCGTTGACTGCCCGGCCAAACAGCTCTCACCTAACTGCGAATGAAATGATACCGATACGCTAATGCCCCAACCAACTCTTTAAATATTCTAAAATATCCAACTAAAACTCCATACACAAAATTTATTGATTCAATATTCAAAGTTCCGTGGATTTTAACCAGCACTAATGACGACGAGAATTTTTGATAGTTGAAAAGTTGACACGCCCATTCAAATAATATACAGCGATAGGGAAGTCCTTAATAAATCTTGTCCCCTCATCCCCTTGCCACCATGAAATGAATGGTATTACGTATGACTATTGTCCGCCCTTAATACAAAATGGTAATTCTAATTATGCTGTTTCGGAGCCTCTCTCAACAGCACTCAAATCAGAGTGCTTCAATAAAAGCAGGATTAACGCCGTATTCCGAACAACAGCCTGAACAAGCGTGGTGATTACCGCAACTTCGTGAAGGCCTACATTCGGAGCGGACACTAAACGTTCGGCTAATTCCACGATACAGCGCGCTAGCAAGCCTACACTCCAAACTATGACGAGTGCTATTTATTGAACCGAACATTTACGAACTAATGAAACGTCCGTGAACAACACAAGTGCTTTAAAACATTATTGGCCCCATATAATGTACCGCCAACTTGAGAAAAATATACTTAAAGAAAGACCCTACTTTTATTTTATTTACAAGTCCTCTTAATTATTCTATCGTTACGAACAAGAGCTTTTGTTTACCAGAATCTATTTCGGCCTCAGGTAATTTGAACAGGCTACAATAAAATTAGCAAGGGAAATAACGAACGCTCTCGACTACTATATCGTTATGGGCAGGTTATAGAAAGTTAGAATTTTAAAACGCCGCTTAAGAACACTCCCCGATCGTATAGTGCCCACTTTATGTTTTTCGTACTTGGTAAGTGGTTTAATTAAAATGTTTAAACGTTCGCCAAACGGTACAAAACATTACGAAGGAACCCCGTATAAAAACGATTAAAAAACAGAAAGTTTTTCTAATTATTTCGTTTTTATTTTATTGTACATGAAGCAAAACAGCGTTCCAACTTAGCAATTAACCACTGAACTTTGAAAACCAGCTTAATTTATTGTTACATGAACGTTTAACTTATACGTTATCATGCAATGTCGGGGTAATTGCAAAGCGAAAATTGAAATATCCTTACTTCTGTGGCATTCAAAGAATGTTTTTTAAACTAAAAGTCTGAACAAGACCAACAGATTTTTTTTAGATTTAAAAGTATAATCGAACACGTGGATAATAAAACTTGAAAAAGTGTCAAGCCTCCAAAAAATAACCTGTCCACCAGACAATTAGTGTGGAATGATAAGCATCATTTCGTTCTCTCATACCTACCATCTACGAGTACCTACACAAACAAATTTAATTTACAGACGACCTAAAAGCCTAGATGAGAATGTGTTATGTAATTGGTAAATTAACCTCATTTTATCTGCCATCCATTTTGTTTCGTTACAATACCAGTAAACAGTCTACAATTTAACGTTACTTACTGAAAGTGTGTGTATTTGGTATGTACCTTGTTCGTAATCAATGGAAGTGGGTCGCGATTAAAAGGCACTCAATCCGATGCCCATGTGCGAAGTGTATCGACGCCAATGCCACCGCCACTTCTACTCGACATAAACCAGATGCCCACACCACATTCAATGCAACTTTTTGTTAAATTTGTTTTAGTATCGACCAATTTTACACGTCTCTGCTAAACGGTGAGAATCTTTACGAGTTTTTATTTAACTTTAATATTAGTTTAGGTTAAATCTTGCAAGTGAACTTTAAAAGGCTCGGATGCTCGAATTTATTACACGGATTTCTCTTATTCAACTGCAATAAACCAACTATCAAAGAACTAATGAGCCATTAATCTCCCAAAATTCAAATTATTTAGTTATTGAACTACTTTTTTAGACTAGGAACCCTTACAGTTTCGCCATGTCTGTCTGTCCGTCTGTCTGTCTGTCCGTCCTCGCTTAATCTCTGTGACCGTTAGCACTAGAAAGCTGAAATTTGGTACCAATATATATATCAATCACGTCGACAAAGTGGTAAAATAAAAATTGGAAAAAAATATTTTATTGGGGTAGCCCCCTTATATGTAAAGTGGGAAGTGATTTTTTTTTTAATTTCTACCCTTACGTGTGATATATCGTTGAATAGGTATATAAAAATGAATAGGGGTTTACTAAAATCATTTTTTGATAATGTCAATAATTTCGGAAATAATCGCTCCAAAAGTAAAAAACAATGTGTCCCCCTTCCCCCCCTTTTGAACCATAAGTTTAGAAAATATGAAAAAAATCTGAAAAGTAGTACTTTATAAGGACTTTCTAGGAAAATTATTTTGAACTTGATGGAAAGAACAGGTTTTGAACAAAAAGACAAAAAGGTTCTACAAAATAATTTCTGGACTAAGTTTGTAGTATAATCGTATAAGCAAGCATTTTTTTAAACTCATAAGTGGGTACACTTTTTGTGACGGACGGGAAACTACGGAACCCTACACTGAGCGTGGCCCGACACGATTTGGCCGATTTTTTCTAATTTTAATCCCAAAGTATTTGATCATTTTTATTGAATTTTTCTTATTAGTCTGTTCGCACATTATAATTTTACTATAATCATCCCAGTAAGAAAAGAAAACCTGTTATTAGCCATAGGCTACTGTGGAGCACATATTCTGTAACATACATTGTATAAAGGTGTTTGTTATCTAGACAAAAAAAAAAAAAACAGGTTGCCTAGGCATAAGTCTCTCGGTTAGGACCGATTGAACTGTAATTTTGCAAACATTTGGATGGCTATGCTTTGGTAAGTCGTGTCTTAGATAAGCATATTCCCACCATTTTGGATTTTAAATTACCTCTCATTCTAAATCCAATATGGCGAACTCTTGAAGATGGCAGACTAATTATTATTATTGAGCATCAATTAAATGGGTGGTGAGAGAATAATACGAATAAAAAACTACATTACAATAAACCCAATATGGCAATGGTTAAATGTTAAAAGATTGTTTAAAAATATATACATATATTGTCTTATTTTTCCACAGTTCTGCTTCAGTTTTGATAGGTTATTTAACTTGGAGTAACAAAAATGACTACAATGCTTGAAACTACATGAAGCTGAAATCTTATGCTGTCTTTACAGAATACCTTAAGTCAGTAGAGACACCCACAATGTAATTACATTTTCAAGGTTTTGAAAATATTCTGTACTTTTGAAATAAATTTGTATAATCGTTCTTTTGATTTACTTTACAATTAATTTCAGTTAAGCTGTGTAAGCACTTTTAGTCAGATATTTAAACCTGCTTTTCCTTGCGTTTTCATTTCGTTTGTAAGTTAGTTTCATTAGTGAAGGGTAAGGATCAAAGCCTTCCTAAATTTTAAACTATCTACTGATACAAATGTCAGGTTCAGTCAGCGTGATTGGCACATTATTAAAATTAAATCTCAGAATCCATAGGACTTATTTTGAAATGTTAACAAAAAGAACCGACTCACTTAAAATTTAGAAGTTTTAAACATAACGAAGCTTCTAGAATAATATTTGCTGATAAAGCATTAGCAATCAGTTTAGATTTAGATTGTGATGGAGATTTCAGTTATTTGATTTTTAATCAAACGATCATATAATACACGATCTAGTCTAAACGATATTTTTACACAGGTACTGGGACTGTTACTAGAAAAAAAACGTGTTGCGCCGACCCCAAATACAACGGTACTAGGGCAGGAAGAAGATGAAGAAGACTGGGACTGTTACTATAGCATGAAGTGTCCATGAAATTTTTTGCGTATTTTTCTCCATAGAGACTGATTGGCTGATTGATTGATTGGTTTCATTGATTGACTGAGTGATTTACTTTGGAATGTGCAATCAGTATATATATTTTTAACTGACCGACTTCTTGACAATTTAAAAGTATTATATTTATAATAATGCTTTGATTCTAAATCCTTGATTCATGAACGAATGAATTAATTTATTTGACGTCAGACACTAAAAAGATCCTTACAGTGTAAAGATAACTAATTATTTAAGTGGTAGTACCAATATCCCTTCGCATGAAAAAAAAAAAAACAATTGGTAACCTCATTTAACCTCTTCAATCTAGTTCTCAGAAATATGTCACGTATAAATTCAAGAAACTGGACAGGTAAACCATCGAAAAAGAGATCTCCATAATTTACACCTTTGTTCTTATCCCAGTGTACTCGCCAAGGAAAAATACCCTAAGTGTAAAATCATGAAATACGCCTGTACGAGTCCCCGGTACCTTACATATTCTAGCATGGATTGTGTTCGTAATTTTAGTGACAGCTGTCAATTCATTACGGCAGGATTATCGCGTGACTCCGACATACGTCATGTTGGAAACGTAAAGGTAGCACGGCTCCATCGCGCGTCCACTTTCATAAATGTCAGGCGAACTTAGTTACAGTTAAATGTACAGTAATACTGTTCTATTATAGAGAGGTAATTGCCTTTACAAGACTAGAAAAAGTACTTGAACATTTAATTATTTGAATTGTTCTGTAAAGTTTAACATTCTAATTACATACATGTTTCGTTTTTACAAGCTTTTATTTAAGTTGCAATGTTTGTTTTTTTTTTTAAGTTCGTTAAAAATTATTTTAATACCTATAGAAAAAAGATTTGTATCTTTGGTTTTTGGTTTGTAATGAACTCAAAAACTGCTAGCTCGATTTTTTTAAATTATTTCACCAATAGTGCACTGCTACTTTCTTACTAAGTAAGATTGGCTATTGTTTTCTACTTTCACGCAGGTGACGTTGTTGGCTGAAAACTAGTTTTAAACCTCACATAACCTTTGTAATGGTTTGACAATGGTGTCTAGCGAGTCTCGATCTTTATACAGTCACTGTTTTCAATTTCATACTTAGTACCAATTTATAGGAATACTGAACATTTTCTAAATAATGTGTTTTTCTAAATATTTGTACTCCATTGGTGTGCCAGCTGGTAGATGGTATTCGTTTTTAGGGTTCTGTCTCCAAAGTAATTGACTTTGACCAAAGTAATTGAAGTAGGTGACTCTAGGTACAATGAATTTGCCGGCAGTCATGCGCCATAATAAACGTATTATGGTTGTTCATTACGGGAGTTATGCTCTTGGGTACCATGGTGGTTAACTGTTGGAAGATATTTGTGTTTGTAACTGATCGGTTTAATTTAGAGTTTTCGGGCAAATATGGCTAATGGATTTAGAAACTGAAAGGTATAGGTACCTATAATTTTTTTTGTAGGTGGGTAAATCATCCAATGACATCTCCGCGCCCTTGGACGGAGCGGGAGATAGAGTCAGACTTTTACTAACAAAAACTCACTCTAGTTCTTTCGTTTCCATTCGTACTGGGGCCGAATCTTCCTTTCAGAAACAGATCTTAGGCTCCAGTAAGCTTCGACCCTGTTGAGCCCCTACAGTTTGCTGACAACTCCTTGCGGCGCGCGTGAAACAATACGCGCCGTTGACGTCTTGGGCTCGTTCCGGACAGTTACCGAACTGCTGGACGGTGAGCTATTGCTGGCCGTCCGCAAGGGTGGCCGGAGATCGGGATCAGAATTCCTGCGGAACTTCGGTAACAATGCTTAACTATGGTACCTTGGAGCTGGTATGATGATAGATTTGGATAGTGGCCACTAGAACTACTGAGCGCAACTAGATAAACCCCATTATGTTTAAGATCTTTCGAGTCGTCTTCATAAGTACCTAGATACTGTCAAGACGGTTTCAAAGAGTTTGACTTTAAGAATTTTATCATCGCGTGATAAAAAAATTGTTATGAAAAAATTTATTCATAGAAAGCTTACAAAAGAATTATAAAAGGTGACGATATTTATTTTGCTATTAAGAAAATAAATTATACTAATGTAGGTACATAAATAGTAGCAGATTTTCAGCTCTAACTAAAAAGAAGTAATTATAAATACAAAACCAGGTTATAAGCATAGAACGATCCAGAACAAAGAACTACAAGGGACGCCTGGGGTGTTTTCGTAAAAATAAAAAAAAAGTATTACCTCGATACGGAGCGTCGTATAATAAAAGATGCAAACCGACGACGTTTGCGCGCCGTTTTTTTGATAACACATATTGAAACCATACATTACTTCGACTATTCGGTATTACCGGAACACCTGATACCAAGACTGCTTGTTAGTATTCAACGTATCGCATTCATTCTTTTACTATCGTACGCTATATAGATAATTAAAAACTAACTGTGGTTTACGTAAACGCTATATCTCATTTCCTCGCCCGAGATCACCATAAATATACATAAGCATGTGCAGTAAAAAATGTTTCATCGCTGCAAATTATAATTACCTAACGAGTGTTTGACGCCATCGTAAAATTTGCATTCGCATTTTTAATTAATTAAAGTAAAGTAAAAATTTTCATGAATAAATTATGCACTTTAGTGTCTACTCAAAGCAAAGTACCACAACTGGTGAATTTCTAGCAAACATCATATGTAGTACTACTTAGTCATATAATATGCGACACAATAAATCATAAGATATTCTCCACAGTGGGCTATATTTTACACCCGTTTATAGGAGCTTTTTACGACATTTTAACTTTCGTGCAATAAAGTATTCTGAAAAAATAAACGAAATACCTACTGCATCACACGACTTGTGATGGTGGCGTCGAAAACGAAACTATTTGAACAAAATAAATTAAATTTGATTCTATAGTGGCTTTTTAATTGTATGATAGTTGTTGTTGTAAGAAGGTCATGTGTAGATTGTGAACGCCGGTAACCTACCATGGTTCAGAGTGCCTACTATGAGTTTGTCTTCCATTAACGCGATCGACACGTTTAAGACATTTGGCGATCCGATTGGCCCATTCCAAGCTCTTAACCAATCGGACAGCCAGATGCGGTAAACATTTCGCTTTAACATAAAAACAACTTTCTCAACATCTTAACGGGCATCTGAAGGACACAGATGGGTTTTAGACAGTAAAAGAGCGAGTAGGCCCTTTCTCTCTACCTTAGTGCGGGAGAAGTAATTGGATGATTATCTACCTCCCATGATACAGGATTCCTAGTGCTGGGGCAATATTTCGAAATTAGTTCTGGCTTTACTAAAAAGTAATAAATGGCCAGTCTGATGTAGCGTCTCATAGAGGAGCTATTGCCTGCCCCTCAGTAATTGGCCGAGGACGCTTGGAGCGGGCTCTTCAAATGCTTCAGTGATGACGCAATTGTTAATTATTTAATTATAAACTTGACATGTGCTATTACTAAAGTTATTACTGTACGCAGCTATAGCTCCGCGTTTTATTACCACATAGTATTTCTCAACATTGTCAAATGCTACAAGTATATTTTGAGTTAGAGTCTAACGACAGTTTGTATGTGTGTATGACTGTTACTCTTTTAATCAAAGAGCAGTGTACGCTGCGAGTGCGAGTTGTTTTTACGTTAACGTTTTTGTTTTACTTATTTTTATTATATGAACGTCAGAACACCATAGACTTCGCGGATTCATGGACTACAATTTTCATTATAAAAGCATAATAAAAATTCGGAAATCCGATCGGGCTGCTTTGTCATATCTATTTTTGTAATATTGAAATATTGTAAAAACAATTTTTTTTAAAGAATAACCATTGAGTTACTTGCCTGTTTTTCTCGATAGGAAACAAGCAATTGGAACTGTGCTCTAGATTTTGACGTTTTATAGGTGCCCATGTAGGCCTATGTGAAATATAAGTTTATGTTTGATTTTGAAAGCGATCGAAACATTTACCGCCTTTGGCTCTCTGATTAACTCTCTCAACTAACTCTTACTACTGGCACTATAAATTATTTTTTTCCATGGGGCAGACCATGTACTGGAGTAGGACATAGGATTACATTTATATTTTATCCCAGGAGTATGTTCCCTTAACATTATTTTCTACTTTCACGCGGCCAAATTCGCCGGCAAAAGCTAATGTATAAAAACGATTGCTATTTTTACTCACAGATAAAAAAGAAGCAGACAGACGAAAATAGCGTATTACTGTTAAATCAGTGTGAAAACAAATGTAGACAACATACAGGTGACTAAAAATACTTCGCAGACACATGTAGGTAGATATTATAATCAATTAGAAATGACAGCTCTCAACTGTCACCCTATATTCCAATCTGCCTTTTTTTTCAAATTGGTAAATCATCAAGATGATTTTTCGCGCTCTAGGTGGAGCGAGAGGGAGTGTCAGACTTTTACTGACTTAAACCCACCGTGTCTCTTCATTTGCCCTCGGCGTTCCAGGACCGTGGTAACAATCCCGAACCCTGCCAGGCATTTGCTTTAGCGGATTTCGTCAATTTTGATGACAAGTTAAGATCTGTCAACGTGACGGGTGGCGAACTACCTATTGCTCGCTGTCTGAAAACCCGCGCCAAATAACCGAATAAGGAACATCATCGTCTTACGTGCAAGTCTAGTAATCAGACAAATGTGCTACAATCTTCACTCTATTCCACTCTGCGTGTCAGTATCTTTTAAGACTAGCGACATTCCCAAAAACCAAAAAAAAAACAACGCCAATATAAACCAAAGTAAAAAGTCAAACTCTAGCGAACTGCGCATTATTCACTAAATTGGCTTCGTTTTCATTTATCTTCCGTCCAGAGCCCACAATAACGATCGCAATTATTCATAAACCAGCTCGAGTATACTATCGATACTTATTCAATTCGATATTTGCTCAGCAGCTAGTCGAGGAACATCGTTACATTTACTGAAGCGTACTATTGCCTCCAATTGTTCTGAATAGTGGCTAGACCGGCCGGAGAGGGGCTGTCCTGTGCCTACTTCAAATAATGTACACTCAGCCCCACTGTACCGGGGGCTTATCTAAAATGAAAATCTCTAGTCATGAACACGACGAATTTAAGCTTTTCAATGCAATGTTTGTAAAATAATGATTTAACAATTTAACTTCCAAATAAATACAATCAGAAGCTGTTATCTAAAAAATAAATAAGGCGGTTTGACATAATATTTTCCATACAAAAGCTGTCGAATCGACATTTTTTTTTCTTAGTTAAAAATATGTGGCTATTGAAAAATCAGCTGTAAGTCTCATTATTAATGAGTCTATGACAACCAAGAAAACTAATTGATTATTTTAACAATATCATTATATTGTTTTATCACTCTTCGTTATTTATTATCTGACTGAATTTTCTATAGGCTCGAAAAAGTAGGTACTCGTAGGCCAGCCCTCATTAAAAATATGTCTACGTTTACTTTGTGTATTTATAAGAGTCCCTTTTGATGTATTTGGATCAAAAACTGAACCGCAGTTTACCTGTACTGGGCTTTACTGAGTACTTAAAGTGCGGCGACTGGTTCGTGCACTATCTCCGCCCGCCGGCCCCGCCTGTCTGCTGACACCACACTTAGCACCATTTCCGTCTTCACAAGAGAGCACTAGCCCGCTGAATGCGTGCCTAAGATAACTAAATATAACTTGCGGATAACATGCTCTTTTGTGTACGCAAATATGACGTCACCCTTATAAAATGGCGGCCCGTAAAAGTTATCGTTATTCAAAGTCACTCGCCATCGACATCCGAATATTCTTTAGAGTATTCTTGAGGTTCACGTCTACAGAAATTGTGAATTTTTTTTTTTGGAATTGAAGGCATTGTGGGAAGTAAAATAAGGTAAATACAGATTGCAAATACCTAGGGTCATAACTGAATGTGAGGCACGGCCATTAATAGCCTTTTGTACTCTTCAATTAAATACCAAACTATCACCACAAAACGTTGACCTGCAAATACAGGCTGTAATCAGTTATTTAGAATTTAATGCCGCCCAGAAATTTCCATGTTCGACAGTTGACTGTGACGAACTGAGGAAAGTAAATCATTTCAAATGAGCGCAAAACATTGGGAAAGTGATCGCTTCAAATTTTTATTAGCCGTCAGTACTCGGCGGTCTTCTCCTTGCTAAATTGTGGTGCTAATATTGGCATGTGCCGTTACTGTTTGCTCGTTGTCTTTATTCACCAATTTACTTACATTTGAGCTCGCCCCGCGGGTCGTAAAGTAATATTATCCACCGTTGGGCGAGGGCAATAGTGCCTCTTTTACGGGCCGCGAGCGAGCGTCACATGGGAAATTATTTGACGTGGCGTTTAATGGATTTTTGCCTTCATAACACGCTACCTACAGCCAAATAAAAATACTTCTACCCACCTACTTATAGTTACACCTGCATATGTAGAGCAGCTTTTATTGAAAAAGGTTTTGTAAGCACTTTGGTTGCGGACCGCGTGGCCTGAAAAACTGTTGTTGTTCATTTATATTTTGCAGCCTTTCAATTTTCTGTAAAAATTGATCATCTTTTTCAAATTTAATGTCATTTTAAATGATCAATTAATTTTAACAGCAATTCAGTCAACGGTGCAGGCTCGGTGTGGTCGACCTTCGATAAATAATAACAGTGATATGACCATTGGCTGATAAACTAGAAACGGACAGTGCCTTAACCAGTACCAGAAGCGTGACCCTGAATCTTTCATATTTCTTCTATATCAGAGGCTCGATCCAATAAAAATGCTCGTGCAGCTTTTATCTGCGGAGACCCAACTGACGAGGAAGTTCCAATTACACCAACGAGGTGAAATATAATTTTTTTTCTTTATGCAGAGTATGGAGTCACCAGCCTGGAGCTGCTAGAACTCCGCGTGCCTGCGCACGTGGCGCTGGGCACGCGCGCGGCGCTGTCGTGCCGCTGGGCGCTGGGGCCGGCCGACGTGCTGTACTCCGTCAAGTGGTACAAGGACGGCAAGGAGTTCTTCCGCCATGTCCCGCGCGACCACGAGCCGCGCAGGAAGTTCCCGTTGCCTGGAGTTGATGTGGAGGTCAGTAAACGAACTTTATTAATTTGAGTACGCGCAAAAAAAGGTTGGTGGATTGGTTATGCAGAGTCATCCCTCAGATTTCCGTCTGGCGGGATCTGTCTTCTTTTTCAACATTATCTACAACCTGACTTCACCCTCTGCTGAGCATGGGTCTTTTTTACATTGTGCCAATCCCTGCAACTCTGTGTCAGCTTCGCGAGGACAACCATTTATCTATTCATCTCGTCGCTGGACGACCCAGACTAAATGGACAGGCTGAATAATATTTTCACAACAGCATACGGAAAGAGCGTTATCTACGTCGATATATTTATGTACATACTCATACAAGAATAGAACAATTCGTGCGAATGTTACCACTCATCAACTGCTCTCTACATCACAATAGGTACCTAGACTTAGTGTAATTCCCAAATAATACAACATTCATGAAAGTCTACTGCAAACGTCTTGAAGTGTTAGTTCTGCAATTCGGGGAAAACTTAAAATAGAAATTCGAGACTAATAACAGTTGCCATGCGATGCCGTGCAGTCTAACCTGTGGAAATTGAATGGAATGAGGAGCGAGGCGGTGATCGCTTAGACGGTGACTATCACCTTAACATAGAAGCGCCTTATGTATCAACTGAAGGAGCTAACCTTCCTTAGTTTAGCATATACCTACCAGGAATATACCAGGGGTGGCCAACAATATCCAGTCGATCTTGGCAAGCAGTAGCGTATTTACTTTTAGGCCAAGAGGGCTAGCGCGAGGTTGCAGATAGCTAGCTAGCTTGTTGTTTGTCAAGAGAAAATCCAGGTTTCTCAAATTTTTGAGCTCCTCTAGTTCATTTTCTTCACCTTTGATTTACTTGTGCTTACTCGCTCTTTTAATCTTTTGATAATTTTGTAATTGATAGATCTCAGAGTCTAGATAGTAAACAGTAGATCTTTGGTTGAATCAAGTTGGCCATCCTTGGTAACTACATACCGATTGAGAAATTGTAGCGAACTCCCAAATTGACACTGCTGTTCCGCAAGTGTGTAACTAAGGAAGACAAATTATTAGGTACCTCAAACAAAAATTAATATGGACGTTCGCGATATTGCGGTAAGTGAGACGCCCGCCCGCATAAGAAGTTCCGCTTCCAATCGATATTCATGTCACACTTTTAATATTTCCCGTGTTGCGTCGGAAACCTCACAGTTCCAAGAGTTTTCAATAGTCGGCCCTCTTAACTATATCGAGGGTTTGCTTGTTTCTGAACAATTGTGTAAATGCCGGCCGGCCTGATAATGCGGATGAACTTTTAGAGTAGGTATGTATAATTGGATTAATCCGGTCGTGAGTCGAGTTTGCTTAGGTCTCCCCGAGAGGAAACAATATAAAACTGGACCGGATATTACGCGGTGAAGAGGCGCAGGTGTAAACACACGCGCTCTCGGCTCGCGGCTCGGGCCCGACTCATTTGTACTTTCTTTCATTTAGCGCCCGCCGCTTATCATCTACAACCCATTTACAAATTTTTATTGCTTTTTTTATATATATCGAGCAAACAAAACGTAATGAAAACAATATCTCCAAATAAATGTAACATTCACGAGAGTTTTTATGTGCAGAGGTATCCGCTCTTACATTATACACTTGTTTTATGTGTTTCGGAAATCTATAACTCACAGAGAGAAGTACAAAAAGAAATGAGAAGGAGTTATTACAAGGGTTAATAACTTTTTGCAGAAAATTATTGTAAATCCTTTTAGTAAATGTATCGCTAATAGATATTTTCCTAAGACCGTGCTGTTTACCGGGACGGTTTAATAACAAAAGGTGGAAACTTGGAAAGTAATTTGTCGGAGTATTGCAAAATATGCTGGAAAATGTCCGGATAATTTTATAACGGGCTATACGTGTGGAGGTAAATATTTTAGATGGAAAAAAGCTCAGGGTTCATTTGAATTTAGTAAACAAATAAATCTAGTCGGTAAGTCCCAGAGCGCTGGAGCTGTGAGCGCCGCGGGGAGAGCTAATGACAAAATTATAATTAGTGGCACCGACATACCTGCGGACGTTGTTTAGTTAACTTACTGCGCACACGCCTACTCCCCTCACTGTTTATCCACAAACTCCACAGATTGAATTAAGTGTTTACAAAAAAATTTTTGGTAATAAGATTTTTCTCCGCGGTTTTTCGTAACTTTAATTAAGTTAAATTGAGTTATTCAATTAAGGGAGAAGTCAAACAAGTAATTTTAGGCAGGATTTTCTTATATTAAATTATTACACGTTTCTATTAGTCTGACAAGATAAACACGGGTATTGAAATCTTCTTTATGCTTTGTTGATTTGTTAAGCGTTACTTTGGTGTTCCGGCACTTTATGGCTATAGGGAGAAAACATGAAGTTCCTTTTATGAAATCAAATTACTGATGAAATCATGTTTAAACAGGCTTCTTAACCTAAAACTAGTTTTAATGTGTTCGAGAAAAAGGAAGAATCTCGAGTGTTTGACGACTAAGTCACAGAATAACACTTTATTACATTTTACTAGAAAATATTACCTTTATTACTATCTAGGAACATAACACTTTTGTTGCGCTGAAAAATAATACATTTCGAAAAACACTCTTGTTAGGTTAGGTTAGGGTGACTGGATGCTTAGAGCCTTTCCTTTTGTGAGAAAATTTAATTCTCTTATCTAAGAAAAAAAATCCTGAATGGCTTTTTTTTTTTAATAGTGTTTAGAGTAAAATTCTTTTGAAGTACGAAAATCGATGTTGGGCCTGACTTCGATTTTACGGTCATTTTTTTATACTTTATGGCAAATATACTCACATCTCAACAGTTACATTCCCAACTGGAAATAATCCAACACCAATTATCTTTCTTTACAAAAGATTTTATTCTTTAGAACTTTGGTTTTCAGGCTGATAATGTTAAAGCTCCCGCATAATTAGGTGACGTAACAATGAGTTATCGTAGACATACATAGATTGTATCCTAGAGATAACATTATGGAATAATTTCTAAGAAATTGTATCGTTACCGCTTTGTCCATGGGAGTCTATACAGAGGCAAACAAATCATAAATAAAACAAACAATACGAATATCCAAACCAGTTTGTAATCGATTCTCAAGAAGAGAAAAGCTCTTTAACAGACGTAACGTGAATACTAAACCTTTTCATCTCTTGTACTAGAAATCCAGTCCTAACGGTGCCAATGTGACGCTGTACCCGGCTGTGTTGGAGACAGGTGGCCGCTACCGTTGCGAGGTGTCGGGAGAGAGGCCCCTCTTCCCTACGGTGTCTGACCATGGAGACATGGTTATTGTTGGTAAGAATTAAGATCATTAATAGCTAATTTTGATCCCTAATAGAGAAAGATGGACAAAATGAAGTAAACAAGATAGCATTTTTGACTGGGCTGTTGCTCTAGTGATTAGTGACCCTGACTGCTATGCCGGAGGTCGTGGGTTCGATTCCCACACAGGACAAATGTTTGTGTGATGAGCGTGATCATTTGTTCTGTGTCTGGGTGTAATTTATGTATAGTATGTATGTATTTAGAAATATATAATGTGTTTATCAGTTGTCTAGTACTCATAATACAAGCTCTGCTTAGCTTGAAACTAGATGGCGTTGTGTGATAGTTGTGGTTTTTTTTTCTCAAGGTACCTGTAAAAGCATGAGACTGCTCTCATAGCTAATACACCAAACTGACCATCTCCAGATTATTTGAATTTAGAATAGAAAAAATAGCCTCCACGTTGCAAGCTTTTGAAAGAAGAAAAAAAATATCCTTTGTTCTGATAAAACTAAATAACCTGGCTACAAACTTTCTTCTTCCAAACTTGTTCATCTAAAAAGGTTTTGAACATCAAACATCGAAACAAAAAAAATTATTAAAACCGTTCGTACCAGATTTAATTTTCAAATTGTTCAGAAAAACAAAATGGCCGTCTAGTTAGTAGTTCATGTGGAGCATCATGATGTTTCTGAATTCCTAATGTGAATTTCAATTTGGAGATGGAAGCCGAGGTAGCATTAGTTTATTGCCTTGTACTTGCTGGAATTGCAACACAATTAAGTAATCGCATCCTCTACTAAATTTTTGTACTTTCGCCTAAGTAAGTTAGATGTTAGAGCAGTAATGTATTGCTAATAAATTGCTTTCGATAACATTGACCTACAAAATTAGTTCCATTTTCCGATTATTATTAAGTAATATGAGATATTTGTTTTCTTTTTGTGAATAGGGTCCGTTCAATAATTTGTTTGCCATTTTCTGTGTAATATTGTTTAAAAATGTCGTTATTGCTTTGTCTCTTAGTCTGCAAAAAAAAATGTATCTCAGCTACATGAGAATAACAACAAGATACAAGTGTGTCAGAAATTTTAGAACTGGCAAGCGTGACGGGTGGCTTCTACGTGTAGGTCTTGTTTATTATTCCTATGGCGTAGAGCTCTATATTTCGCTGAAACTTCTCCATCAGTTTCTACAAACTAAAATCAATCATCTGCCGTGGGTTTAGGCATGATATATTTTAGCAAACACTTTATATTTTCAAAGTTTCTTCTTGGGGTGGAAGACAATCAAAAGCTGTGCATTGAACAAAGACATTAACTATAGAATTTATTCCTATATGTATGTATATGCGACTATTTTGTATTTTTTTTTTTAAATAGTCGGACTCTATGCTTGACAGCCATGCTCAACCTCATTTGATTTAGAAACAACCAATCTGTTCTTTTATCAATAAATTTTCAAACAAAAAATAACCTTTTCTATAACAAAATACTTTAAAGTATTTGTCTAACCAGCCTGTAAATTAATAAAACTTTTACAAAAAAATTCGGAAGTCGTATTGTTTGTAACTTACCTATCTAACACCGACTTCTGAAATTAAAATTATTTGGATCGTTTTAGTGTTTTTAGTGAAGTCGGTTTTTTTTTTTTTGTAAAAAGTTTTTTATTTGACACTTTTTAATTGCAATTGCAATACACTTACAGCCAGAATATCTTTTTCTCATGACAATTCCAATTAAGTTACGCAAACCCTGCTAGGATACATTGTTTTATTAAGAAGTTCCCGTGTCTATCTTTCACCTTCCAGCTCTATCATTTTTTTTTTTTTTTTCGATGGGAAAAATCATCTTATGACAACCCCCGCTCTTGGGCGGAGCGGGAGATAGTGTCAGACTCTTACTGACTAAAAAACCCATCCCGTTCCTTCAAGCCTTCACACCGGGGCTCGAGCGCCCTTTTGGATAACCCTGGCCCCAGTAGGCTTCGACCCGGCGGGGCCCTGCTGTTGCTGACAACTCCTTGAGGCGCGCGGGAACAGCGCGCGCCGTCGACGACTTGGGCTTGGTCCGGACTGTTACCGGACGGCCGGACAGCGAGCTACCCATTGCTCACTGTCCGCAAGCCCGCGCCTACGGTGGCTGGAAATCGGGATCGGAATCCCGGCGGCGGCGGCGAGAGCGCCGTTGCCTGATGCGGTCGGCCTCCTCCTTAGCGAGCATTACTGCTTCGCAGAAGTCGGCGACCGCCTGCCACTCCTCCTCGCTCCGGACCATGGCCTCGACCAAGGTCCGGCGCGAGAGGTCTCCGCCGCCGATCACCCCCACGAGGGCACGGCGATGCTCCGTCCAAGCAGGGCACACAACTATTGTGTGCTCCACCAGCTCTATCATCAGATCAGTTCGATAGTTCCTTGTAGCCAAAGTGCATCTCATAACAACTCTAATAAGCTCAAACACGGCTAGGATACATTGATTAATTGCGAAGTTCCGGTGCCTATCTTCGGCTCCATCATCATCATCAGGTCACTTCGATGATACCATTTTCAACCTAAGCAACTATTCAGAACCATTCATTTATTTGTATTATCATAGTCGCATAACTATGTTGATTGTGATATATGTGTGAGTATGAATGAAGTTCCGTTGACCATTTTTGATCTTCTTCACCAGTTCCACTTCATCAAATGTCACTTTTTGACTGTAAATGCTTAAGTCCTTGATGAAAATATGAAATGACTATATGGTTGCCTATAATATTTGAAGAGTTCCCTCGATTATTCGATGTCTGCTACGAATAAATATAATAGTGTAAGTCGTGATTTACATCATTTAGACGTTCATCTATTGTTTATGTAATCTCATTGATATAACAGAGGCATTAAAAGGGAAATCTTAAACAACATTCACAATAATATATGTAGAAGTTTTGAGATGAAATAATTTATAGAAAGCTAAATACCTAAGCCAAACTTCAGTGCCAGTGTGCAGGGCACATTGCACGCAGAACAGGTGGCCGATAGGTGCGAACTGGATCTGGAGTAGCGACAAGATATCGGAAGACGCAGCGTTGGAAGGCCTCCCACAAGGTGGACCGCTGACCTGGTGAGGGTCGTGGGAGTCCGATGGATGCGAGATGCATAGAACCGTTCGTTAAAGCGTCACTTGATGGAGGCTCTATGTCCAACAATGAACGAAATGATGATGATACCTTAGTACACTTAAGAAAGTATGATTCTAAACGCAAAGACAAAGTGACATTTAGTTTGCGATAACGATAATGGAAAAGTTAAAAATTAATAGACTTTGATTTTTTTGCTTTAGGACAGTAACATCCCCGCACACGGGCCACAAAAAAATGCCGCTTCAAGCTTCTTTTTGAGGCGGCCTATTGTTGTGGCTCGTGTGCGGCAGTGCCGCCACAAAAAAAAAACCCTTGAAACGGCTTCAAGCTTCTCCGGACACGCGGTGTTGCGCGATTCAGCTGTTTTATGCGGCCGCTTCTAGCTTTTTTTTTTTGTGGCCGCTTCTAGCGTTCTTTTTTTATGGTGGCGTTTTTTTGAGCCCCCTTGTGGGGAGACAGTTAGGGTGTTTTTAATATCGTGCGAATTTCATCTCGCATGCGGATTTGCTCCGAGGTTAGAAAATTTCAAAATGCAAAACAAACGTGTCCCGCGCGCGTATTCCACGCATTATAATAAATACTTTATATGAAAGTCACATTTGCGGGGGTTACGCGTGCGGGACAATCCACATGCATGATCAAAACTGCACGATAAAAAAAAAACACCCTTAGTCAATCTTGTCGAAAGTCATTGTGTATAAAATTGTAGGATATTTTAAGGAATTTTAGAAATTAAAAATACAGGATCGCAGCTTGCAGTGTATCAGGTTTAATTTGCCAGTCATGAGGTTCAAAAATCATGGAGGTAGTTAGTTGTTAACTCCTGATAAAAAACTTATAGCTAATATTAATTTATCTGCTTATTGCTAACTTAAACTAGTGGTGCAAAATTGAAGTGACGCTTCAACACATTGTGACCCTCTATTTTCTACACAATCTAAATTATTTATTTCATTCATTTAGCGCTTCCTGACCACGGGCCTACAATCACGGGCTCCCGTCTCCGGTACCAGATCGGGGACCGGGTGCAAGTCAACTGCACCTCAGGCCGCTCCCGGCCCGCTACCCGCCTAGCCTGGTACATCAACGGGGAGCCAGCCCCCGCCCTCGCGCTGCTGCCCCCCACGCATGAGAAGCACGAGGATGGGCTCGAGACCACCAGCCTGGCGCTTGACTTCAAAGTCAAACCCAAGCACTTTAGAAAAGGAGACCTAAAACTTAAGGTGAAGAGTTACTTTGACAACACTTATTCCTTTTTCTTCTTTCCAAGTTGATTACTTCTATTTTGTCAGACTAGCAGGCCTAACCAAGTTACGATCGTTTCGTTTCTATAGTCTACAATCGGTAACGCCTTCGATTCCGCTACGTTTTCAGAAAACAAAGAAAAAAAGAAGAAAGAATGCCTTTCTTTTCCAAATTAAAAAGTATTTATGGAAATATGATAATACAAACTATTTTAATAGATTATAATAGAGTAGTTTCCAGGGTCAAAATAATTACATTTTATTAAATCCGATTATAAAAAAAATTTACACATATTTTTTCTTTTTTCGATTAAACAAAAAATAACAAAGATATAGCAAAGATAGCCCATTAAAGTTACGTGTGACGTCACTCCCTACGAAAAAATGTAGCACGGCTTGACGTTACACGTAACTTTAATGGGCTATATCTTTGTCATTTTTTGTTTAATCGAAAAAAGAATAAATACGTGTCCAATATTTTAACATGCCAGTCGTACTGCACCACCAAGGCAGCTCAGTTTAACTACTTCAGTAAAACTGATGTTTGTTTTTTATTCAGTTCATCGATTTTACCACTGTTAGTAATTATTAATTTCCATTTAAAACCACAATTTAGGTCTTGGGTATTGTTGAACTATTTTTTGTACTAAGATAGAGCTGTTTGTCACGATTCCTTTATTTTTCCGTCAGTTTAACCCGTGATCACGTTCCGTTGAAATTTTTCGTTGAAAACGTCAGGAAATAAAAAGCTTCGTAACCTAAAAGTCTAAAGCCTGATTGGACTAAACCTTGGCTGCGCCGAATATCTGTTGCACCAGAATTAGGAACGACCTATTTCTATTTATTTTATGTAGTGTGCCTGATTTATTCATCTGCTGTTCAAGCTATTTGGTATAACTAGCTTCTGCCAGCGGCTTCGCCTACATGAAAGTATGTTTCTTCATACAAACTGGTCCTCCATTTCATTCCTTAGGATCGCCACACGTGGGCCACACGCGACAGCCACAGACGCCACCACAAGAAGCTAGAAGCGGCCACAAAGCAAGCTGAAACACGCGACAGCTACTTGCGCCCGGTGGCTGCTACTTCTTTAACCTATACGCGTAGTGTCATGATGGAATCTGACGAAGAAGGTTTAAAGCGCGAGTGGAGTGTGACAGCGTTTTGAATTTTTTTATTTATTTATTGCTATAAGCACATTACACTGTAGGTACAGAGGCGGACTTAATGCCATGTAATTTATTTATTTTAAAATTGACACACCAACGACTCATTTACTGATTAACATTACAGATAAAAGAACCTTTGCAAATTATGAAGAAATATTATAGTTATACAATTAAATAATTATTAAAATAAAAATATTTAAAAATTGCATTGAAATAAATTAAATTTAAAATTACATCGAAATATATACATAAAAGGTGTAAGGGACAGCCCTCCACAAACTTTAAGGGCTTGCTCAGTAGACGAAACTGAACAACCTTCCACAGATTTTTGTTTCAGGAAACGAAAAAAAAAATCAGCCTCACTACAAAATGATAAACTTGATTGGACAATTTGTATGGCGAGGCCGATGTTTTTTTTCGTTTCCTGAAAAAAAATTTTGTGGAATGTTGTTCAGTTTCGTCTACTGAGCAAGGTCTTAAAGTTTGTGGAAGGCTGTCCCTTACACCTTGTATAGTGAGATAAATTATAAAAAAAAAAAACAATAAATTAAGATCAATTACATGATAAATAGAAAAAAAAATCAAGAACAATATACTAAAACAAATAACAAGATTTAACAATAATTACATCAGGTCAGAATACATTAATTACTATTGGAAGAAATGGAATTAAATTTGACAGTAAAATATTAAATACGAGTACATTAAATGGAGACATTGTGTGAAAACAAGAGGAATACATATTTGTCGTCGTATGTAATGGTTTTAATTGGCCAGTGCGGGCCACAAGAAGCGTGTGGCGGCTACCGGCGTCAAGCGTGTGCGGCGAATCCATATGAAATGTATGAAACCTACAGGAAATATGCCGGCGGCGGCGTTTTGTGGTTCTGCCGCATACGCGTATGCCGCGGCCCTATGGGTGTGAATCTTGGAAAATCCTTTCTTATTTTTTATCATCTTAAAAGGAACATCTGTGCGATTTCAACTTTCTAGGTTCGAGGGTTTTGCTTGGGCGTTGATAAATCAGTGAGTGCGTTAGGACATTACTTTTTATATATACAGAAGATGTAAGCTGATGAAACAGATCTTGGGATTTTTTTATAAGATAGATACTTCCATGTCAATACATGTAAGTACTAGGTAAATGCGTCATGTACTTTTGAAATAATTTCCAAAATCTAATGATTAGATCGGAGTCGATAACCACAAAACTTTTATTTTATTAAAAAAAAAAAAAAAAAAAAAACGTAAAATTAATTTGATCTTGCTACAGACCGAATAATCTTCTTCGAAAACAGATGAAGGTAAATCGACATTATCTCCAAAAATATGATGATCCTTAATAACAACAGAATCATAAACGAATACACAAAAAAATTCGTCAATAGACAAAGGTATTGTGAGACGTTGTGTTGTCAAACAATACTTAGGTGCTCATAAAGTGACTCCGCTGGTGCGTGAGTAACGTCTGACAAGATCTGTGGGAGCAGCCGTCAGGAAAATATTATAACAACACTGGTATACAGATACACGATTATTTTTGTGAAGACAAACAATGGCGTCATAGCGAAATAAATGCCGGTTTCTAGGTAAATCGTTAGTACATCGGGGAACTTTTTAACTCAAAAGTAAAAACTCGCGAAATTGCATCAAAACTACAGTACATTTTTTTTTAAAGAGATACCGTGGTCCTGGAACGCAAAAGTTAATTGAACAATAGTTGGATTTAAAGTCTGACATCCCTCTCGCTCCACCATAGAGCGGAAAAAATCATCGGATGATATTTCAACTCAAAAATAAATAAATTAGGTTTTGTTTTCATACAAAAAACCAAACCAATGTTTTATCAAGAATTACCACCACAATAGAAGAGCGTATATGTATACCAATGTTAGCTAAAACTCAGCTTGTAGTTAACAACAATCAAATCAAGTTCAACTTGCATTTAATGTAGGCACTTATCTACCCCGTGTTGACCTGCTACGGTGAATTCAGTTAGTTGCCTTTCCAACCCCTGCCAGGCTCCCCTCATGACCCTTATGCACCCTACACTTTACTGACAACCTTAACGATAAGTTATTGACATGTAATTTAGGGATAACTCTCAGAAACTTCTGATTTAAACCTTCTTCGCGCGTTTCGTCTTTAGTACCTACCAACATAGACAGACAAAATTTTCTGTAAAACACCAGCAAAAGGATTAATGTCATTGAGTTTCTAGCAAAGAATAGAGCAATCTTTTTCAAGTTGTCGTAAAAAGCGACAAAAGTGTTGTATCAAAAGTTTTGCACCAGCGTCACAGAGCAATCGGTAACTTTTGTAGTTGTCCCGCTCGATTGCAGCCATCTACTGCTACATCCATTTTCAGGGGATAGAAATGGCGTAAAATGTTAAGTTAAACAACGTGACTGACGTGTATAATGTTGTTACAGTGTCTAGCAACTATAGCGACGGTTTACTGGCGGAGCAACGAGGAGAGTGTGCAGGGGGAGCGGCTGAAGGGCTACTCCAGGTCTCGGGAGCTGTCGGAGGGCGGTTCCAGGGCAGACCGCGTGCAGGCTGCGGGCAAACCAGCCAGTGCGCCCTCTCTAGCTGACACACCCTATCTATTACTCCTATGTGTCATGATACACATATCACGAAACAAATCCCACTCGTAAAAGACCGATTGTTAAAAAATATAAGTGAAACTATTAGTGAAAAGTTTAGTAGCTAAATAAAGTGATGAAATGTGCTAAAACTTTCGAAATAAAATGCTTGTTCAATACGACTTCGAGACTAGGCTTATACTAATGTATCCAATTTTGCATGTCTGACAAATGTAAGAGATAACCTTATTGATTAACCATTGTAAATTCTGTTTAGTGATGAAATGTGTGCCATCATTGTCTACGTAACAATCAGTATTTTAGTTGACACCTCATGCTTTTTCCAAAGAGAATTTCGATAACCAAAGTTAGAGAATTTAATTGATTTACAAATCTACCATTTTAGATAAAGAATATATTTTATAATTCCACAGAAGCGCAAGTTTTACGTGTCGTCATTCCAATATAAGGTGATAAACCAATTTATTTGATTGTACATAATTATAATTAGGTATGTCATTTTATAATGTTAACATATCACAATCATTTACTAGGAACTGTATTTTTAAGAGTCGATTGATGTTGTATATCCATGCATTTATTATGTGTATGTTAAATAAGGATACCATTTACATATAATTATCATATGATAGTAGGTCAGGTTCTGTTTCCTTACTGTGTTTCGAAAACAAGAGATTTGATTTGAGAGAAGAAAATATTTCTCAAATGAACGAAAAAATCGAGAGTTTTTGAAATAAAATATGTTTCCAAAATATATTTTATGACCTTTAATAAAAACAATACTCAAATGACGTGTTGAGAAATACGAAATAATATGTCAGTTGGAGTTGAACGTGCGTTTTTCGTGTAAATTGCAGCAATCAGCGCTCGTGCCTGGCGCACGTGGACTTTATAGCAGCGAAAGTGACATCCATCGTGAATTGGAACGCACTGCGTTAAACGAGACTTAACATTTTATTTCAACATTTTCAACACTGCGCTCTGCGTTTTGGTTAGGTAGTTATTTATAACATCAAACGAATGAAATCTTTTGATGTGGTCCTTACGCCTACCTCTCAAACTATACTAGTATTGACAAGTATTTGATGTACTCAAGAATAAATTAAAAAAAAAAAAAAAAATACTCTTCTCACATAAATGTCTAGAAAATTCGTGAAAGTCACGTTTCCCAAGTGATTGGTGCAAAGTACGCGGAAAGGTAGTGACGCTTAAGTTTCGAACATGCAATATCAGGCGATACGATATAGTTGCTACAAGGAAAAGTTGGCTGTACAGTAACACTACGATAGACAAACTCAGCCACAACACTTTTGTAGCGAAAAGAAGCGATCCTTGTCTGTTCTTATAGTTCCTGTAGTGAGACTCTACAACTTTAACTTGGTATTTTTCAAAGTCGACATCAAAATTTTCAGTTTTAGTTCGTACGCCGTTCTAGAGCTTATTTTCTCGAATTACGATGCTCGGGAGTTTTTTATAAAAAAAGGCATAAAAACTAATGAGCCAATGTACTCGAGTTTAAAGTACTAACGGTTTATCTCACTACGTATAGCAATCATTTGTGATGTTAACACGCGACAAGGCTGGTAAATTGGTCACTTGCAAAATAATTACATAGCGATTGATATCATTTTATTATAACAGAGCTAGGTAGATAAAATTTTGTCATCCTTTTGAATTGAAATGGAGAAAGAAATGTTAAAATAATCCGAATACCTGTGTGTATGTATTCTTATCAGTTTTGTTTATTACATCAACCTTTTTGTGTAAAAGGTAAATAAATAAACTGTAGGTATTTCAATTTAGAAGAAATATTATTATGTACTCATTCTTTTAAATTGTTTAAGTATTTATTAGAGTATATAAGAGATATATAACTACAATGTATATATTTTGTAAATTACTAATATTTATATTTAGGTAAAGACTTATATAAGTTGATGCGTCACCCCTCCAATTGATATAACTATAAGTAATTAAATTGGATCTAAAGAAAAGTATTCCAAATTAAATATGAGTCGCATCAATTTCCAGAATTCGGATTATTTATATTTTACCTAGTCACACCATATACAATTAAGTTGCGGAAGTGACTGTTCATTTTTATGTAAAATAAAAAGAAAACTTAGCTCTAAAAATACCAAATATAAAAAACATAATTATGATTGCATTATAAATAATAGGCATGATGGTGTAATATGGAATTCTAGTAAAAAATGTCACTGAATGTACAGGGATAAAAGTACTTCGTTGAGAATTAATATAATATAGAAAATTATAGTAATATCAAAAAAGCTTTCAATTATAAATAAAAACATTATGTAGCGAAGAAAATGAGAAGAATTTCTGTACCTTCAGTTAACACAAAGAAACCTCATGCTGGAGATTTTCTCGTTCATGATTTAAAATTACCTTATTTTTCGAAGTTCCCACAGTGATATTACGTCATCACAGTGATTATAAGCTTATTTTTCATGAAAAATACTAACGCGTTTTCCTCAAGCGGAATAAAATATTTATCTTCCTGCTCCTCGTGAATTAGACGCATATCAATTAATGTAAATAATGGAGATGCAAAGAAAATGGCGGACTTTAGCTCAGTCAGTGAATCTCCTTTTTACCGCATTTTGCCGGTTCTTACCTGCTTCAAACCAGAATTTTGAAAGCATTCATTCATCTCACTCGTTCTCATTCATTTAACGTGGTTTTGCAAAAGCATCTCTGCCTACAGTACTGAATGAAGGATGGTGTGCTTAAATTACGTAGTTACCTAAATGAGTCTATGTAAAAATAATGTCGAATATAAAATTAAATATCATTATAGGTTTTCAGATTGCATAAAACGGTCGGAAAGACCACGGCATCGAAAAGTTCAAAATTAACATCGATGCGGCAATTATGCATTAATAACAAAATTAAATGTGGCATACAATGTATATCGTCAATTGATCGACTTGGGGTTCCGTACCAATAACCAGTAATGTGCGGAATTTCCGATATTCGTGTTACTCATGGTCGGGGCGGGGAGTACAGGGGTTTCAGCCCAACGCAGCCTTTGACTGTGACTATATGTATAAATCACCATGCCCTACTTACAATTTAGGATCTGCAAAATACCCTAAGGCTTATTTCGAATTATTCATGCTTTGATTTATTTTTTACTTTGGACTATTTCTACCTTATTCTCACATATAATGTATAATTTCAACATTGACGGGAAATTGCCGGTAAATGGTTTATTTTAAATAAATACATTTAGTTTTGAGCAACTTGATAAGAGTGCTCCATTGATAAGTGTGACACTCAATATTGAGATAAGATTTAATATTTTTTATTTAACTGTTGCTACATACCATTTACATATTTGAAAACATTTGTATTATAAATATATATATATTAAGACAAAAAATAATAAAAAACCTCTATCTGTTCAAAATATGGCATGGAAAACCTGCTTTATCGCTGTCGACTAGTGCCCAAAAGACTAGCGGCATTGCCACGCTATATGGCAATGCTTATCCTTTGTCCTAGGTTTTACCTAGGTCAAAAGACATTTGTCAACTCTTGCATCACACGAAACATCGAAAAGGTTTTTGGATGGGTTATCTTATCAATTTGAATTTAATCGGATTCAAAATAATATAAATAAAATAAAAACGAACTTGTAACCAAGAGTATTGATTAATTATTATTTTTTTATATTTATTCTCGTTCGTAGCTTTAAATATGCTATTTTACAGATTCCTTTAAAGCGAATAGGGCATGGCGAGATATTATTTATATATTATATTATGTAATATAATTACTACTAGATATGTGTATAATTTTGTGGACTACGCAGTACGCAGTTATTGTTGCTTATTGTTATTAAATATTTATAGCGTATAAATACGAGTTTGTACATAATGGATATACCGTGTAGCTCAAAAGAATTGATATATAAATAAATCATGTGACCTAATTAGAGTGATATTATTTTTGTTTCCCAACCAGGCGACCAGACGGGGTAGGCGACGTCACTTTACGAATATAAAGAGAAGAACCTGTATTTATCAATTTAGTGCCACCTAATGAGGCTACTAAGTATAAATTATTAAATACTAGTTGGTGTCAGCGGCATCACCCACGTGACAGTTGATACTCCACAAATGGAAGGGGCTGTTTCACATTAATAAAGCCACTGCCCAGTTCAGGAATCAATGCTGCATTGTGAAGACCAGTGTGACAGTGGACATGTTCTACCCGTTTACTTCGTGTGTGTGTGTGCTTTACTGCCTAAATTTTTTTCCCCATCTAAAATATACTAGGCATCAACCGACTGAATTTTGATGTCGTTGGTAAAAAAAAAATCTAAACAACTAGTATGTTTTTTTATGCTTTATCTTTGCTTAAGAACTAGCTTTTGCCAACGTCTCCGTCCACGTGAGAGTTAATAAATTATTATCCCAGAGGAACGCACTTAACATACTTAATTCACTTGTTGCTGAAACTTGGTTTTCATGTAGGTACCTACTCTACTATTTAAGTAAGTGTGATGTATCACAGTTATACAATACACTACAAAACTGATTTATGTTTTTACGTTACCACCACAGTTTCAGTTGAAAACCAGCGTCAGGCACTAACTAGCTGGCATTCATACTAAACTGGACTTATCTTGACGCAGTCGACTGTATGATGATTAATTATCTTGATTCTTGGTTGTTTCGTGTAAACCTAAGTTGTATTTGTGCACCTTGTGTTGTGCCAAACAAATGTATTTTCTTTCTTTCAAACCTTACTGCTTACAAACTGAATAAATAAATAATCTTTTGTGTAAATTCAAGCCAAAATCTATTTGGTTTCAAGCTAAATATATCCAGCCTTAACTTTCATAATATATTTATAATGTTAGAAAGATCTGAAGAATTTCCTGATAACTTCATAAAATTTCATTTAATTAACTTCAGGAAACATTGTGTTATAATGTGGAATTTCTGAAGTACAAGCCGCTTCTATTATTTGAAATGTAAGTAGGTTACGTGAACATAAACATTACATATTAAGGCTTATAACTGAGCTTCTAAGTAAAAATAACATAGGTACTTGACATGTATTTCTTGTTACCAACTTACTATATATTTCCGTAACCCTTTGAAAGTTATTTTCACAAGAATAAATACTTATACATTTTATTCTAATAGTTTTTATCCGCGACCAAGCTGCCGTGAAACTGTAACGATTTATTATCCCGTAGGCACCATGTATAAATTCAAATGATTTTTAAAATCTTGAGCAGTTTTATTTAAAGTCGAGATAAAGGTATTTTTGCACGTATGTGCTTTCCAATACCTGTCTTTTTTAAGTTGGAAATCAGGAAATGACTTATCACTCACGCTGGGTGGAGTGAAGTAGTGAACAGAAGTGTCAGATTTTTACTGATTAAAACCCACGTGTTCCTTCAGTTAGCGTTTGTGAGAGCCTCGGTAACTCTTTCAAAGAATCCCGCAGCCCTGGCAGACATCTGTCCTAAAAGGTCCAGTCAATCTTGTGAACACAACCTAGGTTTGGTTCTTTTCGGCTGGCCAGACGGCAAGTTACCCATTGCTTGTCGTCCCCAAGCCAGGCCGGAAATCACTATGCGACTCCCGATGCCCGGGGTATGCGGCGGGGGTCGGGGCGTGAGTCTTGTTGCCTCCTTGGCTCGTATTACTCCTTCACCATGAGGTTTTATCGGAAGGAGACTGATATAACTCAGCGTTCCTTCCGGAGGGTATTTACCTAAGTGAGAAGTTATCTATCTTTCTGAGCGCCACCTAAGGGAGGATACTGGTCTATGTGGACTTCTATACGCCAAAACAGGACATAAAATGTAGTCACATTTACGCTTTATGTTAATATATGAATTCTACAAGTAATTTAATAAAATTGTGAGACAAAACTAGGTGTAACTAAGAGCTATACGTGCCGGGACCCCAACAGCGGGGATTAAATCCGTACTGTTACCCCTCTCGCTAAAGTTCATAATAACAGGAAATCATAAAATATTTGCTGGGCGCTCACGTAAATTATGTTTCTAATTTTGACAACTTGCGTCATTTTGATACGTAAGTTTTATAAATTAAAACGTAGCTTTTTAAAAATCAAAAAATACTATGGCGATTTCAAAATACTTTTTAATTTACATAAAATAAAGAAAACATATATATGGTATACATAAAGGGCAGCATCGTGAGGAAACCGGCATGTCCTAAATTCAAAAATTCGAAGATATGTGACATTCACCAACCCGCACTGGGCCCGCGTGGTGGATTCGGCCCATTCTCTCTTATATAGAGGAGAGAATGGACCGAGAAATTAAAAGGCTGATTATGCTTATTATTATGCTATACAAACACGCATAATCTGTGTAACAAATACGTAGATATAGCAAGGTTGTTGCCAGCAACCGAAAAAAACATACTTAATTGTATTTTTATTGTAAAACTGTACATGTTCCTGACCCGGGAATCAAGCAAGACTCTTCACCCTCAGCAGTAGCACTACAAGACTTATACTATAAAAAATACTAGCTCGGCTTCGCCCGCATGACAGGAAGAAATACATCCAATGGAACCTACTCTCGGGATTAAATACTATCATATGTGCTGTTCCGGTCATAGTTTACCCATGAGCCAAATTGCATCAAAATCTGTTCAGTCGTTTAAACGTGAAGGAGTAACAAATATACAAACTGTCGCCTTTACTCGTATAATGTTAGTGTGATTAAGATGGCCCTTCTCCACTCACCTATAGACAACGTCGAGCATGGTTTAAAAGCTTGTTGCTTTATCTAACGCAATCCAACGCAATGTCTGATGAAGATCCAAGTCAACGAAAAAAAAGGTAACGCCTGAAAACTCTGTTGGCATTCGGTAATTCCGTGATTTACTCGAATATTTCACGAAACTTTTTTATACTATTTCAAGGAAATGCGTGTTTTTTTTTAGTAGTGACTATATTATGGAGGGCCAAAGTTCACATAAAATAGCAGATTTTTAGAGATATTTGCGGGATTAATTTTACCAATATATATTTTGATTTCTATAGAAGCCTAGATAAAATCCACAAGATATCTGTGTATCTTAAATATCTGAAGAAAATGTGTACCTAATACATTATAATCGCATAAGAGCCGTTGTATGAAAATGTACCTCGGGAGGGCCGGTTTTAACCTCGGCATCTAATATAGCAGTACGAAAACCCTTGCATAGATTTAGAGCCTAGATAGACCAACTTGATTGATTGGTTTTCTAAACAAACGGAAGATTTCTAATGACTGAATAATTAGCGACATCAGGCGGTCGATCGTTAAACTAGAGCGAATCAATCAACTTGGACTAAACCACGATTAACGGCAAATAGCTGACATTCGGCGACTAGCAACATCTTCATTAAAAGTTCAAAGCTAGTTAAAACTTGTACACTGTCTGTACAACTATTTTACTTAGATAGTTACAATTTTAGTAATACAAACTTTTGTAAAATTATTTAGTGTCTATCTTAGAATTGTTCCTCGAAGAAACTGGAATTCAGACAGAACAAATCTCTATTTCACGAGTATTTTTAATTGCGTCACAACTAAGAAAGAGAACAGCGGTCTTGTTCTCTTTGTGGTATCAGTGAAATAAACTTAATCCTATTTGAATAAATTGGGTATCCCGTGTGTCAATTTTATGTCGAAAACGGGCTTAAGGATGCTGATAAAACGACCCATATCTAGTTCCTTCGCGAATGAGAAAACAATACTTCGATTTTTTATCTTTTCCGCAACGGATAGGGGAAGAATTCTAGTTACGCAATATTACCCAGAAATAATTTGAAAGATTACATTTGTGCAGGCCGTAATTCATTAAGTTAAAATATAGCTAAATATATCCTTTTCATCCCGGGTCCTGCATGTATACTTGTACGTACGTTCTGTTTTTCTTGTAATTCACCGAATTTATTTCAAAGAAAGGACGGGGGTAATTTGCGTTCTACAATTGTGATTTCCGGACCAATACATCAGCATCGGTCTTTGTATCACGACCCTCCGCTTTTCCCCTCGAGTACTCTAGCCTTTGTCATCATAATGGCGTACCTACACGTGAATTACTACTTCCTAAAGCTGTTTATACATAAGAACGTAAACACAACATACGATATCCATTAATTTTCCTGCCAAGCCAAGTTTTGACGTAGAAATCGAGTTATTTATTTCGCTCACAACACAAGATTATCAAATTATTTCTGAATCCGTTATGGAAACACATTTTGTCCTTTTATCCAAACCACGGATTCGTTGCACGAATAAAACTGATAAATGAATTATTCATTAAAATCTGCGTAAACTGGTTCAAATTAACTAGTTTGCTTGTTGACCTGAACAAAATAATTTATGAGTTGATGAAATATATTGAAGTAGTTTGTACACCCAGGCCACTTATCATCCAAGACAAAGTTTGTGAAGTCTAAAATCCAACTCATTCATAATTTATAAATATACTTACCTACCGGAATTTCACTGGACTTATTTATAAATTTATTTATCTAGAACATGCTCTAAGAAACCAACCCAACGTTTATCAAGAAACAATTAAAATCGTGAAATATAGTCAAATTAAAATCATAATATAAATATTCATTTAGTTAATGAATGCTGCGGGAAGTTTAATTTCTTTTGATTGATACGCTTGCTTTGTCGTCCCGAAATGAGCGAGAACGGCGACCCTATTATGTTCAGTAACAAGGTTTGCAGCGCAAAAAATATGTGAATCAGCGTGCATCGCGTGTCATGCAGCCGTTACGGGTGCCTGCATAATGTGCCGCGCGGATGCAGCGCCGCGCCGCGCTGCGCCACGCCACGCCACACCGCGCGGCCGCGCGCGGCGCCCCCGGCACACTCGCCTCGCACGCACGCCACCCAATCACATTATCGCAAATAGGGCAAACATATTCATTATTCTTAATTGTTTGTCATGTAGTTTACATAACAGTATTCAACACTTGGTAATATAATATTTTATGATGAATCACGACAATGACGGCGTTCCATCGGACATTTAATTATCTATCGTTTGTTTCTGTGTGCCTTATTATACGTGGAACAATAAATAATCAATGTTCGCTGTTGCAAATGAAAATTAATAGGTCAGGTTGTTCGTAGCGGGCCCCGGTTACCTTTTGCAGGCGACCTTGGGTGAAAAGTTCGCGCCCAAGTAACCCCGTTGGAAGTCGTACACTGTGTCCGACAGATACACCTCCATACTTTATTATATGCGTGAATAATGAACGTCCGCATAATCAATTGAGATTTATTTCTGTTCTTCTTTTTTTGGAAAAGTTTTTACGTCGAAACGGTGGAATCTTTCACATCGGTAGACGGATCGATTTGACTGAGATAAATTAACCAAGTAAGATTTTTTTTCCAAAGCTAATACGTGAATAAAATCTTTATTAAAGCATTTGTTGATAGCTACAAAAACAAGCATTTATTTCGCAAGAATGGGTCAAACTAAGCTTTATTCTCGTAGCACTTTCGTAGCACACCTTAGCACTTCGTCACTACCGCGTAGCAGCCGCTCACGACACCAAAGACCTCACAAATCTCTGATATAACTTCGACAAACATTTCATACGTTATCCGCCTTAAATTTTGAAGAATAAGCATTGCCATTGAATTTATTTTGATTTATTTCACACCAACCTAACTATCACACCAACGATTTATACACTAGAATATGTTATAAAAAATGTGCAAATGAAGAAAAAAATGTGTATGTGTTGAAATATTTTAAAAAGTTTTTATATGATAAGTAAGTTATGTTAGTACTTAAAACACTATATTGCAAAGGGTAATAAAAAATTTGCAGTACATAGCAGGCGTATATTTTTTTTCCACCAATGGTGAAATCTAGGTAATACCTTAAAAAACAAAAAATGAAAAATGAATTGCAAAAAGAGTTATGCCTTCCAACCGTCCTCAAACGAAGTTAGAGCCTATAATTTGGTAGATCATTTTGGTTTTTAGCAGGCATTATTTTTCTTAAAAAAAAACACTCCGTGTCTGATATTTTAATTTTCTCATAGTTCAATAAACTACACGGTTTTATCAGAAATAAAGACTTTATGTACCTAAAACAAAAATTTAGGAATATGTGTATCAAATAATAAATCAGTATGTCTTGTATTTTAAACTTTACGTGATTGTTATTGCAATAAGATGCTTTTATTTAACAAAAATTATGTTTCTTAAGTCATATAATAGTGACAACAAACTTATATTTTCTAATAAGTTGGAAGAAAACTTAAAGTCCTATTTTAGGTAACTTAAATAAAGCTTTATGCGCATTGCGCTATATTACAGTCGCTATATTACGCTTAATTACAGTCTTAGCTCCAAGCCTCTCTTGGTGTGTGCACTTTGGTATGTTATCTTTAAAAACACTAGTGCTGTGACAAACATATAGTAAACTCATCAGGTGGCGGTTTTTGATTGATTGATTGATCTTGCCTTTTAGATGTTTGGTATTGTTTACCGGAATATTTTATTGCTTTTTGGATGCTTTACACACCTTTTTCTCAATTTTTTCGTCTTTTCTTCCCGCACTGGTAACAACAGGTGTAAGGTCCACTATTTTTATAATTATACATTTTTTAAAGTTCCCACTGCTGGGACTCAGGCCTCCTCTCTAGGATAGGGAACATACTACCTACATGTTAAAGTTATAAAAGCGAGACGATATTTTTGACACATAGACCCTTTTTAGGGTTCCATAGCCAATTGGCAAAAAACGGAACCCTTATAGATTTGTCATGTCTGTCTGTCTGTCCGTCCGTATGTCACAGCCACTTTTTTCCGAAACTAAAAGAGCTATACGTACTGTTGAAAGTTAGTAAGTAGATGTATTCTGTGAACCGCTTAAGATTTTCACACAAAAATAGAAAAAGAGCAATCAATTTTGAGGGTCGCCGTACTTAGAACTGAAACTCAAAAATTTTTTTTTTTTCTTCAAAACCATACGTATATTATGGATAGGTCTTCAAAAATTATATTGAGGTTTCTAATATATTTTTTTCTAAATTGAATAGTTTATGCGAGAGACACTTCCAAAGTGGTAAAATGTGTGATGTGTGATGTGTAACTTCTAAAATAAGAGAATGATAAAACTAAAAAAAAATATATGATGTACGTTACCATTTAAACTACCAACGAAAATTGTTTTTTTTTTTATATTTACGTCATAAATCTAAAAAAATACACTATTATTAAAACATCGATCAAAGTTACAACGAACTACAAGAACTTTTATATTATGTTACTTGCTGCTACGGAACTCTCCATGGGTGAGTCCGACTCGCACTTGGCCGGTTTTTTATTTCTAGTATTCATCGCTGGGTGTGTCAAGCCGTCTTAATTATAATATAAGAAAAATAGATAACGCCTGACCAAAAAGTTTTAGCAATATTTCAATAATAAAATAGTTATTTCATTATGTACCTCTGCTCTCAAAACGGTGAAGGAAAACATCGTGAGGAAACCGGTATCTCCTAGAACCAAAAATTCAAAGACGTGACATTCACCAACCCGCACTGGACCTACGTGATGGATTACGGCCCATTCCCTCTCCTAGAGAGGAGGCCCGAGTCCCAAGCAGTGGGAACATTAAAAAGGCTGATGATTATGAAATTTTTTTGAAATATATTGAAGTAGTTTATACACCCAGGCCACTTATCATTCAAGACAAAGTTTTTGAAGTCTAAAATACAACTCATTCATAATGTATAATATACCTACCTACCTACCTACCGGAATTTTACGGACTTATTCATAAATTAAAGTTATTTATCAAGAACACAAAAGTAGGTAACGCCTGACCATAAAGTACTAGCAATGTTTTTATATGTTTTTTCTATCGGTTACGGTTTAAAGACCTGGTTCTTTTTGCTATTGGTTCCTGATATTGTTCTCTAACTTATAACCTAGGTTTCATTTCTGGCTAAAAAAAAAAGTGAGACATGCCAATATTTGGATTGGCTTTTTATTTTTTTACAATATAATTTTATTCATGGAACGCAAAAGAAGTAATGGCGAAGTAAATGGCCCATCTCCATTCCCAGTACAAATATCTAGGCAATCTAAATATCTGCGACAGAGGAGTCTCTCGGGAGTTCGCCGCATCTGGAAATAAGCTGGCATTTATAGGCTGGACGGAACGGTGCCGTGCCGACTTGATGACTATTCTCCAACTGCATTTATTTATTTCAAACCACAATAATAGGCTGCTTATGGCCTGATTAACTAAGATTACTTAAAAAATACATAGATACATTTATAAAAATAACAGTAAATAATGTACACATAAATAGATACAACACATAAATTATAATAATACTTATATCTAAATATTAATAAATATCTTTACGAGATGGTAGAGAGGCAGTGTTGTTTGACTAGCTTTTTGAAGACAGATATTTTTAGCGTCTCGAATCTTAGCTGGAAGTGAGTTCCACCGTCGTACCTACTGCATGAAAAGAAAATGGAATAAAAATGGATTTTATGGACTAGGAAATTGAGTTAGTATTTAAGGTGGGGTCTACATGGGACATCGGCAGGGCGAGTGAACGAAAAACGATCACGTAAGTAGCCTAGACAAGCAGGATTGAATAGGATTTTGTACAGGAGACATAATACCCGAGTGTTCCTACGAAGACGGATAGAGAGCTACTTGAAATCCTTGCGGAATTGGGAGACATGGTCGTATTTTCATAGGCCAAAAACAAAACGAATGCACAAGTTTTGCAAGCACTCAAGCTTATTTAAAAGCTCCTCAGTGGCATCCAGGTAGCAGGCATCAGCATAATCGATGCTGAATTAGAGTGTGAGCTATATAAATTTTGGTTTTAACCTTTCAATCGTGGAAATTACAGACACAATTTTGGAGGTAGGCGGAACAGAGAGTAAAGTCCCGCAAAACTCCGTTGAAAAGGGAGGATCCTCCGACCAGACAGGTGTTATAGTTTGGTGGGCGACTGCCCGATAGATGATTTTGGGCTGTCGTACATGTTCAAATCGCGCGGAGAACTTTGATTGCGCGATGCAGGATTTCGTAGTTTCTTCGTAGTTCTTATGTGGCGCCATAGATGTCGCTACACAATAAAAAGACAATAGGTGCGTGAAAGTTCACTTAGGGTTTAATGAATTAAATGGTAGAAACATTTGAAGGGATTTATGACTGTGAAAGGAAAAGTGTACCTTACGGTTATGCCTCGATCACTCGTACCGAGTAAACGGACGAGACAATGCTCTCCGCCGAGTACTCGGTACGTGTAAACACAGCTCCGAGAGCTCGGCCGAGCGCTTATCTCTTCAATTCGCTTATAACACTGTCTCGGCCGAGCAATATTTTACTGTCTCGCCCTTTTCCTCGGTACGTGTGATCAAGGCATTAACCTCGTTCACCTGCGCTCACCAAGAGAGGTTGCTGTCTTTGTATTTTGCAAATAGGTTTAAAAAACACTTCTACGCGTTTTTTTTTTCGTAAATTTTAACTAGTTGAATTCGATCACTAAACTTGGTTTGAAAAAGCGCCTTCATCGTAACAATAAATTAGTTTTTGAAATAAACTATCAGATCTACTGTTTTTTAGAAAACTTATTGTTGAGGTAAGCTTTCTTTTGTACATGAATAATCAAATCGCTGTATACTAAGTTAAGTTTTTATGAACAATACAGAATTAAGAATAAAGTCAAATCACATAAATCAAAGAAACATTGTCACACAAACAAACAAAATGTTCGTAAAAGTTCCGACAACACCAAAAAAAGTTGTTTACCTCTGCAACGTCATCTTGTCATTACTAATAATGCTACCTAAAATCACAATATTCGTCAACGTCGCCGGCACAGTTAATCTAATAACGCCGATTTGTACACAAAATGCGGAAACAGAGAGCTTACCTTGGATTCTCGAAGAAAAATTACGACATAACTTATGTCTCTCTTGACAACGATGCTTTTCCATACAAAGAAAAACAGGTGGTTATTTACATAGATGTTTTTTGGGTTAATGGAAAAAAAAAGACGTAGGTAAGTATGGCGCTCGGGGACTGCCGCGGTAAAGCTATTGCATAGCATTTTTTATCAACTTATGCAATAGACCTTGCCAACAGCTGCTTAACACCACCCATCCAAAACCAGACCTCACCAACAGCTGCTTAACCCCACCCATACAAAACCAGACTTCGCCAACAGCTGCTTAACCCCACCCATCCAAAACTAGACCGCGCCAACAGCTGCTTAACCCCACCTATCCAAAACCAGACCTCGCTAACAGCTGCTTAACCCCACCCATCCAAAATGAGACCTTGTCAACAGCTGCTTATCCCCACCCATCCAATACCAGACCTCGCCAACAGCTGCTTAAACTCTTCCATCCAAAACAAGACCTCGCCAACAGCGGCTTAACCCCACCCATCCAAAACGCCGACAGCTGCTTAACCCCACCCATCCAAACACAGACCACACCAACAGCTGCTTAACCCCACCCATCCAAAACCAGACCTCACCAACAGCTGCTTAATCCCATCCATCCAAAACTAGACCTCGCCAACAGCTGCTTAACCCCACCCATCCAAAACTCGACGTCGCCAACAGCTGCGTAACCCCACCCATCTAAAATGAGACCTCGCCAACAGCTGCTTAACCCCACCCATCTAAAATGAGACCTCGCCAACAGCTGCTTAACCCCACCCATCCAAACATAGACCTCGCCAACAGCTGCTTAATCCCTTCCATCCAAAACCAGACCCCGCCAACAGCTGCTTAACCCCACCCATCCAAACACAGACCTCGCCAACAGCTGCTTAACCCCACCCATTCAAAACCAGACCTCGCCAACAGCTGCTTAACCCCACCCATCCAAACACAGACCTCGCCAACAGCTGCTTAATCCCTTCCATCCAAAACCAGACCTCGCTAACAGCTGTTTAACCCCACCCATCAAAAACGAGACCTCGCCAACAGCTGCTTAACCCCACCCATCCAAACACAGACCTCGCCAACAGCTGCTTAACCCCACCCATTCAAAACCAGACCTCGCCAACAGCTGCTTAACCCCACCCATTCAAAACCAGACCTCGCCAACAGTTGCTCTTGATTGTTCACTCATTTGTTTTCTTATCGATCACCACGCTCAAAAAACAAATGAGGGTCTTTTTTATTTTCGTTACGGAATTTCTGGATTCGATCTCCACGCTCAAGGCCCGCGATAGAAGCTATGCAATAGCTTAAAAACTTGCGTTTGTCTATACTAATATTATAAAGAGATGATAGATGATAGATGCGCGCCCATATTTTTTTTTAATTTAATTACCTTTCAATACGCTCACTGAAATGAATAAACGGGGGTTGACCGGCGACTCGTGGGGGACGACCTGTGCCCATCCTGATACGATACTTGTAATATAACTACTGCGGGGGAGAGGTTGAACAATAAGGTTTAAACTACATTATAGCACTAATGCGTAATGGTAATCAAAATGTCACAGTTTGGTAACAAGGGTCATTGTACCTAAGTGCAGTGCAATACCTAAGTCACTTTCTGAGCAAGTGTATTAAAAATAAAGTTTACGACTAGATTTTTAGGTTTTTATAGGTTAAAATACACACATATAAAAGTGATACAAGAATGCAATTTATTATATCCCTGCGTATTTCATGCAGTACTTAGTAAGATTATTACATTGTTATCAGTTGTTTCAATACAATTTTAATGTCCGATATATTCACAGAAATATTTAATCTACACTCGTATTCTCGCATGTTGATACAGTTTAGCATAAAAAGGCAATATTTAGCGTCCTTAGTAGCGGCAGACCTCGGCGACGCGTGAGTCATCAGCCGATCCCCTCATGTAATGCACCCGCCGCGTGTCTCTTCACGTCGACGCTACCCTCCTTTCGATAAGGAAACCAAGGGAACAAATTTAAATGGGAAATGCCTGGAAATGGCTCACGCTATTGTGGTACGATAACCAAAGGGGAGATATCAGACCCAATATCTATCCGACTATTAGCATTGATATTTATTTTGTGTGAGAATTCAAAACAAACTCGCAGCACCCTCAGGCATACTACAAGGAGATCAGCTGATTGATTAGAATAAACATATCGGTCTGCTCCCGATAGATTTTATCGGCCATGGATCGGGGATTTAACAAGCATGTCGCCCCTTGCCTAGTTAGAATCACAAGACATCAAATCAAATTTTTATTGCGGGGACACGAAAAAAACGTCGCAACGTGCACTAGACCGCTTATTTCTGAATATGTGTATCTGTAGTGACTATGACGCCACATTAGAACTAAAAAATGTTCCCATTCTCAGCGTGATTAGAACATAATAATTTACTGTTGTAAATATGTTATGCCCGAAATCGAAATGGTCTGGTCTGAAATCGAAATCCTCTTCTTTCAACGTAGGTAGGTACCTATGTGGGACTTTGCACTTTTCCGCGTACCTCTAAATATCCTTTTTTCCGCTGCTTACCACATTTATAATAATTATCATTGAAATATTGTTCTCTTAGTTTAGTGTGGGAAGTTGGCGTGGCTGCGCCGCGCACTGGCGCTCGTGGGCCATGCTGCTAACTCCGTCCCCGGGCACCAACTGTGGATGCGCGCTAAAGTTTTATTAAAACGCAGCGAGAAGTGGCAAGTTCTGAAATTTACTTATTACCGTGACGACATAATGTTTTACGAGGGAATTATTTCCAGTTTTTTCATTTGAACGAGTATTCAATACTGAAAGTTAATAAATGTCGACGATTGGCGAGCTGCCGAAACTGTAACTTTTGCAGTAGGATTGTTTCTAGTCTGACGAAGTTAGGACACAAGTTTACAAGCAAAGTTGACCAGGTTCTGTAACGAGATTAATGAATATCTATGACTCTTGTTCGTGCTACTTGGCAAACTTCAATATTGCTCGACCAACTTTAGAATTTGAAGTCGCTAAATACAGTGCGCTTTGTAACTTCAAGCACAGTTTTGAATGCAGTTCACAATAGTCAAGTTTATTTTTAAACAAAGTAAATTTGTACTTTATGTCTTTCCTTTGCGTAAAATATAGGATTGGAGTGTAATACTCCTAGATTTCTTAACGAGTGATAAATCTTTTGGTAATCAGTTTAGAATATCCGTATTGGTGTTGTCTTTTTTAACCCAAAGGTTGACTGGTAGAGAATGCCTTGTTGCATTAAGTCCGTCTATGTACCACTATTGTACATAAAGACACAATATCGATCACACTAAGAATTACTCATGTATTGCGGGTGCGTTCACAAACATGTAAACTAAGACCCAGCAGGCTGCTGGTATGTATAAAATTTGTTCTGTGTAAAATCTATTCTGTGCGGGAATCAAACCACACGAAACATTGCTGTTAATCGCTCAAAGAAGATAGACCGATCCAAGGGACCATATAATAGTTAATAAACAGTTAGAGCCTGGCAGTATCTACATCAATTATTCCAGGAACGTCGTTTAAATCACAGATATTTTTTTGTATTATTTTGAATATTAAATTGAGTTTAGGGGATGACTGGCCCCTTGGGTCGGTCTGTCTTCTTGTAAAAAGTTTTAAAATAGTAGTCGTGTGAATATAGTAGTAGTCTGGTGAACATATTTTTGCATGTTGACAACTTCAGTCATATTCTAATCTATATTCTTAATTCCCTATGCCTTAAAAGGTCCATCACAATAAAGTTTCTACTTCCAGTAATATATGACCTTCGTGGTCGTCACATGAGCTACGCCCTTACGAATGGAAATGCTGAGGATGGCAAAGCACTTCCAATCCATAATGGCAAAGCATTTCTATTCAAAAAAAATACTTTTAAGGTTTAGGTATAACCTGCCTATACCTAACACAGATGTCCCTACCTATGGAGGAAATAAATTTACATGGTGGTGGTCGTCTCTTTAGGAGCGAGCCTAAGTCATGACGAACGATAAACAAAATTCAAAATCTATTTACTAACTTACTATGCGCTAACTTTTCGCTTATCAATCAACGTTGTCATGCTTAAACCCCACCGCAGCAAAACCTCCAAAAAAGCCACGGTGCTGCACCCTTGCCATAACTGACATCTACTCAGAAGGAGTCTAACATAAAGTAAACTACAACTCTTAAGGTTATGACTTTAACCTCATCAGACGCTCATCGTGTCACAGAAGAAAAAGACAGAACTGTGCAAGTTCCTATCATCGCTAAAAAAATTGAAAATGTGCCAGTATCAAAACTCTTACAAAAAAATCATGGAGTATTTATGTAATCAGTCCATTTTGACTGAACTGTGTTTTTTTTTTTTTTATATCAGCTAAAACAATGGTGTCAACTAGACACCCTTTGCGAAGGCTATGCCTTATCTGCAAAGTCAGTATCAGCCTTAATTGATATTTGTTCTCATTAATAGGAGTTTCCAAAAATAATTAAATTACTGCAAGTTCACTGGCTCAAATTCACCAATTTTAATAATAATAATAAAAAGTATTAACGAAGAGAAAACACTATTTAACGCACAGTTGCTTCTTTCTTCTTTTTTCGATGGCGGCGTCCCTCATTGAAAATGAATAATACTATTCATGCCCTGCTGATCTCACAAAAATAATGCAGTGACATGATAACAAAAACAAAAGCCAAAATATTTACACAATTCTTAAAATTAATCGTTTTCTAATTTTATAATTCCTAACAACAAAATTTAATTTCTTTTTATAAAATTTCCAAAACTTATATCTAAATAGAAAATTAATATAAGAATGTATAGTTTTTATTTTTGAATTTATTTTACAATGAAAGTGATGGGAGGACTTTCTTCCTACCATGCCCTTTCGTGCCATGCACTTTTTAGTTCTAAATGGGGCACGATGAAAATATTTGTTGCATAAATTAATAAAATCAAACCAATTAACTTTATCTAATATTTCTGGAGAATGAACATCATCCTTTATAACAATAAACTGGGCCATCTCCTTTGTTTCACACTGGAAAAAACTTTGTCCACTTTTGTAATTTTTATTTTCAAAAATGTGATCATCGTCGTTTTGGTTTTGATTGAATTCGACATCCGGATCACATTGAGATTCTATTAAAAACTCTAGGTTCTCTGAAATAAAATTGGATGAAATAATAATTGGATTGGACGAAACCAGGTTATCTTCATCCGTACACTCCAATCCCGTCTCGTCATCGACTCCACTGCTTACATCGTCATAATCCGGCTCATTATTCTCATCAGTCTGCTCAACAATTGTTTGTGGACCGTCCATCATCATGCTAGAACATAAACCTGCATTATCATCTTCATACAAAACATTTAACGGTCCGCCTTCTTCAAGTAAATCTGCAGTTTCTTCCTCTACAACACATGGTTCCAGTGGCTGCACTGCTGTAACGTGCTGACGCTGTTTACAACTAAAACATCTACACGGGAATTCGTTTCTTAATTCCTGGCATATCGTTTCGAAATCCATGTCGTAATGATAAGTGTATCTATAAAAGTGTTGGGCTGCTCCATGAAGATATGCTCCCAAAATGAGTGCGTAATCACTCCCGCCATTCGTTAGACCTGGCAGTCAACTTAAAATCCGCGATAAAATCCTCGAGGCAGACCTTGTCTATGCCTGAGAAGAACATCATCTCTTCTTCTACAAATTATTAAATAATATAAAAATCACTCAGCTTTTAAGTTTTCAGGCGTTGTCCTCGCCTGCTGTAGCTGCTGTTCCCACTTATTATGCTTTGCGAGAGGTTTATGGGACCTTACGGGTCGCAACAGTCGCCTTCCTCAACTATCGGGGTCTCGCAAACCTGAAAAAACAGTCAAGGCCTTACGGACCTTACCCGGCGGGCGCCTCCACCATATGTGACGTGGGGAGACGCCAATGAAAGGCTTTGAATTGAACTTTACTAATTATATTCGTTCAAGCCTTAAATTATATTATTATATAAAATTAAATTCAATATTTTTGCATGTTGACAACTTCAGTCATATTCTAATCTTAATTCCCTATGCCTTAAAAGGTTCATTACAATAAAGTTTCTACTTCCATTAATATGTGACCTTCGTGTTCGTCGTTACGCGAAGTAAGTACTGTTTTTATGTACCTTGAGTACCTGATACCTGAAAATTGGCCGTCTAAGCAAGCTAGGAGATAGGCATGCGTTCTTAGTACATACTAACAGCTCAATCGTATACATTTCGTTCGTGAGAAAATACGTGACGTCTGGCGACCCTCGGATCTTGGACTATAACATTATTTCAAGAAGGATGGCATTCAAACCACATCGACACCTTTAGGTTCATTTGGCGTATAAATCAAAACCCTACTATTCAGGAGAGCAAAACAACGTTTCTTTTTTTAAATAAAAATTCATAACTTTTTTGCTTTTGATCTTTTAAAAAACCTTTCAAGATTCTTACAATTTTAAGATGAAAAAGGCTAAATTATCAAAATTTGACGAAATAGTAGTCATGGCCGAGACTACGGAGGAGCTCAGCACAATGCTCAATGACCTCAGTAGAGCTTCTTTAAGAGTGGGTCTTAAAATGAACATGGATAAAACCAAAATCATGACTAACAACCATGTAGCGCCCACTCCTGTCAAGGTCGGAGACTCTACACTCGAAGTTGTGGACGATTACGTCTACCTCGGAAAGACAGTCTAGTTGGGTAGGTCTACCTTCAAGAAAGCGGTCAACCGTCGAATCCAACTCGGTGGGGCAGCGTTCGGGAAGCTAAGCGGTATCTTCTCGTCCAACATACCACAGTGTCTCAAGACGAAAGTCTTTAACCAGTGCGTGATGCCAGTGATGACAAATGGCTCCGAAACGTGGTCGCTCACAATGGACCTCATCAGAAGGTCACCCAAAGAGCAATGGAAAGGGCTATGCTCAGGGTTTTCCTTGCGTGATCGAAAAAAAAATTAAGATATCCGCAGGAAAACTAAGGTTACCGATATAGCACGAAGAATTGCCAAACTTAAGTGGCAGGGCACATTGCTCGCAGAACAGGTGGCCGTTGAAGCCGAAAGGTTCCGGGGTGGCGACCTCGTACCGGAAGACGCAGCGTTGGAAGGCCTCCTACAAGATGGACCGATGACCTGGTGAAGGTAGCGGGTAACCGACGGATGCGGGACGCACAAGAACGTTCGATGTGGCGACGCTTGGGGGAGTCCTATGTCTAACAGTGGACGTGTATCGGCTGAAATGATGGTGATGATGATCAAAATTTATCTATTTTCTTTCATTTAAAAGTTAACTTGGATTTACGTCTTCCAAAATAACAGCTTGAGGTGATTACGACCATGAAAATTGATCTAAAAATAACTCTTACAACAGTATATTTATTTTTGTTAAATTTAACGTTACATTTAATGTCGTAAAAACCCGGTGATGATTTTTTTTCCTATAGAAGCCCTTAATTTATTTTATATATAAATTAAATAATCAGATCCTGACTATTGAAACCAATCTCATCGTTTCTAGAATGCTAAGGAATTATTTTATTTTAATTCTATAACACAATAATAGATACTGATTGACTAAATAACAAAACCATTTGAATTTATGAAATTATTAATAATGACGTCAAATAACAATAAACTACTTATTTAAAGACCAACAGTCCAACATACATTTAAACTGTAATCAACACTCAAACTGTATTCAAACTTATTAAGTTTTTATATTATTTAGAAGTCTGATTCACATTTAGTACCAGTAAATTAAAATTTCCAAGTTTTTTAAATCTTTTTATAAGGTTACTACTTCTTACAATAATTTTTAACTTTACAATAAATAAGGTAGCTACTTGCTGCTTCATCAATCAGTCGATTCTTCCTCGTCTTCTTCATCGATTAGTGTAAGATCATCAGTCACATATCCATCAAATAATTTAAAAAAAACCTTCATGGTTTTTTGGCATATACTACTATTATTACATTTATTACAGACGCATTTAAATCTCCATATTTAGTCTACACTAACTTCAACACTAATATAATAAATAGGTAAAGTTTGTTTTTTGTTTGTAGGAGGTAATCTCTGAAACTACTGGTTCGATTGCAAAATTTTTAGTACTGATAGAAAGCTACTTTATTTCTGAGTGACATAGGCTATATTTTATGTACGTGGGTGAAGACGTAAGCAAATATTTCATATTTATAAGTTTTGCTTGTAGAGCTTAGTTGGGGTCATAGTTATCATATTTAAAAAAATTATTAATTATTACATTTTTATTACGTACTAGCTGCTGCCCGCGACGTCGTCTGCGTGAAGGCTCTACAGTACCAAAAATACCTAAGATGTCAGTGTCGCTATAGTATTACATATAAGTAAACAACTTTTGAAATAGCATTAAAAAATAAGTTTTTTTTTGCAAGCGAAGCAAGTGAAGAGAGTTATATGGGAATCCTGCTGAGTTCAGTCATAATATGTGACTGAAGGAAATAGAGAAAATAATGCAGGCATACATTCCAGGACACAAAAGAGTAAAAATACGTACAACACTTCCCTATAAACTACGTTGGTAGTTATGCTGCCAGGAGCCAAAATGTAAAGAGAGTCAGGACTGGTGACGCGGGAGCAAGCGACGTACAGTTGCCCGTGTGAGAAGCAACTCGTCCTGAGGTCGACAGCTGCTGCCCTCAGTGTCTGCCCCTGCGTCTTATTTATTTATTTATTTATACTTTATGCACATAAAAGTACAGAGGTGGACTTAATGCCTTAGGATTTTCTTCCAGTCAACCTTTGGGTGGTGCAGAGAAAAACAGTGGTAGGTGCAATAAAAAAAAAAAAGAAAGAGATAAGGTGATTCCAAGAATTGATATACTATTAAACCATAAATATTAAAATACACTTACAATAATATAATATATACATACTCAAATTAATAAACTACATACATACAATATACCCTAATATAATCAAACAATTGGTTCAAATCGACAATTGGAAAACTTTAACGCTGTGATGATACTGCTGCCAACCTCTTGCGAATTATCTCGCGAACTTTAGCTTTGAATGCTAATCGGTTTGTTGCCATCCTGATCTCCTGGGGGAGCGCATTCCACAAAGAAAGAATGATGAAGAAAGTCAGTATGGTGAATGGGACATTGAAGTAGGCTTATTGATGGTCATCGCGAAGCAAACACTCACGGGGAAATGTACGCGATGGACTGAAATGGGAAGTGGTGAGATATGAAAGGAATGCGTGGTATAAATACTGCCTCGCCTACGCCACAACCCGTAAGAATTTCCGACTCAAAGGTGTGTCTGTGGAGAGAGATGACTTTAAGGCAGGTCCCGTTACACAATTTTGGAGGAGAAAGGTTCCGAAGAAGCATAATCGGGACACCAACCATCAACTTGATGGTATGCGCTGGATGTCCACTTGCTGACAGGGAGTTCAGAATTCCACGGGATAATGTGTGGCGTCATCTTGCTCGACAACAGTGTTTATCGAGTTGTAGACCACTTCATTCCCCTCAATTTCAGAGAGAATGCATTCGTTATTTGCTGCAGCCTGATCATTTTTAGGCGTCGGCGTTATCCCTCACACACCCAAGAAGCTGGTGCGGTATACGACTGATGTCCCCGTACACACAGCGAATGAGTTCTTCTAAGCTGGATACCACTCTACTGAGAGACTCTGGAAGCACCACCTGTCAGAGTGCTTTCGCCAAGACTTAAAAGGACATCGGAGAATTCTTGCAATGCACGTGCATTGCCGCCGAGCCGAGCTCTCATATTAATAGTAAAGCGCAGCTAACAAACTCGTGACTTGTGGTCGCGTCAGCTCTCGATACCCGCGTCACCACGGGAAGTGTTTGCTGGAAATCGCCACTGAACAGAGCTGTGACACCACACATCAAATGTTCGTTCCTGTGGATGTCCTGCAGGGTTCTGTCCACGGCCTCAACTGCCTTCCTATTGGCCATCGTACACTCATCCCATACGATCAGAGAGTAATCCTTAAGCACGTGTCCCTTATCGCTGTTACGTGACACACCACAAACAGGCGTTTCGGCGCTCTCTAAATCGATGGGAATTTTAAACATGCTGTCTGTGTAAAAAAAAACAAATGTGCTGTCTTGCCACCCGGAAGCAGTATGGCAGCGATTCTCGACGACGCTACAGCAATAGCAATTTTGCCTTGCCTCCTGACCTCTGCAAATATGTCAGAGCTAACAAATGTTTTTCCTGTTCTACCAGGAGCATCCAAGAAAAACATGTTACCCTGGTTTTACCCAACGCTTCCAAGGACGGTGTCATAAATTAGTTTTTACTCTGAAGAGAACAAAGTGAAAAGGTCATTTCGTATGGTGGTAATTTCGCCCGAATCGTAATTTATCCCAGCGTTATACTCCCGATTTCCACGGCCTTGATGCGGTGGTGATTGGGGAGCTTGTAACCCATATTCCATCAGCGGTTTGCCGACGATAGAAATAACCACATCTTGAAGTGAACTGAGACAGGTGTTCAGCACGCGTTCATCAGTTACTTCGTCTTCGTCTCCAGTAGCATGCCTCAAAGCTCGTAGAAAATCTTCAGACAGATGATGGCGATACTTTTCCCACAAAGCTACCGAGTTCGCGACTCAACAAAACACCAACCGATCCCAATTTTTGTCACCGTCGAGAAGGTGACGTACTACGCAGGCTGCGCGATAAGTGGGATACTCCACGCCATCAAATGTCTTCTGGAAGGCGAAAGACGTCGGGCCTCGGACAGTGGGAAGTATCAACCGCAGAAAATAGCATTCGCCATTATTCGGATGCACGGTAGGTATCCAATGCGGTGTCCATGAAAGTTCCCGGAAAACCTTCCACAGTACCTCCTCATCGACGTCGGTTAAATACACCCCTTTGCTTGTCGTACGTGTAATATGAAGGCACCTCGTCTTACGTAAGGGATCTCGCAAACTGGTCGACTTCACAGAGCTGGAAAAATGTCACCATGTTAACACCGCATTTTTTTAAATTGTCTTCCTCAATTCTGCCAAAACGAACTATACGATACAACTTTTATGAAGAAAATGCACATCACATCACACCACCATCTATGAATTTTAAGAATAACTAACTACTAACCTCGCCAACATGATCAAATTTAAATTATTAATTTCCAAAAAGTGTTAACATAACTTGATTTGATTTTTATGAAATCTCATTGATGGCGCTGCTTCAAAATTGTCTTTATACTACTAACATTCATTAAACTATGTTTCTCTGCCCGAGTTACTGAAATGGCGTAGTTTTTATAGTGTAAAGCTAGATAATAACATGGCTTACTCAAAAACAACATTTAAATATGCATCGTTAGATTACACGCTGTCACAGAATGCGTGAGAAAAATAAAGATTCACAGCTCCTCCTCCGTAGGTGATAGCGTGATAATATGTAGCCTATATGTTGACCCGACCTCTTAGTAATATTCACGCAAAATTTGAAGTAAATCCATGCAGTACTTTTTAAGTTTAGCCCGGACATACATACAGACAAACAGACAAAAATTCTAAAAACTATATTTTTGGCTTCGGTATCAATTGTAGATTACGCCCCGAATATTCTTTTTAAAAAATATTCAATGTACAGTTTTGACTTTCGTACGATTTTATTATATGTATAGATTTAATACACTTTGAAGAAATGCCTAATGATTAAACACGATATTGTGGCTAATTTATAAAAGATAGATATATACCATTGAGGACTTTTTTGTAGATCTATTGGAGACCATCATCTTTGTAATACATACTTTTAGTGTATGATCAACGTATGCGAGGATAGGAGCTCGAAAGCGCAGTTTCATCCGACTTGCTTCAAATTTATCGTCATTTCTCAGTTCCTATGTATCTTATCGTTATGTTATATAGCCTATAACCTGCCCAGGAGTATGGACCATAATCATACCAAGTTTGGTTAAAATCCCCTCAGTAGTTTTTTACCCACGCGTGCACATACAGACAGACAGACAGACAGACAAAAAAATTACTGATTGCATTTTTGGCATCAGTGTCGATCACCAGTTATCCTCTACTATTAATTTTGAATATATATTCAATGTACAGAATTGACCTCTCTACAGTTTTATTATAAGTATAGATTTTAAAGTTTTAAAACGTCTCAATAATGAAAATTTCAGTCTTTATCTAGTCCTAATTAACAAAATTCGTATGTTCCAAGACGTCCTATATAGTCGAACTCTGAACGTATAGCTTATAATATATAGTCCCAACCTAAGGCTTGTGGCCAGTGTTTTAGATTCCAAACGGTATTTCTATCATTTCACTTTCAAAAGACGCCTGAAACGAGTCCACCAGCATATAAGTGTGTCTAGGTAGTTAACCTGAATCATTATTATATACTAAGACATTTAAGGGACTATATTAAGGGATTTATATTATGTATTTTCCTTTATTGGCCAACCAACAATTGTTTACACCATACATTTTTAAAGAACTTATATCTACCATAATCTAAGGTTAGTGTGACAATTTTGTACAGGTTAGCACCGCATGCCCCTTAAACATATGTGTTACAGAGAAAAAAAAGGATATCTAACTAAAAAAACTAACAATTTTAAATTAACAATATTTGATATTTGGATGGAATTAGTAATCAGCTGTAAAAGTAAAATTTAATAAAACAGAGAAAAAATATTTAAAAATATTTTGCAATTAAGTACTACAAATAAATAATAATCCAAAAATTAATTCAAATGTCACCAATACATGTCATAAGAAACTTGGCATACGAGTCAAAGTACACATCAACTAGGTCGCTGTAACCATTCAGCAACTTGCAAAGACGAGGAACAACCGAGTTTGCACCGAGTATCGTTCTGCAATAGGATATATAGTCTTATTTTTATTTGGGCCTCTGCAGAAGTCGCATTAAAGTAGATGATTTTTTTATACTTCTTTCTTCTACAGCGGTAACTGATTATCTTCTAATTTTATCTTCTATTGACCCCTTACAAGAAAAAGAGTTAACATCTACTATACGCTTTTAGCTTAAACGACGTTTTTTATTTTAATTGGGTGGTTAATTGCTAGTCGTAAAGTACATAAAGATATTTTTTTGTTTATATGCCCAAATACTTTTCAACATGTGGATTTACGACGTTGAATTCACATTATGTTTCAGGAAAACTTTTAACAAGTCATAGCTTAAAAGCCATTTTGGTTTAATGGACTTTAAATTGAAAAAAATATGGTTAATACGCCTTAACAAAATTAGAAAATATATCAATTAGCCTTTTTTTGTGAATTTCGACATTTTTAATATTCAGATCGATAGAAAAAAAATCTGAGAAGAATGGTATAATTATATACAGGACAGGAGGATTTAGACAGGACTGTTGGTCTAGTGGTTAGTGACCCTGACTGCTATGCCGGAGGTCGTGGGTTCGATTCCCTCCCAGGACAAATGTTTGTGTGATGAGCACGATCATTTTTTCTGTGTCTGGGTGTAATTTATCTATAATATGTATGTATTTAGAAATATATAAGTATATTTATCAGTTGTCTAGTACCCATAACACAAGCTCTGCTTAGCTTGGGACTAGACGGCGCTGTGTGATAGTTGTGGAATATTATTATTATTATTAGTTATTATATAAAACTCATTTTCGGCAAACTGGTTAATACGCAATTAAACCTAAAGGTGTCGACATAATTCGAACTGTTTATCGAAAATGAAAAGCTAAATATTTGAAACACCGAAGGAAATACGAAACAGATATTGCAAGGACGCAAATTGTGTGCACAATATACACCTTTCAAGTTTGCTAACTTTCCTGGAAGGGGGAAAGTTGAACTTCGCGACTGTTACATTGTTGTCACCTCAGTTCGATTGTGACAGTTCTCGCTCCCATTTGTGATGTGGGTATTTTTCATCATCATTATTTAGCTTATACGGGGTGGAATGCAATATCTAAAATAGTTAATAAATGGAAAAGGAGGCCAAAAAAAGATTTCAAAAATAACTTTACTCCATAATTATTGCAATATCTTCATAATTTCAAATACAGGTTTTACATGAAATCAAGTGAAAAACGCAATGACTCTTTTACATCAAGTAAATATCAAAAAAAGGGCTCATTTATTTTTTTTATTTATTTATTATATTCACATTTATTTATTATTGTACACCATATAGTTAAACAAAAAAATACTGGACAAACAATATTAGAAATTACAAACAAGAAACATTACATATTTTTCCTCTTTGACATTGTGAGGGTCTTTCAAATATTTCATTTAAAAAAAAAATCCATTGCTAGACAAAGTCTCAGAAAAAATTCACCACATAGAGAGGTACTGAAATTTTTGCATCCAGTGGACTCCCGAGGTTATCACGAGCCACAGCCGAGTCCATCATGGAAGGACACCCTCCAAAGCTTCGTGGTCGCGGTGCCCGGACACTACTCGACCACTTTTCAGACCCATCGGCCATCGGTCTAGCGGACAATAATATTGTCCGCCAGACTAGTTTTTACTGCCTATTGTCCGCTAGACTAGTTTTTACACTATTTTTTATTGATTATGATGTATTATATCATGGTCACTCATTGGTCATTAAAAATCTATTTTAGCAAATCTTCATAACCGGCCACTGGCCAGGCCATTTAGCCTATACTGAACCAGTGCTGGGAAAAAGTCTATTTTTTCTTTCATTTTGCCCATTGGCCAGTTTGTCTTTTCACAAGCCACAACGAACGAGCCAGATAAATAAATAAAATTGTGTGCAAGTCAGACTAGCGCACTGAGGATTTCGTACAAACTTACCTGTGTAAAGAGTTCAATTCCCGAATGGAGCCTCAAAGATTTTTCTGAATCGCAAAAAAGGTTTTTTTTTGTAAAGTAATAACAAATCTGTTTTCAGGTTTATTTCTATACCTATGTTAAAATACCTTGCTTTATGCCAAACAAGTTTCTCAACAACGCCACGTCAACAGGAAGTACCTATCCTATGAATTTTGATTCTCTTCGGAGTGTGCATAAACGGCCGTATCTTTTTTCTTCTTTAACTTGGCAGCTTGACTTTTTTTCAGAGCTTCAAAGGACCACAGACCTCTGTATATGAATTTAATTTCAACTGGACCCTTTATTTTGGGAAGACGTGGTGGTATTATACCTGTGTCTTGACAGAAGACAGACAGATGGACAACAGAGTGATCCTATAAGGGTTCCGTTTTTTTGTTCAGGGGCAAAATGTCCAATTCTCTAAATGTCCAGCGCTGTCAAAATATCCAAATTCCCATAATGTCCGATGGTCAAAATGTCCAGCTCCAAAAATGTCCAATCTTTGAAAATGTAGCAAATTTGTTCAATAACTCATATAAGCGCTTTATTAATACATAATTATGACTAAAATAAATACAAAATACTGAAATAATTAAATTAGTTTTTATTTATAAATAACAAAAATTAAGACCAGAGAAGACCACGACATATCCGAAATCACTATTTTTGTCATAATTTAATATATAAAAGTACAGTAATCTACATCATATTTTTTTATAATTATAAATTGAATCAAGCATTAAACAGTTTTATGTAACAAAGGAAAAACATAAAAAAATACTGGGATGGATGATGGATGGAATGGGATTCCAACGAGGAATTAGCGATTTAATAAGAGAGAACAGATTTCCGTATGTAGGCTCCTTTTTGTCCAGTACATATATTAACGGCACAACATTAATTTTTTCACTGGTACTGCTGAGATGACCTTAAATGATATACATCTGTTTCAATCGTTTCACCACACATTTAAATGTACCATCCGCTAGATAATGCATCACATCTTCGAGAATATTTTTACTATCACACGGATGAAGCCATTGGCAGAAGCTAGTATCTATGTAATTTGTACTCATAAACTAGTAATAAATTTTTTTGGTTGAGTGTACAAAAAAGTCAAAATTGCCTATACAAAAAAAATATGGGCCGAACAAGGAATATAAAATAGGAAGAATTGAGAACAAAATAATTAAAATACTATTTCGGGACGAAGGAAGCATACAGTTAGGGACGAACCAGGAATTTTTTATGTGGGACAAAACTCAGTGGGCCGAACGAAGAACAAACCGAAAAAGAAGCCCGGGGCCCTGGAACAAAAGCAAAGAAGGAACATGAGTGGGTTTTAGTCAGTAAATGTCTGACACACCCTCATGCTCCGCCCAAGGGCGGGAGATGGCATTACATGATTTCTCACAAAAAAAAACATCCTGATTCGCATACCATTAAAATTTGGAGCCAAGGATCGTGTTTCTGAAAGGAAGATTCGGCCCCGTTACGAAAGGTAACGAAGGAACAGAGGTGGGTTTTTGGTCAAGTAAAAGTCTGACACTATCTCCCGCTCCGCCCAAGAGCGGGGGATGTAATCTAAGAATACGTGGAGTCTATAGTGTTCTTCCATTTACATTAAAAAAGAGGCTATATAAAAAAAAGCTAGAAAAAAATTTATTATAACTGTCAATAAATGAGACGTTAACAATAAAAAGAGAAAAACTAATGAATTTTATGGTAGGAGTCAGATAATATAAAAAAATATTGCAAAAGCAATGTGTTAGAAAAAAAATATTTTACAACAAAGATGGAGCAGTTAATAAATACATTCACACAATATTGTGAGTTACCAGGGGGGCACAAGTGCAGAGGCAGTCGTGTTCAGAGGTAGGTACGGAAGCCTAAAAAACAGCTTTGGTTTCACATACGTAACATTTTACTAAGATCTGATGCTCAAAGACCGTGCTTTCCACCTTTGGACCAAAGAAGCTGTTTCTCCGAATTCAATAGTAATCAATCAGCTTAGGTTCGAATATCTAATTGGCAGAAACAATTAACTACTATTAAGTAATATTACATTAATTTGATCAGAGACCATTAACTCTTCGAATGTAGTAATTAGAAACACAATAGTAAGACAATTGCTTATGTCGAACTGTGTAAATTAAGACATTCGAAAGGTTAATGATGATGATAACGTTAATAGTTATAATAATGAAGTATTCTCAGAGAGATCATTATTTGGAATTATGCGGGGCTTTATATGTAGATAATTTTGCTCTACAGCCAATTGTCTCGGTACGATTAAAAATATTTTCAAAATCACCAATTTAAATAGTAATAATTTTGTTTATGTGTGTCAAAGAATAGAAAACAGATATTCCTAATTTTAGAGATAATGTTTTTTAGGTGGTTTAATCCTCCAATGACATCCCCTGCTCTTGGGCGGAGCGGGAGATAGTGTCAGACTTTTACTTGACCAAAAACCCACTCCTGTTCCTTCGTTACCTTTCGTAACGGGGCCGAATCTTCCTTTCAGAAACACGATCCTTGGCTCCAAATTTTAAAGGTATGCGTATCAGGATGAGTTTTTTTGGTGAGAAATCATGTAATGCCATCTCCCGCCCTTGGGCGGAGCATGAGGGTGTGTCAGACATATACTGACTAAAACCCACTCATGTTCCTTCTTTGCCTTTGTTCCAGGGCCCCGGGCTTCTTTTTCGCCCGTTGCCCCAGTATGGTTCGACCCTGCTGGGCCCCTACGGTTTACAGTTCCGCAAACCTCCACTGAAAAGGGAGGATCCTCCGAGTGTCATGTCTGGTCCGGGCAACGGCGCAATTATTGATTTCGGACTATTGTATATTTTATAATCGGGTGGAGAACTCTAATACCCACTGTGATGCAGGATTTTGTAGCGACATACAAACAAATATCAAATGTTTGTGTTGATGCGCGGTGTGAGCGCGCGTATCTTCACTGGTACGGTTGATCCCTGGTTCGATTCCATCGAGCAGATGTGGCTGATAATTTCACTTAGCGGTAAGAGAATTGCCATTGGTACGGCACATACATATCAGCCACTGTGGTAGGACGTAGATCTTTTTCTTGATGGCATCACAAACACGTTAGCCTCATTGGGTAATTGTGATCACCATATTTTACTGGGCGATTTTAACGTAAATATGCTCAATTTCAACGAGGTTAAAACCAAAAAAGTGCTAGAGTTTTTAGGGGATAAATTTTGGGTCCGATTATTTTTATTATTTACTGTGCAGACATAATAAAGTGCCTTCAGAAATGCAAGTACCATATCTATGCGGATGATGTTCAATTGTATTTGTCTTTTAAACCAGAGGACTACGATTCAGCCATTAGAGATCTAAACGATGATCTAGAAAGAATCTCCACCTGGGCGAATGAGAACTGTCTTACGTTAAACCTAGTGAAAACCAAATATATTTTGTTTGGTACGAAGCAGCAGTTGAAGAAGCTGCCCACAAGCCTAAGTTTGACTCTTATGGGTGAGCCTATTGAACGAGTTAATGAGGCGCGAAACTTGGAGTTGCGTATGGACAGTGGCCTTAGGTTTGAGAAGCACGTTGCTGACTCCGTTAGATATTGCTTTTATCGCTTGAAACTGCTGTACAACATGAGACATTTCTTGTCGGAGAAGCTCCGCGAGCAGTTGGTCGAAACCCTTGTTCTATCGAAACTAAATTACGCTGATACGGTTTATGACACACGACAGGCTTATACAGAGAGTCCAAAATGCATGCGCTCATTTCTGTTATACAATTCCCCCTAGAAGTCACGTCACCCTCTTTCTTAACAAACAGTATATTCTAAAAATGAAATCAAGGCGAAAGTTACATTTAGCCTGTCTTCGTTTTGGCGTCGTCAAGACTAAGAAACCGAGGCACTTGTGCGACAAGCTCAGCTTATGGCTAGTAATTTTTCGTAAATCGAGCACCCCACGCTTTTTACACAATGATATTAATATTTTTCGTTCTTTATTATTATTTTCTACCTATATTGAAAATTATTTTACACTTTTTAGTTTGATATGCTATGAAAGCGTGTTTTTTTAGTTTTTTTAAACTATTTTTTTTATTTTGCACCAAAAATAAAACAGATTATTGTATTCTCATCAGTCTTTGATGGGTGTGCAAAGTTTGAAGAAAATCTGATCGCCCAAAGTTGGTCAAAATCAAGCGTTGGTTACAAACATATAGGTGAAGCTAATATAAGCATGTAAATAAAACAATTTTCGGAATCCGACGGAATTCTACTCCCGGATTCAATACACCTTAGATCCCTTTCCTCGACCGAAACTTATAAGTATTTGGGTATGTCAGAAGCGTTAGGCATTAACAATGCTGACATGAAGCAATCGCTGAAGGAGCGTTTCTTTGACCGCCTGAAGAAGGTATTACATAGCCTTCTGTCGGGCGGAAATAAGGTGAGCGGCTTCAACGGTTGGGTCATGCCGGTTTTAATGTACTCTTTTGGCATATTCAAATGGACTCAGACCGAGCTTGACGCCCTGGATAGGCAAGTCACCCACGATCCTCGGTGATGAGACTGTAAATCCCACGGAAGTGTGGAGGTCGAGGATTTTTAAACGCAAAGATCCTGCACAACCGCGAGGTGTGCAGCTTCAGAGAATATTTTCTTAAAATCGATGTGGGTTTGCACCGAGATGTGGTCGCAGTGGAAGGGAATCATCCCGTTATCCATGGCTAAAGAGGACTGACATAAACCTGTAGACTACTGATAACCGCAAGGAAATATGGAAAGGCAAGGAGCTCCACGGGCGCTTTTTCCGGGCTCTTCACGAGCCTGGTTACGTTTCAGTGACATCTTTGGGGAAACTGAAGGTTTTGTCTGTGCGATTATAGACGAAGTTATCTTAACGAACAACTACCGGAGATATATAATGAAGGACGGGACGGTTGACGTGTATCGGGCATGCCACCGTCCGGGTGAGTCTATCAGACATATTATCTCTGGTTGTTCTCGTTTGCCTAACGGCGAGTATTTGCACAGACATAACCAAGTAGCCAGGATTATCCACCAGCAACTTGCTTTGAAGTACAACCTAGTGGATTTAGGACTTCACTTTGTTACCGATCTTCGAAGATGACGCAAGCGCACTGTAAATGCTTTTCAACATCCAATATTGTACCTATTCAGGAATTATAATCCTTTTAAATGACAGTCCATTTGCCGTTGAATTCAGTCCTTAGATACGTCCCTAACAAAATGATCTACTGCAGTAAACATTCATTTTTCAGGATTAATGCTAGATGCAGATGGTTTGTTCAAAACATAACAGGTACAGCGAAATTAGTACGATAGAAAAAGTCATAAAGATGCCTCGAACTTTTATGGATTAAAAACTGGACTGGTATCAAGCAGTCATTTTGATTGTTTGTTAGATTATTCTACAAGCAACGTTTTACCATCATAGTCTTTTTTTTCTTTATAATCAAATCGAAAGATTTTTAGTAAATCGCTAAAATATTTGCGAGCATTTTGTCTTAGCGCATTTTTTTATTTTGTATGCAGGCTGAGTGACTGCGCTTTGAGTCCTGTAATCTTCTTAAATCTAGGAAACGTTTGATCCAGTTTCACAAAATCGTCCTCAAAATCATTTTATGTATTTCCCATAGGCCGATATGGGCACTGAAATAGGCAATAAAACGTCAGGAGCCAGGGCACGATTCCAAGTAGTATGTCATACTTAGTTATAGAAAAGAATCGGAAAGAAACTCCATGGTTGCTCTTTTAAATGCGGGAAGCTACAGCGTTCACATATTTACATTGTAAAAATATGCTATACAAAAATAAAAATAGACCTAGTTAAGGTGGCTATGGTTTTAAGCTACTTTAAGTTCCTTGGCAATTTACTATAAAAAAAAATATTATTATCGATAGGCTGGCGTTTGACCGCTATCTCACCTGTACAGGTGCAACGATTGTAGATTATTAACTTGGCTGGGGGTACCCCTAGCCAAGTTAATAATCTGCAATCGTTAACGCTAGTAGAAAACTTCAAATATATGGGCGTTACGTCATTTCGACGCTGAGTCACGTAGTCAAAACAAAAGAATTAGGGGCGTGGGCAACTGGAGGCGTTCGACGCAAGCGAATCGGTTGTAACTTGGCTAGGGGGGCTAATGGTAAGCCATGGTATGACCGACAATGTCACAAAAGACGAAAAAAAAAATGTAATTAATAATAAAACTTTATCAAAGTTGTCGTATGTATATGGTCGTAGGATAGTAGTATCTTAAACACTTTCTCACCTTGAAAAGTTCTTATAATGAATTGTTCCAGTCATAAATTAAAGTCGTCATGTATACACCTTTACGTCTAAGGAGGGGCCTACCACAAAACTATTTAGGTCAACAGTATAATTACCCAGGATGACTTAATAGGTTTCTAGTATAGTAGACTAGTAAATCTTAAGCTTTAGGAACACTTGTTAATATTCATAATCACTTCTCTGGCTTCCTTTGTGTTCCTCTCTTTGAACCCTGAAACAAGTTGAAATCAAGTCGAAGTCTCCTCAATTCCTTTTAACTACCTCGAAGCCTTATAACTTGGTTAAAAGGTCTCTTTCTCCAAACTTCAGTAGCAAATAAACTTATATGAGATCTTATCAGAACATAAAAAATTGAACCGTCTGGCCGCATTATCTCTTGTAGGTACATCATCGTAAAAAATCCCTATCAACGTACATTCCAAGAGCTGCGTCTAGACTGGTACTCGTTTCATTACTCACATCATTTACCTAATTAATGACACGCTATATAACCAGTTTAAACTTCGGTATAGAATAGAATAGAATAGCATTTATTCGGCGCAAGCAACACAATATACCACAACATAAAATAATAAATTAAAAAATGGTACAGATACACAATACAGTTGCAGAGACCGTGCCTGAACCGAAAGGGTCACCAACTCAGCAATTGCTGGGCGTCAAACACCCAGCGCTGGTTTTCAGCTGGCACCCCGCAGTGACGCACGTATACATGAAGAGGATTTTCATTAGCACTGATCGAATGTTAGCTGTCTTATATGCTGTCTATTTAGTGAGGCCCTTCGAAGCTTATTATTCGTGCTTCAATATTATATAAATAAAGTTGTTTTTTTTTTAAGTTTACAAATCTTCAACTCACTCCTCACACCCTGGGGGGAGCTAGAGATAGTCTCAGATTTTTGCTGAATAAAATCCTGCCTTATTCCTTCAGTTGCTTCTTTGCTTTCTAGGGCCGTATGCAACCCTGAATAGGTATTCTATAATCATGACTTAAGTGCCCTCTTTGAAGAGTGGCTGGAAAGGCGTTACGGCGTCCTCACCTTCCGCAAGACGTAGGTCCTCACCGGACATGGTAAATTTGGGTGGTTTCAGCACCTGATTCATGTGGGAGAAACGCCTAGGTGTCACCATTGTGTGGACCGCTTGGAGAACACCGTTGGGCATACGGGGGCAGTGTGCCGTGCTTGGGCGGAGCCCCGCTGTGTCCTTGTGAGGTCAACCGGTGGTAGCGTCCTCACGCACCAGGCCTTGGTACAGGCCATGGTCTGGAACGAGAAGGAATGGCAGGCGGTCGCCTCCTTCTGCGAAGCAGTAATGCTAATGAAGGAGGCAGCCGTACGCTCGAGAGAACGGACTTCTTTATGCCCCAGCCGCTGAGATCCTGACCTCGATTTTCAGCCACCATAGGCGTAGGCTTACGGACGACAAACAATGGGTAACCTTTCGGACCGAGCCTAAGTTGTCGACGGCGCAATGTATTCCATGCACATCTTACAGAGATGTCAGCAAAACTACGCACGTATTTTAATAATACTCTATTTTTCAGGTAACCATGAAAACGTCACCTGAAAAATGACAATTTAATTTTCACTGTTTCAAAGACGAATATTTATGACCTGACCTCAACCCATCACACACAACACACATTTCACTGTGGGGAGCTGATGACCATAGCATCGTCAGCTTTTATCATATTTCTACTCTAGAAGAGGGAATGGGCCGTAATCTACCAGTTAACCCAGTGCGGGTAATGGATGTAACATGCAGGTTTCGTCACGAAATTTTTCTTTAGTGTTTTAAGAGCAATGATTATGTAAAATATTAGAAAAAGTAAAGCGCACCCGAACTTGTGAGTTGGGAACGTTCGCACTGGGCCACCATTATTTCGCACTGGTGACCATTACGCATGATACAAGACTGCTGTAAGTATGGTGGGTTACCATGACGTTCAAAATAAAATTGTTTTATTCTTATTCCAGTTGTATTCCACTTTGGGCACGCCACAATTATGGCGGTAAGTCCCCTCTTTGAGGCGTGGCTGGAAAGACCTCACGGCGTCCTTACCTTCCGTATGACGCAGGTCCTCAACGGACATGGCACGTTCGGGAGGTTCCTGCACTGGATTCGTGCGGAAGAGACGCCCGGGTGTCACCATTGTGCGGAATGCCCGGAGGACTCGGTGGAGCACACAGCCGAAGTGTGCCCTGCTTGGGCGGAGCATCGCCTTGCCCTCGTGGGGGCGATCGGCGGCCGAGACCTCTCGCGCCGGGCATTGGTTGAGGATGGGCCGGAACGAGGAGGAGTGGCAAGCGGTCGGCGACTACTGCGAAGCAGTAATGCTCGCAAAGGAGGAGGCCGACCGCATCAAAAACGGCGTTCTCGCCGCCGCCGCCGGATTCCGATCTCGATTTCTGGGCACCGTAGGCGCAGGCTTGCGGACAGTGAGTAATGGGTAGCTCGCTGTCCAGCCGTCCGGTAACTGTCCGACTAAGCCCAAGTCGTCGACGGCGCGCACTGTTCCCGCGCGCCTCGAGGAGTTGTCAGCAAAAGCAGAGACCCAGCCGGGTCGAAGCCTACTGGGGCCAGTGTTATCCGAAAGGGAACTCGAAACCCAGTATGAAGGCTAGAAGGAACAGGGTGGGCTTTTCGTCAACAAGATTCTGACACTTGTCCCGCTCTGCCCAAGAGCGGGGGTGGTCTTTGGATGACTTTTCCCACCATAAAAAAAAAGTTGTATTCCACTTATTACATTATACTTTCGTTTTAAATTTAAAAAGACTGGTCATTAGATGTTTAACTTTAGGCACGCCATAATCTTGGCGGTAAGTCCCATCTTAATTTCAATACGATACCTCCACGCATAACAGACAATTAGACTGACGTACGGACAACAAAGTGATCCCTATAAGGGTTTCATTTTTCCTTTTGAGTTACGGAACCCTAAAAAATAGCTAATATAGAACTTTTTATCCGTAACTTTTATTAATAATTTAACAACAAGCTACCGGTTACCTTAATAAATGATGAATATGCAATTTTCACCTCTCCTGAAAATCTGCGCTCCTGTAAGTCTTTCAGGCCGGTCGGTATTTAATACAGCGTAGGCATGTAGCAATAAACTATATTACCTTCATATAAAAAGATAATGGCGTGCAATGCTGATATTTTATTATATAACGTTAGCAAACCGGGGAGTGCTCGCGAACATTACATGCTGTTAATTTGTGTAATAGTGTTGTTGTGTGGTACTATGCTACCCTAAAGGCCAATTAAAAGTTCGCATAATTTCTTTACATTTGCATAAAGTGTTATCTTTGCTAAACTGTTTGACTCATTTTGTCGAAGTTGGTTAGGACTAAATAGCTGCAGTTGTACATAATGGCCAAGTGTTTACTCATTCACAAGGTTGCGGGTTCGAAACCGGACAAATACCAATGTGATTCAGAGTTCCTGTACAAACAAAAATAAATAAATAAATTAATGTGATGTTTTTTTGTTTTTTGTTGAGAAATCATCTAATGACATCTCCCGCGCTTTCGTGTCAAACTTTTACTGACCAAAACCCACTCCTGTTTCATCTTTGCTTTCGTTCCAGGGCCCCAGTATTCTCTTCCGCATCACCCATGGCCCCAGTAGGCTTCGACCCCACTGGGCACTAATGTGATGTTACTTACACTCCGTGCCTCGGAAAGCAGGTAAAGCCATTGGTCCCGGTTGTCATTCGTATATCTATGACGATCGTTACAGGTAGTGAGACGCCAAAAAGACGGACCATCAGTCTATCCAAGGAATATCGTGTTGCCCAGTAACTGAGTTGTGGAGGTCTGATAGGCAGTCGCTCCATACAAAACGCGGGTATTCAACCGTATCCGGTTAGACTGGAAGCCGACCCCAAGCTAGTTGGAAACCGGGCCTTGGTTCAGGCCATGGTCCGGAGCGAGGAAGAGTGGCAGGCGGTCGCCGACCGCATCAGGCAACAGCGCTCTCGCCGCCGCCGGGATTCCGATCCCGATTTCCGGCCACGGCAGGCGCAGGCTTGCGGATGGCGAGCAATGGATAGCTCACTGTCCGACCGTCCGGCAACTGTCCGGGCCGAGCCCAAGTCGTCGACGGCGCGCACTGTTCTCGCGCGCCTCAAAGAGTTGTCAGCAACAGTAGAAGCCCAGCAGGGTCGAAGCCTACTGGGGCCAGGGTTAGTTTCAAAAGATAGCTCGAGCCCCGGTATGAAGGCTTGAAGGAACGGGGTGTATTTTTAGTCAGTAAGAGTCTGACACTATTTCCCGCTCCGCTCAAAAGCGGGGGTTGTCATTAGATGATTTTCCCACCATAAAAAAAGCTAGTTGGAAAAAGGCTAAGGAGCTGATGGGGCTGTGGGATTGTTTGTGAGTTACCACGACCCTGGAACGAAAGGGATACTGAAGGAGGACAGGTTGGTTAGAAGAAAATATCACTTTTCTTCTTTTTTAAACAGATCGATGTTGTATATGACATGTGTAAAAGGACTTTCGGTTTTTAAAAGGATCTTCCGCATCTCAGCCTCCATTTATCAAAGACTCCTCCTCTAATTTCCCTCGTGTCAAGTTTTTAATGACTTTGTCACATTGATTTTCATTGACACGTGGTATCATTATTACGACTTCAATTTGAAAGTCTATAAATTTTATTTATTTCTTTAAATCTTATGATTTATTTTTTATTTTTACAGCATGTAAAATGCCATTGCCATTAGTTATAACTGTCCACTATATTATGTTACAGTCAAAATTTAATAAAAACTAGTTTTGACTGGCTTGAGTCAACATTTTTCTAAGCTAAAATGTATGTTTTACAATTTAAAAATTACCTAACTTTTTTGTTATCAAGCAGGTATTCTTGTAAGCAGAAAAACTACAAAAAAAAACTTCATTAAAAAAAATAAAAAACTTAAAAAAAAAATTAACCGACTTCACTAAAATTTCGGAAGTTGGTGTTTTTCGTTATTGTTTGTTCCTTATTTAACACCGACTTCTAAAATTAAAATTATTTTGATCGTTTTAGCGTTTTTTTAGTGAAGTCGATTTTTTTTTATAAAAAGTTTTTTATTTCACGCTTTTTAGTTGCAATATATTCACAGCCAGAGTACCTTTTTCTCATGACAATTCCAATTAACTCAAACCCTGTTAGAATACATTATTTTATAATGAAGTGTATACCTTCCACCTTCCGGTGCCATCATCAGATCAGTTCGACAGTGCTTTATAGACAAAGTGCATCTAATAACACACATCTACAAACCACAATCTAATAAGCCCAAACACGGCTCCGGTTCCGGTGTTCCGGTGCCAATCTTCCAGCTCCATCACCATCATCAGGTCACTTCGATAATACCTTTATCAACATGACTATTCAGAACTATCGATTTATTTGTATTGTCATAGACGCTTAACTATGTTCATAGTGATATCTGTTTGATTATGAAATTCCATTGGCCATTTCTGGTCTTTTTCACCAGTTCCACCTCATCAAATGTCACGTTTTGACTGTAAGTGCTCAAGTTATTGATGAAAATACCAAAATGACTGCAAAAGGTATAAGGTTACCGGCCAAGAGCGTGTCGGGCCACGCTCAGTGTAGGATTCCGTGGTTTCCCGACCGTCACAATAAGTGTAAGTACCCTCTTATGAGTTTAAAAAAAATGCTTGCATATACGATTACACTACAAACTTAGTCCAGAAATTATTTTGTAGAACCCTTTTGTCTTTTTTGTACAAAAACAGTTCTTTCCATCAAATTCAAAATAATTTTCCTAGAAAGTCCTTATAAGTTCTACTTTTTAAGGCCTTTTTCTTCTTTCTTTTCTTTCTATCCTAATAAAACATTTTTTTCCAATTTTTATTTTACCACTTTTTTGACGTGATTGATATACATATTGGTACCAAATTTCAGCTTTCTAGTGCTAACGGTCACAGAGATTAAGCGAGGACGGACAGACAGACAGACATGGCGAAACTATAATGGTTCCAATCCTAGTTGACTACGGAAGCCTAAAAACTGTTAGACTTAGGACTATAGGACCATATCATTGATATAGGATTTCTATGATAATAAAAGGGCATGTTTTCTCTTCACCACCCTTGGTAGACTAGTACAAAAATAGCCTTTGTAATAAAAGGTCTAAAGAAAATAGGCTAAAGGAGGATTGAAATATCATCAAACATTAAAGTTTAAAACGACCTGGCCAGTCTTTCTTGGCTACATCTGGCCACGGCATACATTACATTCTTGATATACATTATATACTTGATATACTGGATTGCTGGCCTTCAAATGTTTAACTTTGGATGCGCTATAATTATAGATAGATAGATAAAGCATTTACTGGCTACAACACAAAACACACACCAAAACACATATTACACACAAGAAAAAATAATAATTCATGTAGTAGGTACTTAGACAAAAAAAAAGAAATACCAAAATAGTCGTACTGCACCAATGGTAATCATGGCGGTAAGTCCCATCTTTGAGGAGTGGCTCGAGAGGCTGCCTGACCTGACCTAGGACCTAGGACCTGAGGACCTGACCTGACCGCCCGAAGGATGCGGTAAACCATACGGTAGAGGTGTGCTCCGCTTCGGCAGAGGGGTGTGGGGGCCTAGCTGCCGCGCCGAGACCCCGACCCCGACTACCAGCCACCATAGGTGTGGGCTTACCGACGACGAGCAATAGGTAGCTCTCCGTCTGATCGTCCGGTATCCATCCAAATTGAACCTCAGCCATCGACAGTACGTAGTATTCCACGCATGCCTCGCAGAGATTTCAGCAAGCTCAGTAGCCGAAGCCTACTGGGGCCATGGGTCGATTTCTGAAAGGGAAACTAGAGAAAACCCTAGAACGTAAGGTAACTGAAGGAATATAGGTGTGGTTTTAGTCAGTAAAAGTCTAAACACACCCTCGTACTCTGCCCCAGATTCTGCCATAGATATTTTTCACCAAGTACTTACGTATTTTCACAACTATACCATATTTTAAGTTGGGTGTATGGTAAAGTGAATTTCGGCCGGATGGACCGTTGACGTGAATACGGTGGCGGGTAGTGGCTGGGTGCGGAAGGCGGAGGACTGGGTGTGGTGGTGAGTCTTGATCAGGCTGTTGACGAAGATCTTTATGATCGATTTTAAATCGCATCTAAACTTTGCATTGGATTGGATTTCAACCCTTTTTTAGGCGAACAATATTAGCCGATAGGAATTTGGCCCCCTTTTTAACAGGTATGTTTTTGGTGGAATTTCAATTCTTTTTTTTTAAGAAATCGTTCCTACTTTTTTCTTTTTGTGCCACGCCCACGTCCATTGTTAACCTTAGAAGTCATTTTGCGTTACAGAGCCACTTTTTTTGTGGGCAAATCATCTGAAATTTAAGCTCGAGCTTAATTGGGCCGCAGAGCCCACTCTCCGTCGGGACTATGTATATGTGGGCGCAAAACTATTATTTGAATATTTTGATGAAAATTTAATTCGATAACTTCCTGCTAATTTCTTCTAAATATTGCAACATCTTGTTGAATTTTATATAAGGATTTAATTTGACCACTTTACGCTAATTTCTTTTAAATAGGTACAACGGGCTTTTGTCCGCAACTCCACGTCTTAAGCGCGTATTTTGCGTACGGGTGGGACAAATGAGTCACTCGATCCACCCCATCTCCTCAAGAAAGCCTAGCAGCGCCTTGGTGTCGCTAACCATTTCGCTAAGGTTACCTGGGTTTCCGAAGTACTTTGCCCTATATCCAGCGACCACAGGGCAGCTTAGAAGCAGGTGAGCTGCTGTCTCGTCCTCCTCCATGCAGGCTCTGCAGAGCGGACTGTCTGTAACTCCTAAGACAGAAAGGTGCTTGTTAAAGGTCCCGTGGCCAGTTGTAATGGCCGTTAGTTTGCGTAACTGTATTTTGGTTAGTCGTAGGGCCTTTTTCGTAAAACGGCCATCAATGGAGGGAAGTGCCTCCTTGGCCTGCCTGCACTTCTTTTAAATATTGCCGGATTGAGGCGTGGCTGGAAAGACCTCACAGCCTCTTTACCTTCCGCATGACGCAGGTTTTCAGCGGACATGGTAAGTTCGGGAGGTTCCTGCACCGAATTCGTGCGGAAATGACGCCCTGGTGTCGCCACTGTGCGGAACGCCCGGAGGACACGGTGGAGCAAACATTGGAGGTGTGCCCTACTTTGGCAGAGCATCGCCGTGCTCTCGTGGGGGCGATGGGCGGTGGCGATCTCTCGCGTCGGGCCTTGGTACAGGCCATGGTTCCGAGCGAGGAGGAGTGGCAGGCTGTCGCTTCCTTCTGCGATGCAATAATGCTAGCAAAGGAGGAGGCCGACCGCATCAGGCAACAGCGCTCACAGCGTCCCAGCCGCCGCTGGGATTCCGATCCCAATTTCCAGCCACCGTAGGTGCGGGCTAGCTGACTGCGAGCAATGGATAGCTCGCTGTTCGGGCGTCCGGTAACTGTACAGACCGAGCTGAAGTCGTCGACGGCGCGGTCTATTCCCGCGCGCCTCAAGGAGATGTCAGCAATAGCAGGGGGCCAGCCGGGTCGAAGCCTACTGGGGTCAGGGTTATTCGTAAAGGAAGCTCGGCCCCGGTACGAAAGGCAAGAAGGAACGGGTTGGGTTTTTAGTCGGTAAGAGTCCAAGGGCGGGGGATGACATTTGGATGATTTTACCCACAAAAAAAAACACGACTATGTGACCCCCCCCCCTGACACCAAGCTGGATCCGCCCTTGATCATGCGCCGACATATACATAACAATATTTTATACCTCCCCCCCCCCATCGTATTCTCATTAGATCACTGGTACATAAATATTTTATTAACTCACACTTGACCGATTTCTTAAATTTCTTAATTTTTTGTTAGTAATTTTTATTCAAAATGTCTTATGTTGACAATTTTTAACTTATAATAACATAAAATTACTCAGGTTTGTCGAAATACGGGACAAATAGGTCACATGTACTAATATGGACCGGGATGATCAAATACGGTGACAGTCTCATATATACGGGACGTATGGTAACCCTAGAGATATATGTTTAACGTGAATACGACAGAGTAAGCTGGACATCCATAACAAGATTGGGGGATTGACAGTTTTGATTAAAGAGAAAAAGAGTATGAAAACATATGCTCAGCAGTACGACATAACGAGCTAGTAAAAATGAAAATGAAAATCGGGCAAAAGCAAGTCGGACTCGCGCACTGAGGGTTCCGTCCAAACTTACCTATGGAAAGAGTTCAATTCCCAAATTGAGTAACGAAAATTTTTCTGAACAACAAAAAAATATTTTTTGTGACGTAATTACAAATGTACAGTTCTTCGATTTTATTCCTATCATTTTGCTATGAGATCTCGCTTCATGCCTTTCAGGATTCTAGGTTAACGGGAAATACCCTATGAATTTTGATTCCCTTGAGAGTACATTTCGACAATAAACTGTTACGTACGTACTAATCAAATGCCGATTTACTGACGAGAGAATTTTATTCACCACAAACAATAACAAATTAGTCCAGTCAACAATAATCCGAATCGCAATTAACGCTAGAGTACCGTTACACTATCGCTTAGGTCGTTAAGTAAAATCACTTCAAGTACTAGGGTAGTTCGCTCTTGATCGCAGTCGAAATCACAACTGACTCGCTTCCGGCCGGGGGCTCGTATTTATATGCGGAGCCAAGAAAATTCTAGATACTGACGTCCCGCGATCGATCCAGAATTCCAGAACCATTGAATCGCTTCTCGAAGTCATAAATCATTTTTATTGCTCGTGGTAATAAGAGTCATTTTCATGCGAATTTCGACTCTATTGTTAACGTCGGAGGGTACCATTTTCCTTAGCGGTAGGTAGATACCTAACTACTACTTGTATTTACTTTGTGGATGTTTCGAGATTTTTCTAAGCCTGGCTACGCACAACCATTCTAGATCTTTCGAACAGCAATGCGTTTTAATTATTAAGTGCTACTCGTTATTTTCTCGGAGATATGGCGTGTTCACGTTTAATGGCGTAACAATACGTTTTTTGCACTATAAGCGGCTGTTTTTTTTTTTCGTTAACTCAGAAGTTTGTTTTTTTCTAAGTTTTAAGGAACTACAGACCCGAGTATAAAGTTTTAATTTCAACTGGATACCTCCACGCGTTCCCGAGGTAAAGGGTATTGACAGTCTTATAGACGGACAACAAAGTGATATCTGTTCAATTTAAATGCAGACTGAGATATAGCACCTATAATTTTGATAGCAAAATTCTCTTTGATTAATATAATTGATTTTAATTTAATTAAGTTTTGAATGGATAAAGTGAGAAATGAGTTTATTAGAGGAGTGTTTGAAAGTGGCACATGTGACCGAAAAGTTGAAAGGCAATCGTATGTCTTTTTTTTCGGTGGGTACAAATCATCCAGATGACATCACCTGCCCGTGGGCGGAGTGGGAGATAGTGTCAGACTCTTACTGACTAAAAAACCCACCCCGCTCCTTCGTTGCCTTATATACCGGGGCCGAGCCTCTCTTTCGGAAGCAGACGCTTGGCCCTAGTCTTGGTATGGTCATGTGAAAGGAGGGATGAAACGCATATTACTAAAAAAGTTCTGATTATACATGTAGATGTAGATAGATGGAGAGGGAGAGGGGGGCCAAAGAAAAGATAAAGATTGTGTGATATGAAAGAAAAGGGAGTTAGTGATAGTGTGACGGATGACAGGCCAGAATGAAAGAAAAAAACGTGTTACGCCGACCCCAAGTAATATGGTATAAGGGCAGGAAGAAGAAGATGTTTTAATTGGCTAGAGAAGCGCTGATAAAACCAACATTCAGGTTGAACGAACTGCAAAGGAATTTGGCTAAGGTCTAAATAATAGTTTGTACCAGACCAATGACAGAATAATGAGGTTCAATAATAAATCGAATAGCTGCTAATGAAGGCAGTGATGATAAAGTTAAATCAGGGGTGTTGGTACCCTAGCAGAGCGTTGGGATTGTCCGAAATGCATGTCCCTCGCAAAGGGTAACTAAAGAAATGGTGAGTTTTGGTATTTAAATGTCTGACATTGCCTTTCGCCTGACACAGAGCAGAACAAATCATTTGATGATTAATAGTCACACACCCACACCAAATTTTAATCTTTATTTTTTCTAAGATATAACTTTTTTCTTTTTAATATTCTGTGCTAGGTTCAGTACCTAGATCACCTCAGACACCTTGATCTCCAGTGCTTATTTGTTTAACTTTAAGATAGATCCTATCTTTCATAATTTTATTTTATAGTGTTTTTTAAAGTCACTTAAATTTGTATACTAAATTTACTAATATCAACACGGTCTCCCAAGATACAGGCTCCGCCGAGTTTTGGGACCACCGTATAGACTACATGATAAAGCTCGCCAATGGTTACATTCCTAATTCCGAATGTTATAATTTAAGGCAACTCTTGTAACAATGGTTCAATAGTATACTCGTAATTATATTTAATTGCATGTTATATTATTTCATTGATAACTATTTTGTGTGTACTTATTTTCCTATTACTGTTACACACGGAGTCTACATCTCTGATTTAACCACCTCCAAGAGATTTCTTTGGAAAGAAGCAACACATGTATTCATGTATTACTAGGTTATTATTGTTTTATTAAATATATTTTTTGTTTAAAAGTTACCATTATACAACGTTGTACAAGTGCATGTAAATAAATCATCTTTCTACCCATTTTTGTGTCCTTCTTCTTATCTTTTATTTTATGTGTCTACATAAATAGTTTAATAATTATTTCCCGTGTAAAAAGATGTATTGGCATTCTTAATACATAACGTAGCTGGGGAAGTAAACCGAAATATGTATGATCATAAACAGGTTGATGGTCGGCCCTGTGTTCCGCATATAATCCCTCGACACCGGCTACGACACCCTGGGGAAGCGGTGAACACTCTGTTGGAGGCTGAGAGCGCCAAACACGGACACACAGTAATAAAAGAAATATGAATTAATGTTCACTCTTCGGCACACAAGGACACAATGCCAGCGGAACAAAGCTATTGAATATACTTTATGAGACTCCGCAGCGTACACATGATGGCGCGCCTTTATTGATGCCCGAAATAATAAATATTAAATCTGTACAACTGACCAGGTTTAGAGGATGAATTTATGTAAAAGGGAAAACCTTTACCAAAGGAGTTTTTTTTTATGGTGGGAAAAATCATCCAATGACATCCCCTGCTCTTGGGCGGAGCGGGAGATAATGTCAGACTCTTACTGACTAAAAGCCCACCCCGTTCCTTCTAGCCTTCATACCGGGGCTCAAGTTTCCTTTCGGATAACCTTGGCCTCAGTTTAGTAGGTATACTTTTATTATTTTCTACTTGGAAATGAACAGCATTATCTGATCCAATGACCTCCCACTCTGGTTGGAACGAGAGGGACTTTTGCTGACTTAAGCCCAATTGTGTTCCTTCAAATGCTCTTTGCATTCCAGGGCCGCGGCAACTTATTTGAACAATCCCGTAGCGCTAGCAGGCAACTGTCCTAGTGGGCCTCGTCACTTATATTGACATCAAAGAACCTGACAGTAATTTAATGACGAGCCAGTTTAATTCACCAAATTTAGGCTACACGTAGTTTCCTAGAATAAGTGGACAATTAACCTATGTAAATTAAATAATTTTAAAATATTCCCGGTCGAGCCCATGTCAAGGGATAGCGGAGGTGAAAATTCTAACTAGTTTGACCCGACAGCTACCTCCCGCTATTCTGATTAACAAAACTTTGCGGCCACCGCCCACCAGACAGTTTCATAAATGTCCTGCATTTAAAGTTTTCAACTTAATAATATACCAGTCAAGTAGCAAAATTTACCTCGCGGACGTTTGTGCAGAGGTCGCCAAGTTGAAGACAAGTCAAACGAAATTACTTAGCAGCAAAGAGCGAGGCAAATTGAAAGCACAGAATACAGTTCTTCAAAGCGATATTCAACGTGAGAAAATTACGATCTCACAAATAATTTTAAAAGCAAAGCTAACCATCATTCCGAAAATGGTTTTAAGTCGTCCGTAGCTTCTCTGCCTATCAGCACGTTAATGTTTTAAGAATTGTTATTTCTACCTGGGAGAGCATTTAGGAGAGTATTGATCTGCACAAAGCTATAATTTCAAACATTATCTGCATAATTGCTGAAATATGCAAAGTTTTACGAATGGATACTACCTATGAAGGTTGCTCGAAGAAAAAGGGCAATTACAGGCCAGCAAGGAATTTCCCTCAAGTTCGCTTAAACCTGGTGAAGGCTTTGTATCTGCGCCCGCTATTCATCCTAATTATGAGCCATCCATTGTAAGAGTATGCGATACAGGGCGTTAATTGCCGAGATTACTTGTGCGTACACACCCATAGGTCTTGGTTAATTTTAATGGCGCCTAAATGAAACACTGTGTGTGTAAAGTTGTGCGAACAACGCACAAGTAACTCAGCCATTACTCGTCCGTCTCGTTTGTATCAGGCTGAATCTTTTATAAAGACGAGGCGTGTCCCCCGGCCGCGGCTCCTCTAATGATGATATACTCGCGCGAGTTCCCACGGGCGGTGTAATTTTCCCTTAGTAAAGCTAGACTACACACACACCATCGTGTTGTCCGAACCAAAGTGAAAACAAATGAAGAAACGCCTCCGTTTAATCATTCATTCGTGTGTGCCACGTGAGGCGGGTTTATTGAGATTTATTTTGCCTTTTATCGGTCAAGCGATGGAGGCAGTTACTTATTACAACTGTACCGCGGTCGCACCTGCCTCCCTACACGTACTATAAAAAATTTAGACTCAGATTTCATGAAAGCAAAATCATACATAAATATCGATTTGGCTAATTAAGCAATATCTTCCGATGGAACATGAATATCTTATTTATTTACTCATACGTACTTCAAGCAAAATATGTGTAAGGTCTTCCCGTCCAATTATAATTTGTGTGTCCTCAAAATTCAAGGTTAGAGTGAATAGGCTCTTAATAAACTAGTGCGCCTCACCATCAACAATTGCATCACTGCTTACCATCAGGTGGGATCACAGTCAAGCACTGGTTTATATCATTAAAAAAAATGTATTTTAATTTCAATAAAAATATATGCTATTTTAAACAAACTTTGTTATAGTCTGTTCGGAAAGTAAACAATCGTAGGATTTGAGGGTGGTACTGTGGTAGGAGGAGTTCACATCGGTGTCAGGTCGACGATGAAGTACCTGGGATTCGTCCTCGACAGCCGGTGGAATTTCGTGGAGCATTTCCGACGTCTGGCTCCCAAACTCAACCGGGCTGGGGCTGCGCTCAAGCGGCTCCTGCTCAACCTTGGGGGTCCAGACGCCTCCTGCCGGAGGCTCTAGGCGGAGATCGTTCGGTCCATGGCCCTCTACGGGGCGCCGGTGTGGGCGCCGTAGCTGAAAAAGCAACCGGCGGCCGTACTGAACGCCTGCCAGAGGGTCATGGCGATAAGGATGGTGCGGGGATACTGCACGGTCTCCCGCGAAGCGGCGAGCCTTCTGTCTGGCCTACCACCGTGAGATCTGGAGGCAACAGTCCTTGCACACATGCATGATATGCGTGTGGAGATGCAACGCCGGGGTGAAAGTCCGCTGCCGCGACAGGTCACGGCATGGCGGACAGAGCTCCGGCGGGATCTCGTGGTGAAATGGCGTCAACGACTTTCGCAACCCAGTGCTGGGCACGCCACAATCATGGCGGTAAGTCCCCTCTTTGAGGCATGGCTGAAAAGACCTCACGGCGTCCTTACCTTCCGCATGACGCAGGTACTTACCGGACATGGTTCGTTCGGGAGTTTCCTGCATTCGATTCATGCGGAAGTGATGCCCGGGTGTCGCCACTGTGCGGAACGCCCGGAGGACACTGTGGAGCACACAGTCGAGGTGTGCCCTGCTTGGGCGGAGCATCGCCGTGCCCTCGTGGAGGCGATCGGCGGCGGAGACCTCTCGCGCCGGGCCTTGGTTGAGGCCATGGTCCGGAGTGAGGAGGAGTGGCAGGCGGTCGCCGACTTCTGCGAAGCAGTAATGCTCGCAAAGGAGGAGGCCGAACGCATCAGGCAACGGCGTTATCGCCGCCGCCGTCGCCGGGATTCTAATCCCGATTTCCGGCCAACGTAGACGCGGGCTTGCGGACAGTGAGCAATGGGTAGCTCGCTCTCCAGCCGTCCGGTAACTGTCCGGACCAAGCCCAAGTCGTCGACGGCGCGCACTGTTCCCGCGCGCCTCAAGGAGTTGTCAGCAACAGCAGGGACCCAGCCGGGTCGAAGCCTACTGGGGCCAGGGTTATCCGAAAGGGCGCTCGAGCCCCGGTATGAAGGCTAGAAGGAACGGGGTGGGTCTTTTAGTCAGTAACTGTAGATAAATATCGTTTTTGTTATGTGATCAACATTGTGACGTCATTATAGTGCGACTGTTACATCTTGATATTTTGAAACTATGTTAGACTAGTTTCTTTCAGCAGCTTCACCTTGTAATGAAAATAATCTTACTTTCTGAACTTAGTCACCTAATGAAACTACAAGTTATAGCTTATATGCTACATTATTGCAATGTTTATGATTAAGTTCATCTGTCTAGGAGTTTTTGCGCGACACATCCATACATACGAGCACCTCCATCCATCTTCACAAACTTTCGCATTTATAATATTATTAGCCTATTTGTTGAACTTGCTCACATGATGAAGCAAAAAATATATAGGTTTATAAGCTATATTATTGCAACGTTTACACACATGTGGACATTCATCCGTTTATAAGTTTTTGCGTGAATGAGTAACAAACCGTTAATTGTGGCGACACCTGGGGGAGGCCTATGTCCAACAGTGGACGTCTTTCGATTGAAATGACGATGAACATTTAAATGCAAATACGAACCGGTAAAGGAATATAGCGTAAGGAAACCGCTGTACTGCCTACATAAGTAGGTGCCACCAACGACACAGTTCCAACGAAAATGGTTCTATTATCACTTTGACTGGGATCGGTCTATCATCACTGACTGGAATATTGTAGCTAATAGCAAATTTATGATTACCCTAGTTATATATAGAGGTAAAAATGGGACACACTACCACTTTCTCGTTGTCTTGCTCGGTACATTTTTTCCACTTTTGCTAATCAATGAAAAATATCAACTTAACGACAATGAAAAATATCAACGACTATGAAAATAAAGTACCATCTAGTTAGCCTGTAAGGGGCCAAAATTCAATTCAAAAATTCAAAATCATTTATTTCAAATAGACCAGCAGGCACTTTTAAATAGTCAAATGTCAGTCAGTCTAATAAAAGTGAAGCTAAATTGAACGTTCCGAAGCGTAGATCTCTATGGAGAAGAACGTGCAAGAAACTCCATGGACACTCTTTTAAATCGTATGATGTGTTACATATAATGCTTGGTTACAAATTTACATGTTTCTTCTATTTTGTAAGGACAATGTAGACAATAAAATAAATAATAATTAAAAGATACAAACTGAATTAAGCTACTGGCAGCTAAGAGATGACCGTCTCAACTGACGGCACTCGTTCACGAGCATGACGCGTGCATCAGCCCCACTCAGCTCAACCATTTTTAAGGGAACCGAATGACCTAATAATAACACGTGTTACCAACAGCGAGACATTTGAGTGAGCATAACAAACTCTCAAACGCCGTGCTCGTAATAAGACCATCGACCATCTCGTATATAAGATCTTTGGGATTACTTTGTCGTCCGTCTGTTTATCTGTTAAGACCGTTTAACTGGAGAACGCTTGAAGATATTGAATTAAAATTAAAACCATATACTCAGGTCTGCGATCGCGTCGCAATAAACGTATATATTTTGATACTCAAGGGAATCAAAGTTCATAGGGTAAATCCCGTTGACATAGAATCCTGAAATTTGGCAGGAATCAAGGTCTCATACAACAAGTATAGGGAAAAAACTGAAAATTGTAAATTTGTAGATCCATCACAAAAAAAAATTGTTTGCAATTCGGAAAAATCTTCGTAACTTAATTCGGGAATTGACTTTGACTTCAGGTAAATTTGTATGGAATCCTCTTACTCTCGACTCGCTTACTGTATCCTTACATAAGCCTGAAAAGAAATATTCTAAGTTAGCCGAAACGCATTATAAATTAGAAGTATCAACTTCTAATTTATAATGCGTTACTTTGTTTTGATCAATAATGGTGGCAAATCTTTGGCAAAAATTTATTAAATATTATTTCCCTTGTGACTCAGTGAAGTTTTTTATCACATTTCTTAAGATTTTGATTAAAAATCACAATAAAATAACATGATATGACGTTTGGCATTTGACGGATGGCCTGGGTTGGGTTGCTATTTAAAAACTTTAATTTTATTTTCACTTAACGCCACAAACATCCTTTTATTGCACAAATATTAATTAAATTGGTGAGTATTTCATGAATACGTTACGTTATTGGCCTCTTAGGTATGTTATTGACAACATTTTACAAACAGGAAATATTCCACGAATTATTTTTAAATTTTTGACTAAAAGCATTGTGGGTTTACGTCGGTTTGTTGGTAGCCAGTGTTTTGTTTCTTTTATCGAGTTGAGGGTGATTCGAGTGTTCGGGCATCGGGCATCGGGCAGCGGGCACGCGGACCCAACAACCCGGCTTAATTAACGCGGGCCCGAAGCGAATATTAAATGTTCGCAAATAGACTTATTTGTCCATATGTCGGCCGTGGACCGTGCCTTCCGTGTACCGCAACTCGACATTAATTGAGATATCCAGAGCTTTGTTGTATGCCAAATTGTATAAATTCAAGGTTAGTTAGTTGGGCCACCGCTTTAAACTAAATATTAACTGTTAGAGTCGTGGTTACGATTCGTTTGTGCACAACACAATTACGTTCCAACAGCCGTTTCAAACAGTTAATTGGTATTAAATAAAATAATTAAATACATTGAAACCCGTATTTAAATGATATTCAGTTGAACTTTATAAAACGTTCAGTGCTATTTTTGTTCGTAACATTTCGAATTTAGATCAGCAAGTTGAGCTAAATGAAATAACTTGGACTCTACTCCGTAATCAGGCTCTATTTATAACAAACTACTTTTAACAAATGTTACATGCATTGCATTTTACATAAAACTAGCTAGTGACCGCGACTTTGTCCGCGTTGGATTCGTTAAACAATGCCATTTGATCACAATTTCAAGATATTTTTTTGCGCGGTACCGTTATTCTTTTCTCTCTAAAATATAGTTACAACATCAACCTGTAATCCACTAGTGAAAGTCCTATCAATTTATTTTTTTGTAGGTCTCGATGTTCATATTCTTAGAGTAAAAAAATGTTATTGATATTTCAAACAGACACTTTAATTTTATATACATATTACATCGCTCACCTAGCTAGGAATATTATTTAAGGTAGTTATATTTTAGTAGTGGAGTGCCGTAAGGCGTTAAATTAGTAAAACCTCGGAATCCGGGGCCAGTCAATGAATTTTTATATAAACCATTGGACTGTATTGTTAAAAGCTCAAATAAAAAAGTTAAAAAAAAATTGTTCGCTCTTTTTTTACCTGATATAGGTAAACTAGTGCTTGACTGCGACCCCAACAATTGATAACAACAATTTACTGAAAAATAAGAGGGACAAGAGAAAAAAAAAGGTGTTGTCAAACTCCCAAGTTTGCAACCCTGAACATCCGGTGCTACCCCCATGGTGCTCGAAAAACTGCGAAATTTTGGCACTTTTTTCCAGATTTTTCGTAAAAACTACCTGAACAAAGCGTTTTTTAAGTAATTTTTTTTATACTTTAATAAAGCTAACTAAACATACTACAATTTGAGCTTAACTCCAGTAGGTACTCTATGTTGATTAGTTGCAGAGATACAGTTTGTCAAAGCAGGCATTTTTTTTTTGAAAAGTGTACGTTTTGTGTTTTTGTCATATTCAAAGACACGTACTGGCTAAACTAATAATCCTAGAGAAAAGTATGAGGCAACAATTTGTTTCAAATTTAATTAGAGTAATGCGTCTAGGCTTTTTTTTTTCGATGGGAAAAATTATCTTATGACAACCCCCGCTCTTGGGCGGAGCGGGAGATAGTGTCAGACTCTTACTGACTAAAAAACCCATCCCGTTCCTTCAAGCCTTCAATACCGGGGCTCGAGCGCCCTTTCGGATGACCCTGGCCCCAGTAGGCTTCGACCCGGCTGGGTCCCTGCTGTTGCTGACAACTCCTTGAGGCGCGCGGGAACAGCACGCGCCGTCGACGACTTGGGCTTGGTCCGGACAGTTACCGGACGGCCGGACAGTGAGCTACCCATTGCTCGCTGTCCGCAAGCCCGCGCCTACGGTGGCTGGAAATCGGGATCGGAATCCCGGCGGCGGCGAGAGCGCAGTTACCTGATGCGGTCGGCCTCCTCCTTAGCGAGCATTACTGCTTCGCAGAAGTCGGCGACCGCCTGCCACTCCTCCTCACTCCGGACCATGGCATGCGTCTATGCTTCACAGTTTTCTCAAAAGTTACAAAAATATTGGGTTCGTCTATACATATAATAAATCTGTAGAAGATTTTTGTCGTGCGCGCGTCACGTAAAATGCACGCAATCGATGTTAATAACTTTATACATTAAAATTGTGTGTATAGTCTGTCTAATAAGTCAACTAACTTGAGAATTTTGTGTAATATTTAATAAATTAAAAAATACTTATATTCGATACTTTTTTTTAAGGTTATTTTGTTAGTTAACAGTGATCTCTATCTCTTTATCAACCTTGATTATTGAACTCTCTCAACACTAATAATTACCCAAGTCGTTTAACTTATTAGACAGACTCTAACTTGATATATTACTTAGGCTATGTTTCATCGCAATCGGTTGACTAGGTATATCAAAAGATATATGTATTACATTTATTGACTGTTATGCGGTACGAAGTCCACAGACTTTCGCCCTTTTGGAAGGACCAGGTTTCATCCAGTCTAGAGCAGTAGAGGGAGTGGAGAAGGAGGAATAATGTTTTGACAAACTGTTAGGTCTCCCACATTCTCGTCCTTTTCATCCAGGACGACAGGGTTGGCGTTGTTGCAATTTCGACCTTGGCAAAAAAAACATAGGATAGAGCACTTGACCCTGGCCTTTCTGCAAGTGCACGACCTTAACCCAACCAAAAAAAAAGAAACTGAAACAAGTGGCAGAATTTTACAGTTTTCCGAGCACTGCGGTAGAATTGCTCATCTTTGGCTTGGTGATCTTCGTAACCAATGGACAAATTTTGCTTAAGTTTCGCTCAAATTGTAGCAAAAGCTACCTTTATAAGTATCTATATCGCACTACGATTCGATTAATAATAATAAAATTATCGATACGAATCGTAGTGCGATAAGAGTCAGTTTTCGAGTATTTAAAAATAAAAAAGACGTGTGGCACTCGGGGACTGCCGTGGTAAAGCTATTGCATAGCATTTTTATCAACTTATGCAATTATAATTATTTATTTATTTTATTTAAGCAGTATTTTTTTCCTTTTTTTTTCTTTGATATTAATTGAAGTTACACTTTCACACATTGAATTGAATTTTGATTGATTGTTCACTCATTTGTTTTCTTATCGGTCACCACGCTCAAAAAACAAATGAGTGGGGGGTGTTAGGTTATTTTCGTTACGGAATTTTTGGATTCGGTCTCCACGCTCAAGGCCCGCGATAGAAGCTATGCAATAGCTTAATAAAAAAATGAACCTCGGATATTTTTTTTAACCATTTTACATATATTGTTAAAAACACATTTCAAAAGTTTGTATATAGATTCATTGATTGGCCCTGGATTTCGAGATGTAAATCTTAAGGCACTCCACTATAGGTAGGTATATTTTACAGGTACTAGCCTCAAAAATTGTACAAATATTTAAAACAGAGTTTTGAGTTCATTTTACAATTTATATCAGAAATTGCGAACATCACAATTTATATAGGCTACTAGTTTAGACCACACTTAATATTTAATATTTATTACTGACAAAATAATAATAATTATTATATTAATTTAAATATTTACATCAGATAAAATTTACATATGTGTATAAAAAAAACTTAAACTGTATACAAAACCCCACCCTAAACCTATTATATTCAAAACCTAAATAAATATATAACGTACATAAATAAAATACAAAAACACAAAGTGCACTCAGGGGACAAGCCCTTTTCCAAGCATTCAACGCATCGGACAAACACGGTACCTCAACATCAACCAGTGAGGAAGATAAAATATTCCTGGTTAATGTTTCAGTACTGTGCACCGAGGAGAGGAATGCTGGTAAATTTATTTTGAAATTTTGCGGACGCCGAGACCACCCATTTGGATGGGAAGCATAGCTTGCTGCCACGCTCGGTCGTCCAAGGCCACATTTAAGATAGAAGAAAGTGTGTTCCTAATAATGATCGACTTTTTTCAAATGTCATAAAGATTTAAAATAAATAATATTACCCACAGATTTAGGTAAATACTTAAAAATAAAACACTTTAATACAAACTACAAAGCATTCCTGAAGTGGTTGGATTGAAGTTTTCTTATTCATAAATTCGCCTACTGAGTAAAAACTATGCGATATCAACATTTTTTTTAAACTAAACAGTTTTTTTTGTGAGGTAATTGAGTCATCCAGCTAGGTAACGAATTGAAAATAAGTTGTGGCATATATACGCAACTTACGATACGTATTTCACTAGGTATGGTATGGTATGTATAGGTACGATACGTATTTTAATACAGCATATGTATAGATATTATGAATGTATAGATTTTTTATTTAATGCTTTTCTTATATTTACATTTGATGTTTCACATCAAGAACTGCTAAACTAAATCAAGACAAAACAAATTTTCTGCAAACTGTAATTCAGCAAATAAAAAATACAAAACCTACCGGTACGAAATTAAATAAGAATATCTTGCCCAAAAACGTCCAGATCCTTTAAAAGAGAGCATAGTATAATATTCCCTCTGGAGAGTAGAACGTCCTGGCAACTGAATGTGCTTCCCCGGGGAATAGGATTGGGCTTACTACAATAGTTTAAGAGCGGGATGCCGAGCTACAGTACCTACAATCTCTAGCCGTTCAAGCGCTATTTTCACCTCTTGAGAGCAAATAAGAATGAGGCGAAGTTTATATGGAGCTAATCTACGAGTAAGGTGAGAATTACAACTGAAAAATTGTATACTGGATCTTTAGTGTACACTCTAGTTACTACCAGCGGCTTTGCCCGCCTGATAGTTAAAAATCACCCCAAGGGAAAAGACTCCCGTGATAAAAAGTACCCTATGTGCTATTTCAGGATATAGAGTGCCATTAGTTGAGAGACTGGTCATCTCTTAGCTGCCAGTGGCTTATTCCCATTTATATTTTTTTTTCTTTAATTATTGAAATTATGCCCGCATAATAGAAGCGACAAAATATGATTTAAAAGAGTGGCTCGGAGGTTTCCGCTAAATAAAAATTTAGCGGAAACCTCCGAGCCACTCTTGTCTATCCTATATTGTTAGCCTTGTCTATCCGACTGCTGGAATTTTTACTTTTCTTAAGCCTTCCTTTTTCTATGGCTTTTATGATACCAGAATCTGATGCGATGTCTGCCATTCCAGAGACCTATTATTGTGTACCCTTTTGTTCTTATGACATGCGGTAGATATGTGACCTTATTTTCCAGTGCCAATATGTACGACCAAATAGACATTCTTCAGAGGCACAGACTTTATCTCTGATTTTATACAAGTACTTGCTGTAACGTAACACCTGTAAGAATAAGGATATGGTCCTGCTGCCTATAGGCAATACATATAAACAATGGATGTTATTTATCCGCCTTCAGCATGCAACAATGTTGTATAGTATCTACTCATTAGCATTCTGCGAATAATAAAATTCTGTAATATCCACAATTAAATGTTTTATTATTTTTTTAAAAATCTACGTAACCTCTGGTTCTTTTAGTCTTACCTTCCTATTTTCCCATACCGTTACAAAATAGCCTGAATGAAACTTCCCACAAAACGATGTTAGAAACTCGGCGAGCAGACAATGTGCGCCATCTAGCGAATAGTCTTAGAACTAGCGCCAGACGCGCGACTGCAGCAACGGAAATAACTTGAGCTTCTCTCGCCTGGATGTGTATGGAACCACGGAAATAAAGCTGATAAAGTGTGGAAATTTCAAAATCAATTAAAGTTGTGTTTGAGATACATTTATTTTAGATACAAAAAACCGGCCTATAGTTTAAATTGCCGTGTAAAAGTGTTTTTTTCAATACACTTGCTCAGAAAGTGACTCTTATTGTAGAACACTTAGGTATATAAAGGCGCTTGTTACCAAACTGTGACATTTTGATTACCATAACGCACTCGTGCTATGATTTAGTTAAAACCTTTTTGTTCAACCTCTTTGATCACAAAACATATTTTGAGTACGAAAAAATTTCGCATAGATAATTTCACGTTCAATGGTATAAATTAGTGTCTTAGGTACTTATTCCATGCAATTTTGACCATTTTAACTTGTACAAACGAATTTATTTAATGAAAAATAACATTTAGTAACTAAATCGTACATTCACATAAAAATTGTTTTTTTTTGTGGTCTATGGCCGCCATTTTAAGTTGCGCGCGGTTTTCGGCTTGATTTATTCGAGTGTAATTCAGTGGCTGTATTAATTAAATAAAATTAAATACTACAAAATCATTACAACATGTTACATGCGTATTCAATAGTCACTACGAGATACATTATAATAAAAACTTTTCACGCAAAAACGTAAACGTAAGACAAGGCAGTATGATTAAAATACTTTAGGCTTCTCCTAGGGGTAATTTAAAAAATTATGCGTGCGCATATGAAAACAGATTTTTACCGTCATATCACAAAAAAAAAGTTATCTACTAGTTTTACTGTTGTTTTCTTCACAAGTGTATTGAAAAACATCGATATGATACACGTGAGTAATTAATGATTACCGTTCTCGGCTCTCTTAAGACCCTCGCCACGGCTCAGGTCCAAATACCGCTCTGTAATCACTAACATTACACACTTACATCATAATGTACTATTAAAACCCTATTTGCAAAATAAATATAATTTATCTTTTTTTTTATGCTGAACCCTTTTTTATCGTTTCGTCCATTCACACAACATCCATTTAGAACAAATATTACGAAATAAGTCTATTTTTTTATATATTATTATATATTTTCACTTTTTAACTTCATTGTAAGGGTCATCAGCAGAAAATTAGAAAAATAATTCATCGTCATTTCAGCCGAAAGACGTTCACTGTAGGACATAGGCCTCCACTATGCGTCGCCACAACGACGACCGGTCCTGTGCGTCTCGCATTCATCGGATTCCCGTGACCCTTACCAGGTCATCGGTCTACCTTGTGGGAGACCTGCTGCGGTCTTCCCGTCCGATTATAATTTGGGTATCTTCAAGGCTAGCGTGAATAGGCTCTTAATAAACTAGTGCGCCTCACCATCAGAGATTGCATCACTGCTTACCATGAGGTGGGATCGCAGTCAAGCACTCAAAAAATGTTTTGTCTTTGTATCAATTAAATATATATATATAAATATATATGTACGTAACAAAGTATATAACCTTTGATCCCGCACACAATAAAAAACAAAACAATAGGTGCACTCCAAAATACAAATATGAGCTAGCTACCAGCTAGCATCAATATTCTAACTCCGATGTGTCATGAACGTTCACAGTAATTAACGGTTGTTTAAACAAACTATTAGCTATGCAAAGTCTTTAATTATAATAATTAATGCGCGGCTAAAACACACTGTAATTTACATTATTGCATATATTTGGTCTGAGTCACAAATGTGCACCCCAACAAAATTTGTTGAACTCACGCCACTAACCCTACACACTGCGTATACGCTCACGAAAAAAGTGCACGCTTTAAATTAAATAAAAACTGCAAATATTATTCGTTGACACGCAATCTTTTTGATATTGGCAGTACGGTGTTAGCACGGCGCATGCGCTAGACAGTTCAGTGGCGACCAGTTTTAAATTTAGATCGGTGTCGCCGGAATTTCGCTGGCCTATTTAGACTCTGCAAACGGCAGATTTTAACTGAATTCAATTTATACTTGTTATTGATGTTGATTTAAATTATTTGAGCCAGTGATTTATTAGCTAATGGACCCGTGTGATGTGATGTGCAACTGTCCAGCTGTCGTAGTATAGTGAAGTGCGCGCGTGGTTATGAGAGACTGCTGAGAATACTGTTCCAAGATGTTTGGCAGGACGATTCTCTTGTTGTTGTTGTTGTGGACGCAAGGTATTGTACTTCAGTGCACTCATTGTACTATACTTTTAGCTGCCTGTCTTTCCCGGTGTGTGCTCCTAACCACTATGAGCGTACGCATCCGTGACATTTAGCTAGGTACTTAGGTACCTACGTCTCTATAGTTCGTTTGTAGTCGAGTTCTACTTCTGTAACTGTGAATGAGTCACAGTCATATATACTCAGTGTCAAAAATTTCTTTTTGTATTATTATTTATCAGCATTTTCATAGTTGTAAATGAAATTCAAGTTTATAAACTAATCAGTAAACCTTTAAAAAACCTCTCCAGTCGTAAACTTATATATTTAATTTTACGGTTTTTAGGGTTCCGTAGCCAAATGGCAAAAAACGGAACCCTTATAGATTCGTCATGTCTGTCTGTCTGTCTGTCTGTCTGTCTGTCTGTCTGTCTGTCTGTCTGTCTGTCTGTCTGTCTGTCCGTCCGTATGTCACAGCCACTTTTTTCCGAAACTATAAGAGCTATACTGTTGAAACTTTGTAAGTAGATGTATTCTGTGAACCGCATTAAGATTTTCACACAAAAATAGAAAAAAGGCAATAAATTTTGGGGGTCCCCATACATAGAACTGAAACTCAAAAATTTTTTTTTCATTAAACCCATGCGTGTGGGGTATCTATGGATAGGTCTTCAAAAATGATACTGAGGTTTCTAATATCATTTTTTTCTAAACTGAATAGTTTGCGCGAGAGACACTTCCCAAGTAGTAAAATGTGTGTCCCCCCGCCCCCCTCTAACTTCTAAGATAAGAGAATGATAAAACTAAAAAAAATATATGATGTACATTACTATAAAAACTACCAACGAAAATTGGTTTGAACGAAATCCAGCAAGTAGTTTTTTTTTAATGCGTCATAAACCGAAAAAAATACACTATTATTAAAACATCGATCAAAGTTACAACACATTACAAGAACTTTTATATTATGTTACTTGCTGCTACGGAACCCTTCATGGGCGAGTCCGACTCGCACTTGGCCGGTTTTTTTCCTTTTTCCCCGAAAATCTCAATAATGAGTCAAAATATCGCGAACTCTCTTAACTGTACTAACTTATTGAAAATAGGTTTTATAAAACGTGTTTTTATTTCTTATAAGGTAATCAACTAGAGAATTGAAGCGCGTTTTTTATTCCTAGACTCAAAATCCGAATTAAATTATATTATATCTTAATAAGCGTTTTCTTAATGTTTAACAGTTTTTTTAGGATTTCTAGATCATAGCAAATCGCTTTTCTTTATGTCAACAATAGAAACTTTTCGTTAATTTAATCGTGTAGGTAAAATAATTATTGTGGAATAAGTGTGTACTTTTTAAATAAGTGCATTCCGGACGCTCATTTGTTTTGACTCCTTCCTATCAACTAAATCAATATTTGAAAATAACTAAAATAACTTTCTTTTTTTTTTTTGAATTGACAAGTATTTTCAATTATTCCCATTAATAAACATGATAGTCAAATGAAACTAATTTAAGCTGTGATAAGTGTGGTTATAATCAAAATGTGAATCGAAGTTATACATTCTCGCCTCTCATTCATCAAATCAAAGAGTAGCCGTAGAACTACCTATTGCCTCTGTCATATTTTTCAAGCAGATTTTCTTTATGCTTATATTATATTTTAATGTTTTTCAGACTCAGTAAAGAGCCTACGTTTGATAGAGCTCCGGGTACCTACTCATGAGCCTGAAGGTGGAATGGCCCTCCTCAGCTGCCAGTACGACCTTCAAGGAGACACCCTGTATAATGTCAAATGGTACAAAGATGGACACGAGTTCTATCGCTACGTGCCTAAAAATGACCAACCTGTAAATTATTTTCCAAGAGCTGGAGTTAATGTTGAAGTAAGTGAAAATTACATTCAATTGCTCGATGACTAATTTATAAACAATTCTATATTTCATTCAGCGAGATCTTATTTCTAAAACAAATTTGAAAAATTTGAAAATGCTGCCAGGGGTCATGAAATTATGCATATATTTTTAATCCTTTGAACGCCAGCCACGCTTACAAGTAACAAACGGGACCGTCCAGTAGAAACGCCCGGGTGTCGCCACTGTGCGGAACGCCCGGAGGACACGGTGGAGCACATAGTAAAGGTAGGCCCCGCTAGAGCAAAGCATCGCCGTGCCCTCGTGAGGGCGATCGGCGGCGGCGATCTCTCGCGCCGGACCTTGGATACAGACCATGGTCCGGAGCAAGGAGGTTGCCTCCTTCTGCTAAGCAGTAATGCTAGCAAAGGAGGAGGCCGACCGCATCAGGCAACGGTGGTGCTCACAACGTCCCAGCAACCGTCGGGATTCCGATCCCGATTTCCGGCCACCGTAGGCGCGTGCTTGCGGACGGCTAGCAATGGGTAACTTGCTGTCCGTACGTCCGGTAACTGTCCGTTCCAAGCCCAAGTAGTCGACGGCGCGCACTATTCCCGCGCGCCTTAAGGAGCTGTCAGCAACAACAGGGGCCCAGCCGGGTCTAAGCCTACTGGGGCCAGGGTTATCCGAAAGGGAAGCTCGGTACGAAAGGCACGAAGGAACGGGTTGGACTTTAAGTCAGTAATAGTCTGACACTATCTCCCGCTCCGCCCTAGAGCGGGGACTGTCATAGGATGATTTTTCCCACTATAAAAAAAAAAACGTCGCGCATGATTTAAAAGCTTTTTGCTTCATCAAACGCAATCCAACGCAATGTTTGATACGGAGGCAATGCAAATAGAAACCAGATAACGCCTGAAAACACTGTTGGCCTTCAGTAATTCAGTGATTTTACTCGAATATTTCACAAAATTGTTTTCAGGAAATAAGTATTTTTTAAACACTTTTAAAGTTTTTGAAAAAAATTGTCGTCATTCAGAATCTCGATTAGACGTGCAAGCCTATAGTTTTTTTATGATAGGCTTGCGTTTGACCACCATCTCAACTGATGGTAAGCGATGATTTGGTCAACGATGCACGCTTGCCTAGAAGTAACCTATGCACTCTTGACTTAAAGACCCTTAAATAACTATTATTCTAAAGATAACTTTTTTTATATTTTTAATATATGAGTACATTATGGAGGGCCAAAGTTTACGTAAAATAGCAGATTTTCAGAGCTCTTTACTAAATTAGTTTCACACAAATTTATATATTATCTAGGCTTATATATAAATCAAAATATCAGATTTATATATAAGCCTAGAAATATCCATAAGATATATGTGTTTACAAAATATCTGATGAAAAATGTGTAACAACATCATAATGCTGCTTGCAATCGGTTTCGGCTTCACCTTTCATCCGCATTGAATTGTAATAACCGTCTTTTTGGTAACTTGACAAAGTCATTATGACCTGCAATAAAAAGTAATATATACATAAAAGTACATACATTACTTACTCGAACATTTACATGGTTATTAGATACTATACATTTGCAATACTTACATTCACTGTTACATATTATTTTATTTTTTTTGGTTTCACTGACACAATCATAATCTCAAATATTTTTTTATTTATTTTTTTCTTCTAATACCCGAAGTTTACTTCTTTATATACATATTTGGCTGAATGCAACTGGTCTGTTGCGCTCAGCTACCCAAGGCATACTGATATTTGTTACGTAACACGAACTACGGTAAATTGAATCGCTTAGGACCGATTTTTTTTGTTAGCCGTAAGGACTGTGCGATTGCGAATTAACGTATAGTATAGTTTTGATGATGACTCATTTATTCTTAGAATGTGTTTTTTTTCCTGTTTCATATGTATCTAACACTAAACACCTAACTATTATTTATCATTTACTACATACTAATTTATACCTACATATAATAATATACATATATTTATTTACCTCACACCTAATAACTGATTAACATCCGTAGACTCATAGCAAGGTACAGTTGAAAACCAGCGTCAGGCAACTGCTACGTAGTGGCCTGGCATCATGCTGAACTGGACCCATTTGGCGCAGCCGTGAGATATATTTAAGTTTAAGTTTCTATACTAAGTATAATAATTATTATCTCATTGTGTGTACATAGGAAAATACTAATAAAAACTAATCATTTATTTGGCACCTATGTGCCAAATAAACGTATTTTCTTTCTTTCTTTCTTTCTTTCTTCTATAATCACATAAGACTGAACGGTTGTGTGAAAATGTACAAAGGGTTGGCCGCTCTTAAGTCAAATATTCAAGATGTCATCAGTGCCTTTTAGTGTGAGAAGGTATTTTCTACTTGTTTCGTAATGTTGCTGTAGATAATGTCAGTGTTAATATTTACATAACAATGTAATAGTTGATGTACAAGCAAGTAGTATTATCAGATTACATATAAATGTCAGCTAAATACCAATAAATCATTTAACAAATTATTCATGAATGTGTCTATTGTGCGGTGATTATTGAAACAGTCAAAGGACTGACCTTTGACCCGTTTTCAGTCATTGTACAAGTTGAAAAGATAAACTGCAAAAAGGGCATTCAATCATTTTAACATAATAGCAATTCATTTTAAAAGCTTCATGTGTAAATGTTTTGTAATTCCTTCTGATTCATACAGGTATGTCAATAACTCGTAGACTGCGTATATATTACCAATTTATTATTGCTCTGTGGGATGTATAGTTGTGTACGTATTGTGTTTACTGAAAACACGCCAGTCGAGCGTCGTTGTATGATGAATCTGTTTGGGTTCTACGATTATTTCAGTAGGCAACTGAAGTAGGTAAATTAATCTCAATACCAAAATCAAAGTCACATGATTTATATCACTACAAATGATAATAACCGCATGAAATGGTCTTCAAGTTACAAAACGCTTACCGAGCTTGGACAGTAAAAAAGAGAGTGCGTTTCTACAGAAGCAGAGCTAGACGGAATGAAGAGGAGCGGTCCGTGAATTGGCCAATCACAGTGCTCGAAATCTCCACTCTGTGTCTGTGGAAACAATGTAAGTGCAGTGGAATGCAGCTGAGCGAAATTTCAAATAAAGCCCCAAGCCGGATTGGACCGAACAGGCCGAGTGGTAAGTGGAGAGCACAAGGCGGAGGATTGCTCAACTCCACTCCGCTCCGTTTCAATGGAAACACTTGCCACTTTTCACTGCTCTTCTCCGGTCTTATCCGCTCTTCTCCGCTCTTCTCCGCTCTTCCCCGCTCTTCTCCATTCTACTCAGCTCACCTCCGTTTTATTGGAAACGCACCCCAAGCAGTTGCTTCTGGCTGCCGCTCAAGTAGAACATTGACAGTCGTTACGAGTAATCAGCAGAAGCTTGAAAGTATGACAGTTTTACCAAGGGGTAACTGGTACACCAAAAATTACAAAGACACCAAACCACTCTATGTAAACTACTGGTTTTAACTAAATTAGGTTAGGTTGCTTTTTCTCCAAAGATGTGCGAGGAAGTAAGGTGGCACAAGGATGAGTAGCTGTTATATTTAAAAAATATATATTACTCCTACATTGAACCAGAACAACTACCTGTAAGCCATACAAATATTTGTTTCGCGTGGGAATAAATTAAAATCACTCAACCACTGCAGCTTCATCAACCAACAAGCTGGGCCAGGTACATACATACGGTAGGTAGTATTGCCAATTACCTACAAAGTATTTGTACCTACTGTTTTTAGGTCTACTATTACTTACAAATAGCAGATACAGTCATTACACGGCGTTAATAGATGTTACATGGTTCGTTTGCAAAATATTGAAACTGTACGGAAAAGATAATTACTATCATTATATCATGTATGTTCAACTTATACCTGAATTAGTCTCTTAATTGAATCTACTTAAATTTGACGATAAACCAATTTAGTCTTGTCAATAATAAGCAGCTATAATTTTTAGGTCTCCGTAGTTCAAAAGGAAAAAAACTAAACCTTTATAGGATCACTTCGTTGTCCGTCTGTCTGTCAAGACCTTTATCTCGGAAACACGTGGAAGTATCGAGTTGAAATTAAAACCATATACTCAGGTCTGCGGCCCCTTGGAGCTGTGAAAAACATAATAGGTTAACGAAAAGCAAAAACATACGGCCGTTTATGTCGCAAAAACTGCATATTTCGTAGTTTCATAAGGGATGTTGTGGCCGACGACGGAGCACGATTACCTAGAAGTAAGCTATTCACTCATGAAGTCATGACTTAAAGACAGGCAGGGAATTCCACTCCTTAGCTTTAATCAAAATAAATGTTTTCTCAAAACGCTTTGAACATATAGGTAGGATGTCCACCGTGCCATGCATCTATTTATAAAAAGGTATCAATGCGAATCATTAATCGAAATATGAAAAATACTTGTTTTTGTCTTATACCTACCTCCGTCTTTTCAATTCTTCAGTCCAGTTTCCAGTATAATAAAGAGGTGAAGTTTGTTTTTATAATATTTTTTGCTGTAGCAGGCAATCTCTGGAAGTAGGTACTGGTCCAAATGCTACAATTTTTTCACCGATAGAAAGTGACTTTATTCCTGACTGACTAGGCTATATTTTATGTACCTACCCGGACGAAGTCGCGGGCAAAAGCTAGTTTTTAATATAATTATTATTTCCAATGACACCGGTTACCTAGACAAGGTATATTTATAAAAACAATAACATGTGGAACCGTTCTGTAGAGCGACGTCATTGCCTGGATTTGATGTAGATATTTTTAATCTCGAACGTTTATGATTGAATTATTCTACTCACGCAAGTCTTGAAATGATTATTTGTTGTGTCTAGACCTTTTTTCTTCTTATCGTTCTGTACATCTCTCTATAGACCAATATTTTTGTTGTAGGCGTCTTTGCAAAACCAGAACGAGTACGTATTTTTGTATTTAACCTTTCGGGTACCATAATAAAGCGAACGCTCTCTCATTGTCTTTTTATTGTCCCTAATTATGGTATTCGAAAGGTTAATGAAGTAATCGAATATGTTACAAACAAACTTTATAGTCGTTGTCGTCATGGATAAAACTATCTGTAGATAACTTTTGACCAACTATTCGGAATTTCAGCTATTCTTGAATGAACTCTGAACTCGCTAAGTAGTTGCTACTTACGTCAAAAGTGCGAATACTTAAAAACCTTCTTCAGTATATGTCACTCAAAAAACCGGCTTTAGAGGTCAGAGGGAACAAAATTCGATATTTTTTCTTCAGACCGATTTATTTTTCGCAAGTTCATTGCTCTGAGTTTACCGCTATCTTTCACCATCTGTCAAAGAATCACTTTTTTTTATGGCATCTTAAAAATGTGTCACCGGCCATTCGTGTCTTTAGTCAAGACAATTATTCTGATAAAGTCTGTCTAAAAAATCAAACGACATAATAATTTTGTATAATATTTAAACATTTAAAAAATACCTATATTCGATACTTTTATAAGGTTCATCTATTAGTAAACAATGTTCTGGATCTCATAATCAACCAAATTATGAGGACCAGTGTTGACTACATCAGATTTCATTTTATCCTAATAATAAACCAAGTCGTTTGACTTTTTAGACAGACTCTATCGTCTGGTTTGTGACGTAATTAGTGTACATTATACGGTAATACGTACATACGGGAAGAAGTGGGGTGGGCCCAGGCCCACTGTAATTCACGTGTAGCCGCGATATACAATACACCACATGCTCTATATTTAATTTGGTTTGTTAAATATATTTTTCGGTCCGCGACTTCCGTTAGAGTGTAGGCCAAGTATGTCATAAAGTGTATCCTATGGCACTCAACAATAGTGTAATTTTCTTATTATATAATAAGCAAATATATGAAGAGTTATATACCTGCAATATATTTTTGCAACCTGCGTCCAGAAATAATTTACTTTTGTTCTACATTTTTATTTAATTCTCTGTCTATAATGTTGCACAGTTAAGCTAGTGGCTTTTTGGTTCCTTAGCTGTTTATGATATTTAAAATTCAAACTCTACCAGATTGACGCTTTATGTGAGTGGTCAGTGATTAACAAAATGAATTTCAATCCATTATGAGTTTTAGTAGTTTACAAAACCCAATGCAATACACTTATACCATAAATGATGTAGTAATAGCAAGAGTGATGACAACTAGAGATCTTGCTGTTATCTTCGATACTAAGTTTACTTTTCATGATCACACTACTTCTCTAGCCAAAGAGTAATTTCGGAGGTTGGGGTTTGTCCTTAGAAATTGTCGTGAGTTTACAAACCATCAAGTAATCCGACTTCTGTATAACACGCTTGTTAGAAGCAAACTTGATTCAAGCTCTTATGTTTGGAATCCATACGAGAAATCCTATACCCTTATGAAAGAAAAGTCCAAAAAGCATTTTTAAGGTATTTTTACAAACGTAGGTTTGGTTACTATCCATATTTGTATATAACTAAGTTTCTGTTAGGTTGTCTGGGTTTTACATCGCTCCAAGTTAGACGAGCCTTTGATCAGCTTGTAACTGCCTGCAAGATCATACACGGAACAATCGATTTGCCTAGTTTACATGGGGCGCTGTGTAAAATTTTTATCCCTGATAAATATTGCCGGGTCCAAGTCCAAGTCAGTCAGTTCAATATCTCTTCATCAGCGAATTGTAAGTTTGAATAGATATTTTTCAATATACTTACTCCAAAACACACTCTTATCTCTAGCGCTTTTAGACACGCAGGGCACGCGTTTACAAATTTTCGCACTAGTCCGGAAAAGTACGCGAGCTCGCCCGCCTCAATGATTTACCTTGAGTTTAGTCATAAATGATAAATGATATTTATATTCGCTGATGAATGGAAGTAGATATTGACCGAATGAGAGGTTTAGTTATATTATCTGTTATATTTTCTTTAATAAGGTTTTACATAATCTGTACCTATTGTAATCAGTGTAACTGGCATTCTGTAGTTCAGGTTAAATAAATAAATAAATAATTGAAACTTAGGAACGAAAATATGAGCATTTAAAGTGTCTGTTCTATGAAAGCTTTGTTTTCTTTCCAACGTAGGAACACATTTTCATATTTCTACCTACCAAGTGGTTGTATTTCCTTAACCTACACTAATTATGGTTTTTTTTTTAATTACAGTTAGGTCGTTCTTCAAACACTGCTGTGGCACTGGTAAACCTGACGCAGGAGTCGTCAGGAGTCTATAGTTGTGAAGTGAACGGCGAAGGGCCAAATTTTACGACTGTTAGTAGACATAAAAACATCGATATACACTGTAAGTGTGTCTTAAAAACTGTTTCTTAACTAACACATTTCCAATACTTACCTAAAGCAGATAAACAAGCCTCCGCTTCGCCAATGACATCGTATTTGTCTCTTCTTCGGCAGCAGACTTGGGTAACATGCTCGCTGTTTTATATCATGTGACTCGGATTGAGCTTCGTGACCAACATCATAAACGGATTCTTCAAGGTTTTTTAGAGCAGTGATGTATCACTGCTCTAAAAAACTTTGAAGAAAAGCGGCATGTCCTAATAACGGTTTTCTCACGATATTGTTCAGTTACACAACTTTTTTAAATTTTATGTTTAACTTTGACATCCACCCACCAGCGATGATATACTCTGCTGTGCCAATTAGCCTTTTTAACCGATTGAGAAAAACGTTTGTTTAGAATATAATTTTCAGGAGACTACCTTTGCATCCGTACAAGTAGAGTTCAATATCTATACAGGGTTATTTAGAAAACACTGGCAACCGCTCAGGCCTATGTTATTAACATCATAAACAACAATTTTTGTTCTGAAACTTTTAGAAAATTATCATATTTGAGCCCATGGAATTTTCATACAAAAATAAAAAAATATTTAAATTGAACGTTCTGAATATTACGAAGTATATGCGAAGCAAGCAATAGTACAATAGCGGAGGGAAGTGGTAATCCGCCGGCGGGGGTGTTTAATGCGCTTGCGGCGCGTAATACAGAGTTTAAATGTGTTAGATAGAACTACGAAATCATGAAGGTTTGTTTTTGGTAAATGTATTATATTATGTATTATAAAAAGTCATAGAACAAAGTTGTTGTTTATGATGTTAGTAATACTAGTCCTGCAAAGTTGTTAGTGTTTTACAAATAACAATAAGTGTTGATGAGTTAAAATTTAACTAATCACGACATACTATTTTTATCTTTTAGTACTTCCAAAAAGCGGTCCCCACGTAGTGGGTCTCAAAGAACAGTACCACATGGACGACTTAGTGGTCGCAAACTGTTCTCTAGCACCATCCCGGCCGAAGGCCCATCTGATGTGGTTCGTCAATGACAAGCCTGCACCCACTTCCTACGTATCAGGTCCTTGGTATCGGATGTCTGCTGAAAGACCGGATGCGGAAGAAAGTATTCTGCAAGTTAGCTTCTATGCAACCCCCTCGGACTTCGTAAATGGAGCCATCAAATTAAAGGTGAGTGTGTCCCAACTTAAATATATCCTTGCGTCTCACTCATCAATACCCATCTGTTTCTGTCTCTGGCGGTATGAAGAGCATTCTACAACGTAGAGTCAAACAAGAGCAATGCGAATCTGGTCAGACCAACGTTTTGGGCTGCGTCCCAGAGGCCTTTTTCCATTCATTTTACTGGTTACGATGAGCGTTTCGAGATTGCCACCATCTTTCTTTGCAATGTGATCAAAGTATTGAAGAATATTGTGTATCAACTTATTATGTTCCTTGCAAAATTGTGCCTAATCACAGATTATGTAGGCAATTTAGCAAAACCTTGTTTTAAAATTATTATTTTTAAAAAGGTCCATATGTCCTTCAATCAATTTTTCGATATATATCTGTGTGTATGTGTGTGTTGTCCTGTATTTTCTGTTTATGTGATGAAGAAAATAATGATAAAGAAAAAATAAAATAAAATCTATGCTTTCATTTTTCAATGTTTGTTTTAGTGTCAAGCTACGATAGCGCCGCTGTACCAAAGAGAAACAGAGTCAACACATTACATAGCGTTGCCTTTTACTGAGGCAAAGGAAATCAAAGGTGGGTAAAGGTAAATAGAACTAACTACACTGTCCCTTCATTTAAAATGAAGAAAAATCCGCACAATCCAGCTAGGCAAAAAATTAGTATTGTCGCACATTATTGCACTTTACACTAAGCAACCACAAGTTTTATTTCTTTTTATGGAGTACGTAAACTACATCCACACTATATTATAAAGAGGTAGTTTGTTTTTATTATTGAGGTAATGTCTGAAAGTACTGGTCCAATTGCTAAAATGTTTTTACCGATAGAAAGCTCCTTTATTCCTGAATGGCATAGGCTTAATATTTTATATACACGGGCAAAGCCGCGAGCAAAAGCTAACAGTAAACACTCAGAGTTCACGTCGGATTAGGTCGCTGGCGCCGCTACTGAGGTTAGGTCCTAGGTTCGAATCCCGAATTTTACTCCTATTCGGGGCTTAAACATGACTGCCGAAATATTTGCGCGCTGGTGGCACACCTCTGTCTAAACTTTTAGGAAACATACGCGTAATTGTAATATGTTTTGTTGCGTATTTAAAAATATATTTTTATTTTCAGACGCCGCATCTACGTCGGTGAAAAATACGTTAGCATCTTTACTTATACCAATGTTTTTCTTAATTTTAATGTAAGTTATACTGAAGCAAAACATACATAGGTGGCCAAGAATTTGCACAAAATGTCTCAAATTATTTGTTCAACAAATCTTTCACGGTTCGCATTTCAAGTGTTTTGTGGCGAAACGTGGCGGATACAGGGAACAGCGTTTTAGATACGGTTTAACAATTCTTTGGAAGTTCACAAAACTTGAACATCAGGAACTGTACATGTAGGTTAGTTGTACATATACATATTGTGTTGTAAGTAACTAGGGAAGTTGGTCTGCCACGAAGCAAAGCGCACACAATCTTGAATACTGTCGTTTGGAACGTACAGTTATACTACCTTAGTGTGCTGTTTACTATGCTGGGAATTTCTCTGTATCGCTCGTTGAACAGCGTCCATGTGTGGACCAGCTCAGGTGGGCAGAAATGCGTTATCATAAAGATGAAGCTAACTTAACTACATAGAAATTATTTAAGCTTGTTAGGGTTCCATAGCCTAAGGGTAAAAACGGGACCCTATAACTAAGACTTTACTGTCTGACTGCCTATCACCAGACTGTATCTCATGTACCGTGATAACTATACAGTTGAAATTTTCACAGATGATGCATTTCTGTTGCCGTTATACTAAACACCGAATAAAATAAATAGTAGAAAAAAATGTTGTATTATAGATAATATAATGGTACGGAACTATTCGTGCGTCCGACTCGCACTTGGCCGGTTTTTATAGAGTTTAGTATCGTTAAGAACATCTTCCTCCGAGCCTTCTAAAGCAAATATACAAACTATATAAAGAACGAACTACATAGAGATTTATAAATAGACACATAGCTTTTTCTCAACTGACGTATGAAGTGCGGTTGTGTGTCCTGGAAGACAAATTGCGGGCCGGATCTTTTTTATTTCCTTTCCAATAAAAAGTGGTCGCCAAGCGAAATATTTTCGTCCCCTTGATCAAAATGCACTTCACGACAGCGACTTCTGAAACACTGCATATATTTGATATATTAGTACTATTTTAAACTTCGTTTATCTGTCTGCCATCTTTTAATGTGCATTTTTTGGTTACTCTTCAAACGAGTGTAAAATAAAGACGTTAATTATGTTTTGATGTAGTTTTTAATTTTATTATGTACTTCGAATTAGGTAGGGACTACAGCTTTGTATACAACATTGGTAGGTTTATGCGAAAACTGAAACACATGTCCAGTATTTTTATGTAAAGAATATATGTACAAAATTAAAAAATCACAAAGTTAAATAAGCTTGTTATGTCAACAAAAATACACAGTCACCGGGCCATCGAGGCGACTGACGGGTTGTTTTGTACTTACACCCAGCTGTTTGCTGGCGCCTTATGCCCGCTATAACCTGTCGTGACCTGTGTTATACTTAGTGTCAGTGGTGTCCAACCAAGCTTTTTAAATATTTTTGTAATTTATCATGGTGTAAAAATTATTGGAATCGATTCAGTTACTGATTCTGAACAAACCAGTAACCAGTAACTGAATCGTATATAATAATGTTGTTTAGACGGTTTTTCAACAAGAACTTGATTTTTCAATTGAGGCATATCGAAACAACACAACAGTTTCGACATTTAGTTTTTTGAAATATCAATAGTAGCGGTTCGGGCAATTGTTACAATACCTGAATACAATTTCGCTCGAACATCACAATAAAAATCCACTTCTATGGTAAATCTGTAAATGTTACACTTCGTCAAATTCGCTATGTTTGTATGTATTTTTTTTCAAATTCAATTTTGACCTATTTTTGACGATACGATATCACAGACTTTTTATAACCTACTGAAACAATGAATTTATTGCAAATCTTTTTCGATCGCACAATTTAAGCAGCTGGCCCAGTCATCGAACACCGTTGGGTTATTTTTTTTTGGGCCTAGACAAAGTCTATACGTTGCCATTTGAATCGATTGCAGATTTAAAACTCAAAATCTTAATCCTAACGAAATAGACCAGCCATTTTGAAAATTGAAAATTGTTATGAAAGAATCGACATCTGTAAACTTGGTCGTGGTGGACATTTGTATGTCCGATATAATTTTTCATTTATAATTGCAAAACCTTGCCCAAAAAAAGAGTAACTTTTTAATATTGAGTTCTTAATGAAAAACCCCTATAGTACCATAAGCGTAGTAATTATGGCTTTAACTTGTAAACATAACAACAAGCTAAGCTTGGCGTTATGTATTGTAGATTCTATAATAACGACAAAGTACGTAGATGAAGATATTGTAACAAGTCCTGTGGGTTAAGGGTGAGATGTGATCTAGACCTGGAGTAGAATTAAATATATATTTCTACAACACCACTGAACGTAAAAAAAACTCTTTACTATGTACTTCAAGGGATTAAAATAGATCGAATCCTAAATAGAGACCTTAAGGGCGCTTTCAGTTTATGCGTTTTTTAGCGGCCTGCTTCGTTGCGGATGCGGTGCGTTAGTCACACTGCGTGCGGACTATCGTATTTTTCATACAAGGCGCGCGGTGCGACCACCGTGCGGCGAACGGTTGAACGAACGGAAGAACGGCAACATCACAAGCACCATGTGTTCATTCAGTGTTGAATAGTACATCACTGGCATACAAACGCACAGCAGCCACTTACGTTTTTAATTTAGGCGCTAGTTGTCATACTGCAACCAGCCGGCTGCGGCTCAGTAAACGTGCGGTTGCAGTACGCATAAATTGAAAGCGCCCATACAGTTTAAGATGCATATTAGGGGCGTATTCAGATGACACGCGCCGATCACGCACAGCACCCGCGCACGTATTGTGTCCGCCTTAACCCTTTAACGCACAACTCAACTTTTTTTTTTAATTTATGATAATTTTAAGTGAAAGTATATTCAGTAGCGTTATTTATAACAATGTGTGATGATATATTTTTCCGAAAGTTGTTATTTTTCGAGAAAATCCAAAAAATCTAGTGGCTTTTAAACTGACCACCGACCGTTCTGCAGCAGTAACTATCCCTGTATGTTGTGTATTTCGTAATCAGTTTTTAATCAGTAACTAAAACATAACATAATTAGCTTAAAATTTTAAATAAAATTATAGTATTTCTTCTTATTAGTCTAAAAACAAAAAAAAAACAATATCAAAAATTTTTCTCCACTAAATTACTATTGAATTAAATGAAAAATTAAAAATAACTATTTTAGTTTTCACAATTCAAGAGAAAAGGATAGGTAATTCATCCGAATTAGAAATTGCGGCGATAGAGGCAGTGAGAGATGTGGAAGTGCTGTTGGGGGTGGCAGTGAAGGCTGTGGAGTAACTATTCAGTAATCTGTGGCTGTGGTGGAGGTGCTGGTGGAAGAATTTGCGGGTATACAGATCCGTGTAGGAGTTATGAAGAAGACGATGATGGATGGCTATAACTACGGGAACTAAAACAGAAAGTATTTGAAACAATATCATCAAAACAGTCATCAACGTCAGAATCACCACCAATATCATAGTGAATGGTCTGGTCATCAGTAATGGCCAAAATTTCTACCCATTGATGTTTCCTCAGCATTTCCAGATCCTGGGTACTAAAGTTCTTTCTAAAACAACAGAAAAACGGGAATGAAAATACAATACCTTAGGATTATTGTGAGTACCTACGAATCGACATAATTGGGTATTAAAAAATACCTAAACAATTACGATAATACGTTATAACTACGGAACCCGTATATGTGTGCTAATTGCATTATTTTATCCTAAAAATAGACTATATACGTCGTATAAAATGATGTAGTTGATATGCATTAACCGAAATGTATACTTGTGAGACTACCTTCAACACACATGTGTAATTTCTAAGTTAGATTTTTTCAACACACCTGTCTCCTTTTAATGGCAAAAAAACATTGTTTATTTTATGATAATCGATTATTTTCGCCCAGAATAAGAAAATATATACTATAACGAAATCGTTTCACTCACCTTTTGTACGAAGACATGTTTTTTCCTTGCACTACACTCAGTAACAATTGACGTCTACTTGTGATTACTGCAAATACTAGTGCAGGTACGCGCAGTGGCGCGAATTTTGCATTACGTGTGACGTTCTTGAACGCTGGCTAGTTAAAAGGCTAGTGAGCTTTAATGGTTATCATTTATAATCATAAGGTCCAACATTAAAATCGCGCACACATTTGCGAGAAGTTGGCAGAATCAACACAGCAGTGATTTGTTATATTCATTTCTCATATTAATTTTGTTTATTTGTATGTATTTATATAAGTATTTATTTATATATTTTTGTATTTATGTTGATTTTAATTTTCCTTTTGTTTGTTTGCCTTGAAGTTGCACCTACCATGTTATGTCTCTGCACCACCCTAAGGTCGACTGGTAGATAATGCCTAAGGCATTAAGTCCGCCTTTGTACAGTTTTTTTGTGCAAGAAGTGTTAATAAGTAAATAAATAAATAAATAAAATAAAAATATTTGAATTATCGACCTTGAAGTGATCGTCCAGTTTACTGCCCACTTTGTATGGGCCGTCCTATAAAGGGTTAAATCCGCACACGCGCTGCATCCGCCTCGCACACGCCTCGCGCCCACTTAATATTAAGCTTAATATTAAGCGTAGTAGATACAAACCCCATACAATAAGGTACAGGCCGATTAAGAACATTAACGGTGAAATTTTTGACAATGACTTATCGAATGTACAATGGGACAACATTTGTGGTATGCATAATATAAATGACATGGTTGAGGAATTTAATAAAAACATTTTGAAATTGTACGATGCGCACGCTCCTGTGAAGACATGCTTGATAAAGGAACCGTCATATCCTTGGATTACTGAGACTATCAAGCTTATGATGCTCTTACGAAATGACGCTCTAATCAAGTATCGCAAGACGAGGTCAGACTCTAAAAGGGCATACTATAAACAGCTAAAATCGTTAGTGGTTAGTTCTATATTTAGGGAAAAAGTCGCTTACTTTAAATATAACATTAATAATAAAATAAAAGACCCTAAAACTTTATGGAACAACTTAAAAAATACGATTCTACCAAGTAAACAAGCTGAAGACCTACCAGCTCACTTTAGAGATCCAGAACAAATAAATAATCACTTTTTAAATGTCCCTGGCAACCACGTCTGCGATGCTGAGCAAAAAAACTTCTTTGAGTCCCATCGTTTCGGTGACGATAGCTATTCATTCGCATTGAAACCAGTTACCGCCAATCAAATCTTGAAATACTTTCACGAACTTAAGTCTAATGCTGAAGGCTGTGATATGATTACCTTGAATATGCTTATATCTACCCTTCCATACACGCTTAACACCATAACAGATATAATAAACTATTCGATCGGCTCAGCAACGTTCCCTGACATCTGGAAGATTGCAATCGTTAGACCATTCCCTAAAAAAACGAATCCAACAGATTTGAAGGATCTCAGGCCCATCAGTATTCTGCCCTGCCTATCCAAGATAGCCGAGAGGGCCGTGTGCCAGCAGTTGACACAATATTTAGAAAAACAGAAAATACTCCCAGAACTACAGTCAGGTTTTCGAAAACAGCGTGGTACTGCTACGGCTCTTTTGGATGTTACAGATAACATTTTGGCGGCACAGGATAAGGGCATGTGTACACTGCTGGTGCTACTCGATTTCTCGCGAGCCTTTGACTGCATTAATATTGACTTGTTCCTCTCAAAACTGAATTATTACGGATTTGACCAAAATGCGATAAACTGGTTCCGAAGTTACCTTACTAACCGTAAGCAGCGTGTGGAAATCCGTTTGAGCAATGGCTCATCCCTTGAGTCGTCACTCACCCCGGTTAAAAGAGGCGTTCCGCAAGGCTCTATACTGGGCCCCATAATATTTATTTTGTATTGCGCAGACATTATAAAGTCTCTGAAGCGATGTAGGTATCATGTTTACGCTGATGACGTGCAAGTATATATTTCTTTTAAGCCTAGTGACTATGGCAGCGCGTTAAAGGATCTCAACGATGATCTCAACAGTATAGCATGTTGGGCTGAGAACAATGGTTTGGTACTTAATCCGACCAAAACTAAATACTTGCTCTTCGGAACCAAGTGCCAAATCAATTTAGTACCGGCAACACTCAACGTTACTCTACTGGGTGAGACGGTCAGTCGAGTTAGTGAAGCACGTAATCTGGGACTGATTATGGACGCGGAATTGAGGTACGAAGCGCACGTGGCAACAGCGGTGCGCACTTGTTTCTATCGGTTGAAGGTTCTTTATAAAATAAGGTCTTACCTATCCGAGGAGCTGCGAATTCAACTAGTTGAGTCGCTCGTACTCTCAAATTTAAATTACGCGGACACAGTTATTGGTCCCCGACTGTTGGCAAGAACGGAACGATTGGTTCAGAGAGTGCAAAACGCCTGCGCCCGTTTCTGTTTTAAAATTCCACCAAGAACCCACGTGACACCGTTTTTAAATAAGCACTCAATCCTAAAGATGAAGTCACGTCGTAAGCTGCACTTGGCTTGCCTACTTTTTGGAGTCATAAAGTACAAGCAACCGACCTACTTGTACGCTAAGCTAAGTTGGATCGCTGGTAGAAGAGAATGCGCCAGCAGACAGTGCTCGCAGCAGCTTTCTACGCTACCTCACAAGACAGCGGCTTTTAGAGGCAGTTTTAGGTACGCCGCTTCTAAATGTTGGAACAATATTCCCCCGCCAATAAGGAACATAAAATGTCTCAATACATTCAGGACTCGATTACGGCAGTTTCTAATTGCCTCGCAAAAGGAGCAAGGCATGGCTGTTTCGAACACGTCCATTATATAGCTCGTTAGCGTGTTTTTATGTTTCCAAGTCATCATTCGTGATGTAATTTTGTGCCGCATACTAAATCTGTTGCAACTTTCTGTACACACCACACTTCACACTTTACACATAACACACACAGTCTTTTTCGACAGACTCAGCTCGACGTCAGTATGCCACTACAGGGACCCAGCAGAATACCAGCGTTAGGTATATTTGCCTGACACATGCTGAGTTGGGCTCCCATTTGATGCATCCGTGAAGCACACACTGCACTATGCATTTTTTGTTTTTTTTGTTCGCCACACAAAACTTTTAAGCTTTACTTTTTTTTTTGGTTTTTATTACTTTTTATGCTTTTATGTTTAATTTTTTAAAGTTTTTTTTTTGTTTATGTATGTAATTCAATGTATCTATATCTGTGATTGTTTACATTTTCTATTTATTTAATTTTTATTAATTTTGTGTTTAGGTTTATGTTTGTAATTTTATTGTGCTTTTGTGTATTGTGTGTTAATTTTGTTGCATCAAATAAATGTTTTATCTATCTATCTATCTATCTATCTAACTTATACTACTAGTGTACTTCGTTCAGTAGGCATTTAGCTATAGCGCGGGCACAAGGCGTACACGGGGAGGGTGCAGAGCGCGGGCAGGGCGAGCGCAGGGCTGGCGCGAGGCGGGCGCGGAGCGTGCGCTTGGTGTGCGCGTGTAGACCTCTGAGATCTATTGATGGAATAGAAGACTCAAATTCTTACCTATTTAACAAATTTCAATGAGAGATGGACGCGGGTAGCGTGCACGTGTCGTATGAACGCGCCCTTATGGATCTCAACATTTTTCTGTTTCGCAGTTTCCCATATTATTTTTTATTTATGTTTCTTTCGTGATACTTTAATGCATTCGAATGTAAAAATTATATTGTTTTCTATGCATTTACACCATTATTTTCTTGAATTGTTTTTGTTAATATTAATGTGTGAACGCGATACCATACTAATTAGAAGCATTGTGATAGCGATCTGACTGCTTTGCAAGAATACCGATTGTATTTTATAAATAAAGAAAATATAGTGAGTTACCTACTGAAACAAGTCGTTTTTTTTTTTGCATAATTTATTAACAAAGTTTTACAATTTAAAAATAGAGAGCTAATGTCGTTGTTTTGTTCCTAATATAAAGAGCCTCGGGGGCCGCTGGATCCACCGCTGAAGGAACCTTTTTCTCTATTAGCTTTTTGATTCTGATATCCTAAGCATGCTCTGCCTCCTTTCGGTCCTCCTCTTGTGACTGGGATAACCACCGCCATTACGTCCACTATCACTAAGGATTATTTATCATTTCCTTATTTTCTCCCGTTACTGGAGTAACCTCCATTACCGTTTTCTTTGCTTCTTCCACTACCAATGCTGGGGTAACAATCGATACCTCCTTTAACTATTTCTTTATTTTATTTTTATATATTTAAATTGTAAATATTTCCACTACGTATTTTAGGTGGTGGCAACTGAAGCTCTCTGTCCATCTTTATACCGCCCAGGGCACAGTGATCCTGTCTAGAGCCAAGAAAGTTGCCATCGCCACCTTAGTAGTTACTGCCGGGACCGCCTTTTTTTAGGTGGGAAAATAATCCAATGACATCCCGCTCTTGGGCGGAGTGGGAGATAGTGTCAGACTTTTACTGACTAAAAACCCACTCCTGTTCCGTCGTTGCCTTTTGTACCGATTTTCCTTTTAGAAACAAATCCTTGGCCCCAGTAGGCTTCTACCCTGCTGGGCTCCTACGGATTGCTTGAGAAGCGCCGTCGGCGTCTTGAGCTCGGTCCGGACGATTACCGGGACGGTCGGACGGCGAGCTACCCATTACTAGCCGTCCGCAAGCCCGCGCCTACGGTGGCCGGAAATCGGGATCGGGATACCGGCGGAGGCTGAAGTGTGAGGACCGTTGGCCTCACGCGTGCGACCTCCTCCTTTGGTAGCATAACTGCTTCGCAGAAGGAGGCGACCACCTGCCACTCCTCCTCGCTTCGGACTATAGTCTGTACCAAGGCCCAGCGCGAGAGATCGCTGCCGCCGATCGTCCCCATGAGAACATAGCGGTGCTCTGCCCAAGCGGGGCACACCTCTACCGTGTGCTCCGTATCATCCGGGCGGTCCAAACAGTGGTGACACGCCGCTTCCGCATGAATCCGGTGCAGGAACTTCCTGAATTGACCGTGTTCGGTGAGAACCTGCGTCAAGAATAGACTTGATGACTTTGTGGTCCCCCGCCGTCTTTAAAATATTATATTTGATTAATGGTTTATTAAGAACGTACTTAATAATCCATTAATCAAATGTAATATTTATTACTTACCGTTTAGTTATGAAAAAAAACTATAACTTTCAGCAACGATTACCGTTATTGTCTCTTTATTATCTCACCGTGTGGCCGTCCGGTAACCACCTGGACCACACCCGAGTCGTCGACGGTGAATACTACTCCCGCGCGCCTCAAAAACAAGTCAGTAAAAGTGTAGGGGCCCAGCAGGGCCGAAGCCTGTTTGGGCCATGGGTGACTGCCGAAAAAGAAGCCTGGGATCCTGGAACGAAAGCAAAGAAGGTCGTAGATGATTTTTCCTGTCACTCCAGCCAGAGGAGGAGAAGTTATTTGATAATTTATCAATAGCCGCGTAATAGTTACCGCGGCAGTCCCCGAGTGCCACACGTCTTTTTTTTTATTATTTATATATTTTTTTATCTCAGGACCCTGAGGTCCTGGACCTTTGAAAGGCGTACGAGGAGCCGAAACCAGCTCGCAGAAGCCCTTTTAGACGCTAATGGAACGTGGTACTAACCGGTGACTATCCCTGTATGCGCTATGCTAGTGCATCTAAGGACAGCCCCCGTTTGAAGGGAAACTATTGCAACATATGGAAAACTAATATATAAGGCTATGGTTTTGGATTCTTAAGTAGACTGGTAACCTGGAACTATTTTAAGACTATGGCCCCTGCCTGAACAATGTTAATAAAATCCGTCGATAAAAAGGCAGGGGTGACTTGCACACTCAATAAATGGGCCCCCAAAAAGGTCGCTAGCACGAAGTGACGTAGCAACAAGAGGGCAACATATCCTGATGTGCTTGAGGAGTGGAGAGGTATACCGCGGCTTTCAGGATAATCCCGGAAGTACGGTCAAGATCCCTACCAGCACCTTACTGGATTATACATCCTTCTCCCGAGCACGTTTGCTCTTGCGAATCTCCACTCAAACCAGCCAATAAAGGCAAGAGAGAGGTGGGAGCTCTATTCCTCGTCAGTATTCACTACGGCCGGCCAACAAAGGCAAGCCGGAGATGAAAAACAAGAATTCTCCCGGGAGATCAGGTCCGTGGGGTCGCTAGCCCAACAGTTCGCCACAAAACTGCCCTGCGGATTGTATCTCTCTTAGTCTGGCCCCTCACCCTAGACATGTGATGGCTAAGCAAAGGCTACAAAGGACACAAACCTAGCACGCAAGCCCCACTACGACGTCAAAGTAGAGATACAGCGATGGGGTTATTATTATTATTCCAAAAGTTTTAACTGGCGAGTCTCAAGTAAGGTCACTAAAACAAAAGCTTCCTCTTCATCACAAAAATAAAGCGCCTTTCAGTAGTCATGACCAGTGTGACCAGTGTGACCAACATGTGAGTGTTCACTGAACTCACAATTTTGTTTTGTAGAGTATAAGAAACCTGATTCGTTTCTGTCTATGCTTTGTACCGGGCAGTTAAAGCGTAAACATAAAAAGTTATTGTTAAAAATTATATCAATTTTAATGTAACAATATCAAGGTTCTTACCTAACTAACAGAACTATCTTTAGTTTTATCTCAGTAAATGTTTTCATTCGATTATTCGTAATGATAACATTTAAATTATCGCGGATGATACCTTGTTTCACTCTGACCTTTTGCTGAGATACATTTAGAACAAGTTTCTACAGTAAAAAACAATTTCAGGTCTATAATTTAAACATTGATGAAAAGAGTTACATTTGGCAGTTAAACTATCTTTAATATTTTTATTTACCAAAACAAAATTGGAATTTTTGATAACCTTTGATCCTGCACACAATAAAAGTTGAAATAATATACTTTTAATCCAGCGGTCGCAGTATCATGTAGTGCGCGCGTGGTTATGAGACAGACTGCTGAGAATACTGTTCCAAGATGTTTGGCAGGACGATTCTCTTGTTGTTGTTGTTGTGGACGCAAGGTATTGTACTTCAGTGCACTCATTATACTATACTTTTAGCTGCCTGTCTTGCCCGGTTTGTGCTCCTAACCACTAAGTGCTTCTGCATCCCTGACAATTACTATACAGAAGAACTATATAGACATTTAAGTATAATAACTGTAGTTATAGTTGACTCGTATATACTCGAAATAGAGTTCTGTTTCTGTAAATGAGTCATCTCAGTGTCAAATATTTCTGAAATTATTTTACAACATGTAACGTAAAATGCTCTCCTGATATTTGAGTCAGAATTCTGGTTCTATATTTCGGTATATAAAAAACTGAGGAGTTCTCGATCCTGGGTTCTTCTAGAAGTTTTATATAATTCAATTATTTCATTCAATTTGACATTCATGTATTTCTATAATTTAATGTTTGTTTATTCTCTGGGTGATCCTAAATAAATAAAGTTTCCTATAATTTTTTCTTAACACTGAAAATATTCATGGTTTTTGCTAATCTACATCTTCCAATATGCTCTGCTGGATGTCACTGACTCATTTAAAACTATTAAAATCATATTAAAATTGTAAAAGATCGACCAGTTCTTGGTTCTGGGGTATTCCAGAAGTTTTTTCATGTTTTTTTTTTAACTAAAACACTTTAAATATTAAATTTTTCTGCTAATCTACATCTTCAAACATACTCTGCTGATACTTGAAACCAATTACCTTCTTCCGTAGTCAATGAGGAACCCTTATATTTTCGCCATGTCTGTCTATCCGTCCTCGCTTAATCTCTGTGACCGTTACCACTAGAAAGCTGAAATTTGGTACCAATATGTATATCAATCACGCCGACAAAGTGGTAAAATAAAAATTGGAAAAAAATGTTTTATTACGGTAGCCCTCCTATATGTAAATTGGGAAGTGATTTTTTTTTAAATTTTAACCCTAACGTGTGATACATTGTTGGATAGGTATTTAAAAAAAGTTTGTAGTATAATCGTATATGCAAGCATTTCTTTTTAACTTCGTTTACATATTTTATTATCCTGAACGTATCTTCTTTCAAACAAAAAAAGAATGATTAAAATCGGTTCTCGCAATCCAAAATTATAACCTAAAACTTCTTCTGATACCTATGTATTAATTAGTAACCCAATTCCCCGAGAGTTGGCGCTGTTTGGGCTATTTTGCGTTCGCGCTGTTAGGATTTTTCCTGACTTGATGGGGTCGGGTATTATCGAATTGTTCGGTTGGTCTCTCGTTGGCATTGGCGGTATTATCTTATAACTACATAAAACTTCTATCAGGAACATGCTAAGGCAATTTAGAACAAAACTAAAATTCATTTTTTAACGCCATCTATCAAAATGTTAAGGTAAAACCCAGTTCATAAATGGTTCGATAGATAGCGTTGCGTAATGACGTCATCTTTTTAAAAGTCGATGTTAAAATTTTCCGTGCTTTCATGACTTACCGTGGTAAAATATTGTTGCTTCTTAACTATATTCGTAATTTTACGAGTGCACAATTGCTTGCATACTGTACTATTTTTGATTTAAATTAAAAAAATAGCTATTTGGTATAGTGGGAAATTGTTATTGTGTCTTAGTAAACTATATTGAGGGTTTTATTTTTATTTTGTACGGGGAAAAAAGTGGTGGATAGTCGTCGTAGTTTAAGTTAACTTCTTTTGGGGAAAAGAAGTTAATTTTACCCACAATCTAATTTAATCACACCTAATTTATAACCCTTAAATATCCCCATATTGTTCATATTAATTTTGTATGTACGCAGTTACTTGATACGTATAAATACTAGCTAATTACGATTTGAAGTAGGCTAGTTTGTTAAAGTACATGGTGTTGCCTATACAGTATAGCTACATTGAACACTTGTGTATAATTACATAATGTCCGGTATTTTAAACTCATAAGTGGGAACACTTATTGTGACGGACGGGAAACTACGGAACCCTTCACTGAGCGTGGCCCGACATGCTCTTGGCCGGTTTTTGTTTATTTAACATCTGCACTACTGATCATGGACAGAATTATTTGTAAAAACTGTTGTGTTGCATAATTATCGCCAGTTTTATGAACATTAATAACAACAACAATCAAACAATTAGACTTAGCTAGTGAAACTGTTTGTGATTTTAAATGTATTTTTATTATTTTGTTATTCCTGTTATCAGTTTAATAACTTTTGTTTTTTATTGTGGCTTCCAAAAAGTAATTTGGAACTCTAGAGCACGCCTTTGTACACTTATATCACTTTTAAAATATTGCTTTTGGAAAAAAATATCTGCTACGGAAAGTTAGTATAAACACATATTTTCATTTGATGTTTTTTCCTGGAAAAACACAAGAACATTTTATAAAAAGTATCAGGAACGCTAGAACTATGCCGCATGCTAATAAAACTCATGTTCTACTGGAAAATGACCTGCTAAGTTCACGGCCACAAAAAACATAAGTTTATATTGAAATGTGTTGGTAAAAATGATTGTAAAGATAAGACACCTAAGTACTTCAGTGCAGTTCATAAGTGAATTCCGGCCACTAATTTATATTGATCCCCAATTAATTGGTTATTAAAGAAAGCGTTGCCAATCAATATTAAAAAATAAACTTCATTTTATTTTATCATTATTAATACTAAAATTATTATTACATATTGCTCATATTTTTAGCAACTCGTTCGCTGTATAATTTTTAGTTACAAGCAAGACTGAATAATAGTTATCTGATGTCTACCTATGAACTATTTTAGTTGCGCTAATTATACCGTATTTTAATGTATTTCAGATTTAGTAACGAGCCTACGTTTGGTAAACTTTCGAGTTCCTTCCCATAGGCGTGAAGGTGGGAAGGCCCTCCTCAGTTGCCAGTACGACCTGCAAGGGGAGCCGCTGTATTCCGTCAAGTGGTACAAAGACGGACACGAGTTTTACCGCTACATGCCTTCAAATCATCCCTCTATATATAATTTCCCTTTACCTGGAGTTAATATTGACGTAAGTGAAAATATACGATAAATTCATTTGTACTGCATTTGTACATTTTCGTGCATGATGTGTGTATTGATGGCTTTCATGCCATCCTACGTAAGATAGCCGCATCGCTGTGTCGTGTCCGCGGCAGTAGCAACAGCATTCTTAGCGTTGTGGCCGGCCGACTCGACTGTCCAATATTACTCGTATGGCATTGTATACGGATGCATGTCAAGAAATAAATGTGTAATAACATAACTAATATTATGTTAGTTAACTACGCTCATTAGTTAATTTTAGCTTACTAACATAATTCTTTAAGTATTTATCAACAAAAATGTGGACCTGCTACAGCAAATCCACATTTTTTTTTTCAAATAAATATCTGAGACAAATATTTTTTTTTTCATTGACTAACAAGTACTCGTAGTTCTGCATTTCATTTAGCGGCATCTCATTCCTGTAGCTTGATTCACGTAAAATCAAACAAGCCAAATATCGTTGAAATTTTATAGTCGTTCGACCGAAGTCCTATCCAAAAGCGGTATTCACGATCTATCGACTTATTTCCAGTTAATAAGTATTCTACCAGGATAATGTAATACAGATTTTTTTTAAGTCGACGAATTTCAAACGACTTTAAAATCGGTGTCGTTCAAACTCGACTGATGGATGTGAATACGGTAATGGTCTAAACGACTAAATCGCTGCGGTATCATTACGGTTTTCATTACGTGAATCGGGCTACAGACGTATTGTTAAAAAAAAACTCGAAAATCCTACCGCAGATCATCAGGAAAAAAATATTAATACCCGTTAGCGTCGGATTCGCCAGGGTCGCGTGTTTGCGACTTGGTACTTTATCTTGTTTATCTCTTCAAAGCTTATAGGTGACAAAATAGCTAACGAAAAGTAGTATTTGTTCGTGTATTTGCAACCTTAGCGGCATAAATGCAAGAATGTTTGTCGATATCGGTCGGAAGCAGTTAAAAGGTTAAAAATATTTCACTAGAGTTTATCTGCAAACTATTTTAGTTATCTCTCAACTTGTGTCGAACACAATCAAGCAGTTTTATTATTTTATAAATAACCACCTATATATTGTTAAAAACACTCCTGTCTGAATTTCGATCATGGCGGACAATTTCAACGGAGATTAGTCAGATACTCAAGGGCTTTTAGTGCTCAAAGGTGCGCGTAAAATCAGATTACCTACAATCCAATACGTACCTACGTGGAGAGAACTGCCGCCTAGCCAAGTGTAGAATTAGCCCAGGTTGATGGGGGTATATCTAAATGTATTTACATCTACCCCTTCGCATCATGCTAAGACATGAATAACGGTTATTTACTGTGTATCAAAGTTCCTATAACTGGTGTTAGAAGGCTACTTCGATATTCCTGACCCTGGTTATACACAAACTGATTTCCCCGTCCGCAAATTAGATTCCAACACAAGTTACAACCGTTTCGCTTGCGTCGAACGCTTCGAGTTGGCCACGCCCGCAATTCTTTTGTTCTGACGACGTGACCGAGCGTTGAGGTGACGTCATTCCCGTGCATTTGAAGTTTTCTGCTAGGGTTAACGATTGCAGATTAGCAAGTTGGCTAAGGGTACAGGACCAAAGGCCTTTCCGATTTCTGACGGTATTACACCACCAACTTATAAACTCTGAGCAGCTATAAAGTAATTCTTAATGGAAAATATTCAGTAATACTTGTTGCCTGAAATGAGGATCGAATCTAAAACCCCACACTCAGCCACGCTTGTGACCATAAAAGATCAAAGAAGTAGTTAAAATGTTACATACTAATTCAACGATCCTTGGTTCTCCTGCGCATATTTTCATTTCTGATGGGATCACGCAAAAAAACCCGAGCATAGCCCTTTCCGTCGCCCTTCGGGTGACTTTGAGTGCTATTACTTATGAGGCCTATTGTAAGCCACCACGTTTCGGAGCCATAAGTCATCACTGAGAACCAAGGTTGCCGAAGAATCGCCAAACTTAAGTGGCAATGGGCAGGGTACGTTGCACGAACAGATGGTCGATGGGTCTAAAGGTTCTGAAGTGCCCACGTACCGGAAGACGCAGCGTTGGAAAGCCTCCAACAAGATGGACCGATGACCTGGTCAGGGTCGCGGGAGTGCGATGAATGCGTGACGCGCGGGCCCAGTCATTGTGGCGACGCTTGGGGGAGGCCAATATTGGTCGTCTTTCGGCTGATATAAAGATGATAATGATGATGAATTTGACGATAAATTATTAGAATAATGACACAACAATTATGATTAACCAACAAAGTTAACTGACACTGAACTTACTTTGAAACTACTTCTAAGAAATATACCTACGTACTTAATTTTAGTCAAACATTCATGATGTCCTCAGTGCCAATTAGTGTGTAATTTGTCTGTACATAATATCAGTGTTTTAACACTTAAGTTTAAACAGTCGTCAAAAAATTATACACCGCTAAATTTTAATTGTTTTAATCCCGTGGAGGATCGATGTACATATATGATTTGTAAAGATAAAATTAAAAAATAAAGTACCTCTTTTTCAAAACTCGTATTAATTCACGCATGTACGAAATTAGTATCTTTAAGAAAACGTCAGCTGAGCGAGTTCAATCACCGGATCAACCCTCCGCGGGATTAAAACGATTAAAATTTAACGGTGTGAAGTCATAAGGACGAAATGTATTTGCCATAAAACAATGTACTATGTTTTTTTTTCTTCCAATTGCAGATACAACGTTCTTCAGGAAATGCGGTGGTGCTGGTTGACCTGACGCAAGAGTCGGCAGGAAAATATAGTTGTGAAGTGAATGGCGATGCGCCGAAATTTGAAACTGTGACTGAACACAAATATCTTGATGTATTCTGTAAGTTATTACTTCCCATACAACAACTCTTTCTTGATTATGACGATAACCATATTATACGTCTTTCTCTAGACATTTTGAAAACACAGATATCTTGTGATTATTATCTACGTGTCTATTTAAAACAAAAGATAAAGTGTAAAGATAAAGTAAAATCTCTGAAATTCGGCTATTATGCGTACGTGAACTTTGACTAAACTTATACTTTACAAACGTAAAGAAAATATATTTTAAGAAAAATTGCGTGTTTATTCGAAATTCTATAAATAACGAAAAGTGTTTTCCAAAGGTTATATTACTTACGGTTGTCTGCAAAAAAAATCTGGCATGAATAAAGGTTGTGCATCTATTTTCAATTTTTTATTAATAATACTTAGGCCAGAAATTTCTTAGGCAACCCACCCGCGTTATATTGTTTAATATACTTACTTTTGTCATAAAATACGTTTCATCCATTAAACAGACCGGTGAATGTCGTTCTTAATCGGATCTCGACTATAAGTACTAGGTTTAGTACAAGAGTTGTGGCGTGTCCAACGTGTGGTTACCTAGCAACTGGTCTTGTTCGTGTGAATCATTAAAATTATATTTCAATATAATACAAAATCCAATTATGTATTTGAAATATTTAAGTATTAAAATCTTACAGATCCGTCAAGTCAATCAAATTAATACCAATTTTTAACAATTTTTCTATGGAATAACACATAAAATCAAAGGTAACCTTAAATAATAAGCAGGCGGTCGCCCCCTGTCGCCCCCTGTCGCCCCCTTCCGCGAAGCAGTAATGCTCGCAAAGGAGGAGGCCGACCGCATCAGGCAACGGCGCTCTCGCCACCGCCGCGATTCTGATCCCGATTTTCGGCCATCGTAGACGTGGGCTTACAGACGACGAGCAATGGGTAGCTCGCTGTCTGACCGTCCGGTAACTGTCCGGACCGAGCCCAAGTCGACGTCGACGGCGCGCACTGTTCCCGCGCGCCGTCGACGATTTGGGCTCGGTCCGGACAGTTACCGGATGGTCGGACAGCGAGCATTACTGCTTCGCAGAAGGAGGCGATCGCCTGCCACTTCTCCTCGCTCCGGATAATTTACTGAGGTTACCTCTAACTCAGTAATGCAAGTATTGTATGAAAAACCATAAAACACTTTAATTTAATTTTTTTGATTCCAGTACTTCCAAAGAGCGGTCCCCGCGTGGAGGGTCTTAAAGGGCAATACAACTTGAACGAGTTGGTGGTCGCAAACTGTTCTCTGGCACCATCCCGGCCGAAGCCGATGTTGATATGGTTCATCAACAACAAGGTTGCGCCCTCTTCCTACCTATCAGGCCCTTGGTACCGGGTATCGGCTGAAAGACCTGATGCGGCAGAAAGTATTTTGCAGATAAGCTTCAATGCAACCGAAGAAGATTTCATAAATGGAACCATCAAATTAAAAGTAAGTAGTACAAATACACAACAACAACAACAACACAACACCTTATTAACAGCATTGATATTATAAATAATATTATTAAAGAATTCGATTACTTTAGAATATGACTATTTGCCTAGCAAAATAGCCTAGTAAAACTAATTTTACTTGTGAGAATACTATCCATCAATCACTTTTCTACACATTTCCTAGTTTAGTTATTGATTTGCAGTCCCATCTCGAAAATCTCCTGTATGTTCATATATATCAATATTTGTTTTAGTGCCAGGCTACGATAACTCCAATGTACTACAAAACAAATGAGTCCACCCATTACTTAACCGAGGAATAAGGAATCGAACGTCAGTAAATAGAACTACTGTTTAAAATAAAGAAAAAGTAAAATTTATCGTAAGTTTAATTTAGAAGGACAAAGAGATTTGAATAATCAAAGCTCCATGGGATACCGCAGCGAATGACCCGGTGGAAACGAGAATGGCGGCGGTAATGGAAAGAACCACGAAGTAATGCAGGCTTAAAGATGATAACTTCAGAATCCTGCTTGGCAAATAAATAGGTTAGTCTCTCTTGTTGGTGTTGGTCCTTATGTTTAGACATAACTGGCCAAATGTGATGACATGATTTTATTGTATAGATTTTTTAAATATCCCCATTGCCTCATCTACATCTGTGAATAATTCGTTAAAATTTTTCAATACACTTGCTCAGAAAGCGACTCTTATTGCACTGCACTTAGGTACATAATGGCCCTTGTTACCAAACTGACGGTTTGTTCTTCGTTCGGCCCACTGAGTTTTGTCCCACATAAAAAATTCCTGGTTCGTCCCTAACGATATGCTTCCTTCGTCCCGAAATAGTATTTTAATTATTTTGTTCTCGATTCGTCCTATTTTATATTCCTTGTTCGGCCCATATTTTTTTTGTATAGGCAATTTTGACTATTTTGTACACTCAGCCAAAAAAATGTATTACTATTTTATGAGCACAAATTACATACTAGCTTCTGCCAGTGGCTTCATCCGTGTGATAGCAAAAATATTCTCGAAGATGTGATGCATTATCTAGCGGATGGTACATTTAAATGTGTGGTGAAACGATTTAAACAGTTGCATATCATTTAAAGTCATCTCAGAAGTACCAGTGAAAAAATTAATGTTGTGCCGTTAGTATATGTACTGGACAAAAAGGAACCTACATACGGAACTCTGTTCTCTCTTATTAAATCGCTAATTCCTCGTTGGAATCCCATTTCATTCAGAACTGATTATGAGAAGGCGGCCATGAATGGTATCCGTAAAATATTTCTGAACGTCATATACAAAGGTTATTACTTCCATTTCCCTTAAGCTCTTTGGAAAAGAGCAGAAGCATTAAATTTAAATAAAAATAGAATGTTTAAGAAGCATATTGCTTTGTGTTTGTCATTAGCTTTGCTTCCATCAGAACTCGTTTTGTTAAAAATTTAAGCAAAGATTGTTTTTTTTTTTTAAAAAAAAACCTTTTGTTTTGATAGGTACCTACTCTCACTTAATTCTTGGTCAGTAAATTATTTTATAACTAAAATTATCATGTTTTAAATATTTTTTTTTTTTTTTCATTATTGGTAGGCTCGCGTTTGACCACTATCTCACCTGATGGTAAGTGATGACCATTTATTAAAGATCTGACCGTTTTATCTTATCTGATTATTATACCATTTCTCTGATTTTGATTATGAACTCAATAGTTAAGATGATTTATACAATTTTTTAGAATTGTTTTATTATTAGAAATCGAATTTCATCATCATCATATCAGCCGAAAGACGTCCGCTGTTGGACATAGGCCTCCCCCAAGCGTTGCCACAACGACCGGTCCTATGCATCACGCATCCATTAAAATAAATTTACTTTTAAAAAATACTTAGCCAACTATAATACTGTAAAACCGACAAATAATAATAACTCTAAACTAAATAAAACGAACTAAAATATGATGTTTGTTTTTAGTTGGTTTAGTTTTTAGGGTTCCGTAGCCAAATGGCAAAAAACGGAACCTGAAGATTCGTCATGTCTGTCTGTCTGTCTGTCTGTCTGTCTGTCTGTCTGTCTGTCTGTCTGTCTGTCCGTCCGTCCGTATGTCACAGCCACTTTTTTCCGAAACTATAAGAGCTATACTGTTGAAACTTTGTAAGTAGATGTATTCTGTGAACCGCATTAAGATTTTCACACAAAAATAGAAAAAAAGCAATAAATTTTGGGGGTCCCCATACATAGAACTGAAACTCAAAATTTTTTTTTTTCATCTAACCCATGCGTGTGTAGTATCTATGGATAGGTCTTCAAAAATGATACTGAGGTTTCTAATATCATTTTTTTCTAAACTGAATAGTTTGCGCGAGAGACACTTCCAAAGTGGTAAAATGTGTGTGTCCCCCCTCTAACTTCCAAGATAAGAAAATGATAAAACTAAAAAAAAATATATGATGTACATTACTATAAAAACTACCAACGAAAATTGGTTTGAACGAAATCCAGTGAGTAGTTTTTTTTTAATGCGTCATGAACCGAAAAAAATACAGTATTATTAAAACATCGATCAAAGTTACAACACATTACAAGAACTTTTATATTATGTTACTTGCTGCTACGGAACCCTTCATGGGCGAGTCCGACTCGCACTTGGCCGGTTTTTTTTATAAGTCCGTATTTAAAATTTTTGATATGTTATTCGAAAATTTCACTTATGTACTTACGTTTTTTCGTTGACTGTACTTTTAACGTATTTGGAATTCGGGACGAAACACAACTTTAATAGTGATGTGGGACGAATAAATATTTTTTTGGAATGTGGGACAAAACTTCGGGACGAACGAAGAACAAACCAAACTGACATTTTGATGACCATTACGCACTAGTGCTATAATGTAGTGAAAACCTTATTGTTCAACCTCTCTCCCGCCATAATTATATTACATTATTATCATATCAGGATGGGCGCAGCTTGTCCCCCACAAGTCGCCGGTTAACCCCCTTATTCATTTCAGTGAGTGTATTGAAAGGTAAATAAAAAGATATGGGCGCGCATATGAAAACAGATTTTTACCACCACTAAAGTTAACTAGTGTAGTGTATTGAAAAACGTCGTATGTTACACGTGAGTAATTAATGATTACCATTGTCGGCTCTCTTAAGACTCTCGCCACAGCTCGGGTCTAAATACTGCCTCGTCGGTAATTACTTTTATCATAATGTACATAGACTAATGTTTTTCTTAATTATAATGTAGATTATAATAGCGTTATACTACAGCAATACATACGCCGCCCAGAATTTATCAAAATTTTTTGTTCAACCTATGTTCAATCTCCATAAGCATAATAATTATGACTCTAACTTGTGAGTATGAAAAACTAGCTACGCTTAGCGAAATCTAGATTAATGACTATACAATGGCCAAAGAGTATTGGAAAAAAATAATTTTGACAAATCCTATAAGTGATTTAGATCTGAAGTAGAATCCTAATTTACAATGAAAGTACAAAAATTGTTTCAGCCTGTGTGCATTATAGAGTTTTTAAATTTATCCAACCAATGTTTTTTTCATAATACTTCGATGCATTTAATGTAATTAATATAGGGTTTTCTATGCATACCATTATTTTCTTGAATTGTTATGTGTGAACGCGATACCATACTTATTAGAAGCATTGTGGTCCGACTACTTTGCATGATACCGATTGTATTTCATAAATAAAGAAAACATAGTGAATGCACCAGTCTTTTTATTTAACACTAGCGTTTGCCCGCGACTTCGCCCGCGTACATAAAATATAGCCTATGTCTCTCAGGAATAAAGCAAGCAGGTGAAAAAAATTTAGCGATCGAACCAGTAGTCTCTCTAAAAAGTCAACCGACTTGGAAATTTCGTATAATATTTAATCATTTAAAAAATACTTATATTCGATACTTTTCATAAGGTTCTTCTATTAGTAAACAATGTTCTCTATGTCTTAATCAACCTTGATTATTGAACCCGCGTTGACTACCTACATCAGATTTCATTAAATCCTAATAATTACCCAAGTCGTTTAACTTATTAGACAGACTCTACTCCCAGAGATTACCTCCTTCAAACAAAAAACATAAAAACCAATTTTATTTCTTTATTAAAATACTAGCTTTTGCCCGCGGCTTCGCCCGCATGACATTAGGAATTTAAGCTTGTTATTACAAATTTCAATAAGTTTCTTAAGCGATACGGTGGCCAAGTTGGTTAGCACTGCGCCTCGCATGGCGAATGTTCGGGTTCGAGTCTCACATCGAACATGAAAAACATTTTTTAAGCATTACATGTGAAATAAGAATGCCGAGTTGTTAACAAAATATAATGTTAAATATTCCACAGCTAAACGAAGATTCTTTCGTTTTACAATAATTTTTAATCTTAGCGTCGTTATTAAAATATGAGGGTAGATTTGAAACAAAGTGATAAGTTCACTTTGTTTCAAACCTACCTTCATATTTTAACTACTTTACTAGTTCACATAAATTATTCCACTATTCGCTGTTGTTGGTTGTAGAACGTAGTGATTATAATATACTCTTTGGTTGGTTGGTGAACAAAGTTACGAGCGTTTGTGTTATCTTGTTGTTGCTATTTTAGTATTCTTCTGAATTCAATATGCAGGCTAATATTAGTATTAAAGCCAAGGCAAATATTGTGCCCCTGTATTCGAATGGCGTTAATATTTCTCAAATATCAAATGAAACCGGATTATGCGTAAGTTAATTTTTATTAGATTTTAAAGAACTATTGGATCACTATTTATTTTATATTAATTCTATTTAATTCTCTATTAATTCTCGTCGACAAGATTGTTTTCCAGACACCTAACCAGATCACGGAGAATCTCATTTGCGACTTATAAGAAAGTGACGTAATTGACCAACTCCATCTGTGGGTTTTTAACAGTATTAAGACTGCCGAACGCGCAACCGGTGTACATCTTTGGCCAATAGATGTCACTAAACAAAAATTAAAAAGTTCGGTTAAACAAATTTTATGTGATGATACCTACAAAATATAATGGTAGATCTCTAAATCACTTGTTGCAAGTGTGTAATATAGACTTTTTTTTTTGAGAGAGAGAGAGAGACTGTTAGACGCTGGGTGAAGAGATTTGAGGAAGAAGGCAGCCTGAAGAGTCGTGAGAGGAGCGAAAGACCACCTCTTATTAGCCAGCCTAAGCGACGTTATATGGTAGCTGAATATGAGACGAATGGTTTCATCCCAAGAACTCGTTTTGCCAATGAGTTCGGCACATCAGTACGCACCGTCAAATTCAAATTCAAATTCAAATTCAAAGCATTTATTTCAAATAGACCATTTTCAGGCACTTTTGAATAGTCAAATGTCGGTCAGTCCAAGAAAAGTGAAGCTAAATTGCACGTTCCAAAGAGTAGGTCTCTATGGAGAAGAACGTGCAAGAAACTCCATGGACACTCTTTTAAATCATATATGTGTTACATATAATGCTTGGTTACATATTACTTGTTGCTTCTATCATGTGAGCACAATGTCACGTCACGTCCGTCCGCCGGATACTCCATTCCGAAGGTATCCATCACCGAACGCCAGCTAAAAAACAGTTTTTAACGCAACGGCATAAAGAGGTTAAAGGTTAAGGTTAAAGGTTAAATTTCGCGCGGGAATATTTGGACTTTGATTGGGAGACGACAATATTCACCGACGAAAAATCTTTTAAATCGTCTTTTAATCGTGTGAATATGTGGGGGTGGATAAGTGCTCAAGGGCCCGGTGAATTAAGTTTTATACTGACGCGAGCTAACATTGCCAACTATGTGGAAGTGTTGAATGATGGAATGTTGCCTACGGTGCGTAATATCTACCTCGCAGAAGACTTAGAAGAGATAAGTTTTGTGCAAGACAATTGTCCTATCCACCGTGCTAGCATTGTTCACGAATGGTTTAGCAATTAAAGTTATTCCTTGGCCAGCTCGGTCCCCTGACTTAAACCCTATAGAAAATGTATAGGGTTTAATGGTGCAAAGATGGAAGCTCGGGACGAGAGATGCCCTGAGCTACTCAAATCACATTGCATGCTGTTATGGGAAAGTTTGCGTGGCACAAATGTCTGTGCAAATATTATGGCGTCCATGCGTCGACGTTTCATTAGCTGTATCGAGGCTAACGGAGGTCATACGAAATATTAAGAATCCTAAACAGGTAGGGTAATTTTGTGTCAGGGGACATAGTGAGCGTAACTTAAACAAATTAGTAAATTATACCATTGTAAAATTGAGGTTAAGTTTCAATCCTTTTTTCATTGAGAAAATGAATAATTAAATTTAACCTCTTAAATGATGTCAGAATTTTCTTATTATCTATATTATGTCACTTTAAATATGTTTTTTAACATACTATACTACAATAATAAGATAAATAATTGCATAAGACTTCTTTTATAAAAAAAATAAAACAATTTTACCATATCAAAATTTGTTTCATTTATTATCATTATTATATTAATAAATTACCTTTATAATATATTTATTATATAATATCTATTTGTTCAAAGTAATTTACAAAAATAAATTATTAAACATAATTAACTAAAACATAAAAAAACCGGTCCATCTTGGATTTGAACTCACATCTATCCCAATCACACTAGCCTAGTTACCGATGAATGAATGATGTGATGAATGTTAACTTACACATGCTTGTCAAAATTTTGCATTACTGTGAAAAAAACAATCAGACGATGATAAAAAGAAGTTACTGATATTGTCATCCTTGTCTAACATTGACTACATCTATATTATTGGCGATGTTACACGATATGTTAATTTGTTAGCGTTGGAACATCACTCACACGGATAAATATGCGTATGTGTGTATAGGCGCCGCAGCCCGTATAGCTCAAACGATAATGTGCATTGCGGTGGAAGTGGAATTTTGACCTTTGACTGTACATCAGTGATTAGATTGAAGTTAATGAAGATCACGTGGACCCAGCAAAGCTTTACACAATATAATTTAATGTCTACAACTACTAAAATACTTTACCTCCTGGTTAACGCCAACCTTGGCGTCGGGAGTCGCAGGGTGATTTCCACACACCGTAGGCACAGGTTTGCAGACGATGAGCATCGGATAGGTCACTGTCCAGCCGCAAATACCAATGGGAAATACTAATGGTTCCGAAAAACAATTTAATCTCCAGCTATCTGTGGCCGACTATTATTCTAATTAACTAGCGTTATAATGACTTACCGACAAAAAACCCAAAATAAACGAAAAAAAATATCCAATTTAACAACAAATAAGAGCATGTTCAAATTACATTATCTCCTAAAAAAAAATGGATCTTCGAATAATAAAACTAAACTTCCGAATAGAATACTGAACCTCCGACAAAATTACTAAGTTACCGACAACAGAGGTTTGGTCAAAATAATCATATTTTTACAACTTGCATGAACTGTTTTAATTTCTATTTTTGGTTTTCAAATTTATTTTTAGCTCTCAATAATGATAATCTCTCAATAAAAATACCTTAACTGTTGGCCCGCGCGATGGGGTTCGGATCTACTACGTAACTACATTTTCATAATAAACTGAGTTTTGTTTTATTTTTATCTTTGTTTTTTCTGACATTATAAAAGTTAGGAAATTTGTCGAATAATAATATAGTATAATATTCTAGGAAACCAAAGTCTACTTGGTTTTCGATTAAGGCATGAATAGGGGTACGTATCAAAATCCCGAAAGTTCATTATACCTATGGCTGAAATACCGACGTCCAAAACACCGAAATTCAAAATACCGAAAGGTTTAAATGCCGATAGTCGTTATATCGAAACACGAAATACCGATGGTCAAATGCCCGAAAGGACGAAATCCCGAATAGACGAAACAACTTGAACGTAGCGGTTGGTCACAGTTCTAACGTTGCCTAACCTATTTCACCCAGTTCAAAGTGCAATCAAAATACAATCTACCTGTGACTAGACTATTAGACAATGGTAAACACATTTTTATGAGAGATTGTGGCTGAAATAGGTTAGGCTAGGTTAGAATTGTGACCAAAAGCGCGCGAGCCGAGCGAGTGCTACTGCTCAAAATAAAACAAATCGGGACCTTAGGACACCCCGACACGGACGAGTCGGGATTTTGAACTTCGGGATTTTAAATTTTCGACCATACGACCATTTGGCGTTTCAATTTTTGAGATTTCGTCCATCGGTAATTTAAACTTCGGGATTTTTATACGTACCCATGAATACGACTGTTTTAACTTTTTAACGCCTGAAATAGGTACCGATATCTAAGCATACCCGTGGTAAGTAAAATTCATGATATATGATGCAATTAAAAGTTATTGTTACAAGCACAGAACAGAAGAATGTAGATAGAAATCGCATAGCACTTCATTTGTATCGGGACCAGCGTACCCAAACTTACACAAAGACAGCTATATCATATTTCATAACACTAAGAAATCCTTAATGTGATTGAGCATTTTAATATTAATTGAAAGAAGGCAGTTTATCCATCATTGCGTTTTAAATAATAAACCATATGTCACTGTTAACAGAGTTGTTTGTTATCTACTGTTTAACGAATTACATCGCATAGAATAATTAAATTAACAATTTCCACTATTCCCCGCTAGATGTCTCTATAATATAATCAATCAATTTAGTGCTCTATTTACTTATTATAAGATTAATATTTCTTAAATAAAGTCATTGTTAAACGTCATTTTCTAGAGATGTACCATTGGCGTTAGCTTATTTTATCGATGTTGCGTTTTATTTTCAAATAAATTAAAGTCAACAGCAGGAGTCGATAAATTACAAAACAAAATACTTACGCATTTTTAACTTTATATATAAGGGGCTTGTTGTAACTATTTCATTAACCATGAAATTACTCATAATTGAAATGAAAAAGATTTAACAGTGACAAGAATGAATTGTCGCTGTTTTTCGCTTTTTGAAAATGAAAATTAAAAAAAAAAAATAGTTTAATAAAATAGATACGTAAAAACAGGTAAAGTCAAAAATACTGACTGATAAACAATAATTAATTTGTTCATTTGTACATAAGTTTTAAATAATACTTCTACACGTAAATTTTTACGTCAGTTTAAACTGAATGTTGCCAGGTGTTTCTTGGCTAACTACAAATTTGCTTTTAGAGTCCATACAGATTTGAGTAGAACTGTAACATTTTGACTTCCTTCGAGACTGCTAGGGTTCGGTATAACCAGATTTTTAATAAAGTGACTTCTTTTTCTTCTACCAATATCTAGAAGTTCTTCAGAGCTCAAGGTTTGGCACTGCTGTGTTGAAAAAATTGTGCTTGTTTTTGTAGGAAACCAACTTCTCCTTCCTGTCTGTCTGGATCTTTAGGAAATATGAAGTCACAAAATAACACGACAGTTACATTTTGAACCCATGGAAAGTTTAACCCTGTTTGCATTTTATTTACGAGTTATTTAGCTAAAATTAAAATAGTTTGAGTTTTTAATTTCGTCGAAGCACTTGGGTATTTTCTTTCCCGATACAACAAAAATCATTATAATTTTGCAATATCGATAACTCACTATCGATAATGGTAATCTCTAATTGAGCAGCTGACAGTGACATTTTTTGATATTTCTAGAATATTTTTTTGAAAGTAGACCTTATTCTGTACAGAATAAAGTCAACTTCTATTTGGTTTTTTTTATAAGAACCTATTTTTCAAAAAAATCAAAATAAAATAAACCAGGGCTAACCGACGATAGGATATAAGATAAATAATTGGTTCTTCCGTCGTATCTGCACTCCAAAACAGCACTGATGGGCATTTTTATATTTTTTATCTAGTTATTATCACCGTGGCGACCGTAACTAGACTGATGTGCGCGGCGCATGCGCAATGGAACATAAGCGGTACATCGCAAAACTCGGGGTACGCGCGCCCCGCCTACTTACTCCTTCTATCTACTGTATGATTCCTGTGTTCTGTGGTTACAAGTACATTTTTATATTTTTTATAAGTTTCTGTATAGCCACTCAGAAAAATATTTTCAGTATAATGTGATAGTTAAAATAGCACCACAATCTATGAAATATGAAAGGTTATTTATGAATTAATAGTAGGCAAGTAAAGATAAAAATTACAAAGCAAAGTTTTCAGTAGAACGTAATTTATGCTAGTAGAAAAGTATTATAGCAATAGACACTCACTCATGTTTATTTTTCGAAGATTTCAGTATCTCATTCGGTCGTTTCGTCATTTTTATTCGGACAAAAGTAGTCGGAAAGTTAGTATTTAAGCAGTAGATTTAATATTTTGAGTACGGACAATTCTTCTTTTTTTGTCGGATTACTACCCAAATTATAATTATGATACAAAATTAAATTAAATATATTTTTCTTTGTTGACAACTTCCGTCATAATCGAATCTTTTTTTTTAATAACCATAAACCTTAAAAGGTCTATTACAATGCAGTTTTTACTGCAACTAATATGTGACCTTCATAGTCCTCACAGTAGTGTCTTGGTATAGTCACACAAATTCCACACTAAGATCAAGTCCCATTGTGTAGGTACTTATTCTTTTAAATGTTTGTCCTGTATTTTTGTTTATGTAGTGTACAATAAAGATTATAATAAATAAATAAGAGACGCTACTCAAAAAATCATTACACACATATCAATGCTCCAATGCTCAACTTTGATCAGCCCCTATTGATGCTTCGGAGACGGATAAGTTATGCCGAGGACAACAAAGGTACTAAGTGTCATCTTCTAGAATTAGGCCAAAAACCAAGCAAATAATTATAAGGATTTCATTGCAGAAAGACACTACTGAAGAGACTTGCCGCGGTGCAAACTTTAATAAGTTCGTGGAAGCTAGCAGTAACTACTTTAAGTAGCATCTTCCTCAGGCCTGACCGTAGCCATACTGTTTGAAACGAGTAATCCTAAGATTTTAATATTTGTGGATTATTTAGCATACCATGAAAGAAGACAGCGATATTTTACAAGTGCAATATTGTACCTCACTTTCATTTTATCAGTTGAATATTACACGTCTACAGACTCTAACCATTAAGGTCGTTTTGGACCGAGCCCAAGTCGTCGACGGCTCGAGCGGTTACCGCGCGCCTCAAGGACTTGTCAGCAACAGCAAGGGCCCAGCTGGGTCGAAGCCTACTGGGGCCAGGGTTAGCTCCAAAAGGTTGCTCAGCCCTAGTATGAAAGGCAAGAAGGAATGGGGTGGGTTTTTTAGTCAGTAAGAGTCTGACACTATCTCCCGCTTCGTCTAAGGGCGGGGGATGTCATTTGGATGATTTTACCCAACAAATAAAAAACCATTAAGGTCGTCTCCATGGTCGCGGTTGGAAAACCAATAATTATTTTCGGCCTGTGCTATGAACACGGTAAGCATTGTGTGAACATAAAATGTTGCCAAAAAGGTAAACTAAATTTTAAGCCACATTATCAAGGTACCTACCTCCCAGAAATGATTATGTTTTTAGTTCTATATAGTATAAGTAAAGTAGTATAAGTAAACGTTCGATTTAATCTTATTATAATTCGTAATGAAGACATTATCACGGAAGATACTTGTTCCTCTCTGACCTTTAGCTGAGGGTCAATTAAAAACGTATGGCTGATACTGGCTTGGCCACCATAATGGATTTTAATTTTGAAAACACGAAAATTTTGTTGGTAGTTTGACGAAATTTTTCAGTAAAGTTGTCAAAAATTAAAAGGTTCGTTTTTTATGTTTTAGTTAACAAAATAATTCGAAACCAGCTTCTACTTGCTTTGCCTGTGTGAAAGTATAAAATATATAGCCTAAGTCACTCAGTAATAAAATAGCATTCCATTGAAGAAAAAAATTTAAAAAATCAGTCGTTTAGTTTTAGAGTTTATTTAATACAAACAATTATACACATATTTCCTTTTTATATTAGTATTGATAAAAGATGGCCTTTGGTCTTGCACACACTATAGTTAAAACAACACACTCCCCTGGCACTCCTATAGCTATTGAAGTAGGTACTGTATAGTGCGCGCGTGGTTATGAGATAGGTCTAAAAATAGTGTACCAAGATGTATGGCAAGGCCAACCTATTGTTGTTGTGGACGCAAGGTATTGTACTCCAGTGCAGTGGTATTGTACTCATTATGCTATGTTTGTAACCGACTTCAAAAAGGAGGAGGTTCTACTACCTATTAGTATTTGGTTGTGTGTCCATTCCTTGTCTCGTTGTCCGATGGGACAGCAATTCAACACGAACTCCGCCGATGGCTGCTGCCGTGAAGGAACGGATATACTCACACTCCAGCCGCAGCAACAGGAGACGTTTTGAGTATCGGTACTCGCAGGACGATCCCCGGTTACCATTGGCACGTGCTCGCGGACACCGCACTCGCCGTACGCAAATCCTGTAAAGACCAAGCCGACCTCGAAGATAATAATAGGTCAGCAAAATAATAGGGACCAAGCAGGGCCGATTCCCGCTACGGAGCCACGGAGAATTTCTAAATATTCAAGTAAATATGATATTGATACTTTTCAATTATCATATTTATCCAAAAAGTGTTACAAATTAATCAATGTCATTTAAAATGATTATATTTGTAAAATATCATAACTGTAGATAGCAATAATTACTACCATTACGAGTATAACATATATGTACAACTTATACGGAAATTAATTAACTTAATCTACCTCACTTAAATCTCACGATAAATTTATTAAATCTTGTCAATAATAAACAGCTATACTGCATACTTCTCTTAAGATCAATAATCTTGTTGTAGGCATCTAAGCAAAAATTAAACAACTTTCTATAGGATTTTTGTATTTTATCGAATAAGTTACAAACAAACTTCAGAGTCGTCGTCATGGAAAAAGCTATCTATAACTTCTGGACAACTATTCGGAATGTCAGCAATACTTGGAAGAGCTCCGAACTCGCTAAGTAGTTGCTCCTTACGTCAAACATATGTGATTCATAAAATATAAGATAGGTGCCAGATAAACGAGGAATAACAGTCATTGACCCTCCACTTACCTCCTACATTTGTTAACATTTTTAATTTCAAAAACGGAAATAAAGACATAAAAAGGTCTTCAATCGACTTGTATCGTGATCTTGTTTGTTTTTCAGGTACCTACGCAGAGATACAAGGAAAGGGTCAATGTACTTTATTCTATGGTTATCTGACATCTTCTTTAGTCCCTTGAACATCTGGCCGGAGTCAACTGCACACTTACTCGTACTGCCGCCTGTGCCCACATAGAGCCTCGATGACCTTTAAGACCATTTTGATGACTGGCCTGTTGTTCTAGTGGTTAGTGGCCCTGACTGCTATACAAGAGGTCGTGGGTTCGATTCCCACCCAGAACAAATGTTTATGTGATGAGCATGATAATTTGTTCTGTGTCTGGGTGTAATTTATCTATAATACGAGTATGTATGTATTTAGAAATATATATGTAAGTATGTTTAACAGTTGTCTAGTACCCATAACACAAGCTCTGCTTAGCTTTGCGAAATATTGATTGACTTTCATAAACAATTTTGAAACCAGCATATTTTAGGGTTCCGTAGTCAACTAGGAACCCTATAGTTTCGCCATGTCTGTCTGTCTGTCCGTCTGTCTGTCCGTCCTCGCTTAATCTCTGTGACCGTTAGCACTAGAAAGCTGAAATTTGGTACCAATATGTATATCAATCTTGATAATGTTGGAATCTATAATAAACATATATTTTTAATAAACTTATTGACCTAACCGTTACCGAGAAGTAGGCTTTAGAAAATCAGTCCTTAGCAGTGTTTTATGGCACTGATCAGGAGCTACTCCTAGAGCCTTAATTTTTTTTTTTTTGGTTTGGTATTCCCATTTCTCTAAGAATCACTAATTTCTTTCTTTTTCTTTTACTTAGCCCAAACTAAGTTTAGAAAGTACTTATTTCGTTTTTGATACGGCGCCGTCACTTTGTTTTCCATTAGAATGAGAGTGTAATTTGATTAATTTTGCAGTATAGACAGCAAATGAAATCAATGATTCAATTTCCAAATCAAAAACTCCCGCTAAAAAGTTGTTTTTTGTGTAATGGGTCAGCGCAGACCGAACTGCAGAATGCTCGCACATGTTCGACCAAAATTTTTACTGCTCGAGCATGCAGGCGGCATGCTCGACCATGCGCGAGCCATCTCTTACGCATTCTCGGTTTTTCTTTTTGTTTGGAGTATTCTTCTGTACGCAACTTCCATCCGCGTGTATGTACATATAAAATAAATAAAATAAAATAGCCTTTATTTACTGAAGGAGCTTTACAAATCGACGGCGAAGTGCCAATAACTCCTAACTATCGAATTAAAAATTTCCTGTCCCAAAAATGTTAGGTCGTAATACTATAAATTTTATTGACACGTTGATTTAGTTAGAAAGTGTTTCCAGAATTATCTTGATACAGTTGCAACTAAATATCTGCTTCAGAGATAATACAAAAACATGCGGAAACCCACGTTTAAATTATTATAAGCGCTAAAAAGTAATTTTCTCGAAGTGTCAGTTAAAAGGTATTGGTACTTCACCGTCGAAATGATACACACACACCATACATAATTTTCCTGGTGTTCGTAATACTAGACCTGACCTTTTTTTTTTCTATGGTGTTCCTTTTTTTGCTGATGTTTATTAAAAGGTATTTTTTTTTTTATTAAATGTCTCTCACTTCAGTGTGCCTATTGGCAAAGGCCTCCTCTAGCTGCTTCCATTGCCGTCTGTCTTGTGCTACTCTTCTCCAGTTAGGTCCCGCTGTGAGCTTGAGTTCATCCTCCCATCTTCTTGTCTGTCTACCTTTGCTTCTCCTTCCGTCTCTTGGATACCAATTAGTGACGATCTTGCTCCATTTTTCCCGGTTGTCCCTCAACATATGGCCTGTCCAGCTCCACTTTTGTTTGTCTATTCTCTCCAGTATATCTATTACTTTGGTTCTTTCCCTCAGATCGGTGTTTCTTACTTTGTCTTCTTTCCTTACTCCCATCAGGCTGCGTTCCATTGCACGTTGACATACTTGAAATTTCTTACGTTGTACTGCTGTTAGCGCCCAGGTCTCACAACCGTAGGTCAGGCAAGGGAGGATACAGGTGTCAAATACTTTCCTTTTTAGTTTTGTGCCTAGATCTTGACTTTTCATGATTTGTTTTAAAGACCAAAATTTTTTCCACCCGTTTGCGATTCTTTTGTTTATTTCTCTCGGCATTTGGTTTTCAGTGGATATGATTTGGCCCAAGTAAACATATTCATCAACAAATTCTAGTAATTGTCCTTCTACCTCTTTATCTTGACAGATGGTGTTAGTCATAAGCTTCGTTTTAGATGTATTCATTGACAGTTCAACTGTACTGCTTTCTAGTAAGAGCTGTTGGACCATTATTTTTAAGTTACTATGATCCTCTTCAAATAATACCAAGTTATCCGCAAATCGAAGATGGTTGAGGCGGGTTCCGTTGATGTTTAGTCCGAATGATTCCCACTCTAGTTTTCGAAATATTGTTTCTAACACTAGAAAATAATTTAGGTGGCAATGGATCTCCTTGTCTCACGCCTCTTTGTATAGGAAACTAGAGTTAGTTAGAGTTACGTTTCTAGTTGTATTCGAGTTTCACTGGTAGAGTATATGTTTTTGATTATATTTATGTATACTCTACTAATGCCTTGCTGTTCTAGACTCTCCCACATACGGCTATGATCTAGACTGTCAAACGCCTTGGAGTAACCATGAAAGCTATGTAGAGCAACTTATTATATTCATTATACTTCTCAACAATTTGCTTGACAGTGTGTATGTGGTCGATCGTTGAGAAGTTCTTTCTGAATCCGGCTTGTTCGATTGGTTGGCTCTCTTCTAATTTTTTACTAATTCTGTCAAGTATAATTTTGGCAAATACCTTATAAACATTTGACACAGGACTAATAGGTCTGTAATTGCCAATATCTTCTGTGTTTCCTTTTTTGTGCAGTAAAATTATATGCGATTTTGTCCATTGGTTAGGAATTGTGCCTGTTAAAATTTTATTAAATATTTTGGTTAAGGCTGGACATACTTCTTTCATAGTTCCTTGTAAGCTCGTTGGTTATTTTGTCAGGACCTGGTGCCTTTTCAGCTTTTTGGCATTTAATTGCTTTCTCAACCTCCAAGGTTAATATTTCTGGCTCTACAATGGGCTCTATACATTTTCTTTGTTTAATCTCGTTTGTACACAAATCTGTTGATATGTTGTCGGTCTTTGAGTACAGTTTATGGTAGTAGTTGGTAGCTAGTGTTTTTATGTCTCTTCTCTTAGTTATGCTAGACTTTTTATTAGTTAGCTTAGGTATCTATTCCTTTTTGACCTCTCTTAGTTCTTTTAGTGCCTTTTTTTATTCCTCTAGATTTGATTATATATTTTTCTAAAGTATCTATCCTTTTTTTTTTGCTCTTTCCTGAAGTTTTCTCTTATTTTTTTTACTAATATCTAATATTTTCTTGAGATTTTCTCTTTTGTTTTGTTCGCTTAATAGACGTTTTCTTTCTTCGAGGAGTCGCATGGTTACATCACTAAGTGTTGGTTTACATTGTTTTGTACATTTTCTGTTTTGTGGCAATTTGGTTTCGAGTTCATTGTAGTGTTTTATAACGTCTATTTACTCATTATTTATAGAGATAAAATTTTGTGTGATAGAGTTACCAATGTCTCTCAAATTGTCTTCATTCTGGTGGTAAGATATTTCTGTGTGAATACTTTTGCTTGATTGTTTTGGTCAGTTCAATGTCAGTACGCTGCGCACCATTCAGTGGTTAAAATTGAAATTTTGAATCATTTCTGTGTTTGAAAACGCTTTAGGATAGTTGGTTAATATGTAGTCTATCACATTTTTCCATCTCCCATCCGGAGATATCCATGTCCATTTGGTCTTAGTTTTCTTTTTAAATGTGCTGTTAACTGTCAGATTGTTCTCTAGTAACTACTCTACTAGATACTGACCGTTATAGCTTCTTTTTCCATGTCCAAACTGACTCGAGATATTTTCTTCTCCTGACTGCCTGGAACCGACCTGGGCGTTAAAGTCGCTCATGACAATTATGTTTCTACTGGAACATAATTTGATGTAATTTGACAGAGATTCATAGAATGGTTCTAAAGTACTTGTAGGTGCCTGTTCTGTCGGTGCATAAACCTGTATAATTGACCATTCTTTGACGTAATTGGTATCTTCATATTGACTACGACAATTCTATCTGAAATGCCGATGAATTCCGTTATGTATTTCTCCAGATAAGACTTTATTATGAATCCAAAACCACTGTGCCCAGCGATTTCCCCTTTGTGGTACATGACATAATCTGACCAACTCTCGATAGACTCTCCTAAGCGTCTCATCTCGCTGATACCTAATATATCTCAATTAATATCTTCTAAAGCTGCTTCCAGCTCTTGCAAACTTTCATCCGTTCTCAAAGTTCTAGTGTTTATAGTTGCAATGTTTAGTATCGCGTTTTTGGGTGTTTTCTTTTCGAATTTTTGATTTATATCGTTTTTCTTTCGTCAATGAGTAGCTAGAGGGGGTTGGTCTTCTGCTCCCGCGGGGACCAGCCGTACTGGGAGAGTTTTTCCTGCGTTTGCTTCATTTGTTTAGATTTGGTTTGCATTTGGTTAAGGTAGAGGGGCCCTTTTTCGTTGCTGTTTGTTTTTTGGTGCATAGTTCAAGAGGCTTTGTTTTTGTTGCTATTTTTGTTTTGTATTCATATAAGATGTTATTTTATTTTTTTTAGCTGGTGGGGTACTGCGAGATGGTTTGGTCGGGCTATGTGGGGAAGTGGAAAAGTCTCTCCTCTTGTTTCCAAAGTTTTCATTTTTGTTTTTATCCATAAGAATAACTAACTTATCGTATATTATTCGTATTTTGTTCCCTTTTCCTGCCTCCAGTTTTCCTTGTTTTTGTAGTTCTTTGCGTTTTTCTAGAACATCTTTTGTGTCAGTTCAATCGTGTTCAGTAGCCGATTTCTCAAATTACTTGTTACAGAAAAGCAATAATCACGCCCTGATCCTATGCGCCACCGGCACTATCCTGGTCGCCGAATATACCCACGGGTCTCTTAAAACCTCTGGTATACCAGACGAACAGGAAAGCAGCTAAAATTTAGCTTTCAGGCGACTTCATTTTGATTATGGCCTGCTTTGGGCAAGGCAATAATTTGAACGGCTTCTGCGGGCGTAGTATCCATATTTTTTCAGTAAATCCATCTGTTTCTTATAGAGACGTTATCACCTTAACGGAAACTGATTAAAACTCCAAAACAGCACCCTTTTTGTAGCTCTAGGTAAAGGTGCAAGTAGTGAAATGAAAATGGGTGAATTTGGGGAATTGGGTATACCGCTGGTTTTTGTGAGTTACGTGAAGATCAATGATCTTAATTTTGTGATTTTATGAAGGTAACTTTGTATGCTTCAATTTTGCTAAATAATTTGTACTCAATATCTTTAGATTTAAGAAAAAAACAGTATTAAATGAAATTACAAGCCATATGCGATTTTTTTGCTCTCAAGTGTACTTTTATTTTTTGATTGCAGGTGGCGTTATGATGCTGTTCTGTTTTATCTTGGGAGCCTTTTGTTTGCTATTCGCTATTCTCTTCTAGATGGCAATAAAAGTACTTGACTTGCAATATCTTACGTTGTGCACTGCTGTCGGTAACAGCTTTGGCTATGCTTACTCTGCTCGCTCCTAGGTGGCGCTGCGACCCACGATTTTGTTCGATTTTTACTAGATTGAATTATAGCTGCACTGTTTTATCGACAATACGTTATGATTTGTCACCTGTGGAATAAAACAAAGACTAGTTCAATATGCACAGAGGTTTATTGTTTCCAATATAAATAACGAAGCTTTTTAAGAACAAATCACATTTAATTCACACACACATTTTATTCTTAATTTTAGTTAGCACAGAAAAATAATATGATACAATATCAAATACCCTCAATTTATTATTTGACTTAACTACTTGCAAATCACAGGATGTTCACTCCACAAACGTCGGTTAGCAACTGAGAGCGCAATAATGGCGACATGCTCTTTTAAAAGTATAGGGAGGGGGATGTTGCCATCATTGCGATCTCGGCCGTTACAAACATTTCCTTTTAAAATCAAATTACTTTAGTATAATTTTGCAACTAAACTTTATACGATTTTCTAGTAACTATCACTTTAATATATGCTAAATGAGGTAGGTATAAAGTATCACATGCTTACACACCCTTTTTCCTATTTGTCGCTAGATGGTGCTGAGATCAATTAATAGATCCAATCTTGAATAAAACTTGGAAAATCATCAATTTTTGAGGTTATGTTTCTAGACAAATCATCATTAAACCAGCTATGATAGCCAAATCTTCGCTTATATTTCAGAAATTTCGTTAGCAGTAAGCACCGTACTCACAGAATCGTTGCCAATCTCTTGCAACCCTTCTCCTTCATTTGCTTTCACGTCACGAGTAGCTGCTGTATTATATTTTTGATTTTGGTAACTAATCCAATGATTCTTCCCCGGACAACACTTGTGATAATAGTGCAACTTATAAGTTTTATGTAGGAGTCGGAATCATTTGGTATTTTTCGATTTTAGTATTAGTTAACAATTTCAAAACAGAACGCACAAAAAAACGATGTTACTAAGGCGCTAGTGCTGCCCTCACTTCGTACATAGGTATAGTTTAATGGATTAGGCGCACAATGCCACATTCGCAAAATGCCACATTCTCAAAATGCCATATTCTCAAAATGCCATATCGCAAAACGTCACATTAGCAAAATGCCATCTTCGCAAAATGCCACATTCGCAAAATGACTTTTCGCAAAATGCCACTTTCGCATAATGCCAAAATATCACTTCGAACTCAGAATTTTTTATTTAGATGTTAGTATGTTTTTATGAGAAGCCATCTGGCTAAAACTTAATAACTGTTTGATTACAAGTATAGCATGCAAGATACATTGATTGAATCATACACTGATTGAATTTATTATATATATCACTGAATACTTTGGCTAGTTAATTTTTGAGTAAAAATGAGCAAATTTGGAATAAAAAACTAATTAGTTTGTTCACAGAGTAAATAACATCAGTATAATGACAATATTTATATCGGCCACCTGGCAAAAAAAAAAAAAATTACTTTAGTTTACATTTTTATTTTATGTTAAAATAAATAAAAATGTATAAATGTGATCAAATATTGAAAAAAAATAATTGGTATTATTTTTTATTCATTCATTATAAAGTCCAGTGCAAGAAGTAAATCAGTAATTTTAACATTTTTTTATTTTAATTTACGTAAATCGCACATTATGCGATCATAATGTGCGATTTACGTAAATTAAAATAAAAAAATGTTAAAAATTTCTAATAATTATCGAATTATTAGAAATTTTTGAGAATATGGCATTTTGCTAATGTGACATTTTGAGAAAGGTCATTTTGCGAATGTGGCATTTTGCTAGTGTGGCATATCGCGAAATGTCATTTTGCGAATGTGGCATTTTGCTTCAGTGTGTCATTTTGCGAATGTGGCATTGTGCGCCTAATCCAGTTTAATCAGTCTTATAGCGTTCCCACTGCTGTTGCCCCAGTGCGGGTTTTCGAATTTTTGGTTCTAGAACATGCCGATTTCCTCACGATGTTTTCCTTCACCGTTTTGAGAGCAGTGGTGATGAAATAAATTTCACAAAGTAATGCGCCTGGTTGGGATGGAAGGACGTAAATGTATATCCTATAGCATTTGAACTAAAATATATTTTGTATTCGTAGTAGTACCTGTTTCCAAAGGTACCTAATTTATACTACTAACTTACCTAGTACCACCTGTCAACATGAAAGTTGTTTTATAAAGTTTTCGGACCTGAGCACAACAACACGAGTATTTTTGTTAAGCTTTCTGTTTTAGGAAAGCTATTTTTCATTCGGACGTAGTACATGTTTCAATTTTATTAAAATGCCATCAAAGCGGAATTCGGAGAATAAAGCTGACTGTTGTCACTGCAATAGTCTTTTTTCCACATATCAAATAACTTTTTCAATACACTTACGAAGAAAAAAAAACGAGGGCTGCCCAACGACTGGTGAGGGCTAAGCGCCTGAAACAATGAATACAATAAATTGTGGTGGAAGCGAGCTGGCGCATTTTTCTACACTATTGCGGAAATCAGTAGGAATAGGAGCGGGTTTTTTAGTAAACATATTGAAAAATATATAATGCGACTTTCCTTTAATTACAGATGAGACGTTCTTCAACCAATACAGTGGCACTAGTGAACCTGACTCGAGAGTCAGCAGGAAACTATACATTTATGATTGTGTGAGATCAAAAATACATGAATATACACTGTAAGCGTGTCTTTAATGCTACGTTTACTTGTGGGCCTAGCCTCGGCCAATCACCATTGTTTTAACGGGGTTTTCCCATTAATACAATGGCTACACAATAGCGATTGGCCGAGGTTGGGCCCACATGTAAACGTAGCATAAGACTGTTTCATATCTATCACGTGTCGAATATTCGCCCCTTCTAAATTAGATTAAGAGGTCAATGTAAACTTTAGTGCTAAATAAGAGTTTGTTTTATTATAACTGTATTTCATTTATCACGCTGCATACTACACGTTTGCGCTTAATACGGCTATAGGGATAAGATATATTTATATGCTATATAAGGAATATAATATGAGAAAAAATCTAAAAATATATTATTAAGATAGCTTAGGCAAAAAGCAGTCAGTATGTACCTAAGTGATAGTTTTAGTTAGGGTTTGGGTTATTGTCTCGAGTCCTAGGACTTTCGTGTCGAGACTCGAGACAAAACAAGATTGTCAAAATTTCAAATAAGAAGAAGCCTAGCGCCATTTAGATATGAAAAAAAAATGTAATTAAGAGAATTAACAATCTTGTGATTATGAACTAGTCTAATTACCAATAATAACAAAGTTATTAAGAATTAATATGATTTTTAACTAAGTTCGTTTTATAAAGTATAAAAACACTGCTTAAAAGTGAATCTGTCAGTGATTATAAGAAATAAACGAAGCAGTTATCAAGACTGAAACTAACGCTATAGTTATAAGGATACACTTTTGGTTGAATAAATGTTGATTTTACAAAACAAAAAATTCTTTTTAGGGTTCCGTACCCCTATAGGAAAAACGGGGCTAAACGTATTTTTCCACACTCTCAAAGGAATCAAAATTTATGAGGTACTTTGATCCAGAATTCTGAAATTTGGCATAAAGCAAGGTCTTATAAAATAAGAATAAAGCTGAAAACGGTTAATTTGTTGATACGTAACAAAAAAAACAAAAAAAAATGTTATTTGGATAAAACTTCGACTCCATTCGGGAATTCAACTATTTGCGAGTCCGACTCGTACTTGCTCAGTTTATTTTTTAATACATTTCATCAGAAATTATCACGATTAATATTCTCATAAAAAACTCGTACAAATAAACAATCACAAAAGTCTCGAAGTCCCGGGATTTCCCGGGACTTTGATTATAGGCTGTCTCGTGTCCCGGGACTTTGAAATAGTTGGGAATTCCCAAACCCTAGTTTTAGTTCATAAAATAACATTTTTTTTTTAATTCAATTCAAAGTTTCCAATTTAAAGTTTTTTTTACTTCATTTTATTACGTCATTCGGCTGTGAAAACCAAAGTGGCAGCTGTTAATGGTCAACTAATCAGCCATAGAAGTGAATATCAGCGCATAAATTTGCTAACACAGCCTACTGACGAGACGTCCATTGCGTCCTGCAGTTTCGTCAAAGTACGCTTGAAATAAAGTTATTAGCACTATAGAATCTAATTGAAATACTTTTCAAAAATGAGTGTAATACCATATTAGCCATTTGAACCATGCGACAGAAATGTTTGTTTTGATTCTAATTTTCTCAAGACTACCCTATTCTCTCACGGGGCCTGCTAGAGCTTCTGGATTGTTTGAAAGAATTATGTGGTAAACACAGAGGGTAACTGAAGGAACACAAGTGGGTTTTAGTCAGTTAAAGTCTAACACGCCCTTTTGCTTCACCCGGAATAAACTAGTCCCTGAATAAGTTTGCCAGATGGTCGGGAATCGACTGAATTCTCCCAACTTTTTAGTGATCTCCCGACTCCAGACAAATCTCAAAATCTCCAGAAAAGCGGATATTTCTAAAATTCCCTACGAAAAATAATTTAAAATTACCGCGCCTTAATTCCTGCAAGCAATGCTTACTGTGAAAGGGTGTTCAGTTTGCTAAATAATTTTTGTATCAAAGATCAAAATCGCATGGCTTTCGATATAATTAAAGCTGAATTAGTAATTAGGCTAAACTTTGAAGCAAACTGTTTGACATGCAAGTCAGTTTCAAACGGTGCTAAAGGTTCCAAATTATTGGAATCGGTAAAGTCTATTGATAAGTTAAAAGAACAACAGCGAGGAAATTGTTGATGAAATTATTAACTATTAATTTAAGTGCCTGCTTATATAAGTACTTCCTTGTATAAGTTACCATGATAGTAGTAAAGTAGCAAAGTAGCTGCTAGGAAACTAGGCGTTCTCGCAAAAGTCCGGCGGTACTTCACACCGAGACAGCTCTTAATTTTATACAAAGCACAGGTCCGATCCTGTGTGGAGTACTGCAGCCACATATGGGCTGGTGCTGCAAAGTGCCACCTGGCAGCTTTGGACTCGGTGGAAAGGCGTGCGAAGAGGCTGATTGGTGATCCAGATTTGGTTAAGTCCAATCTTCAAAGCCTTGAGCACAGGCGTAGGGTAGCCAGCCTTTCGGTGTTTTACAGATTGCATTTTGGAGAGTGTGCGCAGGAACTGCATGACTTGATTCCGCCATCACATTTCTATCATCGGACAAACCGACGCACGGCGAGTATCCACCCTTACGTTGTTGAAACATCTACGGTCCGGACTAAGCGTTTCGCCTCGTCATTTATACCGCGTACTTCGAAGGACTGGAACAGTCTGCCTGCTGCGGTCTTCCCGTCCGATTATAATTTGGGTATCTTCAAGGCTAGAGTGAATAGGCTCTTAATAAACTAGTGCGCCTCACCATCAACCATTGCATCTCTGCTTACCATCAGGCGGGATCGCAGTCAAGTACTAGTTTATAACAGATAAAAAAAATAAAAAATAATAATAATATATACCAACGAAATAATTGACTTTATCTAATCAAGATTATAGCTGATTAAGGACGGCAAAATAGTCATTATAATTGGAAACTGAATTGACTAGATTTTTTACGAAAATAAATAATCATGGCTTAGTTTTTTTTTTATGCTCATATTTTTCATGGCTTTTGGGTAAATTTAACGTTTAATGTTGCTGCTAATATAAATCTTGATCATCTAACATAATATGCTATGCTTTATGTATTGATAATAATAAATACTTCGTAAATATATTTCCGCATTAAATAATGAACATAAAAATACAAATAACTAGTTGTGCCAGCCACTATATTCTAGTGGCTAAAATGACACAATATATGATGTTGTCACAACAATAAATACAATATCGAGAATCACATTACCAGAATACAATAGAATAGAATAGCATTTATTCAGCGCAAGCAACACAATATACCACAACATAAAATAATAATAATAAAAAATAGTACAGACATACAATACAGTTGCAGTGACTGTGCCTGAACCGAAAAACACTTTTGAAGAAAGAACCATACGGATTTGAATGGACCTGTCCAATCAGTGTAAGTATTTGTCAGTATTCGAAAAGCTCAACTTAGGATTTCTAAAAAGCTCAACGACTTGACGAACAATACCAAAGAAAGGACATTTGGGTAGGCTCCTGCTTTAATTTAGAAATACAAGAAGATTCTGGTAATCAAGCCTTTATGGAAAATGGCGATGGTCAAGGAAGGAACAACGAAGAGATACCGGCTTAGAGATGTTAATCCTCACAATCCTGCTAGACAAATAAATAGGTTAGTCGCAAATCGTTGTACATTAGAGTAAGTAGCCACTAGTTTATCTTCTGATTTACCTACGTGTACGTAGTACTGAATGGAGAGCAGTGGTGGCCAAGTGGTAACGGCTCCGACTTACGAGTTGTAGGTCGCGGGTTCAAACCTAGTCAGACGCATTACTTTGTGGAATTTATTTCATTGCCACTGCTAAAAAAGTAATAGTACAAGCCACTGCTCTCAAAACGGTGAAGGAAACTTTGTGAGGAAACTGCCATGTCCTAGAACCAAAAATTCGAAGACATATAACATCTACCAACCTTTACTGGGCGTGGGCGGTAAATTGTGGCCCATTATTTCTCCTAGAGAGGAGGCCTGAGTCCCAACAGTGGGAACATTATAAGACCGTCTATACTATGCTTTGATGGATTTGACCGCATGCGCTGTACATTGTTGATCGATACTGTGCTTGAGCGATGTCCTTTTTTAGTTCAAGGTGGGAAATCTTCAACTTTTACTAACTAAAAACCTACCTGTGTTCCGTCATTTGCACTCGGCGTTATAGGACCAGTAACTCTTTCAAACGTTCTCACAGCCCTAGGAATCATCGAAATCAGTAGGCCCCTTTGATTTTGCCGATATCTCTTTGAGACGCGCCGCGCGTGAAACACTACGCGCCGTCGATTTGGACTCGATCCTTTCTTTTCCAGCCGGAGAACCACCCATTTATGTCGTCTGTAAGTCCTACATACGTCGTTTTATACGTGTATTTAAAAATATATTTTATTTTCATACATCGCCTTATCTATATCGATGAATAATTTGTCTGCATCTTTAATAAATACCAAAGTTTTCCTTAATTTTAATGCGAGTTATAAGAGCGTTATACGGTTGTTAACCATTCATAAGTGGACGAAATGTATCAAATTATTTGTCCAACCAATCTATAAGCTTAATAATTATTGTTTTAACTTATAATCATGAAAAACAAGTTAAATTTAACGTAACCCAGATTGATGACAACACAATGAAAATAATTTCAACAAGTCAGATTTAATCTAGAGTTGGAATAACATGGAATATATTTCTATAACACTACTGAATGTAGAAAACCCCATACAGTACACTTTAAACAAAAATATCTACTCTAAACAGAGACAGTATATGGTGGAGGAAAGATGCATATCGTACGGATCTCATCATTTTTCTATTTCTTAATTACCCATGTTATTCATACTTTGATACATTATTTTATTCTGTTAATGTGTGAACGCGATACCATACTAATTGTATTGCGATGACGATGTGTTTTGCATTAATAAAGATTGTTCTCTATAAATAAAGGATAAATAGTGTGTTACTGAAACTAGGTCGTCCAAGTCTTTTTTTACATAATTTATTTACAAAGCTATAAAATTCATTTAGGTTTGTAAGTATTGCACTTACTGAAGCGTATCGTGTCTATCATTAGAGAGTCGATGTCGTTGTTTTGATGTCAATATCCGGAGCCCCGCGGGCCACTAGGTCCACCGCTGGGGTAGCCTTCTTCTCCATTCTCTCCACGATTTTGAAATCCTGAGCGTCCTCTGCCACCGTTCTGTCCGCCTCTACCTCCATTAGGACCTCCACTTGGATAACCACCCGCATTACCTCCATTGCCACTAGGGAAGCCGCCACTATTTCCTCCAGGCCCACCACTGGGGTAACCTCCAATACCGCCTCCATTGCTTCCTCCACCATCACCACTGGGGTAACCTCCGCTACTACCCTGTGGGCCTCCGCTTGGGTAACCATTTCCACTGCCGTTCAAATCCTCTGCACCTCCTTGGGGTCCCCGGGACCCTTTGCCGTTCCTTCCGTTACCACCGCCATTTCCATTTCCACCAGGTCTTCCACTGGGGTATCCCATGAAGCCTTGGCTACCCGAATCTCCCTGTCCATCTTGGTATCGTCCAGGGCTCCCTGATTGATCCTGTCCAGATCCAGGGAAACCGCTATCTCCGCCAGGGTAGTTGCCACCAGGGCCGCCTTGAGGATAGCCTTGACTTCCACCTTGTGGTCCTCCGCCACCTGTAAAACAACATATTTGATAATTGGTTCATTCAGAAATCAGAAATCAGAAACGTTTATTTCAAATAGACCAGTTACAGGCACTTTTGAATTGTCAAAATGTCGGTCAGTCAAACAAGTGAAGCTAAATTGTACGTTCCAAAGTGTACATCTCTATGAAGAAGAACGTGCAAGAAACTCCATGGACACTCTTTTAAATCATATTGAGTTACATGAATCTTCGTCACATAATTCTTTTTGCATTAATTACAATAACAATACAGTCATGTGCCATATAATTTTAAAAATAATAATTGTGATTTTCAGTAGTTAATAACTTTAACACGTTCGAGGACTGAACGTGATTATACGTCATCGTTCGAAATTTTGATATGGCACAACGTACAATGACGTCCAAATATTTTTTTTACTTTACGACAGAACGTACATTTCCGATGAACGTTCAAGTTAAAATCCTATTGAATGTATCTTGTGTCACAACATTTAAAATACCCGAAGCTTTACTGTCACGTAGAGTAAGTTTTAAACTATTTCAAATAAGTGCCGTTGACAGTGGGCGGGAAAGGTACTCACATACGCACAACGTGTATATGCGTCGCGCGCGCCTGCCGCGCTCCTACATTCAGCGCGGCTGCGTCACTGCGGGGTGCGCTCGCGTTCGCTAAACATTTCGTGGCGTATCGTAATATTTGCCGCGACAATACATCGCAAGTATTTAGTTTATTTGATTTATGTATTATTCCTTAGCCAGACAGTATACAATTATACTATGAATTAATAATTTTACTAATAATTTTAATGACATAACGTATTTATACGATAACGTGATAAAACGTTTGTGTCATGATGTCTTTAAAACAATATATTTTCATGGGAGGCTACGTACTCATACGTCGTATAATTTGTATGGACATTTACTGTGTCATTTTGGTACACAGTCTCAAGTGGTAGCGTCCTCGAACGTGTTAAAGCATCTTTTTGATTTTCAATATCACCTCACGACCTTTATTCTAGCCTTTTCCCAATTATTTTAGGGCCGGCGTCCAGTCTAACCAGATGCTGGCGGATACCAGTATTTTATAGGAGTGACTGCTTGTCTTGCCTCCATAACCCAGTAATAAGGAGACACGAAACCCTTGGTTAGACGTGTCTGATTTTCTGGTTTCTGTCTGTCATTCAGCTTTCTTTTTCTCTAACAAACCGGGCAACCACACTAGGAATTACTTCTATATCGTAGGTTATACAAATATTTGTTCCGTACGGGAATCGAACCCGCGACAAGCAGCATAGCAGCCGATGAACGACTATCAAAGGCCTAGACATGACTGCTAAGAACAACGGTTTAAGCTGTTTTCCGAGGCAAGGAGGAATCTTAGTATATTCTGGTGGTCACCCATCCATAGACCGACCTCAGCAAGCATTGCTTAACCTTGGAAATCAACCCGTGCGGCTTAATGATTTCGGCTACAATCTCTTTCTCTATTCAAAGTAAACACAATATAAATATTTCAACAGTTATTACCACGACCAAAACCGTTTCCATTGCCACCGTTACCGCCACCTGAATAGAACGAAAAACTTTATAAATAAAATAAACAACACTAATTAAATAGAAATTTAAACCAGCAAGTAAATTCAATTACCAACAGCTTTGTTTAGGTAATGTGCAGATTAGTTCGCATTAATTTTACAACTAAAATAACTAATTTGAAACAACTACCATTTTCCTGATAAACTGGATGATATTACGAGTATGATATAATTTTAAAAAATGTTTTAGGTGAAAAATTTCTATTTCGGATCTGGAGCCTTACTTGTTAAAATATCAGGCGTAAGAGTGAGAAGGAGGACTGGTGCTATACACATATACACCCTGTATAGCTGCATCTATTTAACAGTTCAGTTTAGGTCGTCAAATGAATCGTTTTAAGAGCTTGTGGTAGGGCTTCAGGTAACGAGATGTTGACATCGTTATACTATTATATTGATTAACAAAGATTCTATGACTAGAGCAATTGATTTCTTACTGATTTTTAAAAAGACTTTCTTCTAAATGTGGATAACTCGTGGAGCTTTATAGTTAGGTAGCTGAAATCTCTATAAATACAGTCTACTGTTTAAGTTATACACAGGTGTCGTATCGCCAACCAAGATAATGAACCAACCCTCGTATCGGATCTGAGGCATGTATCCCTGCAGGCCGGCCTCGTACTCGACAACCTGTCTCCTGCCATCGGGCAGCACTACGTTATACTCGCCAGTGGCCAGGTCGCCATCACGCTGCTCAGAATGACCAAATTTAGTACCTGTCTGAGCGTCGTCCACCTCATAGCTAAACTCGTATTTAGCCGGCTCCTGAAACCAACAAAAGGATATGCTATACACTTATTTATACGCGCTCTTACACTGTCTTATCAAAATTGGCATGGCCTCAATAAATACAGAAAAGAAAATCCTATATTTTACATAAAGTTGGTATTGCTTAAGAAGTTAAACACTTACATTAGATTGTCCATCATCATAGCTAGATCCACCACGGCCATTGCCTCTCCCACCCGCGCCGGGACTGCTCGCACCACCACTAAAATCAGGCGCGCCATACGATGACGACGGTTGGCCACCAAGTCCTCCATTGAATCCAGCTTGCGACTGAGCAGAGCCTTGAGAACCAGCACTTGGAGACAAATAACTATTGCCCGGGGTTTGAGATCCTTGACGTTGGTTGCCAGATCGTCCATTGCCTGGACCTGAGAAGCCAGTAGGTGGTGGGCCGTAAGAACTGTCTGGTTGATCAAATCCTGGCCTTCCGCCATTTGATCCACCTTGTTGGCTGGGTGGGCCATAAGAAGATTGCGGCCGTCCGCCTCTACCACCAGGACTGCCTCGGCCTCCTGTTCCCCTTCCATTATCGCCGTTACCACGACCTGGTGGACCGTATTGTGAATCAGGTGCATTTCCTTGATTGAAATTGCCTTGTCCTTGTTGAGGGCCAAATCCTTGAGAGCCTTGTCCGTTCCCTCTTGATGACGGTGGACCATATTGCGTATCTACTGATGGACCAGTTTGTCCGTTTGAGTAAGAATCTTGAGGTCCAGATGGATTTAAGCCACCACCTAATTGAGATCCAGCTCCTGATACACCATTACTCCCAGGTGGGCCATACTGCGAAGACGGCCGGCCACCTGAGCCAGACGGAGGGAGGTAGCTGTTTACTGGAGGCTCGCATTTGCTTGCTGGCCACGCAAGTGCGCTTATCAAAAATATGTACTGAAACATTTTAATTTTATTTTAAAAAGCTTATACATAATATACTAAAATTATTATGTACTGGAGAGTACAATCAATTAAAAACCTTATTTGTACTAAGATCATCGAAAAATTTTATACGCACAAATACGAAATGACAACTAGCAACTATTGATACACATAAATCCATACAAACAAACACTTACTAAAATCATCACTGCGGAGCTTTCATGAAACCTTAAAGTATACTGAGCTCTGAAGATGTGTTACTTTACAAAGTTTTAGCTTTTGAATACATTAAATTTGAATAGTCGGTGTTTATATAGGAAAGTTGGTACTGGTGAGCGTGATACCGATACGATGCAAGAGCTCACGCGTGAGTTTGCGTCTAGTTTCGTGCATCTGCCGCGCGGCCGTCACCGCGGCGCCCGCGCTGCGTCACCGTTTCATCGTGGGACTCCCGGACGCTGCAGGCGCATGCAACGACAAATAATGGCTCCGTTACGTGACGAATACATACAATTAATATCGACACAATGATCCCATTTATTTTAAAGTAAATACATATTAATTTGTCTGTCAGTAGTCCTGTTAGCGCTGGATTTATTTGCTGAGAAATTACAATATTATTGTTAATGTTGCAATGCTTTCTGGATTGATTTATCAGAGTTCTATAAAGAAAAAATACTGCTTCTCCCTCACAAGCATTTCTTCTTACTGTTTCACTTGACCCTCCTAAATCCTCTATTTTTATTATTTGTGTTTCCTCTGTACACAAATTAGACTATGAGTATCTTCTACTATCTGGTTGGATGGATGTGCAGATACAGCAACCTCAGGTTTACTATCTTTAGACAGAGTATTCGATGACGATGATAAGCATACCACGCCATGTCAGCGGCTACATTACTAACTGCACTCATTATGTGTTCTTTTTTAAATTCAATACAATAATTTTATAGTGTTTGGATTGTCCTCTAGATTCAATACCTTTATACTGAATTTAATCGTCGTGTCTTTTAGGTACTCGTATATTTCTGACTTATGTTTAAAACATAGCAACTGCAAAGGCCACAATTTTAATCATTTCCAAATCCGATAGTATCCCTACATGCTGATACTACATGATACATGCCATCACGCATCGTATAGAGAGGTCCTAGCAATCCACCACATTTTTACCTTTCGAAGGCCATATGAGTGACATCGCAGCAAAGAAGCGGTGACTATCACTAAACTTTAGACTGTGTCGTCTCGTATATCTCTAAATAATCATTATAAACTGCGTACAATCATAATTATTACAAATCATAAGACACAAGCGATGATGAGTGAAGACAAAACGTCTTGTCGTCGTTAAGGCGTTGTTTCTGTCAAACTACGTGGTGATTATGATCTTTTGATAACTCCTTGTTATATTACTCCGATGTACGACTATAATATGCTGCATTATCACAATATACTTACTATAAGGAAGTGATCTTTGAAGTTAGCTTCAGCGGGTAGGTCCTCCTAGTTATACTCACAGCACAGCCGCTAAAATCCCATAAGTAAATTTTGAAAAAGAAAATGGCCATAACTATGCATGCAGTAAACATAACGAAGACGATGACGTAAGTGAATTATGAAAAAAAGTGATGCTACATGTTCTTACAAGATTATAATTATGGATTGGTTTAGATATAGCCAAACTTTATTGATCCAGGCAAAGCCAGGCGTTCAGTTGTTTATTACTAATATATGCAGTTGTTTATAAATGGAACATTGTATCCGTGATGTCGGGCCGTGCAGTGATCTGTGTCATCCTCGCTAGTTAGGTAGTCGTGAGTGTGGTGTGTCGCAACAGAGGCAAGCCGCCCCTTACCTGCGCCCGCGCCGCCGACGCTGCGACACTGCGCGTTGATAACGTGCTGCGAAACTTTACACTTATAATAAGCCTTATGAGTTCACGATTTTTGGAGTCATTATTATTGTGTCTCGAATCTCATAACAGTGTATTTATGGTTATTACTGTTCTACTGACACCTATAAATTTCGTGAGCAGTTAAGTTTGTTCTACACTTGTATTTCATGAAGCAGAAAGCGGTTTCTGCGTTATGCGATATATTGTTTTTTTGTGCTGTTTTTTAAGATCTAGATTGTTTAGATTTCGCATCTGATGTGCAATGGTTCCAAAAGTCCGAATGAAAAACGGAACCCGTGCAGGATCACTCATGCAGTCATGCGTCTGTCTGTCCGACTTTCAGCCAATTTTCTCAAAATCTACTAGGCCGATTGAGTTGAAATATGGTTCACACATGCACATAAATAATTGATAAATGATCTTTATTTTGCAAATAGGTTTTTAAAAAAGAACACTTTTACACGTCAATTTTATTTTCAGATAGTTTGAACTAAATGACACACATACACCAGGAACACCGGCCGGTGTTTCCTAGCCGACTACCCTGAGAAGAAACACCGAAACAAACTCAGGGGTCAAAATCCATACAGCAGAGAACATGTAATGGACCAATCATAATGAGAACCATGCAGATTAGTGTCTCAGGTGGTCTTTTGTGGAAAGAACCACATAGATTTGAGTGGACCTGTCCAGTCAGTGCAAGCATTTGTCAGTATGCGTGTAGCTCAACTCAGGACTACTAAGGGGCTCAACGACTTGACGAACAATGCCATAGAAAGGACATTTGGGTAGGCCGCATCAAATACTCAAAACTGCCAGAAATCATGTACAGAAAAGGAAAAAGTAATCCACAGTCCCCACTTTCACATTTGACAGGCCTGTTGGTGTAGTGGTTAGTGACCCTGACTGCTATGCCGGAGGTCGTGGGTTCGATTCCCACCCAGGGCAAATGTTTGTGTGATGAGCATAATCATTTGTTCTATGTCTGGGTGTAATTTATCTATAATATGTATGTATTTAGAAATATATAAGTATGTTTATCAGTTATCTAGTACCCATAACACAAGCTCTGCTTAGCTTGGGACTAGACGGCGTTGTGGGATAGTTGTGGAATATATATATTAATATTCACAAAGACCATACATAACTAGTAAGTAACGTAAATAAATGAGTCTAGAATGTAGGGGTCACTTTTGGGTAGCAAAGCGGAAAATTAATAAAAGGGGAATTATAAAACAAGCGACTAAAAAAAAAACTTAGCGACTGATGATGAGATACTGTTTTAATAACTTGAGCGGTATGAATTTGAGTAAGCGCCACATTAACTAAACTAACAACAAATATTGATTAATAATAAAATCCAGAACGAGCTTACTAAAAGTGGGTTATTGAAATCTTAGTTAAACGATTAAATTAGAATGTGAGCGACTAAAATAATAAGTGAGCGACTAGAAATAAAAATAAGGTTTTAAATAAGGAATTTACGCTAGCAAATGTTTTCATCATTGTCTAATTATCTAGTCGCAGGTAGATTCATCATTTGAACTGGGTGAAATAGGTTAGGTTAGGTTAGAACTGTGACCTACCGCGCGTGAGCCGAGTGAGCGAAGCGAGCGGTGCCGCGGCAGCGGCCGGCGAACGCTACGACCAAGTTGCTCGCAGATTTTATTTCACAATTTTTTAATTATTCGGGCTTTCGCAATATCCGGATTATCAAATTACCTTGTGACGTACGTTATACATAAATATCGGTATTTAGGACATTCGATACTGTGTACATTTATATTTAGGACATTCGAAACACTTCATTTAAGATAAAATGCCGCTCAGTATAAAAAAATCATTGGCCAAATCTGGAAAAAAATGCAGGACAAAACATTGACACTCAAAAAAATATTAGGTCACTCAAATATTATGAAGCTTCTCATTTTGTATTTTAAGTAACTCAAATTAGAGTGGGGCCGGACCTTTCGGACGGACAGTTCGGCTTTCGCAGGATGCGCTCTACAGTGGACGCCATCATGCGCGTGCGAGCCCTCACGACGGGGGATGCGGTGTCCCGGGGCAGGTGTGTCGTGGCAGTGTCCTTGGACATTGCCAACGCGTTCAACTCCCTGCCCTGGAGTACGATCCGGAGGGCACTCCGGTACCACCGGGTGCCCGAGTACCTCTGTCGAGTGGTCGAGGCCTATCTGTCGGAGAGACTTATAGTCTACCCCGGTCACCAGGGAGACTGGAAACGTCGAGAGATGTCGTGCGGTGTTCCGCAGGGGTCGGTACTAGGGCCACCCTTGTGGAACATCGGGTACGATTACGTGCTGCAGGGCGACCTCCCTGACGGGGTCAGCGTGGTCTGCTACGCAGACGACACGCTGGTTCTAGCGCAGGGAGAGTCATACCGGGCGGCGGTCGCTTTAGCGACACGCGGGGTTGCGATAGTCGTTGGTAGGATCCAGGAGTTGGGACTCGAGGTGGCGCTTCACAAATCCGAGGCCATGTGTTTCCACGGTCGCCGGTCTCGGAACGCGCCGCCAATGAGTTCCCAACTCACGGTAGGAGGAGTTCACATCGGTGTCGGGTCGACGATGAAGTACCTGGGACTCGTCCTCGACAGCCGGTGGAATTTCGTGGAGCATTTCCGACGTCTGGCTCCCAAACTCAACCGGACTGGGGCTGCGCTCAAGCGGCTCCTGCCCAACCTTGGGGGTCCCGACGCCTCCTGCCGGAGGCTCTACGCGGGGATCGTTCGGTCCATGGCCCTCTACGGGGCGCCGGTGTGGGCGCCGTCGCTGAAAAAGCAACCGGCGGCCATACTGAACGCCTGCCAGAGGGTCATGGCGATAAGGATGGTGCGGGGATACTGCACGGTCTCCCGCGAAGCGGCGAGCCTTCTGGCTGGCCTACCACCGTGGGATCTGGAGGCAACAGTCCTTGCACACATGCACGATATGCGCGTGGAGATGCAACGCCGGGGTGAAAGTCCGCTGCCGCGACAGGTCACGGCATGGCGGACAGAGCTCCGGCGGGATCTCATGGTGAAATGGCGTCAACGACTATCGCAACCCAGTGCTGGGCACGCCACAATCATGGCGGTAAGTCCCCTCTTTGAGGCGTGGCTGGAAAGGCCTCACGGCGTCCTTACCTTCCGCATGACGCAGGTCCTCACCGGACATGGTTCGTTCGGGAGTTTCCTACACCGGATTCATGCGGAAGTGACGCCCGGGTGTCGCCACTGTGCGGAACGCCCGGAGGACACGGTGGAGCACACAGTCGAGGTGTGCCCTGCTTGGGCGGAGCATCGCCGTGCCCTCGTGGGGGCGATCGGCGGCGGAGACCTCTCGCGCCGGGCCTTGGTTGAGGCCATGGTCCGGAGCGAGGAGGAGTGGCAGGCGGTCGCCGACTTCTGCGAAGCAGTAATGCTTGCAAAGGAGGAGGCCGAACGCATCAGGCAACGGCGTTATCGCCGCCGCCGTCGCCGGGATTCTGATCCCGATTTCCGGCCAACGTAGACGCGGGCTTGCGGACAGTGAGCAATGGGTAGCTCGCTGTCCGGCCGTCCGGTAACCGTCCGGACCAAGCCCAAGTCGTCGATGGCGCGCACTGTTCCCGCGCGCCTCAAGGAGTTGTCAGCAACAGCAGGGACCCAGCCGGGTCGAAGCCTACTGGGGCCAGGGTTATCCGAAAGGGCGCTCGAGCCCCGGTATGAAGGCTAGATGGAACGGGGTGGGTCTTTTAGTCAGTAAGAGTCTGACACTATCTCCCGCTCCGCCCAAGGGCGGGGGATGTCAATGCATGATTTTCCCACCATAAAAAAAAAAAAAAAAGTAACTCAAATTAAAGTTTGTAAGTCGCTGTTCTATTGATTTCTCGTCACTCGCAGTCAGTCGCTCACTTATTATTTCTATAACCCAAAATAATTATTTTTGTCACTTAAAATTTTAATTTACAGTCACTCGTTTAAATACTACCGTTAAAAAAATAAGTTTCTCAAACTAGCCAGACATATAAAATGGAAATTAAAATTATTGTGAGGGTCTTCAAATAATTTTTTCATAATTTTTAAATGAATTATTTTAGAATCATTTTAGAAAATAATGTAAAATTACCATTTTAACAGTTTCTGGCCTTCTATTAAACTAAAACTTGCCATAATCATATAATTTAAAGGTTTTACCTTCTCAATCGAAAGAAGATTGCACCAACGTGTTTGTCTCATTGTATACATGGTATTCGTTTGTGCTTCGATGTCAGAGACACCCCGGATGGATTTACAAGTTACATTAGACCAGGTCAACCCCAGGCGCTAATGATAGCGCTAGAAAGTAGCCAAAGCAACTTCATATAGTCTAGATAACCACTGATTTGGGTTTATTGAATATGTGGATACTGCCTGATGCTATTATACTTGTGATCAGAGTCCGGTGACGGAGATGGGACGAGGCCCTAGGATCATTAACCAAACAAAGCACTGTCACGGCGTCCTGTTTGGACTCATAGGATACAAGTTTAAATTATTCTTAAAAGCAAAAGGCGTGAAATTCCATCTTACACTGCTTTAAAATAAGTCTAAAATATTATAGCTGCATGTTGTTTACGTATCTAAGCTTGCAGTATTTACTTCATACAAAAGATTATCTTGAAAAGTACTACTTATGCACAATGTTCAAAAGAATATAATGAGTTCGGGACCTTTTGCGCACGAATACAACTCGGACTTGACCGGTTTTTTTAACTTGTACGTCCGGTTCATTTGATTGGTATGTCCGTGAGAACACCATCGCATCTCGTGCATCCGATACGATTTAATATTTATCGTTCTAGATCTCAGCATGAATTGTTCGCAAGATCGATTGCCAATTTAAACCCTACTGCTGCAGCCATAGTGGCATCCATTGTACACACGTAATGAGTAGATGTCGGACCTCGAACTGATATGGGCATTACAATGTTCATTCTCACAAACCAATCTTGACATTAAAAGCGACGTCGATATTTTGTATGGAACGCTAAAATAGTATTACAACATGCTGCACGAATAACCGTCATATTCTGTATAACATATTAGAAATATTCATAGTCTAATGAAGCCATTATAATAGATTACAACCCGAGCTGTTAACAATATATTCGTGTAAAACATGCTCTATATAACATATTTCATTAATTCCACGAAACACGAGATATGCTTTTGTTCCTATATATATCCTATGACGATTCGTGAGTTACTCGCGGACTTACCGAGAATCAATGATCCTCATCGTTCATCATTATCAGCTATTCCTAATGCATAAATCTTGCGTCGTTATGGTCGAAGCTGGTACAATTGTGTTGCATGCTGTGTCAATACTGGAAAGTGAGTCAGCAAAACAGATTGATGACGTATGCTGGTACATCGCTCCAACTAGCAAACCTTTGTCAATTGTATACGTCCCAACTGTAGGTTCACTTGAATAGATTGAATCGTCCTGCCTTGGCTCTTTATAATTATCTGTAGCGAATGTATTTGCAACTTTGTTTGGTGATTAAGTTGATTATTTTATTGTTTGTCGTAAAACTGTAAATTAGACCACAATTAGAATAGATTAATGTAGGGACTACGCTCTTATTGCTTAACGATGCATTCTCTTAATGTTAAAATGTTAGATTCCTACAAATAAAGGACCTATTGAAAATTAAAAAGTTCAGTTCTACTTTTTGAACAACGGTCTTAATTCCCAACTTCTTGAGAAATGGTCGCCAACACGGCTGTTATATAACTAGTCCAGTTAATATGAGGAGATTCTCAATCCAATTGTATGTATATATTTTTTTAAGTTTGTTATCTCAGAACTCCGTTGTTTATGAATCGATTTAATTTTTTTTCTTTTTCATCTTAATGCTTTCAGATTGGTTCTTTATTTTGCAAGTAAATCACTTGCAAAATAAAGATCATTTATCATTTATTTTATAAAAACAACAACAAAATGTGCCCGACTCAGTTCTCGTAATGGCGATATCACATTGTACTGGAATCGGTCCATCATCACTTACAGGACTATTGTAGCCAATAAGCCTGATATAGTGGTGGTGGACCGAAGCGAGAGGCGTGCATATCCTTTCCGCATGACGAGAACCTCGTGAAAGCCGAGAAAGATAAACAAATCAAGTATATTTACTTGGCTCGCGAGGTTGCCGACATGTGATATGTGGACTCAGCAATCATTGTACCGATAGTCGTGTCAGCCAATGGCTTAATAGCCAAGATCCTCGATCAACACCTTAGGAGGCTCTCGTTAGGCGGCTGGATCAAGGGCTTGATTCAGAGAGCAGTACTTCTGGACACGGCTTGCATTGTTAGGAGTTTCCTTTCGCTGGTTCCCTGACCGCCGGTGGCTTGGACCCTGTTCCCGATACCGGAGGGCTACAATTTTTATATTTTTAAATGTTTTTTTTTTATGTTTATAAATATAATTTATTATGTTGTTATACTGAATGAACGAATAATAATGAAAAATGAAGTTAAAACAAAAATGATAACAATTATAGTGAGTAGGTGCTGGGGCAGGTCAATCCCAAGCCGTTTTGTCCTCGAGATACTCTTTTACAGTTTTTTTTTGCAGTGCCTTTTGGCAAAGTTTTTGCTTTACAAATGTTTAGAATTTATTAATGCTAAGTTTCCGAATAGGACTGGGAAGCTTATTATAAAAGTGTATACTTTGGCATCTAAATGAGCGTCGTATTAATGTTATGAATATCACTGTATTTTTTAAACATGTTTTTTTTTTATTTTTATGAACATACAAAATATTTTCATAGATACACTGAGAAGCTTATTTTGATATAAATACATTTCATATCAAAATAAGTGCTGTCTAATTGCGAAGAAGATAATATAGATTTATCGACACTTTAAACCTGAGGAGCTTCCAAACGTTATTAACGCCATCAATAATGATCTCAAAAATATTTATCAATGGGCTAAAAGTTTTGGACTCTTAGTCAATCCAACTAAGTCACAAGCGATCATTGTTGATGGTAGATATTTCCTAAATTTGCTGAATAACCAGTCTCTCCCTCCAGTACTGTATGATGGCGTCGCCATAGAATATTCCAAAAAAGTTAAAAACTTGGGTGTCCTTTTAGATTGTAACCTGACCTGGAATGTCCACATTGCGGAAGTAAGCAGGAGGGTGTTTTGCTCGTTTCAGTCACTAAAACGTCTCCAGAAGTTCCTGCCTTTCTCTACTAAACTTACTCTTGCTCAGTCTCTCCTTCTACCTATTCTGGATTACGCTGATGTCTGCTTCCTGGATGCGACTGAGGAACTTCTTAATAAGCTGGAGCGTCTGCAGAATCTGTGTATCCGCTTCATTTTTGGCCTTTGAAAGTACGACCATGTGTCAGAATTTCGAAGGCGATTGAAGTGGTTACCTGTTCGGCAGCGTCGGGATTGTCACATTCTATCTTTTCTCTTCTCTATTCTTCATTATCCCAACTCCCTCTTGTATCTCCGGGAACGCTTTGAGTATCTTGTTCCAAGAGGAAAATCTTGTCGCTCATCATCCTCTCTTCTCCTTCGATTTCCTCCCCATTCCTCTAGTCGGTACAGTGGTTCTTTTACTGTTCGAGCTGTTCGCCTTTGGAATTCTCTTCCACACTCTATAAGGGCTAGCCCTTCGTTGGACGTCTTCAGGGGAAGGATCAGGGAACATTTCCTGTCAACATGACTCATGTATATATATGTATATATATATATATATATATGTATAGGTTTTATTTGTTGTATTTATGTAGTATATTTATAAGTATTGTGTGCTATATAAATTATTTTGGTTTTTGTTGTGCATTTTTTATGTTATCCTCTTATATAAAATTTCTAGAAAAATTAAGGTTTGCTGTAAGAAAACCCAATTTTCGGTTAAGCTCGCCTGTGTACATCGGCTTTCTTATTGTGAATGGTGTATGAATTTATGTACAATAAAGAATATAAGAATATATAAGAATAGATTTGCAAAAATAACTAACAACCACTAAAGAAACAATAAACAAAATACATTTAGTTAATTAAATGTAAGTACATAATTTTATAATTAAGAAACATACAATATAATTGTATGTTTCTTAATTATAAAATAAAAAATATATTATTAATTATTCATATTAACTATTAACCGTAAATCATTAGAATAACTTGTTTAACTGATACTTGATTTGTTTATGCATGATTTATCGAAATGCTTGTACATAAGTATTTTCATCTCTAACGACAGCAAGATAAAATTTTGTTTTGTTTATTGTTTCTTTAGTGGTTGTTGGTTTCGTTTTGCAACTCTATACTATCATCTTCGCAATTAAACAGCACTTATTTTGATATAAAATCATTTTTTTATCAGTTACACTTCATTAGTTAATACTACTAGTACAGTTACTTTTTGAATGTAGATGCTCAACTTCTCGATGAAAATGTCAAAATTATTAAAGAGCTGCCTATAATATTATAAGTTAAGTGTGTACATGAATTGTTAAATAAATAAATAATAAATAAATAATATTTGAAAAATTCCCTTTTTGCTCGTGGATCCCGTCACCAGAACTGGATTTCAAAAAACTGGGACCAATTTGAAAGCGTGTCCACTAAGATGAAAAAAAAAACAAAACAAATCGATCCATAAACGACGAAGTCCTGAGGTAACAAACTTAAAAAAATAATAATATACATACAATCGGATTGAGAATCTCCTCCTATATTTGAATTCGGTTGAAAAATACAAACGCCTACCTGGCTTGGACCGCTTTGTCGCAAGTTTACATTCGCATCAAAACACTTTTCAAAACTCGACAATCATTATTTATGCCAGATTTTTTGCAGACAACCCTATATCATCGTACTCGTAATGAAACAGCGTTTATTTTGATATACAATTTATTTATTAAACAATTCGGTGAATATAACTAGTATTGACATACCTGTTTATACCTGGCAACCCATAGTTATGCCAGGAAACAAATAGGCAACTCAACGTTTTTATGTTTTAAAGGCTTTATACTTTCGGTTAGTCCGTTAGTATTAAATTAGTCGATAAACACACCGGTGCATTTTCCAAAAAAAAAGTCAATTTTCAATTTTTAATTAATAATAGGCAACCCACCCGCGTTATACTCCTCTGTCAAGAAAGTACCGGGAAAAGATCAATAATATACAAAATTTTTGTTATTCATCCAAATTTATTTTATCACTTTCAAAGTATGCCCCTTCAGAAACGATACACTTACGCTAACGAATAATCCAATCATCAAAACATTTTTTAAACGCTGTTTCCAAAATTGAGTTCAGTTCTCGCCGCGAATTCTCCTTTATGTCTTCAACAGATTGAAAACGGGTGCCACGAAGTGGTAATTTGAGTTTAGGAAAAAGATTGAAGTCGGCTGGAGCCAAATCTGCCGAATATGGTGGCTGCTCGATGGTATTTGTTGAGTGTTTGATCAAAAATTCGTTCACAATGATGGCCTTGTGCGAAGGCGCATTATCGTGGTGCAAAATCCAAGAATTTTCTTTCCACAAATCTGGCCTTTTTCGTCGACGTTGCTCTCTTAAATGCCGCATAACGCTCAAATAATATTCTTTATTTACCGTTTGACCTTCCGGTAAGAATGCCGAGTGCACAACACCGCGATAGTCAAATAAAACATTCAACATAAAAACAAACTTAAGGCAAACTCTTTGTCTGTTATGAAATTCGCAATACACACTAGATATGATATAACTAAAAACAGTACTGTATTAAATACATATAACAGATGCAACTCAAACTCCGCGCCAAAATGGAAAACAGTTGTGCCAATCTAGCAACAAACAAAAAATCTAAAATTTGAATTTGGAACCATAAACAAATCATCCATTCCCGATACTTTTTTGACTGAATGTATTATTTAATATATCAGATTTGTCATAAAATACGTTTTATCCATTAAATAGACTGGTAAAGGTCGTTCTTAATCGGATCTTAGACTAACAGTATGGTTTGGGTTGACGTCTCGTGTCTCAAAGTCCTGGGACTTTCCGTAATTTTCGTTGTCTCGAGTCCTGGGACTTTCGTGTTGAGACTCGAGACGAGACAAGATTGTCGAAATTGTTATGTAATAATTTTTAATTTTCAAAAAAATTAAGGTGCCTAGCGTTATCTGTAAGTTTAATTATTACTTGGACTACTACCGTATGGCAAAAAGAAACAAAGGGGTTTTAGTTGTTTGAAGTAACCGGAAAACATACAAAAAGTTTGGTACTACTGTATAAAGCTTTAAACTCAACTAAACCGACATCTGTTAAAAACGAATGTTCTTTTTGTCCGGGAGCATTATTAACAAAACCAGAAACAGACTGTCAGAAAAGCCTATGTTGTTAAATCAGCAAGAAAGTATAATCGAAGTGTAGTTGATTATTTAAATGACTGATTTATAAATCTGTTTTATATTTAAATTATTTAATTTTGATAGAAATCTGTGATTATGAGAATTAACAATATTATGACCTATGATTAGATACTATAATTATTAGATAGTAGTAATGTTAGTATTAATGTACATAATAACAATTCAGAATCAACAAACCCTTGTCAAAGTAACATTTTGGTATTTTCAGATAGATTAGGGACAGGTTTTGGGTCTTTGTTAAATAACCGTTGCAAACATACCGTTATGAGTCATTGTTACCATAACCTGCATTTTAACGAGCTTGTTAATAAAATAAAAAATACACAAATTAATGAGCAGACCACAGTGGTACTTTTAATTGGAAACAGTCTTAGTTTAACCAAAAGGGACTTAGTTAGTGGTATTGAAACCCTGCTTAATTTGAAATTAGGAAAATTAATTTTGTGTGCATTGCCCTATTCCAATAGTTTATGTGAACTTGATAACAATTACATTTATAGCCTAAATAACTTGATGCACATTTTGTCTTGTCGTCATAGTGACCGTATATTATATTTTGTCACTAACAATTTTGTTAGAGATTTTATTTTGATTCGGGAACATACAAGTATGTTTCTTCCCAAAAAAAGTCGACATTTGTTGGCTACTTTGTTAGCATACAATATACACGCAGTTATTGATGATTTAACTGAGATTAGGTTAAGTGACGAATCAGTATTATCTAGTATACCTAATAATACTGATATAGATTCTTTAAACTTTTAGTAACGACAAAAAGGAAGCCTATTAATAACATTTTACTATACCATCAGAATATAAATCGCTTCTCTGGCAAAATACTAGATGTGGAAATTTTAATAGATAGATATAATATGGATATCTTATGTTTTTATGAAACCTGGTTAAAACCAGAGAGAATGCTGTTTAATGTAAATAATTTTTCAGTTGCCAGTGCGTACAACAGATCATCAATTGGGGGTGGTACCTTGATATTATGTAATAACTCTTTAAGATATAAGGAAAGGAAAGATATCACTGCTTGCTCTGTTGATCGCTTATGCGAGGTAGCATGTGCAGAGGTTGAAGGCCAAACTTTTTTATGTGTTTACAGACCACCCGCATCAAACTTGACATCTTTTTTGATTATAATAGAAGAAATACTAAATAAACTTATTAGAGATAACAAATTAATTTTCGTTTGTGGGGACTTAAATATTGATTTACTTGTAAATTCACCAGAAAAATGTAAACTTCTCTCATTGTTTAATTCTTTTAATTTAAAATGTATTTTTAATAAAGCTACAAGAATAACTCCCACTTCAGCTTCATGCATAGATAATATTTTTACTAATTGTGATATAAAAGAGTCATCCCTGATTAGTGGAGTGAGGTCTGACCATACGGGTCAACTTGTATCTTTTGAGTTAGTCAAAAAGTTGCAAATAGATTCAACTGCAGAGTTTAGACCGCTTACTAAAAATAAGTTAAATTATTTTAATAACAATGTTCTTAGTAGTCTCTCAACAGCCAATTTTGATTCACAAGACCCCAATGTAAATTATGGTACATTAATCTCTACAGTGTGTCAGGAATTTAATAAGGCTTGTCCAGTTAAAAAGGTTCAAGTCAATAATAAATCCAAATTTAATTAATGGGCTACTACTGGAATTAGAAAAAGCAGAGATACTTTATATCAGCTATACCAGGAAAAATCATTATCGTCTGATCTTAACTTGCATAACCATGTTAGAATGTATTCAAAGATGTTCAAAAGAGTCTGCGCCCAAGCCAAATCTAAGTCAATAAGTAACAAAATTAAAAATTCTAACAATAAAATAAAAGCTGTCTGGAAGGTGATAAACAAGGAAACTGGAAAAACAAACCAGCGAGATCGAAATGAATTGTCCCTAAAAATTGATAATGAAATCATTTCAGACAGGACCGAAGTGGCTGAGAAGCTAGAAAACTTCTTCACCAACATCCCAATAGAAGTTACGAAATCTCTCCCTTCTTCATCTTTGTTAGCTGAATCTTTTTTAAAAGAAAATTTCACAAAGGATGTACCAACCTTTGAATTTAAGCGTATTTCTGTTGATATGATTAAAAATACATACAAAAGTCTTAATATAAAAAACACTGAGGACTTATGGGGTATATCCGTTAAGGTTCTTGGAGAAATTATTGATACTATTGCTCCTGTCCTAACAGGCATATTTAATCAATGTCTAGACAGCGGTACATTCCCTGATTTAATGAAACATAGTAAAGTAGTACCAATTTTCAAATCAGGTTGTAAAAGTGATCCCTCTAATTATAGACCAATATCTGTGCTTCCAGCATTGAGTAAAATCTATGAAAAAACCATGCTCGATCAGATGTTGTCTCACTTTAATTCAAATAGGATTTTGCATAGTCATCAGTTTGGCTTCACGAAAGGAAGGTCAACGACGGATGCAGGAGTGAAACTCATCAGTCACATTTTAGAATCCTGGGAGAAATCCCAGGATGCTATTGGCATATTCTGTGACCTCTCAAAAGCATTTGACTGTGTTGACCATAATACTCTGATCTGTAAATTACATCATTACGGAATTCGTGGAAGAGCTGCTGATCTTGTTTTTTCCTATTTATCTTACAGGCAGCAAAAAGTAACCATAAATGGGACGACGTCCTCGGGGTCTTTAGTAAGGATGGGCATGCCCCAGGGTTCAATTCTTGGCCCTTTCCTTTTTCTATTTTATATTAATGACCTTCCTTACATGATGGCTAATTTATCAGATATAATTCTATTTGCTGACGACACTTCTCTTATTTTTAAAGTGGATAGAAAAGATGCGGATGTCTTGCGTGTTAACGAAAGTCTGGCTGTTCTTTCGAAATGGTTCGCAGCCAATAATATTTTACTAAATGCAAATAAAACGAAATGTATAAAGTTTTCATTACCGAATGTTCCTCAAGTTGGCGTCAATCTAATTCTTGATAGCAAAAAACTTGATTTAATTACAGAAACTGTGTTCTTAGGTATAACTGTAGATTCCAAACTGCAGTGGGGTGCTCATATTAGAACTCTCTCAGGTAGATTAAGCTCAGCGGCATATGCAGTAAGAAAAATAAGGCAGTTGACAGATGTCGCCACAGCTAGGTTAGTTTACTATGCCTATTTCCACAGTATTATGTCTTATGGCATTTTACTGTGGGGATCTGCAGCTGATGTAGACTCGATTTTCGTATTGCAAAAGAGAGCAATCAGGGCTATTTATAAAATGGGTCCTCGCGAGTCCCTCAGAAATAAATTCAAAGAAATCGATATATTGACACTGCCTTCTCTTTATATCTTAGAAAGTATTTTGTATGTCCGTAAAAACCTAGGACTTTTCAAGATTAGAAGCGATTTCCATAACATAAATACTCGTAGTAAACACGAAATTATATTACCCAAATGGAGATTAGCCAAGACCAGTAAGTCATTTTTAATAAATAGCATACGCTTTTATAACAAGCTACCAAAAGCGGTGACTGAACTTAGCGAAGGAAAGTTCAAAACCCATATTAAGCGTGTCTTAACCGAAAAAGCATATTACAAGGTTAAAGACTATGTCGAAGACACGCTTGTTTGGCAATGACTACCTCTGCACTTGTGGCCCCCTGGTAACTCATATTGTGTGAATGTATCTATTAACTGCTCCATCTTTGTTGTAACATTATTTTTTTTTTCTTCTAACACATTGCTTTTGCAATATTTTTATTTTACTTTATATTATCTGACTCCAACCACATTAAATTCGTTAGATTTTCTTTTTTGGTTGTTAACGTCTCATTTATTGACAGCTTTTTAGGGTTCCGTAGCCAAATAGCAAAAAACGGAACCCTTATAGATTCGTCATGTCTGTCTGTCTGTCTGTCTGTCTGTCTGTCTGTCTGTCTGTCTGTCTGTCTGTCCGTCCGTCCGTATGTCACAGCCACTTTTTTCCGAAACTATAAGAGCTATACTGTTGAAATTTTGTAAGTAGATGTATTCTGTGAACCGCATTAAGATTTTCACACAAAAATAGAAAAAAAGCTATAAATTTTGGGGGTCCCCATACATAGAACTGAAACTCAAAAATTTTTTTTCCATCAAACCCATGCGTGTGGGGTATCCATGCATAGGTCTTCAAAAATGATACTGAGGTTTCTAGTATCATTTTTTTCTAAACTGAATAGTTTGCGCGAGAGACACTTCCAAAGTGGTAAAATGTGTGTCCCCCCCCCCTCTAACTTCTAAGATAAGGGAATGATAAATCTAAAAAAAATATATGATGTACATTACTATAAAAACTACTAACGAAAATTGGTTTGAACGAAATCTAGTAAGTATTTTTTTTTTAATGCGTCATAAATCGAAAAAAATACACTATTATTAAAACATCGATCAAAGTTACAACACATTACAAGAGCTTTTATATTATGTTACTTGCTGCTACGGAACCCTTCATGGGCGAGTCCGACTCGCACTTGGCCGGTTTTTTTTTTTTATATAGCCTCTTTTTATAATGTAAATGGAAGAACACTGTAGACTCCACGAATTCTTAGATTACTTCATATTTCGACTCACTTTTTTTTAAATGATTATTTTGATGATTTTATTGTTGACCGGTTTACACTGTTCTTAAATAATACCTATTAATACTGTAATATGGAAATATTGTAACACCAACCACTTTTTTAAAAGAGTAACCATGGAGTTTCTTGCCGGTTCTTCTCCATAGGAAACGACCAATTTCGAACCGTGCACTAGCTTCTGACGTTTTATAAGTGCCCATGTAGGCCTATGTGAAATAAAAAACTTTTGACTTTGACTTTGACTATGACTTTGACTTGTTATTAAGAATTAGAATAATTTTTAACGAAGTTCGTTTTATAACTATAATATTTGACTGCTTAAACACGAATCTGTGTTCGATTAAAAGAAGTAAACAAAGATTCAAAATTCACATTAACTTTATTATGATTTAATTTTCTGTTCAATAAATGTTGGCTTTGTCAAAAAATGCTGTTTTTTAATACGTTTCATAAAAGGTTACCACTGTTAAAAAAAATATAAACAAAAAAAGATAATAAAGTTATTTAAGTCCCAGGAATTTGGTTATAGGCTACCTCGTGTCCCGGGACTTTGAAATTGTCGGGAATTCCCAAACCCTAACTAACAAGCATTGGGCCGCATCCGGTTAGACTGGAAGCCGACCCCAAGCTAGATGGGAAAAGCTAGGGCGAGATGTTAAATTTTTTTATAACGTGTTTCTTTACTTTGCTTTTTTTTATTGATCTATTAAATGAAAAATGCTCTTTACCACTAATCGCTAATTGATTTTATTTTTAGATGTAATAGTAAATTTTTGAGTTACTGACGAGGTATTATCAGCAAGTACTTACTACTAGCTACCTTAACACTTGTAGCCAGCTGTATCTAGTGTTTGTAGAACACGGGTTGATTTTAAGATTTATTTTTTAATCAGTCAACAAGAAAATTTCCACTAAACTGTAAGTTTAGTGGATCTTGTTGACTTCAATCTTGTTGATTTAAAGGTTGTACTTTAGCTACAAGTACAATGAATTAAAGTACCAGATCTTATTGATGTGCCCCAAAAATCCAAATTGTACACTTACTGTAATGTATATGTACCTATTAGATAATACAAGTATTTAATTCAGTAAAGTGTCATGAAAACCAAGTTGCCAACTGTGACGGACACTTTTTTCTACAGAATAGATTACGGTAGAGTTACACCCTCGCAAATACCTACAAGAAACTACGAGACCTTGACAATCAATCTCCGTCCAAAACTTTATAGTTCACTTTGAAATAATACAAGGTAAAGGGCAAAGGAGGAGTTAATACAAATATAGGAAGGATTTTTGTTTTTAATTCTTGTCTGCTGAAACTATGATTGATACAAACCACATTTGTTTACAGAAAAAAAAAATAGAATACTTTTCCACTTGATTGTATTATTATTTACGAGTAGAATCAGTGGTGATTCCATAAAGTGAGTGTATGACTGCTGTGTAACATATCAACACCAGAAATATTAATTAAAGTAAGGGACATATTTGTATTTTTAACCGACTTCTAAAAAAGGAGGTTCTTTTTTTTTATGGTGGGAAAAATCATGCATTGACATCCCCCGCCCTTGGGCGGAGCGGGAGATAGTGTCAGACTCTTACTGACTAAAAGACCCACCCCGTTCCATCTAGCCTTCATACCGGGGCTCGAGCGCCCTTTCGGATAACCCTGGCCCCAGTAGGCTTCGACCCGGCTGGGTCCCTGCTGTTGCTGACAACTCCTTGAGGCGCGCAGGAACAGTGCGCGCCGTTGACGACTTGGGCTTGGTCCGGACAGTTACCGGACGGCCGGACAGCGAGCTACCCATTGCTCACTGTCCGCAAGCCCGCGTCTACGTTGGCCGGAAATCGGGATCAGAATCCCGGCGACGGCGGCGGCGATAACGCCGTTGCCTGATGCGTTCGGCCTCCTCCTTTGCGAGCATTACTGCTTCGCAGAAGTCGGCGACCGCCTGCCACTCCTCCTCGCTCCGGACCATGGCCTCGACCAAGGCCCGTCGCGAGAGGTCTCCGCTGCCGATCGCCCCCACGAGGGCACGGCGATGCTCCGCCCAAGCAGGGCACACCTCGACTGTGTGCTCCACCGTGTCCTCCGGGCGTTCCGCACAGTGGCGACACCCGGGCGTCACTTCCGCATGAATCTGGTGCAGGAATCTCCCGAACGAACCATGTCCGGTGAGTACCTGCGTCATGCGGAAGGTAAGGACGCCGTGAGGTCTTTCCAGCCACGCCTCAAAGAGGGAACTTACCGCCATGATTGTGGCGTGCCCAGCGCTGGGTTGCGATAGTCGTTGACGCCATTTCACCATGAGATCCCGCCGGAGCTCTGTCCGCCATGCCGTGACCTGTCGCGGCAGCGGACTTTCACCCCGGCGTTGCATCTCCACGCGCATATCGTGCATGTGTGCAAGGACTGTTGCCTTCAGATCCCACGGTGGTAGGCCAGCCAGAAGGCTCGCCGCTTCGCGGGAGACCGTGCAGTATCCCCGCACCATCCTTATCGCCATGACCCTCTGGCAGGCGTTCAGTGTGGCCGCCGGTCGCTTTTTCAGCGACGGCGCCCACACGGCCCCGTAGAGGGCCATGGACCGAACGATCCCCGCGTAGAGCCTCCGGCAGGAGGCGTCTGGACCCCCAAGGTTGGGCAGGAGCCGCTTGAGCGCAGCCCCAGCCCGGTTGAGTTTGGGAGCCAGACGTCGGAAATGCTCCACGAAATTCCACCGGCTGTCGAGGACGAGTCCCAGGTACTTCATCGTCGACCCGACACCGATGTGAACTCCTCCTACCGTTAGTTGGGAACTCAATGGCGGCGCGTTCCGAGACCGGCGACCGTGAAAACACATCGCCTCGGATTTGTGAAGCGCCACCTCGAGTCCCAACTCCTGGATCCGATCAACGACCATCGCAACCCCGCGTGTCGCTAGAGCGACCGCCGCCTGGTACGACTCTCCCCGCGCTAGGACCAGCGTGTCGTCTTCGTAGCAAACCACGCTGACCCCGTCAGGGAAGACGCCGCGCAGCACGCAGTCGTACCCGATGTTCCACAAGGGTGGCCCTAGTACCAACCCCTGCGGAACACCGCACGACATCTCTCGACGTTTCCAGTCTCCCTGGTGACCGGGGTAGACTATAAGTCTCTCCGACAGATAGGCCTCGACCACTCGACAGAGGTACTCGGGCACCCGGTGGTACCGGAGTGCCCTCCGGATCGTACTCCAGGGCAGGGAGTTGAACGCGTTGGCAATGTCCAAGGACACTGCCACGACACACCTGCCCCGGGACACCGCATCCCTCGTCGTAAGGGCTCGCACGCGCATGATGGCGTCCACTGTAGAGCGCATCCTGCGAAAGCCGAACTGTCCGTCCGAAAGGTCCGGCCCCACCCGTGTTAGGCGCCCGACGAGGCGGTTTGCAATGACTCTCTCAAAGAGCTTGCCCACCTCGTCGAGCAGCACAATGGGCCGGTACGCGGACGGAGAGTCCGCAGGGCGCCCTGGCTTCGCTATGAGGACCAGTTTCCCCGTCTTCCAGCAAAGTGGGAACTGGCCCCTCTCCATGCATGCGCTGAAGAGCCCTCTCAGTCGAGGCCCGAGAGCCTCCATGGCCAGGACCCAGGCCTTACCAGGCAAGCCGTCGGGTCCTGGGGCGGTGTTTTTGGCACTCAGCCTTCGCACCGCCACTCTCAACTCTACCTCGGTCACCTCTGGAGCATTGTCGTCATCGTCGCTGTTGCGGTCCGCGTCAGACACCGCTGGCAGTGGAGGCGGAGCCATGGGCGGGGGGGAGTGTTCCCCCCGCGCAGGGAACAGAGCGTTCACCACACCCACTACGATCTGGAGCCGGAGACTCTGAGTCAGTGGGGGAGCCCAGGGACGGAGCTTTTCCCGTACCATATTGTACGGGCGCCCCCATGGGTCCGCGTTCAGAGACCCCAGCCACACATTGCGGGCCTCCAGTTTGGCCCGCTTGATCTCCGCTCGGAGGGTGCGTTTTGCCGCTCTGTATCCCTCATACAGCTCCGCCTCTCTGGCCTCCGCATCCGGCGGGCGGATGCGGCGCCTGCAGTGTCTGGCGTACCGGCGCCGCGCGTGACTGCATGCGTTGCGCAATGCAGCAATCTCCGGCGACCACCAGCACACCTGGCGCTTAGCTCGCCCTGGACGGACTCGGGGTATTGCCGCGTCACAGATTTGCGACATGGCCTCCCGGAACCAAGGAGGAGGTTCTCAATTCGGATGTTTGTATTTTTTTATGTATGTTCGCGCATAACTTTTCACTTGCCAACCGATTTGAAAAATTCTCTTTTTGTTGGAAAGGGTATACTTTCCAAATGGTCCCATAGTCACCAAGTCGGGATCTGATGATGGAATCTTAGTGAAATCGACGGAACTCCTCAAATATTATAGGCAACCATATAATTCTTATGATATTTTCATCTAAGACTTAAGAATTTACAGTCATAAAATGACATTTGATGAAGTGGAACGGGTGAAGAAGACCAGAAATGGCCAACGGAAGTTCATACTCACACAGATATCACAATGAACATAGTTATACAACTACGATAATACAAATAATGAATGATTCTGTTTGTAGATATATTGAATATGGTATCATCGAAGTGACCTGATGATGATGATGGAGCCGGAACTTCGTAATTAATCAATATATCCTAGCCGTGTTTGGGCTTATTAGAGATGCACCTTGGCTATCAGGTACTATCGAACTGATCTGATGATGATGATGGAGCCGGAAGGTAGACACGGGAACTTCATAATAAAACAATGTATCCTAGCAGGGTTTGAGTTAGTTGGAATTGTCATGAGAAAAAGGTACTCTGCTGTAAGTGTATTACAACTAAAAAGTGTGAAATAAAAAACTTTTTACAAAAAAAAATAACCGACTTACTAAAAAAAAACACTAAAACCATCAAAATAACTTTAATTTCGGAAGTCGGTGTTAAATAACGAAGAGGCAAAACTATTATAGGAACACCGACTTCCGAAATTAAAGTTATTTTGATGGTTTTAGGGTTTCTTTTAGTAACTCGGTTATTTTTTTTGTAAAGAAAACTCTTACTTTAATCGTCTGAGGTACATTTTTAAATTTTAGTTGAATGTCCCTTACGTCTTTTCTTATTACCGGTATCGATATTTCATTTATATTGAATCTGAAGACTATCTTTTACATTTTTAACTGGATTTTGACCGTGTTAAGTTTCCATTTCTTTACTTTATAAAGAAACAAATAAATGCTGCATTTTAATACAGTTAACAAAAATAAACATAATAACAGAGTATTTATTTACTTATACGCATTGCTTCAGCATTCGAAGACTATGTGGGGTCACAAAGGTGAAAAAAAAACAAAACTGAGCCATGTTTTTAGAATTTATCTGATTTCTGTTTTTTTTTTTTTTTCAATAAAATATCAACATTGAATCTGATCTGAAAAGAATTAGAGCTAAATTTTTTTTATTACATTAAATGTTCATAGCAGAAAGTTATTTATCGCAGACAACTTCAAAATCTGTGGCGGGTTTATTGAGAAACTTAAGTTAAAATAATTATATACATAAACACTAAAGGAGTATATTTAAACAATCATCATTTTTTTAGAAATTGGACTAAAAATAAATATCTATAACAACACATCGTCATATCAACTAATACTATGATAAATTAAAATATCACTATGATGCTTATTTCTTACTGCTACCTCATCTATCACAGTTTAAATGGTTAGAACCATTCTACATCACTACTGTACTAATTATTCTATTTCATAGTATCAAAATACATAAAAAATAATAATATTGTAGAGATTTGCTTCAAAAGCTCTACAATAGCTATTTAACCTTTTTGATTTTCCGAACTATAAAGCTGGCTTTAGTGGAAACATCAAGGATTGTTTCCTTATAAATAAATAGGTGTTTATTTATATTATAGATTTTTTTTATTATTAATTTGGTACAATTAGGTTAGGACTTTGCCCCGGGGGTATAACCTCGGCTCAAGCTTATTAACGGGGCACTGTGTTTACTTTATGTGTAGGCTGCTAAGTCAAAAGTACTGGCATGATGTTATAACAACAACATTGTAGGTACACTTTGGTTCGTACTAAACGTTTTGACTTTGGTTAACGAGCTTAGGAGAAAGTTATGTCAGGGCTAAAATATCCCGACTTTACGGTGCAGGGAAAAAAAATGATATGGAAATATCATTTTTTGCAGGATTGCATCAAGTGTTACGCTTAACAACCAGAACTCCAGAGAGAATGGTGAATGGTGAATGATGACTGGTACTGGTTTAATACAATTGCGGTCGGTGTGTTTTACCATGCCAAGAAGATTTTTTTAACTAAATACTACGGCATAAGTAATCTTTTACTTGAAACAATTGCTATTCATTTTTATTAACCCGGGAGAAACTACAACGACTGATTTGAAAGGCAATAACTTAATACACATATGATCAGTTTTAGTGGTTATGTTTTAGCGTGATAAAACAAACCAACGATTCATAAATCTAGCAAATTATTAAATTTATCTGGCAAATAGTGCCCATTCGTAAAATTGTGAAATACATCGTTAAGAAAACGTTATCATGTTATTTTTACTAGCTTATATCGAATGGCGATGAATCTTCTTCGGCAATAGCAATACACATTAAAGTCCATTGCGAAGCATTTTTCTACAGGCACAACGATAGCGTTCAATGTTTTGTAACAGTATACATATTATTATACTCTCTCTTTATTACAAATGAAATAGAGATTGAAATAACATTTAAAAAAAAATATTCGATGGAATCTTGAAACTTAATACCTATTACAATAAAATTGTTACGTCTTTGTCTAAACTTAGAATTAATCACAAGTGGCACTAAAACTTACACTTTGACCCAATTTATCTCTTTTGATCAAGAACGTCTGTTGATTGTAGTAAAACCTTAAAATAGGTGATTTGTTTTTTTTTCTCAATAATCGGTTTCTTGGTTCTATATCCAAACATCATAGATAAGTCTGTCAATTACAAATAGTTTTATCATTCAAAATACTTAGACACCAAAATACTTTGACTTCTTTTTTTATTGAGCTGTTGAGAATAATACAGGCCGGTCTACACTGTCCTTACAATATCTATTAATACTGCAATATGGAAATGCGAGTATTGTAAGAACAACCATTTTTTAAAAGAGTAAGGCCGCGTTTCCATTTGCAAGCAAATTGTATGCAAGTCGAATTACATTGCGAGTTCGAAGGACCGCTTGATAACATCATACCTCGCTAGTCCGCAATGTATTTTAACTTGCATGCAATTTACTGGCGAGTGGAAACGCGGCCTTACCATGGAGTTTCTTGCGGGTTCATCTCCATACGAAACAACCAATTTGGAACTGTACACTACCTTCGTTTTCAATGTGAAATAAAGACTTTTGTATTTTTAATTTTTTTTTTTTATATAATTTTTGACGAGTTAAGTAAATGAGATTTTCAGGAAAAGTAAGTTATATGTTTTGACAGACATGCGTCACCTGTTATTAGGCATCTAGTGGCTGTAAGGTTTTTTGTTCTTGACCAAACAAAATAAAGTGGGCTCACGTTTATACAAAAATCCTTAAACCTACAATACTGTTTGCATGTTGACATTTTCTGCCTTCTCCTTTTTGCCTTGTCCACGGAAGTGTTCCTCGATCTCTGCGAGAGACTTACCTTTGGTCTCGGGAACCATAAACAATACGAAGAAGAAGGCGATGGCACAGAAGCACGAGTACAGCCAAAATGTTCCCGCTGATGTTAGCACGGACTGCGGAGGGGAATCATTGAATTAAAATCTAATATAATAAAATATATATATAAATATATATAAAATTCTCGTGTCATAGCGCTTGCTGTCAAACTCTTCCGAAACAGTTTCATCAATTTTTATAATTTTTTATGAATGTTAAATACGTCTGAGAATAGTTTGTAGGCTATTTTTTAGCCTCATATCACCCCCAATTTATTTCTAAACTTTTTTATATGGCAGAACAACGTTTGCCGATATAATAATAGGTATGGTAAGTATATATGTATATGTATAAGCATTATGCACAGTAGTTTGACAACTGATGTACAAAGGCGAGCATAACTCAACAATGTTTTGTCTCCCACCAAAGCCTTGAGTGATAGTATTTCTCTTAAGTTTATAAATGGTACACACACTCAGATAATGTATAATCAAAATCGATTACGACGGCAACGAATTGGTATAAATTAAAATTTAGGCGAAAAATTGAGGCGAACACGAAATACATCAAAAGGACACTGTCAGTTTTCTTTGTTATGGACCAAACAGTTTTATTTTGCCGACAGAAAACAGTTTGCCATTGTAATGCTACCATTACAGATTTTGAATTATATCTAAAATACCATTGTATATATGTTTGTATGTTCATATTATAATGCCACAAATAGCGTTGGCGCAATATAAATGTATTTACAAAATTACATTTCCCATTAATTGCTGGTTAAAGTTACGCGTAGTTAATATCAAACATTACTGGTTCCGGGAGGCCATGTCGCAAATTTGCGATGCGGCAATGCCCCGAGTCCGTCCAGGACGTGCTAAGCGCCAGGTGTACTGGTGATCGCCGGAAATCGCTGCACTGCGCAACACGTGCAATCATGCGCGACGCCGGTACGCCAGATACTGCAGGCGCCGCATCCGCCCGCCGGATGCGGAGGCCAGAGAGGCGGAGCTGTACGAAGGTTACAGAGAGGCAAAACACACTCTCCGAGCGGAGATTAAGCGGGCCAAACTCGAGGCCCGCAACGTGTGGCTGGGGTCTCTGAATGCGGACCCGTGGGGGCGCCCGTACAAATTGGTACGAGAGAAACTGCGCCCCTGGGCTCCCCCGCTGACTCAGTCTCCGGCCCCAACTCGTGGAGGGTGTGGTAAGCGCTCTGTTCCCTGTGCGAGGGGAACACTCCCCCCCGCCCATGGCTCCGCCTCCGCCAGCGGTGTCTGACGCGGACCGCAATAGCGACGACGACGATAATGCTCCAGAGGTGACCGAGGTAGAGATGAGAGTGGCGGTGCAAAGGCTGAGTGCCAAGAACGCCGCCCCAGGACCCGATGGCTTGCCTGGGAAAGCCTGGGTCCTGGCCATGGAGGCTCTCGGGCCTCGACTGAGAGGGCTCTTCAGCGCATGCTTGGAGAGGGGCCAGTTCCCACTTCGCTGGAAGACGGGGAAACTGGTCCTCATCGCAAAGCCAGGGCGCCCTGCGGACTCTCCGTCCGCGTACCGGCCCATTGTGCTGCTCGACGAGGTGGGCAAGCTCTTTGAAAGAGTGATTGCGAGCCGCCTCGTCGCGCGCCTTTCACGGGTGAGGCCGGACCTTTCGGACGGACAGTTCGGCTTTCGCAGGATGCGCTCGACGGTGGACGCCATCATGCGCGTGCGAGCCCTCACGACGGGGGATGCGGTGTCCCAGGGTAGGTGTGTCGTGGCAGTGTCCTTGGACATTGCCAACGCTTTCAATTCCCTGCCCTGGAGTACGATCCGGAGGGCACTCCGGTACTACCGGGTGCCCGAATACCTCTGTCGAGTAGTCGAGGCCTACCTGTCGGACAGGTATATTGTCTACCCCGGTCACCAGGGAGACTGGGAACGTCGGGAGATGTCGTGCGGTGTTCCGCAGGGGTCGGTACTAGGGCCACCCTTGTGGAACATTGGTTACGATTACGTGCTGCGGGGCGACCTCCCTGACGGGGTCAGCGTGGTCTGCTACGCAGACGACACGCTGGTTCTAGCGCAGGGAGAGTCATACCGGGCGGCGGTCGCTTTAGCGACACGCGGGGTTGCGATAGTCGTTGGTAGGATCCAGGAGTTGGGACTCGAGGTGGCGCTTCACAAATCCGAGGCCATGTGTTTCCACGGTCGCCGGTCTCGGAACGCGCCGCCAATGAGTTCCCAACTCACGGTAGGAGGAGTTCACATCGGTGTCGGGTCGACGATGAAGTACCTGGGACTCGTCCTCGACAGCCGGTGGAATTTCGTGGAGCATTTCCGACGTCTGGCTCCCAAACTCAACCGGACTGGGGCTGCGCTCAAGCGGCTCCTGCCCAACCTTGGGGGTCCCGACGCCTCCTGCCGGAGGCTCTACGCGGGGATCGTTCGGTCCATGGCCCTCTACGGGGCGCCGGTGTGGGCGCCGTCGCTGAAAAAGCAACCGGCGGCCATACTGAACGCCTGCCAGAGGGTGATGGCAATTCGGATGGTGCGGGGATACCGCACGATTTCCCGCGAAGCGGCGAGCCTTCTGGCTGGCCTACCACCGTGGGATCTGGAGGCAACAGTCCTTGCACACATGCACGACATGCGCGTGGAGATGCAACGCCGGGGTGAAAGTCCTCTGCCGCGACAGGTCGCGGCATGGCGGACAGAGCTCCGGCGGGATCTCATGGTGGAATGGCGTCAGCGACTATCGCAACCCCGTCATGGGCACGCCACAATTATGGCGATAAGTCCCCTCTTTGAGGCGTGGCTGGAAAGACCTCACGGCGTCCTTACCTTCCGCATGACACAGGTCCTCACCGGAAATGGCAAGTTCGGGAGGTTCCTGTTCCGAATTAAAGCGGAAGTGACGCCCGGGTGTCGCCACTGTGCGGAACGCCCGGAGGACACGGTGGAGCACACAATCGCGGTGTGCCCTGCTTGGGCGGAGCATCGCCGTGCCCTCGTGGGGGTGATCGGCGGCGGAGACCTCTCGCGCCGGGCCCTGGTCGAGGCCATGGTCCAGAGCGAGGAGAAGTGGCAGGCGGTCGCCGACTTCTGCGAAGCAGTAATGCTCGCTAAGGAGGAGGCTGACCGCATCAGACAACGGCGTTCTCGCCGCCGCCGCCGGGATTCCGATCCCGATTTCCAGCCACCGTAGGCGCGGGCTTGCGGACAGTGAGCATTGGGTAGCTCGCTGTCCGGCCGTCCGGTAACCGTCCGGACCAAGCCCAAGTCGTCGACGGCGCGCGCTGTTCCCGCGCGCCTCAAGGAGTTGTCAGCAACAGCAGGGGCCCAGCCGGGTCGAAGCCTACTGGGGCCAAGGTTAACCGAAAGGGCGCTCGAGCCCCGGTACGAAGGCTAGAAGGAACGGGATGGGTTTTTTAGTCAGTAAGAGTCTGACACTATCTCCCGCTCCGCCCAAGAGTCATAAGATGATTTTTCCCATCGAAAAAAAAATATCAAACATTATTCCGTATGCATAATAATAGGTGAAATATTCATTTTGTTGCCAAATTATATCTATACATTATGGTGTCAGCAATTATAGTACAAATTATTATTAAAAACAGATTCTGTTTTCGGTAAGTAATTATATTTGGGCTGATAACAGATGCAGTTGGCATACTAATTAGTCTTATTATTATGTATTTTCAGAAGAATTGACATTATATATAAATTACTAAGAGATGACCTGTCCGCACGTTAGCTTTTCGTAAGGGTGAAACAGTCATATAAAAATACAGCCGATAATAACGCGAAAATAATAGTGTGAACGTTAATCACAGATAAGTTACCGTCTTTGTGATTAGTACCATAGGTTAGCGTTGCCCTTTTCTTTCGAGTGTTATTTTTATGCCCATTACTTTCACCTTTAAGAAGCTTGCGCTTCCTCATTCCATTTTTGGCGACTCTAAGACGGCCACCGACATCTGATTTCATCTCGACATATCTTTTGCTGTCTGCCACGACCCCGTCTCATTGTATCATGGCACCAGCTACATACAACTTAGGTACATAGAAACGTTCCACCTTCCAATTAGTTATTAGCTTCGCTCGCTTGTCAAGTATTTAATTATCCCAAGGGAACTAACTACCGAGATGAACAAAATATATGTGACAAAATTCATCAAAACCTGTTTAGCGCTTTAGACAAGAAAAGCAACGGACAAAAACACTCGTATTTATGATATTAGTATGGATGGCTATGGATACTTACATCAAGGAAATGATAGGACTTGATGACAGAGAACATGGAGAACAAGTTGACGGCGCTGGCCATGGCGGACAGCTGCGAGCGGTAGTGCGCCGGGAACAGCTCGCCTAGCAGCAAGAAGGGCAGCCCGCCGAAACCGAGCGAGAAGCCTAGCATGAACACTACCAGACTTGCGATGGGGAGGTACCTGTAGGGTTTAATAGATAAGTTAAAAATATAATAATATTTTAAACTGACTTAGTCACGGCAGCCAACGGCTCTTAAAGCACGATAGGATGATAATCCACCAAAACCGAAGAGACATCAGGACCAAAAACTTGCACTTACTCAACTTAGAAACTAAATATAGAAAGAAAAGAAGAAAAAGCTATGAAATGGATTAGTAAACGGTTTAAGCGAGAAAACTAAAATGGTGATGGTGAGAGTATTGCTGACTGTCTTGCATTGTACATAACAGGACTAGTGATCGGCAGGTGTTATTAGAGTAAGATTGATACAACAAGAAACCAAGAAGCATTATATGATTCAGAAGTATAATGATTTCAGATGGTCTTGTCAGGAACACAACGTTCAGATTATAATGAGAAACAATAAGGATGATGCGAAAGAGAAAGAGGAGCAATAAAATATGGAATAAGAATGAATGAAAACGATGAGACAGGCTTCACGTAAAAACTCTTCTCAAAAGTGGGATTTTTATAGACTACATTATAATAGCGAGTATTATTACCTACCACTTAAGATTAACGACAGATAGCATAGAGGAAGTCAATAAGGTCAATGGTCTCTTATCAGAGAGACAATAACATTGAAAGGAACAGATCAAAAGGAACATTATGATTTCAACAATCGAACATTAAACTACAAAAGTTTCAAGAACTTGCGAGGCCGTCTTTTGAACTTTTAATGTTTTAAAAGTGCTGATCCTCAACCGAAATTGACCAATCATATTTAATAATGAAAATTCTGCGTTATTCTTGATTGGATTCAAATTACAACTCGTTAACGCTGACAAGACTTTGTTCCAATAAGCAAAACCTTACTCAATCATGGCCTCCCTAAATCAATATTTTTGTATAATTAAGATACTTGTTTGAATTTATGGATAACGTAAATATCATCATATCTCTGATATTATTTATGTTTCAAATTGATTAGGTAGGTGATTTTATGGTCTTTTACAAAGTTTTATGTTACAAAGAAATTTCTTAACATAATACCGACATTGTCACGTGTTGCTTCCAGTTATAGTGTTAGCACACGCTTGAATCAGGTACAGACGGACCACGGGTTTGGTTTGCTAAATATCAAACCGTACCGTACGGTACTAAATCTTGACCTATAAAATCGATTCATCGATTAAATCTCAGATCGTCATCCGTACACTTAATATCGTACACAAAGCAACGGTCCGGTCGTCTATTACGATAATGGATTTGGTGCGGCGGGTTAGGTACTTCGTACCAAATTCGAACATGTGTTATCACTATTATGGATGACGAAATAACAAGTGTGAGAACCGTAATTAATTGATAAATGTGTCCAGCCACCTGACTTGACAATTCAATAGGCACATATTCAATTTTCGATGTTTTCAGAAATTTTGAGAGAGTCAAAAACTCCTGGTCGGAAAAAGATTAATTGGTTTATGAAGAAATGAAGATCATATTATTAATAATAATAATTCTTTATTGGACATAATTTACAATTTGTATTATAGTATTCTTAGGGAATCCTATGCTAGAAATATGTATAAGTGCATTTAGGAAATGTAGACTGGAAGCTAACATCCAACTCTAAATATAGTGCTTGAGTATAGTTGGAAAACAAGAAAACTAACTAAGTTTAGATATTTTTGGTACATTAAGTCGATTTTGAAGCAATAATTTGTCTTAATTCAATAAAGTAGAATTTCTGATTTTATTGACTTAATAACTATAATGCAAATCTTATTGACAAATTCATTCTTCCATACACTAAAAATAAAACAAACTAAAAATGTTGATTTTAGCGCTACCTAGCGAAAAAATGGCCCGGTTTGGGCTCGTAACTGTCACTTTAAAAACAAGCATAGCAGATCAAATCATATTCGATCTTATAATGTTCCCTCTACTGGAACTCTGGCCTAGTCCGTAGGATGGGAATGGGCCACCACGCGGGCCTAGTGCGAGTTGACAGATGTCACAACGTCTTCGAAGTTTTGGCTCCTATAGACGCCATAGACGCGCAAATGATTGCTGAAAAGATTTACCGCTTATTTTAATCAGCTTGATCTACTAGCAGAGTGCTGACTCATAATCTGAGCAGTTGGTAACACAGTCCACGATAGATAAATATATTACTTACCCAAGCCACGGCGACTCTTAATGAAAATAGATGGCAGCTCCCATGCCCTAGACGCACACAGTCATGACAACCACACAAATTGGCCGATGTATTCGGTGATCAGCCCGGTCTACTAACTCTGACTCTATTACTGAGTCAGTCGTTGAGCAGTTGTACAATACCGTCCATGATAGATATGTTACTTACCCAAGCCACGGTAGCTCCTTCAAGTGAAGATAGAAGGTAGCTACCATGGATGGCATAGAAGCACACATAATAGCCGAAGAGATTTGCCGCTTTATTTTTAATCAGCTCGATCTACTAACAGAGTGCTGACTCAGTAGCTAAGCAGTTATACAACACCGTCTATGATAGATATGTTTCTTACCCAAGCCACGGTGACTCTTTCAAGTGAAAATAGAAGGCAGCTCCCATGGATGCCATAGACGCGCACATTACGACAGCAGATATCAACAGCAATGGTCTACGACCAACTCGGTCCACCAATAATGTGCTGACTCCGTTGCTGAGTAGTTGCACGACACCAACTATGATGGTAGCTGTCATGGCGTCTAATGTGCTTCCTGAAATAGATGAAGAGTTATAGGGTCACCGTTTGTTTTTTTTTGTGGAAATTATTTACCTAGAAGATATGCCTGTAGTCATCATTAGATCAAGAACGTTTAATTAGTAAAAGTAGGGAAAACTGCTGCTGTACTTTTACACTTTATTTATTTTTGGCATCACTAATCTAGTTCCACGGTGTCAGTATTTAGGTAGGCGCTTTACTTTGTGTGAAAAAACATCGTAAGGAAACAGGCATATTCAAGAACCGAAAATTCGAAGATAAGCGGCATTAACTAATCGGCACCTCATCATCATCATTATTATTTCAGCCGATAGACGTCCACTGTTGGACATAGGCCTCCCCCAAGTGTAACTACAATGAAAGATTCTGTGCGTACCGCATCCATCGGATTCCTGCAACCTTCACGAGGTCATCGGTCCACTTTGTAGGACGCCTTTCAACGCTGCGATTTCCGTTACGCGGTCGCCACTCCAGAACCTTTCGGCTTGAGCGTGGTGAATTACGGCCTATTTCCTCTCCTAAGGAGGAGGCCTGAGTCTCAGCAGTGGAAACATTTTATGGTTAGTTATTATGCTTTTACAGTAGAATTTGTATTATTTTTTCTTGAATACTGCTCTTTTTACCAGTATCTCACACATTACAAGTACCTACTTTAATTCCTATCCAAAATGCTAGATAACGATATTTTAAATAAGCCTTGAGTTAGAAATAAGTTAACAATAAAATTCTATTTCAATAGAGCAATGTTAAGTAGTACCTAGTAAGACTGCCAAAAATAATCTACATAAACTCACCAGCATTCCTAAAGATCTCAACAGTAAAAAATATGACAGCGTCAATGCCGCTGAACTGCTGGAACAAAAGCAGCGCGAACCCAATGGTCATGGGCTTGATGACCACGGAAGAGAACATCACCTTGCGGGTGAATAGACTCGGTGGACCAGCCGGGGCTTGGGCTTTCCTGTGGACAAATATTGTAGTTATAAAGGCTAAGTATCGGCGTAATTTTTATTTTCTGGGCATATTCAAAATAAACACGAACATAATATCGTAAGAAGAAGTCTCATAGAATAGAATAGAATAGAATAGAATAGAAATAGAATAGAATAGAATAGAATAGAATAGAATAGAATAAACTTTATTGTACACCAAAATACAGCAGGACCTCTATAATCCGAATCCCTTCTTATCCGAAAACCTCTGTAATCGGAACGTCCCACTCCCGCCCGCGTTCGCCGTCTCGTCAGTTGCTTACTGACTGTCCAGTTGGTATAGTCTGTCTAATAAGTCAACCGACTTGGGAATTTTGTTTATTATTTAATCATTTAAAAATACTTATATTCGATACTTTTCATAAGGTTTTTCTGTTAGAGTAAACAATGATCTCTACCTCTTAATCAACCTTGATTATTGAACCCGTGTTGACTACATCTTATTTCATTAAATCCTAATTATTACCCAAGTCGTTTAACTTATTAGACAGACTCTATCATGCGCATTTGTTATTGTAACTAGTCCACCATTTTGTGTTGCTATTGCGTCGCTCGTGCAGCTCGACAGTAATTTGTGTTTGTACATCATAACTTCGACGTCAAAGAAAAGAAAACACTTTACCTTAAAAATCCTCTGTACTGTAATCCGGACGCTCCTCCTATCCGAACGAGGGGTAAATTGTTGGAGTTTTTTTTTTTTTTAATTCAGATAAACTAGTGCTTGACTGCGATCCCACCTGATGGTAAGTAGCGATGCAACCTTTGATGGTGAGGCGCACTAGTTTATTAAGAGCCTATTCACTCTAGCCTTGAAGACACCCAAATTATAATCGGACGGCAAGACCGCAGCAGGCAGACTGTTCCAGTCCTTCGACGTACGCGGTATAAACGACGAGGCGAAACGCTTAGTCCGGACCGTAGAGGTTTCAACAACGTAAGGGTGAATATTCGCCGTACGTCGGGTTGTCCGATGGTAGAATTGCGATGGCGGATTCGGCGGAGTTCGGATTAAAGAGATCCTGCTGTAGTAACAATTTCACAGAAACTTAAATCTATGAGTACAATGGCTATGGTCATAATAATATCATTGGACTTATCACGTTGTCGAAGCAAAGAGGCGAATCTATTCATTGTTCATGTATTTTTAATTTTTTTATTATACCAAAAACTTAACATTAGTATGTAAAAATATTTAGTACAATAAAAAATTAAGTGTATGATTTGATAATTATTGTATTTAATTTCAATGTAAATAAAAAATATAACAAACATTAAAAAGATTTTGAATAGATCTATACTAATAAATCTGTAGAAGTTTTTAGTTGTACGCACATCTTTTATAAAGTTATACTCAAGAAACCTTTAATGTATCCTACTGACCAACTATATAACGATTTCTCTATCCTCAGTGCCCAAAAGATTTTTCTTTTGAATGCAGTCTTTCAAACACACAGACAATTAAAATCCAGACCAGACTACGCGTAGTATAATATCAAAGCGTACTTTTAGGATACCCACTCCCAAAGGAAACTCACTTATGGCAAGACGCTCCTCAAACTATTTATATCCACGCATATATAACGAAGCTGTGAAATTGTGTGTAACTTGATATATTACTTAGGCTTTGTTTCATCGCAATCGGTTTACTATAGCGAAAGTTAGTACAGTCATTGATTGTTAGGCGGTACAAAACTTGCCAGATCAGTTAGTTATAAATAGCACTTTTACACATAATTTTTTTCGTCAAGTTAAACTAGATTTGGCCGATTTTTCCTAGATCCTGAAATAAATATAAAAACCAACTAAGAGGTCAAAGGCTTTATTAAATTGTACACAATAAACATGTAATGTTGTAGGTTGCGGGTTCAAACCCTGCTAGGCGCATTACTTTGTGTAATTTATTTCATTACCACTGCTCTCAAAACGGTAAAAGAAAACATCGTGAGGAAACCAGCATGTCCTAGAAGCAAAAATTCCAAGACGTGTGACATTCACCAACCCGCCTTGGGCCCGCGTAGTGAATTAGTGTCCATTTCCACTCCTAGAGAGGAGGCCTGAGTCTCAGCAGTGGGAACATAAAAAAAGGCTGATGATGATGATGAAACATGTAATTGTCAAATCATATTAGAACCGGCTCAGTAAGTATATGAGGTGGTATTTTAAGAAAAGAACCGCAACGATTTGGGCGGAGGTATCCTTATCTATGAGTGGAGGTGTATATTCAATGCAAAAATTTTTCAGTATTTGGCACAAGCACAACAAAGACGCATTGACAGGATACAGCAACATATTATATTCAAACTAAATATACAAATAAACCTAGTACTGTTAAAGACTCAGATACATTAGGGTACAAAATGTACCCCAACATGACACGCAACGCAGTCAAATTGTTCACTAACATGTTCCTCGCCACGTGAATGCATTGTATAATTTTGAAGAGCAAGTTGCGGGACACTGGACAGCATTCCAGCGTCTCGTATATTGAGCGTTGCGCATCATGGTACGTAGACGACAACTTGTCCCCTAATTTATAGACACATGATGTCAATATGATAGAACCATGTTGAACCAAAATATGCCAAATATGTTGTAATGCTCAGGGTTCCAGATGGACTAAATAAAAGATGAACAAGGTCGGTTTAACAATTTATGCATAGATTACCAGGTTAATACAATATAACAGCAACTTAACAACTAAAACAGAATCCTTAAAGGATAAGGAGTATAGTCTCCTCATACGGGTATATCGGGATCGAACCCTGGTACGGGAATGCCAGTCCGCAGGCTCGGCCTCCAGCTAATCGTTCCTTATTAACTGCGGCGAATATGATGATATCTAGTGTCAGAGCAAGTCAACGAGTCCGTCGCAGTTTGAGTAAGGTCGAAGCCCTGGATCAGTGTCCGGGTAACAGGGGCGTTTCCGCAAGCTGAGAACAATAATAAATGCGTCAGCATTGTGGAACCGCGCCCGATCACAAAGCTCCATTTTTTCAAAAATAGACGCAAACACTTACCCCGTTTCCTTCACAAATCGCACTCAAAGTTAATACATACAACTGATCAATTCACTACTGACACTCGCATAGCACGTAGTTATTACGTTAGGTGTATTTTAATAAAATTACTTAATTAAGTAGCAGAAAATAAAATAATGATATGGAACAGCTTTACACGATCGTTCGAGTCTCTTTGTTCTTTTTCATTTTTTTTATCATAAGCGCGGTCTTACTTTTTTTCCGCCACCGTCACTTGTCAAATAAAAAATTAATCAGTAACGTTCATACGAAGTGGCGAGCCTAGTGACGCCATCTATTTTGAAACTATGGCACTAGATCCTCGATCATTACAATATCCCCTCTCCTCTAAAGAATCCAACCGGATTCAGACATAACGTTTAAGGTCACACGAATGCCATTTTCCCAAATCTTTGCCCCTGAATTTTTTTAATTTGTAAGTGTCACTTGACATCTTCTCTGCTATGACTGCTTTTTCAAACTTAGGGGCCAATTTGGACATAAAAGTATTGCCCGCATTTGAAAGGAATTTAGTGCGTTTCCAAACAATATCACCAACTTTGTAGTCGCAAACACGACGCCTCTTGTTGTACTGTTTACTGTTAGTCTCATGTGATTGCCGTATTCTCTCACCGACTTCCTCATATATTTTGCTTCTAAATGCTATGTTTCTTTCAAAGTTTTCCTGGTCGAAAGTGATCGATTCGTTTGATTCAAAGCTATAAGGTTTCGAGCCATGGACGGTTGTTTCTCGACCAAAAAATAGAAAGGCTGGAGTTTTTCCCGTCACTTCGTGCACCGATGTTCGGATTGCATGTCCTATGTGAAATATGTACTTGTCCCATTCTTTATGATTATTTTCAACATAAGAAGCTATAGCCGAACCAATGACTTTGTTCACCCTCTCAGTAGGGTTAGCCTGAGGATGATAGTAAGGGGTGTACCATAATTTCACACCATACCCTGAGACCAGATCTTTAAATTGATTGGACACAAATTGCTTTCCATTGTCGCACACTATTACACTAGGGGTCCCATACATTAAAAATATCTGTTCTTCCAGTATTTGACATATCGTTGATGACTTTCCGTTCCTGAGTGGATAAAGAAAACAGAATTTACTGAACCAACACGTTATGACCAGGAGCATAGTATTGCCATGTTTTGACTTCGGAAAAGGCCCCATCAAATCCATGGATATGATTTGAAAGGGCTCTGTCACATTACGTTGCTTTCCCATCAAACCAGATAACCTACTTTGTGAATGTTTGTATTTTGCACAAACCTCACATTTTCGTACATAGTCTTTCATGTCCTGGATTAACGTTGGCCAAAAATATCGTTGTCTTGCACGATTGACCGATTTTTTAACACCGAAATGAGCAGACGTAGGGTCATCATGACATTCCTTTAGAATTGTCTGACGTAGCTTTTCAGGAATCACAAGTTTCCAACTGTCATTTTCATTAGGAAATTGTTTCAATTTCATATATTTCCACAGTTGTCCTTGGCTAACTTCCCAATCAGGGTCACTTTTCTTAGCCAGGACCAGATCCTCTTTTGACTTATACCACTCATCTTTGTCCTCTGGTTTTATTTCTAATATATTAATTTCTTCTACAGTCGCCCTGGACAAAGCATCTGGTACAGTGTTGTATTTTCCTTTGCGATGAACTATCTCGTAGTCAAATTGTTGCAAACGCATAGCCCATCTTGCCAGACGCCCATGAGGGTCCTTATTACGGTGTAACCACTGAAGGGCGCTATGGTCTGTAATAACTTTAAAATGACTGCCTTCAATATATGGCCGAAATTGTTCTACTGCATGTAAGACACTTAGAAGTTCTCTCTCAGACGCTGAGTACTTGCATTCCCTTTCTGTCAGTTTTCTACTTGTGTAAGCAATAGGAACCTCCAGATCATCCACCATATCTGAATCAAGACACCACCCGTACCTTTGTTTGAAGCGTCACATTGGATGGAAAAAGGTTTTGTGAAGTCCGGCACTCTCAACACTGGTGTAGACGTGAGGGCAGTTTTTAGGCTTAAGAAGGAATTTTCAGCTTCTTTGTTGCAAACAATTCGTTTTGCCTTCTTGCCTCCCTTAGTTAAGTCGTGAAGTGGAGCTGCGACGATAGCAAAATTTTCGACAAACCGCCTGTACCAACTAGCTAGGCCAATAAATCGCTTTAGCTCTGTGTACGTTGTTGGTCTTGGATATTCCAAGATTGCTCTTACTTTGTCCGGGTCCGTACGTAGTCCCTCCTTGTCCACAATATAACCTAAGTATTTTAAGGACGATCTTGCAAATACGCATTTTTCAAGGTTTATTGTCAATCCTGCTTCTCTTAGTTGATTTTTTACATATGACAATGATGATAAGTGGCTGTCAAAGTTGTCATTACTTATAACGATGTCATCTAAGTATGTAAAGACTTTGCCTTCAAATTCCGGAGCAAACAAACGATCCATCAACCGTTGTTGTGTCTGAGATGCATTACTCAATCCAAACGGCATGACCTTGAACTGATAATGTCCTTTTCCAGGGAGGCCAAAAGCTGTCTTCTCTCTGCTTGTTTCTTCTAGAGGTATTTGCCAGAATGCAGATCGTAGGTCAATAGTTGACAAGAATCGTGCGTTTTTTAGACTGTCTAAGATGGTGGTGACCCTGGGCAAAGGATAAGAGTCTTTTACGGTTACCTTATTCAACTGGCGACTATCAAGACACAATCGATTCTTACCAGAAGGTTTCTTTACTAATAATACAGGGGAGCGCCATGAGCTAAACGACGGCTCAATAACGTCATTGTCAAGCATGTCTTGAATTTCCTTCTCAAGTTCTGCCATAATTGGAGGGGCAAAGGGGTACTGCCTTTGTTTGATGGGTAAGCTGTTTCCGGTATCAATCCTATGCTCGATCAATGATGTTCTTCCTAAACCTTTACCAATCTCTTCTGCCATTTCCTCTAAAAGTTTGTCCAGACGTTCTTTCTGTTCTAAAGTAAGATCATCCCGTGAGACTACTGGCTGTGGTACATTCATTTCCGTGATGTCAGCTATCAACTTCCCCGCTCCTATGGCCAAATCAAACAGCTCAAAGAAATTCATACCCAGAATAATATCATGTTTTAAACTGTCCATGATATAAAAATCTACTACCTTATATTTTCCTGTAAACTCAATGGGTAAATGAACAATGGAATCTATCGTATGGTAAGTGCCATCAGCTGTCGAGATCATTTCCTTGTCCACTTTATGTCCTGTGATCCCTAGATTAACAACTTCCATGGCAAATCTCCGCGAAATCACTGAGGCAGTAGCTCCTGAATCCAAAAGACCTACATACGGTTGATTTAAAATTTTGATTTCCGCATAATAACGATTATCGTGAGGAGATTTATTGATATTATAGATCATGCCTGTTTTAAAAAAATTCGAGACTGTAAGTAGCCATTGCTGCCAGTCATCCGGTGTGGTCCGACCTAGTTTTTCGGGGTCTGATTGGCCGCCATCGACTCCGAAAGGTCGTTTCCCTTATTGGTGGCATTGCAAGAGCATTTACTTGTTGTTTGCCCGAAACGACCACAACGGTAACAGAACAGTCTTTGTTTTGGTAATGTACAGTCCCTAAAACGATGTCCCGCAGCTCTGCAGTTCCAGCATTTTGTTAAAATTACCTCCTTAGGATTGTTGATGGCTGCCAGTTCTGGCTTAATTTCATTTCTTGATAATCTGAAGGTATTTCCCTGATATGCCAAATCCCTTTCTAGTGAATGTTCACTTTGCGTTGGTTCCTTAAAATTGTCACAGCTTAACTTAGTGCGTTCAATAATTCTTAAAACTGAAGTTAATTCCCTCACTGAATCAAACGTATCTCGACATATGGCCTTCTGAAAATATGGCTGTAAATTTCTTCTAAGTATCAATAGTTTCTGTCCTTCAGGAATAGGCGTCGGTAATCTATTGAACATATTCTGCATAATAGCCATATAAACCAAAACGCTTTCTTGTCTGCTTTGAGTTCTACGTTTGATCTCTTCCAGTAGCTCCTCCTGGTAGTATGGATGCTGAAATGTATCTAACAAAAGCGTCACTAACTGAGACCAATCCTCTACCATGCCTTTGTTGGCCCTGAACCATATCAGCGCTTCCTCTTCAAAAAAATCTATGGCATACCGAAATAAATCTTCATCTGTAGCATTCCGTGCTTCTTTAAGTTCTTCAATTCTTTCCAAAAACGCGTTCACACTTATGGGACCCTTCCCATTGAATTTGACACCCCAATCTTTAATTGGGACCAACTTTCGTGTATGGAGACCACTATCAAACGTGGAGGACCTTTGCAAGTAAGGACGACGCGAACAACTAGGTCTCTCTAAAGCGGCATGCAGTGTATCAGTGTTCTCAACAGTAGACCGAGGAGCACGATTCCGATTAATTTCAGTATCAGCACCATTATCGGGTAGAAAGACTTTCCCAGGGTTCTGGCACTTCTCCAAATGTCCTATTATTTGTACGCCTTCTTCGCCCAGTGACTTCTGTAAAATTTCTTTTTCATATTCCGAAATCATGTCATCCTCCCCGTCTTCCTCCTGCTCAAGGTTCTTCAAAGTTGACAAGGTATCTTGGATATTTTTCAACAATGACAGGTGCTTCTCAATCTCCGCGGATTCAGTGGGTATAATAAGTTTAGTACGATTTGCTAAGTGTGTCAAACGAGAGTGTATGCGCCTAATAAACGAGCCCTCCGGACTATGTGAAGCTTCAGACATTAGTGAAGTTATTGCCGACAATTTATTTTCACAAATTAATATTTCATCACCTGGATTATCAACACAAGATCTAGGGACCTTAAAAGAAATAGTTGACTCACCTGACAACTCCCGAACTAAAATCGCCCTTAAAAATTTCCGCATAGTCGCCACAGTTTTACAATCCAAAATACCTCGGCAAGCCAACTCAAACTCAAGCTCATCCTTATGCAGTGCATTAACATCCATGGCTAAAGACTAAATTGAATTCTAACGAACAGACGTACAAATGTTGTATACCTACTTATGTAAAAAAAAAACAAATATTTTATGACTTAAATAACTTAGCAATTATAAAAATTATATGATGTCTAATACTGCTATCGCCACGTTATTAATGATTAAAAAACCAAAAAAAAAAAAACTTTACAATGACCGTTATTCAACCTTGAAAATCTTTCATTCAGTTACCCGTAGGCGCCAATGTAATGCTCAGGGTTCCAGATGGACTAAATAAAAGATGAACAAGGTCGGTTTAACAATTTGTGCATAGATTACCAGGTTAATACAATATAACAGCAACTTAACAACTAAAACAGAATCCTTAAAGGATAAGGAGTATAGTCTCCTCATACGGGTATATCGGGATCGAACCCTGGTACGGGAATGCCAGTCCGCAGGCTCGGCCTCCAGCTAATCGTTCCTTATTAACTGCGGCGAATATGATGATATCTAGTGTCACAGCAAGTCAACGAGTCCGTCGCAGTTTGAGTAAGGTCGAAGCCCTGGATCAGTGTCCGGGTAACAGGGGCGTTTCCGCAAGCTGAGAACAATAATAAATGCGTCAGCATTGTGGAACCGCGCCCGATCACAAAGCTCCATTTTTTCAAAAATAGACGCAAACACTTACCCCGTTTCCTTCACAAATCGCACTCAAAGTTAATACATACAACTGATCAATTCACTACTGACACTCGCATAGCACGTAGTTATTACGTTAGGTGTATTTTAATAAAATTACTTAATTAGGTAGCCAAAAATAAAATAATGATATGGAACAGCTTTACACGATCGTTCGAGTCTCTTTGTTCTTTTTCATTTTTTTTTATCATAAGCGCGGTCTTACTTTTTTTCCGCCACCGTCACTTGTCAAATAAAAAAATAATCAGTAACGTTCATACGAAGTGGCGAGCCTAGTGACGCCATCTATTTTGAAACTATGGCACTAGATCCTCGATCATTACAATGTATAACTACAATAATTTAGTTCAACTAATTCAGGTGAATCATTCAGGGTGAGGGGTTGGTCATTTTCTTCATAAAAGTTGTAGCATATAGTTCGTTTTGACAAATTCAAGTTCCAAAAAAACCCTGAAAAAAGTTGAGTAGAGTTGAGGAAGACAATTAAAAAAAAATGCGGTGTTAAGTATTACATGGTGACATTTTTCCAGCTCTGTGAAGTCGACCAGTTTGCGAGATCCCTTACGTATGACGAGGTGCCTTCATATTACACGTACGACAAGCAAAGGGGTGTATTTAACCGACATCGACGAGGAGGTGCTGTGGAAGGTTTTCCGGCCGCCTTGAGTAGGGTTTATACCGTGCATCCAAATAATGGCGAATGCTATTTTCTGCGGTTGTCACTTCACACTGTCCGAGGCCCAACGTCTTTTGTCTTTTTGAGGACATTTGATAGCGTGGAGTATCCCACTTACCACGTCACCTTCTCGACGGTGACCAAAATTGGGATCCTCGCGGAGCCGAGCGTCAGTGACAGCCCCAGCCGAATGCGTCATCTTTTTGCCGTCATCTTGAGGTTTTGTGGAGTCGCGAACCCGGTAGCTTTAAGAAGTATCACCATCATCTGTCTGAAGATTTTCTACGAGCTTTGAGGCGTGCTACTGGAGACGAAGTCGAAGTAACTGATGAACGCGTGCTGAACACCTGTCTCAGTTCACTTCAAGATGTGGTCATTTCTATGGTCGGCAATCCGTTGATCGAATATGAGTTACCACGTCATCACCGCATCAAGGCCGTGGAAATCGGGAGTATAACGCTGAGACAAATTACGAGCCGGGCGAAATGACCACCTTACGAAATGACCATGTCACCGTGTTCTCTTTAGAGCAAAAACAAATGACAAAGTCCTCGAAAGTGTTGGGCGAAACCAGGGTAAAATGTTCTTCTTGGATGCTCCTAGTAGAACAGGAAAAACATTTGTTACCACTGGCATACTTGCAGAGGTCAGAAGGCAAGGCAAAATTGCTATTGCTGTAGCGTCGTCGGGAATCGCTGTCATACTGCTTCCGGGTGGCAAGACAGCACATGCCATGTTTAAAATTTCCATCGATTTAGAGAGCGCCGAAACGCCTGTTTGTGGTGTGTCACGTAACAGCGATAAGCGACACGTGCTCAAGGATTTCTCTCTGATCGTATGGGACGAGTGTACGATGGCCAATAGGAAGGCAGTTGAGGCCGCGGACAGAAAGGAACGAACATTTGATAGGTGGTGTCACAGTTCTGTTCAGTGGCGATTTCCGGCAAACACTTCCCGTGGTGACGTATCCCCACGAGGGCTGAAGAGGTGAATGCTTCGTTGAAACGATCTTCGTTGTGGTCACGAGTTCGTACGCTGCACTTGACCATTAATATGAGAGCTCGGCTCGGTGGCAATGCACGTGCATTGCAAGAATTCTCCAATATCCTTCTTAGTATTGGCGAAGGCACTCTGACAGGTGGTGCTTCCAGAGTCTCTAGCTAGAGTGGTATCCAGCTTAGAAGAACTCATTTCCTGTGTGTACGGGGACATTAGTCGTATACCGCACCAGCTTCTTGGGTGTGTGAGCGATGACGCCGACACCTAAAAATGATCAGGCTGCAGCAAATAAAGAATGCATTCTCTCGGAAATTGAGGGGAATGAAGTGGTCTACACCTCGATAAACACTGTTGTCGAGCAAGATGACGCCACACATTATCCCGTGGAATTTCTGGACTCCCTATCAGCAAGTGGATTTCCAGCGCATACCATTAAGCTGAAGGTCGGTGTCCCGATTATGTTTCTTCGGAACCTATCTCCTCCGAAGTTGTGTAACGGGAAATCTCGCTCCACAGACACACCGTTGAGGCGGAAATTCTTACGAGTTGTGGCGTCGGCAATTCAGTATTGATACCACGCATTCCCACAACTTCCCGTTCCAGTTCAAGCGCGTACAGTTCCCAATGAGTGTTTGCTTCGCGATGACCATCAATAAGTCACAGGGGCCGACACTGAAGGCAGCGGGTGTCGACTTCAGGACGAGTTGCTTCTCACACGGGCAACTGTACGTCGCTTGCTCCCGCGTCACCAGTACTGACTCTACATTTTGGCTCCTGGCAGCAAACTACCAAAGTAGTTTATAGGGAAGTGTTGTAAGGTACCTTTGTACGTATTTTTACTCTTTTGTGTCCTGGAATGTATTCCTGCATTATTTTCTCTATTTCCTTCAGTCTCATCTTATGACTGAACTCAGCAGGATTCCCATATAACTCTCTTCACTTGTTTCGTTTGCAAAAAAAAACTTATTTTATAATGCTATTTTAAAAGTTGTTTAAGTACTTATAATACTATAGCGACACTGGCATCTTAGGTATTTTTAGTGCTGTAGAGCCTTCACGCAGACGATGTCGCGGGCAGCAGCTAGTTATCTATATCCATATTATCGATACCAGTAAGTGAAGCTTGTTAGAAACAAATTAGCTTTTCCACGTGCGAAGGATTTGCGTGTTAAACAGACATTGCACGCCAATATAATTATTTGGGAAGTTGTCGCATCATCCTATCGATAATTATTGTATTCGACCTCAGAATATGTAACGCAACGTGTCCAGTAGCAATTACTTGACGTCGGTTGCTGCACTGTTGACCCCAAGCAAGGTGAAACTGCGACCAGTTGAGACATCTTTTTATGCGGTGTGTCTAGTGGTTTAAAATGAAAGTAATTGATCGTATACTGGCTTTTATTTAGAGTAATGAGCCTATATCTAATCACTCAATTCTCATCAAATCTTCGAAACCATTACAAAACACTGAAATGTATTGGTAAATACAATGGTCAAATCACGTGATAGTTTTGTCCGGTTTTTATAGTCAAAAAGCAAAACAGATTCTAACTATAGACATTATTAAAGAAGAAACATAGTTCAGTCAATAAAGCAATAAACTTAATGGTGGAAAACGCCATAATAGGATAAATTGTCCACTTAACGGCACCGTGCAACATGATGAAGTAAAAAGGAAATCAATATGCTAAGTACACAACAATAAGCTGTTAAGGAAATATAACTTTTTGCTGACAGCAGGTTAACCAAAACACGTTAAACACGATAGTTATACTGCATTTATTATTTAAATATAAATATGCTCTTTATTGCACATCACATGTAAAATTACAGTAGGAGCTTAAAATTAATAGGGTGTTACAATAGGCGGTCTCATCACTAAAAGTGTTTTTTTACAAGGAATCTGGATTTTACAGAGAAGAAGAAAAAGATACCCAGGTAGTTCATGGAGTACTATTTACATAATAACATATGCAATACATAACTAACACATACTACTTTTCTCACGTTTTGTCTTTATTTCGTAGAGTAAAAGCGAGAAATTAACTTAGTTACTTTTAAACTCTTCCCGCTGAACTAACTATGGTACCGACGCGACGATGTAACAGTTTAGTAATCTGTAGGTTTACTTTGTTTACATGAACACAAACTAAAAGCCACATTTGTTGATGCAAAAGTTTGAATGCAGCGATCAAATTTAGGACGATGTATGTAAAATATATTCTGAATATAACGGGCGACGTATTAAAACGATTCATTTCCTGTAACAGGGCCCGGCACGAGAGACCCCCTCTAGAACACGGCAATGCTCCGCCCAAGAGTGGCATACCTCCACCATATGCTCCACCGTGTCCTCTGAGTGGTTTACACAATGGTGACAACCGGGCGTTTCTTCCGCACTAATCCGTGATAGTGATCCTCAAGTAAGTACATACATATATGTGTATTGAAAACACACTGAGCAATCCAAACCGCTCACATCGTCGTGGACTACCATTTCGTTAGATAAAGCGCGTATGCCATACGGGCTGCTCAATATGCACTTCATCCCAATAACGAGCCTGACCACATTATCATGGAGCACTGTATATTTGGATGATGTGGAAACTTTGCAATGTGGCCACTCTCAATTATTTGGCACTGGTGCAGCAAGATTTCTTTTTCATACTTCTCTACGTGCTGGTATTATTATTATTTCTTTTATGTAACATTTATACATATTATAATATATTTTTTAATATTCCTTAAAAAAAATACATTTAAAAATATAAAAAATAGTAGTAGCTTATTATTATTATTATTTATAACTTTATTGCACACCTTAGCTTAATACAGGATAAACATTTACAAAAGATTATGTGTACAATAGGCGGTCTCTTATCAATGGGCGGTATCTTTATATTTAATCTCTCTTTGAGCCATTTTATCTTCCGCGTAGTTCATCCATTGTTTCTTTGATCTTTACAACCTTGTACTTTTATACTCACCATTTTCTTTACAACTATACACATGCATCCGCGTCATTGCTCTTACAACTGACTTTCTAACCAATTTTCGACAGTGACACTTTCAGACTATCTCTATACAAAATCCTTACTTAGGCTTACACTAGTCATACATAAAAAAAGAAGTTTGAATAAAATCTAATACTCACTCTTGATTATCTTCCTTAACGGTGGCAGTAGCTCGAGCAGACAAGTGCAGCCACTTAATAGATTCTGAAGCGTCAAGACCCTTAGACTGCAACCATACGGGAGACTCTGGCAGAGGTAGAAGTACCACGAATAATGCCACTGGAAATAAAGGAATTATGGATGATACATTGGCAGATAGTTACAGAAATCGTTTCATAAACTACTCGTATAATGAATCAATGATATGATATCAAACACTACAGTTAGAACTGCTCTACAGCTAAAATAAAAAACCTAAGATAAGTTTAAATCAACTATTGCAATAACAGTTCTTTCGATAGGGTGCAAACATAAAGAAACAAGTAACCGGTGCAGGCAAGTCTGTGCGGGTCGGTACCGATTGGTGCAGGTAAAATTCTCCCGTGCGTTATTATGCGCTCACTTATAAAGATACAGATTTTACTGTCGATATCGACTGCCTGGGCCGAGTCATACAGGTTTAAGCATTGGCCAGTGTACTGATTTACACTTACAGATTTACCTGTTTCTTTATGTGGTTTTACCGTACCGTTTTTACGTATCTATCTGTACCGACCCGTATGTATGTCGGCACCAGAAGACCTGTATCTTTATGTTTGCATCCAGAAATTACACGAAAATATGCTAGAGCCTGCAATTTGCACTAATTATGGGCATCAATAAAAGAACCAGATATTAAATCTTACTTCGATCGATCGACTCGATCTTCGCATTGAGGATCAAAATTATAGTTTTGTTCGTGCCATAGAAAGAAAACCAGTTTGAGATCTCCTATCGCCTATGGGCAAAAAACTACAATACTATGGGCTACTACCATGAGGGTTTCTCCCTGCCCTTTTCCAAGAAGGAAATCTTAAGTTTTTACATTTTAATATTTTATATTCAAGATACTCTAATCATAACACATATTATAGGTGTAATATTTACCACAAAACACAGCAGACAGAAAGGCGAGGTATCTCCAGTATAACCAGTTCCCGGCCACGTACGAGATAAGGATCCCGAGAGACATGGACAGGGTCGGCAGAGAGCCCAGTCGACCGCGGATCTCAGGGTCACAGCATTCGCTCACCTTCAAATATACATACATGGGGATAATGTACCGCTTAAAGGAGTCTGCCTACTACACCGTAATGTGCCATGAACGTGCTAGGGATAAATAATAATATTCCACAACTTTCACACAACGCCAACAAGTCCCGAACTAAGCAAAGCTTGTGGTATAAGTACTAAACAGCTGATAAACATACCTACTTATATATTTCTAAATAAATACATATTATAGATAAATTACACCTAAATAAAGAACAAATAATCGTGCTCATCACGCAAACATTTATCCTGGGTGAGAATCGAACCGACTGCCTCCGGCATATCAGCCAGGGCTACCGACAATCAGAATGTATCAATCAAGCAGAGAAAGAAACGCGGAACATACTACAATGTCCACTAAATCCTAGTGCCTCCCATTCACAAAGCGTAGGCTCCGAACAGTGGACGTCTTTCGGATGAAATGATAATGAAAGGGTAGGTTCCATGCAGGTTGCATATTTTTCAAAACAAAGAATATTTATTTTGCCTGACACGTTTTAACACGGTCATGATTTGATACGGTAATAATTGTTATAAGGTATAAGTGTTATTTAGTTATTAGGGAAAAGTAGGTAAAGTTGGAACTTTTGTAGGCCTAAGAAATATTACCCTAAATATTTATTACGTGAACGGGGTGATACCGTTACCTATCTCATAACTCACTTTCAATATCTTTGTTCTTTACACGCAAGGAATCTGCGTTCTTCTAACAATCTCCTACTGCTCTGTCCTTCTCATACTTTTGATTTTGTTCATTCTTCCTGCTATATACAGTCCATCCTTCTGTGGAAAGCGCTTCCTCTCGATATCAGGACGGCCGAAAGTCGGTATGCATTTAAGCGGAAGTTGCGGAATCATTTTCTACACCAATAGCAGAATCGTCTCAAAACTTCTGTCCTTACTTTATATAAATATATATATGTAGTATATATATTATATTAAATACATATGTACACTACCGGTCAAAAGTTTTTGCCCACCCCGTAATCCATTAATTAAATTTCAAAATAATAAACTTTATCAAATTTCCTTTTTATATTATCAAACGAAGACCGAAAAGATGTTTTACAAACCAAAAATAATAGCGTCCGTTATTTGTTTTATTTGTACGAGCGCATTTTTATATTTTGTCCGTGAGTGCGACAAGTTAAAACTTACAAGTGCCGGCGGATTTGTTTATTATTCTATAACTGTGAATTATTTCTTCGGTGTTTATAGTTTCAGATTAGTCCCAGTTAGCCCTATGAAACGCAAGAACGTCCTGTGATTAACACTTTTAGTACCAAGACATCTTTTTGCGAAGTTCGTATACGAATTGTTTTCGTTCTCACAAATTGTGACTTGTAAGTTTTAAAATGGGTAAAATCAAGGAAATAACGGTTGAAACTCGTGCATTAATCGCAAGTCTTCATAATCTAGACAAAAGTTACCTTATTATTGCTGCCGAATTAAAAATAACTCGACGTATCGTGGACACAACGTGAAAAAATATGCATCGACCAGGAGCTTTGGCGATAGAAAACGTTCAAGGCGATCTCGAAAAATCATAATAAATGAAGATAAAGTATTGTATTGATCAATAAACGTGATCAATGACTCACGGGTCCAGAGATAGCAGCTCAGATTAATGAATATAGGGATCTGCCTTTGAATACTTTTACAGTGAAAAGTAGATTGAGAAAAGCTGGCCATTTTGGAAGGGTGGCAGTGAAGAAACCTCTTTTAAGACGTCAAGATAAAATTAAGAGGATGCAATGGGCTAAAGAACATAAAAATTGGACGCACGAACAGTGGGAGAGAGTTTTGTGCAGTGATGAGTCAAAGTTTGATGTTTTTGGGTCTAAGAGAAGAGTCTTTGTGCGCAGGTCAAAGGAAGAATGGATGTTCGATCCTTGTGTAATCCGGACTGTAAAACACGGCGGAGGCTCAGCGATGGTTTGGGGATATTTTAGAGGACGGGTGACTTGAGACCTGGTAAAAATTTAAGGGATTTTAAAGAAAGAAGGCTATAAAAAAATATTAAAGGAAAATATAGTACGTTGTGGCTAGCGTCTGATCGGCAGAAAATTTTTCTTTCAGCATGACAACGATCCCAAGCATTCCTCGAAGCTATCCAAGAGTTTTTCAAAAAATTAGAAAGGAAGAATCTACTGAAAGTTATGATTTGGGCGTCACAGTCGCCCCGACCTCAACCCAATTGAGTTGTTGTGGGACAAATTGGACAGGGAAGTCGGAAAGCAGTGTTCTACTTCCACTTCACGTCTTTGGGATATCCTGAAAAATGAATGGAATCAAATAGACGACGATTATTTGTCGAAATTGTTACAGAGAATGCCAAGATTGTGCACCAAAATAATAAAAGCAAAAGGGGGTTACATCGATAAATCTAAAATTCAAATATGCAATAATTACAGACTGTAGTTTTATTATTACTATATTCTTATCTATATATGTTCTTTAAAATATAAATATCAAAATCGCTCGTATGGTCTTTATTTGTTGTGTATCACGCAAACTATAGGGTGGGCAAAAACTTTTGACCGGTAGTGTATGTGTATTTTAACTATATGTTTTTTTTTATAATGGATAGGCTCGCGTTTGTATGTGTATGTATGTTATGTATACTTTTTACTCTTGTTTTAATACCAAAATCTTCTTTTTATGCGCCTACCATATATTGTCTCTTCACCACCCTAGGTCGACTGGTAGAGAATGCCTAAGGCATTAAGTCCGCCTATGTACTTTGTGTTGCATGAAGATTAATCTTCATAAATGTTAATTCATAAATGAATAAATAAACCGTTATTTTCTTATCTCAGTCTCCTTTCTGTCTCCTCAGTTTAGCTACTGCTGTAATTTTTTATGATGTACAATTAAGAGAAAGTTTATTATATCTATCTGTTATAACATTTTAAACGATAAAAACGTACATACGTAAACACAACAATTCGTTTAATCACTTCACAAGTCAATTAATTAACAAGAGTGTTAAAAATACTTAATTGTCAATAAATACCTGTGTACACCGCTGTGTTTACACGACAGTAACTAAAAACGAATGTTCGAATATTTTTTATCATTAACTTCGGTTCTTTACAGATGAGATTCGTTCATTATAGATCAATTCAACAACACGAATATGTTTAAAATAAAGTTAGGTAAGTACATCAGGTAACAAAATCAAAAGGATAAAAAATCTGTTCGATGCATCACATGTTCCCACAAATGTTTAAATCTAGATGTTTGCTAAATCTATCACGGTTCAACGGATTTGCTTGATATTTGGCACATTGGTACAAATAATGACCTAGATTTGGTACGACAGGTAAGTGATACGTTCCGCCCCGATACTTTCCGACTACGCCACTGGCAATTAATGTTGCCACACAAATATTATAAAAACGAAAGTTTGTGGGTATGTATGTGTGTAGAAGACTATTTCTTCTTCACGCTCAACGGACTAAACCACAGGCTTAGATAAATTACTCTTCTGTTAGCTTCCCCAGCAAACATTAAGTACAAAATGTATGGCAATTGACATTACCTGTGACATCACTTATCACGTGATATCTCCGCAGGTAATGTTATTGCCATACATTTTGTACTTAGCGTTAGGTGGAAACGCTTTTAAAAAAGTTATTCGTATAAGCTTGCCAATTTATCACCCACGAGAAAACCATATTCTAGAATAAGACAGGACACTTCCTATCCCTTGACTTTGTTCCCTTGGAATAATTTTCAACTTTTACGCGGGCGAAGCCGCTGACAGAAGCTAGCAAAATATTAAAGCAAAATTAACATGTCTCTGACTACACATTAAATCATTTAATAATATTATAACAGTAATTTAATAATAATGAATCAGACAAGAACAATGACCGTTTGGTGAAGTCGCAAAAATGCATATGATAATGCAGATTTAACCGAGACAAAGGCAAAATGTAAATGGCTACCTATCATCAAAACGAAGCTTTAGCCTATTATAACCATTCTATTCTGCGGTCAACTGAATACCCTTATGACAATGAACACTAGTTAAAGTCACGTGGACATAGAGAACACATACATTTATAATACGATTATTGTGACCAGACATTAGAGACGTATTATATTTGTGCAGATTATATCATGTGTGTTAAATGATATGATCCGATGAGTTTGATATGTTATTTCTTGTACGTAATGATTCCGTCTGTGTTACGGATAACTGCATTTGCGTCTTTCCTGATTAGAACATAAATTAAAGGAGGATGTAAATCCTCGGTCTAATTTCCAATAGCTGTGTGTGTTAGGTACTTCGATGGATAGGTATTTTTGAGCTGAATAAAAGTTACTCAGTCACCAAGTTCCAAATGTTAGTCTCTTCAAAGTTTGGGCACGCTATAAGTAACATCATAGCTCACCTTCCGCATGACACAGATCCTCACCGAATATGGTAAGTTCGGAAGGTACCTGATTCGTACGGTAGAAACGCATGACACCATTGTGTAGGCCGGGCGGGTGTCAGAATTGTGTGGACCGCCCCGGTGTCACCATTATGTGGACCGCCCCAGTGTCACCATTGTGTGGACCACTATGTGGGCACGGTGAAGCATTCGGTAGAGGCGTTCTCAGCTTGGGTAGAGCACCACAGTGTCCGTGACCTCTCTCGCCGGGCCTTGGTAGGTACAGGCTATAGTCCGGAGCAAGGAGGAACACGGTATTTCTTAAATAATCTCATAATCACGATTAGCATGACGATATCTAGAAACTGAATATTTATGTTTTCATGCAAAACCTATTTGAATAAATTTGCATTGCAACTCGCAGTACCTGTCTATTACAATATTGATGGCATAATAATAGGTAATTTCCTTGTTATCGATTATATATATGATTTATTTTATCGTGTCACCAAATATGTAGATAGGTACACAGCCGAGACGTCCACCGTCGGAGATATGCCTCCCCAAGTATCGCCACAATGAACGATCCTGAGCGTCGTGCGACCCTCACCAAGTGATCGGTCTACCTTCTAAGAATCCTAGCAACTCTGCCTCTACCAGTAAGCGGTTTTTTTTTTTGGTCGGTAAAAATCATCCAAATGGCATCTCCCGCCCTTGGGCGGAGCGGGAGACAGTATCAGACTTTTACTGACTAAAAAACACAACCTGTTCCTTCTTGCCTTTCTTACCGGGGCTGCGCTACCTTTCGGAGCTAACCTTGGAACCAGTAGGCTTCAATCCAGCTGGGCCCCTGCTGTTGCTGACAACTTCTTAAGGCGCGCGGGAACAGTGCGCGGCGTTGACGACTTGGGCTCGGTCCGGACAGTTACCGGACGGTCGGACGGCAAGCTACCCATTGCTCGCCGTCCACAAGCTCGCGCCTACGATGGCCGGAAATCGGGATCGGATCCCTGCGGCGGCTGCGGCGCTGTGAGCACCGTTGCCTGATGCGGTCGGCCTCCTCCTTTGCTACGTTACTGCTTCGCAGAAGGAGGCGACCGCCACTCCTCCTCACTCCGGACCATGGCCTATACTAAGGCCCGGACCAGTAAGCGGTCGTATTTCGGCCCCGTCGACCATCTGCTCTGCAAGCAATGTGCCCACTGCCACTTATGTTTAACGATTCTTTGGGCAATGTCGGTAACCTTGGTTCTCTTGCGGATATCTTCATTCCTGTTGCGATCAAGGAATGTAAGGCAACTCCGAGCATAGCCCTTTTCATTGTCTTTTGGGTGACGTTAAGTCAGAAGGCATAAAGAAAACGTGGTCGCTCACTATGGGCCTCATCAGAAAATGAGGTCCATAGTAAGCGACCAAGTTTCAGAGCCATATGTCAACAGATACACATACATACTTCGTTTTCTATGGTTTTGCTATGGCCTTTTTTTTATGGTGGGAAAAATTATGCATTGACATCCCCCGCCCTTGGGCGGAGCAGGAGATAGTGTCAGACCCACCCCGTTCCTTCTAGCCTTCATACCGGGGCTCGAGCGCCCTTTCGGATAACCCTGGCCCCAGTAGGCTTCAACCCGGCTGGGTCCCTGCTGTTGCTGACAACTTCTTGAGGCGCGCGGGAACAGTGCGCGCCGTCGACGACTTGGGCTTGGTCCTGACAGTTACCGGACGGCCGGACAGCGAACTACCCATTGCTCACTGTCCGCAAGCCCGCGTCTACGTTGGCCGGAAATCGGGATCAGAATCCCGGCGACGGCGGCGGCGATAACGCTGTTGCCTGATGCGTTCGGCCTCCTCCTTTGTGAGCATTACTGCTTCGCAGAAGTCGGCGACCGCCTGCCACTCCTCCTCGCTCCGGACCATGGCCTCAACCAAGGCACGGCGCGAGAGGTCTCCGCCGCCGATCGCCCCCACGAGGGCACGGCGATGCTCCGCCCAAGCAGGGCACACCTCGACTGTGTGCTCCACCGTGTCCTCCGGGCGTTCCGCACAGTGGCGACACCCGGGCGTCACTTCCGCATGAATCGAGTGCAGGAATCTCCCGAACGAACCATGTCCGGTGAGTACCTGCGTCATGCGGAAGGTAAGGACACCGTGAGGTCTTTCCAGCCACGCCTCAAAGAGGGGACTTACCGCCATGATTGTGGCGTGCCTAGCTATGGCCTGTCCACATATCAACTAAAACATGCAGTTATTTATGAGTGGGCCTGTCCCTCGAGCATCGTACATTTTTTCATCATAAGAAGTGACTCGTGGCACTCGTGATAACACTTCCTATCGGTGCAAGAATTATAGTAATATGAGCAAGACTTCTAGTGGGTTACTCCTTTCATTGGAAAATCATCAGATCGGAAGCGTTAAACTTTCACTGACAAAAACTCATTTGTTTAAAAAAAAAATCATACCTGTTAGACGTTAAATAGGTAACTGTTACGGTCTTGTACCGTTTATTAATATTCTTCTTCGTCCGCTTAATAATCGAAAATGTTCCCAAGGAAACCTACTCCCGGAATGAAAAGTATCCTATTCCTGGACACTCACTATTCAGGGGACTGAGTCACCCTCGTCCGTAGGAGTATACCCATCGTAAGTCCCTACACGTGGTCCCTGGGTGGTGCTAATCGGGTGATACTTACTGGTGGTAGGCTTCGGCCGATGGCTTGCGACCACCCACTGGGCAAAGACGTACCGCCAAACGGCCTAGCCGTGTTCCGGTACGATGCTCAGTGAAGCCAATTTAGAGGAGTTGGGTCGAAGTGGTGGTTCCATTGCAGGCAGACCGACCGGGCCTACATTGGTATGGAGGTATCGGGAGACTAGTCGTGGAGGGTAGCGGGATCCGAGGCACGGTGCGCCGCTGGCCGACCGCAGGTAGTTGGGGGCCCAAGTAATGTGCTAGCCACACATGAAAGGCTGCCCCGCCAACTGTCGAAAAATCCCGGGATGCGCCATCGTGCTGGTTGGCGACCAGAAGAGAGGGCCCGATGGACACTCCCGGGGGGGCTCGGGCGTCCCTGCAGTCTCCAGACTAGTACCTCAATGATGCCGTCCTATCAGTACTTGCCCGAATGATAGCAGCGTGAAACCCCATTTCACTTCCTTCTCCTCTCCTTCCTTCACTCTTATATCTCAAAATGAAAAAGATTAAAAAGAGAACAGTTAAACAGCGGCAGCACTCCCTCTCTCTTAAAGTGCACCTCAGCAATATCCGAGGACTGCACTCCAATCTCGTCGCAGTCCACCACCATCTGGAGACTGAGAAACCTGCTCTTTTTTTTCTTTCGGAGACGCAGATCAGTAGTCCGTCAGACGTGTCGTACTTATCTTACCCAGGGTTTACTCTGGAGCACCATTTTAAACCACGTGCGGGTGTATGTATGTACGCCCGGGACGACATCTGCTATCGGCGTCTCCGTAAACTTGAGGACTCCAGGTACTCTACGCTTTGGGCTTTGGTGGACGCTGGCATGGATCAAATTGTCTACCGCTCACACAGCGGTGATCAGGAGACAACCAGGCTCACACAGCACCTTAGTGAGGCGGCGGATGTGGCTCTGCAGCGGTATCCTTCTGCCCAATTGGTGATACTGGGGGATTTCAATGCCCACCATCAAGAGTGGCTCTTCCCATACCAGTACACAGACCATGCTGGGCGAGAGACGCGGAAGCTAGCGTTAGCGTTAAATCTTACCCAGCTGGTCCAGGGGGCTACAAGGGTGCCGGATGTTGACTCACACATGGCCAATTGCTTGGATATTCTGCTAACTACTGATCCGGACCGATACTCAGTGTCGGTATCTTCACCAATAGGTAGTTCCGATCATTGTCTTGTGAAATCTGTATCTGTCTATTCCCCGCCCGATTCCAGCCCAAGAGGCACCCGGCGGGTTTGGCGATACAATTCAGCAGATTGGGATGGTATGCGATCTTTCTTCGCATGCTATCCTTGGCAGCCTACTTGGTTCTCTTCTGCTGATCCTTCATTGTGCGCCGACGCAGTGACGGCTGTGTTGCGTCAGGGGATGGAATATTACATTCCATTCTCAGATGTAACAATGTCTGACAAAGCTCGACCTTGGTTTGGCGCCGAATGTAATCGCGCTGAAGCACTAAAACATGCGGCATACCGAGCATGGGTCGACGCCCGTATGCGTAAGGCGAGTGACATGAGTCAAAAGAAGAGAGCCTATAATAGGGCTGCCAAATCCTGCAAGATGGTGATGCGGAGGTCTCGGTTTGACCACATTAGCCGTATTGGGAACAAACTTGCTTCGTACCCTGCAGGGAGTAAAGCGTTTTGGTCCCTGGCTAAATCTGTTGAATCGAACTTCTGTCGTCCCTCACTACCACCACTGCTGAAACCCGATGGGTCGCTGGCCCATACCGCTGAAGAGAAGGCTAATCTATTTGCCTCTCTCTTTGCGGAATCTTCACGTCTTGATTCTGGTAACGCGCAGCCCCCTGCCTTTCCTGAGCGATGCGAGACGACTATGGCAGACATTCGCATCTATCAGAAGGACGTCCGTAGGGTGCTGCGTAACCTTGACGTGAACAAAGCCAGCGGTCCCGATGGGATACCGGCAATTGTTTTAAAAACTTGTGCGCCTGAACTGTCTCCGATCTTGACACGCCAATATCGTCTTTCGTTTGAGGCGGGAAAAGTGCCGATGGCTTGGAAGCAAGCTAATGTGCAACCCGTGCCCAAAAAGGGCAGTAGGGCTGACCCTGCTAATTACAGACCTATCTCGGTGACGTCCATTCTCTGTAAGTGTATGGAACGAGTGGTCAATAATAAGCTCCTGGCATACCTGGAAGCTAATGACATCCTCAGTGATCGTCAATACGGTTTTCGCCGAAATCGGTCAACTGGGGATCTTCTAGCGTATGCCATTCACATCTGGAGCGAGGCCATCGAGAAGCATGGGGAAGCACTTGCAGTCTCCCTTGATATCTCGAAGGCTTTCGACAGGGTCTGGCATGATAGCCTTATTGCTAAGCTTCCTTCCTTCGGTTTGCCCGCTGGTCTGTGTAACTGGATCGCAGACTTCTTGAGGGGGCGATCCATCCAAGTAGTTATTGATGGCTGCTCGTCCGGGCAAATGGATATTAATGCCGGGGTCCCTCAGGGGTCGGTGCTCTCTGCAACACTGTTCTTGCTGCACATAAACGACCTACTTAAACCCGGTACCTTTGGGTATGCAGACGATAGCACTGTTGCTGAGAGTTAAGTGTCCGATGCACGTACTAGTGGGTCACAGATCTAGTCTTTGAGGGAAGCTATGGTTGAGCGCTTGAACTTGTCCTTGGAGGCAGTATCCGATTGGGGCGATGCCAACCTAGTCAGGTTCAATGCTGCTAAAACCCAGGCGTGTCTTTTTTCCGCCAAACGAAGCCAATTTTACCCGGCTCCTATATTCCGGGGTGTGACCGTGCCGATAACCGACGGCCTTGAGCTTCTTGGGGTAACGTTATCATCTACCCTCAATTTCGGCTCTTACATTGAGGCAAAAGCACAACAGGCTGCCAAAAAACTGGGGATCTTAGCTAAGGTGGGGCGGTACTTCACACCGGAACAGCTGCTCAACCTATACCAAGCGCAAGTTCGATCGTGTATGGAGTACTGCTCTCATCTTTGGGATGGGTCTGCCAAGTATCAGCTTGATGCTCTGGAGTCAATTGAGAGGCGAGCCAAGAGGATCATCGGTGATGATGCGCTTGTTGAGTCAAAGCTCCAAAGCCTTGAGCATCGACGCCGAGTTGCTGGCCTGGCGGTTTTCTATCGATTACACTTCGGTGAAGTTGTGCGTTGGAATTGCACAATTTAATTCCGCCAAGTCCGTTCCATCATCGGACCACTAGACGTACGGCGTTGTGCCATCGGTACATGGTGGATATCCCACCCATTCGTACAAAGCGTTTTGGAAACACATTCATTATGCGTACAGCTAAAGAGTGGAATTCCCTGCCGGGGTCTGTGTTTCCTGATAGCTACAACCTAGGGGTCTTTAAGTCGAGAGTGAATAGGTTTCTTCTAGGCAAGCGTGCTCCATCGTCGGCCACATCATCACTTACCTTCAGGTGAGATAGTGGTCAAACGCGAGCCTATCAATAATAATAAAAAAAAAAGACATGGCTAACCCGTGTGCCAATTTTCTTATGAATCCGTCCAGCCGTCTGTTAAGTTGTGAAGAAGTAACAGACAAAAAGACAGATTGAGTTATTTTCGCAACAAGTATCAATTATAACGTAATAATATCGTACGTAGTACCTAATATTGTAATAATGGAAACTTACGTAGACTTGTGCTGTAGCCAATACAAAGCCAACTCCAACACCTGTGATTATTCTGCCCACTAGCAACAGCGGGTAGTACTTTGCAAAGCCCAGGATCAGCCAGGCAGCCACCCATATGGGTGAGGTCAGCTGGAGCGTGCGCTTGCGGCCCAGACGTTGCATCAGGCCTCCAGATAACATGCTGCCAATGAAGGCTCCCAGAGGAGGAATGGCACCTGTAAAATAAGAATAACAATAAAATAGATTAGACTTAAAGATACTGCTTTATCCACTAGTCACATCTAGCGGATGAAGCAGTATCTTTAAGTCACGGATTGCTAAGTATTCGAGTGATAATTGAAACAATCTAACTTGTAAAATATAATACTTATATTTCTTTAATATATATTGTAATTAATTTCGTTATATTACAGACGTTATATCACCACAGACGGTGTAAAAAGTAGAGTATCCAACGCGAGTATCAGCTGTCTTTGACGTTTAAATACAAATATAATGATATTTTTTCCTACGGAACACCCATACAGAATGAATAGCTTTAGGTGATGGTTGTAAGACATTAAAGGACATTATCGAGCAGGTGGTGTAATTTTTTTAATGTTTCATATGTAAACTATGAGGAGCTGTTGCTGACTGAAAAATCGTGGCAGAGTTAAATAAATTGCAATAATGACTTCGGCTTCAGTAATTTTCTGTAAAATATATGAACCTATCCTGATTATTTCGAAATAGGTGACTTTTATTTAACCTTTCAATTGTGGAAATTACAGACACAATATAAAGACCATAGGTACGCGAACGCCGGCGTTCGCTTGGGGTTTAATCAGGTTTAATGAATTAAATAAAAAAATGTTTTTGGATTTGCCTCAATATTAAATATTTCAGAGCAAATCAACGAATAACAGCCGCAGACCGACTGCATCAAGGCAAACAGTGTTTTATTACACTAAACTGTTCCAAACGGGTAAAGGAGATGTTGCAGAAATGTATGGAGCTTGGGTCAGCACTTAATGTAAATATCATTTAGACAATATAGTTAACTTTTTTTTAATGTTAATTTCTTATATTTTGGCTTCGTTTTTATGTACATTCGATTTAACTCGGTCAAGGAGAGCAACATAACTATGATAATGTTAATGTTTAATCGTTGACATGATAGATCAGCTGGTTGGGACCTATTTTAAATAAAAGCCTTGGCTTTAGAACAAGACTCCAGTAACGACAACCATGACACTATAACAACTATGGTGTATTTAAAAAAAAAATAGAGAAATAGTCACAGTTAATCGCCGTGACTATTTCTCTATCTACAACCAAGAAAATATACATAAATATTTTCTTGTATTCTTTTTCTGTTTTAGTGCACCTATCACTATTATGCTCTGGATCGCTCAAAGGTGATGATGAAGTATGGCAGAAAATGCCTAAGACATTCAATCCACACATTTATTTATTATGTATAAAACATAATAAATAAATGTGTAATTTGTGATAAACTCCTTTCATTTGCTGGACAATAATCTCGATAGCAGTATAAACACAATAATTGTAACTGTACTACTAATAAATATTATTCGCATTGCTAATCAATTCTGACGACTGTCGTCCGTTTGAAAAATTATCACGGACATAAATTTTGCTACGGCGGCGTATTGAAATGACGACAGATATTTTCATAACAATCATTCCAAACAAAAATATCTAGCGAGACATCACTAGCTATTAGTTGACAAGTATTTTGAGCCGGACTTAATTATATGCTAAGAATGTTTGCTTCTCCCAAAACAAGATCTCTTATACATTTTTTTCTGTGGCCCAAAGAAGCAATGGCCCTAGTGGCCATTCTATGAGCGACCTGCAGGGCAGCATCAAGAGCTAATCGAATTTTTTACTAATTATTCGTCAAAAAATACTCTTCCAGATTGACTTCCAGACTATTACGGAATTGTAACTTAACCCAACACAGACATAATCTTAAAGATTAGTTCATAAAAAAAAGGTAACCCCAATAACATGATATTTAAACATAAATGGTAAAATAAGGGTATCACTGGCGCCTAATCTTTACGCATAGAATCTGCGGTTCCCTTCAGAGCGTAATATAGAATGATGTTATGTTATGCAATAGTGTCAACAATAAATAACCCGGAAGATTGGCTGCCAGTTATTGAAGTGGTCCATGGTCTATATCCGAAGTTTTTTATTTGGTCGTTACGAAATTTAAAAGGGACCTGACGGCAAAATACTCCAAATAAAAATAATAGATAAAAATCGGATAATATTTGACGAAGATATCGCTGAACACAAAAAAAAAATTGAAACTATTTTTAAATCAGTATTAAAGGAGGAAGTATTATTCACATAACAAAAATATAAAAATAGCCGTTAGATTGTGATTAATCAAAAATTAAGCTGACCACTCTTCCAAATGTCGCCGTGCTCTGCTTTAAAACTCCACTTCCACACACTCGACAGCGTTTAACTTCCGTCACTAACCGAAACATCATATTACTGTTTCTTAAAATACCTTACCATACCTTTACTATGAATTTTGTGCAATGTTCCAATAGAATAGATCACTAAAGTTGCTCTACATTTGCCTTGATTCCATACATTCCTGAGAGGGACGTCCCTCTTTCAGGAACACCTGAAAGTATTCACGCACCCACATTTGTCAACAACTGGGTACAAATACTTTATTACTTACTAAGTTATTCCTGATGGGAAAAGCAATAACTTCACTCGTTTGTGGAGTCGAGCCTAGGACATTATTTTAACTGCCGTTTGATTAAATTTGCACCTTTCAAGAATCTTTAGTTGTTCTTACCTATCCATGATTTCTGTTCACTGCTTTGTATAATTTCTGGATCTACAGCCTCGATGGACGGGATCGCAGAGGCGGAGTAGCCCCTCACCAAGCCGATGATTAGGAACGACAGCGATGCGCCAAACGTCAGCCATAACTGTAACAAGGATAAATGTCTTGACTGATTTAAACCTAGGTCATTCGGTGTTCCTGGATTTTACAACTGGATATGTCTGCTTCAAATCAACTCTACGGCTTGCGGAATCGTTTTGCCCATTTCTTATCCACTTTCTATTCGTATTAACACGACTATAAATATAAATTAGTCTCTTACGTAATTGATATCAAACATTTTATAACATTTGCACTATGTTCAAAAATATGTTACTCGTGATTTGACGTTCGTAAAGATTGTGAAAGTTTTACATTGAACTTTGCAGCAGGCATACGCAATCATGCATTCCAACTTTGTACATAATTCTAGACGCTCGTGATCAACAGGTGAAATTGGCACATCATAAGTAAACATGGAAAGACGCACCGAACTGAACTAAGTGTGTAAAGTCTCTAAATTATGCAAAATGTTGACACAGGAAGGTTACTGCATGCTTTTTTTTTCGTTTTTATATTCGGAACCACCAACAAAATATTTTTAAAAACCAAATATTCGCCATATTTGTGTGAATTTGACGTGTTCCCCTACAGCTATACCGGTTGTGGAATTCGGACTATCAGCCAATGCGCACTAACTAAAATCCAAAATGTTTTTACAAAACTGGTCCAAACTAGACTATTAAAAGTATTTTTTTTTTATTTTAATTTTCTAAATTTTAGTAGGTTTAGTTTTTTCATAAATTTAAAAGATCAAATTTATTCCATAGCAAATGGCCAAAGTTAACTTAACAGATAAATCTTTTGGACAGTCTAGTAAAAATTTCGCTTGACCGGTTGGTAGGTACGTCAAGACAGGGCAGGACACACCCTGATTCTTTCATGGTGTCTATTTCACTTTAAAATTAAAATATTTATACTTGCTAACAAAACCTCATTCACATAGCTTTGGGTTTCAAGAGGTCCACTTCAAAAGGTCACCTAGAACCTCATTGTTTCAGCACTTAAAATTACATCTAAAAAAAAAATTATAATATTAAATAGGCATTAGATGTATTATTAACCGTTCCCTAGAAACCGGACACGTGATTACGTGACGTTCAGAGTATTTTTCCCAAGTCTAACCGACTGTGATTAAGAGGTCTGTTACTGTCATGGAAATGCTCTGTGACAATACTGGGAAAGGAATTATAACTGTTACTTCAATGACAGTAGCGGGATTGACGTCATTGGAGTGTTCGTAATTCAAACTCCTTGTTTATGAGGTGTATTGTACGCCTACGTCGCACTCCAGTACCAATACCTTCCGTATCGGTACTGGAGTAGTATTAATACTGGAATTACATATTTCAAAAATAATTATAACTGAACTGAACCATCGCACGAGACAAAGAGTAATAACAAAAATTATGAGATCTGCAAATATTGTGTTAAGTTTCGCTGAGCATCCGCAGTCTGCGAGTCGCGCAACGACCTCCAGTCAGAATAATGACCGACAAATTACATAAGTTGTTTAATAAATTGATCCATTTGTCATTCATGTCGCTATTTTAGTATTTTATACAATTGGGTGCATCTGCCCGTGGCGTGACTGGCGGAAGAGGGCTATCACGCCACGTGATTGCGTTTAAAACGATTCACGTGTACCAACAGCTGTATCATTCGCGTGACAAACCTTTCACGCTGTAATTTTTACTTTATTTAAAAAATGTAAATGTCCCCTTAACGTTCTCTTGTTTTTGGGGTTTCTTTGCTTTAAAGGACATCAGACCAGAGTATGCTCATGTCATAATAATTTTGTATTGTCATCTGATTTACACTTGCATGCAAAATTTCAGCACAATCGGTAACCGGGAATTGGATCAAATTTAATTTACAAGATTTGATGACAGACAAACATCGGGACAGATGAAACTAAATAAAAGCTTGTACGAGTAATAATTAACTTTCTTTGGTGTAAATATACACAAAGTATATACCAAGTACAACCTCAGTTTTGTTTCCTGGCAAAATCTGCCCATTCCAGATTTGCCGCCAATTGTATGTTTTTAGTGGAAGGTTCCTTTTATAGAAATTATAAATTCGGCGTACAATTTAGAAGTTGTTCTATCAGACAGGATGACTTTGAGAACATGAAATGCTTAATTATTATAAAACTTGTTTTTTTTTGCCTTAATATAAATAGATTGTTAATAATTGACCTTTTCTTTGTTCCTAAAATATGTTACACACTAGATATTTTGTCAATTCTCATAAATATTGAGTATTGTTTGAATAGGCTTGGTGATCACCTGGCAATGGTGATACTCGTTTTAAAAGATCGACAGAAGATATTCAAAATCATCTTACATGTTCGAGGTAGATAGTAGTTTTTGGTAGTTGATAATGTTAGTTGATGTTTTTATTAAACCTCTTGATGAGAGGAAAATATCATTTACATAAGATAGAAATGAAGACCGCACATACACCGTGTGATGCACACTGACTGTTCGGCAAGAGTCTCCACAAATTGGGTACCTGATATATAACATGATATAAAAGTTCTTGTAATGTGTTGTAACTTTGATCGATGTTTTAATAATACTGTATTTTTTTAGATTTATGACGCATTAAAAAAAAACTACTTACTAGATTTCGTTCAAACTAATTTTCGTTGGCAGTTTTTATAGTAACGTACATTATATTTTTTTTTAGTTTTATCATTCTCTTATTTTAGAAGTTAGAGGGGGGGGACACACATTTTACCACTTTGGAAGTGTCTCTCGCGCAAACAATTCAGTTTAGAAAAAAATGATATTAGAAACCTCAATATCATTTTTGAAGACCTATCTATAGATACCCCACACGTATGGGTTTGACGAAAAAAAAAAATGTTGAGTTTCAGTTTTAAGTATGGGGACCCCAAAATTTATTGCTTTTTTTCTATTTTTGTATGAAAATATTAATGCGGTTCACAGAATACATCTACCTACTAAGTTTCAACAGCATAGCTCTTATATTTTCTGAAAAAAGTGGCTGTGACATACGGACGGACAGACAGACAGACAGACATGACGAATCTATAAGGGTTCCGTTTTTTGCCATTTGGCTACGGAACCCTAAAAATAAATCAAGAAACTAAAAATATTTAACAATTTGTTAATGCCTAGCAGCGTAATGTTCATTATCATCAATTGTACTAGTAGTTGCTACAACCCAATGCTTTCCGTGGTATACGTGACTCCGCATATAGACTTATTCTCAGTAATCACACTTAGTGTTTATAGCCATCGTGTTGGTTATCTCACAGACCTTCACCCCGCGGAATATTAAGATGTCTATTGAAAAATTACAAGCTCTCATAATGGCCTCTGCGAATTCAAGCACGTAGCAACAGCAGGTTAATGAGTGCCTCTATAAACTACACAGTGACATACAGTAGGTAAAGTAATAACAACAAATTGATGGTTTTGAGATTCAAAACATCAAGAAAAGCATGTAAAGTAACCAGTACCCCTAGCCAAGTTGCTAGTCTGCAATAGTTGTACGACAATGCCGTCGCCTCAACGCTCAGTCACGTGATCAGAACAAAAGAATAGGCGGCAAGGTCAACTCGAAGCGTTCGACGCAAGCGAAACGGTTGTAATTTGGCAAGGGGGGTTGAACTTGTTATCTCGAACTTATTATGTTCTTCGTTTCAAGATAAGTGCAATTGTTGGTTAAAGCTCCGAGGTTGTTCCGTCATTTGGTGACCATCCTTGACATTTTCTTTATTTTGGACGGATGATGGAGAGGTTGGTCGATGGACTGCTGAGTGTGACAATTATTTGTATGACCAGTAGTGAGTAGTTAGTAATTCCGAGTCTAGGTGACTTTTGTATGTGAACTTACATGTTTGTGAACGCACCCACGATGTAGAAGTCGTTCCTAGTTTAGGGCAAAGTTTTGAAAAAGATGTGCTGTCTGAGGCACAGAAGGGACTCGCCCTTGCATGTTGCGTCATTAGTCCCAGTCGTCCGTACTGTCAGCGTCATACAGCCTAAACAGCTACAAAATACAAATATTTATCTGCAAACTGCATCTTCTTGGGAGGAAACCAACATAGTAGGGAAATTACTTTAGCGGATGATGATCCCAAGATTATTTATTCCGTCTCGTGATGGTAAACTGAAAATAAACATAGGTACCTATGTCATTTTTTAGGGTTCCGTAGTCAACTAGGAACCCTTATAGTTTCGCCATGTCTGTCTGTCCGTCTGTCTGTCCGTCTGTCTGTCCGTCTGTCCGTCCTCGCTTAATATCTGTGACCGTTAGCACTAGAAAGCTGATGGTACCAATATGTGTATCAATCACGCCGACAAAGTGGTAAAATAAAAATTGGAAAAAAAATGTTTTATTAGGGTAACCCGCCTATATGTAAAGTGGGAAGTGATTTTTTTTTAATTTTAACCCTAACGTGTGATATATTGTTGGATAGGTATTTAAAAATGAATAGGGGTTTACTGAAATCATTTTTTGATAACGTCAATAACTTCGGAAATAATCGCTCCAAAAGTAAAAAACAATGTGTGTGTCCCCCTCTAACTTTTGAACCATAAGTTTAGAAAATATGAAAAAAATCTGAAAAGTAGAACTTTATAAGGACTTTCTAGGAAAATCATTTTGAACTTGATGGAAAGAACAGTTTTTGTACAAAAAGACAAAAAGGTTCTACAAAATAATTTCTGGACGAAGTTTGTAGTATAATCGTATATGCAAGCATTTTTTAAACTCATACGCGGGTACACTTATTGTGACGGACGGGAAACTACGGAACCCTACACTGAGCGTGGCCCAACATGCTCTTGGCCGGTTTTTTCGGATAATTAAACTGGTAGACATGATTTTTTTATTAGGTATTTAGCCTAAACAAAGTTCTTGTTTCTACTATGTTGTTGGTAATTATGCTAATATGGTTCAAACAGCAATTTACTTAATTATCTTTTTTTTTTCGTTTTGGGAAAATCATCTATGTTGAAATGTTGAACATTACACAAATGAAGACCAATTTTACAGCACGTTTAATAATAACTATAAAAAAGATGATATTTACCACGCTTTTAACGAATGCTAACAATTATAAAAACCTAGTTTAGTAGGTATAATCCGAGTCTAGCTTTATGTGGTCATAAATAAAGTAATTAACTCCAGTAGGTACCTATTAACTTTTGTGTTCTGATTACTCTTCTCTATTTATCTGTACACGAAGTTTAAGAGTTTTTGTTTATACCTTCATACAATGCCAACTGACTTAAGTATCTGAGTGTAAGTTTATTTTACACTAGCTGTGCCCGCGACTTCGTTCGCGTGGACTACGCCCCGATTGGCCCGCTCCAAGCTTTTTACCAATCAGAGAGTCAAACGCGGCAAACGTTTCGATTGCGTTAACGTAAAAACAACTCGCACTCAGCGCACTGAAAATATTTCCTATATTCCTTCTATTTACCACATCAATCACAAAGAGATGTGACGTCAGATCATTGCCGGAAATAGTCGTAGACATCTATTTCAGTCAGAAAGAAAGCTAGTTTTGTAATGAGTGATACAGACATTATTCTAATCAATAAATTTAATCACTAGCTTTTGCCTATAGCCTGTGACCCTACTCTACCCTACTATACCCTACTCTACCTTACTCTACCCTACTCTACCCTACCCTATCCTACTCTACCCTACTCTACCCTACTCTACCCTACTCTACACTACTCTACACTACTCTACCCTACTCTACTCTACTCTACTCTACCCTACCCTACCCTATCCTACTCTACCCTACTCTACCCTACTCTACCCTACTCTACACTACTCTACACTACTCTACACTACTCTACTCTACCCTACTCTACTCTACTCTACTCTACCCTACTATACTACTATACTCTACTATAACAAAACATTTGGTTTGGATAGGTGAGCCCGTTCTTGAGTTATATACAAGACTTTTAACAATAAAAAATAAATGTTTCTCGCTATTGTTTGTTTCTAACACTTTTTGACTAACTAACACCGACTACGGAAATTAAAGTTATTTTGACCGTTTTAGTGTATTTTATTTGTGAAGTCGATTATTTTTATTTTTGTAAAAAGTTTTTTATTTCACACTTTTTAGTTGCGATATACTTGTAGCCAGAGTACCCTTTTCTCATGAAAATTTCAATCAAACCAAGCCCTGGTAGTATATAATGTTTTATTATGAAGTCCCCGTGTTCACCTTCAACCTTCCGGCTCCATCATCAGATCAGTTCGATAGTACCTTATAGCCAAAGTGAATCTCGTGACAATTCTAATAAGCCCAAACACGGCTAGAATTCATTGATTTATTACGGAGTTCCCGTACCTATCTTCCGGCTCCATCGTCATCATCAGACCAGTTTGATAGTACCTTATAGCCAAAGTGTATCTCATGACAATTCTAATAAGCCCAAACACGGCTAGGATACAATAATTAATTACGAAATTCCGGTGCTTATCTTCCGGCTCCATCATCATCATCATCATCAGATCACTTCGATGATACCATTTTCAACATAACTATTTAGAACTATTCATTTATTTGTATTGTCATAGTCGCTTAACTATGTTCATTGTGATATCTGTTTGAGTATGAAGTTCCGTTGGCCATTTCTGGTCTTCTTCACCAGTTTCACTTCATCAAATGTCACTTTTTGACTCTAAATGCATAAGTCCTCAATGATAATATCAAAATAACTATATTGTTGCCTATTATATTTGAGTAGTTCCCTCGATTTCTCATGGATTCCAACATCAGAAATGGATTTTGAAAAAAATGGGACCAATCTGGAAGCATATCAAGTGAGGGGAAAAAATTTGCAAATCGGTTCATAAACGACGGAGTGCTGAGGTATCAAACATTAAAAAAAAATACAACAGAATTAAGAGCCACCTCCTTTTTTTGGAAGCCGGTTAAAAATTACAACGAAAACTGGCATTGATTTTTATACAGGGTGGCCCAGAGAGAAATGCACTTTTGATTTTGCGCGCATTTTTAAACAACAAAATGGTGGCGTGTGGGAGTTATGTCAGTATAAAGCGCGGACTTTATAATTTTTGTTACCATAGGTTGTTACACTATAGCGCTGCGCGCGTTTTGTATCCGCGCATTTTATGAGAATGCTCGATCTTATGTGACTTTTCGACGACTCTACTGTGCATAATTCAAATTGCGGCGCATCAGTGAATGTCCAAGCACTAATTTAATTAAGCAATGGATTGAATGATTTGAAAGGACAAGATCAACGCAAAAAATGCAGCCTCGCGGTCGTCAAAGAGTATCACGGGCCGACGAAAACATTTAGCGAGTTCATGAATTTGTTCGCGCAAATGCGCGCAAAGCCAAGTTCATCAACTTTGTGATTGTTTAGATCGACATTGCAGCAAATTTTACGGCTTGATTTGAAATAACATCCATATAAGATACGGTTGGTACAGGAATTAAAGGCACTTCGAATCGAGATTGAGATTTGTACATGAAATGCGCAAGTCTCCACAAAAATAATTTTAGGCAGGGTTAACATCTCCTGGCTACCGAAAAGCCCCGATCTCACTCCAGCAGTCTTCTTTATGTGGGATTACCTTAGTAAAAGAGTACATTCTGATAGCCCAACCACCCTGCAGCAACTGAAGTTGAATATTCGGCAAGAAATGGAATCCAGTTCGAAAATAAGTCCAACAAAGGTTTTCCAAAATTTTGACACCACATTGGATGAATGTTGTAACAAAGCGCCAAGGAAATCACTTAGACGATGTAATTTTTATAAAGTAAATTTAAAAATAAATTTCATTTAATTTTCTTTAGATTGAAATAAATAAAGTTCTTCAAAATCATACAGGTTTTTTTTCCTTGAATTTTCAAAAGTGCATTTCTTTCTGGGCCACCCTGTATATATAGATTATGTAAGCACTAGGTAGATACGGATAACAAACGGGTATGAAAATCAAACATAAAAACGGCTAATTTCAAAAGATTAAATTAATATCTTATATTAAAATAATTAAATAATTTAAAAATAATAGGTTTGCTAGACTAGTTTTTTTACGAATAAATTACAGGTAATGTCCATAATGTATGGCGGCAACACGTATATTATTAACAAACAGAATAATTTAGTTTGTTTTCCTGTAATGGAAAACAAACTAAATAAAAATAAATAGTTTCCATTACTAAAATACTAGATTATTTTATAAACCAAACGACACACTAGAAATTCTCCTGTATCGTGGGTACGTTCAACATGTAATCTCACATTCACAAGACACACCCAGACTCGAAAAAATCTGTAGGCCATATAACTATTTGTTTCGTGCGGAAATCGAACCCGGGACGCGCAGCGCAGCAGCCAATCTCTCAACCACTGCGCCAACCGCGCTAATTGGTTAGTGGAGATAATTGTATTGCGCATGCATGTTACTAACTGTGTTTTAATTCAATGAACACAGCGAGAAAAGTGTCAAAAAAATATATTCCTTTAAAAAAAGTTGAATAATGATCTATTGAACAAGCATTTTTTCCACAGGAAGTAATCAGCCTAAACGAGGAAGTAAATGACAGTTCCTGCATCGGACCCTTCAAGAAAGTCCAGCAACTGCTTCCTATGTTTTTATGCAGGCACATCTGCAATAGTAAAAGTAATGGTAAGCAAACCAATGGCTTACCAATAGTGAATACCTCGTAACTGCGAAATGCGTAACTTTTCGACTGGCCTGTTGGTTTAGTGGTTAGTGACCCTGACTGCTATGCCGGAGGTCGTGGGTTCGATTCCCACCCAGGATAAATGTTTGTGTGATAAATACGATCATTTGTTCTGTGTCTGGGTGTAATTTATCTATAATATGTATATTTAGAAATATATAATTATTTTTATCAGTTGTCTTACAAACTCTGCTTAGCTTGAGACTAGACGGCGTTGTGTGATAGTTGTGGAATATTATTATTCTTATTATTTTCAGGAGGCACAAATAACCAAATCAGAAGTTTTTAAAACTTTACGACATACGATGTCAGCGCAGCTTAAAAATAAAGTATTTACAGCACTGGCGCAATCGGTAATAACTTAGTGCATTTCAGTATGGGGCGGCGCTTTGAAAACTAAATTTCTCAATCGGAGAGAGTTAAGCGATCGCTTATCAAGGTGATGCATTTTATGCCCTTTAGGTTTTCTACTACAGAGCTGTATAAAGATAGCAATTTGCTTTCAATAAGAAAACTGTAGCTTTTAAATGTATCCTTAGCCCTGCATAAATGTTTATTATTTTTTGTTCCAGCTACACAAACAAGAAGACGTAGTGACATAGTGGTTCACTCTCCGAGAGTTCGAACGGCATTTGCTAGACGTCAGTATATTACACAATCCGCCTATATGTAATAATAGATTGAATTACAAACTTAATACATATCCCCTGCTACTATTTGACTGTAAAAAAACAATAACGTAATGTTAGGTTAAAAACCATATCATAATATGAAGTAATCGAAAACATATTGGTAAGGATAAGTTAAGGGAATAGAACACTGCACCACACACACAAACACACCATCATACGTGCATACCTGACCCTACACACTAAGACCTGCTTATAAGTATATCATTTTATTTTTATTATTTTATTCATTGGTAACATGAACATTGTTCACTTAGCTACACCTACAACTCAAGGGAAGTGCGCGACAGCCCCAACACAAGTACTACTGTAACTTACAGGGGCTACCTCAATTTATTTATTCTTACAATGTTATAGATGAAAGAAATATTATTATTAAATTTAAATGAGCTTCTACGTGTATTATTTAAATATTCAAAAATATTGATTTATTTAAAACATTTATTTTTGTTGTTGGTTTTTTTTTTTTCGCCATGTTTCGACTTGCCGTCTGAGGTTATCTCACCAAACTGACTCGAACAACGCAACATCGTAGATAACGCAACTAGTATCGAATCAATAATTTTGCGATACAAGATAGTGCATTTTGAGCTTTTCTTTCTAAAAATATAATGTAACTAGCTGTGCCCGCGACTTCGTTCGCGTGGACTACTGGATTTTGAATTTATTTTTCTAAAATGAAAGATTTTTTCTAAAATAAGAGTACAGTTACTCCTTATTACATCAGCTACCTGCTAATAAAAGTCCCGTCAAAATCGGTCCAGCCATTTCAGAGATTAGCCGGAACAAACAGACAGACAAACAAAAATTAAAAAAAAAACATTTTGCATTTGTAACTATATACATATTCATATGCATGTAGCAAAAAGCGGTTATTTCAATATTACAAACATACACTCCAATTTTATTATATGAATAGATAAAATGACCTAAAATTGCATAACTGAGGTTTTCATTCTAAGCCATCGAAACGTACCTACTCTGGACAAGGATGTGGGTATATATAATCCAGTGAGACACTAATAGGGATCTTGACCGTACTTCCGGGATTGTTCTGACAGCCATGGTGTACCTCTTCACTCCTCAAGCACTTCAGGATATGCAACATATCTTGCCTTTGATACGTCACTTCGTGCTAGAAACCGTTTTTGGGGGTAAATTGAGTGTGTTGCCTTTTTAATCGACGTTTATTAATATCAATGTTCAGGCATGGTATAGTCTTTACAGAGTTCTTAATAAGTAGTCCACTTAAAATTCCCAAAACCATAGCCCTATATCTTGATTTTTCATCTGTTGCAATAGTTTCCCAACCAGTTGGTACCACATTCCATGCAAATTATCGAAAGGACCTCTCTGTCTTCGGCTCCTCGTACGTCTTATTAGATATTAAGACGTATTAATTAGTGCAAGTAAGAAGTGCTCCTTTTAAAGTCATTATTTTAAGAGGAACACTACTTGCACTAATTAATACGCCGTAACGTCTAAGATGGGGTACTTCGACATAAGATCGAATTAAAATAAGAGCCAAATAAAATAAATAAATACACTTTACACATGTCCAGGACCCCAGGGTCCTGAGATGAATACATAAATACAAAAACTGGGCAAGTCCGAGTCGGACTCGCGCACTGAGGGTTCCGTGCAAACTACAATTCACGAATTGAGTCTCTAAGATTATTCCGAATTGCGAAAACATTTTTTTTGTGACGTAGTTAACAACAAATTTACTGTTTTCAGATTTTTTCCTATACGTGTGCTATAAGACCTTGCTTTGTGCCAAAATTCAGTATTCTGGGTCAACGGGAAGTAGCTTATGAATTCCGATCTTTAGAGTATTAAAATTTACGTTTTTTGCGACATAATCTGCCGTATGTTTTTTATTCGTTAACTTACAAGTTTGATTTTTTCACAGTTTGAAGGGACCGCAGACTCCTCCACGCGTTCTCTAAATAAGAGGTCTTGACAGACAGACAGACAGACGGACGGACGGACAACATAGTGATCTTATAAGGATTCCGTTTTTTTCCTTTTGAGGTACGGAACCTCTTAAAAGATAATGGAAAATTTAAACATTAAGGTACAAAAGTAATATATACATATATATAGTTACATTGTTGTCCTTACATGGACATTGGACATGGTGAAAACCTTTGTTCTTTTTCTGTTTCCTAGCTCACTACCAAATGTATCTCCAAAAAAGCTTACAGAGTCCATTGTTCGATAAATTGACAAGCGTAAAGCGGCTAGCCAAGAAAAAACTGTAGCGAATTCTTCCTGGCCATTAGGTATGCGCAGAATAACTACTGTGTTACATCCACGTACCGTATCGAAATTATTCTCAATTCACAGCTTTATTCATATTTTATATATAAAAAGAAAGAAAGAAAAACAGTTCATTTACGTGAAATGGTGCAATCTTAAAACTATCGTCACATCCGCGGCCAAAACGGCCTAACACAACGCGGGTTTTGTCCACCTATATATATATAAAATTTTTAGCGATCATCATAGTAACAAATAGACTAGATATCAGATACGTGCAAATGACGTAAAATTTTAAATCATATCATATACGTTCATGATTGATAACCTGTGATTTTTTTGAGAGGCCAAGTTACGGAGATAAATCTTTGACAGCTAATATCACTTCGTACATCTCTGGTTCAAAATTAAAATCGATAAGAAAGTGCGATAAAAACCGGAATCAGTTAAAAAACCGGGCAAGTGCGAACAGACAAAACAGTTCCATTCACGAATTGAGTTACGAACATTTTTCCGAATCGCAAAAACAAAAAATATTTTACTTGTGCTATGAGACCTTCATGCCAAATTTCAGGATTTTAAATCAACGGGAAGTACTTTACGAATTTTGATTCCCTTGAGAGTGTCGAAATATACGTTTTTTGCGACATTAACGGCGGTTTCTTTTTTTCGTTAACTCAGAAATTTGATTCTTTCACAACTTCAGGGGATTGTGGACCTGAGAATGTGGTTTAAATTTTAACTCGATGCCTCCACGCGTTCCCGAGATAAAGGGTCTTGACAAACAGACGGACAACAAACTGATCCTTCAAGGATTCCGTTGTTTCTTTTTTAGGTACAAAACCCTAAAAAAGTTAACAATCAGAAAAACCGTACCTAAGTACATCAACGCAATTTGTCAATTTCTTAACGATCTCTATGTTTTTTTGATTCCAGTGTTTTTAACCTTGTGTCTTGCAAAAGAAAATCATACAATATTAACGAAATATGAAACGAAGAGTAAACGAAACATTCGTCTTCTTAATTACCAAGCATTAAATTATTAGAAATAGAACAACTTATTAGAAACATAAAAAAAAACAATTCTGAATTCGGTAGGTAACGTACCCGATATAGACAAAATTTTATCGATTTTAACAGCTGAATCAGTAACGATTATAGTAAAGATTATTTCAGTTCGACAACATCCTAACTATACTAAATACGGTTAAGTCATAACTCATAAGTCATTTATTTCTTAGAAAAATCAACCATAAAAAAAGAGAGATAGTTTGTTTATTACACCTTAACTAATCGACTGATCATCATAAAATTTCGTATATACAATATCAGGGGTAACAGAACAGCACGCTTAGCCAAGTTGTTATTTTGCAATCGTTAACGCTGTAGAAAAGTGATGAAACGTATGGGAATGACGTCATCTCAATGTAAAGTCGTGTGGTCGGAACAAACGAATAGAAAATTCGTAGCCAAGTTCACATCGTTCAAAATGATAGAATGGATTTCTACAACGTTTAACATTACATCCTTTGATAAACAAACGCTACATTGTAGAACGAGCGGCCGACGCAGGTGCGTCAACATGGCTACTCACTTATCGTTTTTTTACAATTGTTGACACCGAAGCGTTACCGATTGGAGAACGGAATTCGACACGATACGGTTGTAACTTGGCTAGGGGGGCAGGACATACAGGCTGTCCTGTTCTGATGGTTTGTTTGTTAAGGTGTAACAAACAAACCATATTTCTTTTAAAGGTTGATTTTTTTACAGTACCTATTATCCAGAGAAAAAGTATCTACTGAGCGCAACAGCTCTACATCAACGCGAGCGAAGCCAGAGGCAGAAGTTATGAAACGATGAAAGTGGATACCATTTATCACTATTAGCATTGAAAGGAGAGAGGAGGTATACCTAAGTTACAAAACGTCATTTTGTCGTCGTATCACTCATACACTTATACAAGTACTTTACGTAATATATTTGACTTGTTCCCCAGTGTTAAGGCTATATTTCACCGAGACACCATGGCGACGCGACCAGATCGGCGGCGGAGACCTCTCGCGCCGGGCCTTAGTCGAGGCCATGGTCCGGAGCAAGGAGGAGTGGCAGGCGGTCGCCGACTTCTGCGACGCAGTAATGCTCGCTAAGGAGGAGGCCGACCGCATCGGGCAACGGCGCTCTCGCCGCCGCCGGGATTCTGATCCCGATTTCCAGCCACCGTAGGCGCGGGCTTGCGGACAGTGAGCAATGGGTAGCTCGCTGTCCGGTCGTCCGGTAACCGTCCGGACCAAGCCCAAGTCGTCGACGGCGCGCGCTGTTCGCGCGCGCCTCAAGGAGTTGTCAGCAACAGCAGGGGCCCAGCCGAGTCGAAGCCTACTGGGGCCAGGGTTATCTGACCGACATTTGACTATTCAAAAGTGCCTGTAAATGGTCTATTTGAAATAGATGCTTTGATTTGATTTGATTTGATTTGAAATGGACACCAAACAAGTTTAACCGGGTCAATACCCAACACATAACGAAGTTTCAATTTGATTTATACAATTCATTGTAGTTTTGTAAATACCATCGAGGTGAAACGAAGTGTAACCCTACACGGCCCACGATAACGACCGACGTTAACTTCAATTAGTTAACAATAAAATCATCCCAGTTAACAATTGATTTCATTAATTGGTGAAAACGCTTTATTTGATTTTGCTTATGCTAATAGTTTTTTATTTTTTTTAGTGAATGAGCAATTGGCAACTGTATTCATTATGAGTATTTTGGTACCATAAAGCAATCGGAGTCTGTATTTCCTGGTAACTATAACTTGAAGATTTTTAAGTCAAGAGTGAAATGGTTACCGATCAGAACTGAAGTTACCGACATATTACTCGCAGAACAGATGGTCGATGGGGCCGAAAGGTTCGGGAGTGTTGGAAAGTCTACCACAAAGTGGACCGATGACCTAGTGAGGGTCGCGGGAATCTGATGGATGTGAGACGCAGAGGACCGGTAGTTATGGCGACACTTAGGGGTGGCCTATGTCCAAGAGTGGACGTCTTTCGTCTGAAATCATGATAATGTTGATGAATAGATTACTTAAGACAAGCGTACTCCACCGTTGACCATATTATCACTTACCATCAGGTGAGAGTGTTGAGCGCGAACCTACCAATCATCTATCTTCTATCATACCACTCACAAATTAATCATGAAATCTCAGAAACTATAACACCTACAAACTTAAAATTTGGCTGGTAGGTTCCTTATAGGGTGTAGACATACGGTAAGAACGGATTTATCCCCTTATGGAATGAAACGGGGTCCTTTTGTATGTTCTCCATACAAACTTTGGACCCCCATTTCATCCCCGGCTTTCACGTGGCGAAGCTGCTGACAGAAGTTAGTTGTAAGTAAGTAAGTAAAAATTTATTTGCTTAATCATGGTGTACATGACACATTGCATGCAAGATAATAAATATAATATAAGTTCTGGCATGTTCAGCCGCATATCGTGCCGTACAAATATTTAGGAAGAGATGGTGCATAACAGCATTAACCGTGATTATCAAAATTTTACAGGTACTTATTATTTAGTTTTGGTTTCAATAGCATAGTTTTAGATATAATTCAATTTCAGATAGTCATTACATAAATATTAGTTAGTAAAATTAAGAATTATTGTCATTAAAATTACAATTTTAAAATTACTTTAATTATATAAAAAATAATAAAATAATATATTGTTGTTTTCTTTTTAATATTTAGAAATGTATTGAATATGTTATAATGAAAAGTAAAGAGAATAATAATAAATTATATGTTTTAGTAACAAATAAATGTAATAATAAATAACTAGTAGTTGTAAATGAAAATCTTGTCCACCTTTTTGTAACCCTTTCTCTTCTTGTTATCTTATTGAATTATACCGCATATTATTAGACACGTTTTTGTTGCGTTCACATTTGATTCGCAGGCGTAGTCTTTGCTCTATATTTATATTGTAATTTTGAAGCGTGTGGTGATGCCCTAACTGGTTTGTTTCTTGTGCGTTTCTTTTTATTTTAAAAAAAAAACAACAGTTTTTCCTGTTGAATATATTATAAAACGTCTCTACTGGTTATACTTGGGCATACCTACCTGACTATCTAATGTCTAGAATTGTAAATATTTATATCTAAGTCGTTTAAACGGTAGGCATACAAAACAGGTAACTGATACTGAAAAACTGTTTTTTTTTTTTTAAGTAGGTTATCACCAAGTATGTTCTTCTGCTCTGATTATAAACAGAAAGAGTGGCAGACTTTTACTGACTAAAACCCGCCTGAGTTCCTTCAGTTGCTTTTTGTGTTGCAGGGTTGCCGGTCGCTCTTTCGAACAAATCCACAAACCCGGTAGGCATCTAATTATTTTAAAACATAACTATAGACACTCATGATTTATCAATTCAACTTAGCTTAACCTGTGAAACTTTCTAGAGAAAGTTGCAGCAGAAATCTAAAATTTAAACGAAACCTGGCAAGGTTTGGGATTTATAGAAAGTAATAAACAAAAAAAAAACATACATTCAGCCGAACATAGAACCTCCTCCTTTTCGAAGTCGGTTAAAAAGAGTGTCAACAACGACCATACAGTGTCAATGATAGATAAATATAAACCATATGAAAAAATATTGTTATCCGATAAACCGTTAATAAAATAATATAAAATAATATTTTTTTAACGGTTATATATTAATAAATATCAATCAATGAACACTAGCTAGAGTCCACATGCGCCCATAGCGCACTAAGCAAGACAAAAATCACAGTAGTATTTTATCCTAGTTTAATGATTTGTGATTTAGCGTTTAAATCACAAATCAATAAACTAGGATCAATATACTAACAGCAAAACTAATGTAAGCAAGCACTAATCGCCTTCTTTATCTCAATGCTCAATTAAAAAACGAACGACTTACACATAACACTGCACTCACGAAATTAACGACTTACCTGCTTCAACAACGCTGGCGATATTTTAGTCATCACGCACCGATACAACCGTGATGCTGTAAATACGACTGATGATAGCAACAATACACCTATTGTTAAACTGCTAGCACTGTTCATACAGCCGATGCGCGATGTAGGTAAGCACCTATATATCGCACGAGTAGATCGAACAACCGACGACCGACTCCCCTTGGCCGTCAAGAATGACTGTACAGATACCAGTCTCCTACCACCTGTTTTGATTATGATCGTGTGAGATGATCCGCCACCTCCGGCTTGATAGATGTCGATGCAGTGACCTCGACACCAAAATTGGTAAAAATACACTGCTCCAAAAAATTTACATTAAGCATAACAACTGAATAAATAAAGGATTAAGTCATACCCGGCAATTAAGGTAATTTTCCTGATAAGAGGTAGACTGTTAAATGCAATGTTATTAGTTGACTCTTTTGAGACTTCTTGCTTGGCCTTATTTACACAAACAGAGTAATTGACAATATTTTCCAGCAGACACAAGAACAATAAATCTGTTCCTTGATAACCTAGTCATGGAACACTTTTTGTTGTCATTTACGCCCCTCAAGCGCGGTCACTATCGTCATGGTAATGATATCGTAATCGTACTGCCTATAAGAAAAACAGAAACGCGACGACATGAAGCTTGCAATTTATTCCAAAATACATTTTATTAAAAATCGAAGTCTTAAAAATATTTAATTAAGTATTTGTTACTCTACATAAACAAACAAACTTAAACTATTTATACTAAAACCCTAAATAAATAAAATACAAATACACAAAGTACACTTAGGCGTCGAAGTACTCCTCCACATCGCTGTCATCCGGGAATGTGCCCAGAAGACTGGCAGCATTACCACGTTGAATGGCAATGCTAATTCTTTGAGCGAAGAACGAGCCAGCCCTCTGGTCACGCAAGGTGTCGATCAGTCGGCGAGAAATTTCCTTAAAAAGGAGACGCGCATTCGGACCCCATGACCCAAGCGTTTCGACCCCAAACGGCTCAAAACTGTAATTACCAATAAGGTTACAGTATTTGCGCCGTTTAAGGGTCTCAGCAGCCGCAGCGGCAGCGCCAGCACAGCCCGCCGTACATGGAATGTGGGATGGCGCAAGGGTGTCGACACAGGTTGCGTCCCACACCAGAGGCCTACCTACCTTCCACGGTACCAACGTCATACCATCTGGTCTCTTTCCATCGTCACGTACCAAGCCATTTGGTTCTAATACAGCGGGTACGCCGGCGCTGACAAGAGCTCGACGAATAATATCGTTGATGCTAGCGTGTCGAGCTATGCGGCCTGCGCTCCTGCTGCAGGACAGGCCATGGTGTCCGAGACTGTCGACAGCTTCGCCGCAGTGGCACCGATGTGGAGCAACACAAGGAGCACCTAAGCGTAGACAGGTTGCGAGCCGAAACGAGGCGTCATCCATCATAGTGCCTATGGTGGATGACGGGAGTGCCTGAAGCCATAAGCCCGACTCCCATTCCCCCACAGCCAGCAGACGCGCACGCTCAGCAGTATTTGAAGACGTATTAATTAGATTGTTACGTATAATACTGCAGAGCGGCACATCCCACCGTCTCTGCGAGGCCAGGTTGTCGGGCAAATCCGTGTTCGGACAAGCCATTTTCCAAGCATTCAACGCATCGGACAAACACGGTACCTCAACATCAACCAGTGAGGAAGATAAAATATTCCTGGTTAATGTATCAGTACCGTGCACCGAGGAGAGGAATGCTGGTAAACTTATACTTGCAATTTTGCGGACGCCGAGGCCCCCCATTCGGATGGGAAGCGTAGCTTGCTGCCAGGCTCGGTCGTCCAAGGCCACATTTAAGATAGAAGAAAGAGTGTTCCTAATAATTTGATCGACTTTTTCCAAAAGTTGTGGGTACTTCCAAAGATGGGAGGACCGAAGGCTATATGTAAATTTTGGCCCAAAACAACAGTATCGAATAAGTGTAAAAGCCGAATGCATATTAATTTTGAAAAGTCTATCCGAAACGTCATTAAATTTTTTTATTTTCTGCTCAATAAATTTTGGAAAGGATTCATCGAAAATGGGAGAGCCCAGGAGGTGAAGAGAATTCTTATCAGTAATTTGAATATTTGGTGCTATTGTATTAAATTTTGCTAAAGTCGTCTGTCTGTCAGTCGTTTGAGGGAGGTAAATTTCGCATTTTGAAAGGTTAAGCTGTAGACCAATAGAACTGAATTTATTTTCCAAAAAAATTAAATCGTTTAGGACTGTGTCTACATCACCTCCTAGGGTTCCGTCATCTAAATACCAGACATTGAATTTTGAATTTAGCTGCCGAATGATTGGATTTATTGCCAAACTGAAAATGACTGGCCCAAGAGGGTCACCCTGTTGACAACCGACGGCTGATTCCAAAAGATTTTCCTTATATAGTAATTTAGAGGGGTGCCTATAACATTGGTAAAGAAAACTGTAAATTTTGGGTATTTCTTTTTGAACTTCTGTCAACAAGGTATCCCTGTTCACGGAATTAAAGGCATTCTTGATGTCAACCTTAAGGATGACCTCACCTTCACTGCTGTTGAGGTAGGAGGATAGAGCATGTACAGCAGCCTCACAGCCCCCTTTGGACCCAAATCCCAGTTGTAGGGGCTGAAATTTGCTGGCCAGTGCTTCGCTGTAATAAGCACAGCAAATTTTGGCTGCGATACGACGGTATGTAGACCCTACGGCAATGGGACGAATGCCGCCATCTTTTTTGCGCAGGGCACATAAATTTGCCCCGTACAAAATGTCAGTGACGGCTTCGTTCACATTGCCGGAGAGCATGAGATTAATAAGGGCCGTGAGCTCCTTCAGAAGAGACTCACCAGCTTCCCCGGCGCCTGCGCTCATCAGGTCTTTGAGATGTTGTGGCGTTAGGCCGTCGAGGCCGCCGGCGGAGCCACTCCGGAAGGAGCACACGGCTGCAGAAACTTGTTGGGCTGAAATTTCAAGCGAGTTGGATTCTGAATTAGGGGGGTCAGGAAAGGTGAGATCATCTGCCGGGGCGGGGTGTTTGCTCTCCAGAGCTGCAAAAGTCTCTGGAGAGTACGGCGCAACCACATCGCTGCTAAAAATGATCCTGGCTGCACCTCTAATATCACCCTCGCCTAGTTTAGACTCCACATGGTGCAATAAACCCCGTTCGGGGAGGTGTGATGTTAATTTTGGTTCGAAACTCTGGGCCGAAATATTACAGTTATCTTTAATTTGGGCTGTTAGTGATTTTTTGGTTGCCAAATTTTTTTGCACATGTAGAATTCTAAACGGGAAGGTGAGTAATTGTTCCCAAGCACTTCGAGAGTTCTCTTGCACGGTGAGGCGGACACAACGTGCCAAGTTCGACGCCACGGATGGCCTCGCTCCGCGAGGAACTCTTTTTAGAACCAGAGTTGATTTTTTTAATTTTGCAAGGGTATTCCAAAAGGGTTGAGGGGGTGAAACAGGTGTAGGGGGACTCGAAAATGTTGGGCATGAAGAAGGTACATTTTGGGGTTTGTGCTTTTTGCCCAAATGTACCTTCAAGCCTCGTTCACCCTTAAAAAATCGTGCTTGGGAACAATGAGGGCATCTCACCAGGACATCCAGCGAAGTGGCAGGTTGACTAGCACTTCGTAAGGCATCACAACCGTCGTCATTACCAGACATATAAAAACTTAGATACTAAAAATTATAATAAGTACTTACAGGTATAAAACGACATAAATAGAGCAGATTTAAAAAGTAACACACTTATCACTATATTTACACTGTATTTGTTATTAATTTAATCGATTTCCGTTGGTAATTAAAAATAATAATAATATTCCACAACTATCACACAACCCCATCTAGTCTCAAGCTAAGCAGAGCTTGTGTTATGAGGACTAGAAAACTGATAAACATACTTATATATTTCTAAATACATAATACTATAGATAAATTACACCCAGACACAGAACAAATGCTTATGCTCATCACATAAAGATTTGTCCTGGGTGGGAATCAAACCCACGACCTCCGGCATAGCAGTCAGGGTCACTAACCACTAGACCAACAGGCCTGTCATAAAATTAACCTTTCGTATGCTGTAATTAGAGACACAATTAAAAAGCCATTGTGTCCCGCGTAGATCTATTAACACAGGAAAAAAATTAAACGGCTAAAGTGTCAGGTAGTTTTTATTAAACCTGTTTTGGAAACAATCAAATTCTCGATAGATTTATTTTTCCGCCGCTTAAAATTTTATAGCTATTATTTTTTTAATGAAGAAGTAATTTCTGATTGCAAATGACAGCACATTAAACAGTATAGTAATATCGGTGACTATTTGCATTGCTCTTAATAAATCATGTAGGTATTAAACAAATGCATATGTATGCATTTAATAATAAATTCTATCTAGAGGAGCGTTAATATTTTGCATTTTCATAAAATAAAAATTAGAATACAAGACATAAGACTAAAATTTTAAAGAAATATTTAAAGCTCACAAAGTTGATTTATAAAGACCGTTCGTTGATATACACAAAATGGTTCATTCTTTTTAACCCAACTCACAGAATTTTGTCAATGGGTGTGGATAGCTAAATTCAAAAATATTAAAAAAATACTGAAAGGAGGACCTATTCTGATGAAAACTAAATCTACTTTATCATTGAATTTAAAATTTAAATGATTCTTATCCAGGAAACAAAATACTCGTAGTGGTTGAGCCTCAAAAATCATTAAAATAAATGAATTTATATCCTGGAAGGATTGCAATAATTAAAAAGCTATTAACTAGTTCCTTAGATTTTATCTCTCATAGTTATGGGTTTACTAGCCAAGAACCCTTGAATAATACCAGGTAGGTATACCAAAATCAATGTACAAATAAATTTTTAATTTTAATGTTACACGTGTTAGCTTTTCCAATATTAATACCTAAGTACATATTGAGGCAATAATAACACTCTTTGATCGAATATAACAGATAGTTTGTTGGTAATAGTATCCATAATAAATGTGACTCTGCTACAAATTCCTATATATTACTCAACAATGTTATCTAGTAATATGATGAAACTTGGGAGAGGCCAGTGTCGAGCATTGTAAAGCGGTAAGCTGATGAATGATGGCGACACAATAATGCCTTCCACTACATTTTCATGATAGCAAAACTCAATTTCATTAATCGACCCTACATACGTTTTGGTTATGTTTAGTGCAAAATTTTTAATAGTTGACTATGTAACTCCCTCCATTTCTGAATTCTAGACCCGATATAGTTATTATAATATAATATAATAAAAATTATATATAATTTTATTATAGAATAGAATTATCAATTTAATTTTTTCTTATATGTCTACTACAACATGAAGATTTCATTTTGATATCAGGCTATCTGACCAATATATGTATATGTACTAAAAATTTCTTATTCAATTGCAGAGACACATGTAGAAAAACGCCAATATGCTACTGCATATCTACGTTTTTCGCTACTGCGCTTATGAAAATAAATAAAAACATGTAATTGATTTGTCATAAATGCTTACATTTTAATATTTAGCAGTTTTTTTAATCTACACAGCTGAAACTTTAAAACAAGAATGTTTATAGTAAAAAATAATATTTCATACTAAAAATAATGTTTTTCCAATGCAAGTAATTATCTATTTTTCACTTTTGTGACTTAAATAAATCTATGTACATACTTAATAACATGAATTGAGCAGTCTGTATATTAAATAATATTAAATCATCAATTTTAAACGTCGTGGAAATAGTACATAGGTACTTAGCTAATTACAATCTGTAGTACCGGAAGTTTAACACTAAGTAGGCAAAAGTGTTTACGTAGTAGGTTCGGCCAACGTACAAAGATATACTCGTATGTATGTACTTACTGAGACTTATAAAATAAAAGGTAAGCTTATAATACACTGTTGAGTGCAGCCACGATGTTACATCGTGGCTGCACTCAATAGTGATTTAGTTATTAGGTAAACCAAACGTCACAAAGTATGCCGTATTTAGTCGTAAGTATTGTGGTTTCTGTGTGCATAATAACTGTACCGAAAGCCCGACGTTGTGTATATTTATTCTAATAAGTCGATTCAGGCACCTTGCTTAAAGTTTGAGTCGAATCTAATGGATTCTGACGTCCCTTATTGAGCTGGTAAAAAACTATAATTATTTTATAGATATCAACTATCAACACGTGCTATGAATAAACCATAAGATTCATCTGATCCTTTGATGCGCTGGCTCATCTCGATACAAGACAAGGCTCACTTGACGATAACTGCACATTATTTTAGTATACACTACAGACAGCAGACACGTGTTATCTACGTTTCACACATATTTTTATTTTTCTCTTATTGTCCATGTGATGCCTATACAAGACTTAAATGTTGATCATTCGTATGATAAGATTTTATCAATCTATGAAGATCACATATCGGTCGATCCATCTTGGCTATTTGTCAAAATCAATACGGAAAACGTACCTAAATGAAGAAACCGGCCAAGAGCGTGTCGGGCCACGCTCAGTGTAGGGTTCCGTAGTTTCCCGTCCGTCACAATTAGTGTTCCCACTTATAAGTTTAAAAAAGGCTAATTGTTACGTTAACACACTAAGTACGGAACTCTAATAAATTCGGAATCCTAAGAACGGGCCCACAAAGGACGGTGATAACTAAAACAGTATGCAAGTAGTAGAACAGCGATTGTGCACTCGTAAAATTACGAATATATTTAAGAAGCAACGATTTTTTACTACGGTAGGTCGTGAAAGTTATTACGCAACGCCATCTATTGAACCATTTATGAACTGGTTCGATAAAAATGTTAAGATAAAAATATTAACATTTTGCTAGACGGCGTTAAAAATGAATTTTCATTTTGTTCTAAATTGCTTTAGCATGTTCCTGATAGAAGTTGTAGTTATAAGATAAAACCGCCAATGCCAAGGAGAGACCAACCGAACAATTCGATAATACCCGACCCCACTTGGTCCAGAAATTATTTTGTAGAACCTTTTTGTCTTTTTTGTACAAAAACTGTTCTTTCCATCAAGTTCAAAATAATTTTCCTAAAAGTTCTACTTGTCCGATTTTTTTCATATTTTCTAAACTTATGGTTCAAAAGTTAGAGGGACACATTGTTTTTTTTACTTTTGGAGCGATTATTTCCGAAACCATTGACATAATCAAAAAATGATTTTAGTAAACCCCTATTCATTTTTAAATACCTATCCAACGATATATCACACGTTAGAGTTGAAATTAAAAAAAAAATCACTTCCCACTTTACATATAGGGGTACCCTAATAAAACATTTTATTCCAATTTTTATTTTACCACTTTGTCGGCTTGGTTGATATAACTACATATTGGTACCAAATTTCAGCTTTCTAGTGCTAACGGTCACAGAGATTAAGCGAGGACGGACAGACAGACGGACAGACAGACATGGCGAAACTATAAGGGTTCCTAGTTGACTACGGAACCCTAAAACTGTCAAATGTGAGTACGGTTTGCATATTAGGTATTAGGACTCCGCACAACAATTTGGTCGAAAATTAAATCATAGATAAATAATAGCTTGTGCCAATAGCTTCACCCGCGTATAAGTAGGTTCCATGGTTCCTCCAAATAAACTTTGGACCTGACTTAAAATGCCTTTAAGAAGTGAATTAAAAAAAAACATTTCTTACTTTTTGAACATGTCGTGGCCAGATCATAAAAATTGATCACCTCATGATATAGCCAATTAAACTGGCAAACAATTAAAAAAAAGAGACGGAGCTATACAGGACGAATAGCACTATCCTTTTCTCACACAGAAAACATGATGGTTTTAAGATGTCATAATACGGCCGCAGGTCGTTTTAAACGTTAAAGTTTTATGATATGTCAATTCTCGTATAATTTACCATTTGTTAGTGTCACCGCACACGGGCCACAAAAAAAACTGCTTCTAGATTATTTTTGTGACAGCGTTTTTTTTTTGTAGCCGCTTCTAGCTTTTTTTGCGGCGGCATGTAGTAGGTATTATCTTGATAAATCTTATAATGATTTGTTTAGATTTTTTTCGTGACCATAATGGTTTCTTTTTATTTTATGTTAGATACCCTAAGATTGCGCGTCGTTTTTCAAATTTCCACCCGGGGAGGGACAATTCTGATCTTTATTTAAAATCAATACTTCAAACAGTAAGTATATCTTTTCATGTGAGAAATTATCAAATAACTTTTTTCACTCTGGTGGAGTTAAAGGGAGTGTCAGACTTTTATTGACTAAAACCCACCTGTTCCTTCAGTTGCTCTTTGCGAGGGCCTTGGTATCTCTTTCGAACAATCTCGCAGTCCGGGTAGGCATCGGTCCTAACAGACCTCGTTAATCCTGCTAATCTCTTTAAAACTCGCTAGGAACGCGACGCGATGTCGATCTGGGTTTGTTTCTTACTTAGGTACCGAACGGCGAGTTACCGATTGTCTTTTCGAGGACATTGCGGTATTCTGCTTAAGCGTAAGAACCTTTATGCTTTGGAAATAGTAGTAGTGGTGGGTACACCACTTAACAATGAGTGATGTCAACCAATATTGAAGTCAGAATACCGAGTCAAGGAGGAAGATCAGTTAGGTATAGTTCGTAGTACATTTATATATACCTATTACTAAGCAGGAGATAAATGAAACAAGGAAGTCAAAGACATTACGAACAGCGAACGATTCTTAGAAACATGTTATCAACAGTATCACTCGACCTGCGTGCGAACTCTTTACACCGATGCTATAAATACAAATTGGCATTGATAAGTTGCAGCATTGTGGCGGACACTTGGATATGGACAATTGAATGTGATAAAGAACGTCCAGGTTATCAACGAAAGAACAATTGAATCATGGACCTCTGGGAACGACCCAATTTGGCAGTACTATTGGATTATTCGAAAAAAGTTACTCCGGCCTTGAAGCTCAAAAGGAAGGAACACCGATAGTTTTAGTTAGCAAAAGTCTAACACCCCCTGTCGTTCCACTCAGAGCGGAAGAAGTTATTAGATACTTAATGATTTCCCAAAAAAAAAAAAACACTCATCGTCCACACGGCAATTATTGTGAACATACAATAAAACAAATGATATAATTACTGAACTGGCGATTGTCAGTAATATAATATTTTATTTTGAACTAATTAGCTAGGTTCTTTGTTACGAGTAAACAAACTTAAGGGGATGCATCTCGACATACCTTTTTACTGTTTTTCATACAACCGCTCTTAAGCGATTATGACGTTATAACACATTTTTCATTAGATATTTTGAAAACACTTTATCTTGTTGATATTATCTAGGCTTCTATGGAAATCAATTTATAAATTTGAATAAAACTAATCCAGTTAATGAAAATCTACCATTTGGCATGAACTTTGACACTTCATAATTTACAAAAAAAAAAAGTCAAAAAAGTACAACCATACAAGCCTAGCAAATTTTATTAAGATTTTAAATAATGACAATGTTCTTCAAAAACTTTTAAGGGTTTAAAAAAAACACGTATTTCACGGAACAAGTTTTATAAAATATTCAAGTAAATCACTGAATTACCGAAAGCTAACAGAGTATTCAGGCGTTACCTCTCTTTCATCTCATCGCGTTGGATTGCGGATGAAGTAACAAGCTTTTAAACCATGCTCGATGGTGACGATAGGCGAGTAGAAAAGCAGCCTCTTCACACTGTTTTGGAGTTTTTTTGGAGAGCGTGGCAGTCTTTTACTAACTTAACCCACACCTGTGTCCTTCAGTTGCTGGGCGTGTAGAACTCTACCTACCCATCGTCGCGCGTCGACTACTCCAGCTCGTTCCTCAAGACGGGCGGACGAAGAGTCTCGTAAGCTCGCGCAGACTTGTTGCAATAGAACAAAGATAATATTAGAGATAATTTTTCGGCCATAGATGTGCCGATTAACGTGTTTGTATGACTTGCTTACATTTAGGTAGTATTATTCACACACAACGTTATCAAATATGTAACGTGTAAGTATCGAAATCAACAGTAGCCTATAGATATCACTCCTTGGCTTACGATTAAGATAATGACAGGTATTGAAGTACTTATTATCACGGAATCATTAAACACATTGAGCTCGTTCAAAGATTACCAACCAATACCATAAATATTTCTGCCGCAAAGCAATGCTACTTACTGCGTTTCGGTCAGAAGGTGGTTATGGATCCGCTCCCGGAGGCCGGAGCGTAATGTAATCATCATCATTTATTTATTTATTAAAACTTCATGCAACACAAAGGTACAAAGACGGACTTAATGCCTGGGGCATTCTCTACCTGACTGGTCGAAAACAGACAGAGAGACAGAACTGACAGAGAACATCGCAGGTGCATATAAAAAGAATAGGTTGATAAGAAAACAAAGCAACAAATATATACAATAAACATACATAAATATTCAATAAAATATAAACCTACATATATTCAAATATATATCATTTATATAAAGAAAAATGAAAGGATTTTTGAGACTACTCCGCTATTTGTGTAGAAAATAAAGCCGCAACTTCAGCTTAAATGCATAGATACTGACTGGTGAGCATCCTGATGTCAAGAGGAAGAGCATTCCACAGAAGCATGGACTGTATATGAAAACAAGAATGGACAAAGCAGTCGAAGATTGTTGGAAGAACGCAGATTCTTGGCATGGGAAAAACATAGATATTGAAAGTTTGTTATAAGATAAGAAGGAGAGTGGGAGAGTTCAGCAGAGAGAAAAGTGTAATCAATGCGCGCAAACTTCTTCTCTGGCAAATGGGCATCCATTTGAGTTCTGTTCTGTAACTCGAAATGTGGTCATATTTCCTCGCTAAGTTAAATATATTTCCTCAAATTAAATAATCATCATCATCATCACTTCGGCCGAAAGACGTCCAGTTGTAGGCCTCCCCCAAGCGTCGAAGCGTAATTAGCTTATAACCTCCCGCGATAAATGGGCTATTCAAAATAAAAAACTAAATTTTAATTCGAACCTGTAGTTCCTGAATGAAACGCGTTCAAACAAACAAATAAACAAACTCTACACCTTAAAACTATCTATTAAAATAATAGGTACAGATTTGCATGGTTATCTACATACATTTTCGTTCATCAAGAAACTTGCACTGCCTAGTTTTTCGTAAAAATCGCCAGTCTTTTGATATGATCGAAAAATGGCTTGATTTACCTATCGTCAAAACTATAAATTGGATTATGAAGATTATGTGGATATGGATTTTATGGGTCGTGATGGGTTTCGAAATTGTTTTCGTAAGGAAGGGTATCCGCCATTGTACCCATAGATTGAAGTTACTTTAAACATTTTGTTTCTATTCTGGTGTATCTCGTTTATTGTATCTATCTATCATGTTCTTTAGACTGACTCGTAGGCCTAAAGTCCACAAACACGCACATATTCGTCACAATACGCTTGGTGCAACAACGGCAAGAAACGATATGACTCGCGACAACGTTGCCGCTTCGTCGACAGAGTTTCATAGTTTTGTATGTATGCTGTGAGCAGGCGTACACCAGGTGTAAAATGACGAATACGCGTCTACGAAGCTACGCGTCCGTGAACACTTGGACAGTAGGCTTAAATTGGTCAAGGTGTAAAGAAATTATAGAGGCTACCAAAATTACAACGTAAAGATAAGCTAATCGCTAATTGATATACAGAATATTGATCCACTTTTAGTATCTTTTATACTTCAGCGTCATGAAGTGGTTTTATTCCATATTAATTTTAACCCTATCAAGTGATTATGTAGTTGGTAAGTTTAAGTCAAGATTTTAATTATCTGCTCAATTTAATAAATTAACACTGCAATGAGAAAATATGGAGGCACTTAAAAAAGCTTTCGTCTGGATAAAAATTTGTACTATATTTATTTTAACATTTATTTACACAAATACACAGAAGAATACCTTTTTAATCAAAATTTGTTCAAAGATACTGCTTATTTCAAAAAGATATTTCCTCCAGCAGATCAACGAAACGAGAGATAAGAAGAAATGTAGACAATAGTGTGTAGAAATAAGACCAGTTTCTAAAATCTTAAATAAACTAATAAATACTTATTTAAGTATATATACCTTATACTAAAAATAATGACATAAAATATATATTTACTATAATTTATACACACTACTAAAAATACTCGTATATACATAAAATATATTTTCAATAGCAAAAACCTTGTTATTTTACATAGCATTGACACAATTTAGTCACGGGATCTTCTATTACCAATGTTAGGTACACTATGTCCTTAAACAATCTAATATGAAACGCAAATAATTCAAATATCTCGTAATGATTGCTGTAGGTCAATTTGGGCCGTTCAAACAAGACTTCGGCTATGTAACTGTGAGGGAAGGTGCTCATATGTTCTACTGGCTGTTTTATACCACTGCTGATGTGCAAAATTACACCGATAGACCCCTTGTAGTTTGGCTACAAGGAGGTCCTGGTGGGTCTTCTACGGCCATCGGAAATTTTGAGATTCTAGGCCCTTTGGATTTATCCTTGCAAGAGAGAAACACCACTTGGGTAAGAAGTTCAATAAAATCGATGTATTCATTTATACACACACGCTTAAAAATGAATTGAACAAATACAGATAATGAGCACAAAGGTACTGCTTATTTCAAATGAAATTTCTTCCAGCAGACCTGTGCCAGGAGAGTTGGATGACAAATGTAGACACAGTCTACACTGTGTGTGTAAACTACTTTCAGGCAAAAAAATCAAAGTCCTGATTAACAGATGACATACATTATAATACAAAGTATTTTTCAGGTTAAGAACTTCAATGTACTTTTTGTAGACAACCCAGTAGGCACTGGGTTTAGTTATGTCGATGACCACAAATTCTTAACTGTTACTAACGATGAAATAGGTAAGTTGAGTTAATACCAACCGAAGTATTACTAATTTGCTAAAGATTTTAAAAAGAAAAAACCCGATTTGATAAAAAAATTAAATTTCTACAGCCCTAGACTTTGTTCAGCTCCTGCGTGGATTCTACAACAAACACCCAGAGTTCAACGGAGTGCCACTATATATTTACGGTCAATCATACGGGGGGAAAATGGCGATTGATATGGGAATACGTATGAATGAGGTAAACTAGGCCAAATTTTTAAATGGCATACCGTTATTAACGGATCTATGTGATACAGATTACGATTACAGCAGCATTATGATAGAATGATAGAAAACAAAGCTAAATACTCTAAAACATTTCATTTTGGCAGTTTAGCAGATGTACTAATTATTATTTATGTTTAGGCGGAAAAAAATGGGACAATCGGTTCTAATTTGAAAGGAATTGCGATGGGCAACGCATGGATATCACCAGTAGATGCCACCCTCACATGGGGCCCATTACTACTGGCAGCTGGACTTGTGGACCAAGAAGGGCATGATGAAATTCAAGCTGCTGCCAAAGAGGCTGAAAGGCTGTTTAATGTAGGCCTCTACTATAATTCAACGTCTCAATGGAGTGCAACTCAGCAGGTAGTGCTACGCCGTACAGACAATGTCGATTTTTATAACATACTCACAAAAAGGGTGAGCAGGACACCTATTGACACACTAAGTGAAGCCTTTGGTAGGTAAACTAGAACTATTAATAAAGAAGCTATAAGTGTGCACTATAAGTATGTTTTTTTAAGAATATACAATTCTTTACAGAATATTCAAGGCAAATGATGATCCAGAATGCTGTCCCTGAACCACCTTCAGAATCTAATCAAAGAATGTTCACTCAAAACTACTTAATGAACTCATTAGTTAAACCAGCTCTAAGGATTCCAGAGCACGTGGTGTGGGGCTCGCAATCTACCCCTGTGTTTAACTATTTGAGGACAGATTTTATGAAACCCGTTACTGACGGCAGTTAGTATTCAGTTAACGTTTATTATTATTATTTTTCTCTATAACTGCTCTCAGCGGCTTCGTCTGCAAGAATAGTACCTGATTAATTCCTTCCCCCATTTTGAATTATAGTGTTTAAAGTTTCATACAGATCTGTTCATTTGGACATGGAGAAATAAAAAAGAGACCAAGACACATACTCATGCAAACTTTCGCCTTTATAAATTTCCTCAGAGCAATATCCTAAATGAAAGCTTGCTCCTAGTTCACCCACAATGAAATAGAAACTCATTGAGATACTTGTTTTTAATTAAAAAGTTTTTAATAAAATTTCAGTTGAGAAGTTGCTGAATGAAACGGATATTATTTTGACGAAATATAATGGAAATCTTGATTTGATTTGTGATACTCCAGGTAAAATATTTCATTGCCTCAGATTTAAAATTAGTTCTCCTTGGAAAATGTCATTATATTCCTTTTTCACTACAAATCTTCCTTCCTTCTACCTTGATATTTACGAGTTTAAATTTCTAAGTACATGTTATAAAACTAAATATCGCAATACCCAGTAAACTCCGATATAACTAACTAACTACTGTTTGTAAATCTTTGAGATATAATTAAAATGGATATTATACTATAATTTCAGGACAACTGCTATGGGTAGACCGCCTGAAATGGCCCGGTGCTGAAGGATACAGGCAAGCACCACGTCTTCCCATTTGGGAAAATGATAAGTTAGAAGGTTACTACAAGTCTTTTGGAAACTTTAGGTTCTTCTGGATAAACTATGCAGGGCATAGTGTAAGTACCTATTTGTATATTGACTAGAGTCCCGTTTCGGCTTTGCATGGTTACAAATTATACACACTAACCTTCCTCGTTAACTGCTCTTTCTATTAGTGAAAATCGTATCAAAATCTGTTGCATGGTTTAGGAGGAGTTAGGGGTTTTATAAACGACTTCCTTTTATAGTTTTATACTATTTAAAGATATATTATAATATTCTTTATTGTGCACGACATAAACAAAAAATTCAGGACAAAAAATCAGGAAAAAAAATTCAGGACAAAATAAGTGTACCATGGGTGGTTTTATCGCACAGGGCAGTATAATCGACTATTCGACTCAAAATATATCTAAGGCTATTTGAAAAAATATTTTGGAAATAACTCTGCGTTATTTTTCACTCGTTTTAATTTAGATAAATTATTATTAATTTTTTTACAGGTACCTAGAGACAATCCAGCTGGAACCAATGCATTCCTTCGCGACATGACATCTTTTGGCTAAAATTGAATAATTTTTTAATATCTATAAAATATACCTTTGACTGAGCCTAGTCATAAACATATACTCGTACATTCTAAAACCTACTTAGTTGTTTTATTATAAAACAAAAAAAAACTTAAAAAAAAAATACAACCGACTTCAAAGTTAAAAAAAACACTGAACAGTACAAAATAACTTTAATTTCGGAAGTCGGTGTTTCTATAGTAGTTTGATCTCTTCGTTATTTAACACTGACTTCCAAAACTAAAGTTATTTTGTACTTTTCAGTGTTTTTTTAACATTGAAGTAATTTTTATTTTGTAAAAAGTTTTTTATTTTACACTTTTTAGTTATGGTATCACCAATAAAAAGAACCTCTTAGCCAAACTTAAATACCTTATAGCCAGAGAGCATCTCATAACGATTCTAAATAATAATCCCAAACACGGTTGGATTACATTAATTTACCTTGTGACTTCATCGTCAGATCAGTCCGACACATCCTCCCCGCCAGCCATCGACTACACGTATAAACAAAGCAATTTTACTTGTTACGACAGTTCTGCTGTGATCCTATGAGGAGTTCTGTACCATCTCTTCGAAGTTCATGATCAGATCATGACAATATTTCAATGGGACCAACTTGGAAGCATAACCTTTCAATCAAAAAAATAGTTTTCAAAATCGGTCCACAATTGACCGAAATATCGGTGAACATATTTATATAAAAAAAAAACATACATTCAGCCGGACATAGAACCTCCTCATTTTCGAAGGCGGTTAAAAATATACCCATACTTTTTAGAGAAGCTCTCTCATTTAGGTGCCACACTTTACACTTTTTTTTAAGGTGGAAGAAAAGTCATTTGATCCAGACCATAGTTCGGAGCGAGAGGACACGCGAAGCAGTCAGCTCCTTAATCCTCACGCCCCAGCCATCGCAGGAGACGCCCTGGGCATCAAGGAGTCGCAGGGTGATTTCCGAACAACTTAGGTGCACTATGTAGCACAACGTCTAATAAGAATCAGACACGTTGTGTTTCACGCGCGCGTCAAAGAAATGGGAGCATAATTGTCCCGCTGGGACTGATGCCTGGCAAAGTTAGGAGATTGTTCAAAAGAGTTACCGCATTCTTGGAACACAAATGGCAACTGGAACAAGACGGGTGGGTTTTAGTTAGTGAAAGTCTGACACCTCTCACTCCACCCAGACCGAGAAACGTTATTGGAGGATGTCCAACATCAAAAAAGGCTGATGGGAGCGAGTGATTTTGTAATAATAATATAAATTAGAAATTCATAGGAACAAAATATCTTAGTATGTACTTAAACCCAAACAAGAAAAATATACCTATATAGTACCCACTAGCAATGTGTCGAGTACAGCTTGACTCGATTCCTGCTTTTGACTTGCTTACTTGAATACAAAATAATTTTGATTCGAGTACGCCGGACTCAATTCGTGTCTAGAACTCTAGTTTAGAAATTCGAATTAAAATTAAAACTAGAAATTCGATTACAGAACTCGAGTTTATCAACAATTTTAGAGCAAAAGAGGGGAATTTGAATAGACTCGAGTCAATGTTCGAGTCCTAGACTCGAGTCAATATTCGAGTTCTAGACTCGAATCAACATTCGAGTACTAAGCATAGAATTCGAGTATCGGATTCGAACCGTGGAATCCAGTCATAAATTATGAATACTACAGAAACCACCTCGAGTCGACTCGATCCACCAAAACAGTGACTCGGCACAGTGCATCAGCAGTACCCACGATATCTATCTGCCGCACTCTATGTAATGCTAGACAAAATATACCCAATGTGAAGGCGCCTTGAACTAAACTGACCGATAAAACTAAGTTCAATGTGAAGGCGCCTTGAACTAAACTGACCGATAAAACTAAGTTTTATCTTGACTGGACACTGTGGATTTAAAGAAACCCAATTAGGTACTTATCCACCTAATTAAGAACTTTATCTTATATTTAATCTTGGTATTTCATGCGTACGTGCATATTTAACACTATCAGAAGAAGATTACTAATCAATGTAGGTATATTACAAATCATATCTTTATCATAATATACATAAAGATAATTAAATTACATTGATTCAGAATAATATGGTTAATTTACTTATTTAATCTAGGTTAGCTTATTCTGGACGTATTTTAAGTTTAAAAAAAATGGCGAAGAAGATTTTTATAATCGGGAGTGTCATTGCAGCAGCAGCTGTCCTAGCAGGACTGGGAGTGCTAATATGGTGGCTAGTAACTAGGGAGGCCGATAAACCTTTCTCTGTTCGTCGTAAGTACGTTTTTCTTCCTGTAAAACTAATCAGGCGAAAACGTCATAACCCTTTAAGGCCAGGTTCTACACATTTTGACCTTTTTTAAATCTGTGGAAATCCACAAATATAAAAGAGAACACCATGAAAAATTAATTTATTAAAATTGTCTATATGAAGAACCGCCGGGCGAATATCAAAACATGATATAAATTAGTTGGTTTGATAAACAAAAAACGCTAATCTGACCCTAAATTACGATTTCAAAGGTGTATATCAGCGAGATTACGTCACAGAAATATTTGAAAGTTACAAAGCTTATTTTTTTTATGAGCCTCGCAAAAACAAACATCTTTAATAATATTAAGTATTGTTTTTACTTTTTATAAAAATAAAACCGCTGTTACGGGGCCGCAAAGTCGACATAGACCCGGGCGGAGTTCATACAAAATACTCAGTAACTACAACCAGCTCTTTACCGCCCGCATCACCGCAGGGTTTTCGCGTCCAATCCGCCAGGGTCGTGTGTTTGCGACTAGGCACTCCATCTCGTGCAGCTCTTCAATCGTCGTGGATGTGTGACCCTAGCGGAATAAACGCTAGTGTGTTTATCATTAATACATTACAATGGATAATGGAAAAAGAAACTAATAAAACAATTCAAATTATAATTCAAAACATAAAAGAAAATTTATGTCATCAAATAATACATAAATAAGCACTCGGTGTAAAAATTGCCAGTTAATGTCCTCTGTGTGAATGTTACAGTGTGGACAATTATGTTACAACGTCGATTACTGCCTTCCGCACGATTATCATGACATGAACATGTCAAATGTACCTAGTTATATTTTATTTACCACAAACATTTTTATAAAATATTTTATTTTAATCACCCATGTATATAGATATAAACAAAACGGAAATTTAGTTTTTTTTCCGGCGACAATCATCGGCATCGGCAAGGAAAAGGATCCTTCGGCATCCCTACATGCATGCTAAGGCATAGTTTCCGACAGTGTGCGCTCGCATGTAGGGATGCTGAAGTATCCATTTAGGGATCCCGACCAAAGTAGGACCGAAGGGTCCTATTCCTTGGCGATACCAGTAATGAGCCACAGTAAAATAAATCTACTAAACTACCTAATCTTTTTCAGTCCTGAAAGGTGAAGGCATTGGTGAATTTGATTATACCGCAGCTTTTACCGAGATACCACTCGTGGGAGATGTATTCTGGTGGTTTTACCCCACTATAGCAATTGGTAATCGTTACAACCGGCCCATAATATTGTGGTTAGATGGGGTGACGGGCGTTCCACCCAGCCTATTGGCCAACTTAGGAATGTTTGGCCCCTATGACATCAATTTCAATAGAAGAGAAAACTCTTGGGTAAGGTTTATGTCCTCGCTATAGATCCACGTTGTATATATTTATGTTTGTATAATAGTACAGCATTTTTCTATTTCCAGATCAACCGATACAACTTGCTTTTCATTGATGCACCTTTAGGCACAGGTTTTAGTAGTCCCCTAACTAATGATCAAATCCCGAAGACTGCTGAAGAAAATGGTAAGAGTTGTTACTTGATTGAAAACTTGCTATTATCAGTGGCTTAAAACTACCTACATGAAAGTTGGAAATTTCCAGGATATATAGTATTCTATGTTTTAATCAAGCTACGATCTACCCATATTCTAATTTCATTTTAAACTAGCGGCCCGTTCCGGCTTCGCAAGGGCAATGAATGTAGCTTTCCAATAGTGAAAGAATTTTTGAAATCGGCGCAGTAGTTTTTGAGTTTATTCATTACAAACACACACACAAAAATACAAATTTTCCCTCTGTACAATATTAGTGTAGTAGATTAACATATAGACGTAACCTTTATTGTTATTTTACAGCTGAACACTTAGCTCTAACTTTAGAATCCTTCTACACCGAACATGAAGGATACAGAGACACACCATTGTACATCTTCGGGCAGGCACATGGGGCACAGCTGGCCCTAACGTTAGCAGCCAAGCTTCACCAAGTAAGTTATTTTGATAGGTTCAATCAACTCTCACCTTAAAAGGTAAACATATTTCATAAAAACTTTATTGCAGAACGAAACTAAACACAACCTTCGTGGTGTGGTATTAGGCAATGCAATAATTTCGCCAGCCCTAGCCATGACGAAACTCGGCTTTTACCTCGAGGAGCTGGGTTACATTGACGCTAATGGCAGAGACGCTATAGAAAGTTTATCCAAAGAGACAACGCAGTTGGTTCAAAACGAAAATTTTGAAGATGCATTCGATAAATTTATTTCTTTGGGGCAATTTGTCAATGAGAATGCTGGCGCTACAGCTGTAAATCTTGGAAATATTGTTCAAAAGCTTACTAGGGAACCTACAACTGGAAGTAAGTATAATAAATTTATTCGCAGCTTATTGAATAGAAAATAATAATGATTTTCTTACTAAAATAGCGTACTTACTTCGCTCATCCATGTATTTATTTGCTCAAAGAAGTTATTTTCACAGTGCCTGCGTCTATCAAATTGTTTTAATTTATTTTCTATAATACTTTTTAATAATAGCCATTATAACAATTTCCAGATTGGTTCGGTCAGCGAGATTATTTGCGACGAGTATTCAAAAATACCGATTTAGATATTATGAACACTGATGTTGCAACAGCTTTAGGGATTTCAAACGTAACCTATGATTCTGGTCGGGAAGCCGTCATTGAAGCTTTTAAGAGCTCTTTTATGACCCCAGCTACGGACAAAGGTAATATCAATACGTACAGTATAATCCGTCTACTGTCTATCACGTTAGGTTAGGTACAGTTACAATATCCGCTTCGAGAGAAAAGGTTATGGCATTTTTTGATCTCTTGAAAAACTACATACTCGTATATTTATTTAATGCCTGGTAGTTTTTCTTTTATTACAATTTCCAACGGCCCGTTGTCTTGAAAGTAGAGTCAGCTGCCCAATATCATGAAGACGCTATCAATATCAAATTATTAGATAGGTACTGATTTTCAGTCCTGTTAGGTAATCGGTGATTAGAGGACAGAGAGCCACTTTTGTTTTCCCTGGGACGAAGCCCAATATATGGCTGCCCGCTAGGCCACTGAAATAATTGCAAGAGTTACCGCGGCCCTGGAACGCAAAGGGCAGCTGAAGGATACAGTTGGGATTAACCAGTGAAATTTGACACGCCCTCTCACTCCACATTGAAGCGGGAGAAGTCATTTGATGATTTCCCACCTCAAAAAAAAGGTAGCTGGATATGTAGTAGGACAGCGATAAGCTCAATTAGGTACTTGGGTACTTAAACATCAAATAGACTTTGAATCGAAATAATAATGAGATTTATAATTATCTGTATTTTTTTATTGCAGTGGAATATATTCTCCAAAACACATCACTTACCGTTGCTATCTATAATGGTAATTTGGACGCAGTATCAAATACACCAGGTAAATAACTATTATAATGTACATAATAGCCCATAGTATCAACATCATCGGAAGGCAAATAAACATACCTAATCATCTAACAAAGCCAAAATAGTATTTTGATACAAGTGGGGAAAGTTTGTAATTGCAACCGACGCGAAATTCACCCGAGCCATATAAGCGAGGGTGTTATGGAGCCGAGTGCTGCCGTGACAAATCTCCACGTGTATCAAATGACGTTTTTCAATACACTTACGAAGAAATACTTACTTTCTCTGAAAATTACGACGCATTTTTGTTCATTTTGTAGTTACCATACATTTTAGTTTTGATTTAGATGGCAGCAAGCTGTCGCGAGTTGTTTTTAACTTAATCACAATATCTGACGGCACCGGCACCATCTAAAAAATTCTCTTCGAATCTTAGGCCCGTATTAATAAACGATGCTCAACTCCGTCCTCAAGTGTGATATCATTTGATCCCCGATTATACGATGACAGAAGCTCAAGATCTTTGCTAATTAATAAACACATGAGTACAGGATCTCAGCTACCAAGACCAGCTCCTCAATGCGCTGTACTCAAGCTTAGCTTACGTGAACGATTACGTCACATTGGCTGAAGTTAAATAAAATGCCTTTTAATGGGAATATAAAATAACGAATCTTGAACAAATCTGATTTTTTTTTTATTAACTTGGCAATCCAAAAGGATTTGAAGCATTTCTTACATCAATTTTTGATAAACGATATCGCAAAGGCCATAAAATTGCTTAATAGTACTCTCTATTTCGTCGTAATACCTAATTAATTCGACTCAAAATATTTACAAACTCCATGTTTCGCGCTACGATAATCACGACCTCAAGTCCCGGTCGGTCTACACTCATGATCTGGCAGCTCAAGTACAGAGATTGTTGTAAACTTAAGTTTCGAGTTTCATTTATTAATCAGACAACACTCGGCTAATGCCGTAAACCTAAGCTGAGCTTGAGCTCGAACTTGAGCTTGAGCTTAAGCTTGTGAATCTCTTTTATTAATACGATCAAGACCTCAAGCTTGGTATTAAGTACTTGATCTTGGGCTGAGGACCGTTTATTAATACGGGCCTTAAATTCAATTTTTTTTTAACAAAATTTAACACAAATAAAAATAATATTTATTAGACTTTTTCCCGCGCTTTACCATTGCAGATTGAAGAAGTAGCAAAGGTATCAAACCGTATACATCCTACTTTAATATTAAAAATAAAAATTCAAATATTCTTGTATTTAGAACACAGATACTGTTAATTTGTTGATGCTACCAAATTATTCTGTAAATAATCTTATTTATTCATGATATTCTGTTCCTGACACATAATTTTAATTTTCATTAAACATTAAAACCCTAAAAGTATCCACCTCTTTGCTTTAAAAAAAATAAAAAGCACGGCTGACCGTAACGAAATAGGAGTAAAAAAAGCCCTTGTTAAAATAAATTAAAAAAAAAAACACGAGGGTGATAAACATGGCATTACTTTTGACCACTTAGCATAACACGACTAGTGAGTACTAACTGAGATAGCAAAGATTCTATTGGGCAAAGACCTAACATCGCGGTGTAATTTGGCTCGCACCAACGCGAACAACTAATTTGGCAACCAGAAGTGACAACGCGGTTAATTCAAGAACACGAACTTACTCAAAAACCCTTTTGGTATAATTTCAGGGCAACTAGAATGGGTGGGAAATCTTATATGGACTGGAATGCCTGCTTTCCTAGCCGCACCAAGACAATCAATTGTTGTAAACCGATTGGTTGAAGGTTACTTCCGGAATGGAACAAGACTTCAATTCTTTTGGGTGAACGCTGCTGGACAATCGGTAATTTTTTTTTTTTTGTTTCTTTTTCTGAGCTAAAAACTGCAATTATGTATCTGACTACCTAATCAAAAGACGAAGCTTTAAAAATGCAATAAAGCTTCTTCTTTTGACTTGCCTCTCGTAGTTGTTCATATTTGTGACTAGGTCACTCACTTTAGATGATTAGGTAGGTTATTTTATAGGTAAATGAAATATAGTGTTGATTTTTTTAGTTAAGCTAAAAATTCGGAAGCCTGCAAGTTAGTGATTGATAACTAATATAATACAAGCTCGCATTACCTACATACATTAAAATGAAACTACCACAGGGGGTACGTCGTCCGCGTAGTAACTTGAACTGACGTGCAATCTAATTTTTGATGTGACAAATCATCAAATACCTTCCTTTGCTCTGGGTGGAGCGAGAGGACAGACTTTGACAGAGACTGAGAGGACAGACTTTTACTGACACTAAAATCCACCTGTGTTCCTTCTGTTATCCGTTGTTATAGGGCTGGGTTGTTATGGTAACTCTTTCGAATATTTTAGCAGCCCTAGCATGTTTCAGACCTACTGGACCCTAGCCATTTTACTGACATCTCTTTGAGGTGCGCGTGGAACATAACGTGCCGTTCAGGGCGTTAGCTTGGACTTGATGCTATCGGACGACTTGAACCAAAGCTGGAAGTGAGAGATGGCCGCGACCACGAGAACACGATGGTTCTTGTCTTCACGAAAACACGATGGTTCTCCGCCCAAGTAGGGTAGACTTCCACCGTATGCGCCACTGTGTCCACTGTCTTGCGTGTAATCCGCTCAATGACACCCGGGTATTTCATCCTACCGAATTCGAGACTGGTACCTCTCGTAACACACATGTTAGATGAGGACCTGTTTGAGGTGGAAAGTGAGAACGCCACAGCGCCACTCTAACCACTCTATTGTGCAATCTACTATGCCTTTCATAAATAACAATTTACTAAAATAGTGTATTTTTTATTTTTTTTCAGACTCCTCTGGACAATCCCGCAGCCCTCAATTCTATTATTAATAGAGTCGTATTCTAATATCATTCGTCATCACCAATAAAATTTCAATATAATTCTGTATTTTGTACTTAAATTCCTCCCTTTTACTTAATTATGCACTTTCTGAATTTATTTGTCGAGTTCTGAAGACGTACGAAGGACACGCCTGGGAAACGAATTATTGACCTAAAGGACGCGGTGATGTAAGGTGAAGCAAAGCAGTAACTAAGTAGCCTAAAGAATGAAAGAAGAAATCAACGTGTGCATGTGCATAATGACAAAACTATTTGCAATCTTGCGAAGAAGACTGTACACATGGCAGTAGCAAACAAGCACTATGAACACTATATATATAATATAACTAGCTGTGCCCCGCGGTTTCACCCGCGTTTTTCTCGTTACAAACCCGTAATACATCATTTTGCTCTATTGTCAATAGTTTTTGCAGCGCACGCAAAAATAGGTTTTCGATTTTACACCTTGTGTTACAAAATAGCAATTTTATTACGGATCCCTAGTTTTGAAAAAAAAAAAACATACCTATAGCCTTCCTGGATAAATGGACTACCCAACACTGAAAGAATCATTCAAATCGGACCAGTAGTTTCAGAGATTAGCGCGTTCAAACAAACAAACAAACAAACTCTTCTTCTAAATATATAGTATAATATAAGTATTATATATAGTATATAATAGTATATATAGTATAGATATTTCACAACTATCACACAATTCACACAACGCCGTCTAGTCCCAAGCTAAGCAGAGCTTGTGTTATGGGTACTAGACAACTGATAAACATACTTATATATTTCTAAATACATACATATTATAGATTAATTACACCCAGACACAGAACAAATGATTATGCTCATCACACAAACATTAGTCCTGGGTGGGAATCGAACCCACAACCTCCGGCATAGCAGTCATGGTCACTAACCACTAGACCGACAGGCCAATCAGTGTCATATGTACGTACGTGACAATCATTGTCATATAAGTTTTCTTGGGCCACCGGGTAGCTAGTGTAGCTACCTATTAAAATCGCTGCGTGCAGAATGCAGATACAGCTCTAGCCTTCAAAGCGCCCATGTGCATTCCGTGCGCTTTCGGTAAAATGGAACCATGAATTTTCTATACTGCAAAAATTTTAGAACGTTTTACATCCACTTTCTATTGAACTCAGAATACAGCACGATCAAAATGTATTATGTTGATTGGCGGTTGGCCCCTTAGAATTTAGGCGTTCCAAACCTATGAGCACACTCGAAAAAATACAATACGCATTCGTAAATTGATTCATAAAAGAATTTCTAGAACGGTCAAAATAATGCAGACCAAGGATCTTGTACCCTTCGCCCATCAGCTCCGGACTGCCGATGCCGTCCTGTGGACTTACCGTGACGTATTAAAAATATTGAATTGTCAGTCGTGCGAGCGAGAAAGAGGGTTATACACCCTATATAACTCCATCCCCTAATTTAGATCGTAACGTGGTAATCCTTCTGTAACACGAACCTCTACAGTAACTTACCAAAAACGAAATAATACTTTTTTTGACACTGGTTAAATGCAGTCGGTCCTAAAACAAAAAAAAAAAGTAACAATTGTCTACAGATAGTCAACAGTGTCAATGTCATTTTGGTTGGCTTTCTATCAATGACTGTGAACTAGCGATGGGCCGAGTCGACTTTTTGGTAACTCGAGTAACTCGAGTTGACTCGCTTACCAACTCGAGTTGCAACTCGAGTTGACTCGATTCAGTCTGCCGCGTCGCCGCGTTGTCCGTCCGAGTCAATAAAAGCTCAACTCGGTGCATCGTTCCGCGGGTTGCTAGTTTGCTACGTTCTCGGGTTCGTTCGGGTTCGGCGGGCCGCGGGCTGCGTGGCGGCGTCGAGTCAATTCAATGGTAGTTAAACAAAATTGAGCCCGTTCAAAAATCAGACCAGCGTTTACAAACATCACATCACAAAACGAACTGTAAGTAAACGAAAGGTAACATTTCCATCTCGTAAATAATAAGAAACTAAAATAATAATAGCACTTTATTCCTTAAATTAAACACCGCACCGTTTGGTATTTGGTCATCTAATTATCAACTAACACCTATAAAAAGAGCTAATCAACATCTAAGTAATGGCACTTATTTCTTAATGAATACCAGTTTTAAGTTAAACAAATACCATAAAGGTAACTCTGTTAAAATATCTTACACAAACTAATGAAACGGCAACAAAACAATAAACAACGACCGAAGTAACATGAACAAAAACGTAAACAAACCAAAAAAAAGCGAGCTGGCTTTCTATGTCAAAACTCACACATTAGTTCTCATTCTGTCTGACTAACCGTCTGCTAAGAAACTAAGAATGAGAACTATCTCTTTCACTCGCGGCTCGGACGTTCGGTCGTCGCGTCGGGCTGATTCGGGCTCGCTCGGAGTCGTTCGGGCCTCGTGACTCGCGGGCTAGCCGCGGGCCGCCAACCCACCGCACCGTCCGCCGCGCGCTCTCTCCGGGTCAACTCGATTTGTAGATATTTTGACTCGGGCTGACTCGCTCACGGTCTGACTCGAGTTACTCGAGTTAGATAACTCGAGTCGCCCATCGCTACTGTGAACTGTCAAACAAAATCGAAAGAAAAATTGTAATGATTTTGTGTTTATTTCATTCAATGTAACTGTAAATAATTCTATTTCCAGGAATATTTTTTACATATTGAATACTTACAAAAACTAGTAGTGCATATAAGCGTTAACGAAATAAGTGTAACTTGAGGCTTGGAAGCCCAGATTGTTCCTTGTAAAAAGTGCCAAAAGCAAAAGGTTTAATAAGGTTTAGTGTTACTTATAATTTAATAAAATGGCTGATATTCTTGATATATTAGAGCTGGAGCAACCAGCTTCTGAGATCAGTAGAGAGAGTATCATACATGGAGACAAAGTGAAGAAGAAGTATGTGACTGCAAAGGCAGCAAAGCGGCCTGAGGGAATGCACAGGGAGGTGTTTGCATTGCTTTACAATGACAATAAAGATCTCCCACCGCTGTTACCCACTGATACTGGTGAGTTATAAACCTTAAACATATTCCTCTTATGATGTTTATGGTGTTTACATAACAGATTCTATCAATGATCCTTAATCTAACTTAGTACCAAAAGTATTAATAAGAAAATCTTGCTATGTTCTTAGGTTTAATTCATTAAACCTCAAGCAATGTACATTCACTCACACCTCATCATTTTATTCCTATTGTGTCTCTAATTATGGTATTCGAAAGGTTAATAAAGGTACTTTTATAAAAAACAGTGCTTTATTATGGTAACCACACATGTTACAGTATACTTGTGAAAGTCTAAATTAGTGCCAGTATACTGGAATGTGTGTCACTACCATTACTTATATATTTTATCCCTCACAATTTTTTTTGTCAGGAAAAGCCTACAAACAAACTAAAGCTAAGCTTGGTATGAGAAAGGTGAGGAAATGGGTATGGGCACCATTCACAAATCCTGCTCGTACTGACAATGCTGTCTTCCACCATTGGAAACGTGCTGCTGATGAAGCCAAAGAATATCCATTTGCACAGTTTAATAAGGTACTGTCAGAAGAGGTTGTAATCGTATCGTGAGTACTGGCAGTCTGAGAGATTGACGAATGTTTGAATTTACGTTAGACAGAATATAAGAAAGAGTGTGTCTGTCAATAATCGGTGTGTTATCTATATACGATAAGTTGTTTTTTTATGAGAAATGTAAAAGCAAAAATAAATACTAATTTTATCACAAGTTATTCATGTTTACATGGTTTTATTCAACCACGCTCTGCTACCCGAAATACCATGTACTCATAGGTACTTGATGTAATATCTGAATAATGACATTTTGTGATTAATTTATTCATCATGTTTTTATATTTTATAAGCAAACGCAGTTTGCTGAACCACAGTCCTGTACTGCATTTCTTGAGTTGCACAACATGGTTTGGATCTAATATGAAACTAATGCTGCAATTTGACTGCACTTGACTAAGCCAACTGAATTGTGCAATGTATTTCTTAATAAACTGCATATATTTCTATTCAGCAAGTGACAATACCATCATACTCCGAATCGGAGTACAATCAGTATTTGAAATCAGAAGACTGGAGCCAGGCTGAAACTGATCACCTCATGGACTTATGCCAAAGATTTGACCTGCGTTTCATTGTCATCCATGATCGGTGGGACCGAGCTGCTTTCAGGGACCGAAGTGTGGAAGACTTGAAAGAACGCTATTATGGGATCTGTGCTACATTGAGCAAGGTATGTTTTGATTTTCTGCTTAAATCATAATTTGATGCCAAATGACAGGTAAACACAATTCACTATTGGGTAACTTACATATTACTTACAAACATTATCACATGTCTATTTTTCAGGTAAAAACTAATCCATGGTCAAATACTGTAACTATGGTAAATGGTGAGAAACGCATTTATCATTATGATGCTGAACATGAAAGAAAGAGAAAGGAACAACTTAGAAGACTGTTTGATAGAACACAAGAACAGGTAAATACAAAACGATTTATGTAATTTTCCTCTTTTTTTTTTAAATGAGTCGAGACCATTGACTTATATTCCAGTGATAGACAAGCACATGTCATTCATAGAAACTCTTAAGTAGTTAAAATACTGAAGGTTAAAAGTTTTCTGCACCGCTTCTAACAAAACTATTAAAACATACAGTGATAAAATAGCTTTCAGAGGACACTTTTTTCGCGACCAAAATGTCTTAAGCGCCATGAATGTCGTGGCTCTTTGCATTTCGTTCAATATTATATTCGGACTACATTATACACCTAAGTCGACTGAAGTGAGTGTTTGGCATGACTAAACAAGTGCGTAGTACATAATAATATTCCACAACTTATCACACAACACTGTCTAGTCCCAAGCTAAGTAGAGCTTGTGTTATGAGTACTAGACAACTCATCACACAAACATTTGTCCTGGGTGGGAATCGAAGCCACGACGTCTGGCATAGCATTCAGGGCCACTAACCACTAGACCAACAGGCCAGTCAGAGTCAGAGACACTCAAGTTCTACCTGTGTTCAAGCCATAAAGTCAAGTCTTAACAGTTCTTGTGGATAATGAATTAACTATATTTGCAAAATATATATTTTCCAGATTGATGAGGAGCAAATGCTGATAACAGAGTTAAAGAAAATCGAAGCCAGGAAACGTGAAAGAGAAAGAAAGACTCAAGACTTACAGAAATTGATATCTAGAGCTGACAGTGGCAACTTGCCTCCTATAAGTCAAGTCAACAATAATAACGAGGGTACTAGTACTCCATCAAACACGGCTTCTAGTATAGCCAGGCGCCATGACAGGAAACTACATAAGAAGAAACTTACTGCTCAACAAAGACCTGTGCGGGCAGTGGAGAGTGTTGTAAGTACGAGTTTAAAACTTTAAATCCTATAAAACATAAAATAATTTAAAATTCTTTAAATTATTCATTAAATCTTCAATGTCTTAATTATTCATTTTCGCATGCAATTTTAATTGGTGTAATATACAGACTGTGGAGTGGTCGGGTATCAAGTTCCCCGAAGCGCGCGGCACAGGTGTCTGGCTGCGATCTCAACGTATGAAGCTGCCTCCCGGAGTAGGACAGAGGAAGACCAAGGCCATAGAACAGGAGCTGAGACTTATGAATATTGGTTTGTTTATTCTTACATTATACTTTTAGCTTTTGCTCGCGGCTTCAGCTGCGTACATTAATATAGCTGTTTAGGTTGGATGGAAATAAGTGGACTGTATCTTTCTAAGTGCTGGTATATTGCCGTTAGACCAATATTCCAAAACGATCCCGGACAAACAATAATTAATTAAAGATATTCGAGAGATGTCGTCTGTCGCAGCGGGGTCCGTGATAGTGAGTGTCCGCGGTGCCGCGGTGCGCCGGACAGCTGGTGTCGCCGCCCGCTTCTCGGCGCCCCGCTACCGATGACGTAGATCATGCATGTCGCTTGCACGGGCAGACAGCGTCATAGATCTGTTGGGTTCGATTCCCAACAATAGCCTATATCACTCAGGAATAAAACAGGTTACTATCGGTGAAAACATTTTTGCAATAGGACTAGTACTTTCAGAGATTATTCTGAAATATTTTTTGATTAAATTGGTCCTCTTTAGATGAAAGCTTGAAAAGTAAAATATATAAAAATATTTAATAAATATTCCAAGATTGCTGCAATCACAAGTTTCCCACAGCCCTGGCACTCTGGTACATCCTTATTTCATAAACAGCACCGATGAAATCACAAGACCGGTCATTATGGCGACGCTCGTGGCAGGCCAAAGTCCAACTGTGGACGTCTTTCGGCTGAAATGATGATGATGATAACTAATAATGAGCGTCTTGTCAATCCTTAAAGGTACCTTACCATAGTTTGCTATTCAGTTTTAGTTGTGTCGAGAGAGAAAGTTATTATTGTTCATAAAAATATACTACTAACATTCAAAAAGTGTTAAAAATCAGAAACGGGACTGGGACTCAACCTTTCTAGAAGAGGGAATGGACCATAATCCACCAGGTTCGGTAGATGTCACATGTCTTTTTTTTTATTAATGATAGGCTTGCGTTTGACCACTATCTCACCTGTGGTAAGCGATGATGTGGTCGACGATGAAGCACGCTTGCCTAGAAGAAACCTATTCACTCTCGACTTAAAGACTCCTAAGTTGTAGCTATCAGGAAACACAGATTCCGGCAGGGAATTCCACTCCTTGGCTGTACGCATAATAAATGTGTTCGCAAAACGTTTTGTGCGTATGGGTGGGATGTCTACCATGTACCGGTGGCGCAACGCTGTACGTCGCGTGGTCCGATGATGGAACGGACTTGGCGGAATTAGATTGTGCAATTCCAGTGCACACTCCCCGAAATGTAAACGATAGAAAACCGACAGACTAGCAACTCGGCGGCGATGCTCAAGGCTTTGGAGCTTCGACTCTACAAGTGCATCATTGCCGATGATTCTCTTGGCTCGCCTCTCAATCGACTCCATGTCTCATGTCTTCGAAGTTTTTATTTGTTTGTGGCCATGCTGGTTTCTTCACGATGTTTTCTGTAGTGGTGATGAAATACATACACACACACAGTAATGCGCCTGGTAATACGCCTGGCTGGATATGAAGTCAGGGTCGATACCTGGCCTGGACCCTACTGTTCTTCAAATTCATTCTCCCTTACAAAGCCAATATTAATTATTTCGGGATAGGTACAGTCAAATGGTTGTGAATAACAAAGTTGATTTAAAATGATCCCCTTGTGTTTAATTTTGGTGAAAAATAAATCTTTTTCTTTCATCTGTGCATGACGGAGGGTCTTGATCTGATACACCACTGGGATAATAATGGGCAATTCTTCCTAAAGAGCATATATTTTTATAAAACACTAGCTTCTCCAGCAGCTTCGCCCGCGTCAACGTTAGGTTTCTTGGTACAAATTTTTGAGCCGTTTTATGTAGTTGTGGGGTGAATTTTGGAAAACCCTCTCTTAGTAGGTACTCGCCTATGACGTAGGCGGAAGTAAGGCTAAAAAGTAGAAAACCTTGTATAAAATTTCATGTTCCTGGTCCGAGTAGTTTCAGCTGTGCGTTGATATGTCAGTCAGTCAGTTTCTCTTTTTTATAATATAGAACATAGATCACAAATTAAAACTAAAAGTCTAAAACAATTTATTTGTAATATTTTGTTTAATGATCTGCCTTGTTTGTTTACAGATATTGCTCCTACGCCAACTGAGGCGATCTGCAAACATTTCAACGAGTTGCGGTCTGATCTGGCTCTAGCTTTGGACTTGAAGAATGCCCTGGCTTCATGTGAATTTGAGTTGCAAGCTCTAAGACATCAATATGAAGCTCTCAATCCTGGGAAGGTGAGTAATAAAGTATGAGATTGTGTGTAGTAATATAAATATTTTTGCCTTTTTCGAACAAAACCTGTGGCAAAAACTATCCATAAGTACAATGCTAAGATAATAAATTCAAAAGTTTCTCAGTCTATCTATATCTGTCTGCTAAGTTTACACACAGTAATAAAAAAAAGTGGACCTAGTAAAAGGCCACACAATTTTTTTTTCTCAGAAATTTGTTCCCTTAAAATAATTCAGTTTCATTATCATGCGAAACCATTGGCAGCAGTTTGATATCATATATTTTTCAGTTCAGAGGGGTTCTCTCTGGTAACATACCATTTTTTAATTTATTGTTTTATGTTGTGGTATATTGTATTGCTTGCGCCGAATAAATGCTATTCTATTCTAACACATAGGGAATTTCTACTAGCAGAAAATCCAAAAAGAATTTGTTAATAACTATGAATTTTTGTTTCAGACCCTTACCATTCCACCATCAATATGTAATATGGTGGCTGACAATGAAACCAAGCCAGTTGGTGAGATAATTGATGTTGTTGGTTCTCCGAGTGCACACAACACAACCATCTAGTATTACATTGTGTGCACAGGCTTAAGACCTATGTGAACTAAAATCCTTTTGTGAAGGTGTAAAAATAAGACTATGCATCTACTGTATTAATTAAACGTTAACCATACACAATCGGGAAAAAATGATTGTAGCTTACTATTAGGGCTAATGCTGCACTTTTGTATGGAACCACGCATGTGATCGCGTAACACAGGGTCAGCACTTAAACTTACCATAAAATTAGGCATATTACATTCATATATTGGCAACTTAACTATTGTTGTTATAATACAGAACAAATATGTAATTCTTGTTACATAATTTTCTTTTGTACTCAATACTTTTCAACCCATGATAAGATCAACTAGCAGCAATTTTCAATTCCATACAACATACCTAGCACATAGAATAATAATAATAACTGCTCTAGTACCTAAATAGTTATAGAATGTATCACTTAAACTAATGTGTACTATGTATTAAAATTAAACATAACAATTTTGAAAAACATTTTATTTCAATACTAAATAGCACCTTTGGGTGCTCCATAAGCATCTGGCATTCTCTCTATAGTATATTTGTGTTCAGCGACATACATTATTGGTACACCTGGTATTTTCCTTATTCTCCTTTTCAAATCCTTGTCATTAGTTGCCACTATGTAACACTTGTGCTGTGTTACCCTTTGCACAATACAGTCGTCAGCATAAGTTCCTTTATGTAAACAAGTAATTCTTTCAAAGCGTGGGTCTTTAATTATTCTCAAAGCTACACGGTATTTTCGCCCAAGTTTCTCTAACTCTGCCAGTACGCAATCTGTTATATATGGAATACATTTGGCATATAAACAATCCATCATACTCTGTACTATGTCCAATTTGTTTTTGATTGAGAAGTTAATAAAATTAGTGTCAATGAGGATATGGTAAGGTGGGCCTAACTGCGTGTTGTATTGAAAGAACAGTGCGGAGCTGGCTTGCGGTGCTTCACGTATTTTTAGCTCATGTGGATCAATCTTTTTCTTCTTTGGTTCAACTCTTTCTGTAGGTTTAATCCTGCTGTCACTGAGACTAATAAGTTTTTTCATTTTTGCGAATTTCCTTTCGACAATTTTTCTCGTTTTCTTTTGCTTTCCCTAGAATTAAAAAAAAAATACATGAAAACCAAGCAACAGAATAATTTTAACAGAAACTTCGAAAACCACTAACGAAAACTTACCATATTTTCAAGTCTTTGTTTTGGTATATACGTTTACTCTTGCTTGGCTATTTTAGATTAGTACAAATTGTAATATTGTTGTAAACAATAACCTCAACAACATTCACGATTATAACGAGGTTATTTTTATTTTGACGTTTTGACGAATCATGAAAGAACAGTGTTACTCATGTAAAAAAAAAATGTATTAACTTTTTTTAATTGGGTGATTTTGGTTCTTTAGTCGATTTATGGTTACATTGAGTATCACAGAAAGTCCGTCTCGCAAAAGAATAAGCATCAAAATCTCAATAACATTAACAAATATATTAGTGGTTTATCCGTAAAATATACAGGAAAAGTTTTTAACCAGTGCGCAAATTTTGACATGACAAACTTGAATACATTTTAATAAACACGCATTTTTTATTTTGATATGTGTTGAAAGCGTTATTTATTTTCTCTTTCAAGTCATCTAGGTAGGCGTAATATTCGTGGACCAAGTATTATAGACATTGTGACTACGCTAGTACGCAGCACACGCGCAGGGACGAGTATTACGATTAAATTATATCCATGTTTTGCTTATTTCAAATTGGGACAATGTGGAAAATCAAGAAAAATAAAGTCGTAAACTAAAAATGGAAATGTTAGTAGGATATATAAAATCTTTGCCAGCAAGCAATTAATAATAATAATTGACGTAAGTCACGCCTACGCACGGGAGTTTTGCATCGTGCATCGTGTATGAACTTGGCGGGACGTACGTCAAGATGGATCGTGTGTAACCAATGAAATTATAAAATGAAAAGATCATACAACCAAGAAGTACAAAGTTTTATTAAAAATTCGTTTAATTTAAACACTTTTTCTTAGAAAAATGGTTCGATTGCATCAATTTATAATCTGTGACATGGACATCCAGCAGCTGGATGCTTGCACAATGGTGTGTATGCTACGTCCAGCACGGACGTACGTCAAGACTCAAGATAGATCGTGCGTACGGCGCTTTAGTAATATCAAGTAATATGGTTAAGAGACTATAGCTTTCTCATTGAGGTAAATAAAAAAAAATGCATTTGACAATGACATTTGTCAAGTGTCAAATGTTGACTGACGTACCTACAGATTAATTTTGCTTGTACCTACTTGCTTTTTCAGTCACGGTTTTGTCAGTTTTGTTCCACCAGAAAAATGGCGAATACTCCTACTCCAGCCTCACACCTGTCGGCCCAAGAGCTGCTGAACTTAGGAGACACTGGGAGAGATGCACCTTTATTGAATAAGGTCTGGCCATACCTTATTGGAACATTTTTTGGAGTAGGCTCGGCGGTATTCCTCAACTTCCAAACTAGACGTCCCGTCTTCAGTGGTATGTCTAAATTACATAACAATAACAGTGAAAAAACAACATTCTTATTGCAGTAGAATTACAACAGACGTTTAGGTCTACGTTCTTTTACGATGAAATGAATCTTTGTTATCAATATAGGTTGAACAGCTTTGAGAGTTACTTATTTGGGGTTATATTATAAGTAATGGGTTATAATTTGTAATGTTTATAAACACATCTTTTAAATTTTTTTTCAGGAATCCAGAAACATGTGCTTTTAACTGCTGGATGGATTGGTGTCCTAAATTATGTACAGCAACAACGAGACAGTTATTTAGCAGAAAAAGATGCTGTGTACAGACATTATGTTGAATTACACCCTGAGGACTTCCCAGTCCCAGGTAAGTTGATTTTGATTAAAAAGTGTTTGAGAGAAATTTTGAATAATATTTTTTTTTTTCAAAGAATATTGAAAATCTTACAGGCATTTAGTTAGGTGCCAGAGTTAACAAGTTTGTTTAAAAAAATTCTTACTAACTTACACTGCTAGCTAATCAGCAAACTGTCTTAGTTATGTATTTTATTTAACCCTATAAACTCCAAGCGCATAGGAGTATGCTCTTTACACAAAGCTTTTTATTTGCTATTAATCTTTCGAATACCATTATTTGAGACACAATAGAAAGACAATGAGAGAGTGAAATGTTCATTGGGTTTTAATGAATTAAATACCAACAAAATAAGGTACTACAGAAATCAAGCTTAGTTTTGGTTCAAGTTAATTGAGTGATGACTATAAAGACTTTTTTTTTTAAATAAGAATTTAATGAAATTTAAAATACAATAAGGTTCTGGAGTGGCGACCACATACCGGAAGACGCAGCGTTGGACGGCCTCCAACCAGGTGGACCGATGACCTGGTCAGGGTCGCAGGAATCTGATGGATGCGTGATGCACAGGACCGGTCGTTGTGGCAACACTTGGGGGAGGCCTATGTCCAACAGTGGATGTCTGTAGGCTGATATGACAATGATGACATCCTGCACATCTTTTTGTTACTTGAACTCTTCATTGGCATTTTAGCCGCCGATTAAGTTTGTCGCTTATAAGTATCATTGGCATTCAAAAGATTAAAAACCTGTATGCAATCAACTTGAAACTAAGATTAAACCAAAGTTTCTTTTTGTTTTCAGAACGTAGAAAGATCGGTGACATATTTGAACCTTGGATCCCGGTGCGTTGAATGCTAAAGATATAGCTTATTTAGTAAAGTTATTAGATCATGTGAGTGAAAGATGTTATTTCATTGAATAAATAATTTATTCCTGAATAATTTTGTTATTACAGCTGTTATTTATTAGGATAATGACCCAACTTTAAATCAATGTTATTTTTGGCCATGTAATAAATAGAATACATTACTACAAATGGAGTTTGTTAACGTTATCCTTTCCACTTTTGTCTACTAGGTAATTATTAGATTGTTACACTATAAGTGGTACCCAAAAGAAATCCGAACTGACATGGTGAGCAGAGTTTCACCATTCTGCTGCTAGATCAGTAAGCTAAGCATTTTCATTAAAGAAGATTCCGTTCATTTAATGCGAGTTTCTTAGTAATAGTTCTTCTGTGTGCTCATCGTTCTCGCAATAGCTGATTCCTGTGAACAGCACTCAGTCTGTTTTTGGTCAGTTTTGCCTCTTGCTAAGAAAAACTGGCAATATAACTCTTGAAATGTCAAAATTTGCTCAGAAGGACCCTTTTCAAAAAGACTACTGTGTCAGCCCATAGGTTTTTGTCTGAACTGAATCATGGTCCTTATGCCGATGCAAGTAATGTTGGGCTAAAGCTGTCACATATTCAAAGCTCTCTCCACAAATAGCACAATCGTGAACTTCAAACACTTTATTTGGGTACTGGTGAAACATCTCCTTAGCACTTTTCTGTTCATAGGGCAACAGTGCTTGGTTGCTTTCAGGAATAACTGGCAGGTTCTGCTGAGGTTTCTCATTGATCAGATGTGGTATGAGATGACTGACGTCTTTCATTGGCATTGGAGGATCTTTCCCAACGTCTATTCCTATAATATCTATGTTACTGCTGTTGTTAAAGCCTTCATTTTGAAGTTTTGAATTCTGTGGGACTATTTGATGCTTTTTCAGTTTGTGCAGTTTCTGTAACAATTTTATAAATATAGGATAATACATAGTATTCTTTAGGTATTGTAAATGATTAAAAATTGATGGGTGTTTTATGGGAGATAAAATGGTTTTTTTTTAAGGTGGGAAGTCATTTAATAACTTCTCCCGCTCTATGGCGGAGCGAGAGGGCGTGTCAGATTTACTGACTAAAATCAGACCTTATGTCACCTTTTTACCCCTTGCGTTTCAGCACCACAAGTTGCCCTATCGAATGTAAATCTATTTTTGAATTTAGTCAAATTATGCCTCAAAATCCACGTAATTTATAGGTTCATGCTTAACCAATATCTCATCTGATAGTAAGCAATTATATATGGTCGATGATGGGCGCACGCCTAGAAGTAACATAATCACTAACGAGTAACGAACGAACGAAGTAACACAGGTTGTAGCTATCAAGAAACAGACTCCAGCAATTCAATTCGTGTTCCCAAAACCTTTTGTGCGTACATGTGGGATGTCCGCCAGCCACGTACCGGTGGTGCATCGCGTTCGAGTTCCGACGCATACTCCCTGAAATGCAATGGTATAAGACCGACAAACTAGCTAGCAACTCGGCGTCAGTGCTCAAAACTTTGAAGCTTCGACTCGACAAGTGCATTATTACCAATCTCCTCCAACCTCTTTGCTCGTTTCTCAATTGAAACTAGCACTAAGCCGATGCAGATTCGTAACAAAGATGAAAGCATACACCATACACGATCGAACTTGTGGTAGATAAAGTTTTTGTAGTTGTTCCGGCGTGAAGTACTGTCTCACCCTTGCTAGGAATCCTAACTTCTTGGCAGCCAGAATTAAAATAGATGTTAGCATGATATAAAGGAGATCAAGATGGTGGGATGTCTCTCTAACTGAATACCATGACAGGGCCCGTAGCCTTACCATGACTTATTAAAATTTCAGTCGTGCGTGCGAGCGAGAAACAGGAAGGAGTACACTTACACTCTCTTTATCAGTTCATTTTAGGTTATCAAATGGATTGCGTTAAGAGCTCGTGGTAAGGCCTCAGGGCTGCAGCTAGTCGGGCTCTAGAAGTAATCCACCCTCGCCAACTTAACAACGTTAATTTTGAACTTTTGTATAAATAGTTCTATCCGCACGGAGAACTTCAATAACGCGATGCCGATTTTCGAATTTTAGTTCCTATGTGGTGTCATAAGTGTCGCTCAGTTTATATAAAAAAGTCGTTATGCGACTGCTTTATTTGCTTTAGGTTGGAAGCTGGAATTGACATAAAAAACTTACCAGATCTCTCGAGTGCACATAAGCAGCTCCACATAAATCACATTTGAAGTTCTTTATTCCTCTATGTTTACTCATATGACGAGTTAGTTCGCTTGAAGTTATAAATGTCTTGTTGCATAGAGTGCATACCTGAAAAAATATTAAAACAAAAAAAAATAATCTTAGAGCAACTACCTATGTTATATAGGGTAGCAGGGATGTGTGTAGCGATGAAAGCGTGCTTTATTACATTTGTCATCTCATAAATTTCGAAAAATGTTAATTCGACCTCCGAAGTAGCCATAGGGCCACCTGTAGGAGCAGATGACCACGAGCTCCGTATTCCGACCGTCCAAAATCAGACCTTTTCCAATTCAAATACATGTCGGAACATATGAATACGGATTGCGACTGAATGCAGCGAGCACTCTAAAAGACTACACCTAGCTCATTCATTATAGCCGGCTCCCGACTAGCATCGCCTCGTCACCCTACAAGAATCGAGTCGTTACCCGTCGTCTACGCGTTGTCAACAAGTGAGTCCGGTTGAAGGCCGCGTTGTCATCAGTGAACTAGAGGACGTCGCATCGTCAACGAATGGACATCGCGTTATGCATGAATTTCGTAGCAGGTAGTCTGTCAGCGATTGGCACTAAGCACACGCATCGGCGATGCATCGTTCTCGCATGAATTACTCGCGGGCAGCGCACTGTCTAGTGGGGACCCGTGAGTTGGCAATGCGCAGTCAACACAAGAGAAGCACGCAAGCAGTGCGTTCTCACCAAGTGGTACACTCGCCATCAGTGCATGACTAGCCTAGCTTGCGAGCGAGGCGTTCCGGTGACGCTACGGTACGCAGTTGTAGTAGTGAGCGTTTACCGCTAGAAGTGCATATAATCGCATAAGGCGATGCGGTTTGTACCGAGTGCCTCCAAAATTTATAGAACAATTTTTTTTTGTACTCTTTTGTAAGGTTGGAAATCATCCAATGACTTTTTCCGCTCTAGGCGGAGCGGGAGGGTGTGTCTTTTACTGACTTTTAAATTTTTTCAGTGGTGAGATTGATAGTTTTTTCATACCCTTTCTTTGGATTTTTTAAATTGATCAAAGTTTGTGTATTAATATTATTTTATGTTACTTACATGATCTCTTTGCCCAGTATGGATCTTGAGGTGAGCATGAAGGTTTCCTTGAGCTGAGAATCTTTTACTGAAAATTAAACAAACAAAAATTTAGTCTTATAACACAACGCCATCTATCGGATTCGGTGCACAATACTATGCCACCCGAGTTGCCACCATTACAATCTTTATTTGTAACCTGCAGTTGTGGAATTTTCCATTGGCATAACAATAATTATTATTATTATTATTATGGTTTTTTGGGCAATTTTTCTCAGGCTAATACCTGGTGTTCTATCGGAACCTCACGGGTGTGAACCAAGGTGAGATCCTAATAATTGAATTTAAGATGGTAAAAGACTTTGTACTGGATTTATATTATTATCTAAGTCCAGTTGTAAAAATTTTCTAACTATACGACAAGTATTCAAAATAGCCGCTTTTTGTAGTGTTAGATATGTGTATTTTGATAGGTTGAGAACATTGAAACTATGAAATATTTGTTTTGGAATAACACCTGTTGTTGATATTATTATTGGGACTATTGTGACTCTATTCATTTTCCAGACTCTAGTGATTTCCTCTTGTAATTCTGTGTACTTCCTAATTTTTTCCGTGATAGTTTTTTGTATGTTATTAGTGTTTGGGACTGCTATATCAATTATATATGCATGTTTGTTTTCTTTATCAACAAGTGTTATGTCGGGTCTGTTGTTATATATAGTGTGATCTGTAATTATAGTGCGGTCGTAATATATTTTGTAAGATTGATTTTCTAATACCGCTCTTGGTGAATATTTATAATATGGTGTGTATGGGTCTTGCATGAGTTTAAGTTTTGTAGCGAGTTTTTGGTGTACGATGTTAACCAGTTGATTATGTCGATGAGTATAATCGTTCTGTGTCAATGTCATACAAGCACCCGTGATGTGTTGTATTGTTTCAGGTTTACTGTGACATTTTCTGCATAAATCATTCCTTACTGTTTTATCTTTTATTATAAATTTTCTGTAATTTTTGGTATTAATGACTTGGTCCTGAATAGCCAACTATTATTATTATGAGCCCGTTGTGTCCCACTGCAGGGCAAAGGCCTCCCTTCCGTTATTCCACTCCTTTCTGTCTTTAGCCACTTCTGGCCAATAATAATTAATAATCCAATGTATTCCATAATAAAAATGGCTACATTTAGCTTGACCATGAATCAGCACTACTTTTAGATAAGAAAAATATTTCTGAATTAAATGTTAGTATGGTAATGTCAGTTTCGGGCTGGTGACCGCAACTCCACGACCAAAGCGCGTATTTTGCGTACGGGTGGGACAAATGTGTCATTCGATCCACCCCAGCTCCTCAAGGAAGGCCAGCAATGCCTTGGTGTTACTGACCATTTCATGAAGGAACCTGATAACTGACTTTTTGCCTATATTTTCATTGTTACTAAAAAACTCACCATGAATTCTATTTTAATTAGGCGGATATTATTCTGAGTTTATTTAGGCGGGATAAACATGTTTTCTTTCATTCTTCTTTCTAATTGCAAATTACCTGCATACTTCACATTGAAACGGTTTCTCCCCTGTATGAATTCGGAGATGTATAGTCAGGTTGTGCTTTTGCGTGAAACGTCTTGGACAGTACATGCACACAAAGGGTTTGTCTCCAGTATGGGTTCTGAAAAATAAAGAATAATCACACTAATATTTTAAAGGCACAAGTTTGTGAATGTGTGCAATCCAGCCTTTTGAGCATGAAGAAGTAACAAACACTTCTTCATGCTCAAAAGGATTTCGTTTGTGATTCGCATACGAAATCTCTTATGTCATCAGATAACTTGAGACTCTAAATGCCAATGCATTCCACTACATTTTTGGACAAGTCCTTTACTGTCCAGGCTACTCGTCTCTGGAATGCTCTGCTAGTTTCAATAAAACGCGCGAAGTCACTACTTACATATATATTCAAAGCACTAAACTTGTGAATGAATATTACTTGTCCTTGTAATTTTGTTTAATTTTTAGCTGTATTAATTGTAGTTGTCACTTGTTTTCTTGCCTATATAATTATTTAGTATGTACATATGTATTTTAGTGTTAAGTATAGTACTTTGTTTATTTTTCTTCACCAATTTTTAAGCTTGTTTTGTAATGCACCATGTGCAACCCCATTTTATGTCCAGTCAATCTCTTTCCATACCAGGTTGCTTGGAAAGAGATCGAGGAATGCGATAAGGCCGCCAATTGTATGTTCTAAATGTAAGGCTCAAATGTCTATACAGACTCGACGATTGATCTCTTTCTCGAAGTTAGTTACCTAACCTAACCTAACCAACTGGACCGTCTGCCCCAGGCAAACGTAGACGTCCATAACTTTGAGTGTAGAGTCTGCGATCTTAATAGAAGTGGGTGCTACATGGCTGTTTACCATGACTTTAGTTTTGTCCATGATCATATTAAGTCCCACTCTTTCGGAAGCTCTACTGAGGTAACCAAGCATTGTATTGAGCTCCTCTGTAGTGCTTCGGCTGGGCAGCCTTCGGAAAGCTACGCGGTATCTTCTCGTCCAATATACCACAGTGTCTGAAGGCGAAAGTCCAGTGTGTGTTGCCAGTGATGACATACGACTCCGAGACGTGGTCGCTTACAATGGGCCTCATCAGAAGATTTAGTCACCCAAAGGGCAATGAAAAGGGCTATACTCGGAGTTTCTTTGCGTGATCGATTCAGGAATGAGGATATCCGCAGAAGAACCAAGGCTACAGACATAGCAGAAAGAATCCCAAACTTAAGTGGCAATGGGCAGGGCACATTGCTCGCAGAACAGATTGGGGCCGAAAGGTTCTGGAATGGCGACCACGTACCGGGAGACGAGCGTTGGAAGGTCTCCTACAAGGTGGACTGATGACCTGGTGCCGTTCATTGTGGCGACACTTGGGGGAGGCCTGCTGGACGTCTTTCGGCTGAAATGATGATGACGATGGATGGTACACAAGTAGACAATTTCTTGGAACTAAATTTGTGATGTCACAAAACTTATTATTTTATCACACGACGACAGAATTCATCAAACCCCCTTCTTCATTTTAAAGTGTGACATAATTTATGGATAAATGTAAAAATGAAAAGAAAAAGATTTACATGTCCCAGAATGAAATTGTATCAAAAAATAAGATGTATTTCCTTATTGTAATTACTAAAAACTATATGGCACTATATTTTTTTTGTTTAATACCCTTTTACTTACACACTATCTTATTATTAACACAAAACTATAAAACCTCATTCCGTAAATCAATCATTTTCTTCATATAAGATTTTGTTCTTGGGACCTATCGAAATACAGAAAATTATTTACCTGACATGCATTTCTAGTTGTGCCTGGCATCTGAACTGCTTGTCGCACTGGTAACATGCATGATCTTGTTTTGGCTTCGGCTTAGGGCCTCGCTTCAGCTTCTCTGATTCTGATTTCTTTTTATAGTTAGTATGCCTTTTTGGTTCTGGTTGCTTACATTTACTGAAATCAAATGTAAAGTTTTATAGTAAAAGCTAATAAGTATGAGCTAAATGACACTGAATAAAATTACTTTATTTAACCTTTCAATCGTGATAATTACAGACACAATTGAAAGACAATAGGTGCGCGAACGCCGGTGTTCGCTTGGGGTTTAATGAATCAACTTATTATTATTATATCTTGCCCATACTGTCCCACCGCTGGGCAAAGGCCTCCCTCCACTCCTTCCAATGTTCCAGAGGAAGACATCCAAGTTGTCCCACCATCTCCTTGGTCTGCTTGCTGCGTCATGCGATATCAAGGCACCAATTTTGCGTTTTACTAGCTCACCGCTCGATCAATTGTTTAACTTACCATTTCTTAATTATTGTTGCATGTGTTGGCACCTGGAAACATTACATTTACGTTTTATTAATCAACTTCCAAAAAAGGAGGAGTTTCTCAAGTCATCAAATTTTTTTTTTTCTATTTATGCAAATATGTAAGGAATTAAATTAACAATTCAAATATTTTTTCACAGTTAAGAGAAAATTGATATGAGAATACTTACATATGGATCAGTTGCTACACAAGCATCATTGTATCTGTAAAATATAAATTAAAAACCTTTTTTCTAAGTGAGAAAAGGAGTTTTAAACACTATTGCCCGATCTGAAGGGCTAACTTGCTTTATAACTCATTAGTCAAGTGTTTTATTATTTTATGGAGGAATAATCATAGTGTCATTAATACTCATAAAGGTAGCCATACATGCTAGGGTATACTTGACAGGTTTGCCTGTACTGTAACAGTTATACCTGTCAGGTAAGCCTGTGTGGAAACCTGCACACATGTGCAACATACACAGTCCGGTTTACCTGTACAACTCAACTGTACAGGCAAACCTGTTAGATATAGTCTAGCTAGCATGTTTGGGCTATCTTAAAGTTTAATTTGAAAAGTGGATGATAACTACTTACTTGCTAGGGATTCTTAGTCCTAAATATTGTCTCAGTCTTATATCTGCACTCTCGCAGGTTTGTTTGAAGTGGTAAGCTATGCCAAGCTTGTAAATGCAGTTACTGCACATCTGCTCAGGTAAACCATCGTCTTTACTTATCTAGAAATGTATGCAAAGGCGAATTATTTGCGGCTAGACGTTTAGATATTTTATCAATGACTATTAATTGTATTTTTAATTATTGTGAAGTTTTACCTTTATATTGCAACAATACTCCACCATATCACATAACGATATATTATAGTTTTTAGTAAAAACAGATGACAGTACGCCCTCTTCGAGACATATTCTGCATATTTTATTCATACTGATTTATTAGGTAATTTTATGTTATTTCCTCAAATTTTCGTGGTCTGGGAGATTCGGCAACAAACGAACGAACGTAAACAAATAAAAAACCGTCAATCAACTGGATCTGTCAATCGGTTTTCGTCTATGGTTTAACCCTAAAATGCGGTACGTCAGACCAAAGACCTTTAGCGTCAGACAGATCAAAGTTGTAAAACCGTATTTAGACATCAGCGTATGTGGCGAGGCGAATGCCGAGCACGTGTGTCTGTCTTGTGTAAACAACGTGTTTGTGTTCACTCGCGCACTTTATGTCTGTGCTTTACGTACAAATGTATGTGCGTAAAGTGCGCTCGCCGCATCAATCACATCTTTTTAATTCGGTCAATGATGAACTATGAAAATATTTATTCTATAAAGACGTACCTAAGCACACTTCTGCTTGTAATGAATGTAAGTACAGGTCGCGCGGTGAATCAAGATCGCTAGGTGAAAATAGTGGGGGCAATCGGCGCATGTGTACAATTGCGCACAGAAATTCTTAGTATGTTAGGATTTTATTTTTAATTTCGTGTTTGAACCTTAGTAACATAACTAATAATAACACTAGTTTTGTATTGTAATTTATCTTGTAAGTAGGTAAATTCAAAAAATTAAGATTTTTAAAATAAAACATAAAATAAAAAATAATTTCGTTAATTTCTTTCTTTAACGTAATAATTCACGTCGTAAACCATTTTTCTGGCTAGCCGTTTTAAAACTTTATTTTTAACCATTTTTTTTTACGACTACGTATTACTATTACGATAACACAAGCTGTACACAACAGTACCCAAGTACAACAGTAACCAATGAGAGGCGAGAACGCAACGCGGGAATTGAAGAGCGACTCTATATACCAATGACGTGTCGCCGACGGTGCACACCCGCCCGTACGTCGCCAAATAGACCGTAGAATTGAATACTGCGCATGCCCCTTCCACTTTTGCCGAGCGATCTTGATTCATCGCGCGACCTGTAGGTACATAAGTTAATCATTTAATGATAAATGATATTTATTTTGTAAATAGGTTTAAAAAACACTTTTACACGTCAATTTTTTTTCGTTAGATAAACTAACTAGATAGCTAGATGAGGCCGGTGTTTCCTATCTGACTACCCTGAGAAGAAACACCGAAACAAACTCAGGGGTCAAAGTCTCTTTTAAAGTCCTTAGAGTAAATATGTAATGGTCAAATCACATGAGACCATGCAGATTTGTCTGAGGTGGTCTTTTGAAGAAAGAACCATACAGATTTGAGTGGACCCATCCAATCAGTGTAAGCATTTGTCAGTATTCGAAAAGCTCAACTCAGGACTATTATGGAGCTCTACGACTTGACGTGATACCAAAGAAAGGACATTTGGATAGGCCGCAGAAAATACTCAAATTGCCAGACATACGTTAAAATTACTGGAAATAAAAGAAAAAGCAATCAATATAGTCCTCACATTTACAATAATATAAGGGAATTGATAGTCTACAAAATATTTAGCAAAGTAAATATTTAAGTCAAAAGAAAAAAAAAATACTTTAAGTATTCTTCGTGTTTTAATCAGACTACGATTTGACAATACGAATGTTGCATGTTTTTTCCATTTCATAAATAGTGAGGTACCGCAACCGATACTGATCAAAAAACCGAAAAATTTCCTAAAAATAATTTCGTTTTTTATGCTAGTTGCATAGGTGAAATGTGTTTTAATTGTTTACATATATATCTCCAGCATTCTACAAAAGTAGCAGGCCCGCAACAGCGTCGGACATGGGTGAAAACCGCTTCGTGAGTTCTTAGCCTAAGTAAAAGGCGGAGTGTTAAAAAATATGGTATTACCATATTTTTATTTTAGTTTTCAATTCATATTAGACTATACTATAAATAAACACTACAGTATCTAGTCTAGTAGTAGTAGTAGTAGTCTAGTCTAGTGTCTAGGATCTAGTATCAGTATCAGTAGTCTTATTTTCCGTAAAGGTTCTACTACTAAAAAAACCGGTATGAAAAACCGAATTAGGAGACATCACTTTTACTAAAAGTCTGGTAACATATTTTCAGAATTTGACATTTGCACTTGTCATATCATAGTCTTTAATTAAAAAACGAACTTTAGATACTTAAAATGTATACACGTCAATTTTTAAAATAAAAATAATCTCCAATGTCAAATTATATAAAAAAAAGAAGAAGCACATTTGAAAATAAAAATAATGAAAAAAAAAATTCAAAAAGAAGAAAAATAAAAATGACAACAGTTTTAGTAGGTACCTAGGTACTGGAGCAAGTCAATTCCAAGCCTTTTCGTCCTGAATACAGTCCTTTACAGTGTAAAAAGCCCTATGACAAAGTTTTCGTTTTACAAATGAACTTGAACTTATTAGGGCTTAGTTGTTGAATATGACTAGGAAGTTTATAATAGAAGTGTTTACATTGGCATCTAAATGAGTCCCCTATTTTTAGGGTTCCGTAGTCAACTAGGAACCCTTATAGTTTCGCCATGTCTGTCTGTCTGTCTGTCCGTCCTCACTTAATCTCTGTGACCGTTAGCACTAGAAAGCTGAAATTTGGTACCAATATGTATATCAATCACGCCGACAAAGTGGTAAAATAAAAATTGGAAAAAAATGTTTTATTAGGGTAGCCCCCCTATATGTAAAGTGGGAATTGATTTTTTTTTAATTTCAACCCTAACGTGTGATATATTGTTGGATAGGTATTTAAAAATGAATAAGGGTTAACTATAATTTTTTGATAATGTCAATAATTTCGGAAATAATCGCTGCAAAAGTAAAAAACAATGTGTGTGTCCCCTCTGACTTTTGAACCATATGTTTATAAAATATGAAAAAAATCTGAAAAGTAGAGCTTTATAAGGACTTTCTTGGAAAATTATTTTGAACTTGATGGAAAGAACAGTTTTTGTACAAAAAAGACAAAAGGGTTCTACAAAATAATTTCTGGACTAAGTTTGTAGTATAATCGTATATGCAAGCATTTTTTTAAACTCATAAATGGATACACTTATTGTGATGGATGGGAAACTACGGAACCCTACACTGAGCGTGGCCCGACACGCTCTTGGCCGGTTTTTTTTAGCCTGGTTGTAGGTACTACAAATTTATGTTTATTTCTTGTATTAAAATTATGAATATCAGACATGTTTTAAACATGTCTATATTTTTATGGGCATACAAAATATTCTCGTAAATATACTGTGAAGGCACAGTCATTACATTATTTTTTTTAAATTTATCTCTGAGGGAGTATCTGGGACTTAATTTATAAATTGAACGAATAGCCCTTCTTTTCTGTAAAACAAAAATTGTCTAATCGGCGGCATTTCCCCATAATAGAATACCGTACGACATGAATAGCTAAAGTAAACTAAACGGGCTGTCTCTAAATCGGTTAAATTTCGAATTTGTCTTACAGCATATTATGCTACTGAACTAAGTTTTTTCGACAATTTGTCTATATGTGGACATTGAAGTTTAGCGTCTAGAGTAATGCCCAAGAACACTCTAGTATCTTTAATTATGTAGAACCCATAGCATAATAAATGTTGATTTCCTAAATACTAGTGTTGCAACAAAACTCTGCTTCCGTTTTCGCTTCTGTAGAAGTCCTGCAAGATTTTGCGCTTCTGGTTCCGCAAACTTTTTAACAGATTTCTTATCAGAAGAATACGAGGAGAGTGGGGGTGGGGGGCCCGTAAACGACTAGACACGACGAAAAAGGTATGGAGGGATTTTTTGTTATTTTTTCTTATGTAAGTATGTTGTTTGTTTTGTTCTTATTCTGTTGTCAATAATTCGCCAATACATATCAGTCCCCTCCACCCTCTAGCAGTGTAGCCAGTGAGCAATTTCAAAGGTGTAAATGCGGCCAAATTACTTTTCATTCAATATAATTTACATCTGTTTAATTTCGAGTACTGTATTACATTAAGTACAAAATACACATTTAATTAAACAAATCATGAAAAATAACATTGTACTTTTTCTCCATAGTCACTTACCACCTCCGCTTCCGCTAAGATTTACTTTTGACATCTGTTTCCGTTTCTGCTTCCGTTAAGACACTTATGTTGCATCATATAATATATTGATTAAACAAAGAAATCTATTATTCCTGCGACAGCTCAAAATCGGGACGTCACCCTGCAATTTGTTCGTGCCCACTTGAGGACTCGGTCCTAACCGGGAAACTATTGATTGAACTAATTTTACTATCCCAAGTGCGAAAAAAACGCTAAATTGAAGGTACTTAGACCGACTAAGGTATTAGTGTTTTATGACCCAGAAACAGAAAATTAAATATTTGAGCTAAGTGGTTGGGGTTTCGTTTTTAAAGTTATTCCGTGGGTCGAGGTGTAAGAGTTGAGTTGAACAAGTCAAATTGTCTTGGAATCGTTGCAGTCAGCGGCTTATGCATCCAAGATCTTCGTTCATATTATTAGAAAAAGAAATAAAACCCAAAACCTATTATAATATTTTTTAAATATATCCATTATAAAGTTTGCAATCAAATATAACAGCTAATAATTAAATGTAAAAATAAAATTATTTACTGATAAAAATATATAAGTAGAAAACAAAAATATATAAAAACTATAACACTGAATAACGTATAACACAAAAATGGTAAAATTATTTACTGTTTAAAATTGGTACAAAAGTAAATATTTCATATTTTTTCATAGTACGTAGTTATTAGTTTATGGCATATTATTATTATGTTGCAAATAATTAGTCCTATACTAAGAACCTACTCTTCATTTTAAATTATTATTTATTTATTGTTGTGCCAGTGAAGTCTTTTGAACCCAAAGGTTGACTGATAAAGAATACCACCACCTATGTACATGAACTTTAAATAAATAAATATTAAAATAGTTTTACATGCCTATAATCATTATTATCACCAGTACATAATGCAGATAGTGTCTACTAATATATAGATTAGTTACATTTATTTTAATCACTGCTTCTTTTATCTCCGCTCTTATAATAATTACTATGATAACAATAATAACTACGGATTTAAATATGTAATAAAAACAGCGGGATACCTAATTACGTGACACACTATTAATTAATGATAATTAATAGTTATTAATGATTATTTATTAATGCTAATGTTTTTTAGTTGGACGATTTGGAGCATTAACCTACTCCTCACGGTGTTTCACATGTAAAGCTTTTTTGGAACCAAATAAATTAATTGATTTTGATTCAAATAGGTAAATAGGTATACTCAGCAAGGATACTAGGTCTTAAAAGATTGGGCTACGGGGAATTTCTGAAAAGGAAACCCGTGGTCCTAAAACTCAAAGGGCCACTAAAGGACACAGGTGTGGTTTTAGTCAATAAAAGTCCCGCTGCACCGTAAAGCTTGAGAAGTCGTTGGATGATTTCTTACCTCTAAAAAGAGCTAAAAGGTTAGTTAAGATTTTCGAAAAATAGTTTGGACAATTTGTAAGAAACACCATGAGAAGTAAACGCTCATAGTAATATTCATTTTTGGTTAATTGCGTTTCTAAACGGACGATTTTTTTCGAAGGTAGGTACTTTTTTTCATAAGGATTTTGAAAAAAAGTATGTCTTGGTATGATTGGAATCAAAAGTATGTCATGTAATTGAGGAGCTGATATTTTTCATTAAAAAGGCACAGATGGTAGGTAGCTACATACGATACAATCATTAGAAGACTCTAATAGTCAGTATGGAAGGAAGACTACTACATTATTTTGTTATAAAAATAAATGCAAACATAGAATTTAAACAACACAACAATTTAAACATTGGCTACAGCCGTAAGAACAGAGACATAAATATCAATGCCTTTCAAAAATACGTCGACTTCAAGGAACTCGTCGTGATCGTGAAGAAGAACAGGTGTGTTGTTCATCGGAGAGAAACCTAGGGCTGGTATTCCAACATCACGAACGTATCTGCTGTCAGTACCACCAGGGAAAATTCTGCAGTCCAGTTTGAGGTTCCTATTAAGAATATGTGTTTACCATTAAAAAAAATATTTGTTTAATGATGCATTAGATCAATTAAGTTATTTCATTTATTTAAGCACCTACTTACACTTACTGAGTAGACGACTCTTTATTTTTTGTTATTTGTAAGTATCAAAAAGTAACTTTATCCAACATCGTAATTATAAAGCCTTTTCCATATCCGTTCCTTATATAACTTAAAGATCTTTCAAATCAGATAGAAGAGGAAACTGTCAAGTAACAGAATAAAGACGGATACACTGAAATGTGACGTCACATGTGTACAAAAGAGATAGCGAGTCATTCCCACTACGCACCCACTCTTTCTCCAACCAAAATTCGAAATGCCATTGTTACTTCATTTAGTAACCAATTTTGATGATGTTTTTAGAAAAATCTTTATTTTCTATTATTTGTTGTAAAATAATACCCAATCAAAAGCCAATGACCACAAGTGGTGCCTATACCATCATAGCCCACTATCCATAAGTAACTTTTAAAATGATTAAAATAAAAATAAAACTCAGTCCAAATTGAATTATTTCAGCGCGCGATAGCAGTATAAAAGGTAAAAATCCCTCCATATATTTTGGTCATTGTCTTTGTTTATACTCCAGCAGTTTACTTACAGCTCATCAGCAGCACCCTTGAATGCTATCCAGAATGGATTGCTTGCGTCCAGTTTTGTAATTTCTACGCAAGGGTTTTTCTGTTCGAAATGAAAAGATACTCCATCACCTGCTTCTTTGCACCATTTATGGATCTGATTCAAAAAAAGAACAGTCATTTGAAAATTAGGGTAAATAAAGTATTCCGTAACTTTATAAAGTTATTTTTTTTAGTTAATTAGTCTATGTTAGGTACTTAGGTATATTTCTTTATAAAACCATAAAGATCAACACAGAAATATTTCGGCTATTTATTAACTTTGTCTCAATTAAATTGGTAAATTACATTAGCTTCGCTTAACGCGTCACCACTAATTGAGAAACCAATCAATTAGATGAACGTAATAAAATAGCAAATCGATTCCTCAAGCACTGTCATTAATTTCAATTCTACTGGGGATCGTTTGGTGAGTATCAATGAGCTTTACCATTTTCTCAAAATCTTCGTGATTGACAGAGACAGCCAATCTAATATCAAAAACTGCAGTCAACTTTTCTGGAACCACATTAGATTGTACTCCACCCTGTAAAAAGAAAATACCTTGTTTTATATATTTTTTTAAAGTATCTTAAAGCGTGTACTTTAATGTAAAAATCTTATTATGTAGCTGCATTTTCTTCAGTTGTAATTTTCTCATTCCCATTTTTACTTAACATTCTAGTCCACTTACCACTTCTATCATATTTAGTGGACAGCTTGAAAATAAAAATAAGGCGAAATAAATAAAAAATTATACATAATGTAAATAGGTATGACCTTACAAAAGAAGGAATAAAACTTAAAAAAAAAACAAAAACGATATATTTAAACCGCACTCAGGAGTCACTTTACTGTAAAATAATACCAATACTCTTTTACCGTAGACTTACGTATATTTGAGTTAAATTGATAGTAGTAACGTCACCAATCGTTAGTTTCGGATTGCTCTCCAATATAGTTTTTTGCTCGGCCCTAAGATCCATGAACTTATCAATAATTGTCCTCAACTGAAAAAGAAAGGTACCTAAATTTAATTCAACGACGCATGTATTTTGTTACTGGAATTAAATATTTGTAATCAGCATCGTAAAAATTATAACAGGTTCTGAAAATACATGTATATGCGTAGTTGTATATTAGACCTGTTGTAGAGAGGTACCGGTCAGTAGTGAAAGTTAACAATGGTCTATAAAACGAACCTTTTCACCAGCCGTGTTTGGTAACAATAATGATCCATGGCCAGGCTGTCCAGTACAGTGTACATGAATTTCTGGAAGAAAAATAGATAGAAGACATCAAACTTTGTTTTACTATCTAGTTGGATGTTTACCAGAACTTGTGTCCCGGAAAATTTCTGGCAAAATCGTAGCAGATCTGGGCCAATATAGCAGGATTAGCTCTACCAACAATCAGGCTGGTCCATAACTTTATTACTTTCAAAAATCGGGATGATTGTAAAACAATTAAAAGAAGGTCCCTGCAGTGAGACAACACCGGCTAAAAATAATATAAATAAATGAAATTCTAAAAGAAATCAAATGACTACTAGAGAGTGTTTGGTACTTATTTAAATTCAATTTTGTGTTACTAATTACTTACGCCAAATGCTTCTTTCGCCGTTAAACAAGACGAAGTCCTCACTTGGGCTGGCCATTCCTTCGTCTAAGGCAAACGCTACGTTCAGGTCTTTGAAATCTTTTGTGTGGACGAATTTTTGCATACCGTCATGTCCGCCGATTTCTTCGTCTAAAAAAAAACAGTTGTACCAACAGTTTTTGCAGGTAATATTTTTAGCAATCTTTTGTGTTTTCTGGGTGTATGATTGTACACACACAAACACTTAAAAATGAAATGGAAAAATACAGATAAAAGAGTACAAAGGTATTGCTTATTTTAATTGAAATTTCTTCCAGCAGGCCTGCGACAGGAGAGTTGGATGAAAGATGTAGAAAGACATAGTAGGCAAACTCTTATATTTATTACCAGGTACAAAACAAACGTGTAGTGTTCTTTTCAATTGCACCCCTGCCGTCTTTAGCTTCCTTATAGCCTCAAGGTATTGGATACCCACACATTTCATGTCTTGTGAGCCACGAGCGAAGATTTTTCCATCGTTATCAATGTATCCACTAAATGGAGGATGCGTCCAACTGTTCTGTAATTTCATAAAATTAGGTAAGCATTTGTTTTTTTCCCCTAACATTTTTGGAGCTGACCCTATCTATTACAAATTTACTTAAAAATATTGACGCGTTAAAGTGTAGTTTTTAGCAAATTTACAAAATAACATCAGTGACAATAAACATTAAACAATCATCGTCTGTCTATCAGTATTTGCTAAATTACCGTGCTTAAACCATTTACTGAGATATGTATCTCACGTCGGTCTATTGGTATCTTGACATGATAAACAATCTAGGCTACTTATATATTATTACGTGTGACGTTACGTATTATTAACATATCATATACCTACCTATTTATTGTCATGTTAATATATCGCTTAGTTGGTAAGTGGCAACATGAAATGAAGGTTCGGGGCCTACCCTTAGTCTTAGCGTATCTCAATGTCTTACTTGTCAACAGTCCCAAAACACGAACTAGATTAATATTTTCGTTAAGTACTTCATTATGTCTGGGATAAATATATTTAGTAATATCTGTTCACTATTGTTAATTATTACCAATTTGGCAATATGTTATAAATACATATTTTTAACTGCACGTTGAACTTTTGTCTCCGGCCCCAACTGCAAAGAATCTATAAGGGTTCCGTTTTTAACCATTTGGCTGCGGAAACTTAAAAAGGGGTCATGCAGAAAAACTTCTATCTGCGTCCCCATGTAGGTATATGCTTACTATAGTATGAGTTAGTTTGTTTTATGACAAATCACTTACTTCAAAAACAGGCACGACGTCCATATGAGAATTCAGTAAGATTGAACCGAGCGATTGATCCTTTCCAGGCCATGTTATAATGACTATGGGCTTGCGTGGCACTATTTCATATACTCTCACGGCAAGGCTAAGTCCATTAGCTTGTTTTTTTAAGAAAGCTACACAGGCGTCTGTAATAATAAAATAAAGCTACATTGTATAATAATTCATTAAACCCCAAGCGAACGCCGGCGTTCGCGCACCTGTCTTTCAATTGTGTCTGTAATTATCACAATTGAAAGGTTAAGACAAGTTTAAAGAAAACTAGGTTCAACGTGTGACCTTGACATTTTCATGAATACCGTTGACCGTGAAAATAGTTGTTAGTAGAGAAATTCTTTCGTATTTTGACAAGATAGCAAAAGAATACTCTAGGCACACTTCGGTTACAAAAAAGTTATGTTACCAAGCAAAAACCATTAAGGTAGGTTAATTATAATAATAAATGGAGTTGCGGTAGACCAAGAAAGACATGGCGGGATGACTTGGATGTCTTCCATAGGAAATGGCAAGAGGTGTCTTAATAACCGAACACAATGGAAGGAATAAAGGGACGCCTTTATCCAGCATTAAGATTAGGACCGCATAGGCTAGATATAATAATGATCTTTTTTGAAGTCAAATACACCCATTGTCGTCTTCATATAAACTTAGAAACAACACATATCCTTGACTGAAAGCCATTAAAATTGAAATAGCTACGTCAAGCCGTATGATTGAAGGCTATGTAATGCAGTTCCCCCCGGCAATCATTCATTTCGCACTTGAGTAGGTAGTTACATACGCCGAGGAACGCCGAGGTTTCAAATTATCCAATACCATCTGCTAGGGTAGCTCAATTGAGAGTTCCAGATACGGCAATGATACAAACTGCTGTATCCTGGTTAGGTACCTATATGTAATGTTAGCACTGTAGATGAATTGATCAAGTTAGGTATACAGACCTATAATTAATTAAATGGTAAAGTTATCTGTACATTCATAGAAGTTGCTTCTGGAACGTTTTATTTTTCAAATGGAGTTCGGAAAACTGTTTCCATGTAGAAATTGTATTTTAAAATTGGTTGGTGTAGTTTGGTATCAACTAGCAACTGGAAAAATGTGTTATATTCTGGTGCTGGGTTCTTTTTTTTAAATTGAGGACAACCCAAATATGACATTGTATATGTATAGCCAGATGAAAAAGCCATGCGAAAACAAAATAATAAAAAGAAAATATGTAACAAAAAGAGTTCCGGATATCACCACCACCTCTATTTACTATAGGTACCTACTCTTTGCCACCACCCCTTTGTTATCTAGTAAAGAATGTTAGATATTTAAGCTACTTATAGTTCGCCGTATCTGTATAAATAAATTAATTGCTTAATTGCCATCATATTATAGATAAATACAGAAAATATTTTTTACACCATCTGCTCGATAATGTCGTTTTATACGTCATACTCATTCTATCCCTAGGGAGATAATGCAGTATGGGCGATCCCTAGGAAATAATGAGATTTGAATTTAGAAAATCAAAAATCGTCAACATTGTGTATTAAAATGAACGTGCATCGAACAAGTTGACTCGAAATTCAAACTGGCCACTAACAAAAAAAAAAAAGAAAATAGATTAATATATATATATGTATTAACTCTCTGGCTCTGCTCGGGAGTTAATTATATAAATCCCTCACTGCGTCCGGGATTTATCTTAGCAACCTTCGTTCCGTTCGGAATTCAACATGCCGCCCGCGACTTAAAGACAGTGCTCTATCCCCTAGTCACATAATCTACTATACTTTCTAGCAATTGTCTTGAATTTATCAGTAAGTACGCACACATTCATTACTTTCATTTGAAAGCTATATCGGTGCATAAAGTTGAGTGTAAGTACCTATACCTATCATATATCTATGTAAATAAGTCCACATTTTGTTTCTAACTAGAAAACTTAAAAAAACAGTACACTCAAAAAAGAAACCGTATTAGCGAAATAACATTTTAGTTGTGGAATTCGGTGTCTTTATTTGTTGATATCCAACTTCCAAACTTAAAGATATTTTCACTTTTTAGTGAACTGTTTTGAAGTTTATTAGTATTTTGTTTTGTTTTTTTAGCACATTAATTTACTAAGTGAAGATCACAACATTATAAACTTAGATGTTTATACAATAATTTGAAGCTAACTTGAAAACAGCAATAGGTATTAATAATATTTGGTATGAAGCCTCACTGCGTGCACCTCTATAAATAAAAGAATTTTAAAAAATTACGTGAATCGGCTCAAAAAACCACAACAACAAAAAACTTGTTTTATTTACACATTATTAGTTTTACTTAATTACTTGCACAAAACAATAGAAAACTTACCATAGTTGACGTCGGGCTGCACACTTGGTATTTGTAAATACTCGATGAAATTCGCCACAGCGGGATTGTTCTTGTTAGCAGCCATGGTACGTTTCGTAGCAAACACTGCAGTGGTAATGATCGTTTACATCGGACGGTGAGCGTAGTCGTACCCGTATGATAACAGCGTTCAAGTAAATAATACGTACTAGCGCAAACCTACAATGTGCAAATAAAACATTAATGGATTGCTCGTAGTAGAACTATTTTACTTTAATAAACTAAATGTGAATAATGATAAAAAGTGTTTATCTTTTTTATTTGCTTATGTATGTGTAGGTAAGTGAAAAAATAATTCAACAAGCATTGTTTAAATGATATTAAGCATTTCAATATTGCGTAAATAAATATTAATAATTTAATTATGTAAATATGTAACGCTAAATATTAACATACAACTTCAGATTTCCCGCCAAAATAAAAACGTGAACTTGAACCGTTTATGTTTTTCTCAATCATTGCACAATATTATAGAACGCAGGGCGCGCAACTTAGGTATGATGATGGTGACCGTAAAAATATTTGATTATGATTGTAATCTCCAATAACCTAAAATAATAAAAGAATTTACTAATCCTTTGCATTTGACCAATTATCATTCATACAATAATATATGCTTGGAATATTTTATTTGTGTCATCTTTTATGTTTACCACAACATACATATTTATGTACATTTGTCGCTTAATTAATTAAATAAGTTATTTAAATTTATGTTATAATAAAGATTTAGTCACGGGCCACGGCCGCACTGCTACGGTTTTTGTACATTTAAGTAATCACTGAATGAAAATGTATTTATTTACCAATAGTTTTATCCATCACAGGTTCTGGAAATTGACGTCAGAAGTTTAATGTTAAATAACAGTAATCAAATTTAATATACGTGATATACCATATGTTTTGGTCTACATTCGTGAATTTATTTTTGTGCTGCTATTTTTCTAACCCCGCAGTGTAGTATGCATAGCGCGACTCAATCAGCTGATGTGTCAAAAGAAATATAGGTCAACAAAAATCGATAAGACAATATTAAGGATAGCCTGCAAAAATGATCTTAATATTGTTGTATAAAGTTGACATTAATAATTTAATATTAATTCAATGATACATAAATAAATTAAGTCCATTATTACTTTTTAGGCGATTATAGCAAGTAAATGAGTGATTCAATGCTAGAATTGTCTATGAACAGCAAAGAGGGCAACGGAGGGAAAGGAAGGGATAGTCAACCCTTACAGTGCGGAAATTCTTTTGCCGTAATGTTGGCTCTTCTGTTTGTCAACAGAAAAAAGAAGGGAAAATCCTTAGATTAAATACCTATAGATATCGCTACCGCGTGGCCACACATGAGACAGCACTATAACACTAAAATAAGGTTATTACGTAAACTTTTCCATAAATGTGACCACAGAAATACACTTAAAACTTAACTATAGGAATCTATTTGTCATACATACACTAAAACTATTACTTTAATTGCCGAAATTATTCTACAGACGTAAAAATTTACTCGAGTTGACCTCAAAGTGACAGAGATAGGCTTTTGTTTGGCTCACTTTTCAAAGTGAGCCAAGCAAAAAAGCGGCACGCCGAATGAGACAGAGAATGTTATGTTTTGTCTCAATTTTTTTACTTGTTTCGTATATATGCGTCTCACTTTCGCACTTCCATAGAGTCGCATGGCCATATCTAGAAGTATATAATCTAAGGGAAAATGGAAAAGAGTTGCCTACCTACTCCATCAAAACTGTTGCCCGAAATGCGAAACGAATTCGATTTTAACGGTACTTGCAAGTTGCAACACTTTTTGGAGAATTATGAGGGGAATGGGATTTTATTTAAAAAAAAATGGTTTAAAAGGAAGGTGTCAATGGAGAGGTACAATATTGTGCCGAGGCGTTTTCGGTGTTTGAAAGAATCGCAGGGCAATCGGAATGGAGCCCAGCCTCCTATCTTCTATTCTAAAATAGTTTTTACAGTTGCCAAAGGACTGAAAAAAAAACAAAATAACAAAGCAAGTCTTAAAAGTAACGAAATATCAGTTAATCTCCATCATATTAAGTCATTTCATTGCTAAAAATATTGCAACACTGTTTTTCCCGCATTGCCAATATTACGGCAAAGGAAGTAAAGGAACCTAGTCTTAAGTAGTGTTGGGATTTTATCCCATTAAATACTCAAAATGAATAAATACTCGATTAAAAACGAGTATTTATTCATTTTGAGTATTTAATCGGATAAAATCCAACACTACTCTTAAGTGAAAAGTGCAATAGTTCCGAATTACTTCAAAAGCGATTGTATCGCGAATCCGACCAAATTTAATAGTCAAACAATATAACCCCTCAAACGTTTGGCCTCTATTGCGCAACTCCGCGGAGCTGTCAGAGTGCGCCCGGCCGAAATCGTGCAATTTCTCCGCGTTCACTAAAACTACGATAGCTCTGAAATTAAAGAGCGCAGCTCGACACACCCTATGTCACTGAAATCGTTATAAAATAAGCTATTTGATTTTCTATAGTTTTGTACAGTTTTATCGTGAAATCTATTGTTGATTCGAAATTGAAAGTAGGGTTAGCTACTTTTTCCCAGTTTTTGGTACAAAAGTCGTCATATTAATAAAATACATGCATTTTTTTCCAAAGTTATTGTTTTATTTACATAATAACACATTATTGTACAATAATCAAGTAAAAGAACAGACATTTCTATACATATTTTGCATCTGCAAGCTGAACAAAAACACGGCTCAGGTAATCAACCCGTTCGATTACGTTTTTTAATTTCAATATTTACACAATTTTTTTACGAATTTTACTAATAAAATGCCTAATACATACGTAGTAACGTACCTAAATCATGTTTCTAACAACATTTTGTCGTCTCTAGTGTATTTTCTACTCACAACAAGTAGAAATGTACCGGCATGGCGCTCGAATTTCAAATCAAAACAATGTTTGGTGAAATAACAAATTCTGTCCAAAATCTTTAACAAATACACAATGCAGCAATTAAAAACTGTTTAGTACTTACTTGTTCACGGTTAATCTTATCACACCACACTATAGTTCGATAATAACACTTATAACACCAACCAATTAAAACACGCGCCGCGTCGTTGACATAAACGAAATGATGCGCTCACAACAGAAAAACGTTCCGATAACAAATGTTGTTGAATGTTTAGCTTGTGATGTTTTATGCCTTTCTTATTCTTTCACCTACACTCTGTGTAAGTTAGAGTAGGAAAGGTATACTCTAGACAGGCAATATTTGGCATTTAATCCGACCCGATCCACGAAATCTCCAGGAGATTCCCACCAGACACGCGTTTTTTGACAAAAATCTCCTGGAGATTTATTAGCAGACGTACTATTGAGAACTATTAGTGACGTTGCGCGTTGGTGGGATTCGCGATATAATCGATTTTGACGCAATTCTGAACGCGGGGCAAGTGTCAAGTCCACTGTCAAATATCAATAATAAATTGTTGTTCGTTACGCCGAAGATATTTAAAACTTTTAAAGCTAATTAATTATTTTTAAGTCTAGTTGGTTTCATTTATTTTCGTTTTATAAAATGGATGATGATTATTATGAAGTGACTGCAGAGTTGGACGCCAGAGAGATATTGAGGTATCTCAACAATTTGGGCATTCACAATATAAGTGGAGAAGTCCTCAAATATTTTATAACAGGTATCTTTTTTTTAAATTGTAATATGTATTATAATCGCAAACAACAACAAATGAGTATTTGTATGTATCCGTCTTACTAAATTACAATAAATTATTGTACCTATGTTGAAATCGTGTTATATTTTTCGTCTGTGATCCTCAGTTGTGTTTCTTTTGTTAAAAACAATAAAAAAGTCAACGTTTGGACAACGTTATATCCCATACGCATATTATTTTGTTATCTGAATTAAGATGCTTTGTTATCATTTAAAAAAGTTTTGGTCAGTGGGTAGCCTTTTGAATCAAGTCTCATTATAAAATATTTAAAACCATGTTACAGATTTAAAAAAGCTGATAAAGTATGATCTTCAACAAAAAAGCCAATCCAGGTACAACAGCCAGCAGAAATACGAGGTGCCAGGTCTTGAGAGGCTGCACAGTGCCAGTACGTTCTGTTCCCGCAGTAGATCAAGGAATCCAGATTCAAACTCCTTAAAATGTACTAGAGAATGTCAGAAGCCTAGGAAAGGGCTAAATGTGAGGAATGTTCATTCGGCTCCTAACTTAGGGCTGCCTAAAACGGAAGATAAACCTCTTAGAAGAGCGTGCTCTTGTGTTCGAGTTGAGAAGAAACCTGAAACTGTGAAAGAAAAAACTGCATCTTGTACCCCTAGTAATAATTGTAAGTGATGAATTTAATTAACACCTGGAAACTGCTAACTTTGGTTTCAAAAAGTTTTACCCTACAATATTCCATACACTCTTTGATTTAGTAGATTGACCTGTATTGAAATGTCATAACATTTTCTCTTTGTTTGAATTCCTTAGCATCTCCTTTTTGCCTTTAACAATTTGCTTTACTAAACATTTATATTTAAACTTCAAATGTCAATGTACATTATTCCTATATTAACTATGTTCCAGTGATAACAATAAACATTATTCCTATATTAACATTGATTCAGTGATAACAATGAACATTATTCATGTATTAACAATGTTCCACTGATGGAACATTATTCATATATTAACAATGTTCCAGTGATAACAATGAACATTATTCCTATAATTATTATCAATGTTTCATTTATTAAAAATGATCATTTATCCTTTTTCAGTAATAAAAGTTCCTATTCAGCCTGCAAAGAAGAAATGTGACCCTGTCACTCTATATCACTATTATACGACTTTATGGAACAAGTACAAATCTAATGTACCAGGTGAAAATGACTGGTCAGATTTGAGATGGAGTATCAGACAGAAAATGGCTGGAAATTTTGTTAAACAGACATCTTCAAATAAGGTAAAATAATTTTATTCTTTGTCGTATTGTAGGGCAAAAGCCTAAATTTTTATTCCATTATATTAATTTTGCAATATATTAAAACCATCAAATGAAAATTCGTAGTCCGAACAAAGCCTAAACATTTGGTTTGGATAGGTGAGCCCGTTCTTGAGTTATAAAATTACAATAAAAAGTGGCATTGATTTTTATTAGGAACCTGTCCCAGCTTCATATGTGTGTTACAAATCTATGAAATTCACAATTTTTCTCTACTATAATTTAAATAGGTAGTATATCTAAACCTTTGTCATGAATCACTCTGTCTAGTAGTGACAATGGTGAAAAATCTATTTAGTAGTTTATTGTGAACAGGCAGTGGGGATTATTTTTTAAAATGTAGGGAAGATACAGTTCATATGCTATAACATTATTATTTTACAGCAGTGCAAACTTTTTAACGCCACAGGTTGACTGGTAGAGAATGCCTTATTGCACTAAATTCACTTTAACATTTCAATCGTGGAAATCACAGACACAATAGAAAGACAATAGGTGCATGAACGCCGGCATTTGCTTGGGGTTTAATGACTTAACCTTTCACATACAATAAAAAGACAATGGGAGTGCAAACACCGCATTTGCTTTGGTATTTAGGTCACTCTGTTTTTTCATCTACTGTTCATGTAAAAAACACATATTCAACCAGTAAGTTTTGTATTATGGATCATTGGATCAAATCTTCGTTTTAAGTTGTAAGATGACTTTGAAGCATTAATTAATTAATTTAATCTTCATGCACCACAAAGGCAGACATGAATGCCTTAGGCATTTGCTATCAGCCAGCCTAGTGTGGTATAGAAAATATGGAAAAAGCATAAAAAATAAGTATTGTTTTTGTGAACTTTTACTTTGCTCCAAAATAATTGAAAGTTTATTTTTATTCTATTTCTCAGATTTCATTTTCTATTTACAGATTCCTGACTCACACAGAGACAAAGAACGGGGATCAAGCAGATCCTGACAATGATATTGTATTATCATTTGTTTTCCTCAATCAAATTATTCTGTGGTCCATATTTTTTTAGGCATGAATTTAAATAAAATAACAAGTATTTTTTCAATGTTTTCTATATTTTTACACTACTAACAAGTACACAGTTACATAATTCATATCCTTTTAGATGCTTAAATAAATAGATGGCAGTTTTATTTTGAAGATTATATAGAAGTCTGTCAAGTCCATTGAAGAAGGTAACAAGAGGGTACCTAACAAACATTGAAATGAATAAAGACAATGCTTCTTTATGTTGGCATATTATTAAGGTCCAATATTTAGGCAGTCATTAGAATCTAATGCTTTAGTGTATCATTTAACCCTTTTAACACGGTATGTTAGAGGAGGCATAGAAAAAATATCAATTTTATGTGATGTATGAGACAAATTATGGGTTAAAAGAAATTTTAATCTATATGTCAATTAGTTCTTGCCAGCAACTTCCGCCTGCGTGATGGTAGACAATTATCTCGAAGCATAATATAAGCCGATGTTACTCAGTGAAGAAGCTTTCAAATGGTGAAAGATTTTTTAAATTGGTTTAGTAGTTTTTGTGTTAGATCGTAAAATACAAACAAACAAAAACTCTAATATTTCCACTTTTTAAGTATAGATATACACAGTTAACAATTTATGTGTTAGTTTTTCCAAACCTGCCATTTTTAGGTTGTGGCATTTAGTGACCTTTTTTTATAAAAATCAATAGTGGTGTTGAAAGGGTTAATTTGGTATTGATTATTTAGGAACTCCTGTAGCGACATATACTGAGATGTGATTGCATTTCAAGTTAACATTAAACTTGATTCACTTTGAATTCTTGTGACTGTGCTCTTGTATTAGTATGAAGCCAGTATAGTATTCTCTCTTCAATCTTTTCAGCGGCAGATAGAGTTAGAACAAGAGTATCATGTTTCAGCATAGAGTAGACGTTGAGGCCATATACTGGCATTATGTTGATGTGGCCAAGGCTGTCTGTTGCTGCTGTTATGTTCCTTGGTGCATAGTCGGTGCTGGAAATATAATGAGGACTTTTTAGTTATAATAATATTAATCCACAACACAACACCATCTAGTCCCAAACTACACAAACCTTGTGCTGTGAGTACTAAACAACTGATAAACATACTTATATATATATATATTTCTAAATACATACATGTTCTAAATAAATCACTCCCAGACAGAACAAATATTTGTTCTTATCACAAACATTTGTCTTGGGTGGGAATCAAACCCACAACCTCTGGCAAGGCAGTCAGAGCCACAAATCACTAGAACAACAGGCCAGTCAAGTCGAGTTAGATAGGTCAGGTAGGTAGGTGGGGATAGGTTAGGCAGGTAGTTAGTCAGGTTAATTAGTATTTAGATAAAACAGATACGGCACGGATTTTGAACACTGGCTTTAAGTGGCTCAGAAGTAAAATATCGGATCTCTTTAGTGGTATGGTGTGAGTCGCGGGTGCGGTAATAGACATCACTCCTGATTCGTTCCCTGCGCTTGCTGTACGTACCAATGACGACGAGTACACTTCCGCGCAATTTTAATTGACTTGTGATTTATTATCGATGGATTAAAATCCATCAATTAAAGTCAATTTTATTTTTAATACATAGTGGTTATTTTTTGGTAAATAAAAACTAACAAATAGGTTCTCTAACAGCATAGAAGGCAATTTTTTTTTATTTTGGTCAATATTACTCTACTTACTCATCAACAATCAGCACTGAAGGTCCCCAGTTCCTCTTCTCAACTAGTTCAGCTAAAAATTCTGGCTCATCTGTTGGCAACTCCAAGTCTTTTACAATATGAAGGTCATCTTGAGCTAGCTTTGACGATAAGGTTGTTGTTAGACCATGTATTCTAATGTGGAAGGGTAACATAAAGAAGTGGGATTTGCCAGAGCGAGGACCGTGCGCTATGCCACCGCCGCGCCATAGTGGCGAACGAATAGACCCATGACGAGCGCGACCTGATCCTTTCTGAGGCCAAGGTTTCCTGCCACCGCCTCGCACTTCGGCTCTAGTCTTAGTATGTGCCCATGACACAAACCTAATCTTTCGCTGCCATATAACATTCTGATTTATAATATCTAACCGAGGAGGCGCGGCGTAGACAGAAGGATGCAGCTCAAATAATCCCAATTTTTGCTCCTCTATCGTATCTATGTTCTCAATCCATACTTCACGAGGCTTAGTGTACTGAGGTTGGAAGGCCCACTCCTTTTTCGTGATAGATAAACTGTTTGAGCCTGCAGAAGTGGCAGCAGCGACGTTCGAAGAATATACTCTTACTTGAGGCGTTACTGCAATGTGCAGTCTTCTGATAGCACTTATTAATGCCGACGTCATGTTAGTAATATTTAGTGGCAATGCTTTCAACTAGAAATATTTATAGAAACGAAATTAGAACTAAAGATAACCTTATTTTAAAAATCAAAACCACAGATCAAAACATTTGTAATCTGTCATGTCACTTTTGTTAGGTTAGGTTGTATTCTTTTGACATTTTGATTGGTGGACGACGGAGTTTTCACCGTTCTGCCTGCGGTTTAAAAAGTACAATTATTATAGGTAGGTATAGATTAAAAAAAAATAGTACATTTTGATTTTTGATACAAATGCAGAAAGTTTGTCATTGCGACCGAGGCGAAGTCCGCACGAGTCGTAGTAGTACTTGTTCACGTTGAAACGCGCGGACGCGGTGGCGGGTGCGGTCGCGAAAACATGGCGAATTCGTGTTCACATTGGCCGCCAGGCGTTTGCGCGTCACACCCGCCTGGCGACAAGTTTATACCATTTGAACTTACTGACGACGCGGGTGGATCGCGCGCTCCTCCGCTAGTTCGACGTGAACAGACACAAACATTTCAAGCGTTTGATACAGCCGCGAGCTCGCCGCGCGCGCCACTCGCTAGCATGCCCGCTACTTAGACCGCACGTGCGTTTCGTACGTGAACACTTCGATATTAAGCCATGTTTGATATTTCGTGACCGCGCCCGCGAGTTAACGTGAACGAGTACGTAGGCGAGTGTGTTATGGAACCAAGGGCTGCAGTGACAAATTTGCACGTGTTTCAAACGGCTTTTTTCAATACACTCACTGAAATGATTAAACGGGGGTTGACCAGCGACTCCTGGGGGACGACGCGCGCCCAGCCTGATACGATTTATTTAATAAAATTAGGGCGGGGGAGAGCGCGCGCATTTTTTTGCACTAGTGCGGGAAATAGCCTATTGCGTGCCTGTAAGCGGTAGGACAAGAGCGGGTTTACGAGTGAAAACATTTTTCTGTGACCTTATTTATTTTTTTTAAGTACATAACATACCACAGTAATACATACACACGAACGGGCTCTAGTTGCTGTCCACTTGCTGGTGGTATGGTGCTGTTCAGAAATTGATTCTACTTATTAGTAATTGTCGATCTCTAACAATGGCAGCTATGTCCGCTCTTTCTCCCGCTAGTTGGCGCCTGTGTGTTTGGAGGTCATTCATTTTGACAGCTCCTTGTATCGTTGTATGGTGGATTGTTTGTTTATGTTGCTTTATGTGAATTCTGGTAGAAAATACGGATCTTGGACTGTTTGTGAATAAAAAAAAAAGACTTTTTACGCCATTAAACGTGAACACGCCATATCTCCGAGAAAATAACAAATAGCACATAATAATTAAAACGCATTGCTGTTCGAAAGGTCTAGAATGGTTGGACGTAGCCAGGCTTAGAAAAATCTCGAAACATCCACAGCCAGTACCACTAGTAGTTAGGTATTTTATGTACCGATAAGGGAAATGGTACTTTCCGTCTTTAACAATAGAGTCGAAATTCGCATGAAAGTGACTCTTATTACCACGAGCAATAAAAATGATTTATGACTTCGAGAAGCGATTCAATTGTTCTGGAATTCTGGATAGATCCGGGGATGTCGGTATCTAGAATTTTCTTGACTCCGCATATAAATACGAGCCCCCGGCCGGAAGCGAGTCAGTTGTGATTTCGACTGCGATCAAGAGCGAACTACCCTAGTACTTCAAGAGATTTTACTTAACGACCCAAGCGATAGTGTAACGGTACTCTAGTGTTAATTGCGATTCGGATTATTGTTGACTGGACTAATTTGTTATTGTTTGTGATGAATAAAGTTTTCTCGTCAGTAAATCGGCATTTGATTACCCACGTACGTAACAGAATTAAGACGAAGAAATGATTTTATATTATCAGCTCAAATGATTATCTTTGGGAAACCTGTGTCCCGATGTTCTCGATGAGCATAAAGGCACAACGCAACATTGGGGCATTTTATCTTTACAAAAAGGATGGTTATTTACTTGAAAACACAATATTTCCTTGAAAATCAATTGAGTTTGACAGATAGTATGACCTCCAAGTTCACTAGCGCCATCTACTTTGAGCTTCTTAGATTACACCCCATTGATTCATTCTAGTCCATCGATGTGATGTAATAGTGACACGGGTGGCACCTAATTTTTGTTTCACATTTCGACTGCTTTGCTTTGCCTGCGTTTAATTATAAGGGTTGGCAGATATTGTGACTTAGAGAAAGTAGTTATGACTCAGCTGGTGGAAGATGACATTAATATGCCCGCCATTGTGCATGAAGCAGATGTGCCTATAGTTTTATTTTAATAAGTAATAAATCTAAAAAAAAAACACTATTATTAAAACATCGATCAAAATTACAACGAACTACAAGAACTTTTATATTATGTTACTTGCTGCCACGGAACCCTTCATGGGTGAGTCCGACGACTCGCAATTGGCCGCTTTTCTTTGTTGGCACTTGGCAATAATTTCCCATCATACAAGTTTCCCGCCCGAATGAGAGAGAGGATGGCTGATAAAGGAGAAGGATGCCAAAGCGATGATGGATGAAATGTGCGAGGAGTGATATTAAGGAAAAAGGAGTCTGTGCTAGCGTGACGGCTGATAGGTTAAACACCTTTTCTAACAAACATAGAGATTGCCCTCAATGGGGATTTCACACTCTTATTCTTTTGGGTTATTCCATTTATAACTCGGTCTTCATGTTATTAGGGTTCCGTACCTGAAACGGAAAAAACGGAACCCTTATAGGATCCGTCCGTCTGTCTGTCTGTCAAGACCCTTTATCTTGAGAAAGTGTGGAGGTATCGAGTTTAAATTAAAACCTTAAACTCAGGTCTGCGGTCCAGCTGTGAAAAAACCAAACTTCTAAGTTAACGGATAAAAAAGATATGGCTGTTTAGATCGCAAAAAAACGCATATTTTGATACCCTGAAAGATTGCAATTAATAGGGTACTTCCCGTTGACCCAGAATCCTAAAAGGCACAAAGCAAGGTCTTATAGCACAGGTATATGAAAAAAATCTGAAAACAGTAAATTTGTTGTTACCTACGTCCATATATATAATATATATTATAATATGTACAACGCAACCACGACAAAAAAAAAAAAATATCGATTCGGAAAAATCTTTGAGACTCCATTCGGGAATTGTAGTTTGCACGGAACCCTCAGTGCGCGAGTCCGAGTCGCACTTGCCCAGTTTTTTTACACCAGATGCCCGCTGTGTTGTCCAAATGAACTCGCTATGTATGGTAGGTACAAGGAGGAGGCCGAACGCATCAGGCAACGGCGTTATCGCCGCCACCGCCGCCGGTATTCTGATCCCGATTTCCGGCCAACGTAGGCGCGAGCTTACGGACAGTGAGCAATGGGTACCTCACTTTCCGGCCGTCCGGTAACTGTCCGGACCAAGCCCAAGAAGTCGAAGGCGCGCACTGTTCCCGCGCGCCTCAAGGAGTTGTCAGCTACAGCAGGGACCCAGCCGGGTCGAAGCCTACTGGGGCCAGGGTTATCCGAAAGAGCGCTCGAGCCCCGGTATGAAGGCTAGAAGGAACGGGGTGGGTCTTTTAGTCAGTAAGAGTCTGACACTTTCTCCCGCTCCGCCCAAGGGCGGGGGATGTCAATGCATGATTATTTGCACCATAAAAAAAAATGTATGGTAGTACAGCCAATGTCAAACTTTCATCCTCTTTATCTTCGGAAAAAGTTACTTATTAGGTATAGACCAGTCCCCCTAGCCAAGTTACAACCAGTTTGTTTCGAATTCCGTTCTCTTATCGGTAACGCCTCGGTGACAGCAATTGTAGAAAATGATAAGTTGGTAGCCATGTTGACGCGACTGAGTCGGCCGCTCGTTCTACAATGTAGCGTTTGTTTAACAAAGGATGTAGCGTTAAACATTGTAGAAACGATTTTGAACGATGTGAACTTGGCTACGAATTGTCTATTCGTTTGTTCTGACCGAGACTTACGTTGAGATGACGTCATTCCCATACGTTTCGTCACTTTTCGATACCGTTAACGACGACGACGATTGCAGAATAACAACTTGGCTAAGCGTGCAGATGTACTCATTTTTGTGTGAATAAAGAATAAGTATTTATGTATGATAGGTATGCGTTTTATTTAATACAGCCAGTTTATTCTGTTTATTAGTCAAAACTAGTTTTGGCTGGCACCAGTCAAAACTAATAAGTTTAGACAAAGTTTCTTTAAAAGAGCGTGATTTCTTCGAGCGAAGTTCAGTACCTAGCTGTTTTAATTATTTTCAAATTGATCCCTAGTTAATTGTGATGTACCTACAATTGTTGAAGTTTTGTATCTGAAGTGTCTGCGTAACTGGACAATATGTGGAATAATTGAAATAGAAGCTATCTCGGTAAAATGGAGCTAAGAATTTTATTACAGTTGTACTTAATGACTACCATAGCGAAGTTTTACGAGAATGGATTAAGGTGACTCTCACCGGTCGCGGTACGCAGTCGCCACAATAGAATTTTTCGGTCCCATTGATATTCGTCTGTTCTACGAGCAATATGCCCTGTCCACTGCCAAGTGCTACTTAAGTTTGGCGATTCTTCGAGCTAAGTCGATAGCCTTGGTTCTCCGGTGGATATCTTCATTCCTGATCCTGATTGAAATTCTGAGCATAGCCCTCTTTATTGCCATTTAGGTAACTTCTAGCCTTTCTTTTGGTCAAAAGTAATTGACCAATTCTTGCAGTTAACAGTAGTTTTGACAAATTAACGCATTTGAATGTGACTGAAACATACAAATTTCAATATATTCTATTTATCTCTCTTCACTGGCTGAATTAGATAAGCAATATCCTTTTAATCTATACATGTATACTTAAAAAAAAAAAATTGGTTGCCTGTAAAGTCGGTATACGGGCGAAAGTTTTACGTGACAACGACTTTGAGTGGTAAAATAATTTTAATGTGAATATTCATTCGTATAGTAGGAAGAAGGATGAAATAATAGTAACAATTTAAAACATTTATTTATACAAAGAATTATTTCACTTTTTATGTCTGTCTCTCTCGCTCTTAGGCGGGCTAACCATGCCCGAGTGGAAGGGACGCGTGCCTCTCACTCGCTCTCATTGTGAGCGCATAACGTGAGCGGAGCGTAACGCAGTTTCTTGAAGTGTCACCCGGCAAACCATTTTATAAGACGTTGTCACGTCAAAAAATTGGAGTGTCTGTTTGTAATATTGAAATAACTGCTTTTTACTACATCCATATGAATATGTATACGGTACATACACCAAAATAATATTTTTTACAATTTTTGTCTGTCTGTCTAATCTCTGAAATGGCTGGACCGATTTTGGCGGGACTTTTTTTGGCAGGAAGCTGATGTAATAAGGACTAACATAGACTAATTTTATTTTAGAAAAAAATAAATTCAAAATCCGGTGGTCCACGCGAACGAAGTCGCGGGCACAGCTAGTATAAAATATAGACTTGAAACATACTACCCGGTTAATGTCATATACTGTACAAATTGAAACTGCAGGTTTGTTTCTCTTGGCGGGGTATTAATTACGCTACAGAGCTGCCGAGAGCAAGGAGCTCGTTCGGATCACTATATAGCACCATTACACAGCCCAATCTCAATTTCAATTTCATCTCGCCGATTTGGCTCTGAATTAGGGGCGATTTATTTTCATTCGTAACATTCTCTCGCGCGTCGTGGAAGGTAAATGTTAAGGCTTGCACAGATTTATTGCCTTTCATGTGAAACTTGACAGCTTCATTGTTACAATAGGGGGGTACTCGTTCAAACTAGACTTCTAATCTCGCTGCGTTCTATCTTTGAATTTTTAAAGGTCCCTAAAGTCTGTTGGAAGAAAAAACCGAGCGGGGTAGTACGTACGGTCATCGTGTATGAAAACGTTTCGCTATGAGTTAACTTGTTCTGACGTTCTCGGGGCCCGGGGAGTTAGTTACTCGCTTCTATCTGGAGTCAATAAGATAATATAGATACACTATTTGCGTTAGCAGTCAGCAAATATTTATCTATATAGTAAGTAGTTGTCTATAAACATGGTTACGTACGGAATAAATATCAAAAGTTGAATGCATAATCTACGTCGGCGTGTTACCAGAGAATCCACCTATTTCGAAAGTACCTCATTCTGTTTGTTTACTGTACATAACCGTTGAATCACTTTTTATAAATTTTGATATATACACAGATTGGCCCATAAATACAGATATAGGACACATTTTTAAACCGAGAGTTCGTTCCTTTGGCATATATTCCGACGTTTAGGTGTGTTAGGCTATTAACTGAAGCCAATCGATGATAGCACTGATGCAAGAAGTGAATTATGTACCTATTGAGTTCACTCACTTGAACATTGTGGTACATATAAAAAGTTCAAGACCGTCCTATGTGTGTAGTGTACAAGTCCGTAATCCGTCGAATCACTCACTCCCTGCCAAGCGTCGCCCTGTGAGGTTGAGGACAATGATAGGTTACCTCGCTCGCTGAGCTCAGCTCGACCCCTAATTTCCGGCGTAACGAAAATAACTCGATTCATTGATGATCGGCAAGCATGAAAATGACAAGTTCAAATGTGGCAAGGAATGTTCTTACACAATCCTAACATTTTATAAAACAAGTGCGTCTCCCACTGCGTCTATCTGTCTGTTTATTTATTTATTTTAAAAATTGACACACCAACGACTCATTCACCGTTTAAAGTTACAAATAAAAGAACATTACAAATACATATTATGGTGGATTTGTCACTTATAGGCGTGCACAGCACTTATACAATAATAAAATTAAGACAAAAATAATTAAAAATTGCATTGGAAAACTGTTCGCGATAAAGTCAAAAATTACTGAGCGGTTTTCATGCGTTTTCACCAAAATTGGAATAGATAAAGACATTTATGAGAAATGTAGGTATACATTAGGTAAAGGAAGGATCTTATTAATTGTGTATTTTGCAGATCGACCTGACAGACCGGCTGGTGATCTCAGCTGAGGATGGCGAGTGACACACGAATCACGAACTCACCTGAAGTCAATCAAACGACGATTGACTTCAGTTGAGAGCAAAGTTTCAATACGGCCGAAGGTTCGGTAGATTTTCTGCCGAAGCCGGAACTATTTTTTATTTTGCTTAAACTAGTAATAGGATCCTGAAAGGTATCTAATCCCTAATCCAGTATAGGGTCTACCCGTATTCCAGTTAAGCATTTCAACTATTAACGCGTTATTGATTAACATTCATCCGAACTCATCTTAGTAGGAAAGTAAAACTACATTACTACAGTATTTATCGAAGGGCGAAATAGAAGTACTTAAAGACGCCCATTTAGTCAGTTATATTTATATATTTAAGCCAGTCCCTAGTTATTATGGTTGAGCCAATACCCTTAACCAGGCGCTGAGGTCGTATCTGGACTACTACTGCGAAAAGCCAACCTGACCCTTTTTTTGAAGCTTCTTGTTTTAAATAACTCCTCTTCTATAGGGAAAGTCACATTATTACTGAATAAAACCTATCTGTGATTCTACTGTTGACCTTCACGTTCCAAGGCCGCGGTACTCTTTCGAACGGCAGCCAAACCTGATGATCCTAGGAACAGAAAACAAAATTAAAAAGATATTATATACGTAGCGTTACATCAGTCAATTAGAATTAGATGATTGTAATTATAAGTTGGAAAACAACAATAAAATGTATGATATTCTCTGCGCCATCCGTGCCAACAATTTATTCAGAAGTTGGAGAAAAGACTCAATTTCCGCCACTCTCCAAATGAGCTTTCAAGTAAGAAGATTTTATTTCAATGAAATTCACTGGAAACACAACAATGTATTCAAATATACGTACATCCTTACAGATATTTTAAATAATTACACATACATAAGTATTGTACGTACTCTGAAGTTTAATTAAAAGCCTTAGGGGCGTTACTGTTAATTTCGGATTTCTCCGGTGTTTTCGCCGTACCTTCTATTTTGTTTCTATCGAACGTGATTAGTTTTGCCGATGGGCGATGCGAATTCCACGACGGAGTTTAAGTAGCTGTGTTTTTGTGAAATAAGTTTGCTTTAAGAAAGTCGGAAATTTCATAAGTTTTTAACGTAGGCTGATGGAAAGTTTACGCGTGCTGGCTAAAAGGTAAATTATAACCTTTTGTAACTAGATGTTATGGTAACCAAACAGGTTGTTGTGGGCAATGTTTAATTAAACACGGAGTGTGTGCCAAAATACTTAAGTACCTATCTACTAAATTGCGTAGGTACCTATTTAGGTGTTTTGGGCAACACATTGGAATAGTTTTATTGGTCAAAATTAATTTGTTTTTAACCGATTTCATAGGTTATGCTCGGCTGAATGTATTTTTATTATGTATGTTCAACGATTTCTCGGTCAATCGTAGACCGATTGTTTTTTTTAATGAAATTGGGTGAGTTGGTCCCATATAAATATTGTTATGATCTGATGAGAATCTTCGAAGATATGGAACGTCTCATAGGGTCATAGCAGAACTGTAGGTCGTTCCAAGTAAAATGGCTTTATTTATACGTGTAGTCGATGACTGACTAAAAGAATGGGGGGAGGGGAATATATCGAACAGATGAAGCTAGAGGGTAGACCCCGGAACGTTGTAATAAATCAATGTAACCTAACCGTGTTTGGGATTATTATAATAGACTAGTTGCCGTAAAATATTTAATTAGTCTGTCTTTTAGATTATTAAAAATTAGGGACTCGTATTTTTTTATTTGTAAATTAAACCAAAAATGGCAGAGATATAGGCCATTAAAGTTACGTGTAACGTCACGCCACGCCGTGCTGCATTTTTGTTATATTTTGTTTAATCCAAAAAAAGAAAAAATACGTGGCCAATATTTTTTATAATCTAAAATACGGACTAAATAAAATGTAATTATTTTGACCCTGGAAACTCCCCTATTGTCATGAGATGCACTCTGGCTATAAGGTACCATCGAGCTAATCTGATGACTATTATTAGCTGAGAGGTAACTAAAAAGTGTAAAAAATGATTATCCAAAAAAAAAAAATTCAACCGATTTCAATATCAAAAAAACACTAATAAAGTAAAAAAAATGTTTAATTTCGGAAGTCGGTGTCAAATAACAAAGAGACAAAACTATTATAGTTATTATATTTGTCCGTCATCAATATTTGACACTTATCATCGAATGTTCACTATTTTTCTAAATCGAACCATTGTGCGCCGATGCAGATGTCCCATACCTACATCGCTGCTAGTCGGGAGGTTCACTAGAGTCGATGCTTGCTAGGGCTGTGGGAGTGTTCGTAAGAGTTACCGTGGCCCTGGAGCGCAAAGGGCAACTGAAGGAACACATGTTCCCAGCCCTAAAAAAAGCCAAGAGATCCGATCGATTTTGTAATAATAATGTAAAAGAGGACGTTCATAGAAATAAATCATAAACCTAAGTAAAACGCGTACACGCTTTTTTTATAATCTCCGAGTCCTTCAGTACTTAGGCACAGATCTTATATACATTGGGTATAGACTAGGTACCCAATGTTCTGCTTTGTCTCAAGAGTCTGAAGACTCTTTCGAGATACAATTTAAAATCGTATTTCTATATTTCATAAGCTGGCTTTTAAGTGATTTAGTGACATCAAAAATACATGATTACAAAAACTTCTTAAAATATATATTCTGTAAATCTTTTTTGTAAATAATATATTTAACAAATATATTTCATGAGAAACAAGAGTAACTATGTAGTTATTTTCTTTTTATATTTACAGGCTTGTACTTGACCAATATTTCACCTGATGGTAAACGATGATGTGTTAAATGTGATAATGTATTTTCGGAGATTAAAAAAAATAAAAAAGAAATATCTTACACTTCATTTAAATGTTTGTCTACACAAAAAAACTGTAAAGGATCGCAGAAAAAAGGATTCAAACAAAGTCCTCGATCCAATATTGAACAAATATAAAGCCAAATTCAATGTTTGGTTAGTCAATACGTCATACTTCTCACTACACCACACTCCATGGTATATTCAAAGCGTCAGGATTTCAGAACGAAGCTAAGCCGGAAAACCTAAAATAAAAATGTTCAATCTTTCGAAGGTGCCTACCTATAACAAAAAACGAAAAGAAAATAAAAATCAATTTCATTCGTTTTCTCTTTTCGATTTCAATCTGTTTTTTATCAGATATTCAAATGGTTTTTATTTGCATTTTAATACATGCCTAGTGTTGATCGCTAGATAGAGTTTTATCGGTATATTATGGAAACGACAAAAAAAATCTATCTGTCGATTGGGTAGCTCGGTTCGTAGAGACTAGAGACCCAGCTACTAAGGTTGTTTGCAAAAGTTGTATAGTTGATACAGTTATTGCATGTGCCATTCTAAAAATCATATTACAAATCAAGGGAGGATGGGCGAAACTGAATAGGGGCTAGCTTAGGATCTAATAACAATGCTACTTCAATAGAAAGGATTTTTAATGTTCTTTAATTGTTATGTTGGAAGTAGGTGCTATAATTTTTTCCTAACAGCGATTTGTTACTTCCTACCGTCACAATACTTGGCGCGGCGCCCACTATCGGTGAGCATAGCTACGGCTCAGTACATTTCGGGCGCCTTGCGGCGGCTTCGGGCGTCTGAGAACTGCTTCGGACCCAGTTATCACAACCACAACTCACACAGTCACACACATAGAACTGTGCCGGCTTGCGGACGTTGGGTAGCTCGTCGTCTGGACGTCCGGTAGGGACCGAAGGACCGAGCCCGAGTCGCCGATGGCGTTTAGTGGTCCACGCGCATCTCAAAGAGATGTCCGCGAAACTAGGAGTCCAGCAGGGCCGTTGCCCGCAAAGGTCACGCGGAGTTTATTTTAAGGAATTTCTGGTTTGTGTAAAAGTCTCACATCACCGTTCCGCTAAAAAAAACACACACACACAAGCACTTCTCTTTCCATTTGTTCTTATTTATTGAAACTTTATGCACTCTAATGAAACATCGTAAAAAGGTGGACTTAATGGCTTAGGCATTTTCTATCAGTCGATCTTAGGCTGGTGCAAAGACATAACGTGGCATTGCATGAAACTTTCTCTAATTATGTTTAATGTTTAAAACAAAATATTATTAAGGTTGAAGGCCTGGCGAACGAACTCCAGTCTGACAAAGAGGCTTTTTATAAATATACCTACTACTTAGTTAAGTAAACCTTTGTGAAGATAGAGTAAAATATACTATTTATTACTTACTTAAATGATACGTATAATGGTGGACAAGTTCGGTTTCCAAAAATACAACAAGACATATAACAAGGCAAGACAATATATATATTGGATAGGTATTAATATAAATTTTCCTGGAACAATCGGTAATCTATCTTAACAATCTTTGAAGAGGAAAACAGAAAGGGCAGTCGTGATTTATTTATAGCATGAATGAAGGAAGTAGGAACTATTGAAAGAAATTGCTGGTACCAGCACAAATCAGTGTTGTGTGTCATCTTGTGGCCAAATGAATCTTTTAAGTACTCTAAAAATGTATTGCTTCATACAACATTATTTTTAGTCAGACTCAGTTACTGAATGGATTCCAATAGTTTTTACACCATGTTATATTTTTTCCCAAAAATATTTAAAAAGGAACAAGTTGGACACCACCGAAACTAAGTGCAACACAGGTCACGGCAGGTTATTGCGGGTATTAGGCGCTAGCAAACAGCTGATGCAAGAACAAAACAACCCCTCAGTCGCCTGGATAGCCTGGTGACTGTGCTTTTTTGCTGACATAAAAAGTTTATAACTTTGTGATTTTTCATGATACAGTTATTTTCGCATAGTATATACTAAAACTAATGTCGTATATCTGTTATGGACCAAATGATAAATTGGGCATTATACATAATGCCCGGTCATTGTGAAAAATGCCCAATATGAGAGTGCGATTTGATAATAATTATTCAAATAATCAAATTGACCGGGCATTATACATACGGCCCATCACCTTTTGGGCAGAGTAATACAAACATTAAACCATTAAAATAATCAGACTCTCTTATTTGGATTAATTAGATATATCAAGGAGTCTATTATTTACCTTAAAACTCTGCCAGTTCGAAATAACGAATAATACCTACAATCTCTCGTAAAAATGTGACTGTATTTTGATTGCACTTTGAACTGGGTAGAATAGGTTAGGTTAGGTTAGAACTGTGACCAACCGCGCGTGAGCCGAGCGAGCGAAGCGAGCGATGCCGCGGCAGCGGCCGGCGAACGCTACGTCTAAGTTGTTTCGTCCATTCGAGATTTTAACCTTTTTCAGTTAATCCATTTGATAATTAATAATTTATCCAGTAATCCATTTTGACCTTTGAACGATTTGGTCAATAGTAGTCAATAGTGTAATAAATAATTTAAACATTGATATTCCAGACTTTGGTCAGCTGAACTGATCAAATGACCATCGTTATTTTAAACTTTGTTGATTTGTACGTTGTTCTTTTGAAATTTGCTCAGAAAAGTTTTGATTTTCTAATATGCAACCGTCACACCCTGCGTGCTTCCCTCCCCGCTCTCGCACCGCGTCTTTCGCCCAATTGTCATGTACCAATATAATAATGACCGTGCAATGTGATAAATATTGAAGTTAAGATAGTAATTAATCACTTGGTCCAATATAGCTAGACATTATTCATAATGCTCGAACATTATTTATAATGCCCGCATTAATCACCCGGTCCATAACATAATCTACTATTTGTAAGTTTTTGCAATCCATTACTGTTTTTTTTTTAAAGGAACTGACATCTTGTCTCGCCCATTCCAAGTTTTCAGCAAGGGAAATGGATGCCAAAAAACACATCCTAACATATAGTATCTAGACGATGTTAACACATTCTGTATTTCTTACAATTTTCTCAAGATTTCGTCGAGATATGTAGCTAAACTTTTTCAGTTTATTTTTTTTATTTTTTTTTTCTTGTTTTATTTAAGTCGTCATCCACATTTCACGCTGCCATGAAACATTATCATCACATTTGTATATTTCTACTGGCAACCCACCCCAGTTTCACAAGAGTGTTATAAATCTTAGACATTCTCTGCTTTTCTCAACTATTATCTTTTTCGGTTTGGACTAAGCGTTTTGTCTCATCGTTTATACCGCGTACGTCGAAGAACTGGCACAATCTGCCTGCTGCGGTCGTCCCGTCCGATTATAATTTGAGTGTCTTCAAGGCAAGAGTGAAAAGGCTTAAAAACCATTGCGCCTCACCATCAGAGATTGCATCACTGCTTACCGTAAGGTTTGATCGCAGTCAAGCACTAGTTTATATCAATTAAAAATAATAATAAACATGTATTATAAGTACAAACCTTCATCATGAATCACTCTGTCCATTTATTGACATTTAGTGACTGTCTCGTGTTAATTCAAATTGTTCATAGACAAATAGTATTAATATGTATTAAAATAATGCTTGTTGTTTTATTTTTTTATTTTTATAGAGAACTGCAGTTTTTTTGGCATATTGGTGCCAGATACGCTGACACCTACGAATAGAATTTATTATTGAATAATAGAAAAGGGTGGGGATATACATAGTTCTATTGTTTAGATGTAAGGGCAGACACCACATTCAGATTGACATATTTGTCGGTTTTGAAGTAGGCGAAGCATGTCACCATTGAAAAAAATGAACGGGATAAATGTTTGACAGTCGAGATCTTTTTTTTCAGTTTCGCCTGCGGCATTTGAAATTTCGCTTTGTAGCTATGAATGTCCCCAAAACGTTTTGGGCACATTCATACCTATGAAAACTTTTTTGATAGATTTCCTTTTTGATGTATTTGCTTAAATTTTACTATTGTAAAAGGCTTTAACTTTAGAGGCAGGATAAGAATATCTGGAGGACATGGGTGAGGCTTTAGATCAGCAGTGAGACAGTAATGGGTAGGAAAAAAAAGCCTTTAAAACTACATTTTCTTGTCAAATAACCATTCAGAACTATGATAAATTCTGTATAAAAGAGCGCACTTGAATAATGCGAGCTGTCCAGCACGTTACATAACTTTCATCTATCACGAGCCACATCAACATGCATCAACAAAAATACAATTTCAACAGCAAAAAGAAATAAAGAAAGAAATGGCCGCGCAGTGGAGAGTTCATTGAAAGGGCCTGCGTCTCCGGCGGCAGAGCGGCCTCGTCCCAAGTCCCGCCATCTTGCTTATTTACGAGACGCGCCGACTCACGACTATGTTTTGTTTATGTGAAAACTTTCTAGATGCATTGTGTTCTCTCAATGCGGATAAATTTACAATTTCGGGGAATACGTTACGTCACGTCGGACCTCGAATTTTACCTGTATTTTATTATTGATTTTATTTTAAAACTTTTTCTGAAATGTTTTCAACTTCTTGCTTCTCTTTTGTTTTGATTTTCTATTGTGTGCTGAGTTTCTCAATTTGTCTTTTCCCGAATTCCTTAAATATTTTTTGCATACCGGCACAAATATCTTCTTCTGTGTTAACAGGAATATTAGCTGTCTTTCATATGAATTGCAGTGTTATACTTATCGATATACTTATGTATCAGTTTCAGAAAGTGTTTTTTAAGTTCCTGAATAAATACTAACAACTTGTTCTTTGGAAGGAAGCCTAACTCCCAAAAAGTCTTCATAAAATATCTTATCAAGTAATCAAATTCCTCTTTTTTACTAATTTTAAAGTCTGAATATGCTTAACTAGTTCATTATAACACACTAGTAACACTAAGACGTTGAAAGTGTATGTGTAGACGGTGAAAGTTGAAGTTGTAGTGTTGTGTGTCTAACATAAAAAACATATAATAATATTAAAAATCCAACCTATACTGATAACGGACTAATAGTAGGTATGACAAAAATTCATGGCGTTGTGCGACCTCTAAAATATTAACCGATTTTGGTGATTTTTGGTATATATATATATACTGTGCACAAGTTGTATCAAGATTTCGAGCAAAGTCAAATGAAAATGTTATGTTCTACCTCTTTGATCCAGTGTACAGTGGTAGAATAGCAGCTAAATCTTAAATATTAGGTCATGAGTTTGCTACCTTTAAGCAGTTTCAGAGACCTTCTTGATTGACTCTCTGGGCTACGATCCAATTTCTCAGAATTTCCTTTTTTCATGGGACTTAACCATATTTGGCCAAATGTGGGTAATAGGTGGTCTTTATTATTCGACTTTTGAATTATCATTATGGCACGACGATATCCAAACCAAAATGGTTCTCCGCTAGATCTGGTCCCACCTGCGACAGCCAGACGAGGAGGTCTGTAATTATTCCTTCAAAGAATTTGCCCACTTTGTTGAGAAACATTATGCCCCGAGTTTTTATTCATAAACAACAGATCCCAAGACTCTATACCTCATGCCAGGGTTACAGCCCTTCCAGTTCTATTACTATCGGCACAAATCTGCCAGACCTACTTGGTAATACGAGACTGATAAAATAGGTGTGTCCTTTTGTCTTTTTCAAAATGTTTTAAATAGTTTAGTTACTCCAATAATTCCTAAATTCGTTTTTATAAGTTTTAGAGATTTACTTAAGCAAATGGTAAAACTGAATTATAACCTACAGCAAATATTAAAGTCTATGTTCAGTTAAACCACATCTACTTATTTTACGCCCGACACGCATCAAATGCTGCACTGGTGTGCAATCAATAAACTGTGCAGATCATTTATCAGTGCTCTCCGGCTCGAACGAATGTAACATCATTTTTTACAGTCTGCTGACTAAACATTTAATTCGTTTTCAGTGGAATAAACTAAACTGTTTGATGTATAGAGAGAGATGGACGGATAGTAAAAGCAATGTTTGCTGTCGATCTATATTTTACATTAATTGTCTTTCCTTTATGACATCCACCAACCTGCATTGGGCCCGCGTGGTGGAATACAATTTATGCCCTCTCCTAGAGGAGGGGCTTAAGTTCCAGCAGTGGGGACATTATAAGGCTGATTAATTGATTATTATATGCTATGCCTGTCTGAATTTAGTAGGAAGTATTATGCCTTGTTCCTAGCGGTAGGTAGAAGATGCAGAACTCTTGCATCTGTTAGGATATATATCTATAGATATCTGTCAGGATCTATCTATTGGCTTCTGCATTTAATTTAAATTTTATTGCTTGGAGAATGGGCACATTGGGAACACCCTCCAATAGCAATTAGATATATGTTATTGGATAGGTATTTTTAATTGGAACAACAATTGTTATGACTTTGTTGTTACAACTATCCGTTCTGGGTTATAAGCAAGGGTGGATCCAAGGGGGGGGGGGGTCATGGGGGTCATGACCCCCCCCCCTGGGCTAGATCCAGGACGTAGATGGACCACTAATTAAAATTGTTAAACATAATGTTTTTATATTTTTTTTGGCGCAATATAGATTTTATCTAGGTACCTACTTTTTACCTGTATTCTATCCTTTATTCATTTCTTTACACGTTACAATATATTAAAAAAAAAATCTTAAAAAAACAATATTAAAAACATTTAAAAATATAAAAAAACAGTTGTAACCTGTATTTATTATTACAAAAACTAAGAGTCACACAAAGTTATTAACTTCGTGTGACTTGACCACAACTGTGACAGGGCTGCTCTCAAGCAGCTCCTGCCCAACCTTGGGGGTCCAGATGCCTTTTGCCGGAGGCTCTACGCGGGAATCGTTCGGTCCATGGCCCTGTATGGGACGCCCGTGTGCCCAGCTGAACGCATGCCAGAGGGTCATGGCAATACGGATGCGGGATGGATCGGAGATACCGTACGGTTTCCCACGAAGCAGCGAGCCTCCTTGCTGGCCTGCCACCATAGAATCTGGAGGCAATAGTCCTTACATACATGTACGATTAGCGCGTGGAGATGCAACTCCGGGGTGAAAGTCCGCTGCCGCAATAGTTCGCGGCATGGCGGAAATGGCGTCAGCGACTATCGCAACCCAGTGCTGGGCAAGCCACAATTATGGCGGTAAGTCCCATCTTTGAGGCATGGCTGGAAATACCTCATGGCGTCCTCACCTTTCGCATGACGCAGGTTTTCACCGGACATGGTAAGTTTGGGAGATTCCTGCACCGGATTCGTCCAGAAATGACGCCCTGGTGTCGCCACTGTGCGGAACGCCCGGAGGACACGGTGGAGCATACAGTGGAGGTGTACTCCGCTTGGGCAGAGCATCGCCGTGCCCTCGTGGGTGCGATCGGCGGTGGCGATATCTCGCGCCGGGCCTTGGTACAGGCCATGTTCCGGAGCAAGGAGGAATGGCGGGCTGTCGCCTCTTTTTGCGATGCAGTAATGCTGGCAAAGGAGGAAGCCGACCACATCAGGCAACAGCGCTCACAGCGTCCCAACCGCCGCGGCGCCGCCAGGATTTTATCCCAATTTCCGGCTACCGTAGGCGCGAGCTTGCGGACTGCGAGCAATGGGTTGCTAGCTGTTCGACCGTCCGGTAACAGTCCGGACCGAGCCCAAGTTGTCGACGGCGCACAGTGGTGCTTGTAGTACGGGCATGCGGTAATTATTATTTTTAAATGAAAAGACGTTGAGTTTCTTCATAATACTTTATTAAAATGATATAATTAATGTACCAGTTTAAAAAGAGAAAGATATAATATATGTTTATTTTTATTTTTTTTAACATGAATATATCATATTTTTTCACATGAATTGAATTATAAATATTATTAAAAAAATATACAGTCTTCCACGACATGATAAGTGTTAATTACTATCTTTAAAAACACTTATTAACCCCTCGAGGGTTAATATAATGCACTTTTTAGGGTTCCGTAGTCAACTAGGAACCCTTATAGTTTCGCCATGTCTGTCTGTCCGTCTGTCCGTCCTCGCTTAATCTCTGTGACCGTTAGCACTAGAAAGCTGAAATTTGGTACCAATATGTATATCAATCACGCCGACAAAGTGGTAAATTAAAAATCGGAAAAAAAAATATTTTATTAGGGTCCCTTATATGTAAAGTGGGAAGTGATTTTTTTTTTAAATTTCAACCATAACGTGTGATATATTGTTGGATAGGTATTTCAAAATGAATAGGGGTTTACTAAAATCATTTTTTGATAATGTCAATAATTTCGGAAATAATCGCTCCAAAAGTTAAAAACAATGTGTGTGTGTCCCCTCTAACTTTTGAACCATAAGTTTAGAAAATATGAAAAAGATCTGAAAAGTAGAACTTTATAAGTACTTTCTAGGAAAATTATTTTGAACTTGATGGAAAGAACAGTTTTTGTACAAAAAAGACAAAAAGGTTCTACAAATAATTTCTGGACTAAGTAGTATCGTATATGCAAGCATTTTTTTAAACTCATAAGTGGGTACACTTATTGTGACGGACGGGAAACTATGGAACCCTACACTGAGCGTGGCCCGACACGCTCTTTGCCGGTTTTTTATTTTATTTTAAAAATTACATCCCTCTACAAGCTTTGGATGAATAGTACCTATTTTATAAGTGAAACCACAAGTTCGAAGGATTAAAACGATCAAAATTTAACTGTGTATAGCGCCAAATATGATACTTGAGTGAAATTGATAAAAAAAAAAACGAATAAGACTTAATTAAATTTTTAGTTTAATTAAGTCACTGATTCGATAAAAAATATGAACTTTTAACTGGGCTGACTAGGAAATAGAATAGTATTCTAATTCTGAATTTTATCATCCCACTCATCTTAGAAAGGTCAGTTTGAAGAGCTCTGAATAACTTTACAGTTTTTATGAAAGTTGAACATGTACTACATCTCCTCTGTGTATACCTACTTGCTTTGAATTGAAAATTGTAAATATTCATTTTATTATGTTTTGTTGAGGCGCGTGTCAATGGAGTTTCTTGCATGTTCTTTTCCACCGAGATCTACGCTTTGGAACGTGCAATTTAGCATCACTTTTTTACCACCACTTTGTCAATGCAAAAGTGCATGTTTAATTTGAAATAAATGTTTCAGAATTCTGAGTTTCTTAGCTCGCTGACCCGGCCACGAAGCCAGCGGGCAGTGCGCGTGGCGGTAGAGCGACATAGTGCTGTGTTACGAGAGATTGGTCTCGTAGTTTGCGAATAAAATCTCTGAATAGCAGTGACATCTTTGTGATACGAATTTTTTATTTTTATTTTTAACTTTTTTTTTTTACAATTTCTTTGTAATGTTCGATTTATTGTGGGGAAACGATGTTAACCCCTACAACTTGGCAAGGCAAGAAAAAGGCGAGTTACATCGGAATTATGAAGAGCAGAAACAGTACCACGATCGTTTATAGTAGATGAGTACCTGTACCTAGATAAATCATTCCTATTCAAATCGGTGTCCTATCAAAAAACGGCGAAATAATTTGCTTAATCACATCCACTTGAGTTTCGATACATCGTTAAAAAGCAAAAAATATTATGCCTAGTACAACACTATGCCATTATGAGACACCGCTCGCGCTCTAACGCTGCTCCCCGCGCTGCCGCCTTCGTGGCCAGCACGCTTAGCCAAGTTGTTATTCTGCAATCGTTAACGCTGTCGAAAAGTGATGAAACGTATGGGAATGACGTCATCTCAACGTAAAGTCGCGTGGTCGGAACAAACGAATAGACAATTCGTAGCCAAGTTCACATCGTTCAAAATCGTTTCTACAATGTTTAACGCTACATCCTTTGTTATACAAACGCTACATTGTAGAACGAGCGGCCGACTCAGGCGCGTCAACATGGCTACCAACTTATCGTTTTCTACAATTGCTGTCACCGAGGCGTTACCGATTAGAGAACGGAATTCGATACAAACTGGTTGTAACTTGGCTAGGGGGCCAGTTCCCTAAAAACCTATGCAATTGAACGCTACGCGGCCACTCTGCGCGCGCTCCACCACCACGGACACGAGTGGCCTAAGATGGTCCTGCCCGATCTATCGATCGTCAACATGAATCTAGTTAGTAAAGTAGCCAGTAAAAGCCTGTTATTTTATCCAACACAATCTTACGCAATGTTTGATAAGAGGCAACGCGAAAAAAAAGAAAACATCTGAACAACAACTTTTGTTCTATGACTTTTAAAAATTTATCATATTTTAGTTCATCAGATTTTCATACAAAAATAAAAATATTTAAATCGAACGTTTTTAATATAACGAAGTCCATGCGAAGCAAGTGACAGTACATCAGCGGAGGGTAGCTGAACATAAACTTGACCTGTTTACGGGTGACCCTCACTAGTCGGTCGGTCGATGTGCTTGCGTCGCGTCATACGTGTTCTTGTAGCGAAATTCGGCAGTAATGGTGTATCGATATTCTAATGTCGAGTACACGGAAATGGTGGGAATGCTTGCTAGATTTAATGAGTGGTTCGGAAGCCTGCTTACTATTACTACGAGAACAGTGCGCGGGAGCTGAAGTAGATACAAAATACAGAGTTGAAATGTATTAGATAGAAGAACGAAATTTTGAAGGTTTGTTTTTGATAAACGTGTTATGTTTTGTAAAAAGTTATAGAACAAAAGTTGTTGTTTATGATGTTAGTAATACAGTCCTGCAAGGTTATTACTGTTTTACAAATAACCCTGTATATAATATGTTTTTAGACACTCTTATGAGGAGCTAAAATGTGTAATTTAAAGTCAAAATCTCTAAGTGAACGGTGAAGAAAAACATCTTGAGGTAACTTCCCAGAGAGGAGACCTGGTTCCCAGCAGTGGAAACATTATATATATGGGCCAAGATGCCTGATAATAAATGATTTTTTATTATTATTATTCGCTTAATCATTAAAATTAACATATAAATTATATTTTTAAATATATAAATAAAAAATAAATAAAAATATTTAAAAATATAAAAAATAGTGTCCCACCGGTATCGGGAACAGGGTCCAAGCTACCGGCGGTCAGGGCTCCAGAGAAAGGAACCTCCTGACTATACGAGCCGTGTCCAGAAGTACCGCCCTCTGAATCAAGCCCTTGATCCAGTCGCCTAACGAGAGCCACGAGAGCTATTGTTATTATACTGTTAATTATACCGTGGTGCTATGTAGGCATCAGTACAAAGTTGTTTTTAGAATAGTCACCAAAAAATCTATCATCCTAGCAGATTTTTCAGTCACTAAATATATTAAAAAAAAGTAGTTTTAATTGGTCAAAAGTGCTTCTCACTAATTCTTGCGGTGAAAAGTTGAGTTGAATGCAACCAATAATATCAGTTTGAACAGTACATTATTATAATTATAGTAATCATCTTTATTCGAGTAAGTTACACCCATATCATTACACAATACAACACAAAACAATTTACATTAACTTATTACGATTAATATAAATCATGGATAAAATTGAATATTATTATATAAAACACAATAATTACGCTAATTATACAAACATTTATAATTAATCATTAAAATTTTATTAATTACATTATTAATTACACTACCTACATTTATAATTTGAGACACAAAGCAGTAGGTTCTGTGCTATTTCATCCTCTCATTACACATAATTATAATTTAGTACATATTTATGTACCTATCAGTATAGTGTATATATCTTAGTGTTAAGAATGTACCTACTTTGTTTTTTTTTTTAAAGTCTTTAATAAAATTAGTTTTGGAATGCAACAAGTACAACCCCTATTTTATGTCCAGGCAAGTTCTGTCCATTCCAGGTGACCTGAAAGAGATTGCAGTATGCGATAAGGCCGCCAATTGTGGAAATGTTTTAAGTTTAAAGTTCAATTTGTACTCGTTTTATTATTGTGTTTAATTAAATTAATGAAAAAGAAATACCGGGTTCGACTACATAGGTAACCATACAATTTTCAACGTTAAGGAAAAGGTATATAAGTACTAGTGATACAATGAATGTCTGATTTCTCACATTCGCGAATGCGAATGCGAATATTGACTTTCAAACAAATTGCGCACAAAATGTCATACAGGTTTCACATTTCGTGTCAGCAAGTTTAAACCGAACATATCAGAGCCGTAACAGACTCATTGAACGAAGTTTCACAGAAAAAGTTTTTCAAGAAACACGTATTCCGGCAGGGAATTCCACTCCTTAGCTGAACGCATAATTAGAGTGTTCTTTTTTTAATGGCCATTACTGTCCTACTGATGAGCAAATACCTCCCCCAAGACCCGAAATATAAACTATAAAAAACCGACAGGCTAGCAACTCAAGACTTTGGAGTTTTGACTTGACAAGTGCATCATTGTCGATGATCTTCTTGGCTTGCGTCTTAATTGACTCTAGTGCATCAAGCTGGTATTTGGCAGACCCATCCCAAAGATGAGCACATTACTCCATACACGATCAAACTTGTGCTTGATAGAGGTTGAGCAGCTGTTCCGGCGTGAAATACCGTCTCACCCTCGCTAAGATCCCCAATTTTTTGGCAGGCAGTTGAGCTTTTGCCTCGATGTAGAAGCCGAAATTGAGGGTAGATGACAGCGGCACACCAAAAAGATCGAGTTGGTCAACGGCACGGTCACACCCCGGCAAGATGGAGACGGGTAGAATTGGCTCCGTTTAAATAAGACTCGCGTAGGTTTTAGTACCATTGAACTTAATCAGATTGGCATCGCCCCATTCTGAGACTGTTTCCAAGAAAAAGTTCAAGCGTTCAACCATAGAAAAAAATAATCAATCAATGATAATCATCGGATCAATGCAAAATAATGATAACGCTATCTAAATGATAAAATAATGTAATACAATTTAAATTAATTTAATTTTGTTAATGACCTTTCAATTTTATGTAATTTTATAATACCTGTATACGTATGATTTTGTAACTGAAATGAGTCTTTGGTACATGAAATAAATAAATAAAATAAAAATAGCCTGTAGTGTAGTGTATGAGTAGTAATATTTTGATATATATTGTAGATGTGTAAGTGTGTAATCAATAATATATAATCAATGTAGCATTCAATAAAGGACAGTATTATTTGAGCATCCGTGACTATCATTTCTCTCCGCTAATACCTTCGACCCTACAAGCCTGGATCTGAGACCTTCCTCGCTTGCCGGACATCTAACTTTCAACATCAGTGCTATCGTCTGCATACCCAAAGGTTCCGGGTTTATGTAGGTAATTTTCAATAACTTTATATAATTGCCCATATTAGCTTATAAATAATTATAAATTATGAATCTTGAAAGACGCCAGAGGGAATTAATATCCATTTGACTCTACGAACGAACAACCATCAATAACCACTTGGATGGATCCCTCAAGAAGTTTACGATCCAATCACAGAGACCAATGTTTAGACCGAAGGAAGGAAGCTTAGCAAAAAGGCTTTTGTGCCAGCTTAGACCCTATCGAAATATTCGAGATATCAAGGGAGTCAGCAAGCGCTTCCCCATGCTTTTCGATGGCCTCGCTCCGAATGTGAATGGCAAACGCTAGAATGTCCCCAGTAGATCCCCAGCAATACGGTTTTCCCCGATTTCGGCGAAAACCGTATTGCCGGTCATTAAGGATGTCGTTAGTGTCTAGGTATGCCAGAAGCTTTTTGTTAAGCACCAGTTCCATACTCTTACAGAGGATGGACGTAACAGAGATGGATCGGGAGTTTGCCACGACTGCCCTTCTTGAGCACAGGCTGAACGTTAGCTTGCTTCCAAGCCATCAGCAGTTTTTCAGTCTCATATAAGAGGCGAAATAGGCGGGTTAAGTTTGGAGACAATTCAAGTGTTATCATCTAAAAAAGTAAATCATTTAAGTTGTATTGTCTTTCTATATCAAAATATTATTTCCTTTTTGGTTGTCAGAAACATTCGCCAAACATTCGCATGTTATTTGCGAATGCGAATGTCAAAAAATGTGCGAATATTTGCGTATACGAATACGAATATTCGTTACATCACTAATAAGTACATTGTAAAAGGCACAAATTGAATAAATTTCGGGTCATTGCGTACTGAAATATTTTATACGTAAATTACATTTAGGTGAAGTAATTTTAATTCAATCTTCGGGAACCATTTAGCGGTACAAACGAGAGGAAATTAGAGAATACCTACTTATAACGTTATTGATACGAATCTCTGTGCGAGTGTGAAATCAATTATGTCTTTATTACGCCCCCAGCTCATATTTCATGAAAATCTTAATTACGTTCATGTTATGAAGTTATGTCGCTATACATATTCCGTGTTACTATGTTATGTAAATCTATGTAATGGAGGGTGTCATGTTTTCTACTTAGATACTCATATAATAATGGAAATTTCAAACAAAGCTACCAAGAAAAATTTCGGGACTGACAACTAAATATTTATCAAAGTGGAAATGTCGAAGTTGAGAATAAGCTAATACCTAAGCTGTTTGAGACGTTTGAGTAATTTGAGAGCAGTGGTGGTCCAGTGGTAACGGCCTTGAACTTCGAGTTATATCTGAATCTGGCAAGTTCTTTGTGTAATTATTTCATCAACACTGCTCTGGAAACAATAAAACAAAATCATAGTGAGGTAACTGACATATCCTAGGCAGAACCTATCATTCGAAGACCATATAATATTACTTCCACTAAACCGTACTAAGTGTGGTATATTACGGTCCATTCCCACTCCTAGCGATGAGGCATAAGTCCCAGCAGTGGGACAAGGCTGATTACGCTTACGCTATTACCTTAAATTTGACCGTCTTTTGTTGATGGGTTTAGGGCTTATCTTTTAATCCAAGTCTATTTGAAGGACCTCTACTTGACTCTGCAGCCATGATAGCAGAAAATTTTGAAATAAAAAATATTTAAGTTACTGTCCATTTGGTAATTTGAGGTCCAGTCTAGTTGGAGTGTTCATGTTTGACATGGAATATAAGTTTAATAAGTCTTTTTAATTGCTCGGCATTGAGTTCGATCTTTGGCCACTGTCATGTGTTCAATATAAAACTACGTGTACATAATGCAGTCATGTTCCGGAGTCACCACACGATCGTTTTTATCGTACCCAATGGTTACTTCTACGGTTAATAACTAGAGTTACGTCTTAAATAAAAAACTGGGCAAGTGCGTGTCGGTTTCGCGCCCTGAGGTTTCTTTACAAACTTGCCTACATTTATAAATAGTTCAATTCCGGAATGGAGTCTCGGAAGATTTTCCATATCGCAAAATAAATAAATCTGACGTAACCACTAAACAGTTTTCAGATTTATTCCTATACTTGCGCTATAAGACCTTGTTTTATGCCAAATTTCAGGATTCTGACCGATCCTATGAATTTTGATTTCCTCGAGAGTGACGAAATGTACGTTTTTTGCCACATAAACCGATGTATCTTTTAGTCTCGTTAATTTACAAGTTTGATTTTTTTTTACAGCTTCAGGAGTCCGCAGTTTCATTTCAACTCGACACCTCCACGCGTTTCCGAGATTAAGGTATAACACCCAAAAAATTCGTGTTCTGAAAAAATTAGTTGGCTGAATGTTGGATATTACGTTATATTTAAAATTACAGAGCGTTTACTCGATACTAATTAAAAACGGCAGACTATTTCTCTACACCACTAGGGTATCGACTTAAGGCTTATAGTCCCTTGAACTATCTGGCCGAAATTAAATGGACGCAACTCTCGCACCCGCCTAGGCGGCAGTACGCATATCTGTGCATTTATATGCAGCCAGCAGCGCCCGGAAAGTGCACGGCTGACCTTTAAATCCATTTTCTTTGCGAAATATTGATTGATTTACATATGCTATGTTCACTTTGAAGAATATTTAACCACCAATTTTTATGTGTAAAATGTTTCTAAAGATCCAAGCCTTTTCGAAGGAGTAGGAAAAAAGTTGCGAAATTGCTAAATATTTTTTTTAGACAAAAGTATTAAAAGCACGAAAAAATCAAATGTTCATGAATCATATATTTTTTCAAACCTATAAACCTAGCCGTTACCAAGGAGTAGGCTTCAGAAAGTCGCTGTTTTATGGCAATTTTCGGGCGCTTGGGTCCTAATATCCCAAGATCAGCCTTTCAGTGTTTATCCTTGCAGATATTTTTTGTTCGCCTTCTTCTCAATTAGTATTTCTTTATAGGTATTTTTTGACAATAAAACGAACGTTACAATCAAAAAATGTGTCAACGCCAAGCCTTTGCTGCCATATAAAGACCATCTGCTCTACAAAATATAATCAAAACAATCTTTATTTGCTTGCGAATATGAATGACGTAATTCCCACCTGTTATGCGGAGGTTTTCTCATATTTTACGAGATAAAAACGAAACAAGTATGTTTATTCAGTTCTGTCAGAAACTTTGAGGCGACTATAAATAGAGTATCGTGTCAACCCTCGAGGGTGTCATAATATGCGACATTGCCATTCTGTAAACAGATAAAGAAAGAAAGAAAATAAAGTTTTATTATAGCTGCGATCTTTATTCTCGCTTTTAGATTTTCAGAAGAAAACAACACATTTGTGAACCACATTTATAGGTATACCTACTAGCTCCTTCCAACGGTTTCGCCCGCCTGAATAGATTTCTCCATAAAACCTATGGTGAAATTTTGTGAAATTTTCATTTAATGCTCGCCCACGTTATAAAAGTAAGCCTTGTTTAAAATTTCCCTGTCCTAGGTCCTGTAGTTTTGGTTGTGCGTTGATATATCTGTAAGTCAGACAGTTACTCCTTTTATACACATAGACTAGATTCTGCCAGCGGCTTCGTCCGCCTAAAAGTAGGTTATTCTATACAAACTTTGAACACCTGTTTCTTCCGCTTAGAACGTGATTTTAAGCTATTGCATAGCTTCTATCGCGGGGCTTGAGCGTGGAGACCGAATCCAGAAATTACGTATCCAGAAAACGAAAATAACCTAACACCGGGGACTCATTTGTTTTTTGAGCGTGGTGACCGATAAGAAAACAAATGAGTGAACAATCAATCAAAATTCAATTCAATGTGTTTCAAAGTGTAACTTCAATTAATATCAAAGAAAAAAAAAAACAAAGGAAACAAAATACTGCAAAAATAAATAAATAAATAATTATAATTGCATAAGTTGATAAAAAATGTTATGCTTATTAGCTTTACCGCGGCAGTCCCCGAGTGCCACACGTCTTTTTTTTATATCCTTTTGTAGTGCTTACCTACGTCATAATAGCCCTTGAACCGCCCGCGTCGGAATAGTTTGACTCCGACGAGTGATTTCGCGTCTTTTCGCCAGCGTCATGTGTTTGCGACTGGGTACTCCAACTCGTTTAGGCCTTCATTCCCCATAGCTGACAGAAGAGCTGAAGATATGGATGGATGGATGTGCGGCCTGGGCGGAATAAACGAGACAGTCGGATATATTCAATGTAGGCGGCTAAAGGGTTAAAAAAGATACAAGGGCTTGAGCCCAGTTTAAAAGTTCATATTTTTTATCGAATCAGTGACTTAATTAAACTAAAAATTTAATTAAGCCTTATTCGATTTTTTTTTATCAATTTCACTCAAGTATCATATTTGGCGCTATACACCGTTAAATTTTGATCGTTTTAATCCTTTGAACTTGTGGTTTCACTTTTATAATACTATTCATCCAAAGCTTGTAGAGGGATGTAATTTTTAAAATAAAAATAAAAAAACCGGCAAAGAGCGTGTCGGGCCACGCTCAGTGTGGGGTTCCGTAGTTTCCCGTCCGTCACAATAAGTGTACCCACTTATGAGTTTAAAAAAATGCTTGCATATACGATTATACTACAAACTTAGTCCAGAAATTATTTTGTAGAACCTTTTTGTCTTTTTTGTACAAAAACTGTCCTTTCCATCAAGTTCAAAATAATTTTCCTAGAAAGTACTTATAAAGTTCTACTTTTCAGATTTTTTTCATATTTTCTAAACTTATGGTTCAATAGTTAGACACACACATTGTTTTTAACTTTTGTAGCGATTATTTCCGAGATTATTGACATTATCAAAAAATGATTTTAGTAAACCCTTATTCATTTTTAAATACCTATCCAACAATATATCACACGTTAGGGTTGAAATTAACCCTAATAAAATATTCTTTTCCAATTTTTAATTTACCACTTTGTCGGCGTGATTGATATACATATTGGTACCAAATTTCAGCTTTATAGTGCTAACGGTCACAGAGATTAAGCCAGGACAGACAGACAGACGGACAGACAGACATGGCGAAACTATAAGGGTTCCTAGTGGACCACGGAACCCTAAAAACAGCAAGTGATAAGGTAATACTAGCAAAACGCATGAAATAAATAGTAGCACCACGAGATAGGTTACCTATATACATCGTCGTCGGTGGTTGCGGCTTTGTATACCTAGACCGCCCGATCAAGCTAAAGGTTATTGACTCGCTCATGTTCACGTTAAATAAATATACATAGCATTCCTTTTGATACATAATTTTGCACATTTAACGCAAAGATTGCAAGCGGTTTGGTACTGTAAAGTTGTCAATCCGCCTGCGCATCAAGACCCGCGGTTGCGTAAAATTGGACCATGGCAACAAACTCCAGGTTGCAGTACACGTAATTCCGAGACGCCATTATTTTCGCGCGTCACTCCTGTACTCCTTAGCGCGCGGGAAGCACGCCTTTCGCATTACCAATCAAATAGGGTTTGGGAGCAGAATTTGATCTATGATTGGCTATTATTTGTGAGTCCACGTTGACTAGGTGAACGCATCATTGTTGTTGTTCTCGATTGGTGCCTACTAAATGGTTTGCATTATTTACTCTCATGCGAGAATTGATTCGAGTTATTAAAAAAAGTATTTTATTTTTTAATTTTATCTTTACAAATCGATAGTGTTTCATGTACCGGTTCGACCCTCCGCGGGACTAAAAACGATCAAAATTTAACGGTGTATATTTTAAGTTGATATTTAAATGTCAATTTTTATTTTAATAGGTCCTAATAGGAAACCTTGCGTAAAATTTCACGCTCATAAGCCCTATAGTTTTGACTGTGCGTTGATGTCTCAGTTAGTCAGTTTTTTCTTTTAATATAGAGATTTGCTCTTGACCTTCTTATTAACTGTCAATAATATCTCGAATAATTACAGATATAGGAAAAACATCCTTCACCATGTATCCATAGCAACCAATGATACAACTTACGATTTAAGAACAACCAGCTTATCTTATTGTTAAAGTATTTTTGAAGAAACAAGATATCGAAAGAAAACAAGAAAATCGTACTTCAGACGGAGAAAAGATACGGCACTCTGAAGAAAAGCTAACGATACCTACTTTAAAGAAAGTATCACGTTTTATTTTGTAACTCCTGCAAGCTGTCATTTTGTTTACGACCGAGCGACACCTGGTTGATAACCCTAGTTTATCCATGCTGTGTCTAGGATACCTAGAGAATTTAGAAACAGCAGTTGTTCACGAAATATACTCTGCTTTAGTTCTATGCTGAGTGCTCAAGAAAGTTTTATAAGCCTTCAGTAATCTGACTTAACATGTCTGAGAAACAACTTCGACAGAGTTTTGATAAATTCTTCGTACACTTTTTTCGACCCCTGCGGTGTGAAAAGATTTCATAAAACGTATCTACTTAACTTTCTCGTATTAGGCTGAGGTTTTCAACTTTGGCAATACTCACGCCACGGTCGCCACAGGTGACGCCAGGCGCGTCAGGAGTCGCAAGGCGATTTCCGGCCATCGTAGATGCGGACTTCCAGACGGCAAATAATAGGTAGCTCTCCGTCCAATAAGGACCAAGCCCAGGGTGACGTGACGGTGCGTTAGTGGACGAAGTTAGGTTGTCATTATATTCGTAGTTAGTAAATATACCTATTTAATTTTATATATTTTTTTTAATTTTGTGATTTGTTGAATGATAAGCTGTGATTGTGAGTTTGTGACATAGTGACAAGAAATAAATAAATTATAATATGGTCCTTTTGATACAACACACTTAATTTTATGCACCACAACATAATGCTACATTTTATGCAAATAAAGATACTTAACCCTTTGTGTCTTACTATCCACGCCAGACACAATAACTTTTTAATTGTGTCTCTAATTACGGCATACGAAAGGTTAAACAGACTTACAGATAATGATTTTCCGCGGTAGTAATTATTTGAATTTTTTCTCAAAATTCGATGTCTGGATTTGTTTAAAAATACTATTCATAAAAAAAAGACGTGTGGCACTCGGGGACTGCCACGGTAAAGCTATTGCATAGCATTTTTATCAACTTATGCAATTATAATTATTTATTTATTTTATTTATGCAGTATTTTTTTTACTTTGTTTTTTTTTTTCTTTGATATCAATTGAAGTTACACTTTCACACATTGAATTGAATTTTGATTGATTGTTCACTCTTTTGTTTTATTATCGGTCACCACGCTCAAAAAACAAATGAGGGGGGTGTTAGGTTATTTTCGTTATGGAATTTCTGGATTCGGTCTCCAAGCTCAAGGCCCGCGATAGAAGCTATGCAATAGCTTAAAACTGACACAGTCTAAATTAGCTCTCGAATCATTAACTCTTCATGCCTATGAATAAACTGAAGGATGTGCTGAAAAATATAGTGTTACATTTTGATGGATTGCGAAGGCGTAGTTATCTAGTATATGTTTTTATCGTTACCCGCTTAAAAACTGAAACTACATAAACTCGTTCAATATTTCGGTTCTGTATAAAAAAGGGGAACCAACGAGGTATTTCTCAGCGTGGTTTTGTTTCCATATGCATTTATGTGCATTGGAAACGCCACAAACGCGGTTATAACTCTCCTCTTTGAGAAGTGGTTGGAGAGGGAGGGTGAAATTGAGGACGCCTTAGTGTCCTTAATTTTCATCTGAGCAGGTCCTCACTGGACACAGTGGTTTCAAGTGGTTCCTGTTTCAGACTCGGTAAGAAAAAAGTTCGGGACCATTGCGTAGATCACCTGGATGAACAGTGGAGCATATTGTGGAGATTTAAACTGCTTTTGTGGAGCTCTGCAGTGATCACTCATGACTACCAACGTCCGGCCCTGAACAGGATCCAGATCGGTATGGAACGAGAAGGTATAGCAAGCAGTTAACACTCTCCAGCCGCTGCAAGAGACCCTGGGCGTCGGGTGTCGCAGGGTAACTCCCGGCCATTGAGCGCGAGCTCTCCATCTCGCTTCACACAGAGAAGAAGCTATTATTTCCGTTAGTAACTTCAAAATGCCAAGGTATTAAGGCTATTTCTATGAATCAAAACACAAAAATCCAAATCACAAATAACCCCGAGAAATAACCTTCAGTCTTCCGTAGTCTGGTAAAAAATCAACGAAATTCGTGAAAAATTCAGACATAGCAAAAGACATGTTAGGTGTTGAAATATGCTCGTATGAGTGATCGTCTTAATTTTCCGAATTAATACTTTTTGATACTTTTTGGAAAAATTTTCAATCGTCTTTGAACTTTTCCCGGAATTTAATTCCAGAGAGGAATTATAAAAAAAAAAAAACTTATTTTGCGTGGCTCTTCAAACACCATAACTGCACAGGGTGAAAAAACATACCTTTACCACAGAAAGAGACGAGGCTGCGTATTTAATAACATATACTTAACTACCACACCTTATAACCTAACTTAACATTATAACAAGCTGCCAAAGGCGGAAACTGAACTAAGTGAGGGAAAATTCAAAACTCATAACCAAAACCAAAATAACCAAAATATCCAAACCAAACCAAAATATAGTTTAAAAAAACTATAAAAATATATAATATGAAATATTCATATTTTTCGTTCATTGTTATTATTTTCTAACTAGATTCAGATCTCCTCTCTAGGAGAGGGAATGGGCCGTAATCCACCACGCGGCCCTAGTGCGGGTTGGTGAATGTCACATTGTATATTGAACATTATTTTACACTTTTTAGTTTGATATGCTAAGAAAGCGTGTTTTTTTTTAAACTATATTTATTTTTCACTTTTTAGTGAATAGCCACCATGGGTCAGTGGATACGAAACGGGGCACAGAGGAAAAAGACTTTGGGAAAGAAGAACGGTCACGTCCCATATAAAAAAAACCCAGACCCGACAGAAAAGTGACATATCTCAGTTTTTTTGTTATTATTTATATAATCATATTATATAGTTTTTATATTCGAAATCAATGGCTAACACCAAAATATTGCCTTATGTTTTTGTTCAGGGTTTACTCTAAAAAAATACAAAATGCCTACTTATCTACACAATTCGTAATGTATGTAACTAAATGACGATAAATAGTTATGGGATGTATCCAGGAGACCTGGAAATACAGCTGTATTATATAATTTTTGAACTCCGAGTACAACATTCAACTTAGGATTTTTTTTTAAGGTTGTTTAAAATCATCTAATGACATCTCTCGCCCTTGGGTGGAGCGAGAGGGCGTGTCAGACTCTTACTGATTAAAAAATTCCACCCCGACATATTTCGACATATTGGTTTTATTTTTGGTAGAACCCCGTTGATAGCTACCTAAATCACTGATCTACGATCAGATCATTCTTTTCGATTATTCCACTAATACCGGCTGCGTTAAAAATAAAAATACGAATACCTGTTATCGTAACGGTGATTAATGAACTTTTTAGTTCTCTAATCACCGATATAAGCTCGAGCTGGCGTCAACGAATTAGTGGAATAATCCGATCTGAATCATCGAATATGACGATTTTAATTAATCCTAAGTTGAGGGCGAATCCAGAAGGGCATGCTCTGACCCCAGTACCAGAGGCAAAAAGGAACGGGGTGGAATTTTTTAGTCAGTAAGAGTCTGTCACGCCCTCTCGCTCCACCCAAGGGCGAGAGATGTCATTAAATGATTTTAAACCACCTTAAAAAAAAAAAATCCTAAGTTGAAGGTTGTACCTACTCGGAGTTAAAAAATTATATAATACAGCTGTATCTCCAGGTCTCCTGGATACATCCCATAACTATTTATCGTCATTTAGTTACATACATTACGAATTGTGTAGATAAGTAGGCATTTTGTATTTTTTTAGAGTAAATCCTGAACAAAAACATAAGGCAATATTTTGGTGTTAGCCATTGATTTGGAATATAAAAACTATATAATATGATTATATAAATAATAACAAAAAAACTGAGATATGTCACTATTCTGTCGGGTCTGGGTTTTTTTTGCCTGTTCTTCTTTGGAACTCAACTTTGAGTTAAGCTCGCCTATGTACATTAACATTGTTATCCGCTTATTTTGTTTTTTTTTTTTAATTGAGATAAACTAGTGCTTGACTGCGATCCCACCTGATGGTAAGTAGCGATGCAATCTTTGATGGTGAGGCGCACTAGTTTATTAAGAGCCTATTCACTCTAGCCTTGAAGACACCCGTTTTGTTGTAGTGTACAATAAAGAACTAAAGAATTAAAAAACAACGCCTAATCAAACTTTCGGGATCGGCTGGATGTGGGATAGTGGGATTAGAAGGGTGGGGAAACATCAGGGAACACTTCTTGTGATCTTCATCTCTGGGGCAATGACCTTGACAACATTTTTACATTTGGTCAAGGTCATGCCCTATGGTGTCCCAGACGTTTTCCAACATTTTATTCATTAGATCTTGGGGTCAAGGTCATTGACCTTGAGGTCAAGGTCTGGCGCTTGGGTGTCTTAAGCGTTTCCCAACATTCTATACATTTGACCTTGGGGTCAAGGTCATTGACCTTGAGGTCAAAGTCATTGCCTTTGGGTGTCTCAGGCGATTCCTAACATTTTATAAATTTGACCTTGAAGTAAAGGTTGAGGTAGGTCCCTTGAGGTCAAAGTCATATAATAATAATAATAATAATATTTCACAACTATCACACAACGCAGTCTAGTCCCAAGCTAAGCAGAGCTTGTGTTATGGGTACTAGACAACTGATAAACTTAGTTATATATTTCTAAATACATACATATTATAGATAAATTACACCCAGATACAGAACAAATGATTATGCTCATCACACAAACATTTGTCCTGGGTGGGAATCGAACCCACCACCTCCGGTATAGCAGTCAGGGTCACAAACACTAGACCAACAGGTCAGTCTATGATAAAGGATTATTGTATTGTCATCAGTCTGGCATCATCTGATGGGTGTGTAAAGTTTAAAAAAAATCTGATCGTCCAAAGATGGTCAAAATCGACACACAAACAAACATACAGTTGAAGCTAATAAAAGCGTATTAATAAAAAGCATATTACAGGGTTAAAGACTATATCGAAGACATGCTTGTTTGGCAATGACTACTTCTGCACATGTGGCTCCCTGGTAACCTATCATTATTGTGTCTATTAACAGCTCCAGCTCTGTTTTAATATATACCTTTTTTATTTTATTATTTTCTCTAACACATTGCTTTTGCAATATTTTAAGCATTTTTTACACTTCAACTTCCTGATTAATTTATTCGTTGATAAATTTATTTTGTTAACATTTTATTGATGGTTGTAAATATTTATATTTTTCTTGCTTTTTTTATATAGCCTTGTTTTGTAATGTGAATGTGAGAACACTGTATACCCTACGAACGCTCAGATTACTTCCTATTAAGAATTACTTTTTTTAATTAATCATTCTTTTTTGTGTTTTTGTGTACAAGTCTACACTGTTCTTACATAAAATCTACAAATATTGTAACATGAACCACTTTTTTTAAAAGAGTAACCATGGAGTTTCTTGCCGGTTCTTTTCCATGGGAAACGACCAATTTGGAACCGTGCACTAGCTTCTGACGTTTTATAAGTGCCCATGTATGTGAAATAAAACATTTTGACTTTGACAAATGAATAAAATCCCACACTCCCAGAGAGATAAACCATTCACGTCCATCATTTAACTTGTAAACTGGCAACATTTTAACTCGGCACGTCAAGTAAATGTGTCCGTGTATACTGAGTATTCACGTGTAGCAACACTTGACCCAGCTAGCTTCAATAGGTTGAATGCGGCGATAGGTAGGCGTCGCTGTTAATCTCTGCTAGACTTTTGTCTTGCGAAGCGTGGGTGGGATCTGTTTGGGTAGATATAGGCTGTGAGTAGGTAGCAAACTTATAAAAATAGACAATCAATTTAGTTTTAGTATTTAATACACTCATTGCGGAACGAGGTCGAATACGCCTCGTATCTCTCTGCTTTACGGTGTGGCTTAGAAAAACAGTCTTCTCTGCCTGTAAAAAGATGAATATTGTAACGTTATTTATATTCAAGTTATTAATTATTTCATAATCATTGTTTTCTTTGTTCACATGCCTTTTTATTGTAATTATGTCTTCTGTTAGCTTATATTACTTTATTCTTGTAAAATTTTGTATTTCATGTTTTGTTTACTTTCTGTATGAGACTACGTTGTCATTATCTAAGTTTCTTTTCCACTGAATGATAGCGCTATAAGGATATCAAAGAGTAATAGAGACAATGTTGTATTCATAAGTAAACATGATGATTTAATATAAATTAATCATATGTTTTAATTCATTAAACCCCAAGCGAACGCCGGCGTTCGCGCATCTATTGTCTTTCAATTGTGTCTGTCATTATCACGATTGAAAGGTAAAAGTATTAATTGTTATTGTTCTTACATAAATTCATGTTTATAAATATAATTTTAAAAATATTTCTTTTGTGAGACAATAGGCTAGTGTTATTGTCTGGTTCTTACATACCTACTCCGGGCCTCTGAGGGCCTTACTTCTCCGCGATCTCAGGCGATACCTGTACCAAAGGCTACTCAAGAGGAACGAGCTGATATACCTTCAAAATTTTGACCCTGCAGACAACCCTCGAGGTCCGCGTGGGTTCTGGACATTTGCCTTTGCCTGCGGCTGTCAAGGCTGTTGCGGGGCTACCTACGTGCCTGAAAAAGTCTCCTTTGTTTTATTCTCTATACTTTTCAATTTATATATTAAAATAATTTAAATATTCCCTCGCAAGGAACATACTTTTTTTTTTATTTTCCTTCATCCTTTCACTCTTGTCTCTCTAATCATAGCGTTGATAAAACGTTACAATATACATACATACCGCATAATTTTTAGTTTATGCGAAACCTGAATATAGTTTGTACAGATTCAGTAACTGGATGGATTCCAATAGTTTTTACACCATGTTATATTTTTTCCAAAATATATTTAAATAGGTCACAAGTTGAGCATCACTGACACTAATAAACACAGGTCACGGCTGGTCATAGCGGACGTTAGGAGTTAGCAAACAGCTGGGTGCAAGTGCCACACCTCAGTCACCTGGATGGCCCGGTGACTATGTATTTTTGCTGACAAAACAAGCTTATAACTTTGTGCTTATTTATGATACAGTTATGAAATTTTGTACATAGATTCTTTACATAAAAATACTAGACACGTGTTTCAGGTTTCGCATATACTAAAACTAATGTTGTATATCTGTAATGCCCTATTAAACTAGAATTCAGTGGTGTATCTACTTAAATACGGGGTCATTTCGACCTCGTACCGTTTTAAGCAAAAAATCTTCAACGGAGACTTAGCATCTGGTACTACATATTATCTCTACATCGCTTCAAAGTTGATTGACGGGTACTTAATGCTGTATGGCATTAAACTCTTACTATTTGTACATGAAGTTAAATTAAATAAAAGGGTGATGTGGGAAAAACACAAAAGCCCTTTTAAGCTGACTTTGAGTTACACGATCGAAGATTGTGAGAGTGAAATAAAAATATATTTTATTATTACAATAAAACGTACCTATAGAAGATTTATATTACCAGTTGAGGCAAATGGCACACGGAAGGAATTGCAAATATATGTGTTTACTTGTAACAAGCCTTATTGAAACGATGTTTGCATTTAGGATCCATCCATAAATTATATTACACTTTCAAGGAAGGGGAGAGAGTCGACGAAGTGTGACATTATGTGTCAAGGGTGGGAGGACTCATATGTTTTGTGACGTACCTATGTATGTATTAAAATGCCAAGTCTTAAATATGCATAAAGACTTAATCAACCTTATAGCTATCCCACTGTCGGGACTCAGGCCTCTTTTTTATGAGAGGGTATGGGCCATAATCCACCACGTGAGCTCAGTGTTGTTACCACTTCGATTTTTTTTTCTAAGATATGTTGCTTTCCTTACGATGTTTTTCTTCACCGTTTTGAGAGCAGTGGTGATAAAAATAAATTACACAAAGTAATGCGCCTGACTGGGTTTAAACCCACGATCTATAACTTGTAAGTCGAGGCCGTTACCACTGGTTCACTCCTGCTCTAATCATAACTAATAACGAATAATCCAAAAAAATTTAAAGTAAACAGTAATATTATACATCTAAATATAGGTACCTACATCATCTTTTTTTTTTTTTTATGGTGGGAAAAATCATGCATTGACATCCCCCGCCCTTGGGCGGAGCGGGAGATAGTGTCAGACTCTTACTGACTAAAAGACCCACCCCGTTCCTTCTAGCCTTCATACCGGGGCTCGAGCGCCCTTTCGGATAACCCTGGCCCCAGTAGGCTTCGACCCGGCTGTGTCCCTGCTGTTGCTGACAACTCCTTGAGGCGCGCGGGAACAGTGCGCGCCGTCGACGACTTGGGCTTGGTCCGGACAGTTACCGGACGGCCGGACAGCGAGCTACCCATTGCTCACTGTCCGCAAGCCCGCGTCTACGTTGGCCGGAAATCGGGATCAGAATCCCGGCGACGGCGGCGGCGAATACGCCGTTGCCTGATGCGTTCGGCCTCCTCCTTTGCAAGCATTACTGCTTCGCAGAAGTCCTCCTCGCTCCGGACCATGGCCTCAACCAAGGCCCGGCGCGAGAGGTCTCCGCCGCCGATCGCCCCCACGAGGGCACGGCGATGCTCCGCCCAAGCAGGGCACACCTCGACTGTGTGCTCCACCGTGTCCTCCGGGCGTTCCGCATAGTGGCGACACCCGGGCGTCACTTCCGCATGAATCCGGTGCAGGAAACTCCCGAACGAACCATGTCCGGTGAGGACCTGCGTCATGCGGAAGGTAAGGACGCCGTGAGGCCTTTCCAGCCACGCCTCAAAGAGGGGACTTACCGCCATGATTGTGGCGTGCCCACCTACATCATCTATGTAGGTACCTATATTTTCGTTTACTAAATTGTTAATAAATAAAAATTTTCAACTCTATCTGTGATTTTGTGCGTCTGACTTAAATTTGATTTTAAAAAACGAATTATGGAACAGCTATTTTAATTGTTACCATACTTCATTGAAATAAGATTAGACATTTAAATTAAATTATCTGAAAGGTTAATGAATTAAACAAACCTTTTTTTTAACTGTACGTTCAACCGATTTTGACTTTTATTTCGTAAGCGTAAGGATGACATTAAAAGCAAAAAAGTGGTTACAATACCAACTAAGTACTGCAGCCGTAATTGTCATGGAATTAACTCAACAAAAATCAAAATCGGTTGAACGGAGGGTAAAAAAGGTTGATTTAAATGTCTAATCTCATTGCAAAGCATATCGTTGACGTCACACTAGGGAAGGGGGGGGGGGTCTCATGAATGTAACTAAGTATGAAAAGGACGAAAGTGTACTACATCTCTTCCAATCCTTCCTTTCGCAGGTCTGCTGGAAGAAACAATGTGAAATAAGCAGTACCTTTGTACAAAATTTCATAATATGTTATCTACTTCTGTATATTTTTGTGTAAATAAATTATAAAATAACCACCTAAACGTATGAGTCCCGCACGCTATCTTGGCAGGTGGCATAATTTTTAACGAGATAGAATTGTTTCGTTCACTGTCTTCCCGGCCTTCCTTCTCGTCTTCCTTGGCGTGGTCCGAAGGGTCACAGGGGACATGACCTCCCCCCAAAATCATACCTGTCAAATTGAAAATCTAAAAATTACAAAAGGTAGCATCAAATGCTCTTAGAGATACTATGGACGTTTTGCAAAGTAAATGGAAAAAGCTGATGGTCACAACTTATTTTTTGAGGCATTTGAGCTAGCTGAAAAACTGGGTATAATATTATTATAGGGCCTCTCTGCAGAGGCGCACTATCCTCTGCAGACTTTTCGCGATATATATAATTTTCAAGGAAATGACGAGAAATATTTCCGGAGGACTGAATATATTCCAATAATAGATAACATTACGACTACCGGCCCGACTTTCTGTACGATGCATCTGTTTGGATTAGGCCATTATTATGTCAAAATCTGAATATAAATTCGGGAGGTTCCTGTATCGAATTCAGGCGGAAAGAATTCCCGGGTGTCACTACTGTGTGGACTGCACTCGGAGGACACGTTTGATTGTGCTTCGCTTGGGCAGAGCACCGCCGTGTCTTCGTGTAAGCAATCTGTGGCAGCGACCTCTCGCACCTGGCCCTGGTTCAGGCTTTGGCCTGAAGCAAGAAGGAATGGCAGGCGGTCGCCTCCGCGCGAAGATGAAAATCGCACGTGTGACGGAACGAACATCCTGACGCCCCAGCAGTCGAGACTCCGGCGACTTCGACTATCAGTCACGGTAGACGCGGGCTTGCGGACGTCGAGCAATGGTTAGCTCGCCGTCTAATAGTCCGGTAATCGACCAGACCAAGCCCTAGTTCTGCTGTCGACAGCGTGTAGTGATCCAGGCGCTCCTCAAAAAGATGTCCGAGAGGAGGAGAGAGATGCCGTAGAGGCCCAGCAACTCGTCCTCAACAGCCCGTAGAATTTCGAGGAGCACTTCCGACGTCTGGCTCCCAAACTAGATCAGACTAGGGCTGCCCTCAACAAGAGGCCTATGCGCATCAAATATCCTGTTTGGTTGTTTGTAAAAAATTGTTTGTTGTGTGCCCAACTTAGGAGGTTCAAACGCCTTCTGCCGGAGGCTCTACGCAAATATCATTCGTTCCATGGTCCTTTACGGGGCTTCGGTTAATTCAAAATATTTTATTTCACATAGGCCTACATGGGCACTTATAAAACGTCAAAAGCTAGTGCATGGTTCCAAATTGGTCGTTTCCTATGGAGATAAATCGGCAAGAAACTCCATGGTTACTCTTTTAAAGGTATAGGTGCCGTCATTACGAAAACGACCGGCAGTCAAGCTGAACCCATGCCAAAGGGTCATGGCCATCTAGATGGTGCAGCGACGCGGCGTACTTCTTTGCTAATCACAATAGCGGAGGGGAGTGGGGATCGGGTGGCGGGGGTGCTTGACGGAACAAGTACAAAGGCTTGATGTGCTTGCGTCGCGTCATACAGACGACGTAGGTAAGTATAGCATAATACAGAGTTGAAATGTGTTAGATAGAACAACAAAATCTTGAAGGTTTATTTTTAGTAAATGAATTATGTTTTGTAAAATGTCACAGAACAAAAGTTGTTGGCTATGACGTTAGTAACACTGTCCTGCAAGGTTGTTAGTTTTTTACATATAAACCTGTATATAAACAGAAACGAAAGAAAAATATTAAAAAACTCGTAACATTAAAACTCGAGCAGTGGTGGCCGAGTGGTAATGGCCCAGACTTACGAGTCGCGGGTCGCGGGTTCAAACCCAGCCAGGAGCATTTCTTCGTGTAATGTTATTAATACTTACGTTTACTTTACTTATCAATAATCACATCTCTTTATAATATTTCTTATATATTTAGTTTGTTTATTTTCTTTGATCACTGTCATCTGTCATGTCACTACTATTTTCTTCTATGGTTTTGATTAGGTATCAACAAAGAGTATTTTTATAGTCTTAGGTTTTATTCTTTTACTCATAATATTATTTATTTTGTAAACATATAATTTGCTATCAAATTATATGTTCTCTTATCTGAAACTATTCTTTAAAATTAAATTGTAATTTATATCTTTCTTGTGAAACAGCAATGCTGGCTGAAACCTGTTTTCAAATTTAAATTATGAATTGACAGCCAGCATAGCCGTCAAAATTGACTATAAAAACCATGTTTGTGAGTTTCTTGTGAGTTTTTCGGTCAGACTCTTGGTGCAGCTACATGTACAGTTCCTGGTGTCAGTTTTTCTACATGTGACAGTTTCTTGGCTCAGCCCCTGATCGAGCTCCTTGGACCATGAAGACCTCCTCTGAGAAGGATCGGAGGACCCTCCTCTCTGCCTCTGCCGGCCCTCACGGCAGAGGGCTGTTCTACTTTTGGACCTGGCCTCTGTGGGCCTCCTCTCCACTGCTGCCCAGCCAGGAGCATTTCTTCGTGTAATTTATTTCATCACCACTGCTCTCAAAACGGAGAAAGAAAACATCGTGGGGAAACCGGTATGTCCTAGAACAAAAAATTCGAAGACATGTGACATTCGCCAACCCGCACTGGGCCCGCTGTGTCCGATGTGGTGCGTCAAGTTAGGAAGTATTTCATGCCTTATAGTGACGTACCCATCGGAAGCTCAGCTCACCCATGGCTCAACGCTGATTGCGTTCAAGCTGAAGAGCGTAAGCATTCGGCGTTTCTAGCTTAGGTTGACGCTCGTGACCGAAAATCTCTGGATCTGAGCTCAGCAAAGTGAGCCTTTAAGGCGTATAGTCCCTTGCACCATCACTCGCCTAGGCGGCAGTACGCAAATCTGTGCATTTATTTGCGGCCAGCAGCGCCCGGAAAGCGCTTTAAATCGTGTACATTACCGCAGCTGGAAAGTTGCACGTAGAGCGATATGAGTGGAACGTATAATTAGTGCGTCATCTGGTGTAGATGTGCGCGACATATAAAATTAGTGCGTCTTGTCGTTTTGGAAAAAAATTGAAAAAACGATTCCAGCTGGGGTAACGTTACCGCAGCAAGAAAATTTTTAAAAACTAATCGGAGAGAAAAAAATTGTATATGAGCAGGTAGCTTATGATTGTGCAAAGATGTGCCCCGAAAATATAATCGGTGCGTCTTCAGGTTTTCGAGATATTGCATTTCCTGCTGGAGTAACGTTTTGCAGAATCGTGTATCTCTAAAACTATTATATGTGCGGTTGTACTATAAACATACACGGGTAGCTCTTCATATGTGCGCATATGTGACAGAATTCGATTTATAGAAATATGTATAATTCTCGAGTAATAGCACTTTTTTGAAAAATCGAAAATATATCACAGCGCTTTAACGAGAAAACTAATGAGCTCTCTGAAAACGGTATTCAGTCCCACTAGACGTTTATTATAAGCACATATCAGTTCCAAAAGCGCACATGCACGGGTTATTGAATAATCCTGCTAAAAGTAGAGACGACGATGCCCTAAGTTTGACGTCAACGTACAAGAAACTGGCTTAATACAATATGTGAAGGTATTTACCAATAATTAGTGCGTATAATCAAGTGATATATAGTGAAAATACAGCTTCGAATATCTCGTACATAAGAAAATATAATAAGAAAAGCAAACATGTAGATAACGGCTGGCTACCCGACCAAATTCGAATGGTCACAAAAAAGCGACGGATTAGTACATACACATGACCTTCTTTATTGAACGTGTTAAGCCTTAGTTTTTGTCTGTACAGTCGCGTTCAAATGTGTGTTAGAAATAATAATATGATCTAATTTTAATAATAATAGGTATAATAAGTGTCTGTTTGTAAAATACATACGCTTTGAATACTAGATATAACTAACTAATACAACAACACGAACCACTAATAGATAAATTTCATACTTAAGTAGGTGTATTTGAAACTAGCTTCTAGCGGCTTCAAAACAAAAAGGAGGCCGTATTAAAAAAAATTGAAGCTGTTCATCCTAGCTGTACGCCACTTAAACGGAGTTGATACGTTTGATTATTCATGAAAATAATAAGTATGCGATATATTATGATGCATGTTTATTTAACAATTAAACGTGTGCCGCTTATTTAGCCACGATATTCAATACCGCCAAAGCTCAAGCATGTCCGTTCACTGCTAAATCTGTCTGATCACCTTTGCTCTTGCTTTTTAGAATGTATCCTTGGAATGTATTGCCTTCAGCTCTTGGAAGTTGAAATTTCCTTAAACTTTGGGCAGTTCATTGAGTACAAAGCTACGGTAGCTGCTAGGAAACTCGACATTCATGATAAGATTAGATGGCACTCAGTGGCGGATTAGCCATGTAGCAAGAGTAGCAAATGCTACAGACCCCCCATTTGGGGGCCCTGCGTGTTCAGGGATCCCGCATTTTTGAACTTAAAAAAAACTTGTCAAAATATGTGTACTGTATGAAACCTAAATACACCTGATTTCTTTGGATGTGATGAGATAGTCACTTTGCTTCAAACTTTCCTGCAAGCAAACTACAGAATAGAAGATCTCTTAGAATTTGACCCATCATCGTACTTTTTACGCAACTGACCATGGAGTTGTTGGTGTATAAAAGCCTTGTTTTCAAACTTATATTTAGAAAAGGTAGCTTTAGCCAGCAGCTTCCTGCGCGCGAAGCCGCCAGCTAAAACTACTTAATTTTAATATGTTTAGCCTCGGTTAAGCTTAATTTTAATAACCCTACCTACTAAGAATAAGCATAAACAAGGCTTTTAGGGAATTGCATATTTTGTGTGCCTATGTGAATATTACATTGCCTGTGCGTAGAGACATTTGGCTCTGAAACGTAGTCGTTCACAATGCGCCTCATCAGATAGTTTTAAGTTACAGAAAGAGCAATGAAGAGGAAGATAAGCTTAAGTGGCAGTAAGCTGGGGACATTGCTCTCAGAACAGATGATCGATGGGGCCGAGAGGTTCTGGTATGGCGATCGGATACCTCAAGACGCAGCGTTAAAAAGGCCTAGCAATAAGGGTACCAATAACCTTTTTTTTTTTGTAAGGCTTACGTGAAGTCGATGGAGGCGTGATAAACAGGACCGGCCGTTGTGGTGATACTTGGGAGAATCCTTTGTCTAGATGAACGCCTTTCAGCTGAAATGATGATGACGATCGATGTTGGCATGTTGAATATGTTGATGAGATCAATCTCTCAGAAAGATTATTCCAATTAAAGATTGGCTTAATCTGACCTTTCCAAAGAAAAATAAAAAAATATTGCATCCTATTAGAAGGAGGCCCTTTGGTCGAATTTGCTACAGACCCCGCGCCGGTTCAATCCGGCACTAACGGCGCTTCACACCAGGACAGCATCGAATGTTATACAAAGCATAGGTCCATTCATTTGTAGAGCCACATGTGGGCGGTGGGTCTTTCAATTAGCACTTCCCTAGAATTGAATAAAACAAATTGTGTGTTATCGATTTTTTTTTATTAATTTGGATGATATATAATATCATTCAAATGTTCAAGAACACAATTTTGACAATTCTTTTTTTTTTTTACTCTGCCCCACACAACGTTTGATAAATAATTCGTTATCATCTTTCGATTCGGTCAAACTCTATTCCAGGGCATGGTCTACCCCAGTGGCGTGCCCGCCATACAAGCCAAAAAGCCCGGCTTGCCCTACCAAAACCTCACCTAATTCATAGAACACGACTAATCAATTAATTATCACAAAAATCTAAACTTCAAACTTCGCGCGCTTACGCGGTTACGCTAAGTTGCTACTGTGTTGTGCGGAATTCAAAAATCATTTATAAGACGATATCAGGGTGAAGCGAGGATGCCATTCTGAGCGAAATCTCTCCGATCTCACTCTAACACTTAATAAAAGAAAGAGATGAACACTAATGTGTTGTTGTCTTTTTCTGCCTCAAAGGCTTTTATGAGGCTTTATCTTCTATCTCTACTTTTGATATAAAAACGTCAAATTTTGAGTGTGTGTGGGTGTAATTTGTTATTGTGTGCAAATGCTCGTCGAACATTTTGTTCTAAAAAAAAGCCGGGCTTTGGTAAATTTATGAATGGTTTTTGTTGACATAAATTTTTACGCATGTTATAATACGAGGCGCCCTCTATGACGCGTAAAGTTGTACGAACTAAAAAGTACTCAGTTCAAATTTAATTTGCTTTGATCGGTTATCGTGTAATTATTGTTGTCGTACGTAATTATTGTTTTGATAGTTTTTTTTTTTTGTTTTCCGTCATTTAACAGTTTATGAATTCGGAAACTATACTTGTGATTGTGTGTGGATATGATTATGTGTGGAATTGATATTGGCCAGGTAGGGTTTGAGTTTTAAAGATAAATATAATCTTGTAAGTTTACTATTTTGAATATTTCTCAGAAAAGTTAATAACAATGCTTGAAATACAGCAGGTATGACTCAAATAACTTCGCTAGTGCCATGAAAATTCTCAAAAGTACTTGAACGCTCTTAGTTCATTCTTTATTTTTGGTAAACCGCCTATAGAAAGTTGGTTCTCTTTCTCGACAGTTAAGTGATAGGTGTGTTTTAAAAAAGCGAACAACGAAAAGCTGCCGCTGTTTCAATTGTGAGTATTTGCCAATAATATTACATATTATTATAAAGAACAAGTGTTTGAAACACCAAGATTTCAAAAAAAAATTATGTGTTAGTTACACATTCATAACTAGATGGCGTTGGCGTCAAAACAGTAACATTAGATCAGTATCTAGAACTCGTTTGTTTTATTTCACACTCAACTCAACCTTACATTAGATATTCATTAAGTTCAAATTAATCGTTTTAATAGTATTGGCTGACCATCCCGGCCGGCCGGCACTCGACAGCAAGAGCGGCTTTCCGAATTATCTTTGATTGCAATTGAAAATCAGCTGTTTGTAGAATTAAAACGTTCACAAACTTTTTACGCTGGTGGAAGTAATAAAATCATTTTTCATTACTCATACTCTGAAAGTAGGTCTGAAGTTGCTTGAGGAGCGGGCTGAAAGTGATACTTTTCATCCCTAGGGAGTTTTACTTTACAACTGACAGCTGTCAAATTATTAAAAAAAAACTGGTTCTATCTTCACATTTCTATTGAACCAAGTTCCAATTTTCCATACAGCCAGTCAATCACAGCGCGATATACAATTGAAATAACTTAAAGACAAGTATTAATTTACTAATGTTATATTTTAAGTGATTTATTTCTTCAACTATTTCTTTAAAATACTTTATTTTTAAAAGATTACAATTAATTTCTAATTTTTCATTAATGAGGCTGAATAGCTGGCCGACCGCAGAAAAAAAAAACAAAATGGCGGGAAAGTGGCAATCAGTCGTTGGTTTTTTCGAGTTTCGTTGACATTTCCGTACAACAGAGATTTGTATTATTATATTAACACGTTATGTTTATCAGATTAAAATAGTGATTTAACGCCTAATTTCATAAGAGAAGAGGCTAAAGCAGTAGTGGAATACCTTTTACCGCTTAAATCAGAAGAAAGATACCTACTTAGAATCATAGGTACGACGCTCAGGTTTTACAAACTTTTTATTTTATTTTTAGTTTCCTCGTTTTCGTAATGAAAAGCACAGTGTTTACCTCGGGGTGAAAGTAACCCATTTAATCCCTCGAATTAGCGACCTCGCTTCGCTCACCCGCCAACTCCTTCTCGGGACGAAATGAGTTACTTTCACCCCTAGTGTAACAATGTACTATTTAAATAAAGATAATTTGAATTAGAATACATTTTTTTTTCTATTCTTGTATTCAAACTTCACGATTATTGGTATGATGATAAAGTTGTTGTGGTGAAGCTTTTGTTATCATTATTTATTACTTACTATTAACATTATATTAGTTAATAGTAGTGTAGCAATTCGGAAAAATCAGCATTACTGTACTGATGACACGTGGTAGCACGAGATTTTTTTTAATAGGTAAGTAGTAGTTAGGTCAAGATTCCTTGGCTTGCCCCCTGTAAAGGCATCAGGCACGCCACTGGTCTACCCGTGTGACAATAATTCACTCAAATGCGTTCATGCATGAAGAAGTAACAAACATACAATAATTGTTTCTTATCAAGTATATTATTCTGTTTATTCATATAACGTGTTATTGTGTTTATTACATGTATCTCTATCCACTTCCCTTATTATTATCCAATAAAAAGTTTATTTTTTATTTCTTTTCTACTTCAGTGTACTGATGTACAACACGTGTCAATTGAGTCATGAGTAAAGTTAAGAAGGTCATGTGTATGTACTAATCCGTCGCTTTTTTGTGACCATTCGAATTTGGTCGGGTAGCCAGCCGTTATCTACATGTTTGCTTTTCTTATTATATTTTCTTATGTACGAGATATTCGAAGCTGTATTTTCACTATATATCACTTGATTATACGCACTAATTATTGGTAAATACCTTCACATATTGTATTAAGCCAGTTTCTTGTACGTTGACGTCAAACTTAGGGCATCGTCGTCTCTACTTTTAGCAGGATTATTCAATAACCCGTGCATGTGCGCTTTTGGAACTGATATGTGCTTATAATAAACGTCTAGTGGGACTGAATACCGTTTTCAGAGAGCTCATTAGTTTTCTCGTTAAAGCGCTGTGATATATTTTCGATTTTTCAAAAAAGTGCTATTACTCGAGAATTATACATATTTCTATAAATCGAATTCTGTCACATATGCGCACATATGAAGAGCTACCCGTGTATGTTTATAGTACAACCGCACATATAATAGTTTTAGAGATACACGATTCTGCAAAACGTTACTCCAGCAGGAAATGCAATATCTCGAAAACCTGAAGACGCACCGATTATATTTTCGGGGCACATCTTTGCACAATCATAAGCTACCTGCTCATATACAATTTTTTTCTCTCCGATTAGTTTTTAAAAATTTTCTTGCTGCGGTAACGTTACCCCAGCTGGAATCGTTTTTTCAATTTTTTTCCAAAACGACAAGACGCACTAATTTTATATGTCGCGCACATCTACACCAGATGACGCACTAATTATACGTTCCACTCATATCGCTCTACGTGCAACTTTCCAGCTGCGGTAATGTACACCTTTAAATCCATTTTCTCTGCGAGATATTGATTGATTTACATTTGCAATGTTCACTTTGAAGAATATTTAACCACCTATTTTTATGTGTAAAAATGTTTCTAAAGGTCCAAGCCGTTTCGAAGGAGTAGGGAAAAGTTGCGAAAAGTTGCGAAATTGCTATTTTTTTTTTTTGACAAAAGTATTTATTGCACGAAAAAATCAAATGTTGATATTATTGTTCATGAATCTATAATAAACATATATTTTTTTCAACCCAATTGACCTAGCCGTTACGGAGGAGTAGGCCTCAGAAAATCACTGTTTTATGGCACTTTTCGGGCGCTTGGCCCTTAACCGTGCTGCCAAGTCTTACAAAAAGGTACTAAAGAAGGCTCGCTTTGACCGCATTGCCCATATTGGTACAAAACTTTCTGCACAGCCATCCGGTAGCAGACCTTTCTGGTCCCTTGCCAAATCGGTCGAAGCGAACTTCTGTCGGCTCACATTGCCTCCGTTAGTTAAATCTGACGGAACACTGGCTCATACGGCGTGAGAGAAAGCAGGTCTCTTTGCATCTCTCTTGGCCACCGACTCTACCTCACTGCGACACTTCGATGCCCGAGGTTCGCATAAGGAACAAAGAAGTTCTGATAGCTCTGTATCGTCTAGACGTGAATAAAGCTAGTGGACCCGATGGTATACCAGCGATTGTTCTCAAGACTTGTGCGCCCGAGTTGTCTCCTGTATTGACACGCTTGTATCGCCTCTCGTTTAGGACTGGAATAGTGCCCAAGTCCTGGAAGCTTGCCAATTTGCAACCCGTGCCCAAAAAGGGCAGTCTTGCCGATCCTACCAACTATCGGCCGATTTCGGTAACCTCCATACTCTGCAAGATTATGGAGCGTGTATTGAACTTGCGCCTCATGGCATACCTAGAAGGTAACGATCTCCTCAGTGACCGATAGTACGGGTTTCACCGCAATCATTCTACTGGGGACCTACTAGTGTATGCCACCCACTTGTGGGGCAAGGCCCTCGAGAAGAATGGGGAAGCAATTGCTGTCTCCTTAGACGTCTCAAAGGCCTTCGACAAGGTATGGCATGCTAGCCTCTTGAGTAAGCTTTTAGCATACGGCATTTCTCCTGGTCTGATTAACTGGATAAAAGACTTCCTGAGAGAACGGTCTCTTCGAGTTGTTGTCGATGGATGCTCACCAGAGCCCATGACGACTAATGCCGAAGTTCCTCAGGTGTCAGTGCTCTCTGCAACTCTTTTCCTACTGCATATTAATGATCTGCTGATGCCTGGTATCTATGGGTATGCAGATGATAGCACACTTGTAGAGAGATACCTGCCAGGTGCTCGGGCTAGTAAAGAGCTTTTGTGTTTCCTGATAGCTACAACTTAGGAATCTTTAAGTCGAGAGTGAATAGGTTTCTTCTAGGCAAGCGTGCTTCATTGTCGACCACATCATCGCTTACCATCAGGTGAGATAGTGGTCAAACGCAAGCCTATCATTAATAAAAAAAAAAGCAAATCCGGACCGAACGAGAGGCTATGGTAGAGCGTACGAATATCTCGCTTCAGGCAGTCTCTAAGTGGGGCGAAACCAATCTGGTGGGATTCAACGCCGCCAAAACACAGGCGTGTCTGTTCACCGCCAAAAGGAGCCCGTTCACCTTGGCTCCTACTTTTCAGAATGTATCATTGGCTTTTACCGACCGCCTTCAGCTCTTGGGTATCGAAATTTCTTCCGACCTCAATTTTGGGCGGTTTATTGAATCCAAAGCCAAAGTAGCTGCTAGGAAACTAGGCGTTCTCGCAAAAGTCCGGCGGTACTTCACACCGAGATAGCTTTTAATGTTATAGGTACAAAGCACAGGTCCGATCGTGTGTGGAGTACTGCAGCCACATATGGGCTGGTGCTGCAAAGTGCCACCTGGTAGCTTTGGACTCGGTGGAAAGGCGTGCGAAGAGGCTGATTGGTGATCCAGATTTGGTTAAGTCCAATCTTCAAAGCCTTGAGCACAGGCGTAGGGTAGCCAGCCTTTCGGTGTTTTACAGATTGCATTTTGGAGAGTGTGCGCAGGAATTGCATGACTTGATTCCGCCATCACATTTCTACCATCGGACAAACCGACGTACGGTGAGTATCCACCCTAACGTTGTTGAAACATCTACGGTCCGGACAGCGTTTCGCCTCGTCATTTATACCGCGTACTTCGAAGGACTGGAACAGTGTGCCTGCTGCGGCCTTTCCGTCTGATTGTAATTTGGGTGTCTTCATGGCTAGAGTGAATAGGCTCTTAATAAATTAGTGCGCCTCACCATCAACGATTGCATCACTGCTTACCATCAGGCGGGATTGCAGTCAAGTACCTACTAGTTTATAACAGATAAAAAAAAAGAAAGAAAAAACACAAGTAACATTAAAATTAACAAAAAACAATCTAAAATATGGCGTCTTAAAACTCTCGACTTTGGTTGGAGATTGTAACCTCTTCAAAATACTACACATCGATGCAAATAAGAAGTACACGTAAAAATCCGAATTCGCTCTCGTTTGGCACGAGAAGTCCGGCTCACTGAACGATGTAGTTATAAAAGACATAGGTACTCAAAGAAATAGGTCACCACAGCAAGCAAATTCAGTTTCTGATCCCATTTTTGTGCTCGTACTTTTCAGATTGCATTGGACTTCGAAATTATTTGAAAGGGAACATCTGCTTACTATATGTTATGTTAGTACACGGCTTTATTTTTAAGTTTAGTAGTTATTGTGAAAGTTAATATTATACAATTTTAAAGCTTTTTATCAAAATAAGCAGAGGTTTTATCAAAATTTTCATACATTGCCATTAGGCGTCAGTATATTACTAATTATACTCAAAATGAACACGTTAGGGTTACCAGTTTAGAGATATGCGGAACAGGGTGTAAAGTCCCACAAACCTCCGTTGAGAAGGGAGTATCCTCCAACCAGACTTTTAAAGAGTTATTATGTCTAATCCGTGCAACTGCTTTAATCTAGATGATTTCGGTCTGTAGTATATTCTTCGAATCGCGCAAATAATTCTAATTGCGTGATGCAGGATTTCGTATTTTAGTTTCTATGTGATGCCATAGATGCTATAATTGTATACATTCTGACAGGATCGTCTTCCATTCTACCGCAAACATTATCAAAATCTGTGGTATTATCTAAGAGAGTATAAGCATAGAGAGTGTTCGAAGTATGGGTAATTTGGAGTGCACAATTGTATGACACGTAGGAACTGCCAAGAGCCGGTGTTGTCTGCCATGACTGCTGTTGTTGGTTACAATAATATAGATAAGGTTTTGTAAGTAACGTTTATAATTCCTCTAAGTGTTTTGAATGCCACAATTATTTGTTTGCGTGACTGTAGTTTCTAGTGAATTGAAACCCCGAGCAACAAAGCAGGGCTGGGATATAAAAAAGGTAAGCCATAGATTCGTAAGTAATACTTTATGCACCTTTCAAAAATCGTATCAATTTCTTAAGAAGGTAATTTTTCAGTCGTCTATGGTTACCATCGAGCATGGTTTAAAGCTTATTACTTCATTAGATGAAGTGCGCAATCCAATGCGATGTTTGACGAAAAGGCAACGAGAAAAAAGAGAGGTAACTCCTAAAAACTATGTTAGCATTCGGTACATAATTCCGTGATTTACTCGAATATTTTATACAGGTGTGGTTTTAGTTAGTAAAAGCCTGACACCCTCACGCCACGCTCCACACTAGAGCGAGAGAAGTCTTTAAAAGATAAAAAACTTTTTACAAAAAAAATAATAACCGACTTCAATAAAAAACACTAAAATCATCAAAATAATTTTAATTTCGAAAGTCGGTGTTTCTCAATATTGCTTGTTCATTATTTAACACTGACTTCCGAAATTAAAATTATTTTGATGGTTTTTAGTGAAGCCAGTTATTTTTTTTGTAAAAAGTTGTTAATTACGGAGTTCCGGTGCCTATCTTCTAGCTTCATCATCATCATCAGATCAGTTCGATAGTACCTTACAGCCAAAGTGCATCTCATGACAATTCTAATAAGCCTAAACAGGGCTAGGATACATTGATTAATTACGGAGTTCCAGTGCTTATTTTCCGGCTCCATCATCATCATTAGGTCACTTCAATGATACCATTTTCAACAAACCTATTCAGAACCATTCATTTATATTTATTATCGTAGTCACATAAATATGATATATGTATGAGTATGAACTTCGGTTGGCCATTTCTGGTCTTCTTCACGAGTTCCACTTCATCAAATGTCATTTTTTGACTGTATAAATGCTTAAGTCTTTGATGAAAATACCAAAAGAACTACATGGTTGCCTATAAAATTTTAAGAGTTCCCTCGATTTCACCAAGATTCCATCATCAGATCCCGACTTGGTGACTTGGGGACCATTTAGACCCTTTCCAACAAAAAAAGAATTTTTAAAATCGGTTAGCAAGCGACAAAGTTGTGCGCGAACATACATAAAAAAAATATACAAACATACAAATTGAGAACCTCCTCCTTTTTTAGAAGTCGGTTAAAAATCAATACGATGCAACAGTGTTTACACTTAGAATAAACTAAAAGATCCGCTTTTTGGTCTCCATCATCGGACCCTTCTAATAAACTCCAACAACAAGATATCTCTCAAAATTCACAAAGAAAGTAAGACGGCATTTAATAAAACATCACACACCGATATAAAGCGGCGTTCTTGCGATGCCATGCCATCGATACCCGGGTACCCGAGGCCTCGAGACGCTAGCGGTCCCCGACCACAATTTATGGACATTTCTGATCAAATACCGTCGCGAGGCAGACTTTTCTCAATCAATAATGCATTAAGTTTAGATATAGGCTTCTCAATACGGAGATATCTTGAATGTGACCTCTATTGGAGTCGAATAGGAAAGTATGTATGTTTATTTGTGAAATCGGGGCGGGTGCGGGAAAACGCGCAATTTGCTTGGTCACACTGGTAGCGCGGGGCGGAGAGCGGTTCAGGTGTAGAGACAGGGTTTCCAATCGGCGCCTGCGCGCTTACTCTGTCCACTTATATGAACGAGCTATGGCGTGAATTGCCCGCGCGTGAGCAACCTTCGTCGCTTCCCGCGCCCGCGTGCCCACAATGGACACTCAATACACTTGTGACCATGTTTTTTAAATTCATAGGAAAAGTAATTTATAACAGCTTATACTCATTCCTAGAAAAAAAAACAATATTCTTTCCAAGGAACAACATGGCTTTAGGAAGAATAAAAATATTAATATGGCAATCTATGAATTAGTTAATGACATAATCTCAAATGTGGACAAAAAATACCAGTTTCAGCATTATTCATGGATATGACGACGACTTTTGATTACGTAGATCACAAAGTCCTACTCTTAAAACTTAATAAGCTTGGGGTAAGAGGAAATGTCTTAGAACTAATTAAATCGTACTTAGTCAACCGTAAACAAATTACTAAAATTGAAAAAGTTTGTCCTAAAATATAATTCGAAATAATATATTTTTCCAAGCAAAGGTTTATATACTACGTCGTACCATAGGGGAGTGTACTGGGCTCATTATTGTTCCTTTGCTATATAAACGATATCCCCAGAACCACAGAACACCCCATGACCTTATTCGCTGATGACTGTACTAAAATATTTATCGGAAAGGACTTAGACAAATTTTAAAATAAATAATAGCTTGAAATTAATAATTCTATACTATAATTTAAAGGTCAATTTTGGAAAAACCCATATACCTTTAATCAACGAACAAATCCTATTAATCCTAATATTACGTTTGAAGAAAACACAATTTCTAAAATTTAACACACAAAATTTCTGGGGATCTGGTTAGATCAGCAAATGACATGGAAGACACACATGACCATTTCATAAAAAAAAACTGAATCAATATACGCTACGCTTTACATATATTAAGCAAGGTTGCCAATCGCATTACTGTTCTCACCGCTTATCACGCGTATGTTTCCACCACTCTGCGCTACGGCGTAATATTTTGGGGTAACTCGACGGATAGGTCTTCTTTTATTCGATCTTCGTGCAGTATACCAGATAAAAAACACCGATAGCTGTAAACCATTTTTTATTCATTTAAAAATATTGACACTTCCTTCTTTATATGTTTAAGAAGGTGCCATGTTCATCAAAAAATATGGTAATTTTTGAAACTCTATCTTCCAAACGCTATCAAAGTGCAATCAAATCAAAAACACATCAAATCGCTCTTTCCTCGTTTTTTAGGAATGGCAACAAAAATATTTATTATACTACCTAAATCCATAACAACTTCAAAAGATCTAAAATACTTTAAAAAAGCACTCCTTAAATTCCTACTACAAAAAGTGTGAAATAAAAAACTTTTTATAAAAAAAATATTTTGATCGTTTTAATATTTTTTTTAGTGAAGTCGGTTATTTTTTTTATAAAATGTTTTTTATTTCACACTTTTTAGTTGCAATACACTTACAGACAGAGTACCATTACGGAGTTCCAGTGCCTATCTTCCAAATCGAATCCATCATCATCATCATTATTAGATCAGTTCGGTAGTATCTTATAGCCAAAGTGCATGTCATAACAATTCTAATAAGACCAAACAGGGCTAGGATACATTGATTAGTTACGGAGTTCCGGTGCCTATCTTCCGGCTCCATCACCATCATCAAGTTACTTCAATGATACCATTTTCAACATGACTATTCGGAACCATTCATTTATTTGTATTGTCATAGTCACATAACTATGTTCATTGTGTGTATCTGTTTGAGTGTGAAGTTCTGTTGGCCATTTCTGGTCTTCTTTACCAGTTTTACCTCAACAAATGTCACTTTTTGACTGTAAATGCTTAAGTCCTTGATGAAAATATCAAAATGACTATATAGTTGCCTACAATATTTGAGGAGTTCCCTCGATTTAGCCTAGATTTCATCATCAGATCCCGACTTGGTGACTATGGGACCATTTGGAAAGTATATCCTTTCTAACAAAAAAATATTTTTTCAAATTGGTTGGCAAGCGACGAAGTTATGCGCGAACATACATTAAAAAAAATACAAACATCCGAATTGAGAACCTCCTCCTTTTTTAGAAGTCGGTTAAAAAAGCATATTATAACATTAATTAATATCTAGAAGATAAGTTACAAACTATTCCTACTCCATATTCTCTGATTTATTTAGTCTCAGCCTATTTCAGTTAGTACTTGGCGTCCCCCAAGGCGGTATTTTATCTCCTCTTTTGTTCTCTGTTTTTATAAACTTTATAGAAATCAGAAATCAGAAACGTTTATTTCAAATAGACCAGTTACAGGCACTTTTGAATTGTCAAAATGTCGGTCAGTCAAACAAGTGAATCTAAATATATATAATAACTGCTAAGCTTCAGTGTGCGTATCATCTCTATGCTGATGATTTGCAGTTGTACTGTCGGTCGAGTGTGGACAACATATCGGATGCGATCGAAGAGCTAAACCGGGATTTACTACCGGTGATTCAAAACTGGTCTGATAGATTCGGAATGGCGGTTAATCCTACGAAGTGTCAGGCTATTATACTTGGGAGCCCCCATAGTCTTAGAAAGCTAGATGGACTAACCGTACCACCCGTAATCTTCAACAATACGATGATCCCGTTTGGCTCTGCGGTGAAGGATCTTGGTCTGTATGTTGATGCTTGTCTGGATTGGCGGAAGCAGATCACTAATGTCAGTCAAAAAGTCACTGGAACGTTACGGTCTCTTTATCGTCTGAAGAATCTTTTCCCAGCTTTTTTTTTTTTTTTACGGTGGGAAAAATCATGCATTGACATCCCCCGCCCTTGGGCGGAGCGGGAGATAGTGTCAGACTCTTACTGACTAAAAGACCCACCCCGTTCCTTCTAGCCTTCATACCGGGGCTCGAGCGCCCTTTCGGATAACCCTGGCCCCAGTAGGCTTCGACCCGGCTGGGTCCCTGCTGTTGCTGACAACTCCTTGAGGCGCGCGGGAACAGTGCGCGCCATCGACGACTTGGGCTTGGTCCGGACGGTTACCGGACGGCCGGACAGCGAGCTACCCATTGCTCACTGTCCGCAAGCCCGCGTCTACGTTGGCCGGAAATCGGGATCAGAATCCCGGCGACGGCGGCGGCGATAACGCCGTTGCCTGATGCGTTCGGCCTCCTCCTTTGCAAGCATTACTGCTTCGCAGAAGTCGGCGACCGCCTGCCACTCCTCCTCGCTCCGGACCATGGCCTCAACCAAGGCCCGGCGCGAGAGGTCTCCGCCGCCGATCGCCCCCACGAGGGCACGGCGATGCTCCGCACAAGCAGGGCACACCTCGACTGTGTGCTCCACCGTGTCCTCCGGGCGTTCCGCACAGTGGCGACACCCGGGCGTCACTTCCGCATGAATCCGGTGTAGGAAACTCCCGAACGAACCATGTCCGGTGAGGACCTGCGTCATGCGGAAGGTAAGGACGCCGTGAGGCCTTTCCAGCCACGCCTCAAAGAGGGGACTTACCGCCATGATTGTGGCGTGCCCAATCTTTTCCCAGCTCACATAAAGGCAATGCTTGTACAATCCCTAATCTTTCCCATAATCGACTATGCTGATGTGTGCTACTATGACCTGAATGCAGATCTCCTCAATAAACTTGACCGTCTTCTGAATAACTGCATTCGATTTGTCTTCAATCTCCGTAAGTACGATCTTGTATCCGAGCATCGTTTGCTTTTAAAATGGTTACCCATTCGCCAGCGCAGAGCGCTAAGGGCCTTGACTACCCTGTTCTCTTTTCTGGATAATCCTTCTTCCCCTTCTTATCTGACTTCAGAACTTCAATTTCTTTGCTCTGGGCACAATAAAAATCTTCGGTCTAATAATAATCGTCTTCTACGATGGGACCTCACACCGCTCTGGGCTTATCCACTCTTCCTTTTTCGTCCAGGCGATATCTCTTTGGAATGCGCTTCCTCTGAATATCAGGATGGCAACAAGGCGATTTTCTTTTAAGGTGAAGGAACGTTAGCATATTCGCAAGATGTTGGTAGAATCATCACCGCGATAATGTGTTGGATTTGTTTTTTTACTACAGTATTGTTTATTTATATGTATATATCTAAGTATGTATTTAATATTGTACATTTTTTTTGCTTTGTACAGTTTTTTTGTGCATAAACCTTTAAATAAATAAATAAATATATTTAGTGTTATATTTTACAATTAAAGATTTAACCTTTCAATCGTGGAAATCACAGACACAATAGAAAGACAATAGGTGCGCGAACGCTTTGGGTTTAATGAATTAATTAGTTATAGAACATAAAAAATAAGAAGGTGCACCGATGACCTCACAGAACATAGGAATCATACAGTAGATATAAGGTGTAAGTAGGATGAAAAAGCAACCGGCGGCCATACTGAACGCCTGCCAGAGGGTCATGGCAATAAGGATGGTGCGGGGATACTGCACGGTCTCCCGCGAAGCGGCGAGCCTTCTGGCTGGCCTACCCCCGTGGGATCTGGAGGCAACAGTCCTTGCACACATGCACGATATGCGCGTGGAGATGCAACGCCGGGGTGAAAGTCCACTGCAGCGACAGGTTGCGGCATGGCGGACAGAGCTCCGGCGGGATCTCATGGTGAAATGGCGTCAACGACTATCGGAACCCAGTGCTGGGCACGCCACAATCATGGCGGTAAGTCCCCTCTTTGAGGCGTGGCTGGAAAGACCTCACAGCGTCCTTACCTTTCGCATGACGCAGGTCCTCACCGGACATGGTTCGTTCGGGAGTTTCCTGCACCGAATTCATGCTGAAGTGACGCCCGGGTGTCGCCACTGTGCGGAACGCCCGGAGGACACGGTGGAGCACACAGTCGAGGTGTGCCCTGCTTGGGCGGAGCATCGCCGTGCCCTCGTGGGGGCGATCGGCGGCGGAGACCTCTCGCGCCGGGCCTTGGTCGAGGCCATGGTCCGGAGCGAGGAGGAGTGGCAGGCGGTCGCCGACTTCTGCGAAGCAGTAATGCTCGCAAAGGAGGAGGCCGAACGCATCAGGCAACGGCGTTATCGCCGCCGCCGTCACCGGGATTCTGATCCCGATTTCCGGCCAACGTAGGCGCGGGCTTGCGGACAGTGAGCAATGGGTAGCTCACTGTCCGGCCGTCCGGTAACTTTCCGGACCAAGCCCAAGTCGTCGACGGCGCGCACTGTTCCCGCGCGCCTCAAGGAGTTGTCAGCAACAGCAGGGACCCAGCCGGGTCGAAGCCTACTGGGGCCAGGGTTATCCGAAAGGGCGCTCGAGCCCCGGTATGAAGGCTAGAAGGAACGGGGTGGGTCTTTTAGTCAGTAAGAGTCTGACTCAATCTCCCGCTCCGCCCAAGAGCGGGGGATGTCAATGCATGATTTTTTCCCACCATAAAAAAAAAAAAGGGGGTAAGTAGGAGGGGCGCGCGTACCCCGAGTTTTGCGGAGTATCGCTTATGCTCCATGGCGCATGCGCCACGCACATCAGTCTAGTTACGGTTGCCACGGTGATAATAACTAGTTAAAAAAATATAAATATGCCAATCTGTGCTGTTTTGAAGTGCAAACACGACAGAAGAACCAAGACTTTATCAAATGTTGATAAATCCTATCATCGGTTAGGCCTGGTTTATTTTATTTTGATTAATTTTGAAAAATAAGATCTTATCTATACTTTTATATATATATATATATATTATATATTTATTATATTATTATTATATTTATTATATATAATAATATTATAAAGCTGCAGAGTTTGTTTGTTTGTTTGTTTGAACGCGCTAATCTCATGAACTACTGGTCCGATTTAAATGATTCTTTCAGTGTTGGGTAGTCCATTTATCAAGGAAGGCTATAGGCTATGTTTTTTTTTTTTCAAAATTAGGGATCCGTAATAAAATTGCTATTTTGTAACACAAGGTGTAAAATCGAAAACCTATTTTTGCGTGCGCTGCAAAAACTATTGACAATAGAACAAAATTATGTACTACGGGTTTGTAGATCCCATTAAGACCTACAAAAAAGTCCGCGAGAACATATATCTAGCTATCATGGTTTAATCACAATAACCGATTTTGTGTTCAAAATAATTATTAAATCGTCTGAAGAAAAAAAAACTACGTTAAATATGTATCGTAATATTAATCTTTATCAAAATTAAGCATTATGTTATCAAGAGTATTTATGTAGAAGTAAAATACATTTTGTTTCATCTCAATCGGATATTTCGTTTAAAAGTTATCACGTGTGTAAGATGTTAAGAGTTGGTACCTATTAATGAGTTATGGGCCAGAGTTTTTTATCAACATACAATCCTGTAATAATCTTTTTCGAAATATATTTGTTGATGATTGTAAGTATAAGATCTTTGAAGAGTATAATAAATACATTTATGAACGCGGTAATCTTGGGAAATACTGAAAGAATATGAAAACTGTTTAAATATTCAATAGTCCATTTATTGAGGGAGGCAATTATAGGCAATATTTTATCTCGGTATTTCCACGGAAACGAGTAAAAACGCGGGTGAAACCGCGGGGCACAGCTAGTAAAAAATAAACAAATAGAAGTTGACTTTATTTTATAAAGAATAAGGTCTACTTTCAAAAAAATATTCTAAAACATTCACCAAATGTCACTGTCAGCTGCTCAATTAGAGGTTAACATTATCGATAGTGAGTTATCGATATTGTATAATTATAATGTTCTTTGTTGTATTGGGAAAGAAAATACCAAAGTGCTTCGACAAAATTATAAACGCACACTATTTTTATTTTAGCTAAATAAACTGTAAACAGGGTTAAACTTTCCATGGGTCCAAAATGTAGCTTTCGTGTTATTTTGTGACTTCATATTTCCTAAAGATACAGACAGACTGGAAGGCAAAGTTGGTTTTCTACAAAAACTAGCATAATTTTCTCAAATCACTTTGAAGGATCAGACTGTTTAATTAAAAGCGTAAAGAAACACATTACCGACACAGCAGTGCCAAAACTTTAGCCCTGAAGAATTTCTAGATATTGGTAGAAGAAAAAGAAGTCACTTTATTAAAAATCTGTTTATACCGAACCCTAGCAGTCTCGAAGAAGGTCAAGATGTTACAGTTCTATTCAAATCTGCATGGACTCTAAAAGCAAATTTGTAGTCAGCCAAGAAACACCGGCTTCGTTTAGTTTAAACTGACGTAAAAAATTACTTGTAGAAGTGTTTTTTAAAACATACTTATGAACAAATTAATTATTATTTATCAGTCAGTATTTGCGCTCTAATTGTTTTTCAGCGTCAAAAGAAACCGTTAATTTCAGTTATGGGTAATTTCATGCCCCTTATAAATAAAACTAAAAAATATAAAATTGCCCCTTATAAATAAAATTAGAAATAAGTAGTTATTTTGTTTTTGTAATTTATCGATTCCTGCTATTTTGTTTTATAAAACGCAACATCGATAAAATAAGGCAACGCCAATGGTACATCTCTAGAAAATGACGTTTATCAATGTTTTTATTTTGGAAACATTAATCTTATCACAAGTAAATAGAGCTCTAAATTCATTGCTTATATTATAGAGACATCTAGTGGGGAATAGTGGAAATTGTTCTTATAATTATTCTATGCGAGGTAATTCGTTAAAGGGTAGATAACAAACAACTCTGTTTATACTTAAATATGGTTTATTTTATAAAACGGAACGATGGATAAACTGCCTTCTTTCAATTTATATTAAAATGCTCAATCACATTAAGGATTTCTAAGTGTTATAAAATATGACATACCTGTCTTTGTGTGAGTTTGGGTACGCTGGTCCCGATACAAATGAAGTGCTATGCGATTTCTATCTACGTTCCTCTGTTCTGTGGATGACCTGGTGGCATTACTTACATTACCAAGTACTTTTTAGTTCGTACAACTTTACGCGTCATAGAGGGCGCCTAGTATTATAATATGCGTAAAAATTTATGCCAAAAAAACCCATTCATAAATTTACCAAATCCCAGCTTTTTTTTAAAACAAAATGTTCGACGAGCATTTGCACACAATAACAAATTACACACACAAACACTCAAAATTTGACGTTTTTATATCAAAAGTAGAGATAGAAGATAAAGCCTTATAAAAGGCTTTGAGGCAGAAAAAGACAACAACACATTAGTGTTCATCTCTTTCTTTTGTTAAGTGTTAGAGTGAGATCGGAGAAATTTCGCTCAGAATGGCATCCTCGCTTCGCCATGGTATCGGTTTTTGAATTTCGCACAATACAGTGGCAACTAAAGGACCTATTACACTGCGCTGAATATCGCGAGCGATCGTACTATGTTTCATTCATAGAAAGACAGTCTAATCTATGGTTCGACGTATCGCGTAGTGTAATAAGGGTTAGACTGTCTTTCTATGAATGAAACATAGTACGAGTCGGAATATCACACGCGATATTCAGCGCAGTGTAATAGGTCCATTAGCGTAACTGTGTGCGAAGTTTAAAGTTTAGATTTTTGTGATAATTAATGATTGGTCATGTTTTATGAATTAGGTGAGGTTTTGGTAGGGCAAGCCGGGCTTTTTGGCTTGTACTGCGGGCACGCCACTGGTACCAACCAGCTTTTCTTTTTGTTCTGTTCTTGTTTTTCCAGTTACTTTGTTTATTTCAGCATCTTGAAAATCTTGTTTCAAACTTTTTCAGCGTCGTTTTTTTGTCGTAGTCGGGTTTTAATTTTTAAGTCTTTTTATTTAAACAATTTTGGTGGTAAAGCACTATGCTTCTATACAATTTACTTGTAAAAGCTAAATGGTAAAATTAAGAATTATTATTTATATTTGCGCACGATGTTCTATTGAAGGCGCTATATTGAATATTAGCATATATGTACAAGTGAAGCCCTTTCAAATGATACCAAACACGGCGTATTTATCTCTATTTTTACTTTTAACACATTGCTTTTTGTCCACTAGACGGCGTTACTTTAAATTTGAGCAATATTTTAGAAATGCACGAGTGAAGCTCTTTCAAATGATACCAAACACGGTGTATTAATCTCCATTTTTATTTTTAACACATTACTTTTATTCCGCTAGAGGGCGCCATATCGAGTTTTGTGACACATCACGGAGCCTGTGTTCAGCAGACGATTAAAACAGTTCTAACGTTATCTTATATGTCGATTTCCGATAAGTAGATTAGGAGCTATGAGAGAACAGATGAATATACTCACATACATATGTACATACATAGCCTGTCAAAATCATAACCCTCATTTGGCTTTGCCGTAGTCGGGTAAAAATAGATAATTTGATTTTATTAAGGATAAAAATAACCTTTTATAAAAATAGCTGAAATCGATTCAGTAGCTGACTCTAAAAATACTACTTTTAGGATTTGCGTTTATTATATTACGTGCTGAATAACTTTAAATTTTTTATGATAAAGTTTAGTTCAAAACTATGTCGACTGTGGTATCTAGAAATCAAAATTACTATAATACATAGTCGTAACTATTTGGATTAGGCACGAAACCATCATTAAAAATGTCGTTTTATGAACCTACATCAGCGTATAACAATAAAGAGTTTATTTTGCTCTATTTATCTATACTACACATCAGACCGTTGTTGTTGTTGTTGCGTTGTTGAAGATGTTGTAATTTATTAAGTAAATAAATAATAATAATAACTGCCTCTAGCCAAGTTACAACCATTTCTCTTGCGTCGAACCCCTCGAGTTGGCCACACCTCCTAATTCTTTTGTTTTAACCACGTGACTGAGCGTCGCATTTCAAATGACGTCATTCCCATTCATTATCATCCATTCATCATTCCATGATGACAGATTATCAACTTGGCCAGGGGTACTGGACGCAAAAAGAAGCATTTATTAGTTTTTGTCATCACATTTAAAAGACATTGGAACTAATGTTAAACTTTGTTATCAACAGTTCCGGTTTTCCGTGCAATTTTTCCTTTTGTCGGATTACGTACCTAAAACGGAACCCTTAAGGATCACTTGATCACTTTATTGTCCGTTTGCCCGCCTGTTCATCTAACAAGACTCCTTTTTAGGATCAAGTGGAATTATGGCATTAAGTTGAAATTAATATAAAATAGTTCCACTTTACCTTGGAGCAGAGTAATAATCAAATTTCTAACGTCAAAAAGATCTTTTTCTTAGACATCTTTAGATTGCGTTTTAGATCTTTCTTTTATTAAAAAACAAAAAAAAAATTAAGCGAATTTTATTTCGCACTTTTTTACAGCGTGAATGGCAAAACATGCCATTTGTCTTTTCCTATATTAAAAATAACATTTTTTCTAATATTCTCGACGTAGGAACCTAGATAAATATTGTCTATAACCGAATATCATCATAATATGTTGGAAATATGCTCCAACTGCAAATGAGCATGGTATTACGTTTGTATGGAAATTCATCCGTCGCCGGCCCCTTAAAAGTTTCTTCCAAATTGATTATTGGGTTTTGCCCTTAGCAATAAATATTAAGTTATGCAATTTTATTTAAATACTATTGGCCCCGATAGATGTTGTCCTGTCCGAGAGTTGGGTTTTCGTCTGAAAAAAATTGAGAACCGGATTGAAGTGCTATCTTCTGGCTACAATAATTGTATTTTGAAACTATCCAGAAATCACTCTAATTTATTCCAATTCGGTCAAGCCGTTTAGGAGGAGGTGACCAACGTACGTACAGAAGAATTATATATCCTACTAATATTATAAATGCGAAAGTTTGTATGTGTGGATGTATGGATGCGTGGATGTTTGTGTATAATAAAGATATACACTGCTAAATTTTAATCGTTTTAATCCCGTGGAGGGTCGATCCGGTACATGAAACACAATCAATTTGTAAAGATAAAATAAAAAAATAAAGTATGTACCTTTGTTTCAAAACTCATATTAATTTACGCACGTACGAAATTAATTTCTTTAAGAAAACGTCAGCTGAGGTTCAATGACCCGTAGTTAGTAGTCGGCGTTGCGTACAAACTCTCTACAGGTCACTGAACTCGCTCAGCTGACGTTTTCTTAATGAAATTAATTTCGTACACGCGTAAATTAACTCATTGAATGTCGTAATTAGAGACACAATAGAAAGACAATTGCTTACGTCGAACTGTGTAACTTAAGACATTCAAAAGGTTAATATAATACTTTATTTTTTAATTTTATCTTTACAAATCGATAGTGTTTCATGTACCGGACCGACTCTTCACGGGATTAAAACGATTAAAATTTAACGGTGTAAGTATAAATCAAGTCTGAATCATTTAACTTTGCTTTATAAACTTGACACTTTACTACAGTGTCTACCTATTTTACATAGAACGAATAGATTTTTTCTATAAAAGGTAATTAACAAAAGCTCATGTTTTGGAATAATTTTTAAAATACATTTAACTAATTAGAAATAATATAATACACTACTAAAAGCCTAGCTAAATATGACGTCGTAAAACTCCTCCGCATCTCTGTCGACTGGAAGTGTGCCCAAAAGGCTGGCGGCATTGCCACGTTGTATGGCAAAGCTTAATCTCTGACCGAGGCAGAAGCCAGCCCTTGGGCCACGCGAAGAGTCAACTAAGAGTTTGGATAATTCTTTAAAAAGGGTATCAGCACTTGGACCCCACGGCTCAAGATAGACAAGGGGACGAGAGTCGAGACTGTTATATTTCCAACGCTTGAGGTTCTCCGCAGCCATCGCAGCCGCAGCCGCACCCGCACAACACGATGAGCTAGGAACATGGGATGGCGCAAGAGTATCGACACAGGTAGCGTCCCACACTAAAGGCCTACTCATCTTCCAAGGAAATAAAGACATACTGTCTGATTCTTGCCATCGTCGCGTGCCAGGCCAAAAAAAAAAAGGCCATGAGGTACCAAAACAGCCGGCACGCCGACGGTAAGGTAAAGGTAAGAAGTATTTATAGACGAATTTGGTTGTCATGTCAATAGTCACTAGGAAGTAATTGAGGAAATACATTCAAATGCTATCACTGAATTATTAATAAAATAGGTCACGATGTTTTCGTGTCCAGTAAAATAATTTTCCTTATTAATGTATTTTTATAAATATCCCTAGTCCGGAAAGCGGATTAAATAAAATAATATTTTCTTTTAAACTGGCAATCTGAGATGCTGAGATGAATTTTACATTATTTTTTAAACCGTACCGGTGGTCATCTGACGGTAAATATAACACACGTTTTAATTTTGACATAATATGACATTATCAGTATTTTAATACATAATTTTATTTGTTACCGGCCAAAATACGATTTTCGGACGAACTAGTCTTGCCTAGTTGTCCAAGAGCGAGCAAAGCAAGATTGGAATTTTAGGGCACTCTGACAGGGACAGGTTAGGTTATAGGGCTGAGGCGGGAGTTCCACTCCGGTCCGCACCCACCTTAGCCTTCGTGTTAATGTTTTTAACCACTCAGAAATAGGAGCCCCTCTCGTATCGGGAGAACTGGTTTGACCTAGACGAAACTACTTCATCTTATAATCGAGTTTGGCCGGTAACATTTACATGTAACATAATGTATGCAATTTTCGAATTTAGGTGGTACGTTCAGAATGGGCTACAGGATCAATTTCTGCTTCTATTTTAGGGTAAAACAATTACATATTTAATTTGACAAATCATGATAGCATTAGAGTGTTGGTGTGTGTGCGTAGATACCAATGCTGATACGCTACTGGTGTAGTGTATCGATTCAATTCAATTATTCAATATTATTTCCCTACTATTAGGATAGCTTAGCTTAGCTTTACTGTCTGGAGTACGTAAGTGCAATCAAAATTGTAATTTTCAAAGTGTGAGCCTGGAGTTCTGTCACACAGGTATTGAACCCAGCATAGACTCTAGCTCTCACAAAGGATAGATGTTGTAACCAATAGTTACTTTTAACCTTTGTACCGTGTTTTTGTTCCAATTTCTAATTGTAACACTAAGTGAATTTAATTGAAATTTTAGTGGTTGATAGTTGCTTTTTATTCTATTTAATTAATGCTAAGTCACGTAATTATGTATATAAATTGTTGAATTTAATCTTAAGTAACTTATTTAACTAATGTACATTGTTTTATGTCTATGTATGTTATAAGTCGCTACAGTTAATAGTTTGATGGGAGACAGGACAGAAAACAAGTAAAAAACGTGTTGCGCCGACCCCAAGTAATATATCCAATACTAGCTGCTGCCCGCGACGTCGTCTGCGTGAAGGCTCTACAGTACCAAAAATACCTAAGATGTCAGTGTCACTTTTGAAATAGCATTAAAAAATAAGTTTTTTTTTGCAAGCGAAGCAAGTGAAGAGAGTTATATGGGAATCCTGCTGAGTTCAGTCATAAGATGTGACTGAAGGAAATAGAGAAAATAATGCAGGCATACATTCCAGGACACAAAAGAGTAAAAATATGTACAACACTTCCCTATAAACTACGTTGGTAGTTATGCTGCCAGGAGCCAAAATGTAAAGAGAGTCAGGACTGGTGACGCGGGAGCAAGCGACGTACAGTTGCCCGTGTGAGAAGCAACTCGTCCTGAGGTCGACAGCCGCTGCCCTCAGTGTCTGCCCCTGCGTCTTATTGATGGTCATCGCGAAGCAAACACTCACGGGGAACTGTACGCGCTTGGACTGAAACGGGAAGTGGTGAGGTATGAAAGGAATGCGTGGTATAAAGACTGCCTCGCCTACGCCACAACCCGTAAGAATTTCCGCCTCAAAGGTGTGTCTGTGGAGAGAGATGACTTTAAGGCAGGTCCCGTTACACAATTATATAATAAAAAAACAGAGAAAGGTTCCGAAGAAGCATAATCGGGACACCGACCATCAACTTGATGGTATGCGCTGGAAGTCCACTTGCTGACAGGGAGTTCAGAATTCCACGGGATAATGTGTGGCGTCATCTTGCTCGACAACAGTGTTTATCGAGTTGTAGACCACTTCATTCCCCTCAATTTCAGAGAGAATGCATTCGTTATTTGCTGCAGCCTGATCATTTTTAGGCGTCGGCGTTATCGCTCACACACCCAAGAAGCTGGTGCGGTATACGACTGATGTCCCCGTACACACAGCGAATGAGTTCTTCTAAGCTGGATACCACTCTACTGAGAGACTCTGGAAGCACCACCTGTCAGAGTGCTTTCGCCAAGACTTAAAAGGACATCGGAGAATTCTTGCAATGCACGTGCATTGCCGCCGAGCCGAGCTCTCATATTAATGGTCAAGCGCAGCTAACAAACTCGTGACTTGTGGTCGAAGATCGTTTCAACGAAGCATTTACCGCGTCAGCTCTCGATACCCGCGTCACCACGGGAAGTGTTTGCTGGAAATCGCCACTGAACAGAGCTGTGACACCACACATCAAATGTTCGTTCCTGCGGATGTCCTGCAGGGTTCTGTCCACGGCCTCAACTGCCTTCCTATTGGCCATCGTACACTCATCCCATACGATCAGAGAGTAATCCTTAAGCACGTGTCCTTTATCGCTGTTACGTGACACACCACAAACAGGCGTTTCGGCGCTCTCTAAATCGATGGGAATTTTAAACATGCTGTCTGTGTAAAAAAAAACAAATTTGCTGTCTTGCCACCCGGAAGCAGTATGGCAGCGATTCTCGACGACGCTACAGCAATAGCAATTTTGCCTTGCCTCCTGACCTCTGCAAATATGTCAGAGCTAACAAATGTTTTTCCTGTTCTACCAGGAGCATCCAAGAAAAACATGTTACCCTGGTTTTACCCAACGCTTCCAAGGACGGTGTCATAAATTAGTTTTTACTCTGAAGAGAACAAAGTGAAAAGGTCATTTCGTATGGTGGTCATTTCGCCCGAATCGTAATTTATCCCAGCGTTATACTCCCGATTTCCACGGCCTTGATGCGGTGGTGATTGGGGAGCTGGTAACCCATATTCCATCAGCGGTTTGCCGCCGATAGAAATAAACACACCTTGAAGTGAACTGAGACAGGTGTTCAGCACGCGTTCATCAGTTACTTCGTCTTCGTCTCCAGTAGCATGCCTCAAAGCTCGTAGAAAATCTTCAGACAGATGATGGCGATATTTTTCCCACAAAGCTACTGAGTTCGCGACTCAACAAAACACCAACCGATCCCAATTTTTGTCACCGTCGAGAAGGTGACGTGCTACACAGGCTGCGCGATAAGTGGGATACTCAACGCCATCAAATGTCCTCTGGAAGGCGAAAGACGTCGGGCCTCGGACAGTGGGAAGTATCAACCGCAGAAAATATTATATCCAATATAGTATCCAATGCGGTGTCCTTGAAAGTTCCCGGAAAACCTTCCACAGCACCTCCTCATTGACGTCGGTTAAATACACCCCTTTGCTTGTCGTACGTGTAATATGAAGGCACCTCGTCTTACGTAAGGGATCTCGCAAACTGGTCGACTTCACAGAGCTGGAAAAATGTCACCATGTTAACACCGCATTTTTTTAAATTGTCTTCCTCAATTCTGCCAAAACGAACTATACGATACAACTTTTATGAAGAAAATGCACATCACATCACACCACCATCTATGAATTTTAAGAATAACTAACTACTAACCTCGCCAACATGATCAAATTTAAATTATTAATTTCCAAAAAGTGTTAACATAACTTGATTTGATTTTTATGAAATCTCATAGATGGCGCTGCTTCAAAATTGTCTTTATACTACTAACATTCATTAAACTATGTTTCTCTGCCCGAGTTACTGAAATGGCGTTGTTTTTATAGTGTAATGCTAGATAATAGCATGGCTTACTCAAAAACAACATTTAAATATGCATCGTTAGATTACACGCTGTCACAGAATGCGTGAGAAAAATAAAGATTCACAGGTCCTCCTCCGTAGGTGATCGCGTGATAATATGTAGCCTATATGTTGACCCGACCTCTTAGTAATATTCACGCAAAAATTGAAGTAAATCCATGCAGTACTTTTTAAGTTTAGCCCGGACATACATACAGACAAACAGACAAAAATTCTAAAAACTATATTTTTGGCTTCGGTATCAATTGTAGATTACGCCCCAAATATTCTTTTTAAAAAATATTCAATGTACAGTTTTGACTTTCGTACGATTTTATTATATGTATAGATTACTTGGGGTCGGCGCAACAGGTTTTTTCAACGGCAGGAAGAAGAAGAAGAAGTCTCTAAGGTGGTAACATTATTTTATAATTGGGGTTTTAAGAGGGACCTTTTCCACTCGTCTATCGTCAACATCGATTATCTATAGGGTTGTTGCTTTATCTAACGCAATCCAACGCGATGTTCGCTGAAGAGGCAACGTGTAAAAAGAGAGAGAATACCTGAAATCTGTGTTGGCATCCGGTAATTTTATGAAAAGTTGTTCCAGGAAATAAGTATTTTTTAAAACCCTCAAAAGTTTGTGAAAAAAAAAAAATGTTCTCATTCAGAATCGCGATTAAAAGTGCAAGGCTTGTTTGGATGTAATTTTTAGGGTTCCGTAGCCAAATGGCAAAAAACGGAACCCTTATAGATTCGTCATGTCTGTCTGTCTGTCTGTCTGTCTGTCTGTCTGTCTGTCTGTCTGTCTGTCTGTCTGTCTGTCTGTCTGTCTGTCTGTCTGTCCGTCCGTCCGTATGTCACAGCCACTTTTTTCCGAAACTATAAGAGCTATACTGTTGAAACTTTGTAAGTAGATGTGTTCTGTGAACCGCATTAAGATTTTCAAACAAAAATAGAAAAAAAGCGATAAATTTTGGGGGTCCCCATACTTAGAACTGAAACTCAAAAATTTTTATTTCATCAAACCCATACATGTGGGGTATCTATGGATAGGTCTTCGAAAATGATACTGAGGTTTCTAATATCATTTTTTTCTAAACTGAATAGTTTGCCTGAGAGACACTTCCAAAGTGGTAAAATGTGTGTCCCCCCCCCTCTAACTTCTAAAATAAGAGAATGATAAAACTAAAAAAAATATATGATGTACATTACTATAAAAACTACCAACGAAAATTGGTTTGAACGAAATCTAGTAAGTAGTTTTTTTTTTTAATGCGTCATAAATCGAAAAAAATACACTATTATTAAAACATCGATCAAAGTTACAACACATTACAAGAACTTTTATATTATGTTACTAGCTGCTACGGAACCCTTCATGGGCGAGTCCGACTCGCACTTGGCCGGTTTTTTATAGTTTAAATTCACATAAAATAGCAGATATTTAGAGATCTTTACTGGATTAGTTTCCACACAAGATATCCGTATATCCAAAATATCTGGAGAAAGATGTGTAATTACATCATAAACACGTAAAAGTGGTTGAATGAAAATGTTCCTCGAGTTGGACGCTCTTAAGGGTGAGCATTATTCCAGTAGCACGTTGAAAAAACGCGATGTTTCGCCTTTACTGTTGCCATATCTTTATCTTATATCCCATCTGGTAGTCCCGGAGGACACTCCTCTATTAAATATCTTCATGACCGAAACGACGCCTGCATTTCCTTCATTTCATTTCATTGAAAATCAGCGTTGGGTGTTTGACGCCCAGCAATTGCTGAGTTGGTGACCCTTTCGGTTCAGGCACAGTCACTGCAACTGTATTGTATGTCTGTACTCTTTTTATTATTATTTTATGTTGTTGTGTATTGTGTTGCTTGCGCCGAATAAATATTCTACTCTATTTCCTAGAACTAGGTTTCTAGGCGAAACACCCCCGACATATGGTTGAGCTTTCGGTAATTCAAATTCACTGCAGGTAGCACAACAATGTTGCAACTTTAAGCCGAAGCTATGCGAAATCATGGCACAGACATCTGCAATCTTGCTGTAATTAGTTATCCTCACTTATCTAACGTATTTTGGTATACTTAATGATGAGGGACGTAAGAATAAACATTTTCGTCCTTTTTTAGGAGTCCGTATCTAATAGGTTAAACCGAGACCTTATTACTAAGACTCCCCTGTCCTGTTTGTGATTTCCGCGAGAAAACCAAGGTTATCGTCATAGCCCGCAGAATCGCCAAACTTAAGTGACAGTGGGTAGGTCACATTACTTGCAGAAGATCGGTTGATAGAGACGAAAGGTTCTGGAGAGGCAACCACGTACCAGAAGACGTAGCATTGGAATGCCTCCTACGGTCGGTTATCGTTCCACCTTGGGCTGATGACCTAGAAATGGTTGCGGGAATCCAATGGATGCAAGACGCACATAACCGATCATTATTGCGACACTTGGGAAGGCCTATGTCCAACAGTGGACATCTTTCAGCTGAAATGATGGCGATAATGAAGTAAACACATAGTAAATTAAACAATTTCCAACATTCTCTCTCCTGACAATAAAGATAGAACTACACTGCGCACACGTGTGCCATGTACACCGATCTGGGCGCGTTGTATTGTATGTAAACTAGACTTGTAGAGCTACACTAGATCCACGCCACGCGACGTTGTTTTACGTACAAATCAGGCGTGGTTCATGTGTGCGTCGGTCTAATGTTGTTCTAGCTTTAGTTATTTGAATAGCGAAACGGTGGAGCTATGAGAAATAGGTCATTGTGACACACGTGCTAGCTACGGGTTATTTACTGCTTTGCCTGCGATGCACTTATCATGTTTACAACGGCAGCTTTATGTTGAAAAACAAACTGCGAAGCGAGAGAGTATAAAGGAGCTGGTACTATGAGGATGTAAGTAATAATGTATTGCTAGAATTTCGTAAAGGTTTTTTTTTGGTGGGAAATCATCTAATGACATATACCACTCTTGAGCGGAGCGGGAGGGCGTGTCAGACTTTTACTGACTAAAACCCACTTATTTGTTCCTTCTTACCAGGGCTGAGTTTTTGTTTCAGAAGCAAACCCTCGGCCTCAGTAAGCTTCGACCCTGCTGGGCCCCTACGGTTTGCTGACAACTCCTTGAGGCGCGCGTGGTGCGTGGTTTTGTCATTAACTGCTGCGTTGCGTGTCATATGGACTACAGATGGTTGTTGCAGGTAGTAGTGTCGTGTGTATGTGAGTTTACGTGCTTGTGAACGCACCCAAGATACAAAAATAATTCCTAGTATGGGGCAAAGTTTTTTTTTAACCGACTTCAAAAAGGAGGAGGTACTATGTTCGGCTGAATGTATGTTTTTTTTTTCCAACATATATACCTATGTTCACCGATATCTCGGTCAAATGTGGACCGATTTTGAAAATTATTTTTTTGATTTGATGGTTATGCTTCCAAGTTGGTCCCATAGAAATCATAAATATAGAATCACAGGAGAGCTGTCGTAACAAGAAAAATTGCTTTGTTTATACGTGTAGTGGCTGACTGACTGAAAGAAAAAGGGAATGTATCGAACTGATCTGATGATGAAGCCAGAAGGTAAATTAATGTAATCTAACCGTGTTTGGGATTATTGGAATCGTTTTGAGATGAATGAGAGAAGTTTGACTGAGGGGTATTTTTTATTGGTGGTACCCTAACTAAAAAGTGTAAAATAAAAAACTTTTTACAAAAAAAAAAAAAAGTAACCGACTTCAATGTTCACTGAAAAGTACAAAATAACTTTAATTTTGGAAGTCGGTGTTAAATAACGAAGGGACAAAACTATTATAGAAACACCGACTTCCGAAATTAAAAGTACTGCTGTATGTCATACTAGCTTTTGCCCGGAGTTTTCACCCACATACATAAAACATGTATGCTATGTTTGTCGGGCTAATATGTCACTCAGGAATGAAGCAGCTTTCTATTGGTGAAAAAAATTTCATAATCGAACCAGTACTTTCAGAGATTACTTCCTTTTCTTCTTTGTCCAACCCTCTTCCCAGTTTAGCTGGGGTCCAGAGAGCTCTGCCCCCCTAGCCAAGTTACAAAAGTTTCGCTTGCGCCGAACGCTTGGAGTTGACCTTGCCGCCAATTCTTTTGTTCTGACAACGTGACTGAGCGTTAAGACGACGTCATTCCCGTACATTTGAAGTTTTCTACAAGCGTTAACTATTGCAGATTAGCAACTTGGCTAGGGGTACTGTTCTGGCATATCTGTGCACTTAGACTTGCTTGCTGGATTTCTTTTTGCATATTTGACCACCCGGTGGCGGGTAGAGTACTACCTACAAACAAAAACTATACAAACTTTACCTCTTTATATTAGTGTAGATAGTGTATATAAAAATGACGCCGAGATGCATGAAACCCCCATATTTCTATTTATTTTAGCTAGGCGTAATAAGGGGCCAACCGGGTTTTGTGATTATCTGGCTACAACACAGATAATACGGTGTAATATTTCTGGTTAGCGCAGACGGGTAAAAATTTCCCTACATCCCTCTTCACCGGGCATCCTTTGTTCTGTGCTATAGACAAATAAATCACAATAGGACCTACTCTCGCTCATTTTCCCATGAATACAGACAAAATAAATGAAAATGGCGAAGGGTTCTCGGTACCTTTCTGTCTGTTCGACAAAGGATATGGCCGACGTTAAAATTGCGTCTCCTGTGTTCCTTATTATGTTGTATAAAAGTTGATGAAGATTTACTGGCTATTGTTGTTTGTGATTTTGGTTTGATGAGGTATACACATGATTTAAGCATTTAGGTACTGTTGACACATTATTATATCCCTCTGACTGAATCCCATAAGAGTTTGGATGTTATCCGTTCATACAATATACTATTTACTCTTAAGATCCCTCCTATATATATTATAGCTATTTCAAGGAGGAAAGATCACCCAATATTTGAGGATTGTCAGTTTGTATAGTATATTTCATACGATAAACTTTCATAAAAGCTCCATGGTAGTGTTTTAATATAATTTTTTTGTGATGGTACTCTTTCTGGAATTTTCATCATAATGCTGTAAATATGATTTTATGCACAAATATTTGATGTCTAACAAAATAAATTAATCAATGTTTAAAAAACAAGATATGTTAACATAACAACACCGTGATTTTCCTTCGCTATATGCAACACTAGAATAATATATAGCTCAATTAGAAAATTAAGTTACAATCATAAATGCACTTACACTACAATTACTATAGCATGGTGCGGGTGACAGCTGTCAGATTCATACAATGTATAGTCTGTCTAATAAGTCAACCGACTTGGGAATTGTGTATAATATTTAATCATTTAAAGAATACTTATATTGGGTACTTTTTATAAGGTTCTTCTGTTAGTAAACAATGATCTCTATCTTAAATCAACCTTGATTATTGAACACGTGTTGACTACAACAGATTTCATTAAATCCTAATAACCAAGTCGTTTAACTTATTAGACAGACTCTAGCTACCTATCCTTATCTCTCATCATAAAGATGCATATTTTCATCCTGCTGAAATCCTACCCATGCTATGCATAAAACCTTAGGTAATAATTTTAATAATATGGAATTCTATGCAAATATGCTTGTGACGCAACCAAGAGTTATGAATTTATCAGAGATTTTTTAAAATTATTCTTGCAGCTATGGAGTGGAATTCCCTGCCGGAGTCAGCGTTTCCTAATAGCTTCAACTTGGAAGCCTTTAAGTTGAGAGTGAATAGGTCGCTTCTAGGCAAGCATGTTCCTTCATCGAGCACATCGCCGCATTCCATCAGATGAGATAGTGATCAAGCCCGAGCCTATCAATAATAATAAAAAAAAAAAACATTATCTTTGACTGTCAAACCTTTTTTTAGTTTAAGTTCTTATATTTCATCCCAACGTTGTCTTTCAGCGATAAGACCGCCATAGTACCCATAGATTTAAGTTTCTGTGAAATTGTTATTCTTTTGGTGTCTAATAAAGTTTATTCTATTCTATTCTCCGAACTACTATGGACAATTTAAGCGTAACATTGCCAGGCCTGGTGAAAATGGGGTCAAGACCTTCGTCTATTAGCACTCCAACCACTCCACCAATCCGTAGGGGCTCAGCAGCGCCGATGTCCGTTAGCTACGACCGCGGCGAATTTCTGAAAAGGAAATCCGCAGTCCTAGAACGCAAAGCGCAACTAAAGGACAGGTGTGCTTTTAGTCAGTAACCAAGCGAGAGAGGTCATTTGATGATCCCACCCTTAAAAAAAAGCCAATCCAATAAAATCGTAAGTCGTTCTTTCAACTAATTCTTTCTTTAAGTTCTTTTCGAACTTTATAAAAGAAAATAATTTCATCTTAAGACAATATTTTCTTTTTTCTTGTATTTTATGAATAACCCAAAAGAGCTTACTAAGAACTTGTTTGTGGCGCTCATTATTTCGATTTCACACGAATTTCAGCCAAAGTTGGTTACTACGAAGTTTTCCATGGAAAAGTTGCTAACAAATATTTAAAGTCAAGGTAGGTATGTAAAGTCAAGGAAGGTTAACTGTACGGACAAGTTTCTTTGTAATTCCAGTAACTTCTATTGTGTGTTCTGTCTTTTATATTTTTTATACCTATAATTCACTACACAGATGTTGGTGAAAATGTGATTTCCATTGAAAAAGTCAGGTCGGAACCAGTCAGGCGGTGCTCAGTTCAGTTAGTGATGCGTGAATCAAAACGAGTCAAATCACATCAAAAGTTTGTGTTTTTGTGTGCTCGAACGGCTGAACGTTTGAAACGTCGAACGTCGTGAAACGTTTTTTTTTAGGCTATAGGTCATGTCAGATTTTTACTAACTGAAGTTCGGTTGGTTCTTACCGGATAGCCGGACGGTGAGTTACCCTTTGCTCGTCCCCAACAAGCCCGCGCCTGCAGTGGGCGGAGTTCGCCCTGCGACTACCGAGCGACCGCATCCCGTTCCCTCTCACGCAGAACCATGGCATGAACTAGGGTCTGAGCGAGAGGTCGCCGTCGCCGATATACGATCTTATGGTGAAATTCACATTATTTTTAATTTTATGAGCCAGCGAATATCTTGGTACCTTCATCACTCTCTTCGCTCCTTCGAGTAAATGTTTTATTTATTTGCTTATCCTCAATTCAGAACGCCTTGCAGCAATTACACCAATGGAGCACAATTAGTTTAGAATCAGCTACTTTCTAACATCATGTGCACAGTGTTGTGATAGTCATGTTATCTTTAACTAGTTCTCATTCCGTCAATAGGGATACTAATCTACTGCACTAAAATAGCTCTACGAGTTTTATGTACTGCCAGTGGCTTCGCCCATGTGATAGTGGAAAATTGGTGTGATTAAAATTGGGAGCTAGAGCAAGGATGCTTTTAAACTTTGGATGATTTTCTAACTCAAACAAAAAAACATTGAATCTTATTTTAACAAAAATAATTCATGTTTCATTGTAAACTCCGACAAGATCTGCCTTTGTGTAAACACATTTATTATTTTATGTTAAAATTATTTAAATTTTATATCCGATCCGTTACGATACTTATTTGGTATGGTATCACTCGTTCGTGCTGATATCATATTTCGTTAAGTTCTTAATATTAACTTAGTATTCTCGTTTCGTCAGAAAATCAGAAAATTGAATGCAGATTTAACTGGAGATTTATAATTATCAAAACTGGTAAAAGTAACAAAAAAATCAAGAAGCAAATATTGATTACAAACAATCCAATTAGTCCAGTCAGTCCAGTAATTCACAACCAGCTGAAAATTGGTAGAACTGTTCAAAAAATAATCATAAATGAAATCTAAAAAGTCCTCATCGATCCGAAAACTAGAAAAAAAATATTTGGGGTCATAGGTCACAAAAACGGGTATTTCGTGATTTTAAAGCAAAACGGTAAATTTAATCATATTTGCTGAGACAAAATTGTGGATCAGATAATTATTTACAAAAATGTCTAAACACTTTTAACGGTTTTGCTGACATTTCGTCGAGGCGCGCGAATAACACTTATGCGCCGCCGCCGTCCACGACTAGTGACGGTTACCGGACAGCTGGACAGTAGGCTATGCATCGCTCATTGTCCGTAAGCCCACGCCTATAATGGCAGGGAAGCACCCTGCGAAACTATAGTTTTGAAAGGCTTAAGTCAACTGGTTACCGAGAAGTTATATTATGTAAAGACCTCCAGCCAGAACAATGTAATTAACAAAATAGATCAAATAATTGTTAGTGTCCATGAAAACTAATCTAAAATTACTAAGAATATTGCTGATTAATACAAGGTGCAGTTTTAAAACTGCACAATATTTTAGGAGGTTGTAATAAAACTCATAAATAATCATGTGAAAAAACGATACCTGGACCAATAATCAGTAATAGGTACTTGTTATTTTATTTTTTAATTATACTAAACTAATTCGATTGATCGATGGCAGCGGGGGCGTGGCTATGGTGTGGCGTGCGGGATAATGATTGGATGATACATTATTTATGAAACTATCGTTGCGAGTTAGTGTGTGTGAAAACGCCCTTTATTTTTCCGTGTTTGTGTGTGTGAAAGAAAGCGTGGTTATAAGGCAGGTATCAGACTGGCTGCTTTTTAAGAAACGTAGTTCACACATACCGATTTTCATAAATAAGAAAAAAAAAAAATCCTACTCATTTTATTATTGATTCGGGTCGAGAATCACTAACATAATTACCTCCTGAAATATTTTGCAGCTTCAAAACGACACCTTGTATAGGCAAAGTATAATTATCATTTAGTTAATTGATGATGCAAATTGATTCCCTAATTTTAATAAGTTAATGGTATTGAACTTGACCCTTCTTAAAGTCGGCGGAGACCTCTCGCGCCGGGCCCTGGTCGAGGCCATGGTCCGGAGCGAGGAAGAGTGGCAGGCGGTCGCCGACTTCTGCGAAGCAGTAATGCTCGCTAAGGAGGTGGCCGACCGCATCAGACAACGGCGCTCTCGCCCCCGCCGCCGGGATTCCGATCCCGATTTTCAGCCACCGTAGGCGCGGGCTTGCGGACAGTGAGCAATGGGTAGCTCGCTGTCCGGCCGTCCGGTAACCGTCCGGACCAAGCCCAAGTCGTCGACGGCGCGCACTGTTCCCGCGCGCCTCAAGGAGTTGTCAGCAACAGCAGGGGCCCAGCCGGGTCGAAGCCTACTGGGGCCAGGGTTATCCGAAAGGGCGCTCGAGCCCCGGTACGAAGGCTAGAAGGAACGGGATGGGTTTTTTAGTCAGTAAGAGTCTGACACTATCTCCCGCTCCGCCCAAGGGCGGGGGATGTCAATGCATGATTTTTCCTATCGAAAAAAAAAACCCTTCTTAAAGTCAAAATGTAATTTTATTTTTTTGTGAAGAATCGCTGTCAACAGTAGGGCGTGTGATATATACACGCAAAAAAATTGTGATAAAGCAAATGAACTAGATCTAATACGAGTTTAAAATGTGAAAGTTATTATTGTTGCGGGGAGAAACCATAACTGATAAATAGTGTGCATATTTAAAAACAAAGGTGGAAGAAACGAAGGAATAAAGCTAATGTCACATAGTATGAAAACTTAGGAGAAAATTTTTGAAGACGCGATAGTGAATGTTTACGGAACCTATTCGGTTTTATGGTCAAGTTATATATGAAGATACAAAATTTTAAATTATACAAGTTTCATTTCTGTTTCTGTCTGTCTGTAACATCAGAAATTAAGATATCTGCAGGAGAACTAAAGTTACCGACATAACTCGAACAATCACCGAACTTAACTGATACTTTGCAGACCATATTGCTCGCAAAACAGATGGTCGATGGGGACCAAAGGGTCTGGAGTGGCAACTACGTACCAGAAGAATTTAAGCAGCATTGGAAGGCTCTCTCAAAGTGGACCGATGATCTAATGAAGGTCGAAGGGAATCCGTTCGATGGCTAGACTAGACGCACAGGAGCGGTCGTTATGGCGACTCTAGAGGGTGGCCTATGTCCAGCCGGGGACGTCTTTCGGCTGAAATGATGATGTGATGTTCATTAGGCTCAGTGGCAGGTTATGGTCTAGTACAAAAGGAACACAAGGACGAGATTTAAAAATGACAGCCGACTTTATACCCGTATTATGTGTATTCTGGATTATTTGTAAAATACTAACAACGTTGCAGGATTGTATTACTAACATCATAAACAACAATTTTCGTTCTTTGACTTTTTACAAAATCTTGAAGATTTGTTTTTGGTACAATGTCATGTATTATATACTAGCTTCTGCCAGCGGCTTCGCCCGTGCATATAATATAGCCTATGTCGCTCAGGAGTGAAGCAGGTTTCTATCGGTGAAAAAATTTTAGCAATCGGACCAGTACTTCCAATGTAGGGAATGCAAAACCCGCCAAAATTACAAACAGGTTGTTTTTTCGTGTTCCTAAAAAAACCGGGTAACCGGTTAAAAATAAGTTTTTATTTATTGTGTAAATGATATTTTAATTCAGATTGTGGAATTAAGGCCATCTACATCTTGCTTTCCTTTAAATAGGAACTTATCTATTTAAAAAAATATATATTATATGAAAATGCATAAATATATTTAGGGAAAAGGTATATTTGCATTTTGTGTTTAAACTCCGTAGGTACAATATAAATCAACAAGATCAACAAAGCGTAATTTAGTCTTTTTGAATATTACGCATGAATATAAAATTACTATAAAATATAAAACTCAACACAACAACACTTTAAATCTGTAATCAAATTAACCATATTATAGGCTCTTTCATTAGAAACTCTAACTAGAGAATGCAAAGCCCACAAAAATTAATACCCGATTTTTTGCCCGGTTTCCGGTTTTAAAATAATAATATTAAAAAAAAAGATCTTTTTTAAGTGAAATTATTAGTTTAATAATTTCTTGCTTGTGAATTTCTAAATAGAAAAGAAATTGCATACCTTGTATAGCTATGAATTCTGTTAAAAATAAAATCTTAACTTCATAAAAATTAATATCTTAGAATGATGTCGTACATAGAGAATCTAAGCTATAAGTCAGTACATACTTCTACTCAAAATATCCACCCTTAACTTTAACATAGGCTTTGAAGCGTTCAGGCCACGTGTCTATCGGTTTACGCATTGTGACCATTGAGAAGTTGTCCACCACTGAACGTATTTTTTTTTTTAAGGATTTTTAATTATTGTTACGTTTGGAGCAACCCATGTCCTCTAATATCAATTTTCTATGGTGAGATGGATTTTTTTTTCCGTTTCCTGAAAACAAACTTTTGTGGTAGGTTGTTCAGTTTCGTCTACTGAGCAAGCCCTTAAAGTTTGTTGAGGGCTGTCCCTTACACCTTGTATATTATATTAGTGTAGATTTATCAAAAACAAATCTTCAAGATTTTGTTGTTCTATTTAACACATTTTAACCTTGTATATTGTAGTACTTGCCTACGTCTGTATGATGTGACGTAAGCATATCAAGTACCCCCGACACCCGATTCCCACTCCCTTTCGCTATTGTGCTATTGCTTGATTCGCATAGATTTCGTAATATTTAGAACGTTTCATTTAAAACGTCATTTAATTTTTTATATATATATATATATTATATATATATATAGATAAATTACACCCAGACACAGAACAAATGATCATGCTCATCACACAAACATTTGTCCTGGGTGGGAATCGAACCCACGACCACCGGCATAGCAGTCAGGGTCACTAACCACTAGACCAACAGGCCAGTCAAATAGGTATTTTTTAAAAGTCATAGAACAAAAGTTGTTATTTATGATGTTAGTACCATAGCCTTGAGAGGTTGCTACTGTTTTATATTAACAACAACATCAACCATGAAATTATTTGTAGAACACCACAAAAAAAAAAAACCCACCCGCAGCATATCTTTTACTTCGCGTTTGTTAAGACCGTTTCCTCCCTTCTCCTCCAAATTCCTCCATTCATTAGTTTAACGTCGGTACGCTATTACATATTCCTGCCTCGATTTCCTTTTAACAAAATACATTCCAGTGATTTTGTAATGAATTTTACGATACTAATTAAAACGTTGCTTCAATGAATTTTTGTTCAACTGAAGAATATTTTGCTTTGAAGTGAAATAATTTAAAATTATTTAACGTTTCAGAATATAATCCTGTAACAGAAAGAGTTAAAGAATGGAGTTTGCTGCCGGAGTCTCGACATTTGTTTAAATAGGCAGGTGAATTTTTTTTACATACAATATTATTGTTTTAAAAATAATTTTCTTTATATTGTTGTTGCTGCATAGTGTGTATAAAAAACAACTAACAACATACTAACAACTTTGCAGGCCTGTAATACAACGTCATAAACAGAAATATTTGTTCTCTTCAGACTTTTTACAAAACGTAATACATTAACCAAAAACAAACCCTCAAGATTTCGTTGTTCTCTCTAACACATTTAAACTCTGTATTTTGCTATATCTACTTACGTCTGTATGACGCGATGCAAGCGCTTCAAGCACTCCCGCTGCTTGATCCCCGCTCCCCTCTGCTATTGTCTCTTACTATCGCTTGCTTCGCATAAACTTCGTAATATTTAGAACGATCAATTTAAATATTTTTATCTATATCTTCTATCTATCTATATCTTCTATCTATACTTATAATAAAACTGTAGAGAGGTCAATTCTGTACATTGAATATATATTCAAAATTAATAGTAGAGGATAACTGGTGATCGACACTGATGCTAAAAATGCAATCAGTAATTTTTTTGTCTGTCTGTCTGTCTGTCTGTCTGTCTGTCTGTATGTGCACGCGTGGGTAAAAAACTACTGAGGTGATTTTAACCAAACTTGGTATGATTATGGTCCATACTCCTGGGCAGGTTATAGGCTATATAACATAACGATAAGATACATAGGAACTGAGAAATGACGATAAATTTGAAGCAAGTCGGATGAAAATGCGCTTTCGAGCTCCTATCCTCGCATACGTTGATCATACACTAAAAGTATGTATTACAAAGATGATGGTCTCCAATAGATCTACAAAAAAGTCCTCAGTGGTATATATCTATCTTTTATAAATTAGCCACAATATCGTGTTTAATCATTAGGCATTTCTTCAAAGTGTATTAAATCTATACATATAATAAAATCGTACGAAAGTCAAAACTGTACATTGAATATTTTTTAAAAAGAATATTAACAATTGATACCGAAGCCAAAAATATAGTTTTTAGAATTTTCATCTGTTTGTCTGTATGTATGTTCGGGCTAAACTTAAAAAGTACTGCATGGATTTACTTCAAATTTTGCGTGAATATTACTAAGAGGTCGGGTCAACATTTAAGCTACATATTATCACGCTATCACCTACGGAGGAGGAGCTGTGAATCTTTATTTTTCTCACGCATTCTGTGACAGCGTGTAATCTAACGATGCATATTTAAATGTTGTTTTTGAGTAAGCCATGCTATTATCTAGCTTTACACTATAAAACCTACGCCATTTCAGTAACTCGGGCAGAGAAACATAGTTTAATGAATGTTAGTAGTATAAAGACAATTTTGAAGCAGCGCCATCTATGAGATTTCATAAAAATCAAATCAAGTTATGTTAACACTTTTTGGAAATTAATAATTTAAATTTGATCATGTTGGCGAGGTTAGTAGTTAGTTATTCTTAAAATTCATAGATGGTGGTGTGATGTGATGTGCATTTTCTTCATAAAAGTTGTATCGTATAGTTCGTTTTGGCAGAATTGAGGAAGACAATTTAAAAAAATGCGGCGTTAACATGGTGACATTTTTCCACCTCTGTGAAGTCGACCAGTTTGCGAGATCCCTTACGTAAGACGAGGTGCCTTCATATTACACGTACGACAAGCAAAGGGGTGTATTTAACCGACGTCGATGAGGAGGTGCTGTGGAAGGTTTTCCGGGAACTTTCAAGGACACCGCATTGGATACCTACCGTGCATCCGAATAATGGCGAATGCTATTTTCTGCGGTTGATACTTCCCACTGTCCGAGGCCCGACGTCTTTCGCCTTCCAGAGGACATTTGATGGCGTTGAGTATCCCACTTATCGCGCAGCCTGTGTAGCACGTCACCTTCTCGACGGTGACAAAAATTGGGATCGGTTGGTGTTTTGTTGAGTCGCGAACTCAGTAGCTTTGTGGGAAAAATATCGCCATCATCTGTCTGAAGATTTTCTACGAGCTTTGAGGCATGCTACTGGAGACGAAGACGAAGTAACTGATGAACGCGTGCTGAACACCTGTCTCAGTTCACTTCAAGGTGTGTTTATTTCTATCGGCGGCAAACCGCTGATGGAATATGGGTTACCAGCTCCCCAATCACCACCGCATCAAGGCCGTGGAAATCGGGAGTATAACGCTGGGATAAATTACGATTCGGGCGAAATGACCACCATACGAAATGACCTTTTCACTTTGTTCTCTTCAGAGTAAAAACTAATTTATGACACCGTCCTTGGAAGCGTTGGGTAAAACCAGGGTAACATGTTTTTCTTGGATGCTCCTGGTAGAACAGGAAAAACATTTGTTAGCTCTGACATATTTGCAGAGGTCAGGAGGCAAGGCAAAATTGCTATTGCTGTAGCGTCGTCGAGAATCGCTGCCATACTGCTTCCGGGTGGCAAGACAGCACATTTGTTTTTTTTACACAGACAGCATGTTTAAAATTCCCATCGATTTAGAGAGCGCCGAAACGCCTGTTTGTGGTGTGTCACGTAACAGCGATAAGGGACACGTGCTTAAGGATTACTCTCTGATCGTATGGGATGAGTGTACGATGGCCAATAGGAAGACAGTTGAGGCCGTGGACAGAACCCTGCAGGACATCCACAGGAACGAACATTTGATGTGTGGTGTCACAGCTCTGTTCAGTGGCGATTTCCAGCAAACACTTCCCGTGGTGACGCGGGTATCGAGAGCTGACGCGGTGAATGCTTCGTTGAAACGATCTTCGACCACAAGTCACGAGTTTGTTAGCTGCGCTTGACCATTAATATGAGAGCTCGGCTCGGCGGCAATGCACGTGCATTGCAAGAATTCTCCGATGTCCTTTTAAGTCTTGGCGAAAGCACTCTGACAGGTGGTGCTTCCAGAGTCTCTCAGTAGAGTGGTATCCAGCTTAGAAGAACTCATTCGCTGTGTGTACGGGGACATCAGTCGTATACTGCACCAGCTTCTTGGGTGTGTGAGCGATAACGCCGACGCCTAAAAATGATCAGGCTACAGCAAATAACATCATCAACAAATGCATTCTCTGTGAAATTGAGGGGAATGAAGTGGTCTACAACTCGATAAACACTGTTGTCGAGCAAGATGACGCCACACATTATCCCGTGGAATTCTGAACTCCCTGTCAGCTAGTGAACTTCCAGCGCATACCATCAAGTTGATAGTCGGTGTCCCGATTATACTTCTTCGGAACCTTTCTCCTCCGAAATTGTGTAACGGGACCTGCCTTAAAGTCATCTCTCTCCACAGACACACCTTTGAGGCGGAAATTCTTACGGGTTGTGGCGTAGGCGAGGCAGTATTTATACCACGCATTCCTTTCATACCTCACCACTTCCCGTTTCAGTCCAAGCGCGTACAATTCCCCGTGAGTGTTTGCTTCGCGATGACCATCAATAAGACGCAGGGGCAGACACTGAGGGCAGCAGCTGTCGACCTCAGGACGAGTTGCTTCTCACACGGGCAATTGTACGTCGCTTGCTCCCGCGTCACCAGTCCTGACTCTCTTTACATTTTGGCTCCTGGCAACATAACTACCAACGTAGTTTATAGGGAAGTGTTGTACGTATTTTTACTCTTTTGTGTCCTGGAATGTATGCCTGCATTATTTTCTCTATTTCCTTCAGTCACATATTATGACTGAACTCAGCAGGATTCCCATATAACTCTCTTCACTTGCTTCGCTTGCAAAAAAAAACTTATTTTTAATGCTATTTCAAAAGTTGTTTACTTATCTGTAATACTATAGCGACACTGACATCTTAGGTTTTTTTGGTACTGTAGAGCCTTCACGCAGACGACGTCGCGGGCAGCAGCTAGTAAAAAATAAATGGCCTAACCACGTGATTACGTCTGAATGATTTCTTAAATACCCAAGTAAATAAGACCCGCACGGTTCCCGCGTGGTTCCTGTCGTGTCTGAACTAGCGCTGATTGCGCGATGCAGGATTAGTTCGTATGTGACGCTATAGATGTCGCCACACCGAGGTTCATTTTCGCACTACCCAAGTTTTTACGCCACGTGACTACGTCTTTTCACGTGTTCATAAATAACATGCAAGGTTAGATTAAGACGTATTTATTCGTAGTTATGACTACATGTTAATGAAACGTTTCCACAAAGTTCAAGTTGTTTTGTTTGTTTAAAGTAAACGGGAGTTTAGGGAGGAAGTTTGACGATGGTAAGTTACCCAAAGATGTTTGATTAATTAGAGTGAACTTCCTTAGAGTTTGATCTTAAATACGGCCTTACATAAGTATAGTCACGAGTTGAAAGATGTACTACGTGATAAGTAAGACTGTCTTGCTTCTAGAGTGAAAGTAATAGATCCACAAATGTAGTAGCAAAATTAAATCAAACACTAGTTTATATCAATAAAAAATAAAAATTAAACGCCGTTTGCAATTATGGAATAATTTAAATCTGAAGTACTCTTTTTCATCCTAAAGGTTGTTTAGTCGGGAGTTGTACTAAGTTAAAAGTAGTCACTAGTCTGCTTGTGTAGATACTACTACTGTACCATAAGTTTAAAACAAAATTAAGGTGGCTGCTTTGAGCAGACCGGACTACGTTTACTAGCAGAAAACTTTATTACCACAAACAATATCGTCCAATCTATAATAATCCAATCGCTATGAATTCAAAATCTTTTTTACTGTCGGTTAGGTCGTTAATTCATACTTACACACTTTTACACTTCACACACTTAGGTAGGTTTGCTTTTGTTTCACAGTCGAAATGAAACTGATTCACTTGCGGTCGGGGGCTCGTACGCAGAGCCAGGAGTATTCTAGATAGACAAGGAGTAGCCTTGTCTAGAACATTTTAGTCGCTTCGCGAGGTAATAAATGATTATTATTAGAAACTTGTAATAATAACCATGTGTCGCGACTTCATGCGAACTTCAACTCTATTATTTAAAACGGAAGGAACAATTTGTTTTTATTATCTGACTAGCTTTTGCCCGCGGCTTCGCTCCCGCTCTTCCCTACTTCAGCCTACTATACCCTACTCTACCCTACTATACCCTACTCTACCCTACCCTACTCTACCCTACCCTACTCTACCCTACCCTACTCTACCCTACCCTACTCTACTCTACTCTACCCTACTCTATCCTACTCTACCCTACTTTACCCTACTCTACCCTACTCTACCCAACCACACTACTCTACTCTACCCTACTCTACCCTACTCTACCCTACTCTACCCTACTCTACCCTACCCTACTCTACTCTACTCTACCCTACTCTACCCTACTCTACCCTACTATACCCTACTCTACCCTACCCTACTCTATCCTACTCTACCCTACCCTACTCTACTCTACTCTAACCTAAAAAAAAAATTAAAAAAAAAAATTAAAAAAAGTATTCTATGTCCGTCTCCTGGTTTTAAGCTACCTCCCCACCAATTTTCAGCCAAAGCGGTTCAGCCGTTCTTGAGTTATAAATAGTGTAACTAACACGACTTTCTTTTATATATATAGATAAAAATAAACTTTATGGCGGACATTTCTAGATTTCGTCAGGCTGGTTAGATTTTTTTTCTGTTACATTGCCCCATACAAAAAACGACTCTTGTATCGTGGGTGCGTTCACGATCATGTAAAATCGCATTCACAAAACACCCAATATTTTTTCCGTGCGGGTATCGAACTCGTGAAACACAACACAGCAGCCAATCGCTCAACTCCTAAGCCAACCATGCCGTAATTATAAAAGTCTTCTTCATACAAAATTTTAAGCTTTTTGATCTAACTCTCCATAATTTTTCTCCTGATACCACTGATTAACAATATGCAAATAATTTAGCCTAACAAACTCGCGTTATACAACATTAAAGAGACGTATCGTGTGCGGAGCGCCTGCACACGTCGGCGTGTTAGGATGAGTGAAGGCTGGCTGAGCACGAACAAGCCATTGGAATATAACAGTATAGGAATCACGCGCGTGATAGCTCGTGTTAGAACGTATCTAAAAACTGCGAGGCTACGTTTGAAAATACAACTGGTCCATAAAATCCGGTTAAATAAGTTTATGGTCGGTTACTGATTTGAAAATTTGGAGATAAGAACGTGTCAAACACAGTTTTTTTCTTTTTTGTTAAGGTCGTGCTTGACCATTATATCTCCTGATATTAAGCGATGATGTGGTCGCCAATGAAACACGCTTGTCTAGAAATAATCTATTCACGATTAACTTAAAGACCCCTAAGTTGCAGCTATTAGGAAAAACAGATTTCGGCAGGAAATTCCCTTCATAGCTGTACGCACAATAAATGTATTCCTAAAATGATTAGCCTTAAAACGCCAAGGGGTAGAATAGAGTATATTCGAATTGTTAAAAAAAAAACAAATTCTACAAATTCAAATTCAGATGATTTATTTTGCCACTCTCATTTTACAACTCCATAACTTGAAATCTAGAACCCTAGATGAAAAAGACCTAGCCCCGAAGCTCTCGAGGTAGAACTGGAAGAGGTGTTTACAGGTATGAAATGGCACAACTTACTATATAAATGATAAAATCTTACAAAAACATGTCATGCCACTAAGGCAACTGCATACAAAACTTGAAAATTATGCGCAAAACGCGTGATAGTTCTTGTTAGCGCATTCGTAAAGTTAGGAATTATTAATTATTAATCGAGAATTTTCCAAATTGGATCATAAACGACAGAGTTATGAAATAACAAACATACAATAATCCCCGATTTGATAACCTCCTCCTTTTTTGATTTCGGTCAATTTGACTGGTTCATGAGAACCAATTAATTATTAACACATTAATTCAGGGTTTGAAAACATCGTTTACTTTGTGAGCAAACATTACAAGAGAAGCTATAAGGCTGTAATCTATAAAAATGCTTAATTAAACAAAAAATACGTTTCACTTAAAAATAAGTTAAAATAAGAAAAAAGCTCACGCTTGACAGAGCGACATAATAATGTTTGATGGTAGAGCACGCTTGCTTAGAAGTAACATAATTATACACTCTGGGCTTAAACCCTTAGGTTGTAGAAATTCCATTCCTTAGCTGTGCGCACAATGAATGTGTTCACAAAACATTTTGTGCGTATGGTTGGGATGCCTACCATGTGCAGAGAGCGTATCACCGTATGGCTGGTGATTTGATTATGAAACGGGTTTGACAAAGTTATGCAATTCCGACGCACACTCCACAAAACGCAGGTGCTAGAAAATCGATAGGCTAGCAACACAGCTCCGGTGCTCAAGACTTTGAAGCTTCGACTCTACGAGTGCATCATTACCAATGATCTCTTCGTTCTTTTACCAAGTATGCCCCGTTTTTCAAAAGTTTTGATCGATCTAAAAATATAAATGGACTTTAATCCTCACAATAGACTACCGTAAAACGGGGTGAATAGGGACTTAGGGGTGAATAGAGACAAAACTTTGGTTTGATTTTTCACTTTGATACTACAATATCGGGCTTTAACAAAGCATCGATTTTTTAGAATAACAATTTATTAAAAAATTGATTTATTTAAATGCTGCAAAAAATATTCAAATATCGAGAAAATACCCTTTAAAGTTTTGTCTCTATTCACCCTTAAGTCTCTATTCACCCCATTTTACTTCAGTAAACGGTTGAAACAGTATAATCTTCTCAAAATCCTAAAATTACGGCTTCATTGAATTATAAACAGAAATCGGATTAACAATATTTCGTCCAATCGGCACAGCTGGTGTGATTTCAGTTAGGCAACATAGATCTTAACGAGCCACATTGTTTTTCTGTGCGCCCAATGATTACAAATCAGGCAACGGCCCTTTGGTAAACTACTGGCTGTCAAATTTAATTTAACTTCGGTCAACATTGTTTTATTGAGAGATTGTGTGGATTTAAATTTTATATCAGAAGTCGGTAAAAATGGTACTAGAGACAACCTGCAGCGGGAATCTCTTCTGTCCGGTTCAAGACATTTTTTTTTTCCGATGGGAAAAATCATCCTATGACAACCCCCGCTCTTGGGCGGAGTGAGAGATAGTGTCAGACTCTTACTGACTAAAAAACCCATTCCGTTCCTTCAAGCCTTCATACTGCGACTCGAGCGCCCTTTCGGATAACCCTGGCCCCAGTAGGCTTCGACCCGGCTGGGCCCCTGCTGTTGCTGACAAATCCTTGAGGCGCGCAGGAACAGTGCGCGCCGTAGACGACTTGGGCTTTGTCCGGACTGTAACCGGACGGCCGGACAGCGAGCTACCCATTGCTCACCGTCCGCAAGCCCGCGCCTACGGTGGCCGGAAATCGGGATCAATATTCCGGAGCCGGCGGCGGCGGCGATAACGCCATTGCCTGATGCGTTCGGCCTCCTTCTTTGCGAGCATTACTGCTTCGCAGAAGTCGGCGACCGCCTGCCACTCCTCCTCGCTCTGGACCATGGCCTCAACCAAGGCCCGGAGCAAGAGGTCTCCGCTGCCGATCGGCGATGATCCACCCAAGCAGAGCACACCTCGACTGTGTGCTCCACTGTGTCCTCCGGGCATTCCGCACAGTGGCGACATCCGGGCGTCACTTCCACATGAATCCGGTGCAGGAACCTCCCGAACGAACCATGTCCGGTGAGGACCTGTGTTATGCGGAAGGTAAGGACGCCGTGAGGTTTTTCCAGCCATGCCTCAAAGAGGGGACTTACCGCCATGATTGTGGCGTGCCCAGTCTGGTTCAAGACATGATACGAGGCGAGAGGGAATGGAAAGCTGTCACCTCACTAAGTAACATCGTCACGCTCCAGCCATCGCTCAGCCGATGGCGTGCTGTATTTCACACGGGTCTGAAGGGCCCTTTGAGAGTCTATGCCTGCTAGTACTGCAGGGATGCTCAAAAGAGTTACCATGTCTTTGCAACGAATGGCTTGGGACAGAAGGAAGTCCGCTTCTGTACTTTTGTGTGCATGAAATATTAAGCAAATAAATAAATAAGGAAGACAGATGGATTTTACTCAGTAAAATTGTAACACGTCCTCACGCTCCACGCAGAGTAGGAGAAGGTAAGTAAGTAGTTGATTTTACACCACAAATGAAAATCGTTTTGCTCAGTAAATATGTTAATAAATCTGCAATCAACTTTTAATCTACTAACAATCTAATTTTCATAACCATGGTGTTTGAGTGTGTCACACACACTGTCATGCACCTGAACTTTCTGAAGAACATTACTAAGATACTGAATATGAAACAAAACAAATCCTAATTTATTCTGCTATTAATATACCAAATAAAACAAAAATTAAATTATACAGTCACCATCAAAAACAATTATAAGTCAGTTAAAGAAAAAACATAGAGTAAAACATGCCAGAAAATGAAGAAAAACTTTATTTATCGCGACGTTTATCCGCGGTGGGTACATGGAAGGATTGGAAAAATTTGCTGCAGCAGTCTTCCCGTCCGATTATAATTTAGATGTCTTCAAGGCTAGATTGAATAGGCTCTTAATAATGTGATTCACCATCAACGATTGCATCACAGCTTTTCATCAGGTGGGTTCGCAAGTACTAGTTCATTATAATTAAAAAAAATTATAATCTTAAAATATATATATATTTTTTTTATAGCCATTACTGTCCCACTGCTATACCATAAAATATTATAATCATAAAATACGTGAGGCCCAAAAGGCTCATGCTTCAGCTTAATTATGCTGCTACATTAAAAAACATAACGCAGCGCTGCCATTCTGACGGGTGTCAAAGGTTTTAAACAAAACAAACAACGTTAGGAAACCAAACATGAGAGCCACAACAGACGAGCATGCCTAATGTCTTCTGTCATTTAACAGAAGTTAATGTAATAAAAATTTAATTCCTCAGCCCTCGCATGAGAGGAAACACGATAATTATCAAAATTGTGTTTGTTCATTCCAAAACAACGGACTGAAAGATTAAAGCTGCTGTCCCTGTGTTTATGAAGGCTTGCAAAGTTATTTACGACGGTGACTTCGCATTATTCTGTGATCACAAACCGTCACTTCACTCTAGCAAGTGGGTCAAGGAATTTGTAACAGATATGTTCCTACAACTTCCAACTATGTGACATGACGTAATATAAATTTAAACTGAAGTATTAACACAGAAATCTGGGAAGGCGTTGTAAATGTATGAACGTCCTTCGTAAGGAAGGTTTGCTTAATTAAAGCTACATTTAGCGGGATTAAAAACTTGTGTTGTGCAAATTAGTAGTTTATTGTTCACATTATTAAGTCAGATATTTGGAACTGACGTGTACACGACGTACAGGCTAAGCTACGACAGCGTAGCATCTGCTACGTCGTAGCGTACGACTAGGACGTAGCGCACTGGTACGACGTAGCACACTGCTACGAGAAAAGGTCTATTCACTTTAACTGATTGGTTATTAGAGACTGCAAATTTTTAAAGCTGTATTCTGAAGGGGGATATGGGCGGTTAGCGCGTTAAATTGCTATACTTTCTCGCATTTTGACAGTAAGTGTTCGTAAAAATATGATTAGCAACCGCAACAAATATCGCTTTACTGAGTTATAATCATTAAAATCATCGTGTTTTGGGAGTCATCATCATCATACCAGCCGAAAGAAGTCCACTGTTGGACATAGGCCTCCCCCAAGCGTCGCCACAATGACCGGTCATGTGCGTCACGCTTCATCGAATTCCCACATCGACCATCTGTTCTGTCCTGCCTATTGCCACTTAAGTTTGGCGATTCTTCCAGCTATGTCGGTAACCTTGAAAGGTTGTCTGTAAAAAAATCGCTCTTAGCGATAAGACCGTCCATTGTGACATCCTATTAATTTTAAGTTTCTTATGTAATTGCTTTATTTTTGGTGTACAATAAAGAATTTATCTATCTATCTATCTATATTGGTTGTCCTGCGGATATCTTCATTTCTGATGTGATCACGTAAGGAAACTCCGAGCATAGCCCTTTCCATCGCTTTTTGGGTGACTTTGAGTCTTCTTATGAGGCCCATTGTAAGCGACCATGTTTCGAAGTCATAAGTCATCACTGGCAACACGCACTGGTCATAGACTTTCGTCTTGAGACACTGAGCGAGTGTTTATGAGTACTGTGTTTAACTAGATCTTCCGTTTGCTGATAATCCAGTGTTCGAAACTAAGTGGAGTTTTTTTTTTTCTCTATTTGATGTGTGGGGTTTATATTAAAGGTATTTTTTTATTTTATTGGTAATCTATGTAGCTATGTAAATATGTTATCGTAGCAGCAGTAATCACACAAAGGAAGAGGATGGCCGCCCTTGACCTGGTGGACTAGTATGGCCAATCTAATTAGGAAGTCCCAACTGCCTGACCCGACAACCCAGGACAGATTGTCCTGGCGCAGAAGGATAAGGAGAGCCGACCCCACCTAACGTGGGAAGAGGAAAAGAAGAAGAAGAAGGAGAAGCACCAGTAATCACATAGAATGAATGCCTATCTGACTTCCACTATTCTGTGACTGCAAAACACGAAACTTATCCACCTGACATAGTTAAACTATATTTTTCATGCTATTGCACTACTTTTACGAATAAAGTTATGCTCAAAATTGAGTTTGAAAGTTACAGTATTAAAGTTCATCCGTGAAAAGCTGGGATATTTTTTTCATAACAAGATTTCTATAACAATGTTCTGCAGTAGTAGTTATTTTTTGAATCGTAATAATGTGGCGAAGCTTTTGTCTAATTAAAATATCTTCATGTTATTTTAATTCATTAAACCCCAAGCAAACGCCGTTCGCTCCATCAAATTGAACAGCAATCTGACTTATACAGGCTGACAGATCGTAAAAATCTTAATTTTTTTGAGCATTAAATAACATTTTACAGTCCTGCGTTTTTTTTTTTCAATACAGTGTAAAAGGTATAGGCTTATATCACTATGCATTATTTTATAGGGTTAGCAATCCTGTGGTGATTGACGTGACCGTATAACTTTGTATCTCTGTGTGTATATCTAAATGACGTACAGTGGTTATCTCCAGTAGTATAATAAGTTAAGTTAGTATAATAAGTAGTTTATAAGGTATATTAATTTCCTCGGAATAATAGCCTAATTTTGATCTTACCTTTTGTGTGTTTATTTCAGTAAGTCCTAGGAGGTTTGAAAATAAAAATGAACTCGTAACTATGTAGATTGCGTCATGATTGCATGCGTGATTGGATAAAAAGGAGGTTATGTCCAAACTTACGACATTTAGCCAGACAGACGGGACATGATGAGACAATACGGAGCAAAATGAAACAAGACAGGTCATATGTTATGTCGAAATTAACTATGTTCCCCTGACAACGTCTATTGAGTCCATTAGTTATTATTATTATTTTTAATGATAAGCGTAAACATTAGGTTGTTTATGCTTATCATTAAAAAAAACTTAATGTTTATTAATTAGTTGTAATCCAAATCCCTGCGCCTACGGTAGCCGGAAATCAAACTGTGAATTCCGACGTCCTGCTGCAGTTGGGGAGTGAAAAGTTCCTCTCATTTACGCTTTCCGGTACTTCTTTCACTTGCGTTACGGCTTCGCATAAGGAGGCCTTGCTTTCCTTGCTTTCTCGTTTCATACCGTGGCCTAGACCAGCACCCCTAGCCAAGTTGATAATCTGCAATCGTTAACGCTAATCGAAAATTAATCAAATGTATGGGAATGACATCATCTCAACGTTAATTTACGTGGTCGGAACAAACGAATGGAAAATTCGTAGCCAAAATGATAGAATGAATTTCCTTTGATAAACAAACGCTACATTGTAGAACGAGCGGCCGACTCAGGCGCGTCAACATGGCTACCCACTTATCGTTTTCTACAATTGCTGACACCGAAGCGTTACCGATTCGACATGATACGGTTGTAACTTGGCTAGGGGGGCAGGCATAGAACACAGGAATTCTTCTGTTCTGTGGGGGCAGGGCTTTTTTTTCCGATTGGGATAAATCATCCTATGACAACCCCCGCTCTTGGGCGGAGCGGGAGATAGTACCAGACTCTTACTGACTAAAAACGCATCCCATTCCTTCAAGCCTTCATACCGGGGCTCGAGCGCCCTTTCGGATAACCCTGGCCCTAGTAGGCTTTTTTTTTTACGATGGGAAAAATCATCTTATGACAACCCCCGCTCTTGGGTGGAGCGGGAGATAGTGTCAGACTCTTACTGACTAAAAAACCCATCCCGTTCCTTCAAGCCTTCACTTCGCTCGAGCCCCGGTAGGCTCGAGCGCCCTTTCGGATAACCCTGGCCCCAGTAGGCTTCGACCCGGCTGGGCCCCTGCTGTTGCTGACAACTTCTTGAGACGCGCGGGAACAGCGCACGCCGTCGACGACTTGGGCTTGGTCCGGACTGTTACCGGACGGCCGGATAGCGAGCTATCCATTGCTCACTGTCCGCAAGCCCGCGCCTACGGGCCCCAGTAGGCTTCGACCCGGCTGGGCCCCTACTGTTGCTGACAACTCCTTGAGGCGCGCGGGAACAGCGCGCGCCATCTACGACTTGGGCTTGGTCCGGACAGTTACCGGACGGCCGGACAGTGAGCTACCCATTGCTTACTTTTCGCAAGCTCGCGCCTACGGTGGTCGGAAATCGGGATCAGTATTCCGGCGCCGGCGGCGGCGGCGATAACGCCGTTGCCTGATGTGTTCGGCCTCCTCCCTTGCGAGCATTACTGCTTCGCAGAAGTCGGCGACCGCCTGCCATTCCTCCTCGCTACGGACCATGGCCTCAACAAAGGCCCGGCGCGAGATGTCTCCACCGCCGATCGCCCCCACGAGGGCACGGCGATGCTCCGCCCAAGCCGGGCACACCTCGACTGTGTGGTCCACTGTTTCCTGCGGGCATTCCGCACAATGGCGACACCCGGGCGTCACTTCCGCTTTAATATGGAACAGGAACCTCCCGAACGAACCATGTCCGGTGAGGACCTGCGTCATGCTGAAGGTAAGGACGCCGTGAGGTGTTTCCAGCCACGCAACAAATAGGGGACCGCCATGATTATGGCGTGCCCAGCACTGGGTTGCGATAGTCGTTGACGCCATTTCACCATGAGATCCCGCCGGAGCTCTGTCTGGACTTGTCGCGGCAGCGGACTTTCACCCCGGCGTTGCATCTCCATGAGCATATCGTGCATGTGTGCAAGGACTGTTGCCTCCAGATTCCACGGTGGTAGGCCAGCCAGATGGCTCGCCGCTTCGCGGGAGACCGTGCCGTATCCCCACACCATCCTTATTGCCACGACCCTCTGGCAGGCGTTCAGCATGGCCGCCGGTTGCGTTTTCAGCGACGTCGCCCACACCGGACCGAACAATCCCCGCCAGGTTTGGGAGCCAGACGTCGGAAATGCTCCACGAAATTCCACTGGCTGTCGAGGACGAGTCCCAGGTACTTCATCGTCGACCCGACACCGATGTGAACTCCTCCTACCGTTAGTTGGGAACTCAATGGCGGCGCGTTCCGAGGGCGGCGACCGTGAAAACACAGGGGGCAGGGCTGGACGCAAGAGATCGCCGCCACCGTTCGCCTCCACTACGACACGGTGGAGTTCTGTGCATGCTCTATATTTCCATCACAACATCCAGAATGTGAAGGTACAGTTGAAAGATTGAGTTTTTGAATAGTAGTTTGTATATTCTTGGATTGCGTCCAAGAATAAGTACCTACTCATCGTTAACATGTAATTGTTGGATATATCTCGTCTTCAGTCTAACATGTATTTCCATGTGAGTTCGTTGACCTGTAGTTCAGTGTTGCCTAATTACGTAATCCGGGATTACATCTAGGTTCATTACGTATTTAGATCCGGATATGGTCTGTCTGGTAACTGTGACGCATACATAATGACATACAGCATATATTCTAATTCATGTTATGTGTCTACACATCTACATTTCTGACTCACACTATAATGACATCGACTTACGAGTTGTAGGCCGTCAGTTCAAACCTAAGCTAGCCAAGTTTCTGGAATTTATTTCATCAACATAACTCAAAACGGTCAAGGAACATATTGTGAGGAAACCCGCATGACGTAGAAACCAAAATTCGAAGATATGTGACATCCACCAACCTGCTCTGGGCCCGCGTGGTGGATTACGGTCCATTCCCTTTCCTAGAGAGGAGGCCTGAGTCCCAGCAGTGGATGCTTATGTTTAATATTATAAAGGCAAGGCCTGTACGTGATTACATATGTGTGTAATGGTGTATGTTTGTTTCTCATTTACGTAAATTGCAACAAAATCCAATCAGCTGTTTAATCCTAAAGGCGTAAAAAAAATACACACGCACACAGTAGTACAGTAATATTCAAAATTTAATATATGTATGGATGTGCTTATCCATACATATATTAAATTTTGAATATTACTGTGATATTTTTGTAATCTAAGAAGTGGATCTTTTAAAGAAGAAACTTTTTTAAAGACGACGTAGTTCTTCCATAAAAATACAATTCTTATTTTGTAATAGGAAAATACGTCGCAAACTAATTGGTACTTTTAACAAGCCCTGTGTTATAAAATATAAAGTCCTTGTAACGCCTTGTACCCTTTGTCCGTCACAAAGAGAATTATTTGTTGGAATATTCATAATTGTTTTTGTTACCTTTGTTGTAACAATGAGGAACATTTAATGTATTCTGCTTAATGTAAAGACTTATGGCGAACTGTAGTAACTGTATATCTGGTGAGTCCTAGTTATTAAGATAAGTGTAATCAGCATAATAATGTTATTGCTGAGACTCAGGCCTTCTGTCGAGATGTGAGGCCATGGGCCGTAATCCACCACGCAAGCATAGGTAGATGTCACATGTCGTCAAGTTTTAGTTCTAAGGCTTGCCGATTTCTTAATGATATATTCAGATAAAATATTATTATAACTTAATCTGTTACACACGGTGAGTTGTTGTTACACTATATTCTAAGCACAAACAGTTATTTTTATTGACGTGACAACGTCTTATAAATTGGTTTGCCGGGTGACACTTCAAGAAACTGCGTTACGCTCCGCTCACGTTATGCGCTCACAATGAGAGCGAGTGAGAGGCACGCGTCCCTTCCACTCGGGCATGGTTAGCCCGCCTAAGAGCGAGAGAGACAGATATAAAAGTCGTTGTCACGTAAAACTTTCGCCCGTATACCGACTTTACAGGCAACCAATTTTTTTTTATGTTTATTATTTAATGCGGAAATGTATATCCGAAGTATTTGTTATCAGTACATGAAGCATTTTTTTTATTTTTTTATTAGCCTTTACTGCCTCACTGCTGGGCAAAGGCGCGAGAGAAGAATGTCTGGAAGGACGTGGGGGGGCCCACGTCCTTCCAGACATTCTTCTCTCGCGCCGTCTCTAATCAGTTCTCATGATACGCGTCTAGATCATCTCGCCACCTCTTTCTAGGGCGACCTCGATGGCGTTTACCGTTTGCAGGAACCCACTGGGTGGCGACACTTGCCCAGCGGTCACTGCTCATGCGGCTGACGTGACCCGCCCAATCCCATTTGAGCCTGGCAGTCTTTTTGCCCACGTCTATTACAAATATTGTTTTGGACAAAACCAAACTATAAAGCATAGCATATTATGTTACTTGACCAAGATTTATATTAGTAGCAACATTAAACGCTCAATTTAGCCAAAAGCCATGAAAGCCATGAGCATAAAAAAAAAACTTAGCCATGATTATTTATGTTCGTTAAAATTTTTGTTAATCCAGTTTCCAATTATGACGATTTTTTTAGCAGTCCTAAGTCTGGCCCATAATCTTGATCAGATAAAATAAACAATATATCATGGTAACTTATGCAAGGAAGTACATATATAAGCAGACACTTAATAATTTTATCAACAATTTCCTCGCTATTGTTCTATAATTTGCAAGATTTGGTGACGGACAAATATCGAGTCAGATGAAACTAAATAAAAACTTGTAAAAGAAATGCTATTTAGCAATATCTAGCATTGAAAATAGATAAATTATTAAGAATAGGGTAAGTAATTCCCTGCCTCATAGCTTTTTGCAAAAACATTCAGACACTAAAATATAGTGTCGTTTATTAGGAGTAAAAAAAGTTTTTGGGTACTGCGAGAACGTTTAAAAGAGTCACTGGGCCCTAGGACGCTAAGGGCAAAAGATGAAACAGGTGGGTTTTAGTCAGTAAAAGTCTGACAAACCACACCCACTGGAGAAGTCATTTGATGATTACCCATATCAAAATAATGTTTGACTTTTTGCCTTTATTTTTGCATTAAAAATTAAGAACATAAATAAATATAATTAATTCAATGTTGTTACTATACTATTCCGTGTGATGACGGAGTAAGAATACAATATGTCAGGAAACCTTTTCATGCCAGGATTTCGTAAGAGGTGAATAGGGAAACATTCACAAGGAAATTTTGAAATAAAACCCTGTACCAAGCCGTCTTGCCAACTAGGTATCAGTAGGCTTATATTAAGGTGAGACTCGAGCCCAGCAGTGGGACGTAATGGGTCGTTATAGTACTAGTAGTGGTTACCATACTAAACAGTAATAAGTTAATATTCTGCGGACCAATCCTGATAAATTCGCTTTCAAGATTAATTCACAATTCAATAGAGCGCAAGCTATGGCACTGATGATACTATACATGTCAATATCACTTAGTCATGTGAATATTGAAGGTCTAACACTAAATCGAAGATACATACTACCAATACCATATTGTCGATGTATGGAGGCTTATATTTGAATTCATAGTCAGTGAGGACTACCTACACTTTGATGGATGAGGGTGCTGAGAGGTAATCTGATGGATGGCACTCTCCATTTGGTAACTCTGTAGTTTTGGAGCAAATACTAAAGGTTTTTTCAGTTCACAGTTGTGAGCATCGATCATAATATTTTATCTTATTGTAGGAGTTTTGGGACTCGTTTTATTGGTACCTAGTAATATATTAGATATTACTAGGTACTCAATATTGATGTACTTAAGAAACACTTTTCTTTTTTTTTCTCATTTGAAATAAAATTGTATAGAAGTTAAAATTATACGTAATATTATAAAGGCGGAAGGTTGTATATGTCACCGTGAAATTGGAAATACCGTTAGATTACAATATATCTCAAAAGATTATAAACTATCGAAAACTTGTAAACCAAATATTTGTTACTCCTTCACGATCAAAGGTCTATTTCTATTTTAGCCACCGCGTCGTCCATAACCACCTACGTCAGGTATGTCCGACGAACCCTCGCGTTTATTCTGCCAAGGTAGCATATTCACGATCAAATACTCCATCGCATCTACTCTTCTGTCACCTATGGGGATTGAAGAGCTAAACGAGATGGAGTACTCAGTCGTATATACACGACCCTGGCGAATAGGAAACAAAAAGCGCTCGTTGAACCAATCTGAAATAAGCCGTTAAAGGGTTAAAATTGGGAAATTTGGGACTGGGGCAGACCATTTGTTGGAGTAGCACATGGGATATACCGGGACTATGTTCCTATGGCATAATTTTCTACTTCGAAGTGAGCGAAGCCACTGGCCGAATTTAATTTATGTGTTTCAAAAGATTATTATTTTTTCGAAATACCGAACCCATTGCGAAAATTCTTCGGTCATTTTTGATAGAGAAATAGGTTAATAAACAGAAATACAGGCCCCAAACCTAGTTTATTCACTTGTCTTCCACAATATGTCTACTTTTATCCTAGAAACCATGTAGTTATTGTTTATTGTGGTGAGAAAATAAACCTTATTGTTTTTATTCACAGAAAGTTACACTTTTGCTGAGTGTTATAAGTAACCACGAGGTGGGTTCGCAGTAAAAAAAAGCTTTTTGGTCAGAAAATTGCAGTGTTGGATAGTCTATAGAATCACAATGCAAAGGTGGGGAAGAAACGGCAAAAGAGACCCCGGGGCCCTGGAACAAAGGCAAAGAAAGAGCAGGAGTGGGTTTAGTCAGTAAACGTCTGACTCATAAGGGCGGGAGATGTGATTAGATGATTTCCCACTTTAAAAAAAGGCGGGAAATTATTTCTTTTTTTTATGTTAAAGCATTGTGTTAAATAATAACAGAATTCCTCACCGAACTTTGTCAATGCTTAATAATCTATATTTTATGCTTTCAGAATTACACTTCGCGACATTAAATGCTGAAACTACCGACCGTTTTTAGGGTTCCGTAGCCAAATGGCAAAAAACGGAACCCTTATAGATTCGTCATGTCTGTCTGTCTGTCTGTCTGTCTGTCTGTCTGTCTGTCTGTCTGTCTGTCTGTCTGTCTGTCTGTCCGTCCGTCCGTATGTCACAGCCACTTTTTTCCGAAACTATAAGAGCTATACTGTTGAAACTTTGTAAGTAGTTGTATTCTGTGAACCGCATTAAGATTTTCACACAAAAATAGAAAAAAAGCAATAAATTTTGGGGGTCCCCATACATAGAACTGAAACTCAAATTTTTTTTTTTCGTCAAACCCATGCGTGTGTGGTATCTATGGATAGGTCTTCAAAAATGATAGTGAGGTTTTTAATATCATTTTTTTCTAAACTGAATAGTTTGCGCGAGAGACACTTCCAAAGTGGTAAAATGTGTCCCCCCCCCCTCTAACTTCCAAGATAAGAGAATGATAAAACTAAAAAAAATATATGATGTACATTACTATAAAAACTACCAACGAAAATTGGTTTGAACGAAATCCAGTGAGTAGTTTTTTTTTAATGCGTCATAAACCGAAAAAAATACACTATTATTAAAACATCGATCAAAGTTACAACACATTACAAGAACTTTTATATTATGTTACTTGCTGCTACGGAACCCTTCATGGGCGAGTCCGACTCGCACTTGGCCGGTTTTTTTCTTATTCTCCTTTCATGTGCTTTAACACGTGATACGATTACAGTTTTTTCAAAATTTCATGTTTCATGATTGTATAATTTCAACAAAAAATACGACTTCTCTGTAAACGACTAATGAAATGCCTCAAGCAAAACGTATTATTTTCCTACATAAACTCCATTTTATTTGGCAATAGTCACTTGGAAATCAAGCTTAAGACTGCTAAAGCTTTTGTACGTAACAATTTCCAGAATAATTCACCAAAACCTAATTAACTTCTACCTCGATGTAATAAAAACCCTACTACGGTTTGCCGTGCGTAGTTACAGCAGGAAAAACGAAAAGAAACAAAATGGACTAGTTTTTATTTAGTGTCGCTTTGATTAACCAATGTTCTTTGTGGCCCGCCCCGACAAATGTCGGCTGGACATGAAAAACCTTTGTTTCCGTACAACGAGGATTGCCGCTAATTGTATATTATTTCATGTTCATAAAGTTTTGCCGTATAATTAATTTTTGTACGGCTTTTTATGTTCTTTGCGATTTTTCCTAATGTCCTTTCTTTTTATTGTTTTCACGGCCGTTTGAGGACTATTTTTTGTGTTCAACTAAAAGTGGTTGTACACAAATGAGTTGATGTTGAAATTGTTTTTGTAAGGGATATTTCTTTTAAGGAGGCGAGTGAGAAATACTCGAGAGCAAAAAAATCGCACATCATAACTCTTTTTGTTAAGGCACGTTTTGTCATGAATGTGAATAGTTATTGAAAATATGTCGTACACTAATTGAAAGCCTATTTAATTACCTTTCTAATGATATGAAATACAGTGTAAAAAATATCCTTGAAAGGGTTTAGAGCACAAAATCCAACAAATGGGAAAAATTACCAAATTTCACTTAAGAAAGAATGAGAGTCAAACTTAAAATTCTTGGTCATCCTGTTTGTCAATAAAGTGTATTCTCTCTCTTAGCCTTATTTACAGCTGTTACTCGATTTTTCACTTCTCGTCAATGACCAATTGAAGCTCTTGGAGGCGTAGAGAGCCAGGCTTTTTGCACTAAGGCTTCTTTCAAGGTCATTTCAGATATGCTCAATTGGATTAAGATTAGAACTACGTGCTGGCCTCTCTATCGCAATGATTCCCTTGTCTTACATGTCGTCGCAAACTGTTCTAGCGACATGCGATCTGGTGTTGTTCTGCATTAAGGAAAAAAAATCTACCATAAGCCACACAAGTGGCTTTGAATATTCTTCGAGCACTTTTTTGATGTATCATAAAGCTGTCAACCCTCTCGATATCAGGCCAGTAATGGCCTAGTGATGAATACAATGTCAGTTTTAGTGTCCAAAGTTATGCCACCCCAATTCGTCTCCAAAACTCACTTGTTTGCTTATGCAGCATTGTTAAAATTGCCCTGATAACCTTTTGTAGACCCTACAGCGTCCATCATGGTCATCAAAGTCATTCTTGCACTTACCAAAAAACACAACAGCCTGCCATTAGGCATACATCCAATTTAAGTGTTTCGTGGCCAATCATTGCCGGGCTTGTCGGTGAGCTGTGGTCGATTTGGTTCCATTTGTTGAGTGATGTGTAGTGAGGCCTGCTTTATCCAGTCTTTTCCTAATGGTCCACTTATTTATACAGACATTAGAAACTTCTTGAAGCTTTTGTGTCAGTTCAATCCTGTTCAGTAGCCGGTTTCTCAAAGTACTTGTTACAGAAAAGCGATAATTACGCCCTGATCCCATACGCCACCGGCCATATCCTGGTCGCCGAATATACCTACGGTTCTCTTATACCAGAAGAACAGGGAAACTGCTGAAATTTAGCTGTCGAGCGACTTCATTTTGATTATGGCCTGCTTTGGGCAAGGTAATAACTTGAACGGCTTCTGCGGGCGTGTTATCCATATTTTTCCAGTCCATCCGTCCAACTGTTTCTAATAGTGACGTTATCACGTTAACGGAAGCTGATTAAAACTCCGAAACAGCACCCTTTTGTAGCTCCATGTAAAAGTGCAAGTAGTGAAATGCAAATGGGTGAATTTGGGAAATTCGGTAAACCACTGGTTTTTGTGAGTTACGTGAAGGATAGTGGATCTTAATTTTGTGTTTTTTTTTTAAGCTAACTTTGTATGCTTCAATTTTGCTTAATAATTAGTACTCAATATCTTTAAATTTAAGAAAAAACAGTATTCAACGAAATTACAAGCCATGTGCGATTATTTTTGCTTTCAAGTGTAGATGCAAGTCTGAAAAGTTTACGTGGTGCGTGTAGCGCAGTTCCTCTACCTACCGCAGCTCTCCAGATAGAGGAACTACGCTTGCATTGTTCGAATTTTGAAAGCCAGAAAGCGGTTTAAAAACTATCGAAAATTTTGTTTTTTTTTTTTGCATCGGAAAACTTAAAATTTTTATCAGTTAAATTCGTCAAAAAATCCGTAACTTCATTTGAACGTAATACTATTCGTACTTAATACGGAAGTAACTGTGTTAATTTGCTTTGAAAGTACACCGTCACTAAACCGATCTTTATGAAATTTAGCCGGATATGCTTTGGATCTGAAGAAATACATAAGATACCTTTAATCAACCACCTACTCGGGTGAAGCCGCGGGCAGAAGCTATTTTTAAATATGTCTTAGTGAAGACGTAATTTTTGAAGTGAAAACTTCTTTAGCGGCGTTGAGCACTTTTGGGTGGGTATAAAATCTTAAACTCGCGTCAGGACACGTGACCCTGATCGAAAAAGCGTAAGACGGCGACGTCATCGATATCTAAGTACTAGATAGGGCGTGCTGAACACTCACTTCAAACGAATCCTTTGCACTGAATTCTAGGCAAATTGACATTGATGACTTTAGTGCAATTTTGACGTTCATACAGTTGAGAGCGGAGCTTATAAATTCAAAAGAAAGTGAATTTGGGACGTAAATAATAATTCAGTAGTCATGAAAATAAAATAATTGATTATTCAAGCAATTTAATTGCTTCAAATTTCGTAATAGTATGTTAGAAATTATATTATTTTATTTAAAAGATTTTCCATTTTACAATCATAGACTAAAACATGCAGATGTTCCATCCCACAAAAACCGGGTTTTTTACCTACAACTGATTTAGTGAACACGAATTTACATTATGTTTTATTCCGTTTGTTTTTTTTTTTTAAATATTCTGTTTAATATTTTTTTCTTTTTTGTATAAATAATAGGTACCAATGAATTCCGTCAAATTCAATAAATATGAATACGTCTGTTTTGCGATACTGTAAAAACTCAGGTTCAGTTGAATTTGTAGTCATATGTGTAATATAAGTGATACATCACTAAGTGATCATTACTGTTATTGAGATTTCGTCCTTCATAAACTATAATTATAATTATTTCAAGTTTGTTCACTCTGGTCAGCCGAAAAGAGAAAAATTGATAAAATATCTTAAGAGGATAGACGTGACAACACGTGGCTTCCTACAAAATATCCTTTTATCTGCTCTTCACACTTTTAAACTGATGATACTAAAGCTGGAAAACGTTTTCTAATGAGTCGGTTATTCCTTGCAGTAATGCTATTCCTTCAGAATGTGCCTTTAAAACATTTATAGCTTTCCCCTACATCATTAAACCAAGTGCAAATTTCTGACTCCGAATCAATTTTTGATTCGCCCCGAAAAATAAAGTTGAAAATAGATTTTAAAAAATTTTTTTTTTTTTATGTAATTTATTTCATCCTCATTGCTCTCAAAAAGGTGAAGGAAAACATCATAAGAAAACATAGATATAATATTTCAAAGACATGCGACATTCACCAACCCGCACTTTACCTTCACTTTTCTTGGACTGACCGACATTTGACTATTCAAAAGTGCCTGTAAATGGTCTATTTGAAATAAATGCTTTGATTTTGATTTTGATTTTGCACTGGGCCAGCGTGGTGGTTTACGGCCCATTCCCTCTCCTAGAGAGAAGGCTTGAGTCTCAGCAGTGGGAACATTAAAAAGCTGATTACGCTATAGTTATAGTTGTTGTTTGTTTTGTTACTAAATATTAGCAGCGCAGTCCTGACCATCATTTTCTGGTGGTTCAATGGTTTCATTATTTTACACGATTTTGAATCCACTAATTATTAGACGTATTTTTCTGAATTTACACTAACGTGGACTATTGGTAACATTTTTTAATTAGAGTTTTATTGTAATGTGAAGTATTGTAGGCAAAAACTATGTCACTTCTGCGGTATAAAAATCTATATGGATAACATGTCATTACACTATGTTGAACTAAACGCGTAAGTACTTCGAAATTCATGGCGCTTAAGACGTTTTGGTCGTGAAAAAATTATCCTCTAAAAGCTATCAGCGCTTTATATTTTAATAGTTCTGTTAGACGACATAATGCCAATGTAGCGCTGCAGCAGATTTTCGTTTTAACTTTTCAATATTTTGACAAATCTTTTCTATGAAAGGACCTGTCTATCACTAGAATATAAGTCAATGGGCGACGTTGATTTTTCGGAGAGATAAACTTTTTAATGTAAAATAATTGTAATAGTTTTAAAGTGTTAAATTTTTAATGTAATATAAATTGTCATGTTTGTGTACGATAGCGCAATAAATGAATATTGTATTCTACCACATAAATGATAGTACTTTTATACTGATAAAGCAATTGGTGCAAAATTATTCCCTAACCATTCCAAAATATCAAACATGCTCAACGTTAATAATCAAGTTTTCACTTCTGCCGGCACTCCCGGAGTGCAACCCGTCTTTTTTTTTTTAATTTTTTTTGGAATCTGTCTTTCCTCGAAACTCACTTTGGTGGAGTTACTGTTTAGCTTATCAATTACCAACACAACCCTCGGGAGGGTAGCATTGGTAATTGATATTTTCTAAAACCTACAACAAAAAACATTTTGCTCCTTCTGGGTCTGTCGGGTTGGTAACAGGTTGTAACGGAAAGAAATAGTCATTTTAAAGAACGGCTTCTGGTTCTTACAAATTAATAATGTTCTGCGAAGTCTTAGAAACTCTTAAAAAAAATATACCTGCCTTTTGATCAACTGATGATACCTTTATATGGAAAGTAATTAATTTAATTTCTAAATTGAACCGGTATGACTTCTTTAATGAAGTTGAATATATTTTTAGGGTTCCGTAGAAGAGCTATACAGTTGAAACTTTGTAAGTAGATGTATTCTGTGAACCGCATTAAGATTTTCACACAAAAATAGAAAAAAAGCAATAAATTTTGGGGGTCCCCATACTTAGAACTGAAACTCAAAAATGTTTTTTTCATCAATCCCATGCGTGTGGGGTATCTATGGATAGGTCTTCAAAAATGATACTGAGGTTTCTAATATCATTTTTTTCTAAACTGAATAGTTTGCGCGAGAGACACTTCCAAAGTGGTAAAATGTGTCCCCCCCCCCTCTAACTTCTAAAATAAGAGAATGATAAAACTAAAAAAAAAAATATATGATGTACATTACTATAAAAACTACCAACGAAAATTGGTTTGAACTGTGGCGAGTAGGCAAGTAAACTCGCACGTTTGAACGCAGCACCGAAATCACGCCACTTTGCGGTTTTTAAATATGTGTGCGTAGCGACATGCACACACTGACGGCCGCCGCCTGCGATCCTTTGTCTAGGATGAGGACGCGTTGCCGTTCTGCACGATGACGTATTTTGTTTACGACTCACTATAAATACTAGTGTTTTGATTGTATCGAGCCACTCTGCTTTGATCATTCGCTTTGCTCACCTGCTTGTACGCTTTTATATTTACGCAATATAATTCTAGTTTAGCTTATTTGCATTTTAATTCATCTCATCTGAGCCCCGATAAATATCAATCTACCGCCAACTTGCTTATGCTCCTACAGTAAGTGGGCCGGCGTAACGCGCATGCATAGTTCACGCACCCCACTTCATTGGTGACCCCGATTCCGTTGTCAAGAGGAGAAGATGGAGCCAAGCAAAGAGAGGGACGTATTCCAAGAAGCTTGCCGAGTTGGAGTAAGGACGCCGACGTTCAATCCTGATGATCCAGTATTATGGTTCGCCCAATTGGAAGGTCAGTTTGCGATATCAAGCATGACGACGGACTCAACCAAGTTTTACTTCGTCCTGTCGCAATTGGAACCACAACACACGGCAGAGGTCAGAGACCTTATCGTTTCTCCACCAGCAACCGGAAAATATGAGAAATTAAAGGCAGAATTGATCAAAAGGCTATCAGCGTCTCAAGAACGAAAAATCAAGCAGTTGATAATGCATGAAGAACTAGGCGACAGAAAACCTTCGCAGTTCCTGCGCCACTTACAACAATTGGCCGGACCGACAGTTCCAGCAGAATTTATAAGGACAATCTGGTCAAGTCGACTTCCTACCAACCTGCAAACCATCGTCGCGTCGCAGTCAACCATGTCCTTGGAAGACGTGGCCGATTTAGCGGATCGTATAAATGACATCGTGCCAGTAACTGGGCAAGTAGCAAGTACCAGTACTCGCCCGCCAGTAACGACTGATCCGCAAAATAACGCCATAGATATGCTGACTAAAACCGTAGCAGAGTTAAGCCGAAGGTTGGAGACCATGAGCATGGAGCTGCGCAGTCGACGTCGCTCACACTCGCGAAGATCTAGACACGGTTCACCACGTCGTTCCCGCTCTCGTTCCAATTCCAGACCCCCAGATCACCCACTGTGCTGGTACCATTACCGGTTTGGGGACAGGGCGCGAAAATGCACACAGCCATGCAACTACAGCAAGCAGCCGTTAAACCCCCAAGGCAGCCATTAGTGGCGGTACAAGACTGCCTAGCTGTAACAAGCCGCCTGTTCATCACGGATCGCAAGACAAAGATGCAATATCTTGTAGATACGGGTTCAGACCTGTGTGTATTTCCGCGATCCGCCGTTCGGGAGCCACGCTGCAAGACCAAATACGAGTTGTTCGCAGCAAACGGAACAATTATAGCCACTTACGGTTACCTGTCGCTCACTCTGGACCTGGGTCTTCGTCGAGCTTTCACATGGCAGTTCATAGTAGCAGACGTTTCAAAACCTATTATCGGCATCGACTTCTTAGGTTACTACAACTTACTTGTCGACTGCCGCAACCAGCGGTTAATCGACGGAATCACTGAACTAACAGTCGCTGCGGCATATCAAAAAGCAACCGAGGCCATATCGTCAGTCCGCACAACCACAGAAGGCACAGTTTATCAGCAGCTGTTGCGGGAATATCCAGATCTCACACGCCCAGCTGGAAGACCTGGCAAACCAAAGCACAGCACGGTGCACCACATACGCACTACGCCAGGACCGCCCGTATACAATCGGCCTCGCCGCCTTGACCCTGAGCGGTTGAAAATAGCCAAACAGGAATTCGAGGAAATGCTGCAGCAAGGAACAGCGCGCAGATCTGAGAGCGCTTGGTCGTCGCCGCTTCATCTGGCACGCAAGAAAAACGACGGCTGGAGGCCGTGTGGAGACTACAGATCTTTGAACGCTCGTACAATTCCAGACCGTTATCCAGTTCGACATGTGCAAGACTTCGTACACCAGCTGGTGGGGAGCACAATCTATTCCACTGTCGATTTAGTCAAGGCCTACAACCAAATTCCAGTAGCAGAAGAGGACATACCCAAGACCGCAATAACAACACCGTTCGGGTTGTTTGAATTCCCATTTATGACATTCGGACTTCGCAACGCTGCACAAACTTTCCAGCGGTTTATGGATGAGGTACTTCGGGGCCTAGACTTCTGCTATACCTACTTGGATGACATTTTAATATTCAGTACCAGCGTCGCCCAGCACCAACAGCACCTTAGGCAACTCTTTGAGAGGTTGACAGATTATGGAGTGTTAATAAACACCAGCAAATGCACATTCGGACAAGCGAAAGTGAACTTCTTGGGCCACGAAGTATCAGCTGCAGGGATCAAGCCCTTAAACACGAAAGTCCAAGCCATCCAGGATTTTCCAGTGCCCAAGAACATCAAGGACCTTAGAAGATTCCTTGGAATGATAAACTTCTACCGAAAATTCCTACCAGCAGCAGCTGCCATACAGGCACCTTTAAACAAATTTCTAACGGGACTGAAAACTAAGGGATCACAGCCAATAGAGTTGTCACCGGAACACCTGGAGGCCTTCAACAAATGTAAACAAAGTCTATCGGAAGCCACAATGCTAGTCCATCCAAACCCAACAGCTGAACTCGCGGTGCAGACAGACGCCTCAAATATGGCAATCGGTGCTGTATTACAGCAAAAACAGGGTAAAGAATGGCAACCCTTGGCATTCTTCTCTAAGAAACTAAGCCCTGCCCAGATGAAGTACAGCCCATATGACCGCGAGCTTCTAGCTATATATGAGGCCATCCGGTATTTCAAGTTCATGGTTGAAGCAAGAACGTTCACAGTCTTGACCGATCACAAGCCACTGACATTCGCATTCAGTAGACCTCGTCAAAACTGTTCTCCACGCCAGTTCAGATATTTAGATTATATCAGCCAGTACACCACGGATATAAAGTTTGTGGCTGGCAAAGACAACGTGGTAGCCGATACTTTGTCACGTATTAATGCAATCAATTTACCCATAGATTACCAGTCCCTGGCCAGTGAACAGAAAACCGATGCAGAACTTCAAGACCTCGTTCAAAACGGCACCAGTCTGAAACTGAAGAAAATCAGACTACCAGAAGCAGAAGTGGAGGTGTACTGCGACATCTCATCGGGGATACGCCCGTTTCTCACAAAACGGTTCCGCAAACAGGCATTCAATACCCTTCATGGTCTGAGTCACCCTGGTGGTAAAGCAACAGTCCGCTTGATAACCGAAAGGTATGTATGGCCTGGCGTGAGAAGGGACTGTCGACAATGGGCCAAGGAATGTGAAGCATGCCAACGAAGCAAAGTGACCAGACATACGTCAGCACCCTTGACAGCTTTCGAGACACCTTCAGCACGGTTCCGCCATATTCACATTGACTTGATTGGTCAATTACCATTATGTTCTGGCTACAGGTACTGCCTCACCGTAGTCGACCGCGTGACGCGTTGGCCTGAGGCATACCCACTGCAGGACATCACGGCGGAGTCCTGCGCAGCCGCTCTGACGTCAGGGTGGATTGCGAGGTTCGGCAGCCCAGAGCACATTACCACCGATCGGGGCAGGCAGTTCGAGTCCCGCACTTTCAAGGAACTCGCAGCCTTAATCGGGGCTTCCCATCACTTGACTACAGCTTACCATCCGGCAGCCAACGGTTTGGTGGAGAGACTGCACCGCCAGCTGAAGGCCGCCATTACCTGCCACGCCTGCCCGAACTGGACTGAGGTGTTGCCATGGGTTCTACTGGGCATACGCAGTGCGTACAAGGAAGACCTGCAAGCATCAGCGGCAGAGCTTGTGTACGGTGAACCCCTCCGCCTACCGGGACAGTTCTTCGCCTCCACCTCAGGAGAGACGGTCGACATGACCAGCCTGGTCAGCAGACTCCGCTCACACATGAGTAAGATAACCCCACAACCTACTTCCTGGCACACTAGTTCGACTCGACCGTTCTATGTGCCCAAGGACCTCAGCACAGCTACCCATGTTTTCTTGCGGCAAGGGCCCGCACGAAGGTCGCTAGAAGCTCCATACTTAGGGCCATACAAGGTCCTGCATCGAGACTTGAAGACTTTCGACATTGACGTGAAGGGAAAGAAGCAAAAGGTCACACTCGACCGGTTAAAGCCAGCATACCTAGCGAAGGAGCCAACTGTCATGACGTCACAACAGCAACCACTAGAAGACCAGGTCACAGTCAAGAAGACGAGGAGTGGCCGCACAGTCCGATTCCCGGACTACTATCGTCCGTAGCCGAGCTACGACTCACCAGGGGAGTGGTGTGGCGAGTAGGCAAGTAAACTCGCACGTTTGAACGCAGCACCGAAATCACGCCACTTTGCGGTTTTTAAATATGTGTGCGTAGCGACATGCACACACTGACGGCCGCCGCCTGCGATCCTTTGTCTAGGATGAGGACGCGTTGCCGTTCTGCACGATGACGTATTTTGTTTACGACTCACTATAAATACTAGTGTTTTGATTGTATCGAGCCACTCTGCTTTGATCATTCGCTTTGCTCACCTGCTTGTACGCTTTTATATTTACGCAATATAATTCTAGTTTAGCTTATTTGCATTTTAATTCATCTCATCTGAGCCCCGATAAATATCAATCTACCGCCAACTTGCTTATGCTCCTACAGTAAGTGGGCCGGCGTAACGCGCATGCATAGTTCACGCACCCCACTTCAGAACGAAATCTAGTAAGTAGTTTTATTTAATGCGACATAAATCGAAAAAAATACACTATTATTAAAACATCGATTAAAGTTACAACACATTACAAGAACTTTTATATTATGTTACTTGCTGCTACGGAACCCTTCATGGGCGAGTCCGATTCGCACTTGGCCGGTTTTTTTATTTGTTTTTAAAACGTTGCTCCGTACTTATACAAATTAATTTTGTATCGGTTTTTTTTTGAGGTGGAATATTACTGAATACTTTCGTTTTGTGTGAAAGGTGAAACAGACTTTTACTGACTATAACCCGCCTGTGTTCCTTCAGTTGCCCTTATGTTACACGGTAATGTAGAATTTAAGTTTATAATAATAATATATTCCACAACTATCACACAACGCCGTTTAGTCCCAAGCTAAGCACAGCTTCTGCTATGGGTACTAGACAACTGATAAACATACTTATATATTTCTAAATACATACATATTATAGATAAATTACACCCAGACTCAGAACAAATGATCATGCTCATCACCTAAACATTGGTGATATATCCCTGGGTGAGAATCGAACCCACGAGCTGCGGCATAGCAGTCAGGACCACTAACCACTAGACCAACAGGCCAGTCTTCTTTATATAGGAGAAAAGTTAATTTCAGAAAAAAAAATACTGTGTTGGCAGTTTGTTATTTTATTGATGACGAAGGAACCACGTACAATGTCATAACATTGTCGGAATTTAGAAATCCCAAAACAAAGATCCTATCATCTTCTTCTTCTTCCTGCTCTTATCCCATATTACTTGGGGTCGGCGCAACACGTTTTTCATTCATAAACATAACAAACATAACAAGCCGTTTAATGTTCCCACTGCTGTGACTCAGGCGTGCTCTCTAGGAGAGGGGATGGGCCGTAATCCACAACGAGGACCCAGTTGGTGCTCGTTTTTCATAGCATTATATTTTTCTAGTCAGCCGCCAGCCTTACACAAACCCTCTTTGGAAACGCTATTGTTGGTGGTTTACGCACTACCATGAGTTACCTTCGGTGCTTTATAGTACGCACGATCTAAAAATGTCCCTTAGTCGCCTCGTACGACACCCACGGGAAGTGATGGGATGGTGCTATATTTTACGTCAATACGGTACAAAACAAAAATCCTATAGATATACTCGTACAACGGTAACTCTTTCCAATAATCCCGCAGCCCAATACTTATGCTTTCCACTTAAATATTCTTACACACTTACGCAAGGTAATTAGAAGATAATTAAGCCTAATCTCATTAACGAATTTCAAGTAAAGCTATCTTCGGTTGCTACTTTTCTCTGATCCTCATATACTTACTCTACCAAGCGTCAACCTCACGGGATATCACCTTTCCTGCTATCAACAAGCCTATCTTAACAAATTAAATTCTACAAGTACATGTTGCTATGTATTTCAGATACTAATTGAACGCCAATAAGCTGAAATGGACCTTAAAAGTTATAAAATAGGGTTGATATTTTAATGTTGATTAGCATGTCTTGAAAAGGGTTAGTTCCCCTATTTCAGAGTTTGCATTACAAAGCATGTAGGCAATTTTAATGTCATTAAAGGCTTAAAATCTTAGTTGGTATTACAGAAATGTAAGCGCAGATTAGGTGGGTCACTGATAAGACGGTAACCTGAAAGCTGCGTGTTTATTTCCTTCGGCATTAGGTTCATTTTGATAAACAGTAACACCGTAATGGATCTTGTGATTACCTAATTGGTTTGACTTTGTAAGTTAGTGGTGTTGATCTGATATACGTGATGTTTCACCTGACCTTTTTCTTCTATTGATTATAATAGTAACCCTTATAATTACTTATTCCGAGTCATTTCCTCAACTCAATCAATTTCACTGATATACATACATAGCTTGTTATTTAATAAATGCTCGGGGTGTTTTATTCCTGCTCATGGTGAATCGATTAGAGTGAATGAAGTTTCCGTAAAGGGTAACCGTTGGTACATCTGATATAGATTAACCTTTAAAAAACGGTCACATATACCTTTATTTGTAGTTTATTAATTTAGTTTAAGTTCTGGGCAAAGGCCTTTGCCCAGCAGTGGGACAGTAATGGCTAATAATAAAAAAAAAGTTTAAGTTCTTAGTCCTTCCTAAGGTTGTCTGTTAGATATTGCTGTCAGCTATAAGATCACCATTGTACTCATAGATTTAAGTTTGTGTCAAAATAATACTACTTTGATGTACAATAAAGTTCATTGTATTGTATTCTATATATATATAAGTCAGTACACATACTTAACATTAAAACACAGTGATTTGAAAATCTACACCATAGACATATAATAAATCTGTAGAAGTTTTTAGTTGTGCGCGCATCAC